>JAPXFQ010002533.1:450000-1906797 GCA_028564705.1 Apricaphanius iberus | reverse complement strand
TCGTGGAATTCTCAGCAATCCCTCATACTGAGCAAGCATGCAGCGACAGTGGGAAGGAAAAACTCCCTTTTAACAGGAAGAAACCTCCGGCAGAACCAGGCTCAGCACAAGCGGTTATCTGCCGCGACCGTCTGTGGCTTGGAGAATACATAACAGAGACACAGAAAGAGCAATAGAACTGATGCAGAAGTTTGTTGCAGGACGTGGAGAATTTTCCGTCACTGCAATGCCATCTTAGTCAGGGTCGTCAAGCAGGGCTAATCCGGAGCACCTACTATAATAGAAAACAGGTTAGTGCTTGAATTGACAGCACATCATGCAGTTGGGGAGAAGTAGGAGAGAAAGTAGGAACAGACCCTAATAATGTCCTCCAACAGCCTAGCCTAAAGCAGCATAGCTACTAACATTAACCTGTCTCCTAGCTACTAGGAGACCTGGCTACCAACACTCTGTCTGAGTCCTCCTGACCCGTGGACGGTGTAGGGCCGGTAACGGCCCCCGTCATGCCGGGGTCTTCTCGGAGTCGGGTTGTTTGAGAATGCAGCCCAAAGTGGGTGGTAAACTCCATCTAAGGCTAAATACCGGCACGAGACCGATAGTCGACAACTATCTTAAGGAAAAATAGACAGAACTGAGAGGACAGAGTTGAAGAGGGCGAGAAACGTTTAAGAGATAAACGGGTGGGGTCCGCACAGTCTGCCCGGGGGATTCAACCCGGCAGGTAATGGGCGGCCGCACTGTGCGGGAGGATCCCCTTGAGGGACCTCTCTCCGGCGCTGGCTGGCCCCTGTGGGGCGCATTTCTTCCGCGGCGGTAAGCCGCGACCGGCTCCGGATCTTTACCTGGCTTACATTAATCTATCTCTACCTAGCTACTCTACCTCTTCCTATCTCTTCCTAACTTTTGACACTCTGCCTGACCTAAACATTAACCTGTCTCTTCCTATCTACCTGTCTGACCTGACTCTAACTACCTATAAACATATCTCTAACTGTAAGCTTTGTCAAAGAGGAAAGTTTTTAGCCTAGTTTTAAAGATAGACAAATTGTCTGCTTCACGAACCAACCCTGGGAGCCGGTTCCATAGGAGGGGAGCCTGATAGCTGAAAGATCTGCCACTTTTAGAAATCCTAGGAACTACCAGTAAACCTGCAGTCTGAGAGCGAAGGTCTCTGTTAGGAACATATGGAACAATCAGGTCTCTTATGTATGATGGAGCTAGATTATTAAGGGCTTTATATGTCAGAAGGAGGATCTTGAATTCTATTCTAGATTTTACTGGGAGCCAGTGAAGAGAAGCTAAAACAGGGGAAATGTGATCTCTTCTTTTAATATTCATCAGAATCCTAGCAGCAGCATTTTGAACTAACTGAAGACTTTTAATTGTATTCTGTGGACTACCTGATAATAGACAGTTACAGTAATCCAGCCTTGAAGTAACAAAGGCATGGACTAGTTTTTCAGCATCATTCCTGGACAGGATGGTTCTAATTTTTGCAATATTCCTAAGGTGAAAAAAGGAAATCCTACAGACTTCTTTAATGTGAGTTCTAAATGACATATCTTGGTCAAAAATGACACCGAGGTTTTTTGCTTTATTACTGGAGGCTAATTTAATGCCGTCCAGGTGAAGGGGCTGACTAAGTAGTTTCTTTTTCAGAGCTTCTGGTCCAAAGACGACAACTTCTGTTTTATCAGAATTTAGAAGCAAGAAGTTTAGAGTCATCCAAGTTTTTATGTCTTCCAGACATGCCTGTAGTCTACCTAACTGATTGGATTCATCAGGATTTATGGATAGATATAGCTGTGTATCATCTGCGTAACTATGGAATTTTATCCCATGCTGCCTAATTATTTTACCAATAGGAAGCATATATATAGTAAAGAGAATCGGCCCAAGCACTGAACCCTGTGGTACTCCGCAAGTAACTATTGAGGTTGAGGAAGATCTATTGTTTACCTGAACAAACTGAAATCTGTTAGACAAATAAGATTTAAACCAACCTAGTGCTGTTCCTATTATACCGACACTTTGAAGCCTTTCTATGAGAATATTGTGGTCAACAGTGTCAAAGGCAGCACTGAGATCTAACAGGACCAGAATGGTCACCAGTCCATTGTCTGAGGCTATGAGAATATCATTAGTAACCTTCACCAGAGCTGTTTCAGTGCTGTGATGAGCTCTAAAGCCTGACTGAAACTTCTCAAACAGCTCATTATTGTTTAAATGCTCACATATCTGGTGTGCAACTATTTTCTCAAGAATTTTAGATAAGAAGGGAAGATTAGATATCGGTCTATAGTTAATTAAGTCGTTTTGATCAAGAGAGGGTTTCTTAAGTAGAGGTTTAATTACAGCAATCTTAAACTCCTGTGGTACATATCCATTGACTAAGGATAGATTCATTATATTTAAAATTGGAGCAGCGATCAGAGGGAAAACTTCTTTTAAGAGTTTAGTTGGGATTGGGTCTAAAACGCAAGTTGAAGGTTTAGATGAAGCTAATAATTTTAGTACATCACAAAGTTCGGCTGCATTAAAGCAGTTTAAGCATATATTAGGTTCCACCATTTTTGAGGCTGCCTCATTAACTAAGGAGGAAGCAAGCATATTGGGAAGGTTCCCAATTATCTTATTCTTTATGGAGTCTATTTTATTTATAAAGAATTGCATGAAGTCGTCACTGCTTAGAGCTTGGGGAATGGTTGGCTCGATAGAGCTATGATCCTGTGTGAGTTTGGCAACTGTATTAAAAAGAAACCTAGGATTATTTTTATTCTCCTCGATTAAAGATGAATAATATGCTGTTCTAGCTGTGTGAAGGCTCTTTTTATATAGCAATAAACTATTTTTCCATATTAAAAAGGAATCATGTAAATGCGTGGAGCGCCATTTTCTCTCTAGTTTTCTAACATTCTGCTTTAGGGTACGTAGCTCTAAATTAAACCAGGGAGTTAATCTTCTATGGCTAGCCACCTTCCTTTTCAAGGGGGCAACTTTGTCTATTGCCCGACGCAGGGAGGAATTAACGCTATGAACTAAAATGTCAAGTTGTGAGGGGTCACGAGTTAAATCACTGTTTTCTGTTCTGCATTTATAAACTGAGGAAATTAAAGTTGGAAGAGCTTCTTTAAAATTTGCTACAGCGTTGTCTGATAACGTTCTGGTATAATGAAGTTTTCTTTCAGGTTTGATATGATCCATTAGAGTAAGTTTAAAAGTGATAAGGAAATGATCAGACAGGATAGGGTTATGTGGAAAGACTGTTATTTCTTCACAGTCAATGCCATAAGTCAGCACAAGATCTAAAGTGTGGTGACAAGAATGTGTTGGTCCCTGCACATTTTGAGTAAAGCCTATTGAGTCTAGGATAGTGTGAAAAGCTGTATTTAGACTATCACTTTCATTATCAACATGAATATTGAAGTCTCCGACTATAATGACTTTATCAGTGTTTAAAACTAAGTCAGATAGAAAATCTGAAATCTGATCTAAAAATTGAGAATAAGGTCCTGGTGGACGATATAAGACCACAAACAAAAGTGGCTTTACTGCTTTGTTATGTGTATGAGGAAAGCTAAAAACTAGATGCTCAAAGGAACTGTAACTATTATTTTTTTGGAGATTAATTAGTAAATCGGAATGAAAGATAGTTGCTACTCCACCTCCTCGACCAGTACTTCGAGGGACACTAAAGTTTAAGTAGCTAGGGGGAGTTGACTCATTTATTGTGACATGGTCCTCTTCCTGCAACCATGTCTCTGCAAGACAAAACAAATCAATATTATTTTCACAAATTAAGTCATTTACTAAGAGTGTTTTTGAGGGGAGAGATCTTATGTTTAGTAAACCACATTTAATTGATTTGTTTTTATGTTCAGTCCGAGTTTTATTTATCTTTATGAGATTTTTATACTTTGCTCTAGTAGCATTAACTTTTAATTCATTCGTTTTGGGTAGTGGACGGGAATCTATCTCTATAGGGTAGTGGGTGGGTGGCAGTCCCTGTTCCTTGACCTGGACTCTGGGTTCCCTGAGCTGGACTCTTTTTTTGACTTCGAGGCTGGACTACTGTAATTCCTTATTATCAGGAAGTCCACAAAATGCAATTAAAAGCCTTCAGTTGATCCAAAATGCTGCAGCAAGAGTTCTGATGAATTTTAAAAAGAGAGATCACATTTTTCCTGTTTTGGCTTCTCTCCATTGGCTCCCTGTTAAATCCAGAATAGAGTTTAAGCTCCTCCTCCTTACTTATAAAGCCCTTAATAATCAGCTCCATCGTACATCAGAGATCTGATTGTTCCATATGTTCCTAACAGAGCACTTTGTTCTCAGAATGCAGGTCTACTGGTAGTTCCTAGGATTTCTAAAAGTAGAATAGGAGGCAGATCTATTAGTTATCAGACTCCTCTCCTGTGGAACCAGCTCCCAGTTTTAGTCCACTAGGCAGATACTCTGTTTTTAAGACTAGGCTTAAAACCTTCCTTTTTGATAAAGCTTATAGTTAGAGTAGCTAAGTTTATCCTGAGTTATTTTTGTAGTAATGCTGGTACAGGCTTTGACTGTTGGAGGACAGACTGACCACTTTTCTTCTCTCTTCTACTTTTCTCTTCTACTACTCTCCAGATATATTATTTCTGATGTTAATGCGATTGTTAACCCAGTTTTCTCTCAGTATTTTTCTCCCCATAGAAGCTCCACATGGTCTGGTACCCTGCTCAACTATAATGCCCCCTGCTGGATGGGGAACATCGGTCCAGATGATGCTCAAAGTGACCGAGCATCCTCCATGCAGTCTCGACTTTGTCTTCTCAGACCCTCGGATGGTCGTGGCAGATGACCGCTTGTACTGAGCCAGGTTCTGGTTCTGCTGGAGGTTTCTTCCTGTTAAAGGGGAGTTTTTACCCTCCACTGTTGCTACATGGTTGCTCGGTACGAGGAATAGCTGTGGTTGGAGTCTGCATGATCCAGGCACAACCTCACGTCGATGACTCAACACAATCTGTTTGGATTCCTTACATGGAAAACTTTTAACTGACTTGAATGTTTGTATAACTGTATTGAAATTACTTTTGTTGTAAAGTGCCTTGAGGTGACATTTTTTGTGAATTGGCGCTGTATGAAAAAAAGTAAATTGAATTGAATATTGAGTTAACCCCTACGTTAACATACAGAATTATTCAATTAAAGTAAATTTTTTGGACTTGAATTTGTGCTAACTCATTAGCGGAAGTAGCCGTCTACATCTTCACATAAGAGCATTCATTTCCCGATGTGATGAACCAGAGAGATTTATCTGCTGTGAGTTTACTTATTGGAAAATGATAAATTGTGACATTTGATTATTAAGTCTATATTACATTTCGGTTTATCCGATTTTTAACACAGACTGCTGATATTCAAATGTTAACTTTATTCATATATTCTGTTTAGTTCTGCTACCTTAGTTGTATTTGTTATTTTTCATATGAGACCAAACATACATTGTGAATGTGATTAATTAACCAACACAACACTTTCTATTTGCAACCTAACTAATCAACTTTTCCACACTTTCTTGATTTAAATACACCACTTGAGAAAGAAAGTTAGTAACTTGGTACTTCCACTGAACATAACATATTATCCTAATGTCATGGTGACACATACAAACCATTAGGCAGAAAAATTAAACAGACGCCTCCAGTAGCAGAGTAATTGATAACTTTAAAACACTATTAAATAAATATGACAGTGTTATTTTGACTGAAATATTCTTTACGGTCATCATTTTCTAAGGTCAGATTAGACTTCTTGTTTCCACGGAGGACAAAAATTAGGTGACACAGAGACCCATTTCTTTTAGAAACTGGCCAAAAATAAATTCTCTAATCCTCGTTGCAGCAAAAAGTGGCATCATGAGGTCACCAGATCTGGGGTTATGCACATCAGTATATATTTCAGGAGTATAAAAGAAGTATATTTCCCCTCCTATTATTGGAAGAGGCATACATCTCTCTGGTCACAACCCAACGCTCAAAAATATGTACTAAGAAAATAGGTGTGTTTGTTTTGTCCTTTGAATAATTGAGTAAATAACTGACCACAGTCTCCTCCAGTCCTTTCAGGTCCTGCCTGGCTTGTTCTCGTCTGTCCTGGAGCAGCCTGCAGCATAAAAACCAGGTTGTTAATATAAGCTTGTGCACCTGTACACAGCAGCAGGATCCTTTCTGACTAAATGTGCAACTTTACGTGAGCTCCTGCAGCTGGCGGCTCTTCTCCTGGTCGGCCGCTTTAAGCTTCTCATGCTCCACTTTCAGCCTGTCCTGCTCCAGGACGATCTCCTGGTTAGAACTGTACAGAGCACAGCAACAGAATCAGCGCAGGTTCATGCACTCTGATGACAAAGGGAGACATTTACACAGGCGCTCGTTTTACTCCTGCAGCTCAGTGATCAGCTTCTCCTTGCTCTGCAGCTCATCTCTCAGGCTGCTGATCTGCTTCTGATGGGCCTCACGGTGAGACTGGATCTGCTTCTCCACAGCCTCCTGGACAAATACACAAAATCGCACCTTTACCTGCCGTCTTGTGTCTGTGCAGATTTAGGAACTATAAACTTACTGACATAAAATACCTTGACTTCATTAGCAGACTGGATCTCATTCTCTTTCTCCATGGCATTAACCTTCTCTAAAAGAGAAAAATAGACAAAATCAACGAATAGGTGAAGTTTGCATATACTTCACTAAAATTTTAGCATTTTGTGATGCTGCCGTTTATTAATTCATTCGTTTTGGATCAGTATCTTGTTGACAGATTATTTTCACAGCACAAAAGACTTTCATTTAAGATCTCCTAATCTTTTATGAAGTTTATGGGCCCACAGCATGTCAGAACCTCCACCATACATGAGGGGCTTTTTCACATATTCACTGGAGAGTTTGTTGTCCATCTTAGTCCAATTTGACCAAAGCCTACAATTCCAATTTAAAATCCAAGAAGTTTACATCAAAAGGCCCGTTTCTGCTAAACAAGATCGGTGGCTCTGTCCCACCAATCATTGTGTCTCCATACAAAACCGTCCCTTTAAAGAGGACATATTATGCTTCTTTTTAAACAAGTTATAATAGGTCCCTGACTGTAAAAAACGTGTTAATGCACAAAATCCCTCTAACACAAAGTGTTTTCACCAACTCAGTTCTGGACATTTTCAGTCCCTTTTAGAATGAGCTGTTTAGAGCGCTCTTTCACCACTAAGAATGTATGGTTTTATCCAAGTGTATGTAGATCACGCCCACCCATGTTGTTACCAAATCCTGTGGGTTTACCACACATTGAAATGATGGGGAATTTGAATTTGTGAGCGTGGTTTATCAGCTGAGGTGTTCTCACAGTATATGAAGACACAAGTTTGCAAAAAAAAAAAACAACTAATGATAACTTTCGGTCTGTCTGTACCAGTGAAATGGAAAAACATGCATATCATGAAGGTCTGATAAAATCACCAGAAAGTTCTGATGGTGGAAACGGGCCTATAAATCACATTTAGTGATGATGGGGAAGAGGGTGATGTATTCTAAACCCATGTGGGGACCATGCTCTTAAAAGGGAGGTACCGTTTTTTGCAACCTGGACCTTATTATTAGCATGCATTACATTCCTTTACTCACCCAGACAAGTTTGGAGCCACTTGGAGTCCTTCGGGGGATGTTCACATCCATTTCTGATCAGCAAATTTGGCAACAGATGTGCAGCCTCTAAATTAGGCATTATCTTCCACAAAACTCCTTCATTTCGCCAATGTTTTGTGATCCAGGGGTGTTTTACAGGCTTTTAGTCCAACTACTCAAACGCAGGATTTCAATTATGTCACCACTGTGCGACTTCCTTCTCGTAGCCTGAGTGGGGGTCATACCTGACCACTGTCAAGCACAGAGTCATTGACAGTGGTCAGTTGGACAGAACTGCAAACATCAACATGTTTCGTCTTTGTGTGCTTTGAAATCATGACAACATCATGAAATCACCCGCTAGTGTTATGGTGCGTTCAGACCGCAAGCTTTCTCAGCGTCAAGGAACGCTCAGAAAGCGACTAGTTCAACGCATTAACACAGAAGGTACATTTTTAGGCTGAAACCTGCAAAGCTCGTAGACGGGCCTTTCTCTGCTTGATGTTTTAAACACTAGCGGATCGTGGTTGGCCTGGCAGTGTTGACGTCGGGCAACGTCACTACAGTGAGCCGCTCTGATTGGTTGCCGTGCTGCGTCAAGAGCTTTAGGGCCGTCAAAAGTTAAACTAGCTGAACTTCTGCGTTCCTAGTGTTATGCGATTTGAAGCTTGAAACGCAGGAAAAGCTTGAAAAGTCGACGGAGCCAACGCTCACAAAGCGCCACAGAGACCGCGACGCTCCTCCAACGGGCTCAAACGTAGACTAACATGTAAACTTGACGTAGCTGACGCTGACATTTGGGGCGGTGTGAACGTACCATAAATTGGAATCAGTTGGATTAAAAGCCTGTAAAACACTCCCAAAGACTACAATAAAGCCCCTCTGAGACGCTCAGAGTTTTGTGGCAGATAATGCGTTATTTAGAGGCTGCACATTGGTTGCCCCCATTAACTGGATATAGGCTGACTGCAACTGGGTATAAACTTCTCCTGAAGGACTCCAAGTGGTTCCAAACTTGTCAGGGTGGGTAAATGAATGTAACATGTGAAAAATACGGTCCAGGTAAAAAAAAAAAAAACAGTACTTCCCCTTTAATCGCTTCTATTAAAAGTATTTCTTAGGAATCTGGAGAAAGTCATCTTTGTCATAAAACTTTTGTTCTGAACATTTGAAGGAACCTTACACAGATTACAGTCAAGTTTTAAAGACTGGAGCTGTTAAGGTGATCAATGAGTGCAGACGGAGAAGACTGGTTCAAATTTAACATTACACTTCTTATACATTAGCATTTGCTCTGAAAATTGATGGCAAACAAAGACATTATGACTGCTAACAAGATATTCTCTTCATATGTACTGCAAAAAAGTTCTGCTGAAGCTAATTTTCTTTGGGGGTTTTCTTGTCTATTCATAACCAACTATAGCTTATCTTTTGGTTCGATGCTTAAAGAATTTGGTCATCACAGTTGAGTCTTTTGTTGAAATAAAGAGCTTGATTCTATATTGTTTGACTGGTTTACCATCATTTAATTAGTTGAGTTTCTTACCAGCTCAGTAGAGATCATGTATAGCGCGGATTGCTTGGCCACCTTGTATGGTACATTTCCTTCCCCCATGGATAGTCTATTTGAACATTAACCTCTTTACCTCTTTTTCTTTCTTTTATTTGTTGTTTTCTTTCTCTCCTATTTTTTAACTTCTCCCCTAATCCAAACTCTACACCTAAACAACTCCTAACCCCACCAACGGAGATCTAAATACTTCATCTGAAAAACTTTTAATGCATCCAAATGTCATTTATTGGTAGTAATAACAGAGGGGTAGATTTCTTTGGGCTGATCTCGACTTTCTATCAAAAGATTTCACACAAACTGATGGGTCGCGCTCACCCTCAGCTCTGATCCGGACTATCTCTTCGTTCAGAAGGTCCACATTCTCCTCCAGCTGTCTCTTCTTGTGCTCCACATTCTGGAGGCTGTCTGTCAGGGACTTGATCTTAGCTTCATACTGGACACCAGCAGGAGAGGAGAAACAACACACAGTCTCCATGAGAAGGCTTGCTTTAAACTCACTGCAGAGATGACGTATATGATGAGATCATGGAGCGTGGATCACTGCAGTGACGACACGCGTGCCTGTAGACGAGTTCAGCAGCCGTTACCTGGGAGATGCGGAGCTGGCAGGCATTCAGATGGCTCTGCATCTCGTCCAGCTTCTGGCTGCTCTCCGCCTTACTGCTCTCCAGCTGTTTGCTGCGCTTCACCATGGCCTTCACCTCCGCCTTCATCTTACTGATGTAGAGCCGGGCCACAGTGAACTCCTCGTCAATGAGACCGCTGCTCTCCTGTTGCTGAGTGGGGAAGAAATGACAACGTTGTTGCTTTTTGTGCAGGTGGGGTATTATTAATAGATATGGGCTCTGGTGCTGCTTCTGATGGTATGGAAGGTTTCTATCATCTCCTCTGAAGATCAAGATTTTGCATGCCGTCGAAAACAAGGCAACAGTTTGTAGCAAAAACAAACTAAAACCTGAAAGTATCTGATTCTGTCTGGTACCCTGCTACACTCAGATCATTTTAGACTTTAGATAAATGAAAAAGTAAAAAAGTAAGTGGAGTATTTTGAGCATTCCCGGCCCCGTTAGGAGACGTATCCATAACATTCAACTACTATTTGCAGTTATGATTCAGTTTGATTTGTTTGGCCCTTGTGGCATTGTTTGAACTAACCTGGTGGTGTTTGCCTTCAGTCCAGACAAATTAAACTGGTTTAAAGCTGCAATTATTATACGACCTTTTGAAAAAACAGACAACTTATAATTTCTAACGAACATTAACGTTAGGAAACATGTTCTTTTATTTAAAGAAACCCCATTACATCTCCATTTTAAGCTTTTAAAATCGATGAATTTTACCTCATGACAAGAAAAACATTGAGACATGTCAGTAAATCAGATTACACGTTCCTGTGAGGTCAGTTGCTCAGACTAAATGTAACTTTCTAAAATAGCTACCTTTAAAAAGGTTATGAACATACTTTTCATTAAGCTTCATTACTGTATTTAATTTTTTGTTATGTGCTGATCTAATAGTCTGATCTTAAATGTCATTTTTTCCCCAGTGGTAAGCAGAAAATGATTAAATGAATAGAAAGAAAAGCTTGAAAACCTCAGACTGTGTGAACTGAATCTGTGTAATGCGTTTCACTTGGAGTTACCAACATAAATTCATTATTAATCATTTTTACATTTTTCAATATGCACAGGTAAAAAATACAAACAATATATACAAACAACTGTATAATATTGTTTATTTAACTTAAAATTGACAAAAATACTATTTCTTTCAGTCTCATTGTGTTGCATTCATTCATTCTTCTTCTTCATCTTCTTCTTCTTCTTCTTCTTCTTATTATTATTATTATTAATTTTCCATGAAAAAACTGAAAAACTGCTATAATCTGCATTTGTTATTATATTTATATCTAGAAACATTGGTTCTTCTAGCAATTTTAGCCAAAGTTAAGAGCCAATGTAGAAGTTTCAAAGAGCCACAGAAGCAATGGTTTGCAGACCGCTGAACTAACTTAAATGCATGGAAAACATTAAGAGGGCGCCATCTTGTGGTCTAGAAAACACAATGCCTTGCAAAATTATTTCTACAAATTAAACATCATCATATTTTGACACATTAAGAACATAAACTCTAGAGTATTCTACTGTTAATTTATGAAATAGATCAACACAAAAACATTATAAACCTGTGAAAGACCTTCATGACCATGCTTTTCTTTCTTTTTTTTACTTTTAAATAATAAAAACTGAAATATTAGGACAAATTTGGACTAAACTCCCTTTGTTCCGAAAATGAAAACTAGAGAAAACAACTGCCTCGAAAAAATCCCAAAATTACTACTCAGAGTTTACCTGAGTTTTGTCTATTCCTGAAAGTGATGGAAAGAATAACTGTGGCATAACTCTAAACCCACCGAGACATCGCCATCCAACTAAACTGGCAGGCCAGCCTCAGAGAGCATTATTTAGAGAGAGAACAAAGAGGTTAATGGTAAACTGGGAGGAGCAACAAAAGTTGACAGGAGGGAGACTTTACTGATAGGGCAACTATTTGCTCTTAACTCCACAAGTTTCCCCTTTATAGAAGAGTAATGAGACAGAAGCCAGAAGAAGTCCCTTTTCCAGTTTGCAACAAGCCATGTGCAATAAGAAGAACACAGTATTTCACAGTAAAATGTGGCGGTAGCTGTATTATGCTGTGGGGTTGTATTACTTTAATTAGAGAAAGGAAAGCTGATCAGAGCTGATTGATTGATTGATGGAGCTAAACACGGGACAGTCAGGACTTCAGACAGGGTCAGAGGTTTACCTTCACCTAGCAGGGCAATCACCCAAACACACAGCTAGGGGTACAATGGGATAGTTAAAGGTGACATTAAAGTTGACACTTTGCAATAAATTTGCTGTGGTCTATGGAATGAAATGATGCATTTTGAGTCGTTTTGAGGAGGTTGAAGTTTGTCGGAGGAGTTAATAGGGGAAAACTGCAGGATTACGAGTCTTATTCAATCATATTCATAATAATATACTAATTTCTTGTATCTGGCTGGCAACAGCAACGCAACCCGTAGGATGACAGATAATAACAAATATATTAACACATCTATCAAGCTCGTCTTTCTTAAGATAAAATTATAGACTGTAAAAAAGAATAGACAGCGCCTCCTCACTCCTCCCCGTTTACCAGAATGACAAACTTTCATGGGGGAATTCATGGCGGATTCACAGACTCCTCCTCCCCAGCTCTGACGAAGCATGTTCCTAAAAAGGGCATAGGCATCTTCACTGTAGACTCTGTCATCACGGGGCGTGTATGGGCGTGTAGTTCGGTCGTAATCTGATGCTAACCTTGGCTAGCTAAGCTAAAGGCTAATAGCCCCATGCCTGACTGCTGCCGTATCTGCGCTCCTCCGACGGTTCTCCTATTTCTCAAACCTCAAAAGGTAAGAACTAGTGACTTGAAATACTTATTAAAATGTAGTGTTACTATAATTAAAGTCCAACGAAACAGCCTTTCAATCAAAGTTCGGCCCCCTCATTGATTATGCAAGATTTCAAAAACATTGTCTTACGAAAACCAGCCTGGTGCCTGTTTTTGACGAGCCCAGCATTATCTCAGGAAGAATATGTACTGTATATAAAAAATATATAAAAAAAATGGGCACCAGGCATTAAAGTTGTTTTTAACGTGTCTAAAGTCCATTGCTTTTCAATGGGGGCCTAGGGGCCAAATGGAGGTACTACAGCAATGGAGGAGCAATGGCCGCCTCCATGGTATGCGGTCACAAAGCAGAGCAGCCAGCGGCCATTGGTGAAAATGCAACGCTGCTTTGATGTCTCTACAAATAACACAAGCCCCAAACGTGTTCCGCCATGTTGTAACGGTTAGCTTATGCTAGCAGAGACCCGCTCTGCTCTCTCCTGGCTGCAAAATCAACAGACCCTTCCAGTGAACGTTCGCAAGTAAAGGTCAAGGTGGGCGCGGCCATAAATGCAAATTATTTTGTGACGTTCGTTTTTCACGTCTAGTTTCATTCGAGGGGTCGATTACAAATTTCATGTGCAGCATGCATATGCAACCCAGAGTGAGCAATCGTATTTCAAAAAGAACAAAGATTACACGGTTTACAAGGGGCCATGCTATGGCTCTTTTTAAATAAAATGTAAACCCTGCCGCCTTCCCAGCTCCTCTTCCCCATCACATTGACCTTGTGTCTCCATTATTGGACTTTTAGTGTGGAATTGTATTTTTGAAAATATTTTTAAACCATTTTATATAAATTTGTGAGTCCATCATGGGACTTTTAATTGTAGTTTATTTTAAAAATACATTATTAAAGTATGAAACCTTTTTCAGTAAATGTTTTAGTCCTAAATAGCATTTTTAGACCTCCATGTGTATTCTTGTATAAAAAAAAAAATTGGAATCCTTTAGTGAATTTGTATATCCCTCATGAGACTTGTAATACAGATGTCCATTTTTATTCTGTTTTTAAACCCTTTTGTGTATAATTTAATTGTCCATCATTAGATTTGTAACAAATATCTGTTTTCATATTTCTTTATGTTGTAATAGGAGTTTTTAAACCATTAAAGTAACAAATATATATGAATTTGTTTCACTGCATTTATTATTGGATTAATTAATACATTTTAATTCCAAATTCGATAAAATAAACTGAGTTTTTAAGCCATGGAGCTGTATTATAATCGGGCTAATCTGTTTGTGCCGATCTGATGAGGTTACGGGTTACGGTGGATGATTTTGGAAGGCTGAAAACAGGTGTTAAACGGACTTAAGGTTAAGCATTAAGGGTCAAGGATTTAGGGTTAGGAATTAAAATGTCTAGGAAAGGCGATAAAACGGTGAAACTAGGCATGAAAATCAAAATAAACTAAGATTAGGATTAGGTATGGGAGGAGAAAAGTGAGATTGGTCTGAGGTTGCAGACTTGAAACACTGAACGCACCCTCTTCCACAGAAAAGGGTGTGAACCATTAAAAATACTTTTCATTCAGACCTTTAGGGTATCTGGTGTCCATCTTGGCCATCCAGACCCTTTCAGCCCTTCGTCTCTGGCCAGTTGTCCACCTGGGGTTTGGCTGTATGACAGTGGCTGAGACCGCATCCCACCTATGGGCTACAAACCAGATGTGTCCCTGTGTTCTTTTTGTTAAGAATGTTGTGTCTGTGTTGTTTGAATCTGACCAGTAACGTGTTTTTTAGGTCTCCCCCACATACTGCATGCTACAGCTTTCTACATGTTATAAGATAAACAAGATTTTTAGAACGTGGACTGCCCTTGCATTGGGATAAATCATGTATAAAAAAATCATGGATAAATCATCAGTATGCATGGATGCACTGATAATGATATTGGTATCGGGGCCAATACCGTTATACTGTTCTTGTATCAGTTACCTAAAATGCTTAAAACGTGAAACTCTGCAATGATTTAACAGTTTTTAAAAATCTATTTCACCGTCATTTGTTGTAATAAGCAGAGAGGAATATAAAACTTCCAATTCATTGCATTTTTTTGCAGATTAGAAGTATCGGCATTGGTACTCAGTTTCTGCAAATACTTAGAACCAAATATTGGTATCATATCGGTTTGAAAAAAGTGGTATCGTTGCATCCCTAAACAAAATCACTCCCGAGGGAAGCAATCTCAGCAGGCGGGTTGAACAGGTTAGTGTAACGTCACAGGAAAGCGCTTTTTTTAAATGGCTTGTAAAAGTGCAGGGTTTTTATTCATGTTTAAAGTGTTTACAGAGGCAGGAGAGAGGCTATTGGCAAGACGAGAGAATGTAAAAAGTGATATTTGAATTCGTGTGTTAGAGTGTTCTTGTCTAAGTCCAGAGCTAAATCTAATTTAGCATCCGAGATCAAGTTAGGAAGTAGTTATTCACAAACATTCTCCATTCTGGGACGTATAACAAATTCATCCCAAACTTCTGAGATTTTTGATTGGAAAAAATGTTGTACGCCGTATATCATTTTCCTTTCATTTCACAATTCCATTCTAATTTTGTGTTGGTCCATCATATAGCATCTCTGTGAAACACGTTCATGTTTGCTTCTGTAATGTGAAAAACAAGCGAGGCACCTTCATGTCGTTGCTTCCCACAGCGATGCCGATCTCAGCCAGGTCTTTAAGCAAGCTCGACATCATCTCAGTGACCCTCTTTTTCTGGTGGTTGCTCATCTCCTTCAGCTTCTGCAGCTCGTGGTCAATGGAGGCTAAGGAGCTCTGAGGAAGGACAGAAGCACTGAAGGTAAGTACGAGCAGAAGCAGACGCAGCATGGAGCAGACTCTAACTGGCTTTCACTGCCTTACAGACTTCTGGTTCAGCTCCTCGCTTAGCGCCTCGAACTCCTTCGTTTTGTCCTCCACCTCCTGACTCTTCTGGTCGTAGTTGAGGGCCAGCTCCTCCAGCGCCTGCAGCACCTCCTTCACCTCCTCCTTGGAAGCTTCGTTCTCAGCCAGCAGCCTGTTCAGCTCCGTCTGCAGGGTGTCATGGTCGCTGCGGGAGGACTCCAACAGCTGGAGGGCGAAAAAAAAGATGTGATGTGATTAGAAACTAGGAGAGTCTTAAAAAACGTTTTTGTACAGTGGTGACATTTCTAATCTAAATCAGGGTTCTACTGATAGTCAGCTCTCATGTTTCAGACTGGGTCAGGATAGTGACATCACCTCTTCCTGCTCTAGGAGCTGCTGCTTCAGCTTCTCCACCTCCTGGGACTGCTGGTTGATCTCATCGTCCTGGAAGGAAAAAAAGGATGAGAAGAAAGAAAACAAAACAAGTTATTGAATAATCTCTATAATTCTTTTAGAAACCACCTGCACCATCTGCTCTCACAAAGAAATACAGCACTTTTTACTAATGTAACGCTAAAGTTGGGCATGGTTTTGATGGGATGCTATCTGCAAAGTTACAAAGTCAAAGGTTAACAGCAGTATTATTTCAGTTTCTTTCTTTCTTTCTTTCTTTCTTTCTTTCTTATCCTGTCATAAGATAACGGAACGGGGTTTACAACTGAACTATTTAGCTTGTAAACTAAATATTAATCTTAAAAATGTAATATTTACTTCCAAACCAAATCTTTGTTTTGCGAGGTAAATACTTGGTTTGAAGCTAAATATTTAGTGTTTAGTTTAAATCTAAATATTTTGTTTCAAAATCCAAAACATTTACTTTGTCAAACTAAATGTTTTGTTTTTAGGCTAAATATTTAGCATGGCCTTAAATAACTAGTTTGGAGAAAAACATTATTAAAAATTAAACAAAATATTTTGCATGTAAACTAAATATCTACTTTGTAAATATTTAACTTCTATCTAAATATTTAGTTGGTATATTAAACATTTATAATAACTAGATATTTAATAGTCTAACTAAATATTTAGTTTGTCATCGAAGTAATTAGTTTGTAGCTAAATATTTAGTTAGGTAACTAATGATTTACCTTGAAACCGTGGTATTTATGAATGAATAAATAAGATGAATGCCAATATGACTTTGAAAAGTTGACCCCTCTTTTTTCTCTTATGACACGGTAAATAACGCAAATTACTGCCGTAAATGTTTGACAGAGCAACTTTACAAACGACACCCCGTTTGCTCTTGAACAGTTTTATATGAATCACCGACACCCGTCGAACCAGGACCGTTACCTTGTCATCCAGCTCCTTGTAGAGTTTGGCCATTTCTGCTTCGTACTTCTCTTTTTCTGCAGCTGTGAGAGCCACTCCAGGCAGGCTGCCCAGGGATGGTTGTGGTGCAGCCTTATCATTGCTGTTCAGTGCAGCATCCAGGGCCACCGCCTCTGCTTTGGCCTTTTCTTTGTCAAACTGCTCCTCAACTGGCACGCTTTCTCCTGCAGGGGGCAGCAGAGTCACCATGTGAGAGTAGGTACAATAGTCTAGCCATGGCTGTGTTTTAAGGAGGGCTACTGTAATATTCCTCATGACGCTACTGATATGGATACAAAGGATTCTTTCTTTTGGGTCTAAGATAAGAACAGTGTGTGACTACGCTCCTGAATTCACAGACAGGAATATCTTGTTTGCATGACTGAAGAAATTCTCCGCTTATACTCTTAAATATGTCGGGTCGATTCTTTGGGATCCTACTGGGTAGACAGATGATAGGTATTTTTAGTCAAATACTGGGTCAAACATTGTGATCTGGTTCGATGGGAAAGAGATTCATCATTCTTCACAGAGGAACTCTGCAACAAACAAACTTTGTTGAAGTTCAGAAATGTGATATAGTAAACTGATGCTGGCTTTTCATGGTAATGTTGGGTTGTGTAAATCACTTTGGTTCGTATGCCAAGTCCGAGTTTACCTATGCCGAATAAAAAGACACTTCCGCTGTTTCCTCACCATCTGAAGTTGAATTAGACCAAAACTTACCTTGTTTGAAGTCAGTTTGAATAACCACAATCATTTTTTATTTGCGAAATGTCACAACAACAGGAGAAAGAATATGTTAGAGGTTTCTTTTTTTAAGTTTTCAAGGTCAGAAAAAAGTAAAAAATGTGTCTAGCATATCAGTAGTTCCCATTCACTTACATTAGTTTATGCTAAGCTAAAGCAAACCGACTTCTGGCAAATCAGGGTAATTACTGGGCTGGTTATGAAATTCTTTTTTCTCCCTTATCTAGCTCTGGAATAAAGCAACAGACACATTTTTACTTAGGGGTGGGATATCTCTTTAAGGCCAAACCTTCAACAAATTGCTTTCTGCTGAATGAATCCCTATAGCGCCTGTTGAGGCATATCGTACATTTACCAAATTCTGTGTTGGAAACCCTTTGTGAATGTCTAGCAAACAGTTATTTCCTGTATTGCCTATTTTAGCTCATTTGCAGCTTTAATACCTAGGTTCAGATTAGTTAGGAAGAACAACTATACTACATTTTTATACATATCCATGATACGCCATGGAAACTACTCCACGTACAAGAAATTAGCGATCAACTTTGCCTTTCAATATTGCAGAGAAATGAAGAATTAACTCGGTACCTCTGTGCAGTGAAGCTGAGGCGCAAATACAGCATGCAACTGATCTGTAACCTTCTTACTTTTGACATTGGTAGCACCTGCACCTATCCTGATAGAGCTTTCAGAACAGCAGTGTGACGGTATACCAAAAAGGAAAGTATGTGCTTCCCCTCACATTTTCCCCTTCTTCCCTGATGATCCCCCAATGAATGCTTGGCTTGTTTGATAGTGTAGTACCTTCAACCAGAGGTGGGTAGAGTACCCAAAAATTGTACTCAAGTACTCAAGTAAAAGTACTGAGAAACATTTAATATAATATATTTTTAAATAATGTCATGAGACAGACAAAAATATAACGTTATGGGCAAATTCTGGTATTTTAAAGACAAAAATAACAAAAAAAGACACAAATAACTAACATAGTTACATAATAGTGACTTTTAAGCAGAAGAAGGTCAATTCTTTCAATAGATATTAATACTTACAGTAGGTAATGAGTAAGTATATCTTAGAACAAGGTACAAAGTATTTCCAATTATAATTTATGGTTTTGACTATTCACTTGAACCAGGTAAAACTAGTTCCTACCCACGTCTTCCTTCAACCTACTGATGCAAGCCTCCAAAGTATCCAAACCCAGAACTTTTTTGTGGTTAAAACAGAGATGTTGGAATTTTAAATGAATGCTAGCTTTCTTTTGTCCACCTGCTTCACACACACCAGCGGTAGGATATGTAACATATAAACTGGAGAGTGTGTTTTGGAGCTGCTGCCCGCCCTCACCTTTCCTCCAGCGAATGAGCTCATTCTCCAGCCAGGTGATGGTGGTCCTCAGAGTCTTGTTCTTTTCCTTCTCTTTCTCCCACTTCTTCTTCCACTGCTCCGCGGTCAGCTCCACATTCAGAGTCACCGTGTTTTTGATGGTCTTCGCCCTGTTGAGTCAGATGAAGTCAGTGCTTTCGCTCATAGTGGGTGGCTAAGATGCCATATTTACGCATTTTATCCAATTTTTGGGTTTGTTTTGACATGGGTGTACTTGGCTCAGGGTAGGGAGAGAATATTAGCTCTTTTTGCCAAAGTGTCATACATCCTACTAAATCTATTCATAAATCATACCATCATCATCTTTCCTAAGCACCTGCTTGCTTCCTCAGGAAATAATGCTGCTCTTCATGCACTCCAGCAACATCAGAAAGGCAGTGTATGGGACCCCTTCTGTCTGTGTACCTCTGTCCAAACAGCAGAGTCGACCTGGTCTCTGCATCGTTAAACGCAGAAGGTGAGCAGCAGATGACCATGGTTGTTCGACAGTTTCCTCCCAGGGAGTCCTGCAGGATCCTGGTCATCTTACTGTCTCTGTATGGCACATAGCTCTGGCAGAGAATGGAAAATATGAAGCTGTAATTGAGCTTTAGATTATGTTATATTTGAAGGCAAATTAAATCACATGCATGTTCTGACACAAAAAGAGATGAAATACATTCTTGCTTCCTAACTCATTGGAAGGCATTATATCTGGAGTTACAATAAGCCCTCCAATTTAATTATTGTGCTTATACAACAAGAAAGTCTGGGCTTTTAAATCAAATTATAAAACAAACTGATAGTTCCCTACTGATCGGTGCTATGAAGCTTCACTTACCAATAAACTACCATTTTAATACGCTGCCAAGAGGGGATTGAAAAAAAAAGTTATAGAGTCCCTTTGTTTGTTTTTTGTCACCCCTAGATGTTTCAGATGTTTTATTGAGTATTTTATTCATAAAAGGAAAATAGGCTATCCAAACCAAACTGTCCCTATGAGCAGATATAATTGCCCTCTTGTTAATTAACCAACAAATTGTGTAGTTTTTCTGACAACAGAAAACTGTCCTTGGATCCTCTATATAGCATATGAAACTTGTCGGGGCTAAAAATGGCCCAGGAGCCCTACAATGGACAGACTGGGTTTCCCCGCCCACATGGCTAGGTCATGAATATTTAATGAGCTGCATGCTGATTTTACCTAATTCAAAAGCGTCTCTGGCAGACGTCTCTTTACTGTAGATTTATTGCAATTGAATTTATATTACTAGTGCTCTAATGTTATTTCCATAACCTGTGTTATGATGACGGGGTTGTGTTATGCTGCATTTAATTTGTCTCGGAAACTCGGGCGTCCGAGTTGCTGCACACGAGAACGTGACGTCTTTCCCGACTTAAAGCGTTCTAGTTTGTCTCGCTACACTCCAAGTCAGAAAGAACATGGACGCTTTGAGGGCAGCAGCTGTCGAGGGGCGGACTAGTTATTCCTATTGTTGTTAGCGGCATAGCATCTTCAGCAGACAGCATGAAAAACAAAGCTGTACGTTGTATTGCACACACAGCAAGGCCGTGCAATGTATAAATTGGTGACCGGCTTAAAGCAGAAATGTAGTCAAGTGTGTAAGAGCATTTAAAAACGAGATTGAAATGACCAAGAGTGCGAATACAAAGAAAATTTATCTCAACTACGGGCACAGCCATCTTTGTTTCGTATATTCCGACCTAAAGGGGGCGTGTCACTGTGAAATGATGGGAGACAACGGCGAGATTTCCGACTTTCCGACTCGGAAAGGTTAACTGGAATGCAGCATTTGTTCCATGGTAATTTCAATTTACTGCAGTTTTCGTTCAACTGGGCTCAAGATATTACCACATTGTCCCCAACGTATCTGCTTCCTGCCTCTCATCATGAGCCTCTCATCAGTCTTCTTTGCTCTTAAGAGTGGAAGCTTGCTTTGATGCAGTGTTGCAGATTAATTAAAATGCAAGAGCGCATTGTCGTCATTTTATAAGATGCAGGTTTTGGTCATTTGAGCATGATAAAACATGCCTCCTTTATTATGAATCGATTGCAACTTACTTTTAAATAACAAAAAAGACCTTGTGGCATATATTTTTTCTGAAGGTCTGTGGGAGATTGGGGGTGCATTGGGACATAAAAGGGGTGCGCATCTAAATAAATTTGGGAACAGCTGGTCTAGGTGGTTTCAACATTCAAAACATCATTCCAGCTGTTGGTTTTCCTGGTTTGGTCGATACTTTCAGTGAGCAGCCTGAAGGGTGAGGCTGGTTGGGTCTGGTTAAGGCTTCAAGAGTGAAATTCAGGCTGATGAGGAATGTATCCTAGAGGAGTTTAACAGCTTACACTGAACAGCTTGATCTCGCTCTTGCTGTTGGCTTTCATAATCTTGCACTTCCTGGCATTCAACTTCAGGCTGACTTTGGCTGTGTTGTTCTCCAATTTGTTTTTGGTTTTTTGCTGGAGATGCATCATTGCTGAAGACAGTAGGAAAAGGTCATCTGAAAAGTCAAGGTCTCCCAGCATGGTTGTGAAGTTCCACCGAATTCCAGTTCTTTCACCCTCTGCAGTGCTCCACATGACCCAGTCGATGATCAAGAGGAACAAAAATCCTGACATACAGCATCCTTGCTTCCCTCCTGTCACCACTGGAAAACAGTCTGTTTTATCGTAGTCAGCGACAGATCACTGAATGTCCTCAGACAGGGTCTTGACCATCTGGATCAGCTTCTGGGGAATTCCATACTGACGCATGATGATCCAAACGCTCTCTTGGTGTATGGAATCAAAGGCCTTTTCAAAGTCGACGAGGTGGATGTACAAAGTAACATTCCATTCATTGACTTGCTCCAGAATATTTCTGAGAATGAATATCTGGTCAACAGTTCCTCTGACTACCCTGAAAGCCTGTTCTTTCCTGAGTAGCGAATCAGCTCCCATCTGTATCCTGTGAAGAGAATCTGTCCTTACAGCTGCTTCATTGAACTGTGTAGTTCTTTCTGCCTTCTATTCTCCACAGCAGTCTGTACCATCTTTGCTTTCCCTGACACCTACGTCCTCTTGTCTTCACGCACACTCCTCCTCACCTCCCTGTCCTTTTACTTGTACGTCTCCCTCATTCTGTTTTTGATTCTCTCTGAGCCTTTTCTTGGTGTCTGTGAATGTCTTTGTGAGGGAATAATGTTCCTGTTACAAGTCCATTCCTCTGGTAGAATTCACCCAGTCCTTCTCTGTTGTCTTTTTGTGTGCCTAATCCAATGTTCACCCATAGTCCTCTGGTACCCGCTGTTGTCGTTTTCAACCTTAGCATTGAGATCTCCCATGATGATAATGATGATGTTCTTGTTACATCCATCCAATGCTTCCTGGAGCTCCTAGAACGGTTCTTTCTCTTTGTTTTCCTTCTCGTTATGTGGTGTATACACTTGAATGACGGTTATAGACCGAATCTCTTTATTTTTTTAAAAGGTTGACATAACAGACATCCACAGTAAAGACCCACATTTGTGACAAGAGTTTACATGTACAGCAATCAGATTAACTATTGGCATAACCCACCTGTCTCAGTCCGATTTAAATTTTGATCAGAAAAAGTATCATCGTTTCAGGGTAATCGGAATGCTGTTTTTACATGAATTACTTTTTATTTCAATCACGTTGTTAATCAGAGTACTTATGTCCATGTGAACGTAACAAGTGACGTCTTATGCTGAGTTCACACCGCCCCAAACGTCAGCGTCAGTTGTGGGCAGATTACATATAAAGTCCGTCAGAGTGTCTGCGGTGCATTGGCTCCGTCAACTTTTCAAGCTTTACTTGGGTTTCAAGTGGCAACATAGCAAAGGCAAGCAACGCAGAAGTTCAGCTAGCTGAACCTTTGACGGACTTGACGCAACGCGGCAACCAATCAGAGCGTCTCACTGTATCGACGTCACTTGAATGAAGCGGGAGCAGGAAAAATATTTTCAACAATGGAAGAGAACCTGATCGTAGCCGTCTGCAATTGCGTCTCGTCCCATCTGAAGAATGGGGTGTATCCACAAACGGCACTGATACACTCAACGTCGACATTGTCTAACTTTATCTAGTAAAAAAATGCCAAGCCACTCTCTTGACACGATCCGCCATAGTTCAGAATGTCCGGCAACAGAGGAAGCCATGCCCACACGCTCTTTTTTTGCTAAGAAGCAAGCATAGCAAGTTTCAGCGTACATGTGTCTACATGCGTTGGGAGCGTTGCTTCACGCAGACAAAGTGTGCGGTGGGAACTCAGCATTAGTAACAGTTAGTACAGAGTAATATTAGGAGGAATGCTGTTCTTTTCCTGTCTGAGGTGTCTCACCGAGCCCTCTGCCAGAGCAGAGATGACATTACCCAGTGACGACAGGGACTTGTTGATCATCTTTGCTTCATCCAGAACTGTGCCCTCTGCGCCGGTTTTTCCAACCTGTAAAGAAAATAAACCAAAAAAGCCTCATTAGCAGTATCCGTAACCTGCATAAAGTTTCCCTTAAGTGAAACCATCCAAAATCGGCAGTCCATCATAGGGCATCACAGAGACAGACAGGACAAACAACCATGCTTGCACTCACTCATACCTAATAGTTTTGTTGATTGATTTAGCACACATAAATATAGTACAATAATGTTAAATATTAAAATAACAAAATTTAGAATGATTTCAAAGCACTAAAAGAAGAAAAAGAGATAAAAAAAGAACAAAAGGAACACAGATCTATTAATATAATGATTCAGATATAGATAAACAAATTAATTTAAAGAAAAAAAAGATTATATATGATCTATACATATCTTATTAGAGTCATTTATGAGCACATATACATACATAGTGTTACCCACATATATATATATATATATATATATATATATATATATATATATATAAATATAAATATGCACGGTCACACACAAATACAAATAAACCCTTCCAAATAATTATAGAATTACACTATGTTGCAGAGGTTTGCCCATTAGTTATAATCCTTAAAGACTTACTGGTTTAATATGAAAGTTTTTTATTTAAATTTAAAAATTTGTAAGGATGGACTTTCTCTCTCTCACTGAGATCGGTATAGAATTGAACTTCTATATTTTATATTAAATTGTCCTATTTTTGTACGGGAAAAGGGAAAATTTAATTGTCTTGTCTGATAGGTATGGAACCTCAAAGTTAGACATACATAACCTATAAAAAAAGAGAAGATAAAAACACATCATGGGATCAATATCTGTATAAAAAAATACACATTTGATAAATATTAACACCATAAATAGATAAGATTTTAAGTTTCTTAAAAAGAGGTGTAGAGGGGTCCAAGCGATTCGAATAAGCAGCTACTCGAACAAATTTTTTTTTCTGTATCAACAAAATTTTATGAAGGAACTTTGGATAAGTGCTAGCTCAGACAATATTGCCGAATAGTAGGTATAGGAATATTAGACTATAATAAAGTGTTAGAGAGAACATGTTTGTGCTTTTTTCGGGTGTATGTGCAATTATATAATTCCACATTGAACTCATTCTTTCGTAACTAGGGATGCAACGATAACACATTTTTTCAAACCGACACAATACCGAAACTTGGATTTGAGTACTTGCCGATACCAAGTACCAATAGTGATACTTCTACTGTACAAAAAAATGCAATGAATTGGAAGACAACTTTTGTTTTATTCTCTGTTTGTTACAAAAAATGATGGTGAATTAGATAGGGAAAAAAAAAAAATATTAATAAAAATGACCACAAAACTAAAATTTAAAGTTAAATTATTGCAGAGTTTCCACATTTGAAGTATCTGTTCATGGTATCAATTAACTTTAACTGATAGTGATACAGTACATAAGAAGGATTACAGCCCAAGATACCCGATACTAGTGTCGGTATCAGTGCATGCCTACTATTTTCCTCCATGAAAGGAAGGAATGGTGCCCAAAAGTGTGAATTGTTAACAAAAGAAACATAAACCCATCAATAATTATATCACTAATAAAATGTTAATCGTATTCATTAATGGTCATGTGAACAATGACATAATCGCACCCCCTGTCTCACAACAACACCGTTGGGTTGCTTAAATTAGACCTAAAAGATAAATACACATTAGAAATAATGATACAAAGGGAATCCAGAAGTTTGGGAGGAATCATACTTTTTCACTTCCGGCCAGATCGACAAGGTACAGCTTCCCGGTCAGCTTCTGCTCAGTCTGGGTGTTTTCCTGCTTGATGTTTATGAGGAAGATGCTGTGACTCCGGGAGCTGTGCTCATTCATGTCTGGGGTGCAAAGAGACAAACGTTAACAAACATAGATAGATTGAGGGTCATCCAGACAAATAACGTGACACCAGTAAAAAAATTTAATAAATACATTTTTTTTTGGGATGGTGGTAAGTAATTCAAACCTTTTACCACTTATTACGATTGCATTTAAAATAATTTGATCCTCACTGCAAATTATGTTTTATTGACACAATTTCCACACTAGCGGCTGTTTGCAGTAGACAAATAACAAAAATCTAAACCTTTCATTGCTAGCGTCTTTAGCAGCCTTTTATAAATGGGATTCATAACCAGATCTTAGCTTCCCCCAGCCTTCATAAAGAATAATTTGGTCAAAGGCCTTATCTTCAATGATACTCTATGGTTTCCACACAGCAGCACTTTTTTTGTTAGGTTCTGAACGCCAGGTTCTGAAAGTGGGAACTAATGGTTTCCTCTTCTTGCCACCAGGAGGCGTACATGCACTTTTTGTTCAACTTTAAACTTGGATGTTAGTTTCACTTAGAAAATGTGTAGCTCATGCAATCTTTTTTGTATCCTAATTTTAGTGAGACAATGATATACTCTCTGAGCTTTACATGCCAGGAAATGTTACTATGGCGTAGTTGAGTTGTTCTATGATAAGCAAACCTGATCCACCAAATCAAGGGCTTCATTAGTTGAGACAACATATAACATGAAATGCTCGCAGGATGTTTTATATTGCAGCAGTCGTGGAAATTGTTGTATCAGATCTTTGTAATCTTAGTGTTATTTAACTATTTAAACAGCTTAAAACGCCTTGCTAAAGTATTGCACCCTTTCTCCATGTTACAAAAACAAACTTCAGTTGAATTATTTAGAATTGTATGGACCAACAAAAAATAGTGCATAAGAGTGATGTTTACAAAATATTTTTTGGGGTGGGGCTAACACTGCCCTGAACGCACCATCTAATCTGTGAGATCTGGTGGTCAGAGGTGGCTCAGAATTAGATTTGGGGCTGCCTTCCTTTTCTTAAAGGCACAGTGTGTAACTTTCGGCCAGTAGGGGGCAGTGCATACCTAAATTTTCACAATCATGCGGTATCTGTGTCTTCGAGTAAGAAACTCAACAACGGAGGACCAACTAGTGCTGCTTTCAAACGCTCAATTCCCTGAGAATTATTTATTTGCAGCAACATGACGAGCACATCAGTCTCTCTTTCATCACTTGGAACTAGCCAAGAGGTAAAAATGTATTTATGGCGAAACTTTTTTGCATTTTGAGGGGAAATCAATGTTTTAATAGCGGGCTTGTTCCGTGCGCTTTGTCCGTCCGGGCTCTTGTAGAAGTAAAGACGTCATCTAATATGGCTTTACCCTGAAAAGAGGACCCGCGCCGATGTATTTTAAAACTGATTTTTAAAGTCATATTTTACACTATCGGCAATATTATGCAATTAATGTGCTTTACGTAATTATTATTACATAATATTTTAATGGCTGTTTTCAAAGATGTACTGCAAAAACTACACACACTCACTTTAAAGGCAGACTTTTGATAATTGTTTATTTTTTTGATGAGATGCATTTGTGATCAAACTGAACTCAAACATAATGAAAATATTAAAAGCATCAGATTGTAGCTGTTGCCATTTGGGTCTCTATAAACACTAAAAACAATCAATTATTTCCTTTTTGTGTGCAAATAGCTTGCCATATTGTGATATCACAATAAGATAATTTGCATAGAAACTTTCCGTAATTATCAAACCCCGCCTATCAATTAGTCCCATACCTAGTAACAAGATGAGTGGGCTTGGTCCGCTAATTTGCATAAAAGTGACAGAGCCTTCAAAGCAGCTTCTTCTGAATTTGATTGACATTGTCAAGATTTGACCTGGCGACATCCCACTACGTGATTTTCTGTTCATTAATGTGTTTTGTGCGTCATCACCCTGTTATAGCTTGTTTTAAAATAAGCATAATATGTCCACTTTAAGGGAGGCCCCTGATTTGGGGGACCTAACCAGCTTAGGTCTCAGGCCAGTTCTGAGGGTGGTGACAGCATCATGATGTGGGCAATCTTTTTTTCAGTACAGATGATAAAATAGTCCGTTGAAAAGTTGAAAGGGTCTGCAATTTTTCACAAAAACAAAAAGTTTTTTTTCCAGAATCTTGACTGTGGGAGCGCTGAACAGAGTGGCGTGGCATGGCTTACAGTGTGGTGGCAGTCAGGAGACCCACCGAGGCTGAACCCATGAGAACCAGCAGCTCCGAGGGCACTCAGTATGCAAACTCACTTGTGACAGCCACGTGTCTGTTGTTTTTGCCTTCGTCTATGGCATCCATTACTTCGTCAGGGCTGCACACAAAACGCTCGGTACATCCCTGCGGACACAAAGGCACATCACAAGGAAACACTGTGTTCAGCCGCTACACAGAGACATGCTTATGAACAGCGAGACAATGACATATCGCAGAGAGGACCGTGGAGAAAAAGGGACCAAGATTACTTCATCTTCTCTGTATTTTCCATATTTATCATCTCATCAAATCAATTCTGAACTATTAATATCTTGGGGCAGCCCAAAACCCAAAGGAATCCAGGAAATGTCTCACCTTAACATAGGGCACCCTGTTCTTGTCTTCATGCACGGAAAGGTTTGTCTTTGTTACTGTACAGAAAAATATCCGGTTAATGAGCTGTCTGCATCAGGAGGCAAAAGCTAGTTGAAGTGGAGCAAGACAAACTCAATGGCCTACCGTCCAATAAGTCTCTGATTTTGTCCAAATAAATTTCAAAATATGAAACCTGCCAAACAAAAAGCTCTATAATGAACCTATACAAACTGTGAAAATGTGAGCTCCGCGTCGCTTGGCTGCATGATTACGTACTTTGATGTGGAACTCTGAGTTCTCATCCATGGAGTAAATGTAGTTGAAGATGTCTTGGACGATTCTAGGAATGATTCCCATCATTTCTGGGTCATGAAGTTTCCCCTTTGAAGGAAAACAATAGATGAAAAAAATCAGTGAGAAAGGATGGCACAATCTTAGGCGCTTCAGTCACTGAGGTTAGTTTACAGATTTTATTTTTGCTTTTCTGTCCTTCCTAAATGTTTTAGATGAGTCAAGTAATGTTAATATCAGACAAAAATGAATGAATGCATATATTAAAGAAT
This sequence comes from Apricaphanius iberus, assembly GCA_028564705.1. Classification (NCBI taxonomy): domain Eukaryota; kingdom Metazoa; phylum Chordata; class Actinopteri; order Cyprinodontiformes; family Aphaniidae; genus Apricaphanius; species Apricaphanius iberus. The sequence goes on along the minus strand of JAPXFQ010002533.1, from coordinate 1,878,292 downwards.
GATTTCATTTGCTAAAAAAAACCATTTGAATCTATTCAGAGTTTGAGTTGTTGGTGCTCTTTCAATTATTGTCCTGTTGCATATTACAAATATGTCCTAGCTTATGATCACAAGCTACTGGCCAGTGTTAGAGGAATATTTCAGGGTTATGTGAATGAATTAATTAATTACATAAATACATCTAGAGAGTACGGCATAATAAGAGATCAGACGTCAGAGAGGAGGCCTTTCACCTAGTCTCTTTCTGGCCCCAGATCATCACAATAACACCACTGTGTTTTACCAGCAGATGCAAGAAGATGCACACCTTCCCAAAAGTTCCAGCCCTGTTTTTTTGTTTTTTCATAAATAAATTTGAAGTGGTCTTTAACCGAATGCCTTGTCAGTCGTTTTCTGTAGAAAAAAAAGCTCTCTCACTTCTGTTTTAGGGGGAAGAAGTTTGTTTAAGATAAAGTTTGGCGTGGATGATAGTATTAGGGGTATAACTTATTTATGATTTGCAAATGTATTGACTTTGATCGGCTAAGAGCAATGCAACTTTTATGCTGCTGTCGAACAAATAACTAACTTAACTACTTCACTGGTTGTGTTCCAAGAAAAAAATCAAACTGTTTCCTCCTTAGTTCTTCTGTCTTAGATTTGTTTTTCAAATAGGACGCTATTTGGACGTTATCTTCACAAATAGTACAAGCCCCAATGTGTTCCACCATCTTGAGGAGCTGCTAATGGATGTTCTTTTCTGGCCGCAAAATTATTCCTATCAATAATGGCTTCCCTTGGGCGGTCACAAGCAAAGCTGATTGAGGTAGTGAATACTAATTTTCTTTGTGAAGCAGTAGGGAGTGACCTTTTTGGACTCACTAGTTTTTGCCGTCTATTTCCTTTCTGTGGCGAATGCAGGCAATGGGGTTTGACAAGAATATTAATGTGCAGCATGCACATGCAAATCCGAGTGACTATTTGTATTTCGAAAAGAGCGAGTATTACACAGAGCTTTAAGATACCTTCTTTTTCCATTTGAGCACCAACGGCTTTGGTCTTTGAACTCTACCATGGATGCCATTTGCTGTTAGTTCATTCCTTTTAGACGCACTCTATAACCTCTTCACCATAAAAAATTATTTTCAAAACATTTTGGAGGCTCACCAGCATTTATTTTCATTTTTCTGAGCTGTTGCTGCATGGGAGGGTCACACTGCTGGAAACCGCACTGTACAGCTTTTCTCCCGCAGGTCGCCTGGGACAATTACTGTCTGAGTTTCTCTTTGCTAAAAAAATGATATAAACAAACACACGATTTTGAGACTAAAGCGATGGCAGATCCACCAAAGAAACCAAAGAAGAGTTTATCAGAAGAGGCGAGGTGATAGAGCAAGAGCAGCTGAGTTCCTAAGCTTAAAGTTGTCAGAGCTTCACCAGCGGAGAAGGCTGTTAACCACTGATTCACACTGGCTACAGAACGGATGCTGACTGAACACAGGAAAACTTCAATTCTGTGCCCAGTGTGAATCCGGGGTGAGTAAAGTTGCAGTAGAGCCGCAGAGCTGGTTACTGACTTTAGCCAGCTTCTCAACACATGACCAGGTTTTTCCCCATGGTAGATCCCAAAGCTTGGCTTATGCTTGACACATCTGCGAGGTCCGCATGGCTTCACGTGACTAAATTATGTCATTTCAGCAACCACGCCCCTCCGCGCAGCCTCTGGGAAGCCCAAAGTTTCCGCACTGCACACCTAGGAAATTTTCTAACCATGCGGACAGCCCCGCGTGGAAAAACATGGCGGATTGGCCATAGCACCTACTGGCGGAGGTTCGTAAATAAAGAAATCTTTATGATTCGGCCCATAGAGATCACTGTGATCAAAATATTCTCCACAGCGAAAAACAACTGTGAAAAAATGATTTGTCTTGTTTAATGGATGAGTAGACCATCTTGTTCGTCTTTTTTCTAAACAGTAGTAAAAGTTCTTTTAGCCGTACGCCCCCCCCCCCTACAGTCTTCAAGAATATATTGGCTCTTGGCAGGGACAAGCCGCAAAAAGAATAAAAGCTGCCAGACGGCGTCTCGGCCGGTTCAGCACGTCTCATTTCCACGCGGAATGTACCTGTGTCAAGCATACACCAAGCTTAACGCTCACCGCACACCACCTATTGGTCCTCCTGCTGCCTCATAGAGCAGCAAGACAGGAGATGACAAAGACAAGCCGCTTCCTTCACGTTCACTGCAGCCAAAGATCTTTTCTGTCAAACTGTGGCTCACTTTAGGTTAAATCAACTTACCCAAGTAGGATTGGATTCTACAACTCAGTGTTACAACTTTTCAGTTTTATGTGAATCACTGCTGTCAAAGAGGCGTTTGAGATACGACAGAATGTACTACGTATACCGAACTAGCCATGTTGCTACTAGATTAGTAGATGATGAATGCTTGACCTGCACCATGTTACTGCTTGTATTTAATGTCACTTGTATTTAATGTTACTGTCTGTATTTTAATGTTACTTGTATGCACCATGGGTCTGAGAGAAACACAATTTCAATTCTCTGTGTGTCCTGTACATGTGGTAGAATTGACAAATAAAGTTGACTTTGACTTGTTCCGGGGTTATTTGGGCACGATGATCTGATACAGTGCCAGGAACACAGTTTATCAATTGACACACTGTTGGTTTGATGCTTTGTTGTATTGGCTAGCAAGCTTGAAAACTGTCAGTACACTTCTTTGGTCCATAGAGATTTGATTTTACAACCCCGACTTCATGCCGCAACACTTGAGAGGGCGATAGAGGGCAAATATCCACAACGTTATGGAGTGCCTTTAATGTTGAACAATGAACAGTAACCTTAACTGTGGCAAGTGAGCCCTGTAGCGTTTCGAATGTAGATCCGGGTTCTTTTCGACCGCCTGAATGAGTCGTTGCTCTTGGGGTGATTTTGGTTTGTAGGTTTAGCCACTCCCTAGAAGGTTCTCCACCTTTGCATGCTTTCTTTACGGATAACCACTCTTATTGTGCCAAGAAATTGTATTGTTGCTATTTCCAGACTGATAGATGTCAATGACTTTGTTTCTCATTCTTAGTTCATTTGGCATATGCTCAGGTAATCTTTAGTCTCTAATCAGGATTTGGTGTATGATCTCCAACATTTAAGTGGATTAAGAAAAGCAACAACAAAAGAAACCAGCAGGGTACCAGGTATTGTTTTACAACACTACCTCTACATCAGTAGTTCCCAAAGTTGGGGTTAGGACCCCACTTGGGGTAACAAAACATGTAAGTGTGGGGTCTTGAGGTTCTCTTGAGAAAAAATATTGATACCAAAAATTGCAGTGAGCAAGAGTCTACTTTCTATAAACTGATCAAAAAACGGAATATTGCTCACTATTTTGGCTATCAGTGTTGGTTATGTTGTCATGTTAACAGTTTTTAAGAGTCTCAGAAAAAAAAAAGTTTGTATGTTTCATCAAGAGTTCAGGTTATGGGCCTCTTAACTTTTTATTACGTGGGTCAGAAGCCAGGAAGTTTGGGAACCACTGCTCTACTTTACCTCCATTGTGTGTGTTTTGCCAGAAGATGTCTGTCCATATGCAAATATTGTCCCATTATACCCCTCCAGAACATCTGCAACATTTACAAAAACTCTTTCAATACTGATATTTGACCTAGCATTTACCGTGTTTAGGTAATATCAGGGCTCACCTTTGACGATCTTCTGAGCCACAGCATTGTAGAACTGCACCTGAGTGGTGTTGGACTGGAACACACGATCAAAGTAGTATGGTTTACCCTGGTAGCCAGAAAGACAGGATGAAGTGAGAAACTTCTACTTTATAGCATGCAAGCGCATGTGTTGTGGCACAACACAATGTAAAGTAATTGCATGTTAACAAGAAGGGGGACCCTCGTCATCACTAGAAAATGTTAGCTGCGGATGCTGTTTGCGTAATTGTGATGCATAATTTTAAAGATTATTTGGTAACTAAATTTGCACGCTTTGAATTTTTTTTAATTTTGTCATAGCCATAAACACAAAAGACAGATAGCTATGTAAGAGGGATTTATGAGGGAGTAATTATCCTAACTGTCATAGGACTGTGGGAGGAAGTCGGAGAACCTGGATAGAACCCGACCAAGAGTGGTGGGAGTGTGACATCTCCCAGCAGAAAGTTTTTTTATTATTAAGTGGTCTTCCTTTATATATATATATATAACTAATTTCTGACATTGCTTCTCTTCCTCACTTAAATACTCCTCCACAATCTTTTGCTGCATCACCATTGCTGTCAGGTGTCCAATCAAGTGTCACATAACCAACTTTCTCCCCCTCATGAAATTCAAATGCACATGGTTATTTATATTGGTCTAGTTTTCCGTATCGGACTAATAGTGAAATGTTGAAAAATGGCCGACACAGACGATACACAATAATATTTCGCGCATCTCAAATTTAATATGGCCTTCATAGATCTAAAATCTATCACCAATGACTGTACTGCATTGACTTACATAAGACATTGCATTGGGGATTTAAAATATAAACAGCAGAAAAAAACTATATTTTTTATAAGCTTGCATTGCTAATTGGAGTTAGCCAGGTCACCAGGAACCTTAACTGGTAAATGCCCTTTTGATTCTGCTTTCAGGGAGAAATAGGAAAGGTAACCAAAACTCTTAACTTTAAACTATAGTATTACAATATAATATGTGGCCATTGTTCCCTCTTCAAGGCCATGTGCTTTTTAGTTCATGGTTTCATTACTGGATCTCATCACAGTTCAGCTGTTTTTACATGGCGGATCTTTGAGAACGAATGCCTAATGGGTACAACTGAAGCCAGCTCATGTAGCACCAGTGGTACTGGTAACTTAGTTAAACCATGAGAAAAAATAAACATCAGTGAGTACATATGGCAGTTACTTTATATAGCGCCACTGTCATAGTATAAGTGTAACACATGACCATGTAGATTTGGGGCTTTTTTAAATCTCTTAATTATAAGAATCTTCATTTATAAACTGCCCTGTATGTTTAGATGTGTTGTCTTTGATTAACATTTAAATTGGTTTAATGATCCAAAACAATTAAGTGTAACAAAAATGGGAAAAAATAAGAAAGAGTGCAAACACTTTTCACACCACACAGACTTCATGCTGTGACCGCAGGCAAAGGTGCTTAAATACTGACTTGAAGGGGGTGAATATTTGTGCAGTTATGTATATATATTTATTTTATTTTCATAATTTTGAAGAAAGTAGTTGTCACTTTGACATTAAATGTATTTTTTGTGTTATTTTTGCCTTTCAAAAAAAGCTACAATTTTATTGATCATGATTCATTTGTAAAAGCAAAAGTAAAGGATCAAAGTGGGGGAATACTAAATGTGGCTGAGATCCTGAGGCATGACCTCGCACGGATTGTTTGTTAACTAAAACCCTCGAATGTGGATTATTCATAACAATTCTGCAAAGAACAATAGACCAACATAGCTCCACAATGATGGAAAAGACTGAATTACTGTCATGGTGTTAGGGGGTTTGCTGGGTTTCATGTGTTTTCTACCTTTAATCAACTTCATCATCAGTGTTCTGTATGTTCCTCCTGTTTGGAGTTCAATTAAATCTTCATCATGCAACTATCCAATTCATATCTGCATATCCTCCACTTATCTCTCAGCTTATGACACTTAGGTTAATGGGGGAGGTACATTTTCCCCTCAAGTTCAGGTTGGTTTGGATGGATTTTTGGTTTCATCTCCATCAGGTTCAATGGGGAACATCTTTTTCAGAGTCTGACTTGGATTTAGGTGTCGCCTTTAACTAGGCCAGCATAAGATATAAATATGCTCAGGTCAAAATAGCTGTTTAAAAAGTTGTGATCTCTTCCTACTAATGAATCCACCATATTTCCACGTCCACTCCAGCGTTGGCTTTACACAGAACTACTATTAAGAAGAAATTACAGTTAATAGTGTGAAGCTTCCAAAAATAACTTTTTCAACTGATAAAATATTGTAATTAATGTGGGTTTGGAATTAATAATGACTCCAGAGTTTGAATTTAATTAACACACTCATGTGCAGGTTAATCCAACACATCTCTAGGTCACTGACAGTACTAAAAACGTGCCTCTAACCCTCCTTGAAAATAAAGTAAAACTAGGCTTTTGTTTGGGCGCTAAGGGAGAACTTCATGAGGTTCGTTTTTTTGAGCTCAAACTAATAATTGCAATCAAATACAATAAATAAAAAGTACAGTTTACTCATTTCATGATCAATGCAAAAAGAAATGACAGATGTTTTTAGTTTTTTTAAGTAGATTCTTCTGATTGAAGTTGCATTAAAAAACACAGAATAAGAAAAGAGATGATACAGCTCAGTTGGATTAGAATGAACAAGTAATGTTGACAGAAAAAATAGTTAAGTTATCTAGGTTTAAAGTGTGAGTATATGTTCAGGGTTGCCATGGTGTTCATCTCTTACGTAGGTTCATTCCTTCTTATCTTACCAGAGCACTTTCTCCACTTTTAACACCAGAGGCAGCAAAAGATTAAAGCTGGTTAACTGGTTATTGTTTTTGAGTTATTTACGGAGTCTCTGTTCACCTCAGTCTAACACTCGGTCATTCCAGGAAAAACGGTTCTTGCCTAAACCCCTGAACAACTGGTGACAAACATTTGGAGATAAAAGAAATCAGATATCCTACTTAGCAGGTTGTTGGTTTAGTTACATTTAAAGTAACTACACGAAGCATCTCCACCACAGCCCTTCTAAATATTAATTTAGTTAAAAACAGCCTATGTATAGAAATTAACTTTAAAAAAAGCATAAAAGCTGACAGCAGAACAACTAAAAACTCAAACAGGCCTCATTTCGAACCATTTTGTAGGGCTAGCGTCACACACTCACCGCAATCTGCACACAGTCGTCCCCTATAAATTTGGGGATGTACTTGTCCCCCCTGGCCACCTCGGAGCTGTTCAGCGGCCTGAAGCGACACACCACCTTGATGCTGCACTCCCCGGGGTCGGCCATGTCTGCTGCAGTGGATGGATGGAGCTTCACAGACGGAGCTGCTGCTCAGCTGCTGTTCAGCTGACGAGAGAGGCTGCTGGAGAACTCCTCACTGATGCTCACGGCAAAAAGCCCAATGAGAGTTTCGAGTACAGTGCTCCTCAAGCCTGCACTTACTACTGAGCTGAGGGAAAAAGGAGCACATTAGTCTTGAATATGAAGGATAAAAAATCCCCCTAAATATTATTGCCTGTCAGTAAAAAGAGACTCTGTGAAAATATAAGAAAAGACTTTGAAATAATTCCTAAAATGAAAGGAAGTGTTGGGCTGATTCTGCATATACTGGCTGTTATAAAAGAGTCCAGCTGTTAGAGGGCAGAACTAAAGAAGCAGAGCACATGTCCTTCTGTGCAAAAAAAACAATCACATGGCCCTTCAGGCTGTAGAAAGCTAAACTAAAAAGGGTCGATAATAGAAGTTAATTTTGTTCTTTCATCTGTTGTATCCCCCACGTTCTCTTTTTCAGCCATAACATAATAATAATAATAATCATAACTAAACAAAAGCTTCTCAAACTGCAGTAAAAGTATCATAAAACATAAGAATGAAATTTCCACCGTCCAATTAGTAGACATGATATCTAGTAAAAAGAAACAGTTTAGGACCGCATTTAGTGAAGGCTGGGAGAAACTCTTTAGAAAAAAAATTAGTGTATGGATGCTCTAAATCTTATAACTTCTTATGTTACGGTTCTGTTCTCCGTTTACCTGCCTGACTGGGAAATGCCATTTCTATGAGCTGCTGATGCCTCTGCAGGAAGATTAAAAGTCTGACGCTTGTCTTATACCTCCAAATCATCATATTAAACTTTATCTACAAAGCGCTTTTCATGCAAACATTGCAGGTCAAAGTGCTTTACAGATTAAAATGACCCAACATAAACCGCATTCCCATTCCTCCCCCGCAGATTTAAAAGCAAGATCACAGTTATAAAACTGCAGATTAACAGTAGCAGCCAAGGCACTGACCCAGGGCGCTCAGAGGAGGGAAGGCCGAGACCCCCACCTCCACCCAAGCGCCACCCGAGAGCACTCAGACTCACATACGGGGAGCCCACAGCGATTTTAAGACAGGTGTAATGTGCTCCCACCTCCATCTTCATCAGGAAAAGTACTGCTGAATTTTGTATTTTGTAGGAGATGCACTGTAAAAATGCAACTTCCATTTCTTTGGCAAGAAAAAAAACATTTAATTTTTAGAAAACACAAAAATTGAAGTTTTGTTATTTATTTATTACTAGGCAGTAACACAAGTTAGTCCAACAAACCCAAGAAGTTTTAAGCTTCAGCTGATTTTTTTTTGAAACATCAGTACTTAAATCTGTAAGTTGTGCTTCATAACAACCAGAGAAATTCCATCAAACAAAAAATATTTTGTTGTGAATTGCAGGAAATTCAAATTCCATAGTTGTCTTCATAGTGTAAAAACGACAACTTCGCTTCTGTTTGGCATGAAAAACTATTTTCATTTGTCAGAACTTGAAAAAGTCAGTTTGACAGAGTAGGAGCAATTTAAGTCAGACAAAAAAAAATCATTATTTAGTGAATTGTCAGCACTTGTATCTCTACGTTTTAGGTCATTGCAGGAAGAGAAAGTTGTGTTCACTGTCATACTTTTGTTTGCGAAATGCAGGAGAACAACTTTTTTAAATTGGTTTTTGAGTCAAAGCTGATACGTGCTACTTGGATAAGTAGACCCGCAGATGTAGGTTTTGCAAACTCTTGTGAACATATATCGATGAATATAAGGTTAAAAACACTGAAAACAACATTCAAACAGTGGAATATGAGCTTTGTTTAGTTAAGTTACCATTAAAGATCTACGGGCGACTATGGTCTGATGAGGCAACCGTCTGTCATGACTTTTCCCGGCACTACTGACTAATCATCTGCTTCTCCCCTTTTACAGTAGAACACCATCTTGAGTAATTGCTTACCGTATATCTTCTGCTCCTGCTCATTAAAATATCATTGCATATTCATGAATGTGCATTAAACTCATCTAATGTTCTCATTGAAAACCAAGAAAAGCATTCATCACACTTACTTGCAAACAGATGAACGTTTATGGTTGTTGAGACTGTTCCCGCTATTATACTAGTGTTTACCAAATCTATTTACGTAGAGAATTTATTTCCTATGAAGGACAGGAAAGATCTCTTTCTTCATGTTAATTTTTTATCTAAGTTGAACTTTGGTCAACTTTGGTTGCGTTGTGAATTCTCAGCAATCCCTGATACTGAGCAAGCATGAAGCGACAGTGGAGAGGAAAAACTCCCTTTTAACAGGAAGAAACCTCCGGCAGAACCAGGCTTAGCAATAAGCCGAGACCGTCTGGGGTTTGGAGAAGGTAGCAGAGACACAGAAAGAGCAACAGATGCTGATGCAGAAGCAGAAGTTGGTAGCAGGATGTGGAGAACGTTCGCCATCTTAGTCAGGGTTGTCAAGCAGGGCGGATCAGGAGCACCTACTGTAGGAAGAGACTAATAGGAAACAGGTTAGTGCTTGAATTGACATCCATCCATCCATCCAGGGTTGCGTGGAGCTGGTGCCTGTCTCCAGTGGTCATTTGGCAGGAAGCAGGATACACCCTGGACAGGTCGCCAGTCCAACGCAGGGTATAAAGGACCGTCCTTTTGTTGGAAAGCTGAAGTGGCAGATACGAAACATCGAGGACCTCTGGTGGCTGAAGAGAGAAGATTTTGTGCAACACAGTGCAAGTAGCCTAACAGAGCGAGGAATAGTTTCTCCAAAATCACATGAAGCATCATAAGTTTTTTAGTTAATCGCTTTGTTTCTTTGGAATACATAACATTTAGCTTCCAGGACTGAATTTTGAGTACACCATAAACACAGGGTTGTGAAACATGAAACTCTGTATCTGGTGCCGGGAAACTAAACGGTACCTTTAGTGATGGCACTGACTGGGACGAGCGATGCATTTATGAAGTCAAATCATTGATTAGACACATTGGGGTCAGCCATTAAATGAAAACCTTCAGGCAGTTTTGGACACCACTGATAACACAGAACAATGTGGCACAACGCTCTCATGAACAAGGAAATGAGTTATTCTTGTTGATCAGTTTTGGTCACATCGGTAAATGCTGCAATATAACTGCCGTATGCTCTGCAGGAAGTCCTCTCAGGAAATCCTTAGAGAGAAGTAAATATGTCACTATCAAACGTGTTTTTATACATTAGCAGCAATATTGATACATTTGGTCTAATTTTAAACTTAAGATTTTAGAAACAGTAAAACACTTGCTGGAGGTCAGAGGACACAAGAGTGGACTAAAATGTGTAACACCGCCAGTATCCAGCAGGGGTCAACAGAGACCTTCAAGGGACACCATTAGGACGCAATGCAACTTGACCGGAACAAAAAAACCCAATTTAAAGAAGTCAGACATTATAGGTAGTAATAAAATAATAAATGAGAGCAAACCACCCGTCTATGCATCTTGTGCTGACCTCTCTGATGTTCATCAGTCTTATGAGCAGCAGTGGTGTGCATGAAGGGGATGCAAGGGAAGAAAAGGAAGAGCAGCGTGGCCTTTTACAGCTTGCTGTGTGCTGCGCGTAAGCCAGAAGCAATAGGAAAAATTAGAACCAGTCATGTGATTTCAAACGCTTGAGAAGGAAATCTCTGCATTTACCCTGGAGAAGTGTATATGTTTTGTAAAAAATGGTGGTGGTAGCTTCATGGTGTTAGCCAAATTAAAACGAATGCATTGCGGATAGATTCTTATGTAGGAACATGTTTGCAAACTGGCGAGAAAAAGGAACTCTGGGACATAAGGGTTTATTATTACCGTCCTGTAAGATCCAGATGTAAAAAAAAAATAAAAATTATAAAAATAAAACACTGCCTTTTTGTGTCTATGGTGGTGGTGACATTTTTAAGTAAAAGTGTATGAAAAATGTACCCTGCAGAACCTCATGGTGAACATGTAAATTTAAATACGGCACTTCCTGTAGAACACGTTTTAAATAAAATGTTAAACATCAATAATCTTTATGTTAGTCTGCATAGAAACTGCTGCAAAGGGCGACTGCTAAACTCACACTGGGAATTCAAGGGGACATAAATTCAGGGGCTGCATCCCTTGAAGGAGCAGACGTCAGCTTGGTCCTCGTAGGATGCAGCCTCTGATTTAGGACACACCCGTTGTTTCGCCGTCTGAGGAACAGGGTGTGAATAATCCATGACAAGACGCGAAATTGGGCCCATGGCACCCTGTTACTAAGTAACGCCTCAGAGGCCAAAAGAAGCACCTCTGTGAGGCTGTTCGTCTCCACAATAAACACGTTTCATCCCTTCCCAGCTCCTCCCTGGCTGGATGAGAGAGGGTCTCTCCCCAACAGCATCATGAGCCCTGCTGAAACAGAAAGGAGCACATCATAGAAGCAGGGCCTAAGAAATAAAGGCAGTCAAAGGTTCTCCACTGCAGTGAAGTTCATTTCTTAAAACGATATTCGATACAGTCCATTGTTTCCTGCAGGGGGCTTTGGGTTTTTGTGAAACAAAAAATATAAAAACAAATTTGCCAACTGTCTCTGGCTAACTGCTGGTTTAAAAGGATCCTGTTAAAAAAAATGAAAGCAAAAAAGGATCTGAAAAGCTGTGGGGGCCAAAAGTTAATAGGGAAATACAAATAGATAAAGAGGTAGGATTAAGAAAATGGAAAATTGACACAGTACAAATATATATGAATTGTATTGATTTTGATTAATTTGGTTAAATAAATTGGAAGCTATAAAAATATACAGTATATATATTATATATATATTTTATAAAAACTATTTCAGTAAAACTAACTTCACCATTGTAGCTTCTTGGATTTATTTCAGTCGTTCTATTGCTTTAAAGTACAAGAGAAAAAAAGCATCAACACAACTACATTCAAATACAGACACAGCATCAGTTGTTACAGTTTTAACATTGCTTGGAAATCATTCATGGCTGTTCTAACAGTGAGTGAGAACGGCTTAGCCAGGAAAAATCGACTTTTGAGCCCCAGCGAAAAAGCGTCCAGGTCTCACCCACTGATTCTAATTAGCAGATGAAGTCATTCAGTTGAAAAGTGTCCTCCTGAAATCAATAAGCGATCTGGAAATACTATGAAACATTATGAAACCAAAGCTAACTTTGTGAAAAAAGTTTTTGGAACAAAAACTCATGGAATTAAATAATACAAATAGCTTAAAAAATAAAATATGAGCAACAAATAGCTGTTTTGTGTTATAATAATACATGCATGTTTAAACGGAAAATCAAAAACATTTTAATTAAATGAGCTAAGAATTTCAAATTGCTTTAGTTTCTTTCACAATTTGTAACTTTACATGTTTTTCTAGGTTTTTTTTGCTTGCTTATGCCAGAGTCAACTCAGGGGACAGTGATGGGTGGCCATGCAGATATACACAAAGCTGGGCTCATACATCAGACCGACCACTGCTCAGTTCTGTTAACATCACCTCCTAATATATTTTATTAATATCACCACTGAGAGAAATAACACTTCCAATATATTGTTGTTAGATTTCTGTCTCCCGCAATTATTGCACCATAATTGCTTCCATAAAAGAAAAAAAAATGTAGGCATGAGTTGTAACCAAAAACTCTAATTAAAAAAAATATTCACTTTTAAAGTGACAGTGTGTAGTTTCTGCAGTACATCTTTGAAAATATCCATTAAATTATTATGTAATAATAATTACGTAAAGCACATTAATTGCAAAATATTGGCGATAGTGTAAAACATGACTTTAAAAATCAGTTTTAAAGTACATAGGCGCAGGTCCTCTTTTCAGAGGAAAGCCATATTAGATGACGTCTTTACTTCTACAGGAGCCCGGACGGACAAAGCGCACAGAACACGCCCGCTTTTAAAACATTGATTTCCCCTCAAAATGCAAAAAAGTTTCGCCATAAATACGTTTTTACCTCTTCGCTAGTTCCAAGTGATGAAAGAGAGACTGATGTGCTCGTCATGTTGCTGCAAAGAAAGAATTCTCAGGGAATTGAGCGTTTGAAAGCAGCAATAGTTGGACCTCCGTTGTTGAATTTCCTACTCGAAGACACAGATACCGCATGCTTGTGATAATTTAGGTATGCACTGCCCCCTACTGGCCGAAAATTACACACTGTGCCTTTAAATAAATAATAAAAAACTCTCTATATACATAGCATTATAATGAAAAGTTAAGTGGGAAGAAAAACTGTGGTAGAAATACAAATTTTTCAGATACTTTAAATGTTATATCAAAGGATTTTTAATACAGAAGTATTAGAGTAGTAGCTACAATCACAAGGAAGACTGATTTACCAGTTGTCCAATAATTGGTTACTGACAGTCCCCATATTGAGGGTTACACAGATAGTTATTACTAGTGCTGTATCCCCAAGGTAATACTAGAAAGTTAGGTAGAAGGAAGAAGTGCAGCAGAAAAAGTATAGCAAGCTACAGGGTTGAGCCTGTGGGAGAGAAAGGATTGAATTGTGGTCTAAAGTCCTTCAACTTAAGGTGTCTTTGTTTTGTTTTTAGCATGTTCTTTTTTTTATCCAATATTAAAATTTTTCTGAGAAACTTTCTTTTTATCTTTAAGCCACAATCAAAACGACACAGAATGGTAGCGGTATTAGCCAATACTGCCACTGTGTGTTTTTTGAAATAGGCTTCTGTGAATTATTATTGTACATATCGAAGGTTTGACTTCTGAACTTAATTCCGGAAATAAATTCCCTTTTCTTTTGCACTCATGCTTTTTAATAAGCACTTGCAAGTCACTCAATATCAAAATGTTGATGCAATCTCATATCCCTGCTTTGTTTGCCCATTCACTTTAGACCGATTATCTATTGGTTTAACCAGCTGGAAAGGGAAAACGTTTCATCCCCAAAGCGGACTCAGCAGAAGCTAATAAAGAATAAGAAATGTATTTCCCTGAATCGCAGAGTGTAAAATGGAGTGTACATGTCTGATGTGGGAAAGATAAACTCAGGACTCTTCTTTTACCAGTTCAGACGCTGTAGTAGCCAGGTTTACAAAATCAAAACCAGAACATGACAGCGAAATAAACCTTCATGAGAAAAGTCCACATCCTGACAGCAGGTTTTATAGGTTTACATTTAATCTCTTATCTGACAAAGGGGGAAAGTCTCTATGCAGTTTTGATAAGGCGTTTGGTACACAAGGGGCAATCTTTTATCTTCAAAAGCGATAGCTTATCTCTGTTGAGCTCAGACTTTTTTTTCCCCAGGCAAAATATTTGGCCAACAGTTGCGTTGTCCCAAAAGTATTTGAGCTGTATGCGTGAAACAGTCGGGAGCGTGACCCAAGCAAAGCAAAAATAAATAAAATACAATAAAATAAGACGGTCGTCACAGATTGTACACAGCACAGTCCGGGAGAAACAATTTACAGCGGTGACATCGGGTTCTGGCAGCGACCCGTTCTGCAGCCTAACAGCACACATAAAGCTTCTCAGTGTGTTTAGCCGTTTATTTTGGTTCTGTAAGGGGAACAAAGAAGCTGAATGCTCCAAAGGCCTCAGTCTGTTGTTAATCCCACAAATAAACTGCAGGTCAGTCCACAAAAATTTCAAACATGAAAACCGCACAATAAATACATTAAAACTCATCAAAACACATTCCAGTTCCTTGTTTTTGTTTTACAGATAAAACACAAACAGTACATGTTTTATTTTTCAGACATACACTTGTTTTACAGTATTTCCATATGTACATTTTCAGTAGTTGTTACACAGATAGTAATTCAGTACATTTTGTGAACTTAAAACTGCAAATGGAACATGAGATTTGCAAAAATCAACAAAAAACAACAAAAAAATACATGTTTTGGCTTCTTTAAAGGTAAAGTGAAACATTGGCATAATTGGCTATCATTTTCATGAAAATGGCCTATGAGTAGCTAACAATCACTAAATCTGACCCTAAATTAAACATTTTCCAGAGGAAATACAGAGGCCTCCTGCCGCGCGATTGCGCTAATTCTTTGGCAAGTATTGCGCTAATTACAACCAGATTTGAAGCTAACGTTAGCCAAACGGTAAACACCAGTGGTGGATATTAATTAAAAAAAACTAATTTGTGTGTTATAACTTTAACTTCCAGTTTGATTTTCACAATATTTCCAAAGTTTATTTGATTAATTTAGCTAAAAATACTCCACAGCTAGCCCACTAGCATTTGCTCTTGCTCTGTTCGCTAAAATGTCTGCCAGCGTCTGAAGTCAATGTTAATGTTCATAATGAGTTCAACTTGCTTTGGATTAAAAACTTTGAGTCAGAAATACTTTAGTTTTGAACTTGTTCAGGCCAATTCTGAATTTTTGCGAGTATTGCTAACTGCTGTTAACAATATTAGCTGCACTATACTAACTGCAGCTGCACTATAGAAGGATGTTTTTGTGACGTAAATGTTTGTTTCCTTCCAATGCATCATGGAAGTGGGTGGCAGGAAACAGCGTATTTTACCCATCATTTGATTGTTTTGCAAGTTTGGAGGAGGATTTAGCGGAGCAGATGATTCACTCCTGGTGTGTAGTCGACTATATTGCCCGTAGGGGGACAGATACAAAGTTTTTTCAAAAAACAAAGATTGCAGGCGATCAGGAGAATAAACCTGGATGCTCAAAAGAAAGCCTGGATTTCAACTGACAGTTTGTGAGAATCACTTTTTGCATGGTACATCCTTGTGGTCATGTATTTGTTATTAAGATGTTTATGTAAAAAATGTGAGCTTTACGTATTTTAAAATCCTCTGCGTTATATTAGTTTTGCGTTATGATTCAGATGTCCTAAACTGCAATCAACACCCTTTCTATGCCCGCTGCTGTACATGCAGCAGCTGTAAATCCGATCCAGACAGCTGCTTCTAATTTATTTAATCATTAAAGATGCTACAAGACTGCTTGTTTCTCCAAGACCGGATAAAAAACAACAACTGTAAGTGCTGATTTTCAGTTTTTCGCCAGAGACCAGACGCCACTCTATTACTCATGCCAGGTCCAGGACAACATAACTTATACAACAGTGATTAAATTTCCATAAATAAATAGATAAATAAATAAGGACGGTGATCAATGAGGACTTACCCAGCTTTGCAGTCGCATTTAGGATTTCGCCGTTCGGTAGTAACCCACAGTTGATGCGAATCACGCTGTGTTTCTGCTCATCTGACCTCTGCTTTTAGCACAAACACGGCTTTCTGTTTCACAGAGATAAGCCTAACTCTCCTTGAAACAACATCATCTCACGCCTCCAAACTTTGGATAATATATATATAATATATATATATAGATATAAATGTCTCAGCGGATTTGTGGCCAGGACACGGGCGAATCAACGTCTTTCACATATCTAAGAGGGGCTTTAAATAACTTATATATGCCGTCATTCGAGATTTTAAGTTTCTCTCTAAAGCTCTCCTGGTTTTCAGATGTTAAAGTGGTTATATGTTGGGCATATTGTCTGCTAACTGTCTTGGAAGCTGTTAATTTTGTTCGTTTTCTGCCACCCAACCACTCGCACATGCGCAAAAAGATGCCAACAAAGATCCTCCTATTGGGCGACTCGTTGCATTCTCGCTCAACCCAATGTCCTCACATCATGCATTTCAAGTAAAACGCTAACGTACCTTGCATTAACTGTAGAGTTGTAGCTGATATTCACACAGATGTGTCATGAAGTTCGAAATGTTGTTGCCTTTCGCAGACATTTTTTTCCTGCACCTTCTGCAAACAGAATAGCTCTCTTCTATCAACTGTCCATCGGTATTCTTTAAATACCCAAAATATGTCCATATTTGCGACTTTGTTTTCTTTGAGGGCTGGTAAATGTCCTGAATGCTGTCGTCTCCTCCTTCTGCCATCATTTCAGCTTAGAGAGAGTTTTGCTTGTAAACTAGGAAGTGGGCAGTGCGCCAACTTCAGCAGATGAGACGGTGGCTGGTAAGTGCCTACACCGCGGACGCGGTAATCCACTGAGATAATTTTGTTGTTTTAAAAAAAAAACAAAAGACGGTAATTATTATTGTCAGCATTTTTACCGGGGTTTACTGGTACACCAGTAACCATGACATCCCTAGCTGATAATATATTTCTCAATATTGATCAATTTGAAGACAGTAGTAACACTTTCTCCCAAACAGTTAAACAAAAATGACCACATGATGAGATACAAAGTATCAGAAATGGAAATTACTACATTGTATACAAATGGAAGTCATTTTGAATTTTAATTTGAGAGTTGGGTTAGAGGCCTACAAAATGTTTGGTCAATTTTCTGACAGCCATAGAGCAAGAGCAGGAAAAGAAAATCAAAGGAAGAATAACTTTGTTCAATGTGAAACATAGATTTAGATAACCCATTTCTAAAAATCTTCAGCTACGGGGTACATAGTGGGAGAGTCTCAAAATGTGATACAAATTAATACTGTTACCGATTATGTGTACATGGGACCTAAAGACATTGAAAAACCAAAGAAAATACCCAACCTTAGCAACTAGACCCTGATATATCTATTATGAAGTCAATGGTTGATCGTTTCTGTTGCATGTTTAGGTATGTTTAACATGATTATATTCACTTGCATCAACAGTTAAAGTTAGCTTAGCATTAACTAAGAACTACACCCATGAACACAAAGTAAAAGGAATAAATTAAGGGAACATCCAAAAATCACGACTGAACACCCGCACAGAACTAAGAGGCTAATGCCCAGCCAACTGCATAAAAAGGCATAAAATGTGTAAAGTGAGTTCTAACCCTTTTATTTAAGGCTGCAGCCGTTTTATATTGCATACATTAACCAGAGGGTTAAAGCCTCAGTGTAACCCACCAGCCAAGCTATTATTTTTTTTCTGTTGTTTCGCGCATACATAGTAGAATACATAGTAAACAGATACAGACTATCAAGCGCACAGAACATTCACTAGGTGAAACTAGTGAGAACTTCAGTGAACTGAAACAACGGAGCGGAAAAATCTGAGAGGACTGTTGTTCTTTCTTGGATGCCCTTGCTCTGACCCACAGTGTAAGGGATTGTGTTACCACACCTAGTCATCAAGTCTTTGAAGGGATGAAGGGAAAGAACGCACAAAAGCAGCCAGCAGGGTGCTAAAAAGCATCATTTGTAAGCTTGTTGAACGGAAAGATCGGATGCAGGTTGTCATCACTGCTTGAACAGCCAACCAGCAAATAGTTTTTTTTTTTATGGGCTTCCAATCTCATTTCTTTTCTGGTTTACAATTCCATCTAGCAGAATGACTTATATCTTTTATCAAATGTAAAAAGAATAGATGGAACTTCTATATAAATACAAATTTGATTGTTAAGCCAGCTTTTCTCCCTACTGTTGAGGCAGCAAAAACACAGATATCTGCATCGAACTGGCATAAATTCTCTGTAACAGTACTAACGCACATTTAGATAAAACTAGAGATGAGTTCAATTACATCCAGCTGTTCTGTGAAGGGGCATTTAACTTGACCAAGACCACGGTTCTCGACAGCTGCACATCCCCCAGATGTTAACAGTAGAGCGACATCCTACTGCGTCGCATGGCCTCACTGATCAAATAGGCAGGGCTGACCTCCGGTTCCTCCTTCATGACCACGATGTTCTGCCATTCTCCACACTGGTTGGACTTCTTGATTGTATCTACCACGCAAAGAGCATATAGGCAATCCTCAAAAGTGGCAGCCATCGTCAAGGGCCTCCCATCCCATGTCCGCCTGTCGTCTTGGTCCTGGAAGGCCTGGCGCACAGCCTGGATCATGCGGATAGTCCCGGTGAGGTAAGGGGATGGAATGTCACTAAAGGCCTTCTCTGGCAAGGAGGCCTTCTCAAGAGGAGTGGTGTCTTTGAGCAAGAGTTCAGGACCGCCACCGCCGTCCCCGCTGCCACTGTTCTTCTGTCCGTAGAGGTCTGTGCCTGTGACCATTAGCCTCCCGACGGTCCCCACAACAATCACTTCCTGACGGAACTCTCCAGGGACGTTGAAGTTGAGGGTGACGGTGCAGCAAGCGCCTCCTTCTAATACCATCTGGAACGTGCAGAAGTCATCACTGGTTATCTGACGGATGCCCCGGATGTGGTCCGTCTGTTTGACGAATGTCTTTAGGAAGCCGTGCACCTTGCCTGCACGCTGGCCTGTTAGAAACGTAAGCAGGTCGATGATGTAGCTGCCCACCGAATGCAATCCTCCACCTCCCATAAGATCGTCACAACTCCAGTTGTATTTCTTCCCCAAGAGACTGCCACTGTGGACCTTAGTGACAAAAAAACAACAGAAAAAGGTCAAGATTTTTGCTTTTGTTTCAATTTTCTACTACAAAGAGATCCAACATTTTTTACATTCCTTGTGCTTTAGAATTATCCTACTTAATGTCGGTGATATAACAACTACAGAAACATCTCAGTGTCAAGGAGCAAGCCTTTGCTTTTCCATCATACCTGGGCCTCACAGACGAGAAGTTCTCCGATGTACCCTTCCTCCAGCAGTTCCTTCATTCGAAGAAAGGCTGGCAAGAAACGCAGCACATTTCCCATTATGCTGAGCAGCTTTGGGTAGTACTGGGCAGCTGACATCATCCGGAAGGCATCCAGAGGAGTGGCAGTCCTATCGCATATGACATTCTTGCCAATACCTTCGAAAAAGAAAGAAGAAAATATTTACTATTGTACTCTTTGGCTGTCAAATCAGTTTTTCCTTTGTTCTTTCCTAAGGCAGAGCAGAAATGAAGGTGTGAAAAGAGAGAAGCAAAGAGTAGCTTTAGCAACTACTATAGACATCCTCTTGTGCATGAAAACATCCATTCCCATGAGGAAACAATGCATCCCTGCAAAATGAGGCAACTCCCACAATAGCTGACTCCAAGATTTTTTAGAGTAGTATAAGCCTTCCTCTTTGAGTCTAGGAAAGTGTATTGATAAGCAACCTTTAGGAAAAAAAGAGCATATAGTGAATGTGTTGCATATATACTGCAAATATTAATAAGTGGGAAGATGTCACTCTAAATCTGAATCCTTGCATGCAATTTGGAAGAATTTATACACAAGAGGGCTAAAAAAAATCAGATTAGAACTCACGAGTATACAACAGCAGAAATGATAGAACCTATAAAAGATCAACTGGTATATCTCAAAAAAAGAGAGAAGAAAGAAGCTTTAGACACAGCATGCAACCTAGAAGCTACAAGCAACACCCAAACACATCACCAGAGATGAGATAAATCAGGGATGTCAGGACGGGCATATTCCACATTTTCTGTGAGACATAGAATGGTGACAAAACTTCACCGCATCGATGTTAATGAGAATCCTGGGTGGCTCCCAAATACATGGGACATTGGGGATGTGTGGGGATTTCTTCAATGCATGTTCTACTCTAATCAGTAATGATTACAAAAACGACAATACTTGTCTTCTCAATATTCTCTATAATCTCTTAGTCTGGTAAATATTCCTTGGATAAACTGGTAACTGTCTTATTTTTTTAAAAGAAGGAACCAGTTTCGTGCACAGCTGTCCTTCCTTTCCTGTCTTTTAGTACTTCTACATTAGGACTAACATGCTGAATGCTTAACCTCTGCACTTTCAATGTATTGGCAGCTCCAAAAAAATGTGGTTCCATATGACTGAATGGACCGTGTGCTTTTCCTGCAGTCCTGCCTCAGGGGTCATGGGTGAGCAAACAGTTTTGGATGTGGACGGCCCCTAATAATCTGCTATTAGCTGCAAATGGCATAAATCCATCTGACCCAGTTCTTAGAAGCGGCCCCCACCCAGTTTCCAGCTGGAGCTGACACACAAAGCCAAGAAACAACGGAGGAACCCCTGCCTCATTTCTATTCTTTGTTCTTTTCAGAGGAGACTCGAGACTAATCCCCTTACTTGGTAAATACCTAACACGTCTGATGTTTTGTTGGCATTCATGTCCACTGCTAAAACTTTACGGAGCACTTGGTTGATAAAAACAAAAACAAATAACTGCAGGTATTTAGTGCAGCATGATTAACTGAAAACACTAAAGCGTCTCATGAGAGACTTCAGCCTGCCGTACACGAGCCCAATCTGCTGAGCAGTAATTCGAGGCCGTTTGCTCAGCAGATAGCTCACGCTGTGTGCGCCTAATTTCCGCTGAGTTTTCTGCCTCATGAGGCACTGAGGTGGAAATCCAACAGGTTTGGTATTTTTCGCCTTGCGAGGTGAAAAACTCACTGTGTGAGCTGTCTGATGAGCCCAAATATTCAAGTGACCAATCAAAACACGGTCTCCGCTCAAATGTTTCCAAGATGGCAGCCCACGGAGACGATTACATTTTAGAAGACAGACTTATGATAATTTGGCCAGACTACACCTGTTTATACGATGCTACAATGCCTCAGCAACAAAATGAGTAGCACTATTTCTTCCACATTCATCTCGGTCTCAGTTTCATTAATTTTTCCGAGGTAAGGACAGGGGGCTGACATCTTGGAATCATGTGAGCGGGAGGCCGCGGTTTGATTGGTTACTTGAATGTTTGGGCTCAGCAGACAGCTCATATTGGGCGCATGCAGGAAGTTGTATGCCTCACGGGGCTAGAAAAATATCAAACCTGTTTGCTTGTCATGAGGCAGAAAACTCACCAAAAAGCCTTGAATGACTCTTTGCTCAGCAGATTGGGCTTATGTGCAGCAGGCTTTAGTGGGAACATCCTGAAGATAATATCTGGGTCACAGCATATCGAAAATGACCTTTTTATACAAGAACAAATGTTTAAGAACATCTGAACATCATCTCAGACCTGGACACTGCACCCAATGAATCTCGCTATCTGGGAGCTGACAGCGTGTTGAAGAGTCATAGTGGCATAGAGCGCATCTGTCACTGCACCGGAGATGGACTGGCAGTGACAGACCACTGCAAGTTTAACCACTGGTGCAGAAGGTGGGCGATCAGAGAAATCCCTGTTCTGAGAGTCTTTCCAAATGCACTTCAATTTGAGAAAAGTTATCTGATTTCAACACTTTGGTTGAATTAGAATCTCATAATCTCAGTGTCCAGTAGGGGTGAAAAAAAACAAAAAAACAATTCACATAAGAATCGGGGGTCTTTGCTCAACTATTTAAATATTTTTTTTTTATGAAAAAAAAATCACTTTATTATGAAGTATATTTAAGTATGTAGCAGATTACTTTAGATAGTCTTTACTTTTCATTCATTCTGTTGTAAAGATTTAAGATGTGGGACTTAGAACATTCAGAAAATTGTATATCTTTTCGATACTATAGTGAATTAAAAATCTGCAATATTGAAGAATCTCAATTGAAATTTAATCAACACTTACAAAAAAAATCTTAACAGAATTGAAACTGGAGAAAACCATGTCTCAGCCCCACAAATTGGCCCCTTTTTTTTTACTAATAGTATTGATTGTAAATCAATTGAATTGTCATTTCACGAATCAGAATCGAATCGTGAGTTGTTGTAAGATTCACATCCCTAGTGTCCAGTGTGGCAACAGATTCAAACGAGCCACAGCCGGTGAAATATTCATAAGATATACATGTAGCCTATTTATCTCATTGATGTGCAATAGCACCATGTGAATTCTATGTGCAGTTTGTTCATGTTGAATATTAATTACAATTAATTAATAATAGATTCTTCTGAACATTTAAAAAATGGACAAGTAAATGTAGAGTATGAACAGATTTTTTTACTTCGTCAGTCAAAATGACAATAAAAGTCTGTGACGTTAGGAAAACAGGACTAATCTTAGCCAAGAGACACTGGTACACCCCTATAAAATGATCTGATATTGCTACAAAGTAGATACCCCAATTAGCTTTAGATCCAGGCCAAGTTATTTCATCCATGAAAGATCTGTACTACTCACCTTTACCCCATCCATTATTCTCTTGTGTGACATCCTGTTTTGATGCTTTTGAGCCTGGAGAAATTGACGGTTCCTCTAGACAAGCATGATTAGTGTGCAAGATAAAGTTCTGGCGAACATTAGATAACGTTCTCTTTCAGTGTCGATGATGCCAACTGACAGAAGTCAACTGATGTAGCCACAACGCATCCAGAGTGCAATTCCCTTGAGATTTCTCAGAGTTATCTCCGTTTCATGTGATCCTATTCATTTTTTATTTTGATTGTTCTTAAGAGATAAAGTTTGTCAAGCTTAGACTTTGAAGTTCAGGGAGTCAAAGAAGGAAAAACAAGCTAAAAAAGATTACTCAAAGCCAAATTAAGTCCTGTAAGAGTTGAAGCCAGAGAAATTATTTATTTAGTCAGATGACCAAAGGAGAATTGTTTCTTATTGAGTCTGAACCAGTAGCAATAAATTCAAGATGGTGTCTGGACACCTGTGGGATTGAGATGTGGGTCATTATTAGCTCAGTGAACATAACTGCAAGACATCCCCAACAGCAATAGTGTAAACTAAAGTATCTTTGGTCAAAAAGCATCCTAACCGCCATCCGCAAATGGAGAAATTCATTTCTTAGGTCCTCAAACTCAGGTCACACTGAAGCTTTTTTGCCGTCGCAGACAAAAGTCTTTTACTGTGAATCACAGGTCTGTGGCCGTCCAGTGTGACGATTGCTAATCGCACATTCTCTCGACCAAATCCCAGCTTCCGACAGTTTTCAAGGAGTGTCAGAAAATCTACCACACCAGCCTGCAAACGACCAATGAAAATACACTCAGGGAGTCACGGCAAAAGTTAACCAGAACAGTGGCAGTATCAACATTACCAACAATTGAGACTACATGCAAGAATATGTGGAGCAACAAAGAAGCCGAGCTTTCACGGTGCATATGACATGATATGGTTGCCATCTTGGGTATCTGTCAACTTCTAGTGACGTATGCGTTTGATGTCGACGCGTCCTTCCAGAGCGAGATGTCGTACAGTTTGTCTCATTGAAATCTTCAGCCGTACAGTCTGCCACTTCTGTAGTGCTCGTACATTGGGACAGGAAGCAGGCCAACAAAATGCACAATGTAAGCCGGACTTTAGGTAAGACAGCGGCAGGAGAAGAGAAGTGACCCAAGAAAGGGAGCTTCTCAAAGAGGTCAGTGGAGAGTAGATAAAAACATCCCAACTGACAGTCAACCCTAAAGCCCTATGGGCCCTTCCCAACGAGTTACAGACATATTCATCTGCAATAAAATGATAATAAAACAAATTTGTTTATTTTCAACTCTTGCTCAAACTTTAGACCCTAATGTTCACAAAACCAGACCACAGCTGTATCGTTTAGAAATGATTCACAACATATCAGGGCTAAATAGACAAAAGAGACTAGAAGAAATAAGTAATTTACATTATTGTATATCCAACCGCTGAATGATAGAAAACCTTCTATATGGTGTCTTTGATTATTTTGAAATGAGAACTATTTGTTTTTGATCACAGAAAAAAAAAGCAAAACATTACCCATTTTACCATATTTCCATCTTCTCCATTTGGAGACAAAATTATATATTTTGATGTATTTTAATATATTTATTTATTATATATTGTTCACAATAGCAGAAATCAATGATGCACTAGTTACATTTCATATTCAAAAGCTTCAGTATATTGTTTTTGACTCCGGTAATGGAAATAAGTTGTATTTTCCAGTGGAAAGTGCCAATTCAGTTTCTGGCTGGGGGTGTCCTTACTAAAACCTTTCTGGAAGCTTCTGCCTTTGTTCAAATCCTTTCCAATTTGGTGTATGTATGGGGAAGGAGTTGCTGAATGTGTTCATTGGCATCATTGTGCATGGAAACATTGTCAGCATGGTGTTTTCCTGTGTCAAACATGAAAAGATAAAAAAGTGAGGAGAGAAATGTCACATTTGTCCTTCGGTTTCTTCTAATTTACTCCGGCATAGTATGATACATAATATTTTTGACACTTGTAAAACATTCTCGAAGGTCTGCAGATGTTCCTAGACACCAAGAACAAGCATTTTGATGGTATTAATGTGGAGCAATTCTTAATTTACTTTGGGTATGTCTTTTAGGCTTTTTTTCCTCCTGAAAATCGGGTCAGGGCTTAACAGTGGTAGCTCTGGAAGTTCACATTTTTATTTATCTTTCTTTTAGGCCAGAATAATATAGTCTTGCTTAAAATCAACAATAAGGCAGACTAAAATAAAGAAGAAGACATTATCAGCTTCAAAAGTTAACACTCTCTTATTATTTCAAGAAAACCAATCAAATTGACATCTGCATACATTCATTGCATTGACATCCATCAGTAGTGAGAACAGCTGGAAATCCCAGCGCAGGGGAAGGTTTTGGATTAAGCTTAATGTGGACAGTGGAAAGAATTGACCCCTTTGCCTGGTTATGCTAGAAATAGCAAAGCTAGCAGAACAGGTCAGCAGCACTAGCCATCTGGCACGCTGGGCCATGCGTGAATGTCAGCAGGAGGAAATACAATAAACTGATGAAAATGAACTGAAGTAAACTAAATGAATTAATTTCAATGGAATTAGCATAATTTTATTTCGTTATGAACCTAATCAACCTAATCTTCTATCAATGTTGGGGACTTTGTTACATAAAGAACTTAATTCTTTGTTTCAACCATTAACATAGTATAGTGTCATAAAATGTTTAAAAGATTAAAAAGAATCCATATAAGACTTCAATTTAAATGACTAACTTAATAATAATAAAAAAAGTTTAATAACATTCCTTCTCTTTGTATTTACTGATGTTACTCAGGTCTCATAACTTGATTTGATTCTGAGTCTTACAAAATTAACAAAGTATTTGAAAAATTATGTATTTAATTCTTAGGTAAAATTAGTTAATTGAAAAATAACCAAAAGGCCAGTGAGGTACTGAAAATACCGATATGCTCTTTTTCTACATTGTCAAGCCCTAGTCCTAAAGCTGAACAGCACTGAAATTGCTTAATTTTCCTGTTATCTTTAGTAGAGTGAAGATCAACTCTTAAATTGAGTTTTACAGAATCATGATTCAGTGCAGAATTATTTAGATCAACGTATTTTACAATTTGAACAAGAGATCAACAACTGAATCCAGACTTAAAAACCCCAAATTGACCCCCCTCCCCCCCCAAAAAATAAAAAAAATAAATAAAACAACAACAACAAAAAACCCATAACAACAGGAAAAAAATCTGTAGTTTAGCATAGATGGGAAGCTCTCGATCAGATGTGATCTTTAACATCCCTGGTCCCCACCAAGGGGCAAACTCCGCTTGCAAAATGTGAAGCAAACCCGGAAGTGGGAAAAACTGCAGTTGCTCCTTCATCCACTAGGGGCTGGCTCCAAAAAGGAGCAACTTCCCATTGACTCCCATGTTAAAAAGGCCAACTTTACAGCAAAAATAAACATGTTTACAGCCTGGTTCAAAAAACCATTTTAGGTTAGATAGTTCAGGTTTACCATCATGACAACTCTGAGGGGGGTGAATTTTTTTCTATCCTCTCCGTTTATTTGTAATTTAATCTTGACATTATGAATAATTAGGGGCGACCTGTGGTTGAACTTGAAGTGTTTTTTATTTAAAATATGTGCAGCTTTATTTTTGTGTAATATAAAAGTTATGAATAAGTAATCAAATAAGATTTTGCACTTTTATTTAACTTCAAATATTTTCCTCTTTATGTAAGAATGTTTTTCAAAAAATATGTATACATTTTTTTATCAAATGGTATGTGAGAATGTCTCTTTAACATATATAAACAGAAGATAAGACTACATAGCAATAAATATCACTTAGCCGCCATTGTTGAAATAAGTGAAGATACAGGGCTAATTATTTACAGCCTGGAGAATGTTTGCTTTTTTTTTATATAGAAATAGATAATTTTAATTATCTTTCTCAGAAGAGGAGAGACCTGACAAGATCTAAAACCAGAGTTAGTTTAGGTGAAGCCCACATTAGATGGACAAAAATGAAAAACTTTAACGGCATCAAAACTTACCTGGAAATTAGAGCTGTATCAAATAATCGATTTAATCGATTATAATCGATTTTTAAAATGGCAGACAACTAATTAAGTCATTGATTAGTAACTTTAACTCCTTAACGTTCCAAAGTCTCGCGAGCAGACCCATTCGCCATTTTTACTTTTTATTATGTTCTGAATTATGATTTCTATGAATACATACGTTCTATATCATTTGAAAGCTAATAGTATTGTTATTTTTAACCATATATGCAAATAAAGAACACAGGCATAAGTGTGAACACAGCAGTTGTGTTTGTCACCCCCCCATTCCCTCCCAGAAGAAGAATTATGCACATCTCACATTTTGCAACCTGCTGTCTCTCACAAATCTGATCTTTGAAATGTTTTACTTCATTTAATTGAAAGCCGAAGATCCAAATTTAAAAAGCCACATTTACTCCAACACCCCAAACACACCATGAAAATGTTGTATTTAATGAAGGTAGGATAATTAATTCTGTGACATTTTCATTTCATGGGCTGAGATATTTTTTGTTAATATGCTGTTCATTAATTTGTATGGAATTCTACCTCATTTTGTATTTTTATGTCTAAAAATTATTCTGGACAAATATTTTGCACTGTTACGCTCATTTTACACTGTTAACTGTGTTCAGGTCCAATAAAATAGATTGCAGTTAACTGCACAATTCTCTTGTGTTTCCATTGTTTTAAGTGAAAATTTGTTCGGAATAATTTAGATAGGTGAACGTAATAGCCAAATATGATTATTAATAAAAGTGATTAATCGACAAAAATAATCGACAGATTGATCGATTATGAAAATAATCGTTAGTTGCAGCCCTAGTGGAAATGGTAAAGTCTTTCATGGAGAAAGGTAAGAAAGCTTGCTAATCGCTAAAGTTAGCTGTCGGTATAACAGCTTTGCAATACTTGTGTATATGACGTTGTTCCTACATATGAAAGCACTGATTATGACCCATCAACATCCACACTGAATAAACGGAAGAAAAGGAAGCGGTTTCCTCCTGCTCTGGCTCTGTATAGCAGGCTGACTTTCAATTACAAAGACTGTTCTAGCTAGCTTTCTGTATTGACATAGGTCTCTAACTATACACCTTAGTCAAACACACATGCTGTGAAATCTGTCGGATGTTTGTGTAAATTTTCAAGTATAAATTATGACTTTTATAGGGGAAATCACCAAGAGAAATGGAGGATACCACTCAGCTACCGAAATAAGATGGCTAGAGGACAGGTACAAAAGCTTATTGTTGGCTGTAACCCATATTTTGTTAAAATTATTTTCGTATAGTATTTTAAACGTATTAGTACAAAATAGCCCTTACCCTGTAAGATTCGTCGCTGGACATGATGCTGGCTGGTTATGGCAACAACACTGGCATCCAGACGGCGTTTTGTTATTGCAACTACAACCTCAACACACTAGATGGCGCTTTGGTGCCAATGTTCCATATTCAACCTTTAAGTATTTTTCTTAAATTCATCTCTAAGAAATTTCGAAAATAGCAGTCTTTCACTTGGTTTAATCAGGGTTGTCTGAAATTAAGCTAAAATAAAAAGTAGCTCATGGAGCTAAAGTGTAGCGCTCTTGGCAAAAATGTTAGCATTAGCAAAACCATGACTGAACATTGCTGTGGATTGAACTCAAAGATGAATTGTGTTCTCTTCTTGATGTTTTGATGGCGGTGTGGTTCTACAGCTCAGATGCAACATCCAACATTTAAAACGATTTTCTGATCTGAAACATAAGCTACCGGTGGGAGGAAATCTAACAAACTGACAGGATAAAAGAATAGAACAACGTTGAGGGGATGCTCTCTGCGTAATGTAGCTCTAGGTCCATTAGTGTACAGAAGAATCATGAATAATGGTGAGCACTAGCCCCACTCAGCTATTGCCCTACATATGTAAGGAGGTTAGCATTTCAAAATGTGTCTGAGTGCCACAATTAACCTCAGCACCAGAGTGGCTTATTGGCTATTGTGGTGAGGAGCAGTGGGGCATGGGCTGCAGCCAAACAAGAGTTATGTCCAAGCCCAGTCACACCAAATAAATACTAGCGGTATCCCCAGATTGTTTGTAAAGTGCATAGTGCTTTAATGCAAAGTAATAAAAATAATATATGATGAATAAAAAATAATTAAGAAATGCAGATATATATATATATGTGAATGTGTCTTTGAACATAAGTGTATGTGATCAGCCTTATGCCTGCGGCCCTCCGTTGCCTGTGGTCCTGCTGGGTTTGATTAACTGCTGGGCCGAGCTGCTTCCCCTCCTCTCTAATCACTCTGAGACATACACACAAGCAGCAGCTCTCGTAACTCACAAAACAGCTGAGCCATGGGTGCTGCTGCTGATGGATCTGTCTGCAATCTCACAAAGAACCGTCTCACCCCCTCCCTGTGAGAAATCATCAGAGCGGCCTACAGCTGCTTCCATCTGGAGCAGGACTTCAGGTTTTAACTTGTGTAAGTGACACATTCATGCAATTTAAGGAGCGGTTTTATCTTTTTAATGCACTAATGAATTGCTGTGGTGTTAACACATTTTCGTAGGCCGCCCTGCAAGTTAACAGCAAAAGCATGACTACCAGCTCCTTCTATTCAACCTTAAGGAGGATAATATCAAGAAAAGGTATGCTGAGGTATGTTTATTTCTGACCATGTCTGCATGTACACACTGAAATAATTAGTGTCATGTTGAAAATAAAGAAATGAATCAATTCTTGCAAAAATTCTAAGAATTGAATGGACGCATAAGTCAAAAAAATCAGTCGAATTGAAAGCTTTTTTAAGGCTTAGTTCTCTATGGGTTGATGCATTTTTTTTCCTAGTAAACTGTTACTCACCAAGTGTTGCGTCATTGAATTACAGCTCTATAATTAAAGTAACAAGTCAAAATATATTTTTAATAGTACTGGCCCATATCAGTATCAAATTGGAACATTTTGGATTGAATCGATACCCAGCAGTGCTGATTAAGGTTTGTAACAAAGCGTTATTCTTATGAAAATTCAAAGTATAGTTAAAAAGGAGCGTCAAATGTAGGTTGGCCATAACATTGTTATCATCTAAAATATTTTTCTTATCTCATTAGAATAGAAGAACAGAATAGAATAATCCGTGCCACGAGGTGAAATTTGGTCGTAACAGCAGCCAAAGAACAGATGTACAAACAGAACAGGACACAGAACAGAAACACGCATCTTTTTTACAGAAGAAAATGAAGAAAATATTTGCATAATGTACAATAGTTATAAAAAAGTACTGTACAGTTAAGGTAATTAGAATACTTAGAAGGAAAACTATGGAAGTACTGAAATTAAGGGTAGTGACAAGAATTAGCATATATTCTTAACTTATTTTTCCCAAAACTTTGACAAGCTACTTGGCAAAAATGTAAAAAATTGTATCTTTTTTCCAATTACAATAGTAGGTGCTACCAATTTTGAGTTGAGAAAAAAAAACCTCATCCTTACAAAGATAAGCAAATGGATTCACAAAAGCAAAATCACATGTAATAAATTGTGAAAAATATTTGATCCATCTGATATTCACATGTGAAGCCCTGGGGAAAACATATAAACCATATGTGAAATGTGTTATCTTCTACATGAAACCTATATGTTAAAAAAAAGTCAAACCCATGTGAAAAATATGTGAAAACCATGTAAAACCAAACATGTGAAGTCCATGTGTGCTACCATGTACATGCTGTTATTGAAAAATGTATTGCATAATGAGTTTTTTATTTCATTACCCAAAGTGTGCAGAAAAAACATTGCTTAGTTATGCTGAGTTATGCTGAGTTATGCTTAGTTACGCTGAGTTATTGCTGATTTATGCTTAGTTATGCTTGGTTATTGCTGAGTTATGCTCAGTAATACTGAGTTATTCTTAGTTATTGCTGAGTTATTCCGAGTTATGCTTAGTTATTGCTGAGTTAGTGGTGAGTTAGTGATGAGTTATGCTTAATTATGCTGAGTTATGGTTAGTTATTGCTGAGTTATACTGAGTTATGCTTAGTTATTGCTGAGTTATGCTTAGTTATACTGGGTTATTGCTGGGTTATGCTTAGTTATGGTGAGTTATTGCTGAGTAATTGAGTTAAGCTTAGTTATGCTTAGTTATTGCTAAATTAAGATGAGTTATTGCTTAGTTATTGCTGAGTTATGTGTAGTTATGCTGAGTTATTCTTAGTTATTGCTGAGTTATGCTTACTTATTGCTGAGTTAGTGATGAGTTATGCTGTCCTGTGACCCATCCTGTTTGACTGCTAAAACAGAGTGTCCTTTCTCTCAGCAACTTCATATCTACAACCATGTATGAAGTAGTTTGTTCTCTCAGAGCTGATTAACCTGTCAACAACAGATCCGACAGGGTGTGATTAAATCAATATATATACTTGTGACTTTGTGAAGAACATCAGAGCTCTCAGTGAGCTCTCCATGCTGTATGTAAATAAACTTTCATACAGTAAGTAGACAAGTGACACTTTAGTGTTCCTCACTGGAGGTCTCTCTCAGACACCTACTGTTTTCCATGACAATGGGATAACATGTGTTCCAACGATAAAATGTTCAAGCTCATGTGCCTTGTAAGGGAATATAGTACTAACCATTTAAAGTATGATGAAGATGTTTAAAAGTCAAAAGGAGCACAAAAATATAAAGAAATATAAAAAAAGACAGTATTTTTCAAAAAAATGTTGGGAGGAGTATGCGATTCATCCAGCTTTGAGAGCGCGTGACTTTTGGCAGATAACAAGAAGGCTCAACGGTTTCCAGGAAAGTTGCTCTGATTTCTCCTTTTTGTCTGTCAACCTCCTCATTTCATGAATCCGGAATCATTTGTGAAAGCCGACAGCCTTTTAGAAATCTAAGAGTTAATCTACAAGCTCTGGTATATTCACATAGAGATAGCAGATGTACTGCTAACTGGGATATTTGTTAACGTAAGACGCTAAAGCAGGTTTAAAAGATGAGAAATTATTTTATCCTTGTGACGTTAACTGTGTTCCTACTGTAATTAATAACTACTCACATCCAGTATCTGCTTATAGTATGGCTCTTAGAGAGAAATCTGAGAAATCGGCAAAAATCTACCTCAGCACAGTTCAGGATCTTTCCAAAACATGGAGTTTATCAATCAGCCAGAAAATTCTGATTAATGCGTCTCACTATTGCTCTAATTAATCAGTGGGAAAAAGAAGTAGGGAGTTTTAAAACACAAGTCAGGCTTTCAACAACACATGATGTGATCTTTTGGCAGTTTCCGTCGAGCCATCAAGGGCAGCTTTGTCTCCGAGGAAGCGGCTGAGAGGTGCTAGGAGGTGACGGGGGGGTGGGGGGCTAATCACTTTAAAGTAGGTCACTTTCTCCTTGCACACAGCTACATACGCTACTAAAGCTCCACACACACAGCTCTTCTGTGGAACCCCTGAGTCACAGCACATTAAGGAGCTGACTCTAAAGCTTATTACCTAAAGACCATGTGCTGATGTGCTGGCAGGAAATTCAGCTGGTTGACAAAATCCTAAGGAATCAGAAAAAACACAGACTAAAAACAGCCTGACCATGAGGTCTTTACTATGAGACAGAGATTTAACATCACCAACCCAAATAAGACAGCAAACATTGGGATTTTCTTTATTGAAGTAAACTACTTGCAGAGATAACAATTAACCTATTGAAACAAAAATTGGAATAGCAGAAATCAATCATTTATGGGCTATAGGTTATTTCTAAAAATTACAGCTTCTGTATTTTTTCAAAAAAACAAAAGTAAATATTTTGGTCATTTTGATTTAATGAGGTGCCTATCAGAGTTTCTGCGGTCAATTCGTGATAATTTTTTTTTAAAGATCTGATTTCAACTTCTTGATTGTATCAGTTTGAAAACAGTGCTATCGTTGCATTCCTAGAAAAAACAAAACAGATTTGACCTGGAAGTACGCAGCAGGACTTACGAATGTGCTCTGTATGAAAGTAAGGTATAAAAGTCAGATCAATAAAAAAGTAAAAGCCAATACTGATCATTTCCCCTATTTTAACAATCTTAAAAATATATGAGAGTTGAGATACTTTTTGAACAATGTAAAATTAAATTAGATATCCATTATGGACAGTATTTTTAAAAGATTTAGTTTATTGTTAGACTATATGTCAACCTGAAACTAGTGCTTGTAAAATGTAGGGACAGAGATGAGTTCCCTCTCATCAGCATGACAAACAAGAACCGTAAAATGTGTTCCCAGGGGTCACTGGTATCATTACTAGGGGGGAAACAATGTTTCCCTCTCTCTCTACACACAGTTTATTGGAAGCAGTAACTGCGAACAATGTGACCGCCGAGGCGTGAGACATCTATGTCTGAAGGGCCAGCGGTGCGAGGCGCTGAGTAACAAACATGAGACATCAGCAGTGGTGTTACATAAACCCACCAAAGTGACCTCCATTAACTTTTGACAGCACAAGTCTTTCTGACTCCTTTAGATCGGTCCGGTCTTCTTATATAGATACGGCTGTGTAATCTTTAAATTGTATAAAGGACTCTAAAAACATAAAGGGTATAATACTGAATATATTCACCTAAAATGGGAGAACAAGACCAGGATTCAAATATCTCAAGAGGAATGGCAGGAGATTTGGGATAAATAACATTCCTCTACAAGCTCCAGTAGCTTGGAAGAATCTCATTTGCTTTTGCAACCGACCCAAATTAAAGGGCAAGAAATCTCACCCGTCCTTTCCACCGGGCGCGTAAGGGGCTCGTAATGACTGCTTCCACGGAGCGTGAAGCAGCACGAATCAGACGCGTCTGGGAAGCGTAGTGTCGTGGTCCGCTCCTAACTGCGTCAAGTTCAGCAGATTAGTTCAGACCAGACAGGAAATCAGAACTTCAAGCAAAGTAAAATACTCGGAAGTTTCAAAAGAAAAGACAGGTGCAGGTTGTGGACTGCTTGACTACGAAACAAAACAGCAACAAAACCTCCCTACCCGTGACATCAGGGTTGAAATCAGTCGATCTAATTTGTTGGTTTCCATCATGGCCGACTAGAATTTTATCATTAAAGTGAAGAGTCAACCAGTTTATGTGACACCAGTGATTATTTTTTACAAGGACAACATGAAAAAGGGGAAGGCATGGGCAGAAATATATCTGCAATTCTGGGAGTGGATAGTGAGTTAATGCTACTTATACAGTAGACATACAACACTAACCTTTGGTTTATGCAAGCGCAATTATCCGGGTGGAATGCTTTCGTAAGTTATACGCATCTAACACATTCCCGGTGGGATGGGACTCTCTGCTGAATGTGCGAGCAGAAGACGCCGCTTCAGGGGTCAAACTGAACAACCCTAAACCTTCCTGCTACAACTACTGATGTAGTACATTGGTATTCGTCTGTCTTTTTTAAGAAATCCACCGTTGAAGTTTGCAGTGCGGCTTTAAATAGCTGAGTATAAATACGGTAAACCTTCACTGTATGCAAACACTTATTTGCATCTTTCCAAGTTTTCTTGATTTCATCGCTCATTACTGAGACCAGTTGATTTGGGTAAAATGGGCTCACTTCCCTTTACTCCTAGGCTTAACAAAAGACATTTCTAACTGGTTCCTTATGGAAATCATATTTAAAATGGTCACTACTATATCACGACACGTACTGAAAGCAGACTTCCCCATTCTTTGGATTGAAGCTAGGAAGAATAACCGTTGAGAATGCAGTCGTGAGGCTGCAGCTTTATCATCCATTACAACAATACAGTACATCTGTAAAGCACGATTGTATTTGTATCCAGCTGTCCAAAATCAATACCCTTTACAGCTGCAAGTACTTTGAGGTTTTTTTTTAATTTAGAAAATAACTTCAAATTACCTGCATACATTTTTTAGAGCATATCTCAATTATACAAAAACAAGCACCTTGAGTTGCTGAGATACATATCCACAATGGTACGTGACATGCTGTTGGCTGGCATTTGGCATGTTAATTTAAGTGGATACATCATTTTTAGATCACATCAAAACCAGTGGTGAGCCGTGCGTTTCTCCCCTAGGCCTTCAGCAATATCCTACATAGTCTAACCTAAATTAATACACCTCATAATGCCACCAATACGACATCGCGGCTCGATAATCCATACACAACCACACAGCTAACACAGGCTGGCCAAGTGACACTCATCTTCCTGAGCACTTAAAAAAATCAATACGTTTGCATTCACAATCAAGAGTAAGAAACTAATATCACAAACATTAAAGATAGAAATAAAATGCTTGCACTCACCAACATGGATCTTCTCCACATTGACTACTTATTAAAAATTAAAAACCATCCGTCTTTCTTTTTTTTTACAGAAGACCTCAGTGGTTCTGTTGTACAGTTTATATGTCAAGGTCCATGATGAGTCTTATCTAGTTATGTTTCTTGAAAAGTCGGTCTGAAAAATGGCGTGGTAAGTATTAATGCAAAACGATTATTTTTGTAATCGATTAATCTAGCAATTATAAAAAATTTTATGCATCGATTAATCTCATGATTAATTTTTCTATTCGATTTTGATTCGATTTGATTATCGATTATTTACCCATTATTTGATTTATTATTTATTAAATTATGTATTTCCATGAAATAAACACATTTCTTCATTTAAACATATTTTAATTGTTTAAAAAAAAATAATAATAAAGTTGTAGTATTAGTACAATCTTATGTTAGAGGTTGCATTTAACAAGAAGTTAAATGTTGTGCAAAGAAACCATATAAATAAAGGAGAGAAAATACCACCAGCAATATAAACAAACAAAATTTAACATTCACTTTATGCAAAAAAGTGCCCTTCATTCACACACACAAAAAATATTTTTCTGCATTTTCTCTTGTTTCTGATATAAGATTTGCAAGACAGAAGTGCTGTTCATTTTACAATAAAATGCTCCACATTTTCCCCGTTTTTAGATGGAAATTTTGAATCCAATAAACTGGAGAAGTATGAAGTAAAAAAATAGTATTCAAACAGGATGAGGTGTTATTAAACGTGACAAGAGTTCGTTGTCGGTTTGCTTTTGTAGCACTTAAACAATGTTGTATTAATGACGGCTACGTTTAGCAGGTAGGTAGGGCATTACCTTTGTTAACAAAAATGTTTACTGTCTCACATTTTGGGCTTTTGCTCATAATCAGTCTGTGCGCATTCAGACTCATTCTGCCAACACGGGTCACAAATAAAAACCAACCAAACAGATAGCAGTAACATACAGCAGACGCAGCTGTGTGTGAGTATATGCCCTCTAGGTGGGGCTGTTTGGCTGATTTATAGGGTAAAATACATAACGTTAGTAAAAAAGTTGAAAAATTACGGTGTTTAATCATTTGCTGGAACTGCTCCTGGATGCCGTCGTGCTTTTATAAGACGTTTACATTTTACAAAAGCCGGGCAGACGACAAAATCCCTCCCTTTTATTTTAAAATAGTTCCATATCTTTGAACTGCGAGTTCAGATGGAGGTATTTAAGTCAACTGACTCACTCATCCTGACACTACTTTGTCCCGCCGTGTTTGTTTTGAAAGTCATGATGCATCGACACGCATTTTTTGCGTCGATGTAATCGATTACGTCAACACGTCGTCCCAGCCCTAGTAAGTATATCTCCTACCAACTCTATCCCTTCTTGTCCTTCAGTCATCATGGGTTAAAAAAATACACCGCTGGTAGCTCTCTGTAGCTAACCTAGCTAAAAAATCTCCAGATTTAGTTTAGATACTTTGCTAAAGTCCGTATTTCAGGCTCTCACGGGTGCTTATCCAATCAGAGGACTAGGGATGTGTATTGGCAAGAATCGGGTGATACAATATTTATCAAGATACAAAGTTGACGATACGATATATTGTGATTAGGCAGTATACCGGTTCATACCGTGTTTATTTTCGTTATGATTCGAGTTTTTAATATACCGCTATACAGGTGAATAGCTTAGACAGCTTCCGGAACGTTTAATGTAGGGAAGTGTTTCATCTGGGGACCGATTTCACTGCTACACACGCTTCACCACAGTGTGTCAAGTAACGCTTTTAATTAAGTACAGCTGCTGGCAGGAGCTGACAGAGCGAAGCACACGATGCTGAGGACGTAATTCCAAAAGAGGAGTCACGTCTGTAGTTTAGAAGTTTATTGGCTTTAAAAGGTCAGACGAGAACCAAACAGGATATCATTTATAATCGCTAATGCGAGTAAAGGCGACTATTGAGCGTTATTTGACCGTCTGTAGGTACAAGTGGTCAACAGCGGCAAGAACCAGTAGGAAATAAATCCAAAATAGCAGTAAATATGTTTTACAAAGCATCTTCAATACTTTAGTTGTCTTGGTTTTTTTTTCTGTAATCTGAATATTACCCGGCTAAGCGGGATTCTTCAGTACTACATGCAAAGCCAGTACAAGCTGCAGTTTGCTGCTTGCGTCAACGTGAGGATAAAAAAACAAGTTAGAGAGAACAAGACAGAGCAGAGAAAAGTACAAGGACTTTTTTATGAAAAAAAAAGCCTTAAAAAACAAAAAAAAATAACGTCGAGAACTACATTTTTTATCAAAAATTTTGCTCGTCGATGTTGTTTTGATGAATTGATGAACTAATTGTTGCAGCCTTACTCTAAACGTAGGCTAGCCATAAACTATAAGCAGACTGGAAATCTCACAAAAGCAACCCCCCTAACCACAGTGTCCCACATAAATACTAAAATTAAGTCATATTTCTGATAACAGCTTTTGTTTTCACCTATAAATTTTTTTTTAGAAGGTCAAATAAAAGTGGCACACATGAAACCAACAGAAACTCTGGGGTTACAAACCACAGCTCCTCAGGTCAGCTGGAAAGCTGTAATCATTCCCCCCTCACCCGTATAAAACCATGCAACATCCTGTTAGCTTAGAGGTAACAGCTTAACCCTTGAGGTGAGTAGGGTGGTCGGAAATATTCATTTCATATCCCAGCTTGTCTTGACTTTGTATTGATGTACATCCTTCGCTCAGACGGAGCAGGCGGTACGCGCTGAGTTTGCTGAAAGCAGGAAGTGATTAGGACCCTCAGTATCACACAGAGAATTCACTGCAATCATACGCACAACAGGAAGTGAGCAGTGCTTCACTGTGACACACCAAGGTCTCACATCCTGCTTTAGAAATATGATCCGCAGTCAGTCATTAATTATAGGCTTTCTGCTGTTTCTTCCTGTTTGATCAAAGGAAATCAATGTGTGGTAAAAAATTGACAGAGCTGGTGTCAGGTGGGACTCTGGGCCCGTAGAGAGGGAAGGCAAGGCAATTTATTTGTATGGGACACTTTAAACAAGGTCATTGAATATGCTTTATATGATCCAGTGATAGAGAAATAAAGAAAACATAGCATAAAAGTAGGTAATACAACAGACAAAGTAAAAACGAGAATTAACAATACAGCATATAAATAGCAAATAAAAAACAACAAAGACAGCAATTAAGGGTCACAATCATGTTTACTCAAAGGAAGCTCTAAACAGAAGGGTGTAAAGTTTTGATTTAAGTGTTTCAGCTGCTTTGCAGTCATCAGGAAGTTTGTTTCAGATCAGAGGAGCATAGAAACTGAAAGCTGGGATGATAGTAGACACGAGTTGGAGGACCTGTGTGGTCTGGGTGGTTGGTACGGTGCCTACCACTATTAGGGTTGGACACCGAGGACTGGTTCCAATTAGGAACCGGATTCTAACATCTGGTTCCGGAACCGTTAAGAAGATGTTTGAATTTTGATTCTTTTTTTCGGTTCCTAAAAATTCTCAGTGTGAGCCGCGCACTAGTTTGTTTCTGGGGTTTGCATTAGGTATTACTCCGCACAGCGAGCTCAGCGAAATGTCACTTGTCTGAACCATAGACTGTAGACGCCGCTCGAAAGTCTGGCTTCGTTTTAATTTAGAAGAGGATGCGTTCGCATAGTGCAACAGCTGTGATAAACTTATTAGGGCCAAAGGAGGATGTACAACCAAAATGACAGCTTCGGCAGCCGTGTGGTATACAGTGTGGTAACGAGTGTACAATGTTTGATGTGTTGCGTGTCGCTCTCCTGCTCCTGTCGCTTCCTCCTCTTCGGTCAGTCAACCATCAGCCAGCAACCTCTCGGAAATGGAATCAGGTACATGAATATTATGATTGTCTTATTCTTTACAGGCTAGGTTAGGTTTGAATATACTAGTGGCGCTAGCATAAGGCAGGCTGCTGCTGCTACGTTACCCGGCCAGCAAATACACAAACCCAATTCACCATGACAGCAAGGGGAAAGCTGTCAGCTGAACAAATTGCAGAGTGCCACAGGAAAGTAATGACGTATGTGGTAAAAATGCTCCAACCCCTTAGCGATGTAGAGTGGCCCACATTTAGGTAACGTTCAGTAAATCAGATTAACTTTAAGCTAAATAATGTAGCTGGTAGCTACTTAATCTACCCCTGATTTAAGTTACACTAACAGTCCAGGTTAAACTTTATTGACAGAACAAATAAAAATGGCTTTTGTAAAGGCTTTTTCAAAGGAATTTTTTCCGTTGTGTTTTTCTCTCCTGCACCTCAAAGAATCAGAATTGAGAACCGTGTAGAACAGGAATTGATTGCGAGAATCGGAATCGTTAAAATGCAAACCCTAACTACTGTGGTGCTAAGCCATTCAGTGAGTTACAAACTAGTAGGAGTGTTGTGAAGTCTATTCTCTGAGCTACAGGGAACCAGTGGAAGGGCTTCAGAACTGGATGCTCCACTTTCCTGGTTCTACCACAGAACAGCTTCACCCTGGGAATAAAGAACTGAGCGTCCGATAAGAGCTGAGAACGTCTGGGAGCACCAGGCAGGAGAAACCATTCAGACAGCCAGGAGAGGCGTGTCAGACAGAGGCGACCACATGTTGTGTTTGTGCAAGATACTTACACAAGTGATTTCGTAACACCCCAGACAGAGACAGGTAGCTGTTGCAGTCAGCTGCAGCCAAGGTGGGCGTGTAACTGCAGAAAAGCTTTGGGAGACTGAGTTGATGCATCCACCTGGTATTACATGGTAGCACTTTAATGTTGCTTAAGCCAAATCTGTTGGTGCTTTGTTGTAATTCCTGTCCGGGTGAGGATCGTCATCTACAACAAACAATGATGAAGCTTCTTCCTGTCCACCCTAAGGTACTTAGGTCTGTCATGTTTGAATAAACATCATTTTCCCATAAGAAGGATGAACCACTTCAACTGAAGTATTCTACTCATCTACTTAAAAAAAAGAGACAAAGTCCACATTTGGAGACCTGAGAAATTTGCCCCCAAGCCATTTGCCTTATTTTTTTAATAACGTTAGTAGAGCTGCCACTAACGATTATTTTTATAATCGATTAATCTGTTGGCTATTTTTATGATTAATCGATTAATCACTTTTATTAACAATTACATTTGGCTATTACTTTCATCTATCTAAATTATTACGAACAAATTTTCATTAAGAACAATGAAGAGAATTGTGCAATTAACTGCAATCTATTTTATTAGACCTGAACACAGTTAACAGTGTAAAATGAGCGTAACAGTGCAAGATATTTGTCCAGAATAATTTTTAGCCATAAAAATACAAAATGAGGTAGAATTCCATACAAATTAATGTACAGCATATTAACAAAAATATCTCAGCCCATGAAATGAAAATGACATTTTCATTTCGGGAATGAAGGAGGCTGAATTAGTTGGGCAGTATTTTGGGGCAACATTGGGGCTCTCAGAATTAATAAACCTACCTTCACTAAACACATTTTCATGGTCTGGGGGGTGTTGGAGTAAATGTGGTTTTTTAAATATGGATCTTCTGCTTTAAATTAAATATAGTTAAATATTTCAGAGATCAGATTTGTGAGAGACAGCAGGCTGCAAAATGTGAGTTTTGCATAATTCTTCTGGGAACTGCTGTGTTCACACTTATAGTTGTGTCCTTTATTGGCATATATGGTTAAATAGAAAACAACTGTTAGCTTTCCAATGATATAAAACATATAAATTCATAGAAAATATAAATCAGAATATCATGGATTTAAAAAGTAAAAATGGAGGACGGCCTGCCTGCGGGACGTCGGAATGTTCAGGTGTTAAGATAAAACGTGATTATGAAGCAACTAATCGATTAGTTACATAGTTGTCTACCATTTTAAAAATGGATAATAATCGATTAGTTGTTTCAGCTCTAAACGTTATTCAACTTTTTAAAGAAAATGCAAAAAACACTGTTAGATGCAGGATTAGTGACCTCACAAGATAAATCCAAACAAAACAGATAGTGCTCCTCTCATCAACCCAAGTAGCCTATGCATGACAAAGTAAAAAACCCCGAATATGTCGGCCTTCCAGATAAAAATTATAGCAACTGTAAGATATGTCAAGCATGGGAGCTACAGAGCCCGCCCACATCCTTCATCGCCTTCTGTAAAATGTATGTGGATAACACAATAGATATAGTTTTATTTAAAATCTGCTTTTCCTACTGGTTTACAGTTGGTCTGGGAGGTCCACAAACACTCTTACACTTTTACTGAATTCATGGTTTTCAAGATGCAGGCCCAACAGGAAGAGCTCAGGTTATTTGTTAGAAAATTATTACACTTATTGTAACTGTATTTCCTTGTTTCTACTGCGGCACGGGTCGCTATTTTACAGTCTATAGTATACAGGGTCTCCACCATTAGATGGACTCTGACTAAACAGGCGGGATTAAACCAAGGGTCCAACTCTGCTGGCCAAAACTGAGGCCTACTCGGAAAGTCACAAAAATTGCAGTTAACCCTCATCTGCTGGGGATTGGCTAAAAAAAAAGGAGCAAATCCCCTTTGACTCCCATATTGAGAATGCCAACTTTACAGCAGAAATAAACACATTTACGGCCCGGTTCAAAATAAAAATGTTTATTTAATAGGTTGATGTTTTGTTTTTGTTCTGTTACAAATCCAAATTTAAGCTTGAAATTATGTTTGTTCATGTTCGGATGATATTCATGCACTTACTGAACAAACATGGCTTGTTGTGGTATTGATTGAATTAACAGATGGTCCAAGAAGTCTGTGCTTCAGTTTTTTCAGTAAGTAAAATTATATTTCTGTTGTACATTTAAAATAGGGCTGCTTTGTCATTTTTTTTCTTAATATATTAAACATAAAACTTTTTTTCATAAAATTCACATAGTTTTAGTTAAAGTTATGGACCAACAAGGCTTCAGGCTTTTATTTGGCAAAACTATTTAATGAGGCTAGGAAGCAGAGGGGTAACAGAGCCCCTAAGGCAGTTTTCAGGCTAAAAGTGCCCGCTAACCTATGTTAGCTTCAGTTAGCCCCAGGTAAGCTCAGTTAGCTCATACCTACATCGTCTCAGAGTGTCAATCATCCACCTCCACCTTCACAGCCATAATCTCAGCTCCACCTATTTGCCCCCTTTTTTTTAACATTATGTCAGGCGTGACAAGATGCGTGACGCGGCCAAGATGGTGGTGGGAACCACCCGGTTGGCTTCAATTCAGCTCTTCAGGGGTTAAACTCTAATGGCTAATACTGCCTCATACTATTGCAACAAAAACCGGTGCGACAAAACACACTAGTTTGTCTCGTGCCTGTCGTAAGGAGTGACATTTTTAATGGACTGTGGTGTGAGACACCAGTAGCTCCACCTTAACCATACCGTACCATGGAAAGCCTAAGTCACACCTTCTACTTCCTGTCCATGGATCCCCTACTGACAAAAAATTTGAGTCAATGGAGCAATAAAAGTTTTTCTGAACCCCTTTGAAATGCGCCAAGGACCGAACATATGATGTTTGTGAAGTTTAATGACACATTTTGATGTATATAAAACGCTAAACTTCGTTTAGCGGCAAATGTTACTTTAGGTTTTGTGTAAAAACACTTATCGGACTACAACGGAAGAAGAAGAAGGGGGAAAATGGCTGTGATTCGCCTCAGAAGGAATGAGCAATAAACATGGAGAAAACCACTATAAAGCTGGCGATGAGGAAAGTGGCAGCTATGCTAGGGAAGAAATAGTTGGTTAAGTGAGAGCCAGGATGCGGGAGAAGCACTAATAGGTCTCTGTGAATACTTCATGTGCTACCTAGCATTAGCCCTGAACGTCATATTTGTGACTTACTGATTTGTAGCCATTTTGATT
The DNA here is from genome assembly GCA_028564705.1 of Apricaphanius iberus. NCBI lineage: Eukaryota > Metazoa > Chordata > Actinopteri > Cyprinodontiformes > Aphaniidae > Apricaphanius > Apricaphanius iberus. Next base: position 1,835,037 of record JAPXFQ010002533.1, on the reverse strand, counting down.
ACGAATTTTTAAAAATCAAATCAATCCCAAATCATTAGTCACATCATTAGTTATCATTTAAATTGAGGTACAACATATATGTGATTCAGCAGGTAATACAAAGAGGACCAGAAATTAACTTTTATCGCTCCATTGACTTCCATTTATTATTTATTCGTTCAAGGAACCCCTTGGCCGACAGGACGGGTCGGAGACGTAGGCTCCCCATTGTCCTGTGGACCTACAACTGAAGTGAATTCAGTAATGATGAGGGACAGTTTGGACGCATGGGCCACTTTTACAATAAAACAGACAAAATAACAAACCGTACGGCACCGATCCATGTCACACTGCTCAATGGAAAAGAAGCATTAATTAGTACGTTTTTTTAGTTCGCCACGAAAAACCCCCCCACAAAAAAAAAAACAGCTTTTCTTTCTTTTCTAGACTTTTTCACAAACGTGGTATTTTACTGTGGTATCTGACAGGAATGCAAGGATGGACGGACAGAATTCAGCCGAATTTTTTAATCTTCCATTGAACGCAATGAAGATTGGTCAGGCCAACATCATTTTCCCCAGATGGGTGCGCTATAGTCAATGTAATCAGCAGTCAATGCAGCTTTTAGGGCACTAAATGCTTTATATTGCATGACAGTTTATCTAATATGGTCTTTTTGGTGATTTTGAACACCAGGAGGTGTAGAGAACAACAAAACAGACTGCTAAAGGCTATTTATTTATTTTTGCAGTAAAAAGCTTTCCAGATCAAAACTCACTTTCTGTCGGAAAGTGACAGAGAAAGTGACAGAGACGTCAACGCAATGGTGGGCAGACCTGCCCAAAAAGATCTGCACCCACATTTAGCCTGGTGAAGAACTGCTTCACAACTACGGCGAAGTATAAAAAGAAAACGTCTCCGTCAATACGTTAAACCATCTGCCGGAGAAGTATAGTATACTAGGTTAACAAACCAGTTAAGGGCACATGTAAAGTGGGCAATATAACAGCTATAAGTTAGGATTTATATAAATTTAGCCTAGAGATTTTGACTATACCGCCGACATACATTGTATAATTTGTACACAAGGATACTGATCTTCAGTGTTTGTCTTCTCTCTGCATATTTAAAGTGTAAAGTTTGTTGTTTTTATTTAACGGAAAAGAAAGCTGTTAACCTTGAAGCTTTTTTAATTCAAATATATTCAGGTTTTTTTTGTGCAATATTAAATGTATGAGTAATTAACCAGGAAAGCAGACAATTTTAAGCTTTATTTTCACATTTAGCTTTCAACTTATTTAAATATTTTCATCTTTATGTTGTGAGACATTTTTTGTTGCATTATTTTAGAGAAAAATTTTATAGTTTTTAAATGCATTTTGCACATGTGATATACATAAAGAAAAAAAAGAATATACAGCAATACATATCGCAGTTATCGCAGATGCTTAAGATTATATCTTAATATAGATTTGAGGCCATATCGCTCAGCCCTAGTCACATGCTGACAGGAACTGGGAATTTCTACAAGAGAAACGCTTCATCTTGAAAAGGATGAAGTCAGTGCACTTTCAATATCACAAGCTCTCGTTACAGCCTTACCGTCTAATGACGAATGACTTATCTTATGGCTTATTTCACAACAATGACTGCATGGTTACACACACACGCAAAATAAGTTGTGTCACATACAATGAGGTTAGGACACAACTGAGAAATCCCTGAGCTAAGGACTTTGATGAAATCATTGTACTTCCTCCTTTTATATTTTGTCATTTTTCTGCCCAAATAAAAGCAAAAAAAAAAGAAAAAAGAAAAAGCATTGACCCGCTGACTCAAAATTCCCTGAAAGGAAATTCTCAAGACAAGAAATCCTCCTTCAGATATGTGCCTAAAGATGCAGGATTATTTCATCCTAGAAGCCAGCAGGATTTACTTATATAATGTGATCCTCCATCCAAAGTTCAGTGCCGCCTCAGAGATCCTGCGTGATCCCCGCGTGAAGAGACGGCTTCCTTACGGATGCTCACTTGTCGAGCGCGGTGTAGCGACTAGCTAAGGGCAACTCCCCTCCATCCGTCCGGCTATTCAGCCCAAACACAAAGGCGATTTCACAGGACGACAAGCCTCCACTAAACTATTCTTCCTCACCGCTCTGTATGGCATCCCCAGACCCTTTCTGTCTCTCCCACAGCCTCGCTGGCACACACGCTCCCAGGCCGTCATTAGCATGTTAATGGGCGTCCGGGGGAATGCAGACGAGCAGCAGTGGGAACCTTGAGCTAAAAACAGTGAAAGGAGAAGGCATGGGAATGGCAACGAAGCTCTCCATCAGAGCCATTCTCCTGGCTGGCTCGGTCAGAGGCCGTTGTTGATTCGACTGGACCTAAATCGCTCAGAATCAACTAAAACCCAAAGGCCCCTGAATCCATTTAGCCAGCAAACTAAGGAGAAGTTCACGTCAGAAAAAAGGAGCCTTTCTTCTGATCAAACCCGATTACATTCAGTCACGACTGAGCCCAAATACACTGCAAACAGTCTGACAAAGGCTTTCATCAGGAGTTGGGTTTCCTATTCAATTTACACCTGATGTGTTCTGTTTGACAAAAGCAATTTACTCGAGTAGTTTCCTTAACAAAATTTAGCTGGGTTATTTATGCCAACATGCTGGATATTAATTTATTTATTTAAAAGTTTGTTCACATATAATATCTCAACATAATTAATAACATGAATATGTATATAAACATATAGGCAATCTGGGAAACAGGGTTCCCTAGAAGCCAACAGGCTTATAAACAGGGGCCCTCTAACCACAATAAAAAAAAAAGAAAGAAGGAAAAGAAAAAGTCCCTTTATCCAAACCATACATTCATACCCGTTAACTACTTGCGATAAATGCGAAGGAGAATCAAGGTTTAGGATATGCCCCGTACTCTTGAGATCCAAAGAACTGCCTAAACCCTTCACAAGGAGGATTGTATCACCCAGAGTTGCGCTAGACATTTCTTTTGTCCGTCACTTTGTCCGGCAGGGTTGAAAAAATTAAGGTCACAATCTATTGCCGTGTCCTTACTCCAGCAATCTGACAAGTTAATGCCTATTTAATAGTATCTATTAAATCAAAACAACCTGAACGGAATACACAGGCAGGAAATTAAATGCTTGCGCTTTTTATGAGAATATCTGATGCTGTTCCTGCACAACATGGAATGTAAATGCTCACTTTTTGGTTTTGTTTTTGGTAATCTAATAGTCAGATTGTTGCAGAAATTTTTGGTTTTTGCCTCAGACAGAAAAGATTACCGCTTATGAGGATTTATCTGTTGATCTGCAGGCAGAATCTGCTGTTTGCTCCCGTACTGGAGACTGAAATTAATCAATCACTTCGGACAGAAGGTTTTAACATGAGGAAACACTTCTGCTATTGTAGCAACCAGAAGTCGAAGACTCTCAGAATTACCCGTTTCCGGATTCCAAATCTCCCGGAGGAAAGCCTGCAGTTAACGCAGCAGCAAGCGCCGCACAACACCTATCTTTGGCGCACATCAGGCTCTATGGAGCGCATCTAAACGGGCGCACTGGGATGTATGGACTGGCGACCTGTCCAGGGTGCACCCGCCTTTCGCCCGTTAACCACTGGAGATATGCGCCATCCCCCTGCTGCCAATCAAGGAGAAACGCAATAAATAATGGATGGAATTTATTTAGGTGGACTAAAAGCGGTCAGAGGGAGGTGTGAATACTAATCTATAAGAATGAAGGACAGTCTTCAGATTTTTCCATCACCGGTCTAAAACGTTAACGTGCATGTCACCAAGGGCGTCTTGTAAGGGTTTTATCAAGCTCTCAAATTAATCTTAAAGGGGAATTTGGTTGTTTTTCTTTAGCTAACACCACAGCGTGAGAACTAAAGTTTTGAACTAAGTACGGCTGCTGGCAGGAGCTGTCAGAGTGAAGCACAAAATGCTGACCCAGAGTGAAGCATTCCGGAAAGATGAGCCACGTCTGTAGCTTAGAGATTTATCGGCTTTAAAAGGTCAGAATAGAACCCAACAGCCTATCTTTTACAAATCCTATTGCATGTAACCAATAGGGGGGAGTGTAGAGTGCTGTAGGTACGTGTAGATACACGCTGTCAATGGCAGCAGGGGAACAGCGCTAGCGATTCATAACAAAACATTGGTCAAATGAAGGAGTTTTGGGGCAGATAATGCCTTATTTAGAGGCATACCCCCTTAAAATTCCCATTATATGGATATACACTGATCGCAAATGGGTATAAACTTCTCCTGAAGCACTCCAAGTGTCTCCAAACTTGTCTGGGTGAGTAAATGAATGTAATGCATACTAAATAAGGTCCAGAATGCAAAACACCCCAAAAAACTTCCACTTTAAATCTGTTTAAGACAGCCTGCAAGTTGAGGACATCCAGAAAAACAGCAAACACAACCAGACCTGATCATTCTAGCAAGGCCACCTTTAGCGCAGACCCTAAAAGGTCAACACAGAACCAACAGGAGACTCTCGCTACTGTTATGAAGCTGCATGTCTTTACAATCCTGAAGAGATCGCACAAGTTTAACTTTTAATGGAAGCGTTGCAAGAAGGAAAGAAGAGGCCTAACTGAAATTTGCCAGAATGAGCAAAGACAAACCAAACGATTCTTAAAATGATTTGGAAACCAGAGCAGAGGACATGTTTGGCTTTAACCAAATAGGGCTTTCCAGGAAAAGGACCCAACTGTGAAGTTGGATGTGTATTGTCAAGAATCTGGTGATATGATATGTATCACAATACAGGGCAAGATTATATGGCATATTGTGATATATTGGGATACTATGAGCAAGACTATATATTGTGATTTTTAAAACTGAATTTAACTCTAGAAAGACTTTGTCAGCATTCTAAACACTCATAAAACATCCAGCTTCTTAACAAGATCTAGCTGATGCACCCTAACCACCAACTAGCAGTAATACCTTTCAATTTTACTACAAAAATTATTCATTATTATTGATGGCTCCATTTAAATTCTTAAAAATCAGAACTGATACCACGGTTTTGAATATTGATACAATATTTTGACTTAAAATGCCAGAATACATCAGCTTGTCAATATTTTCTTACATTGCTACTGTGAAGTATAGAGTTGGAAGTGTCATGGTCTGGCAATCTGTTGCTGCAGCAGTAATCGGAAATCCCCAGAACTAGCAGTTCCCGCAAAAGGCAGGCCAGAACCTCTTTTAGAATGGCGGAAAGAAAAGACGAGTGTGTTCAAATGACCTCCACACCCCCCCCAGGTAGCGAATTCATCAAAAACCGATGGCATCTCTGAAAGGGAAACCCAATTTCTAGACCCCACCCAATGAGTTATTGAGGCAAACAAAAGGCTGATTGCTAATGTGCCGATACCAGTCACTTCAGAACACCCCATCATGATCGCTGACTGTGCCCCAACTGGTTAGAGCTGTTTGGTGGAGCAGATTTTACAGAAGTGATCTGTCGGAAATAAAGAACTAAAGATTGGTCCAGTAGAGATGTTTTAGTTTTTTTCCTCCAATCTGTGAGGATTACTGCAACAAGATAGCCCGGACCAAACAAACAGCCCATCCCTGCTCTGAAGGGCAGTTGCGTAAGAGCATAAGAGCTGGAGCATGTATTTATGATGATGCCAGCTTGCCCTTTGCAGACCGGTTATAAATAGCTCCATCCCGCTGGGTGGCCATGCAGAGCAGGTGTCTAAAAGCTCATGGGAGTGCTGATGAACCACCGCCACAACTTAGCACGTCAGCTTTCACAGAAATAACACCATGACCATGTGCTTTTTACTATGTGGAGAGAGGAGCTCACATCCTCATGACACTCTAATAACAGACTAAGAAATACAGCAAACACTTGTTTACCAATGTATTCACACCGGTAGAGCTTTTTCACACTCTGTCACACTGCAACCAAAAAACCCTAAAAACGTATTTTAGTGCAATGTATGTGTGGGTGACACACAGAAGTGTGGAAACTATGAGGTAGAATCAAAACGTTCAAAATAAAAATGTGGTGTGAACATGTCTACTAGTTTTCCACACCTACACATGACACACGGTGGGGGGGAAAAGTGTTCAGTCAGGCAATACTTGTGCAAGTTCTCCCACTTAAAAAGATGAGAGCGGCTTACAGTGAATGACCTGCGGAGGGCTGGGAGCAAAGGCTATCATCTGTAACACACTACGCCACCAGGGACTTAAGTCCTGCGGTGCCAGATGTGTCCCCTTGCTTAGGCCAGTACATGTCCTGGCTTGTCTGAAGTTTGCTAGAGACTATCTGGAGGATTCAGAAAACTGGGAGAATGTCATATGGTCTGATGAAACCAACATTAAACTTTTTGGTAAAAACTCGTCACGTTTGGATGAAGAATGCTAAATTGTGTCCAAAGAGCACCATACCTACTGTGAGTTATAGAGATGGAAACATCTGGTTTTTGGGCTTTTTTTTCTGTGAAGCTACAAGGACGACTGATCTGTGTAAAGAAAACAATCAATGGCGCCATTTAGGGTGACATTTTTAGCGAAATGCCCTTCCATTAGCAAGGCCGTGGAAGGTGAAACGTGGCAGGGTCTTCCAGCATGACAATGATCTAGGGGTGTGCGATTTGACGATTTAAGACCGCGAAGCGATCTACACGTGTGACGATCTGTCATTTTTTGGAGATCGTTTTATCCCGATTCACAGTTCTGCTGCTGTATTTCTGCCTCTGTGTGCGATTAAAAGCCTTCGCTCTCTCCCTGCTCTAAGCTTCTTCTTCTTAGTTCAGGAAAGGCTAGAAAAAATTATCATAAAACGTACCCCCTACAACACAAACGGCAAACAATCCGTGCTACTAGCTGCCTTTTTTCCCAAAACACCGCCATTCCACGCATGTACGCTGAATGCGCAGAGTTGAAGGGACTATTAAGAATATGTTTGGATGGATGGAAAAATTAGAACTGCTTACATTAATACATTGTTATCATTTACGTTTTTATTAGGTAGCTTTATGTGTGCCTGTTTATAATATCAGCATTCTGCAAAAAAACATTTGAACCAGTTAAAGCTACATTTAACCCGTCATTTTCCCATAAAAAGGATGAACCACTTCAACTGAAATATTCTACTCATCTACTTAAAAAAAAAGAGACGAAGTCCACATTTGGAGACCAGAGAAATTTACCCACAAGCCATTTGCCTTATTTTTTTGATAACGTTATTAGAGCTGCAACTAACGATAATTTTTTAGAATCGATTGATCTGTTGGTTATTTTTCAAGTTTTAAAAAAAAAATCACAATATATAGTCTCACTCATTGTGTCTTAATATGAGTATCAAAATAATAAGACAGACGATCATGAATCTTTTCTTTCCATTTAAATCTAGGCATTGCTTTATGTTGGTCTGTCACATGAGCTAAAATACACTGAAGGTCGGGGTTGTGACGACAGACAATATAAAATAGCATAATTACCTCCCCTAACACAGCAGCCCTGCTAAGGTTGGAGCATATGCACAACAAATTAATCCCGCATGCTCAAACCTCTCCTCTCTGCTGGAATAGCAGAGCGACGGCACGAACACAGCCGTGTCTCTCAGTAACGTACATTTTATCGGAAAAGTACCAAAAGTTGGAATTCGATAAAGTGTGGAGTGCTTTACAGTTGGTTATTAAAGTGTTTTGCAAAGCACTGGAGATATGTTGGAGAACTAACATGTAAGTGGGGTGTAATCACCAGGATCTTCAACTAAAAAAAGACAAACTAGTTTAATGACTGTCAGCAGTTCTTGAATGGGTTAAGGGAAGAGTTCTCCATCACGTACCCAATCAAGTTCAGGCTGAAAGCTGGACATCATTTAATTAACCTCTTTACAATCTCCTCCATCAAAAAGAACAGTCCTCCTACTTTTATGTCTGCTCTACCTGACAGAAAGGGAATCTGTATTTGGCAACCATGACATCATCTATAGCCAGGGTTCAGAGTTCATTTTGCAAGAGGACATAGGAACTGATTAGAACTGAATGACTTTTCATTTATAGTCTGACTACTCAGAAATTCTGAACTAAATTCATTTAGCCTCGAGTATGCATATTAATGATTATTAAATTAGCCACTTTTGTATTTTGTTGTCAGGAAGCGACACATGTAGACTTGTGTTTTGAATCCTTGTCCCCTTAACGGCTAGAAAGAAAACGTTAGAAGTAGCAGAACGAAGGCGAGAGTATGTAAGGTTGTGTAACGCATGGCACGCACACAGACAGCCGGATCCTGATGAACCTTTTAAAATGTGAAACAGTGTTGTTGTAATTGGTGCCTACAGGCCCTCAGAGTCCTGCCCTACTCCAGGAAGACCATCAGTCAACCTCATGTTTGAACAGTTGCCATTTTTTTTTTCCATAAAAGGCAGAATGGTACACTTTTTCACGGTGTGATTCCACCCAAGTCATAGCATGTAGTCAACGTTGAAAACTTCATCTGTTTAAAAGAAAAGGGAACAAGGAAATATATTTTGAAGCTGGAGAGTTTCAGGCTTTAGTGTTAACCATGATCTGCTTTGTTTTTTTGTTTTTATTTTTTTCGCCCCATTAAATTTTTTCAGATTATCAACAAACCTCAATATCAGGCAAAGATTTTCAAATAAGGAACTAGATATTTTGTCCCGTTCTTCCCAGAATTATTTTAATTCAGCCACATTTGAGGATCTTTTTAGGCATCTACTATTCAATGTCACGCCACACTGTGTCATCCAGATTTACTTTGGGTTAAAGGTCATGAATGGATGCCTGGACATTCTCCGTTAGAGCTTTCTGCCAGGGACCAAACTTCGTGGTTCCTTCAACTACAGCAAGCCGTCCAGGTTTTGAAGTTTAGCAGCCGCAGACCATCACACTGCCACGACTGAGTTACTCTACTCTAACATACTTTTGGCAAAATATCTGAAATATTTAACAAGATTTTTAAAGACGGTACCTTGTCAAGTATGACACCACAAATGCTGTATTTCTAACACCACTTTTTTTAACTTAAAAGTCCCAAGTGCCTTTGCATGCCTTCTATCTCATTGTAATGTTTGTTAAATCGCATGAAAAGAAGGCGCCAATAGTATCGTCGTAAAGATGGTTGACAAAGATGAGAGTCGTGAGACTGAATCGTATTTCAACAGGGGTTTAGGGAAATAGTGCGAATAATACCGCTGGGTAAATGTAGAGTCGATCTTTTCCTGAGCAACAGGAAGGGGAACGTGGATCTTCTTCTAAGGTATCCAACTTGATTTGGTCCACTGCGTTAGTTGGGCAGAGAATAAATCATCAAGGAGCTTGTAACTTGAGTTACCGAAATTGTAATGGGTAATATATTGCCATACATTTCATAAGTAATGCGTTACATATCTGTACTTTGGTAATGCGTTAATCCCAACACTGGTGACGCTAGATGGTGACATCATGGCGAACGCTCTTATTGTGATACAGCAGTTAATAATGTTACCAGGTGTTGTTGTGAGTTGTAGGGGGAATTGGTGAGAGTAAGTAAATAAATCTGTTATAAGTAAATAGCCTGTTAACTGTTTCTATGAAGTCGGAGTGGTACGCTAGTCACGCTACAATATCAGTGTTTCCCTTACATAAGCATTACCATGGCACTCCACCGCAGCAGATATCTGAGTGCCACGGCTACAAAATGTAAACCAGCCAACCTGTAGGCTATCCATTTTGTGCAGCATGTATATAATTTATTTATCAACGTACGCTGGTACGACTCGCCCCTCTAAACTACGAAAAAATAGTTACGGACATGTGACTTCTGTGCTAAACGTGCGTTAAACAGGTCTGGTAACACAATACAGCAGCGTGGTGAAGCAGTTTCAGCCAATCGTTGTAGAAAAGCGGAGAATACCGAACGCACCATCTGCGCTCCCCTTCCTCCATACTTCCTCCTGTGCTCTGCCTCAGCTCTCTGTCCTCCATTCATCACCTGCACTAAAAGGTAAACTGCATTTTTTAGTGGACCTGCCACCTTTTGGTAAATGTAAACGCTTAACGTTACTTTCACTGTGGAAACATTCGAGCCGAAGTCGAAGTGAAACAAAAGATTTAAGAGGGTCCTTGTCCCTCAGAAGTTTTTGAATAAAATTTGCGAAACTCCAGTTTGGTTCGATCTAAGCTGGACTAAGGTTTATGGATGGATTTCAAAAGTCTGACTACGATGTTCATTTTTAGAAACGCTACGTTAGCTCTGCACCAGATGTAACATGATGCACAGCTTTCACAAAGTTCCACTTTTGTGTCTTTATTCCATATAAGATATATATATATATATATATATATATATTCTCAATTAAAGTTTTGAGGATCATCAATACATTTTTTGGCGAATGTGAGACGGGTCTTCATGGGTTTTTTTATTGCCCAGCAGTGTTTTTTTTTTTGCCTTGAAAATCTCCCCTGGATGCCATTATCGTGTTTTTTGTTATTCTTCTGAATCTTCAACTCTGACCTCAAATGGAGAAAGTGAGGCCTGCAAGGCTTTTGATCAGTGGCGTCCAAAGTCAGGCCAAATGATCGGTTCATTACCAGGCCTATGCAGGATTTCTAGAAATGTTAAAGAGGTAATTTAGCCATTTTAAATCAGCATTGTTGGAACAAAGACTCATCTGAAACCAGCGGGACACCGGCATATGAGGACTGGAGTTGGACACTCCTGCTATTGTTGTGCTAGGTTCTCATCTACTGGATTAGCTGTTGAGGCAATCTTGGAGTCATTTTGGTAGGTCAGCCACTCTTAGGAAGATTCCCATGTTGCTTCACTTTATAACCTCATCTCCACTGAACAATGTCAGTGACGTGGTTACTCATCTTCCTCTTGATTTCTTTAGATCAGGACACGATACCTTCTGAGCTCGTTGAGCCTTCTTGATGTTGTCAGATAGGTTCTTTTAAGCATTTCTTGATTCCATAGCTGAGAAACAACAATCAAACCTGGGTGGGGAAATTAACCCCACTGATGAACCCAAAAATTGGTCTATAACCTTCTCACAATGGGTCAATATGCATTGGAAAGTAAAAAAAAAAAAAAAAAACATTTGAAAACCGTTTATTTACATTCTCCTCATCAAGTATTGAGATTTCTGTGATCATCAAGAAATCCTCAATGATCAGAAGAGATTGAGTGCTGACTGCAAAGCAAAAAGGAAAAGCTACAGGCGCAGAAATGCTGCCATTCAGCACACAAGCCCCTCTGGGAGAGTTTATGACCGAAGGTGGACCGAACCCCAGACTGCCCGTCCTGTGAGCCGGTTATTCTCAGATGAGACAGCACAGACCGACCACACACCTGATATGTTCCATCTCTCACATGGGAGAGTCTTGATTCATGTCTGAAGTGCTTTAAAGCAGCCAGGGGGAGCCCGTGGGCTCGTCACTGCGATCTCTCGGGCCCCAGCATTGCGGCTGGTGGGTGCTCCCCTGGGACTTCCATCTGTTCCTCTCTTGGCGGGTGATCGACCCTGCGCTGATCCGCCTGTGGACTCTGTACTCTGTGGGACCCTGGATGCATACATCTCTTGCCTCTTTCATGTCTGTGCCGATTCCTGTAGGACGGATTGACGGTTCCTTACACCAGCTATCAATCACTTGCATGGGGAAACCTTATTCAGACCTGCATGCTCGCACACACATGGGTGTGGGGACATAGGTGAGGACGGACATATCTTAAGCTGAGGTTATCATCATTAGTTAGTTGTTCACAGGAGCTTACCAGAAACATTTGTATTATGTTCATTAATCAATGCTTGTGTGTAGTGAATGTGTAATTCTTAGTTTATTCTACTAGATCCGAACTATTGGTTTGGTTCTGTACAGTTTGTCGTTTTTGTTTTGTATTACTGTTTCTCTGCCGTCCGGCAGAGGTGGAGGACTGGGATGTTTTCTTGTGTTCTTTGTTTGCCTCCCTGTCTTGTGTCGTCGGTTCGCCCCTCTGTTGGTCCGGTTTCTTTTCTTCACCTTCTTCCTTTCTCCCTTCTTGTCTCAGTTTAATGTCCATGACGTCAGGAAATTGAACCCACAGTAATCACTAATAAAGACTTTTCATACATATACATCAAGTGGCGTACTACAGCGAAGCTGTAATGCTCTGCTTGGGAAAGTAAAACTGTTGGGCTTGTACTTGGTACTCAGACACCAATTCTGAGTAGCATACTGCTAGACAGGACACGTTAAAAAAAAACCCCAAAAAAATAAAGCAGCCAGGGGAAGCTTTCAGACAGGACAGACTCTTCTTGATACGATGGCTGACTATTGCTAACGTCTCTATCTACGCACAGTCTGGCGCGTTTTGCAGTCACGTCGGTCACTGAGCAGTTTCACAGAAGCACGTGTCGTCAGGTCCCTTAAAGACATACTTCCTGCTGCTGGAGGAATCGAGCGGTCACAGAGAGTTGAGCTGCAGGGTTCGCCTCTCTCACCACATCCTGCCTCCGCCGTCTAAAAGACAAGTGCACAAAGAGGCAGGGGAAGCACCTGAAACTCTGCAGCGGGTTGCATTTCAGTGCAACTCTCACATTCCCGGTCAGAATTGGGCCCAGACGCTGCTGCTGCTGCGTTAAACCCACCAAAACAGCCCGACGTATAATATCTGCCATCGCGAGCTAATGAAGCAGTCTGTAACAGCGTTCAAGCACATCTCCCACCTCGGCCTTGCTAAATAATCCATATTTCTTCTGAAATGGACTCTCAACGCTCCAACACCCAGAACTTTCCACCACTTACTGAAGCATTAAAGCTGCATGACGTCTAAATCCAAGCGAGGACACTTGAGGAGCTTTTCACGGCTGATTGATGCCTATAAAAGAAAACACAGACAGCAGACCTAAACGCCATCAAACCAGGACATCTGCTTGGTAATTTCCCCTACTCGCTGCGGTGTGCAGCGTACGTTTACTTGAACTACTGCTGCTGGAAGAGAGAAATATTAGTTTTGGTTTGCTAAAAAAACCCAAACCATCTGCTCAGTTCGTGATGAAATGTGTCACAGGGATTACTGTACTATGGTCATATTTTTGGAGCACTTTTCTTTTAAATCACTGTTAAATGTTTCCGTTTTAACTTTCAGAATTTTACATAAATGTTCTCTTATGCTCTAATTACTAAATGTTTTCTTTTCTTTTAATTACATTAATCGTCTTTTATAAACGTTCGTTTAAGATTTCTTTTAGTCATTCTGTTTTAATTTTTCGAATTTTTCTAATCTTGTGAAGCGCTTTGAATTGCCTTGTGCTGAAACGGTGCTATACAAATAAAATTGCCTTGCCTTTGCAGCTTAATTCCGGCACAGCTGAACAACAAAAGCTGTTACATTTAGGTGATACAAGGGGTTGCAGGTTATTGTGTCGCTTTGCCATTTTTCTTTTTTATCCAGAGTTAATAATTTAACTTTGTGTCTAAAACCCCTATTTTTTTTTCTTCCAGCAATAACAGCTGCCAAGTTCATCCAGAAAAAAAAAAAAATGTGACCCTCTTTACACAACAAGGCGAACACAAAAGCGTTCCGAGGTACATTCCCTATGAGGTAGACGAACGGAAATGCCAAAGGAGGCCACATGCTAGCAATGCTACAAGCTAACGCTACAATGTTTGAGAGAAATAAGAAAAGGTCAGTAAAGCTCCAATATCTGCAGCAGTGAAGTATCACACCTCCCGGCACTCAATATTTAAATACTAGCTTCACGGACGGCGTTGTTCTGTCAGTCAAGTTCGAGATTTGCTTCCTAGCTGGAAAGTTCTGGACCATGCAACCATCTGTTCTACGTAGTACAAGCTCCTGCATAATAATTGTATTTATCTGCTACTAAATATCTGGTCAGCACAGAAAATAACAAAATGAACCAATGCAATAATCATATATATATATATATATATATATATATATATATACACTACCGTTCAAAAGTTTGGGGTCACCCAAACAATTTTGTGTTTTCCATGAAAAGTCACACTTATTCACCACCATACGTTGTGAAATGAATAAAAAATAGAGTCAAGACATTGACAAGGTTAGAAATAATGATTTTTATTTGAAATAAGATTGTTTTTACATCAAACTTTGCTTTCATCAAAGAATCCTCCATTTGCAGCAATTACAGCATTGCAGACCTTTGGCATTCTAGCTGTTAATTTGTTGAGGTAATCTGGAGAAATTGCACCCCACGCTTCTAGAAGCAGCTCCCACAATTTGGATTGGTTGGATGGGCACTTCTTGCGTACCATACGGTCAAGCTGCTCCCACAACAGCTCAACGGGGTTCAAATCTGGTGACTGCGCTGGCCACTCCATTACCGATAGAATACCAGCTGCCTGCTTCTTCTCTAAATAGTTCTTGCACAATTTCGAGGTGTGTTTTGGGTCATTGTCCTGTTGTAGGATGAAATTGGCTCCAATCAAGCGCTGTCCACTGGGTATGGCATGGCGTTGCAAAATGGAGTGATAGCCTTCCTTATTCAGAATCCCTTTTACCCTGTACAAATCTCCCACCTTACCAGCACCAAAGCAACCCCAGACCATCACATTACCTCCACCATGCTTAACAGATGGCGTCAGGCATTCTTCCAGCATCTTTTCAGTTGTTCTGCGTCTCACAAACGTTCTTCTTTGTGATCCAAACACCTCAAACTTGGATTCATCCATCCACAGCACTTTTTTCCAGTCTTCCTCTGTCCAATGTCTGTGTTCTTTTGCCCATCTTAATCTTTTTCTTTTATTGGCCAGTCTCAGATATGGCTTTTTCTTTGCCACTCTGCCCTGAAGCCCAGAATCCTGCAGCCGCCTCTTCACTGTAGATGTTGACACTGGTGTTTTGCGGGTACTATTTAATGAAGATGCCAGTTGGGGACCTGTGAGGCGTCTGTTTCTCAAACTAGAGACTCTAATGTACTTATCTTCTTGCTCAGTTGTGCAACGCGGCCTCCCACTTCTTTTTCTACTCTGGTTAGAGCCTGTTTGTGCTGTCCTCTGAAGGGAGTAGTACACACCGTTGTGAGGAAATCTTCAATTTCTTAGCAATTTCTCGCATGGAATAGCCTTCATTTCTAAGAACAAGAATAGACTGTCGAGTTTCAGATGAAAGTTCTCTTTTTCTGGCCATTTTGAGCGTTTAATTGACCCCACAAATGTGATGCTCCAGAAACTCAATCTGCTCAAAGGAAGGTCAGTTTTGTAGCTTCTGTACCGAGCTAAACTGTTTTCAGATGTGTGAACATGATTGCACAAGGGTTTTCTAATCATCAATTAGCCTTCTGAGCCAATGAGCAAACACATTGTACCATTAGAACACTGGAGTGATAGTTGCTGGAAATGGGCCTCTATACACCTATGTAGATATTGCACCAAAAACCAGACATTTGCAGCTAGAATAGTCATTTACCACATTAGCAATGTATAGCGTGTGTTTCTTTAAAGTTAAGACTAGTTTAAAGTTATCTTCATTGAAAAGTACAGTGCTTTTCCTTCAAAAATAAGGACATTTCAATGTGACCCCAAACTTTTGAACGCTAGTGTATATATATATATTCTATTGATATCAAGTTGAAAACAATTTGAAAAACAGTATTTTCTACTGTTGCAGTTTTGGTTGTTCGATACCAGGTTTTCAGGACGACCACAAATCAATTTCTCATCCACCTGGGAACGTTTGATCCCCGTTTGGGGATTTTCTACAATCTACAATAAGGAAATGTAGTTTAAAGGTTGAATATGGAGGATTTTTTTGTAAAAGCCGTCTCTTTAAAAATGTAATTCTTCAGTGCACCCTTTCCTTTAAACGTTATATTCGACCGTAAAATCATTAAAAAAGATAACTTTTTCCGACCACCAGTGGTTGGAAACTTGAAAAAACTTTATAAAAAGTGGTAAGTAGTGGTTGAGATGTGGTGATTATTACTAAAAACATAATTTCTAGTTGACTAAAAGCTAAATCTACGGTAAAATTGTGACCAGTCAAAAGTTTTTTATAATATAAACATAAACACCCACAGTGTTTATATTTACGTGTTCCAGCCAACAGCGGCGCGGCATTATCGGTTGCCAAATACTTTTGTAAACACCTGTCTGGAGCAACGAGGCGTTTACTGTAGCAAATGAAGCACTCTGTCAGTTTAGCTGCCGTGTCTGAGCCCTGTAGATTTCAATATCTTTCTCAGAAGAGGAGCGACCTTAGCAGATGGACACAAATGAAGAACTTTCACGCCATCAAAACGTACGCGGAAATGGCGAAGTTTCTCACGGAGAAAGGTAAGAAAGCTTGCTAACGGCTAAAGCTAGCTGTCGGCAAAACAGTTTTCTATACTTGAGTATGGGTTCTACGGCGGTCGGTTAGACAGAACTTGCTACTGCAGACATCAACAGGGTTCACGTTTGCGTGCTCCTAAATTGCACTAACCGAATGACCAATTGGGCTAAGTCCAGCTCCCACAGGCTCCCTTTCTGCAACCTACACAGACTACAGCTGGAATGGAGGACGGCTGCGACGTCATTGAAATCACCTATTAATGTAAGTTGGAACTGGCTGCAATAAAAGCCTGTAAACCACCCACAAGCTAATACCATAGCACGTTCTGAACTCACAGGGGGATATCGCTAACTATTCATAACAAAACATTAGTTAAATGAAGGAGTTTTGGGGAAGATAATGCCTTTTTAAAGGTCGATAAAATCTCCTGCCCTGATTGACTCCCATTATATGGATATATGCTGATCACGACTGGATATTATCTCTTCCCGAAAGACTCCAAGTGGCTCCAAACTTGTCTGGGCGATTAAATGAACAAATATTTGCTAAAAAGAAGGTCCAGGTTGAAGCAAACCGAACTCCCCTTTAAGGTAAACGTTCTTCCACCTTCCATTCATTTTGCAGCACACTGCAAATGAGCTGGCAGAAAGAAAGCATTACAGCTTCTCTTCTTTTGCAAAAATCAGTTAAAGCGATCACTCTTTTAATTTTCATTCAAATCTAGTGCGTGCCGTGAAGCAGAGATATAGTAGCAATTAAGTTAAAAAACATGTCCTAGTTAAATCACATAAACCAAGCTGTCGCAGAACAGCTAAACGCTACCGTAGTTTGAAGGAAATTCTTTACAACAAACTAGATCTGAGGGCTCCCTCGGGCCAACATGGCCCCATTGTAGAAGGCAGATTAGTGTGTGTGCATGTGTCAGACGGTGTGACGTCCTCTACTATTGCTGCTGCTGAGGTAAGGCCCTAAGTGACAGCGGGCGCCTCAGGAATGCTGCCGTAGTAAGAAAAGGAAACACGAGTAGGTGAAAGAAAAGGAGAACCGACTGCAGGAGGAAAGATGCTGCCCAGCGAGACGAACTGGTTCTTAGCAATGGTTCTGAGCCTCTACTCAGGTGGAACCAGAAAAACCGCTGCAGTGTTTCACCGACTATTACACAACAGAGCTGGATGTCTCCTAGCTTGTTCCGACTCGGGCCGACAGCTCTTCTCGAAACGTCCAGGCCAACTTTTTACTTCGCAAGGATAAGAATATCTTTATGTTTTCTATCAGAACAGCAAACAGCCCATTCTTTCAGTTGGTAAGAATATCGTTACCAGGCAGCATGTTATTACAATAAATTATAATGATTTGACCAATAATCAATATACATTGGGGCAAAAAAAGTTCTTACACTTACCAAGAGGAGAGAGGTCTGTAATTTTCATCATAACTATGAACCAGAAAATCGCATGATCAGAATTTATTTACAAATTATGGTGGATGGTCAATAAAAAAAGTGCATCTCAATTGCTTGTTATATGCCCTTTGTTGGCAATGACAGAGGTGACATTTTCTGTAAGTCTTCAGACGGTTTCCACACTCTGTTGCTGGTATTTTGGCCCATTCCTCCATGCAGATCTCCTCTAGAGCTGGGCAACACAGACTTTCAACTCCCTCCAAAGATTATCTACGGCAGCGGTGTCAAACTAATTTTCATTTTGGGCCTCATCAAGCTGATGAATATCCTTAAAGGGGCCGGTTGTGGCAGAAAGTATTGAAAAAAACTATAACAAACCGTTAAAATCACCCAACACATTCCAAAATGTACGTCTTAAAATTAAATATTCCTGGACGAAGAATGTGCTTAAAGACTGTTTAAATAAACAGTGATTTTATTTACTAATTAATTTGTATTGGGGTGCACAAAAGTGGAACTTGAAATGTTCTATGTATAGGGTTCTATAGAGTTTAGAGGGCCACATAAATGGCCATGGAGGGCCGGATTTGGCCCCTGGGCCTTCGGTTTAACACATGTGATCTATGGGGTTGAGTTCTGGAGACTGGCTAGGCTAATCCAGGACCTTGAAATACTTCTTACTCCTTCATCCCCCTGGCGGTGTGTTTGAGGTCAGTCGTGCTGAAAGAACCAGTCACGTTTATCGTCAATGCCGTTAGTGATGGAAGGAGATTTTTACTCAAAATCTCATCACACATGGTCCCATTGATCCTTTTCTTTACACAGATCAGTCATCCTTATCCCTTTGCAAAAAAAACAGCCTCAGAGTATGACGTTTCCACCCCAAAGCTTCACTATAGGTATGCTGCTCTTTGGATGGAACTCAGTATTATTTCTCCTCCAAACGCAAAAAGTTTTTACCAAAAAAGTTCAATTTTGGTTTCATCTGACCATATGACGTTCTCGCAATCCTCTTCTGGATCGTCCCAATGCTCTCTACCAAACTTCAGACGGGCCTGGACATGTACTGGCTTAAGCAGGGGGACACGTCTGGCGCTGAAGGATTTGGGTCCCTTGCAGCATAGTGTGTTACTTTGTTATTGGTAGCCTTTGTTACTTTGGTCCCATTTTTCAGCAAGTCATTCACAAGCCCCCCCCCACACACCAAATTGTGAGAATTTTGGTGGAACCCCAAATCGAGTGAGCTTAATAGTGTGTTTTTATGTCTTCCATTTTCTAATAATTATTCCCAGCCTGCTGCAGCTCTACAATTTAGTTTCTGGTGTCCTTTGACAGCTCTTTGGTCTCAGACACAGTGGACTTTCGAGTCTGACTGTTTGAAGGTGTGGACAGGTGCCTTTTGTACTGATAACGGGTTCAAACGGGAGCCATTAATACAGGTAATGACTAAAGGACAGTAGAGGCTCTTACAGAAGAAGTTACAGGTCTGTGAGAGCAGGAAATATTGTTTGTTTGTGATAAACTATACATTTTCCCCTATAATTTGCAAAATGTTTTAATTTTTTTCATTTAGTTTCTCAGTTGAGGTAAAATTACAGGCTTCTTATCTTCTTCAGTGGGGGGACTGGCACAAATATATATGGGCTTTTTTGTTAATGCAACTCTACAGTTGGGGTCAGGATGAAGTCCATTATGTTAGTTTCCAGTCACACATATTGGTTTGGTTCATCACATATTATTGCAATGCACCACAGAGAGGTTTGTGGTTGGAACGTGGCAAAGCATCGAGGATGGGTGGGTAACCAGAATAATAACATCCAGGTAGCTCCGCGGGACATGCTAATCACACCACTGATCCAAGGTCACATTCCTCTGATTAGTAAGCCTGATGATGTTTATCAGGATTGGCCTCTACCCTCACACCCTGCCCTGGAGCAGGACGTCAGACGTGTAACGCAACGGATGACCGGCTGATATTCCAGCAGTCAGCTGATCCCAATACAGATGAATTCCATGTCAGAGCCACGGCACGAGTTTGTCACCATTTGTTTCCAGCTTTTAGTCTATTCATTACCTACGAAGAGCATTTTAAGTCCTCAACTTTAACAGATCTGCTCGACGTTCGCTCTGAATTGGCCCGAACCATCAAACAATGATCCGTATCATTCCGTTCCTGCAGAGAGCAAACGGAACTGGAACTGGACCAGGCTGGCCGACGAGGAGGAGCGGAGGGCGGGAAGGAACGGGCGGCACTCACACCAGGAAGGAAGCTGCTAGGAAACGAGCCAAGAGCAGAAGAAAGAGCCGAGGTCACCGGGTGCCACATGCCGATCTGAAACGCTGCATGTACGACACCATCTATAACATGGAGGGCAACCGTCCTTCTGCTACCCAACAAACACGCAACCAAAACACAACATTTCCTTATGAAGCCTTTTCCACACACAAAGAAAATCATTAAAGAACACATCTAGATGGCTGGATGTAGAGGGATGAAGGTTTATGGATGAATAAATGTGACGTTTCTGAGAAATGTTAGAAACTGTTTGAAAGCATCTGTAGTCACTCCAGACGAATTCACCCTAGTTTGATCTTTGTCTACACAGTGGACCGTCGGATAGTCGCATAATTTCTAAGGAACGTAACTCCAAGAATTTATCTAAAATATAAGAAAGAAAAAAAAAAACACAGCTTGGGTGGCTGGTCCTTGCAAACGACGACTGCGGATGTTAGCTTCTGCTATAGCCACAGGTTGTGCTAAACATGTTTTTTTGTCCTACATGGTATTTATTTGTTATTGATTTTAATATTCAGTCCAAACAAGCTGAACAGAACTACTTATTAAAGTGAAATTAAGCAGTTTTTTTTTTTACTTCTAATGTGGGTTTTAGATGTTTATCAACATTTGGCTGCCGCACCGGAGACTGGAAATAGGCTCCGCTTCAGCAAAAGTCTTAAAATGAGGATAAATGTCTCCAATAAAACAGATAAGAAGTCGAAAAGACTTTGAACTATACATTTCCTGATCCCTAAACTACGCCTCAGTGGAAGAAAAGCCGGCATGAGAGAGGCAGCAGCAGTCGCCGGTGTTTGGCGCACATAGTAGCGCTTCTAACCAGCCAAAGATGTAGTCTCCGAAACTTTTCAACGTATTTTCTTTAATAGTTTATTTATTTACCTGGACTCCATACGTCAAGTTGAAAAAAATCACTCGACATTTTTCCCGATTAGTCGACTAATCGGATAACGTGTAAAATGCATGTTATTTCAGGAGCAGCTGCTCTATTTGTGTGCCAAATTGAAGTGTAATGAAGTTCCTAAAGTAGTGATTTTTTAAGGTGATCGCTCATTTATTTAACATTTATTAACTATATAAGAAATAAAACGTAGTGATATTACCATCACCATTGTTAATGTTGCAGCTATCAAACAATACAACAGCCGTTTAACATCTAAAGTTAGAGTAAACATTACATTCTGACAAAATAAGTATTTTTTTTTAAACAAGTACTTCATAAGTCGGATTCGATGGCGCGTTTATGTGGCATTTAAACTAATAGGATGGGCAGTTATGAGCATTCTTAAATGACTGAGCCCATCGTTTTCCCCCAGATCGTGCTGCCCTGGTCAGAGAGCCACATCGCCCATCTGAAAAAAAGAAAGTGACTGATAAGAGGAGAAATCTCTGGCATAGGTCATTAAAGAGAGCAAGAGGAGAGGTCCTCCTTGACTACACCTGCAGCTACAGAACCAGAGACCGGAACACCTGTGGCTTCAGCTACTGAAGATGCTGCACTGTCACTTCCTGTCTCACTGTGTGTGTGTGTAGGAGTGGAAAGCAGCTCCAAGGTCCCCAAAATAAGCTGCACTGCTCCACATTTTAACCAGATCAGCCTCCCTCTGCGTGCAGAGTCACGTCCCGCTGGAGCAGGGGGGACACCCCTGATCCCCTGATCCTGGAGCTCTGCAGACACAGCTGCTGGGGAAGGAGAGCCATGCAGGTCAAAGCTGACAACCGTGACTCGGCCACCTCTGGCCCTGCTGCCACCCGGTGAGCAGCAGGGCCGCAGCATCCACCCAGCAGCTGCAGGTCTTACCTAGAGTTTTGACGGCGATCTGCCGCGTCAGAGGCGGCGGCAGGTTGATGCACACCAAATCTACGTCCTGGTGCAGCAGCACGTCGTCGATCCGGTTGGTGTAGAAGGGAACGTTCATCTCCTTGGCCAGCTCCTCCGCCTCCTCCTGCGTCCGGCCCCACAGCGCCTTCACGGCGAAGCCTTCGTTCTTCAGCAGCGGGATGATCACCCGGGCGGTCAGGCTGGTGCCGAACACGCCGACCCCTGGAAGCATGGCTCGGCTGTTTTTACTTCACTCCTTTTCAAGACTATTTCTTTTTTTTTTTTTTTTTTACTGGTCCGGTCCGTGTAAAGCCAGCGCCGAGGCGGCAGCTGCCAGTCGATCGGGAGGAGGGAACGGCGGCTGAGACGGTCAGGTTGGCCATCCACCTGCAGCCACGCACCCGCCGCGATGCATTCTCCCCTCCGTCCCGCTCAGATCGGACATGTAGTTTAATTCCCCTCCGGAAAAAAATAAAATTTAAAAAAATAAATCCTCCTATAAACCCGATCAGACGTCCTCGGAGTTCAGAAAAAACATTCCACGTCTGCCAGCGATCGGCGCGATGACTGCGGAGATGACTGCATCCCACCTCCCTCCGCCGGGTCAGTTATCCAGCGGAACTCCGGCCGCAGCGACAGCAGCGAAAGCCCCGGGACGGAGCTTGCTACAGCGGCAGGTGGATACGGAGAGCTCCGTTAAAAGTGACTGGAGGAGGGTCTCACCGCAGCGATAGCCCTGGGCTGATGTTGCGGCTCTCTAGTCAGACCTGCGCTGCTCACGCTGCGGCGCGACGCCGGCAGGAAGCTCTGCGCGACACTTCAAAATAAAAGCCGCCTCAAAACGCTTCAGTCGCCAGGAATCGATTGTAGATTATAAATCACGTTTTTTTCCGAAAACAACCTGGGTTTATTATTAAGAACCGAACTGAGTTGTCGGTGTCTGCGTTAGAGAAAAAAAACATCGTAAGAGAGGCAACAGAAGACTAAACGAAGGCTTTTATTTTAGAACTCTATATCCGGTCTGCCATAAGTAACGACTTAGCTTTACAGTCTCTCTGCTGCTGGGGTAACCCTCAGTGTCCGGACACATCTTGACCTTTCATATATAGTGGTCACTACAGAGGATTCTAATTAGACGCTGTTTTCTTCAGGTTAAAGTTGTTAATAGTGCATTATAATATAAACAACTTCACAGCACTCACTCAATACAGGGCCACCTACTGGATAACCAGTGTAAAAGGAAAACCCAACATGCACTTTGTTACCTTTACACGTACATACAAGCTTAACATCACATTTTTTTTGCATAAAGGCTATTTAGTAGCAACGATACCGCTTTTTAAAAACCAATATGATACTTGGATCTCAGTACTTGTCGATACTAGGTACCAAAGTATCAATGCAATGCAATGCATTGGAAGGCAGGTTTATTTGCTTGTTACAACAAATGATGGTGAATTATATATAAAAAAATTGAAATAATAAAAAAAAATGCCCACAAAACTAAGATTTAAGTGAAAACTAAACATTTTCTGAGTTTCTACATGTTAAGTATTGGTTTATGGTATTGGGCCCGATACCTAACACCAGTATCAGTACATCCCTACGTTTTAGAATAGAATGATCCTTTAATTGTCCCACGTGGGGAAATCTGTTGCAACTTTAGCAAAAAAAAACAACAGATGTATAAACAGAATGGGACACAGAACAGAAACACGAAAAAAAAAATATTAACATCACGTACTAAAGTTAGCAGAGTGTAGCGCAGCTTCCACAGCTGTGTCTGCAAGGTTTGAGACTGTTTTTATGGAGAAAATCTGATTTTTTTTTTCTCGCACGAAATTGCTTGTTGACAGCATCTTCTGTAATTCATCCCATGCAGGCCAACCAGGCTGAATGTCATTAATCGGACAAATTAGCCCAAAAGTATAAAAATCTTCGGCTAAAGCAAACAAAATCATAAGCATAAGAAAACCACAGATTGGTAGAAAAACCACAAGCCAACTGTTAGCCACGATGGTGGAGAGGTTATGGTATCAGCTTTACCCGGCAGCTTGAACCACTGCCTCACGTAATTTTATTGACCCAAGACTACCAACAGAGGGTGCTATAGGTTACAGGCACCACAGCCAGGGGTATTCTTACTCATGACCCTGAAAAGAGACCACAAATGAACCTATGAATTACATTCTCATGAAATTGAAAATCCCATATTTGAATTCTTTAATGCTTCATAAAGGATTTTCCACGGACCTTGTTTTCATTTATGTTTAGGGTCTGTGCAAAAAAAGAGCTAAAATGTTGAAAATGTTTCGTGTTCTTTCAACAATATAGTTTTTTTACAGTAGAAGTTTATGTAAAACTGCTCTCAAGTTTCTGGAGTTAATTTGTTTTAAGCACAATATCATATAATACACATATTATAATTAGGGATGCACCAATACTGTCTAATTTACATGTATCGGTATCGGTAAAAGTTGAACCGATTCTAAAAATGTGGTAAATCTGCAATAAATACACAAAAATTATCTTTCACTTTAAATTTGATTTTTATGGGAATTTTATATTTTATATCTGTTAATTTGTCTTAGTTATATTTAGTTAGTAAAGTCTGGTGCCTTTATTCAAGAAAGGTATAAGGTGGAAGGTATAAAGTTGATTGATTCAGCAATAGTATCGGATCGGTATCGACAGATACACAAAGTCGGTATCGTGACTGAAAAAGTCAGATCGGTGCACACTAATGAAGTTTTGATTAGTTTATATGATTTTTGTCATCGTTTATTTTGAAGCATAAATAACCTGGGCATTTCATTTGAAATAATTGTTTGATTAAATAAAATTGTATTTTGCACATGTTCTTTTATTTAGAGGTCAATAAGTTCCAACATGGTTACAGAGAATGCGTCCTCTGGAGGGTTTATAGCATAAAAATAAGCAGAAAAAACAAAATAACTGGTCTAAACTCTTCTCAAACAAAGATCCACGTCTTTTTTTATGTTGTATTTTTTTTAGGAAGTGTGTCGAAAGGAATAATTATCACACATAGTTGAATACTAGAATATGAATCTTTAACAACACTCTGGTCCACACTTCTTACCAGTTGGTAGCAGTAACGCACCAGTTCGTTCTTTGCTAGCCATGAATAATTATCAAGAAGAAGAAGCGCTCTATTAAGAGCATGCTAACTGGTAGTTATGGTGCGAACATTCCTAGAAATACACGGAAGAAAATAATTTACGAAGGTTTTTAGCAGCAGAGGTGGGTTGAGGAAGACTTACACACTAACTACTTTATTGGAGTAGGACATTAACTGGACGTAAAAAAAATTTTTTTTGATTGGCTCTGTGAATATACAGGTGCAGCTAAGAACGTTGAGTTGCACTTCACGTTCTTTTTCTTTCTGAGTGTATCAAGACAATTTCAGCAGGAAGTAGAAAAATAAGATTCGACAGGGAAGCAGGGCCTGTCGCTGTGTTTTCTGCTGCTGTTAACTGGTTTGCATACAAAGCAGGTGGTTTGGCGACGTCTGCTCGTGTCCCACTGAATCAGCATGACTTAACCAAAGCTCCCACTGAGGGACAATCATCTTCTACAAAGTGACATGGCTCACTCATATAGACAAGCCGATACACAGCAGGGTCGTGACAGTGGCTCAATCGCGGCTCCTTTTGGAGAACAAAAACAAACGTCCTGACCACCGATCTAGAACAGAGCGATCCTTCTGGGAAAATAAAGAACCTACCTCAGTCAGTGCCTTTTTAAATTATGTATAATATATATATATATATATATATATATACATGCTCACAAAATGCACCGATACGTGTATTGGGTATCGGTGCCGATACTGCTCTTATGTACAGTATCGGTTAAAGTTAACCGATACCACGAAGTGATACTAAAAATGTGTTTATTTTTCACTCGAAATCTTAGTTTTATGGTCATTTTTATCCATATTTTATTATCCAATTCATCATCATTTGTTGTAACAAACAGAGAAGAAAATAAAGCCTGTCTTCCAATTTATTGAATTTTTTGTGTGTAGTAGATGTATCGGTATTGGTACTCGGTATCGGCAAGTACTTAAATCCAAGTATCGGTATTGTATCTGTTTGAAAAAAGCAGTATCGTTGCATCCCTACTTCGCTTTCTTTCAGCTCCGAATGCTACATTAGATGCCCGGCTTCATTTGATTAAAGGATTGTTTGACTGATGAAAACTCCCCCAGCAGGCTGTCCCTCTGCCCCTCAGTCACAGCTCTGCTCAAGCTGGTTATTGCTGGACACCAGTGATCGTCGTTTATTCTAAGACAACCCATTATCTCTCTGCCTCTTGCAAACTGCCGTATGAGGCTTGGATTATGCCTAAAGATCAGAGAAAGGTTGCCCTCCTGTGGTGTAGCTTGGCGTTCCACCACTAAAACCATCAGCATTGTCAAAGCTGTAACCATTTACCTATTGCATTTTCCTCCACCAATTATGATCATCTCTCATGATTTAAAAAAAAAGGGTAAATACAGGTTGATACAGTGCTGGTTTCCCCCAGAGCATGCCACCATTTTGCTGCTTTTTGTGTTTAGGTTTGGTAAAAACTTTTGTTTAGTGCTTAGGGCAAACCGTAGAAAATATCTCCGGCTACGTGTGGACGAGGCCGTAGTCATAGTCCGACTAACCTGGGATGTCGTTGACATGCGGAGAAATTCAGCGTTTTAAATCGGGTCACCTTCAGCAGGTCTCAAGGGTTTAATGCATTTCCAAAGTTGGCATTTAATGAGACAAGCAATAATTTGGGTCAGTCTACCGGCCTGTAAACCTACCATGACTTCCTGTCGCATGCTGAGTTAAACGGCAACTAAACACCTACCTTCTCTCGCCTCTTGTGTCAGGTCTTCTGTTGAAGCTGAACATTTTTTTTCACCAGTCACCACGTTACTAAGAACCAAAACCCTCTTTATTCATTCATATTCACAACTTTCAAAGATCTTAAAACAATGTGGGTTTCTTTTTTTTTAAATTATTTTCATCTTTGGTTACAACAGATGTAAAACAAAATTTAACTTCATGTAGAAACCGAACTCAAACATCCGCTTCAGTCCAGAGTGTCTCTGGATCTCTTGTGTTTCTCTTTTGGTGCGTTTCGTTAAACAAATAAAGACCAGAGGAAAAAAGACGACACCTGCTGCTGTCTTCACACAAGCCTTTCCTCTTTTTAGTAAAATTTACACCTGTAAATAAACACTTAAAAGTAACAGAAGGTCGGGTATAATGTAACAAACACCACAAGTTATACAGTTTCCGTAGGCATACATTCAACACCTGAACACAACAATGACGTACACGTGTCGTAGAACTGAAACCAGGAGATCGCATTTGCCTCCGTTGGACAAAATACTGCACGGCTAATCAGGAGCAGAAACTGTGGAGGTACACGCGGTGAGGGGCGGGGGGGATTCCATCCTTCCTCCTCAGACCCCCTGCAGCACATTTTACAAGGGGCAAAATGCCCTTTTTTAAATTTAAAATAAAGAATCCTCATAGAAATGTTGAGCTCTGCTCAAGGATATTTCTCAGTTTAATAAAATTCTCCAAAATCTAGAGGGAAAAAAAAAGAAAGTAAAATCAGTGCTGCCATGGTCTGAGCTGCATTAAATAATCGTACGTCCACAGTTTCCTTGTGGTCATTTTGGCACTTTTTCCTCCTGTAGAATAACTCATCTAATGCAGTCTGGGACTCATAGCCAATAAAACATCATAAAAACACTGAAACATGACTAATTAGAAAAAAACAAAGTTGCTAAACACTTGCCTTTTTCTAGCTTCTGGTAATTTAGTGGTGCTGACAAAAATAATGTCGACTTGAAAAAAAAAAAAATAATAAAGTGAAAAGTGATTTAAGTGCTCAAAGATAGGGATGTGCAAAGTTCCCAGTGCTGGAACCAGAACAGTATGGGGAGAGTTACACCCAATCAGACGGGGGCTTCTTGTGCTTCGATCCTGAGGGCCACTTCATCCAGTCTTCTGTGCAAACCTGCTAGCCGATCAGTTTAAAATGTTACACGTTTTATATACATTAAAAAAAAATCTAAATAGATATATTTATATATTTGTTCCCAACCGAGCACTCCTGCAGGTGTTCTAAATGCACAAGCTCAACACTAGTTATGGCTATTTTCCCTAGTAAGAGAAGAGTAATCAATGGCGCGAGGGGAAATTGGAAAGGTGTACGTGAAGCATCCTACTGGCTGGTCCTTTAACATGTTAAATACAGAACGACAAAAAACACCCTGTTGGATGTAGACACAAGAGTGGAAGAAAGATCAACCAGAACGGTAAAAGCAGCTTCTAAACTAGTTCAGTCTTTGTGTCGCAGAAAAAACCAGCAAGAGGCTGATTTATTTATTCTGTTTCCTCCTCCGACCCACAATGCATCGTGTAAACCTGTGTGTGCAGGCTCCTTCTCAGGTCCGCGCACCAGAAACAACATTAAAATAACTACAAAGGTTCGTATGAGCGACACGACGGCTGCTTCTGCGCTGAGCTGGAGGCGGAGAGAAGCGGCAACACGACAACATCAACACACTGACGATAGACAGAACAGGGTGGGTGCTTCAGGTGAACAGACCGATATATAGTGTCTCTACGCTCCATCTTCCCCCCGGCGAGCTTCAGCCTCCTTCATACCCACGACTTTCAGTCACAAGTGGCTCCGATCTCCGAAAAACCCTTCATATAAACCAAATTGGGCTTTAAAAAAAATAAAAAAAAGTATTCCTCTCTCAAAAATGCCGAGTGAGCGGCATCCATGGCGACGTGCCCGTATGTGCGCGAGAGTCTTCGGGTGTTTTCCCGTCTTTAGGAGTAGATGGTGATGACTTCTCGGCCACCTCCTCGCACCAGGAGGACGCGGTTGAGACCCTCCAGGAGAACCTCCAGGAACTCCATGTCTGGGAGGAGCAAAGTCAAGGCAGAGCAGCCTGTAGCATTGCACCAGGAGAGTTTAAAGCAGAGCTGGGATATAAAACAACATGAAGGTGAACGGAGTTCTGCTATGACTGAAACTTTAACGACTTCGTAGAGAAGAATGGACAAAAATAGTCGCTGATTTAAAAAAAAAGCTTATAGGAGACACAGCCCAGAAGACTGAAGTGAAGCTTTTTTTAACTAATAGTATTGATTGTGAATCGAATTGTTAGTTGTAAGATTCACATCCTTATTGTAATGCTTAAAACCGTACAATAAATCTTGACATTATTATTTCACTTAATATAAGAAGCTTTAGACTACTCTAACCCTTAAAATACTTGATTAAAATTCTGCTAAAATGTTTAGATTTTTCCTTGACTGTCAGCCTCTTAAAGCTTAGAGAATGAAGTGGATCATAAATTGCTGCGGCTGAACGGTTCATCTGTGACCCAAACTCCCTGCAGGATTCAGTCGAGCCGAACCGGGAGATCCGAAGCTAACAAAGTTCTGGTTTAAAGGATACAGTTCTCATCTCCTCCTCTGTTCTTCGGTGGGCCCGGCATGTTGAGGAGAACCAGATGGGCTCCCTGCGACTTGTTCACCACCACCTCATTCAGCTTGACAGCCGTGTGCATACGTCGGACGTTCGACTGGTTCCTGGTGCGACGAAACGTTCACAGTGAGGAAAGCAGCAGGAGAGAACAACGACTGGGACATTTTACTGAGAGAACGGAAACGGTTTGCGTTAAAAGTCTTTGTTAGAAGTCAGGCACAGTTAGGGGACAAGAAGCTTTTAGAGTTTGAAACAAAGAGGCAGCGTTCAAACTAAAAGTGATCCAATCTGAGGATTATTGTGATGGTTTTGAAGAAATTACAATGGTGAAACGTCACGTCAAACGCTGCCTCTTTACTTCAGCAATGCATCACGAGGAGATACAGCACAGAAGCAAAAGTTAATGCAGAGTAAAACGTATGTTTTTGCATTTGGTGGAACACAAAAAAAAACACGTATGCTATGTCTAAACGGCCATGTATCACATGCAGTTTAAATCAGGCACCAAATTTGAAACTGGACGATGCGGTTCGTGCAAACTGGAAACACCACAGATAAAACACGAGAGCAGAGGAGCTGGAGGGACAGGGAAACAGGCTAGAGTCACCACAGCAGCAGCAGGAGGGGGGGGGGGTCGGCGAGTGAATGAAACTTACAGACTCTCCCACTCTCTAGAAGGACGAAAATGGGACAGAACAACAGAAACAGGCTTAGATGCTTCTACGTCAACACCGCATGCTCCCAACTGTCACCACTCACCCACAGTAAACCTGACAAAGTGACATGAGGCTGTTTGATGGACGCTGGGAAGTTTCAGCTTTTCATTTCAAGGGGACGACACGATGCTAACTTCACTTCTCTTCACCCTTTCGTACCTCATCGTGACGTTAAGCGGTAGGGGTGGACGGTAGGGCAAAATTTTCATATCCACATTATTTTATCAGAATAAAGAAAATAAAAATTTACTTTAAATAGCCCATTTTACTGCCATATGGACTGCATCATGTTGTTTTTCCCAGACACAGGTGAATGATATGAAAATAATTAAAATTATTATGATTCTAGTCGACATTCTTGATGTTCTAAGGCTGAATGTATAATTCTTTATAAATCACGTTGGCGCAAGCAACAAATTGCATTTTCTAATTGCTTTGCTTGTAGTACTGAAGAATCCCGCTTGGGGGCAGAGTAGAGACTCAGAACGGATTTTGCCAAAGAGGAAGTAAAATAAACATGACGACCGTAGGAGATTATTAAAAAAGACTGCAGAAGCATCGTATATGGTATATAAAACATATTTACCACTATTTTTGATTTCTTTCCTCCTGGTTTTGCTGCCATTGACCACGTTTACCTACAGACGGTGAAATAGCGCTCAACACTTCCCCTACTGGTTACTCTCAATAGCGTTTGTAAAAGGTATGCCGTTCGGTTCTCGTTTGACATTTTAAAGCTGATAAACTTTTTAAACTATAGACGAGACTCCTCTTTTTTGGAATAACTTCATCAGAATTTTGTGCTTCCTCCCGCCAGCTGCTGTACTTAGTTAAAAACGTTATTTTCTACACTGTGGTGAAGAGCGCGTAGCAGTGAAATCAGTCCTGGCTGAAACACTTCCCCTCATTAAACGTTCCGGAAGTTGGCCAAGTTATTCACCGGTATAGGGGTTTATTAGAAATTCATATAACGAAAATAAACATCGGTTTTTGGTATGAACCGGTACGCGGCCCAGGCATATTAAGCGGAATTTGCATAAACCACCCCCACACTAGGCAAACCCCGCCCCTTAGGGATCAAACCCCACTCACCTATTCAAATTCCACGGCATTTTTTAATTTACAGCCGACGTCACAATTTAGCCGCAGAAGTGCTGCTGGCTGCTAATGCTAGACAAACAAACAGCGTTTACCAATTGATAAAACGCACACAGGGCGCTTGGACGTCTATGTGAAGGCAGAACTTATATGCAAAATTGAACAAATATATAATGGAGGAGGTCGTTTTGACAGAGAAAAGGGCTTTTCTTGATGGCGACACCAGGCAGAATAGAAGCGCAGACTCCGACGTTGCGGTCAAAGTACAAAGAATCACTACCAGACGTTAGTGAAAAGGTGCAGAGATGTACTGCAAGAAAAATACGGAGTAGATGGTGTTCTAAGATATGAAGTAGGGATGTACAGATACTGTTCTGAAGTACTCGTTTTGGTATCGCTTAGTTAACAGATATCATGAACAGATGCTTAAAATGTAGAAACTCTGCAATAATTTCACAGAAAATCTTTAATTTGACAGTTCTGTGGTCATTTCTATTAGTATTTTTTTTTTATCTAATTCACCATCACATATTGTAGCAAGCAGAGAAGATATTTAAAACCTGTCTTCCCATTCGTTGCACTGTGTTGTGTGGTAGAAGTATTGGCTTCGGTACCCGGTACTGGCAAGAACTCAGATCCAAGTATCGGTAAATAAAGGATTCTACAACTGTTGCAACCATTACCATGACGCCCGACAGTGGCTAGTCCATAAAGCTACTAACTACACTGAGTAAATCTAAGTAATCTAAGCAAAAAGTTGATTGGATATATAAAACATGTAGTTGTGTTTAGAATTATTGCGTTTTACATTATGGTAGATAATGGATGGATGGTATTTTCTTTAGTCATTTCTCTGACATCCAATCTGGATATGTAGAGTCCGATTAATAAGAAACCCCCAACAGCAGTGCAGAGTTTCTTCCTGGCTGAGCTTCTTTAAGAGATGAAGTTAAAACTCTGACAATCGGAGCGTTCAGAGCCATAAGCATTAATGCAGAATGCATTGCGACGTTCCCCAAAACCTGATACCGATCCGATACTATTTGTGACAGTGTGGAGGTCCTGTCACTATGGCTCCGATAGATCATGTCCCCTGGCTGCTTGACCACAGGGATATCCCTTTGGCTGAAAGGCGCCGATACCCGATACTAGTATCGGTATCGGTGCATCCCTATTGGAATGTTTGTGTGATTGTATTGAAACGACTTTTGTTGTAAAGTGCCTTGAGATGGCATTTGTTGTGAATTGGCGCTATATAAATAAAAAAAGTGAAGTTCTGTTGCAGTCAGGTGATGCTGCAAAGCCCTGACACCAGGTTATTATTATCCACAAGCTAATGCTTAAAACAATGAATTCACAAACTTTAATTTTGGTCAGTTTTTTGAAAGAAGCGTTTTTAATGCCATAATTTGCCGTTTCATGTGGATGACATGCCAAACAGAAACCTATCTTCATTTTGCGAGGTGCCCTGCTACGAGTGGACAAGAGGGGCTTTAATGATGATAAATGATGATAAATGATTTTGTGTAAAGAACGCTACAACCCGTTCAGGTAATCCAGCCTTATAAAACATTTCAAAAGGAGGCGTGAATGCCGGCGATCTGGACAGTTTGGAATGGAGCATTAGTGAACAAGATATGCATGTTGTCCTGTCATGCTAGAGAAGTCTACACCCACGTATGCAGGCTGAATGCACACACACATGCGTGAAGTCATCCAGCGAGCTGCGTACGCCGAGGCCTTGGCGCCAACGCTCAGCTCGTGTCACTACCTCAGGGCCGCTCAGAGAGGCGCCGACGTCTCCCACGGTGCACATCAAACAACACCATGTCACACCAGAGCATTCTGCGGACATCAACCCAACACTCCCGGTTACCAAGACACTCACGGCTTCATGTTGAAAAGGTCGCGGACGGCCACGTTGGCGTTGGGCTCCCGGTTGCGGTTCCGCTCAGTCAACAGCTTTTCTTTGGTCCAGGTCATGTGCACCCGCTCGGGCCCGGCTTCAGCCCGGTCGTTCACCGTGACGTGGGAAGCCGTGTTCTTGTCGTGGATGAGCTGGGCCTGGTGGGAGCAATGAGAAACGGTAAGGAGAAACCCGACGGCGGCGAACATCATCAGGAGGATGGAATAAAGAATACAGGGAAGTGAGTGGGAATAAGGAGTACTACCACATGCACCAAAGCACTCATATTTCATCCAGAGATATGCAGACGTTTAATGTCAGACCGAAAGCATCCTGGTAATTGTCGGGAATGCCAAGCGATTGCTGTTCTTTTAAAACCCACTCCTGTCCTAGAGCAGGTAAGCATGACAAAGCGCTAATGGCCTCCTCGTGTTTCTGCAACAGAGCAGGATCAGGTGTTGTGGAACTGCAGGAAACCAATAAAGGTACCAGTAATCCATCATAGAGTGAAAATTCTGACCCAGAAACACAAATAAACGATCTTGTTTTCGATCACTGAACACACCGTACCTAACAGCACTCTCCAACGTCAACCCAGTTACTGATGTAAGATTACTTAAAGGAACCAGAGGTATATCAGAAGCCATTTAAAAAGAATCATGTTGGGACACATCTGTGTGTCATTCCATCAGGGGGAAGAGTATGATTTTCATCAGATAACATGAAGGCTGAAACTAGTACGGCAGCAATGGAGTGTTCTATGTTTTCGACCTTTCTATGTCAGCCATGAAACACGCGGGATATGGCAATATTGACTTTGGAAATGTATAAGTTCAGTGAGAACCGACTTTCTCTTGGGTTTAAGCAGACAGCCTGCTGATTCTGACTGTTAGCTATGCTAGCTGCTACTATAGGATGCTTTAGACAGAAATGTTAACTACCAATACTTCCACCTGACAAAAAAATGCAATGAATTGGAAAACAGGTTTTATTTTCTTCTCTACTTGTTAAAACAAATCATGGTGAATTAGAAAAAAAAGCAGCTTGCAGTTGCAGTGTTAGCTTGCTTGTTAGCTACCGTAGCTCACCTGTTATGATGCTTTTTTGCTGCAGAATGTTTAATCATCGTTTCAATTGCTTCTTCTGACAGCTTGCAATCCAAAGACGTCTTTTATTTCCTTGAAAGGGAGCGAGTCGATGGGATTGTATCCAACTTTCCCACTCTGTTGTTTTTATCAAAGCGATTTGTGTAATCAAAAAGGCACAACACAGATGATCGCATCTGTTTCTGGTGACAACGAGCAGAAGGCAAGGAGCGACAGAGAAATAATTCTTCTGGATATTATGAGACACATTATTAAACAAAAACTAAGCAGGTTTTCTCAATGAACTTCGCTCGGTTTAGTTAGCTTTGTGAGAGTTACTTCTAGTTTTCGTTATTTCGTTCGTTTTCGTTAACGATAACAACACTGCCAATACCTGATAGGAATATCAGTATTGGTGCATCCCTATAAATGACCGATTAATAGAGAAAGGCTAGAACGAATATCTATGTGTGAAACAACCAGTGATAAAAAAAAAAGTACGGTAAAAACTGAAAGAACAAACAAAAACAAGTTGTGTCTAACAAGGTCAACCACACTACATCATGACGAGACGATGATGGCCTCATGACTCCGGTAAAATATTTCAAGATGACAGTAATCCACTGTAAAGTTTTCTGTACTGATTCGTATTAGTTTGGACGCCATTTTATACTCCTGTATACATTTAATAAGAAGTCAGCAATACAGTAGAAAAGTCTTCAATGTGTGCAGACGGGGGAAAAAAGAAGCAGGTGGAGGATGCCTCTAAGGTCAACTGGGGCGCTCTATAGATGTGGTCAAATAAAAAAAATAAAGAAAGGGATGGAGAGAGGACAGTATTGTCATCAGACGAAGAGACCAAGACAATTAGGCCAAGATTACTCTGTAGAGTTCTCCATACACCACACGTTTCATCTGAGCTCTATTAAGGTTTCGGAGACAATACTATCCCCTTTAGGTGTGAAGGGAGGTGGAGTGAGGACGGATGGTCGGGAAGCAGTTTCAGTCTGCAAAGGGCTGGTGTTCACAAAGCAGCGATCATGACTACAGTTTGTAGCACTACTGTTGGGTCAATCTGGAGTTGCATGCCTGGACTTTATATGTTCAAGATAGGGCTGTGCTAAATGATGCATTCTGGCTCTTTACAGGCTTTCAACATGGCGCACAGTTAATAAAAACGCTAAAAGTGCTGCTTCCTGGAGCGATACAGAGCTGAACGTCTGCATTAGGATTGGTAAAGCGAAACGCAGCAGCAACTACCTCTTACTTCCCTGAACCACGGCCACCCACACACTGCATGGACAAGGAGAAACTGGCAGTAAGAAGGTTAAAAGGCTCAACAGATTATCGAGATGACTCCTTCCTCACTACGCTATAAGCGCAACTCTAGTAGGGACATTAAAACATCCTGTGGAGTTTATTACAGAGTTTGGTGATGAAATATGAACCTCTCCAACAGTAGGTATGGTGTATTTTCATATTTTCTTACATTAAAAACACAACCTTAAACTGTTTATTTCACCATAAATGCCAAAGCATCAAGTAAGAAACAGCTTGATGAAATAACGGTACGTGCACACCAAAAGCGACTTCAGTGAGCAGAGAGTAAGGTTTACATGTTATGTCAATGGAGGAGCGCGATGGAGCGCAGCAGGGGATCCAGCTTCAAGTCAGAAGCAGATTTGCGTCGCGAAAACGCTTTTCTGCCTGATCTGCGCAGAGGATTTGTGCGACGCGTTTGTGGCGCGTGAAAAAGTCTGAACTCCATCTTCAATTCGCTCCGCGTCAACCAATCAGGAGCCTGGTAACGTGATGCTCTGATCGAGTTTACAGGGGGCGGGTCCAGCTAAAGTCATTCATTCTTCATTCAACATGGAGAGACTGATAAACCACCCAGAGCTTCACGATACCAGTTGTTGTTTGTACAGAGACAGGAATAATAAAGCACCCAGCTTGGAAGACGATAAATGAGGAGATTGGGCAACCTGGTAGGTTCATTTCACTTTTGAACGTTTTGACCAAACCTGGGCAAAAGACAGCAAGCCCGCCTAATGTCCCGCTATTATACTATTATTTTCCCGCCGATGTTTAAACACTTTTTTTTAAAGTGGAAGCTCGATGTTTTCAAGCGCGGCAACTTTGCTATGGACACGCTTCGAGGAAAGAATGTTCAAGAATCCAGCCGGGGGCGTGTGGCGCGTTTTGACGCTTTTGGTGTGGACGTACCGTAATACCTCACTTTACAGCTTCCTTCCTCCTCACTGGCCTGAAACAACAACCGGCTCTCTGCACTACGGGGTATGCTTCATCATCTTTTATTTTTCTGATATGTGGTAAATATAGGGTTAAGATGACCATCTCTGAGTCCAGATAGAAGTACAGACAGACATTGATCTTGATAATGACCACTGTAGCCAAAGAAGGAGCTTTGTGAAGACGACCCAGTGTGTCTAACATCGAGGGGGGGGTTTGGGGCAGTGTGCAGACAAAAACCAACTACCTCGTCCTCCTGTGTGTCCTCCGCCGTTGAGGACTGCCGGCTGGCGTTCGAGTTCTCAGTGCCTCCCTGGTTCTTCCTCCGGATGGAGCTACGTGATTCGTCAGTGATACTCTGAATCTGAGTGGCGGGGCGGGGCGGGGCCCAGACAGGCAGAGTGAGATGAACAGGGAGAGGGGCCAGTTTGTAACAGAGCTTATTGTTTGGCCCTAAATCAGCCAGGTAGTGCGAGCTTCTCACTCGTTTAAATGGACAAAATAATTCAATGGATTCAGGAGAAACGAACACCAACTTGGGTCTCTGCACCCAAGCCGCACGATTAGGAGGAATCCCACAATGCGGCGTTGTGTGGAATGAGTCGTGTTGTACTTTACCTCTCTTTCTCTCTCAGTCCTGGAAAGGTGCATCTGTTTCAGCATCTGAGACCGCTGCTCCATCACCAACGTCTTCTCATAAGTGAAGGCTGAGATATCATTATCGTGCTACAAGTGGAAGGAACCACACATTAATGTCTGAAGAACTAAGCTGAAGTTTACACATATATAATATACATGCATAGCATTTGATTTATGAAGCACATTTAACTGTACAGCAGAGGTAAACCATGACACAATAAAACAACAAACTCAGCGGTAAAATACTAAAATGCAAGAAAAGAAATAACTAAATTAAGCGGGGTTATATGCAAATGCAGGAACTATGTTTAAATGTATATAAAAATGTATTTTGTTTTAAGTAAGGATACGTGAAAAACAACGTTTTGCCACTTCTATAAAATATGGGTTTCCCTAAAGATGCTCTCCAGGTTTTGAGTTTTGCGTTCAGGGTTTACTGGAATCACGGATGTCATATTCGTAGTACTACTACTATCAGGCTGAGGAAGGTACCTTTCTAATGTCATTGTCTCATTTTCTTATGTGGGAAGAAAACCTTAAAGGGCCTATATCATGCAAAATCAAGTTTTTGGAGTTTTCAACCAACTGGTAGTGTAATTTTTCTCCTAAAAACCCCACCAGAGTGTTTTTTGGCTTAATTCATGCATGTCTGAGTAAGCCTTGGTTGAAAACAAGGGGCTGTTGAGATGTCTGCACCTCCCCTGCAGGCAGAGCGGCTTACTCCTGGTAGATTTTCAAACACACCCTCGTCCCTCTCAAAGCTCATAGCTGCTTCAGTTTTTGGCAGCTTAAAGCACTTTTTTGTTAGATTTTTTACTTTCTCTGTGAAAATGCTTGTTTGGCTGCATGGAATACAGGATTTTATGCTACATTCCTAAAAAACAGCTGCTGAATCAAAGAACAAAGACGCCTGATGGACAGAAAAGTAAGTGGCTACATGCTAATATGTGTTAGCCATTTATCAAGCTGCTTTTGTGATCTTATAACAGCATTGTGTGGTTAATTAATTGAGCTGTAGAATCTCAGAATGTTCACTAAACGGGTGCAAACCCCCACGGCTTTTTTATATCCTGGGCTGGAAAGATTTGCTTAGTGGACGCAGCTGTGTTGGTTTGGGCTCTGTCTAAAGCTTGGAGATTTAGCAAATTAAATAGGCTTTATTGACTCAGTTTTTTTACAAAAAATAAAAAAAATAAAAAACCCAAACGTCTGAGCCCTTAATATAACAGAGTTTCATTGTGGTACTCTGTGCTTTTCAAATTATGTGATGAAGTTTAGCACTGTTTGTTGCCAGCTGTGCGGCGCGGCGGAGCAGGGCGTAGCGTTGGGGTGCAGGATGCGGGTTTAAAGAGAAACGAGCCGTTTTACTTCTTGGTCTAACATTAACTACAGGATATAAGTTACATTTCAGGACAAATTAATACTGTATAACAGCAACGGTAACATTTTATCATATATATGTCTATAACACAAGTTGAAAATTATAAAATAGCATGATATAGTCCCTTTAAAGGGGACATTTTATGGCAGTTTACGTTCATGTTATATTCTACATAATAAACATTAGCTTATTCATCATATTTTTGGAAATATGTGAAAATCTGATGTAAACAAATTAAACTTGCAATGGGTCTGAATCATTTGACCAATCGTATTACTTATGGAGGTGTATGGTACCATACTATTGAAAAAAGCCATCAGATATGCCGTAATGTGATGGAGGAATCCTGTTTTACTGTTCAACACTTTATAACGACTACCTCTAATTGGAATGATCGAATAAAAATATTTTTGCAAAAATTAAAGCAGTAACAGTGCAACTTATTCAAAATGTTTCTTATGAAGTGTTTTAACGTTCCAAAGAAACAAAGAAAATTTATTTTTCCTAAGGAGAATTCTTCCTAAAGCTCAGATTTAACTCTTAAAAAAAAGAAACAAACGTAACATCTTCAACGCGCATGCTGCTGCTCTATAAAGGTTATAAACCTCACCATCTCTACCACTTCCACTTCTGCATCCAGCCGTAGGTGATACAGAAACATCTGGAGGTCTTTCTTCATCTGGATGCT
This sequence comes from Apricaphanius iberus, assembly GCA_028564705.1. NCBI lineage: Eukaryota > Metazoa > Chordata > Actinopteri > Cyprinodontiformes > Aphaniidae > Apricaphanius > Apricaphanius iberus. The sequence goes on along the minus strand of JAPXFQ010002533.1, from coordinate 1,795,950 downwards.
GTTATCATCCATCTGGGCGACGGTGAAGATGCGCATCTTGCACTTCCTCCAGACCTGCAGGGGGGAAAGCGATCAACAGGAACTGAATATTAGAGCTGAAGAATTCTGGATGTGTTTGGAAAGGCAGAAAAAAAATCTGTGGGGAACAGAGTTAGAGAATTTCAAGAGAAACTCACCCCAAAAACAACTTTTTCTTTACTGATGAAATGTATAGATGAGTGTCCCCCTTAATAGTTTTGTCTAAATGTCTGGTCATTAGTTTGGGTACTTTTGTAAAAATATACATTTTTTATCAAAAACGGTCAGTTTGGTGCCTACTTCAAGTCAAAACTACTCTGCACATGAATTTGTCATCGCTATTTGCTCTAGGGCGGGGCATGAAAGAAGCAGTCTCCTCCACCTCCAAAAACAAATCACACTAAAGCCTGGTTTATGCTTCTCCGACCGCAAATTTGCACTCAGACGCAGACATATTAAAGGAGACGTTTTTCGTTTATGGTTCTCAGTTTTTTCCTCTCTACTCTCTATCGTTTTTTCCGCGTTGCTCGACCAGGATAGCAGGGGGTGCTAACTTTCATGGCGTCTCTGCCTACTATCACAGCGTCATTTCTGTTTTTTTCTAGGCTTGTGAACGCATTTATTCCTCAAGGAGCAGTGGACGACAGAAAGTACCTTTTGATTAAGCTGTAAAGTTTTTTTACTAGAAGTGCATCTCATAGAATCCTCTATAAACGCATGGAAACAAACACAGCAGCATTTGTTGTTGTTTTCCTACACCTCATTGTGTTCAAAATCACCAAAAGAACAGATTAGACAAGTTATCTTTCAATATAAAGCATATAGTGGCCAAACGCTGCATTAACTACTGATTACAGCGACTATAGAGCCCCGTTCTGGTGAAATGATCTCTGGCTGTTGCTGAACGGACCAATCACTCCGTTGACGGAGACGGATAGTTAAAAATTGGGCCTCTACTTTGTGCGTCCTTGCGTAGGTGAAGGAGAGCCCTTGTGTCGACAGATAATGGCGGAGAAGCATAAACTAGGCTTAAGGTAAAGGAGCTGTTGTTGCTCTCCATTAGGGATGCAAAGATACCAGTTTTTTCAAACCAATACGATACCGATACCTAAATCTGAGTACTTGCTGATACAGAGTAGCATTGCCAATACTTCTATCACATAATACAAATTAAATGAATTGGATAACAGGTTTTATTTCCTTCTCTGCTTGTTAATACAAATTGCGAATCAGATAAAACAAAAAAGTCCATAAAAAATTTCAAGTGAAAAATAAACATTTCCTGTGAAATTATTGCAGATTTTCCATTTTTCAAGTATCAGCTCATCAGTTAACAAAACTGATATGATTATATCAGAACAGTATCGGCCCCCGATACCCGTATCAATAGTGGTGCATCCCTACTCTTCATCTTTCTCGACATTTGTCTCTGCAAGACTGCAACAGCGCTTCTGTCAACATGTCAATCAGAGCCAAGACCCCCCCACCCCCCCACCCCCGAGGGGTTTGATGGTCCACCAGGTAACTCCTCATTTAGGGGCATTTTTCAAGCAGGAACTGTGGGTGGAGTGAAACCCCTAGTGGGGGGGTTGGATGAGTTTCTCTTTAAGGAGCTTTCGTGGATAAAACCAGTTGGAACCCATCTGCATACCTTGTGCTGCCTCAGTAGGAAGGGCAGCAGCATCAGCATGCCTCCATCGTGAACCACCCACCACACATCAATGGTTCCCTCTCCGAGGCGGTCCTGGTTGGTGGGGAAACTGTCCACGTTTTTAGCAACAAGTAAGGCCTGATGGGCGGATGTGGTCTCACGTATCGTCTCTGCATGAACAGAGGAAGAAAATTGATAGGAGATAAGTTTCATTCGACATTGTTTCCATTTTTCAATTGTATGAGCATACAGGTCCTTCTCAAAAAATTTGCATATTGTGATAAAGTTCATTATTTTCTATAATGTACTGATAAACATTAGACTTTCATATATTTTAGATTCATTACACAGAACTGAAGTAGTTCAAGCCTTTTATTGTTTTAATATTGATGATTTTGGCATACAGCTCACGAAAACCCCAAATTCCTATCTCAAAAAATATCATGAAAAGGTTCCCTAAACGAGCTATTAACCTAATCATCTGAATCAACTAATTAACTCTAAACATCTGCAATAGATTCCTGAGGCTTTTAAAAACTCCCAGCCTGGTTCATTACTCAAAACCACAATCATGGGTAAGACTGCCGACCTGACTGCTGTCCAGAAGGCCATCATTGACTCCCTCAAGCAAGAGGGTAAGACACAGAAAGACATTTCTGAACGAATAGACTGTTCCCAGAGTGCTGTATCAAGGCACCTCTGTCTGTGGGAAGGAAAAAGTGTGGCAGAAAACGCTGCACAACGAGAAGAGGTGACCAGACCCTGAGGAAGATTGTGGAGAAGGACCGATTCCAGACCTTGGGGGACCTGCGGAAGCAGTGGACTGAGTCTGGAGTAGAAACATCCAGAGCCACCGTACACAGGTGTGTGCAGGAAATGGGAAACAGCGGCAGAAGCGCCTGGCCTGGGCTACAGAGAAGCAGCACTGGACTGTTGCTCAGTGGTCCAAAGCACTTTTTTCGGATGAAAGCAAATTTTGCATGTCATTCGGAAAACAAGGTGCCAGAGTCTGGAGGACGACTGGGGAGAAGGAAATGCCAAAATGCCTGAAGTCCAGTGTCAAGTACCCAGAGTCAGTGATGGTCTGGGGTGCCATGTCAGCTGCTGGTGTTGGTCCACTGTGTTTTATCAAGGGCAGGGTCAATGCAGCTAGCTATCAGGAGATTTTGGAGCACTTCATGTTTCCATCTGCTGAAAAGCTTTATGGAGATGAAGGTTTAATTTTTCAGCATGACCTTGCAACTGCTCACAGTGCCAAAACCACTGCTAAATGGTTTACTCACAATGGTATTACTGTACTTAATTGGCCTGCCAACTCTCCTGACCTGAACCCCATAGAGAATCTGTGGGATATTGTGAAGAGAAAGTTGAGAGACACAAGACCCAACACTCTGGATGAGCTTAAGGCCGCTATTGAAGCATCCTGGGCCTCCAAAACACCTCAGAAATGCCACAGGCTAATTGCCTCCATGCCACGCCGCATTGAAGCAGTCATTTCTGTAAAAGGATTCCCGACCAAGTATTGAGTGCATAACTGAACATAATTATTTGAAGGTTGACTTTTTTTGTATTAAAAACACTTTTCTTTTATTGGTCGGATGAAATATGCAAATTTTTTGAGATAGAAATTTTTGGTTTTCCTTTACTTTTTTGCCAAAATTATCAATATTAAAACAATAAAAGGCTTGAACTTCTTCAGTTGTGTGTAATGAATCTAAAATATATCAAAGTCTAATGTTTATCAGTACATTACAGAAAATAATGAACATTATCACAATATGCACATTTTTTTAGAAGGACCTGTATATTACATATTGCAGCACTAAAGCAGCAAAGAGTCAATTAAGCCTCCTTTCCAAGAGTGAATGAATTGACCCCGCCCCCTGTGGTGTACCTATGAAGTTCCTCCATGACTGTGGGTCATTGGCTTGCCTCCAGTTTCCAGGCCAGCTCATCAGAACAGTGTTGTGCTTCATGCCCCCCAAACCTGCAGACTGAATGAGGTGGGAGACCCCATCTCTGAGGTTTGAAGACACCACAACATGGCAGAAGCCCTTGGTGCGCTCAGCAGACATCGCTGACTTGATGTTCTGCATAGAAGAAAAAAAAAAAAAGGCCACGAAGGAAAACAGACATTTACAGCTTGAAGGGAACTGAAATGTACAGATATGGATCAAACATTGAAGCGTAAATAAAAATGGCTTGGGTTAAAAAAAACCCCGCTAAGTATTCATTATGACTAGTAGATGGAAGGATATGGCCTTAAACCAGAGATGTCGAAAGTTTTTGCTACAAGAGCAAAAATCATCAAGTTGAAAGTGCCAATGGGCCGCAAAAATAAGCTACAAATTTTTTTTTTTTTTACCGGCTTAACAATAAATTAAACATGTAATATTTTAATGAAACACAAATTAGGAATTCTTATGGAAATTTGATTTTTAAAGGATTGTAGATTCAAAATATAGAGCTTTTGCCTTTTTAATAGAAATCATTTTGAAAAAGTAATTATCAAAATATTTTAGAGGGGCTAAAAATAAATTCTATATTTTTTTTCTCAGCAGAAAGAACAAGCTCTGCTTATGCGTTGGTTGTTTACGCAATTAAATATAAAAAGAAAGCAAAAAAATAGGACTAGTCAAAGATGAAGTAGTTTTGCACCACGGATAATTTTTTTAACCCTTATAATTTGTCAACAATATGTTGCCCTTATAAAAAGTAATCTGCATCAATCAATTGTTCTATGGTGCCAATTGCACAAAGTACTAATCTTAAATTGTGTTTAACGGCCATGCAAAATCAGTCCAAGGGCCGTAAATGGCCCCCGGGCCGCACTTTGGACACCCCTGCCTTAAACCTTGTTCACAGGTAGAGAAAAAGGGATGTTTGCCGTGACTTTCTAAAACACTGACAGTACACACCGGAACAAAGTGACGATGCAGCAGATGTTATAAAACAGCTGATTTTCTTTTGTAACTGGATCAGGTTCTAAATAAAATGCTGTGCTTTCAATAAAAAAAAAAAAACCTCACGATTTGTCCCACAGCTGTAAAATAATCCAAGTATTTATTTCTGTCAGCGTTTATTATGGAAAAGATGGAAGAAAATCCCTATTTCCGTTCGTCAGACGTTTAGAATATTAAAAAAAGACATCTGCAGCTCTAAGTCAAATGCTGAGGAATTAACACAGCCATTTAATGCTGGTGTGTGTCTCATTCATTTGTTGAAAACAAATAGGGTTCTAGCACTCCTGTTTCAGGAAGTTAAAACGTCTCACCTCTGATTGGCTAACAGCAATGCTGCCCTCGACCAAATAAACTAAAACTTACTTCACCATTGTAGCTCCAAAGAAAAATTCCACTTCAGCTCTTCTTTCTTGGGTGAAAAAAGCGACGATGTGTTATCTTCACAAATAACACAACCCCGTATTTGTTCCGCCATGTTGTGGAGTAGCTAACGGTTAGCTTCTACTGGCAGAGACATGCTCCGTCTTTTCCTGTCTGCAGCTAATGTAGGCAGTGGAGGTTGGAGAAAACGTTCAAGTGCATGAGTGAATGAATACCACACCTGCTCTGCCTTCTTGGCCTCTATTTCCTTGGTGAGGTAGGTTCCCTGTAAAACATTTCCCACTATCGTCAAGCCTTTCCCTGCCTTCAGCTGGGTAGTTAAGGACAGCAGGCGCGGGTGTTTGACACCTTGATCTGAATCCAGGTTCAGGAGCACCAACATCTGGGGCCTAGACACAGAGAGGAGATAATGAAACAATTCAGCTTGCAAGTGTTTTTTTTATTTTTTTAAGAGCGAGGTCTTTACGTTCATTTGAGACTGTAAGCGATGCTCCACAATACCAAGTAACAGTTGTCTGTAAAGAAATGACTCCCTCAGAAGTAGCTGTAGTGGCATCATTACCTTATTATGAGAGCCAACCAAACTGGAACAAAGGTTCCACCATGATTGTTAGCTCCCACTCACATCCAAAACACTCCGTACCTCCAGTTCTTGGTGTGTGGTGGCGCATCCTCAAGGCGGATGAGGGCGTAGCGGGCGGCGTTGAGGGAGAGGCCCCGGATGCCGTCTCCCCATTCCTTCTCAGCCCTGTAGGGGAGGAAACGAACCCAAAAATGATGCCTGCAGCATGGAATTTACATACCATCACAAATATTTTGCACTTTTAGTCGTGAAAGGAGCATCTACTGTATGTTGTTGTATATTACGCTAGCAGCGACGGATTTTTCTGTAAATAGCTCCACTTTTCAGCTGGTGCAGAGCGCGGCAGCCCAAGTGTAGCGTAATGGATAAGCCGCCAAGGAAATTTCCTCCAAATCGTCCTGTTTTGGTACACCGTGCTCATGGCTGCAGATTAGTTTCTGTGACGTCTTTGTGAGAATGCAGATTTTTGATTTTCTACCGCTTTGACTAGAAAATACTTTTTGTTTTCTCAGAATTAAATGTCCGATTTGTGTGAACTTTTTGTATGAGCTAAAATTGTTATTGATTTATTTTATAACCAAAAAGACGAATCATTTCTATTTAGATTTTAAAGTCATTTCTGCAATGGTTGACTTATAAAAGCCGATGTGAAGTTTTTCTAATCTTTAAAACTACATAAAACAGAAACACTTTAAATATGTTAAAATAAAAAATCTTCACATAAACAGAATATGAAGTGTTTATGGGTTGGACCAAGTGTGCTTTTTTATGAAACTAAAATATAGTCACCCAAGATCATATTTCTAGTCTCTACAAAAATTCTGTTTAGCTTTCATGGAAAATATGACCTAGAAATTATTATGAAACATATTTTGGACAAAAATAAAGGCCAGAAAATCAATTGGTTTGGACGAATTTGCTTGGGGCGGTGGGGATCCTTTTTATTTACTGTATTTAGTTTTCTTTGTGGCTCTAGTGGCTTTTATTCAACAGTGGGCAGCATGTAGAAAGGAGGAGGGAAGTGAGGGAAGACGTCAAAGCCTAAATCCTCGTCTGTTCATGGGACTAACCACTACGCCATGCAACACCAAGGAACATTTCTTTAAAAAAAAAAAAAAAAATAGTTAAAAAAATTAATAAATTGCAGCAACCAAATCGAAATTGAATCACCCAAGATGGCAGGCCTCCAGTAGATGAAGGATTTACTGCTGATAATTCTGAGAACCAAATCGGTTCTGTGTGCAACGCAGGTCCTACCCTCGATATTCGATGTATTTGTAGATACAGCCGGCGATCACCATGGCAACGATGGCGTAATACCAGGAAGAAATGAACATGATGGCCAGACATAAGCTCATTCCCAGGAAGGACAGGGTCCTGTGGATGGAAACATGATAAACAGAAACCATTCAAACTGGTGACGTTAAAAGGATTAAAATATACATTTAATAGAGTCTTCAGCTAAACAAAGCACGCTTGAGGTCATTTTAATTCTGCTGCGACTGATAAGCCATAACATTATGACCAGTCATCATATTCGAAGGAGCCTAGTGTTTGTAGGGGTTCATCAGATCCAGAACTTTAGGATCCAGCTGTAATAACAGCCAGTTTAGCACCTACCAGTGGTAGTATTTGAAGCGGGGTCTCCAGTTGGGTGTTCGCAGCAGGGTCTGGACGGCACAGGCCAGGTTAACAAACAAGTAGCACATCAGGAAAAACCTGCAGGAGGGGAGCCAAAATAAGCATTTCCCCCACATTTATGTAGAATCCATCTACATTCCCGCTTTATTACTTTGAAAATTAGGATACTTAGAGGAGCATTGATGATCTGCTTTTATAGAAGGAGAACAGGAAATAATCAAACGCAAACAGGTGCTCACATGGAAAGGATGGGGGCTACAGCGTCCAGGGAGGCGATGAGAATGCCGATCTCACAGATCCCAGCCGTCAGCAGCAAAGCCCAGGTGGGCTCTCCGTTAGCTTTCCCGTGACCAAACACCTACGACCGGACAGACGCAAAACGCGTCGTTACCGTCAACCCAAATTACAACCAAGAGTCCTCTGAAAGAGTCAACGTTTGCGTCCAACCTGCAGGAAAGGGACAATGCCGTCTCTCGCGATGGCCTGCAGGAGCCGAGGAGCGCCGGTCAAGCTCTGCAGACCCGCGCCGCAGCAGGAGAAGAACGAGCCAATCACAATGACCCAGGGCGAGGGCCAGGAGAGAGTGCCGATGACCAGGTTCCCTTTCACTGAATCACCAAACCTGCAGCAGGAAACAAGCATTGTCAGCTTGCTTTGTGTTTTACTTCTTTACACTTAATGATAGAAACAATTAAGGATGCACCGATGCTGATGCTGTTGTAATGTACCTGTATCGGTTAAAGCTAACCTATTCCATTAACAGATACCTAAAATATGGAAACTCTGCAATAATTTCAATGAAAATTTGTATGTTTCACTTTAAAGTTTTGACTTCATTTTTACTGATATCTTTTTTTTTTTTTATCTAATTCACCATAATTTTCTGTAACAAGCAGAGAAGAAAATAAAACTGGTCTTCCACTTCATTGCGTTTGTGTGTGTTAGAAGTATCGGCAAGTACTCGGATCCAAGAAAATAAACGGCACCGTTGCATCCCCAGAAATAGTAATTTTAAAAAATAGGCATTTTCTTCATTAATCAATGTCTTCTCAGAAGCTTTAGAACCTCACTTGTCTCTAAGCAGGACGCCCTCGATGCAGGCTCCAAAGAGAATCACACTGGAGATGTCTGGAAAGAACAGCTTAGGGAAATACAGACAAAAACTTCAGCATGATACCTGATGGCTGTGTAATCCTCAATATACAAGGTAATAATCATCCTGGGATGATTACAGTCAAAGTGACTTTAACTGTGAAACAGGGCAACTTTATCAGAGAGCTTCCATTATTCTTAGCAGGGAGCATCAGGTGCTTTTCCACACGATTATTCGCTTCGTAGTAAAGCCAGCTCAAAATCCAAGGGAAGTTTATCAAACTGCAGCTCTGTACTCTTAGGTTGGGAGAACAGAAAAAAAACTTTTTTTTCTGACCTCCCTCCAAAAAAACTGCTTGGCATGTAAAATGTTTTAAGGGGTCATCATGTGAACTTGGTGACTGGAAGATGCCATCCTCCAATAGCGAGTTTAGACATTTTTACCCGTTTATTTCTACCTGTGGGATACAGAAAGCTGTGGATTATTAAGGGAAGTCCTCTGGAAAGCTGATCAACTTGAAAAACAAAACAAAAAAAACAGCAGTGGTTGATAAAAGCGGTAAAGAAATGTAGCCAAGAATGTAGCCAACAGTGGTAATCTTAAGCCATACCAGCCTACCACGATTCTGCATTTTTTTTACGATGTCATAAAGCTGTGCCTACATACTTTGTACCAGGTACGCAACAAAACTAAATACATATGCTCAGAGTTTGTATTTAAACTAGAAATCGCAGGTTTGAAAATATTGTTTTCTATTTAAGGGGGGGTGGGGGGGGGACGACCTGCTGAAATTGAAGCATTTTTAATTAAAATATGAGCTGCTTTATTTTTGTTATTTATCGAATTTATAAATAAGTAACCAAGATGGTAGAGAATTTTGAACTTTGTTTTCATACATTTTCTTTAATTTAAAATATCTCTATTAATGTTGTGAGGATTTTTTGTGTTACATTTTTTGGAAAAAGGTTAGTTTTTCTATTTTTGAATTCAATTTGTTCAAAAAATGTAATCTGTACAAATGAGGGACGTCTACACGTCATCATTTTTGGTCAGTGTTGGGAGTAACCATGTTTTAGTATAACGGCGTTACTAACTGCGTTATTTTTAAGGTAACAGAGTAATCTGGGGATGTACAGTGGCGCGTTACTACAACGTGTTGAATGAAGCGCAGCGTCATCAGGATTTTTGACGGTGGGCGGATTCAGTTAGTGCTCTCGCTGTCTCACTGCTGTAAAGACCGCGGTAAACTTAGCAGTAAGTTGGATATTCGGTGGACATTAGTTTCCGCTCCAACGTTTAACCCCTAATTTCCACGGCCTGTGCTCCACACCGCTGCGCACTTTGCAGCTTGCTGATGAAGTGGATACATCGCCTCCAAAGGCTCGCTGCTGAAAGTGGTGGTTTTGATTAAAATTTTGTTTTCTATAAATCCCCATGCATCCCAGAAAATACCTATGAGCTACCTACTAACAAAGTAACACAACCATTAATTTTCTTATGAACACATGTAATATTTCTTAATAATATGTTACTGTAAAATGTTATTAAAGACACCAAATCAAGTCTTAAAATGTCTTTCTACAGCCAATTACATAGTTTAGTTTTCTGCATACATCTCATCTTACTGGGTTAAGTTCAAATACAAAATGTTTTAAAATACTGTAGATGGCGTTTATTTTATTGGTCATTCAGTAATAAAAATATTTGCCGTTACAGATATTATAACTGAGTTATAGAACATATAAAAATAATGCCACAGTTACTTTGCTGAGTAACTAATTACTTAAACAGTGTAGTGTTTAACTGAGTTACTAACTCAATTACGTTTTGGAAAAAGTAATTTGTAACTATAACTAATGTAAGATGGATAACACTATTTTTGGTATTTTAATACATTTTAGTAAAGTACTATTTTTATTTTATTTTAACCAGAAACAGTCAGTGGCGTGCCTACTAAGTTTAAAAGTCTGCACTGCACTTGAATTTCAATTGGACATTTTTACTAGCTCTGCCTTAATTGTTAAAGACTTTCTGCTGTGGAGCATAAAATAATCCTAGTCTTGAGTTTGAGTAGGTGAAGTAAGACTCCGGTAGGGGGGTGAGTTCCCCTTTAAATGGCGTTCTATACTTTGTAAGTGCCATAAACGGTCATTTTGACATGTAGATAAACAGAGAAAAAGGAAATATTGTAAAAAAAAAAAAAAAAAAAAATTTGTTACCACAGATGCTGTGGATTTTACAACGTTAGGTTAAAGGATACAGATAAAGGTGGTGGTGGCAATAGCTAGAATGGTTCCAATGGGGATGGACTTCTGGGCGTCCCTCAAGTCACCAGAGCGGTTTGAACCAGCCATGATACCTAAAGGAAACAGAAGACGACAGCTCAAACCAGACCGCATGAGTCCAGTCATTTGTGAAAATGTATGTGGGTGACTTATTTTAGCGGGGCGGGGCCTCACCGGTGACAGAGGGGAAGTAGATTCCGACCAGCAGCGTAAAGAAGGTGCTGATGTCGTTGACAACGTAGGGGAGGTAGATGTCCTCGGCAGGGTAACTTCCACCGACAGACGACAGCTTCTTGTTTTCGACCAGCATGCCAAGAGGGCCGTACACCGACCACATGTTTTCTACAAAAGACGCCACAGTGAGCACCACTGAGACCAGGGTGCTAACACCCGATAACAGAGGAAATTGAAGCTGCAAACATGAAAATATCTCTGAGATTGATTTCTTAAACAAGATATAATAATTTGAGATCAATCAATGTTTTTTTTTTAGATTTAAATATATTTAAAAAGTTGACTGGATTTGGATATTCTAGGATTCAATCTAATTATGTCACATGGACCAGTTGTGTTTCAAACAGTTTAAGACATTATTTGCCGTTTAGGCTTCAGAACAGCTCGTTTGTAGGACGAAGCTAAATCAATTCAAAGCACATTTAATTAGTAATGCTGGAGAAATTGCAGATAATATGCAGCCTTGTGTGTGGATGTAGCGTTTTATCTCTAGGCGATTATGGGACAGTGGCAGACCATGAAAAAAAAGTCAGTCGTGAGTTATGACTCATTGTTTCTTACATGAATCTTTTAGAAACACTTCAGAAAATTAAATGCAAGAAAGGTTCCTCACAATGGTAGATGTCCAAGCCTGTGTCTGATTGGGCGAGTGAATCCAACCTCATAGTTCACTAAGAAAGGAGTTACTGCTAAAAAGAACCTGACTGACAATTACCCAAATTATGCTGTATGAAACTGTTGTAAGATTACATCTCTATCTCCATATACCATAGAGACCCCATCACTCTAACCCTCAAGATTATTATTATTGTATTTTCTGGACTATGAAAGAAGAAAGTACTCAGTATGCCTTAGTACCTGTAATACCACATGTAATAATGACTTATTACAGGTGGCCAACTCATGCCCTGATTGCCTCCCGTTATATGGATATACGCTGATTCGGTATAAAGTCCTCCTGAACGGCTCCAAGTGGCTTCAAACTCCACGTAACATTTGCTAAAACTAACGTCCAGGTTTAAAAACAAAAAAACGTTCCATTTAAAGACAACAATTTAAAGTGTTTTACTTCCTTACATCTTTACCTCATCTGCTTTCAGTAATAATGGGAAAATTGTAGACTCGCTTTTTTTGAGTTTGCAGTAGCTCCAAGCTCACACTCAGAAATACAAAAAGATGAATCGGCAAAACATGATTTTTTTTTTAGGGAAGAAACGATTCAGAGTTACATAAGCAGAATGAGAACAACTATTACTTATGGAAAGAGCAAACACCTGCACATGCTTGTCCCGGTTCCTAGAAGAAGAAAAAAAATGCAGGGAATGCATTTGTGCTGGTGGTTGGGAACAAAACTCGTTTCTTACAGATTGCGGTTTCACAACACGAACCGTGCGCAGATTGGTTTTAATAACTGTTTGCTATCCATGACTTCAGGCATTCCTACAGAGATCAGACATGCAGGTCCACACATCTGCAGGCCTCTTCATTGTTCATGTACTGCCGGTTTACCACTAGAGGGGAGTGTTTTTCTAGCTTTTAGTTTGGAATGATGAGGGAAAAAAACATCTGCTGGGGTTCATCTTTAACTCAGATAAGCTGAAGTTATAAATTGAAATCTGCTACAAAGTTTTAAAATTAAGACAGATTAAACCAGTTACATTTTTACACTCCGGAATAACATTTTTGACTCACCTCCCAAAATTCTAAATGATTTTTAAACAGATATACCCAAAAAACATTATTTTATTATATGATATTATGTTGGAGCCAAACAGAAATGAGTGACAACTTCAAAAATAGTTAATAAGCAAAATAAAATTTTGGTCAGTTCTGATTTTCTTTTTTCTTAAGAAATATTTTAGAAATATTTTTTTTAAAGAAAAAATTAAATATTTGAATTGTACAGAATTTATTTATTTGACAAAAATAACAGTCCACAGCAATAACGTAAACTAAGTAATTAAACAGTCCTTTCACTTTTTTGTGTAAAAGCTTTTGTGAAAAAAAGTTGCGATATTTTTATTTGTGATTTTTTTTAATAATTATTATTACATAATAAAATTACTTTAAATGTAATTTTAACAGATAAAAACTCTAAAATGTGAGCAGTTTAGATCGGGTCCCCACTTAACAAACAGCTTTGCTTTTATTCTGGTGCTACAGTCCCAGACCCACCCTGTTCCCTTTTCGCCCCTCTTTATTCACCTCCTGGATACGCCCCTGCTCAGCACTGAACGTTTAGAAATAATCGCTCATTAATCTAAAAACTCACAGGAGTCTCTCTGTCAGGAGAGAGTGATAAAGTATTAAGCCTTTTGTTTTTGATGCTGTAACTTTGGTTTCTGTCGGACCAAAAACACAACCAGCTACGCTATGCGCTGGAAAAAGATCCTTGATGGGCTGCTGAAGTTACCATCACAAAGCCGAAATAAAAGCAAACTAGACTTGAGGTCGGTTAAACAGTTTTTAAACCTGAAGAACTCTAAGAATTTAAAAGGTAATTGAAACTACAGCTTCTTTCAGTCACATTAAGACTGTTCTGAAAACTTGCAGCCCGCTGTTGCGCCGTGCGTCACTAATTACAGCTTATTGTTTTTCTAATTGGACACACAAATCACATGAGGAAACTGTAACACATAGAACCTTCCTTAGCAAAATGCAAATGACATGTTTCATTCTCGATCCCTTTCACATAACAAACAGGGAGTGTTTATGATATGCAACGCCGTCAGATATCGGGAGAAATTCAGGAGAATGGCGGCTCCGGGAGATTTTCGGGAAGGGCACTGAAATTCTGGACTCTCCCGGGCAAATCGGGAGTGTTGGCAAGTATGGTTTTAACCCAAAGATAACCGCTGCGTGAATAAAGGAAAATTACTTATGGTGGCATTCAGGTTTCACCTGCGCTTTTGTACATCGCATGCAGACAGCAGAGGAGCACCACAGAAATCTTAGTAAACGAGGATTAATATACGTAATTAATTTGGTGCAAACATTTACTCGCCATGTGTCAGATAAGCGCTTCAAATTTTACTCGGCAAGCTGAAAACTTGCTCGGATTTGGCGAGTGTTAGTTTCGGACCCTGTTTTCAAACCGTGAATGGAGGCGTGTTGCTGACCAGTTGCTGTATGGTGGCGGACAAATTAGACCCTTTGTTTCTTTCTATGTGGGCCTATTTGCACAAAACTCTTTTACTGATTTTTGAATATGCAGGCAATCAACACCGCCGACAACTAGAGTAAACATGTCATTGCATTCTCTCCGTGGAAATAACTGAAGGACAAGGAACGTCTAAGGAAACTCGCTGAGGTCACACGCTTTCTGCTGGACGGGTAACAACATTCACCATAATGTTTTATTTTCAAACTAGCAGCAGTAACGGTGAAACTACCCTGAAGTTAGTCGTTTTTTTTTTATTTCCGTCTAGGTCGTTCCGTCTAACATTATATGGAGCCCAAGTCACGCCCTTCTACTTCTGGTCCATGCGCACCTACTGCAAAAAAACCGTATGAGAGTCAATGGAGCGCTAAAACTTATTTTCTGACCCAGTTTGAAATGCGCCGTGGATCGAACATATAATGTCCGTGAATTTTAAAAAACAATTTTATGGCAGAGAAAACACTGATTTTCGACCGGAGGCAAAAGTTACTTTAGGTTTTGTGTGAAAACGCTTAGCGGAATACAACTGAAGAAGAAGAAGGAGAGCGAGGGTCATAACCTCCAGGCCGAAGAAAGGAGCATTAAACACGGAGAAAACCTCTATAAATCTGACCAAGTAGCGGCTATGTTGGGGGTAAAGCAGTCGGTGGAGTGAGAGCCAGCATGGAGGAGAAGCTCTACAAGCTCTAGGTGAGTGTTTTACGTGCTATAGCTAGCTCCCTCTGATTTGTAGGCATTTTAAATGCAAATTTTTACAATCAAATAAATCCCAAATCACTTCACAAACATAGTCTAAATGTACATCATTAGTTATCATTCAAATCGAGGTACAACATATGTGTGATTCAGGACGTAAGACAAAGCGGACCAGAAAATAACTTTTATCGCACCATTGACTTCCATTCATCATTTTTTCGGTTCGGGGACCAACAGGCCCCATAGTTTATTTATTTAAAAAAGACAATCTGAATAATATCACTAACCTACAAAATGCTGATAACTTTTACCATCCACAACCTTAGTCATTTTACATATTTACCTTTTTGCTCATTGCCTGAGGTCGTCACTTCAACACAAAAATACATCTTGCTTGCAATGACTTAGGTAGGTATTGCCCTCTATCTCCAGGAAAGTACACAGTAGCTGCGTTTACCTGGACACAAGTTATCGGATTAAAAGCCTGATCAGAATACAAATGCTTCATGTAAACATGCCGTTCGGATTACTCTGACTCATTCGGATCAAAATTTCATTCTGAGACAGGTGGGTTATGCCGATAGTTAATCCAATCGCTGCGCATGTAAACTGTTATTTCGAATGTAGGTCATTACTTCTCATGTCTCTTACGTCATGCGCTGACGGAAGCTGGATGAAAGCATGACGGGCGTGAAACAAAACTAAAAGTTTATACTTTTTAGCTTGTAAATGTAAAATTATTTCCAGAAAAATATAAAAGCACGCTAAGAAGAAGATCGTACCGCTCCATTTTAAATGAACGCAGCCATTTTTCTTTACCACGGAAGTCTGCTGGATTTTTCTTCTACGGCCGTTTCCGGTATTTCAGATAGTTCTGCGCATGTCAAAATAATTTAATCCGATCTAACGATTGGCGGATGTAAATGCTTGTCATAATCGGATAGATGTTTTCAGGGCCAAGTCAAATTAAGACATTTTGCACATGTAAACGCAGCTGCTGTCACTTTAAGTCACAAAAACAGTTAAACGTTGTTGCTATGTTACTTTTTTTAAAGGTCCGAGTTTAACAAAACATTGTATAAAGTTTCATTACACAACCTGTTTAATTGATAGTTTTGATGTTGCTATCCACCCACTTGATTTAAATCAGTTTAGATGTATAAATTGATTAATTTTAAATGGTATAACAAAGCTCTGATTAAATCTGCTTTAAAGCTGGTTTAACCCATTTTAAACTTAGTTATACAAATCTGACTCGTGCTAATCCAAGTTTAAATGAAAACTTGGTGGAAAACTTGGAACTAATTTGAGAAATCCTCCTAAGGGTGCTCCGCCTACAGAGGATGTAAGATGGAGCAAGTCCACAGAAGACCCAAGATGGTCCCACCTGAGATGACTCCACTGGTCAGGCCGGGGATGCCTTGAACCAACGTCAAATTGTTGTTGGCAAAGTACTCGTTGCAGGTGGCGTTGAGCTCAGGCCCGTCACAGAACACACTCCACAGCTTGGTGGTGACCGTCAGGTTGTCGATGATGTCGGTCTTCAGACACTTGTCGAAGCCATGGTTCTGTAGCGTTCGATTCCCCAACATGCAGACACTGTGCGCACAAAGAGAGAAGTCTCAAAGTGATAAAAGGTTGGCAGGTGACGGCAGTGGAGGTTAAAAAAACTGGAAAGAAAAACTCACGGAAAATCTGGCGGCTCAAAAATGGTCTTGATGACTCCAGCGTAGATGGCGAGGATTGAGAGAATCACACAAGCCAGGAAGACGAGAGCAAGCTTGTTGACATATTTGACCCCAACAAAGACAACTATTGCCATGAGTGCAAGGCAACATGTGCCATAGACACGCATGTTGTTGAGCAGGGCGTCAACTTCGTCCGCCTTTAGCTCCGCCTTAAAGATGGCTGCTTGAGGCACAATGTAGGTCTGGAAAAAAAGAACAAACAAACACATAAGGCCAAAACACCACCCAGTTCCTATTTGGTTTGGTTGGCAGAATTATTTCACGTTTAGCGGTACGATGAGAAACCAAACGAGTGAAAACAAGCTTCCCCCACCAGCAGAATCTCTATGGTACCCAGGATGTACATGGAGCCTGCGAAGGTCGTTCCCAGGTAGAAACAAAGGCCAACTGCTCCGCCAAACTCTGGACCCAGAGATCTGGAGATCATGTAGTAAGAGCCTCCAGCTGGAGAACAACAGTGGAAATGACTTTGAAGTTTCAGAAAGAAAGAGGCAATCTTTAAATGAAACATTGTACCAAAAGACATCAAGAATGACAAAGAAACGTGATTGTATTAGATCTAGCAATGAAATACCGTAGAGCACATTTACTTAAGTGCATTGGCCTTTCAAAATCATCTCTACATTGTCTAAATTACTGTCAGACTCAGACAAAAGCTAGAAAATATATACGCCGATGAAATAAGCTACATTAAAATTATTTTTTGCTTCATCTACACTGAGCAATGTCTGACTGGTAAGAAATAAAAAAAAAATAAAAAAAATTTCAGATTGGTGAACACTCAAATCATACCATCTTCTGGGTCTGGTTGTTACAGTTTAAAGATGACTTTAAATTACTTTCAGTACCAGTGTGGTGATTAAAATGAAGTCAGAGGAAGAAAAATGATGGAGGAAGCTGTTTAAACGGAACCCTATTTTCTACGTGTTGATTCATGTCCGTGGTTCCTGTCGTTTGCAAGAGAGACTTTTGGTGGCGAACACAAAGGCTGAAACGACTCCAACGAAACAGCCGTTTTATCCTCTGAAGGGTTAAAAATTCTCCCTGGAGATTTGGAAACGTGGAACTAGTCGCCTCGATTTCATTGATTTTGGAGGATCGGAAATTGGCCCGTATTTACTTACATGCCTCTTAGAGCGGCTTTGTTGGTGCTGACACAAAATATACTTTAAATTTCTGTAACTCCTCAACTGCTTTCCACAATTTCTGAAAGCGTAGACTTTACGCCTTCCAGTGGTATAAGTTACGTCAATGGACGTAATTTTACCGTCTGAGACCCAGGAATAACATTGCCTGGCTATCAGCTTCCTCTCGCCACCATCCCTAATACCACGTGACATCTTTGAAAACATTTCTGATGAAGAGTAATGAAGCTCTTGTGTTCAAACACTGCAAATTAAGGCCTCTCCTGCACGTAGCTGTTTTTATAAAAAAAAAAAAAAAACGAGATTTTCCACCACTCCTTTAGAAAAAAAATCTCCATCCACACATAAGCGGATAAATGTGTTTTTCAGCAGATTCATACTGTAGGGGGCAGTAGTTCTCCCAAATCCTATCCGCTCAGAGTAACTTTCTATCCTCTAACTTCAGCACACAGCAGTGATAGAGATTGTAAAAACAAGCGCCAAAATCCGCTTTCACAATTAATGATACCAATACAGCTCTGAGGGAATAAACGCAGTTTTTTTGATGAAACACATGTCGCACAAGTGATGTTTGAGCATTTTTTGTCCCGAATAGTGACTTTACTGCTCTTAAAACTCAGTTTTCATCCGTCCACACGCAGAGAACTGAAAAGGGAGAAAACGCAGATCTCCGGAGTTCGGAGATTCCGGAGGCCGGAGTTTTTAAAAAGATTCGGTTCTGGTGGCAAAAATCTGCATTTACGTGTGGATGACAGGCCAAATCGTAGAAAAATAACTCAGTTTTATGAGATACCCGGTTACGTGTGGACATCCATGGTTATACATGGGTTAGTTTGCACAGCAATGCTAAAAAATGTTTATCTGTATTTGAGAACACCAAGTCATGTCCAGTTAAAACTGGTTTGTATTGTTTGAAGAATATTTATGTGTTCAAAAACAATTAAACATTGAAGGAATTTAATTTTTAGTCATGAAAAAAAAAAAAAAAAAAATCGAGATCAGGTTTTTCTAAAGACAACTGCAATCGGTGCACCCCTTAGGAAACCTTAAAGATAAGCTAAGCAAAGTTTTGACACTATTCAGGGGACATAAATTGTGTTGTTTTAGCCATGCTAACTGTACTAATATAAGAAGCTAAAGAGAATAGAAAGAGACTTTCGTTTTGTCTTTGAATTTAAACAGTAACAGCCTGCTTTAAAGCTGCTGCTCACACACACTTTATTCATCTTCTTCTGATAGATATATTTATTGACCCCTGACCACAGAATTTGGAGTCAAAATACCTTGAATCCTGTTCTTTTATCTCATCACGCAGTATTATAAAGATAAATCTGAATCAGTCAAACTTGGTTTTTCAGGTGAAACCTTAAAAAAAAAACTAGAAATCAGTCACAGAGGCCTTATCTGCGCATCTAAAATACACTTTTAATATTTCAGTGTTTAAAAAGGGATACCTGTACATTTCAAAACATACTATGCAAAATCATAAAAAAAGCCAGAAAGATGTAATAATGATAATAAAAGCCATCCTACCTGGCACTACACCATTTGTAGCAATTGCACTCATGGATATTGCTGTCAGCATTGTCTGTGGGGGAAAAAAATGAAGGGTTCACCAGATTTAGGATCAAATAGTAAAGAGTCAAGCGTTTAAAGACTGGTATTTATTACATATTACTAATCCCCCATTATCTACTGAAGAATACATTTTCCATGCTGTATTAACTTAAAAAGCGATAACAACAAAGACCTTCATGGCATTTATTTTTGGGTTTTGTTTCAGCGAATTTTCCATTTTCTTTTTCCAACAATGGGATGAATGCTGGATTAATCTGGCATTCAGTCTCTTAAATGATCATCAGGCACTCGTGCTCCAAATCTTTTAGATTGGTTATGGACACAAGCTTCTCTTGGAAATCACTCATTGTGGTTGAGGACATCTACATTGGCCTATTACCTAACAGTACATTCCGGACGAGAGGGAGGTCAGGACAGAGAGAGTAGAGAGAAGTGAGACTAATGCATAGACAAATAAGAGGGCAGAAACACAAAAGAGAAAAACTTTAGTGAAAGAAAAGAGGAAATAGAAGCATGAAGGACAGAAACTGGAGGAAAAAAAGACAAGGAGAAAAAGATAAACCTCCTCTCCTTTGCTAGATGTCCGGTTTAAAATGACAGACATGTTGGACTGAAACCAATCAGCTCACAGTTTCCAGTGAAATCCTAAGCAGCTATTCAGCAGCTTGGATCTGAGCGGAGCAACTGACAGAAGTCGACGCCTCGTGCAGCTCTGGGAAGCATAACTACACTCAAGAAACCCCAAATAATTACCAATTAATCAAACTGATGGCTCTTTTAAAAAGCTATTTTATAACAATGTAACTATAAATCCAATACCGGTGACAGTAAAAAAAAAAACGGTTGACAAGAACTGTAAAGCCTGCCTTTATGAAGTCACTGATTTCATCCAGTGAAAGGGGATTAAGAGAGAAGTAGAGATGCGGGTTACAATACAAATCTTGGCAAGACTACAGTTATAAAGAAATGTTTGGATGGGATATTTGATGAGTTCACCCATTGGTGAACATATTTCTCTGCTACTGCAGACTGCCTCATGCAAAACTACACCTCTTCTCTTGGCACCCAGTCAGTGTTAATTAATATTCACACTAATTAATTAATTCCTAAGCTCATTTTAAGTTAATTACATCAGTCGTTTTTTTTTAAACTTTTATTTTAGAATTATTTTTACTAGAACATATCACCACAGTTCTAAAGTCCTTACACTGGCTCCCTGTAGCTCAGAGAATAGACTTCAAAGTGCTTTTATTAGTTTATAAATCACCGAATGTGTTAGCACCAGAGTACATTAACAATCTATTATCATGGTACAAACCATCCAGATCACTCAGGTCCTCCAGCTCTAGTTTACTGATCGTCTCTAGAACCAGAACCAAACATGGAGAAGCAGCTTTTAGTTTCTAGGCTCCTCACATCTGGAACATAATACAGGGAGAATGCAAAGCTGCAGCGACACTGAACTCTTTTAAGTCTAAAAATAAAACCTATTTAGACTGGCTTATGAGTAACTAATCCTATTGTTTTTATAGATTTTTATTTATTTATTCATCGCTTTTTACTTGTTTTTAATTATCAAACAAATTATTGTCTTGATTACTGTTTTATTGTAAATACTTTCTTATATTTTAATCTTCAAAGTGATTTATGCTTTCTTTTTCTGTTTTCTAATTTTAATCATGTTACGCACATTGAATTGCCTTGTGTTGAATTAAGTTTAATCTCTATGCTCCTTAGAATTCTCCTTTCAACCTTTAGTGTCGCTCAATCAGAGGTATGTAGAGTATCCACAAACTGTACTCAAGAGTAGCACTACTTCAATATATTTCTACTCAAGTAAAATTTATTCTAGAAATTACTCAAAGAAAGAACAGTATTTCATAAAATAGTTACTTAACTATCGATGAACCGATTTTGTCATTAGTTGGGCAAATTCTGGTATTTCAAAGACCATAATGAATCAATGTAATTTGTATTTTTTGGACTATAAGACGTGTTAAACGGAAACTACACAGTCAGATATGTCGACTTTATTCAACTCACTCACAAAAATTCTCAACATTGTTCAGTTGCAACACATAAAATACAAAACAGGCATCATAGCTCCATACGCAGACAGTGATGCAACTCGCCTGGCGTGGCCTCCCTGTCTTGTAGAGCACTTGTTTGTGTTCTGTCGTCCAATGCTCCGACGCGACTCGTCATTTAACTTTGAACAACCTGTTGATTTAGAGATTGGAGTTCTTTGGTTTATCCATGCAAAAATAATGGAAAGCTCCCAATGAGTGTGCTTCACTTTGGTTTTGACGTATACTTGCCCCAGCCACTAACTCATCTTCTTCGCGTCCATCCACTCCTTTAGGTTAGCCGTAATACTACAACAATCCATCAAGCATTGCGACGTCTTAGCTTACTAAAGGTGTATTGAAAGCTTGTTGAGCGCCGTGTACCACATAAAATCGGATCGAGGTCAGTAAGCACAACCACAAATAATACACAAGGCACACTGTTGATTTTTGAGAAAACTTAAGGATTTTATGTGCACTTTATAGTCCCAAAAATACGGTATATAAGACACACTTTTGGGATTTAAATCTTACAGTAAATATACATATTTTTGAACAGAGTCAAGTAATCCTAGTCATCATATATAGTGTTTGCATCTGGTGCTTTTTTTAAATTAAAAAGTGTTTGTTCTCCATTCAATTAAGTTACTCACAGTCGGTAGAGGATCCAGAAATTCTTCTCAAGAGCAGCCATACTTCATAACATTACTCCAGTAAAAGTACGGCGCAGTAACGCTACTCTTAAGAGTGCATTTGTTCAAGAAGTTACTTGAGTAAATACAAGCAGTTACTACCGTCCCTTGCTGTAAGTTTACAATATTGTTTCCGTAGTCCTTCAATCCAATTTCATCTCTATTGTTACACTATTTTATATAATGTATTCCATAATTAGCTAAGGTTAGCTGATTATTTATTTTCATTTCCTTCCTATGTTGTGTTGAAGTTTGTTGATTTTTCACTTCCTTCCATTTTCGTCTTATTTGAAGCAATTTGTGTTGGGATTAAAACGCACACTAGAAGTAGAACGATAACCAAAACAAAGAGAAGCTGGAGGTCGTACGACCAAGGACACATGCCGTTTTATGCGTTGTCATGACAAACACAGCCCAGCAGGAAACATTCAAATGTGCTGAAATACAAGAACCACTTGGTTTAAGATCAAATATTTTTCATCTGATAAAAAGATTCTAACATGGACATTACGTTATGAAACATCATAGCTTGAGGGGGTCAAAGAGATGGAAAGGCTTGAATCTTAGATTCTATGGTTCTATGGTTCTAGATCTATGGATACATAGATAGATATATACTATAGAAACAGATGCAAAGCTAAAATGCTGTTAACTAATGTGAAAAAGCGTTCATATGGTTTTCAGGAAATGTATCCAGTTGGGTTTAGTGAGGGCTAAATGACACTATAGCTGCGTCACATAAAGAGGCGGCTGATGCAGAGCCATTAGTGCCAAGTCAGATGCGCTAATCTGTTCGACTAAGCTTGTCTCTCTTACATAACAGCATGGATGTAAGGTACAGTTAACCCTGCTGACACACACTGGATGGATTTTAATAAGGGAGCTATAATATTCTATACAAAGATGCAACATTGAGGTGCTGGGCAATACAGTAAACTGGGTTTACCTGTAAATTATCGGTTAGTTTAGTGTTCTTTTAGTCTTAGACGGAAAAATAACGGGTTCGTAGTAGTTTGACTTGGTGGCACTGTTTGAGATCTCAGCAGAGAATTTCATTATCAGCCGTTAAAAAGTGTGTCACTGAGATTACAGTCATTGTTTCAGGTTTGTACTTTCCATGATTAATCTGGAGTAATCCACAGTCTGCAGTGGCACTGCCAAATATAGGAACTGTGTGGGTGTGTATGTCACTGGGTTTCTGACATTCCCCAGCGGGAAAGATCAGACGTGGGGGGGGGGGGGGCAAAATCTAGAAAGCACAGGAGGAAATGTTGGAGAAACAGGAAGTCCCAGTCATGTCTTCCTTAGTCATGAGGAGGATTTCCACTGACCGAGCTGTTCCATAACCAATCCAACGTTACCACCACTGCCTAACTCCTCACTTAAGAACAAATGATTCCCATGTGTGGAGTTGTTGATCACCATGATTAAAAACTCACACAGGAGCAGCACAAGCCCACAATCCCCAGGGACTCCAAGATGCCGGCGGTGCCGACGATCCAGGTAAGGCGCAGAAACAGGATGACCCCCAGAATGTTCTGGAGGCAAGGGAGGTAGACACCCATGAAGGTCCCCATCTGAGGGCTCTGGAAAACATAGCGAGGGGTTAGGTTTATGATGATTAGGGCTGACAGCTAATAGAACTTCAGTTTTCCTAGAAAATCAGAATATTACTGAAGACCAATAGAGAAGAATATTTAGAACATGATGAATGAATGAAGGAAATGAATCTGAATGCCAGCCAATACTTTGTCAGAGTTCCTTTATGCATGAATTGTTGCACTGATTCAGTGTAGGTATGGAGGTGGGCACGCCAGTCTGAGGTTGAGGATTTAACAGCAGCCTTTCTGCATCTGTGCCTGAGGCGTTTCGTCGCTGTCCTGCCGATAGCCCCATAGGTTCATTGGCCAGGTTAATGGTCGAACGGTGATACCATGGTGACTAAAGGGACAATCTGGGATTTTAGGCAGCATCTACGTGAAACGTGGCAGCCGAGGGAAGCATCAAGCGCCGCAAACCTCGTCTGGAAATGGAGGCACTGACTTTTGGACTTTATTAAACATAGCGGACAACAACCAACAGATGGCAAGGCTGCCAAACTGATGACAGACTGTTGAACTTTATATTGGATTTGATTCTAACGCTCTACACGGATTGGTTTTCAAAGTGAATCCTTTTTATGTTTTCATTTTAACAGAAGACCATGGACCTCTAACCAACAAATTCTTACCTCGTTAGACCAGGTAAGATACATCTAATGCTCTGTATGGAGTACTTTAACACAGTGTAACAGTTCATGAACTGATCTCTGGCTGGTCGAGCGTGAAGTTCTCTGCAGTGCACACCTTGTGAATTCTTAAAAGGTCCAAAAAGGGTTTTGTGAAATAATTTCCAAGCTGTGGTTATTTAGCTTTTCCTTCCACCTAACTTCCCATTAACATGCCAGGATTCAGTATTTAAAATGCCGATCCTGTTAAATGCCGGAGCCTGTTCATTTCCACAGGACAACTGCTAAGTTGGAAGTTTTCCCGTGCTTGAGTAGGTCACAACATTTCAGAAAATAACATTTTAAAATTCCTTTTGGTTATTGATCTTCTGTAACATTCTAGTTTTCCAGGACAGTAAATTTCTGGTTTTAATTACATATGAACCACAAAAAATAACACTTAAACACTTTCATATTCTTCAAGACATTCAGATGCATTGAAGCAACATAAATGAAGTGCTTCTTGTTCGTATTTATGCATTTAAACTACCCTTTAATTTAGCAAGAGCTGATCTTTTCTAAAATTAATCAAACTGTAATCCAAACATAAATGAGACTTACATGCAAGTGACAAAAGGACCATTTACATTTAACTCTTTAGCCTCAGTAAGAAACAACAGCTCCAAAAATCCTTCAATAACATTTTTGTTTTTAAAAAAGCAGCAGTCCTCATAAAAAAAAGTCTGCCTCTGCGACAATGTGCAGAAAGAAAACGGAAAATATCAAACAGAGCAGGATACAGCTCCCATGAGCGAAGACTTGTGATATTAGCCACTAGCTATGCAGCGCTAGCTATGCCTGACAAAGAGTGCCGGCTTCATGCGCTCGTCTAGTTCGTCTACGTGTTTCCAGAATTATCTGGAGGCCAGTGGGAGGTATCCGAAGCTCGTTTCCATGCAGGGGACAAGACGGGGAGGCTGAGAAGGGACTGGAGCTGTGGTTAGAAAATCATACGTTTGCCTTGTGGCAAAACGGTTGAAACATTTTGATCCTAAAAAGTTCAGACGTGAAGAATGAAAAATCCTAGAGGAGAAACCTGAAAAAATGAACTATGGGCGATGCTGAATTAAATAGGCCTGTGCTGAGTGGTACATGGAGAACAGAGACGCAGATATAGTGTTTGTTTTTTGTTCCAGATGTTAACACACCAAGCCTGAACTAAAACTATCCAGCAAAACATGACACTGTGTTATAAAAGGGTGAAAGTCCAAAGAAGGCTTAAAGGGGTAAAAGTTTGTAAGCAGAGGAAGATCGGAGATTAAAACCAACCGCTTGGATTGATGGGTCAAAGACCCCTATTACGTAACGTCCGATCAGCAGATGTGAAAGAACTGTTAATACGCAACTGTACACCACCCTGCATGGAACCATGTAAAGCACTAGTAGTGACAGAAAAACACTGATGTCCTCTGCTATACCTTCACTGTTTTCTTCTTGGAGCCCTCCTCTTCGTCGGCTTCCTCGTGCTCATGAGCTCCTTGGGTGAGATTGGTGTAGTTTGCCAGTTTATTGAGAAGTGATGACACCATGGGGTGGCTGTCCATCTCCTCCTGCAATGCAGACAATGTCAAAAATGCTGGGAAAGCTGGTGAAAGTGGGCCTATAGGACTAAACCCGTCGCCGTGTTTAGACTAATTAAAATGTTAAAATAGCTTTCTAAGAAACACACATTTACGGCTGTTATGGACATGTCTGCATCCCAGCAAAATTGGCGGAGTGAGCTTCTCTTTGGGGTATAGGCCGTGTTTTTAGTGAATGAGCCGTGTTATGCTAAGTTGTTTGACAGAAAACAAATCAGAATAAATTATGGATCAAATGAGGGGCAGTTGAGTTTGTGAGTTTGAGTTGAGGTGCTAAGTTGAAGGAGGGAGAAGCCGGACTGCCAAAAAGGACCATGAACACACCTGGAAATGCTTCAGCTGAATGCAGCTCTATTGTAAAACTCTGAAATCCTGCCATAGCTGAGCAAAGTACTGGTGTTTTTAGTTCGATGTACTTTTTTTTTTTAAACGCGGCAGTAAGTCTGTAGCTTCAACACGCCAAGCTCTGATGGGTTGAGCTCCATGGTATGCTCTGGATTAAAAACACGCTTCTGTCTTTTCAGTCTTTTCAGTTTGGGGTTTTACTATCGAGGCTTAAATAAGCAACACATCTGTGAATACCCCGACTAGTGTTTGACTTCTAAATGTTAGAATCACCTCAAAAAGTGCCATGTTGGTGCCATCGTAACTGTTGTTCTTTTCATGTTCCGTGTTGTTGATGAACGGACTGTTTTCCTTTGGGACGCCATCACCTGCAGAAAGAACATGGGGGGGTTTATGGTGAATGACTTGGGTCATGCTCTTTAATTTTTTAAGATATCCACGAATTTTACTATTTTAATCCGATAAGAGAGACACAGTCAGCCTTAACACCTCTAAATGGGAAGAATTAACTTTTCTAGTCCTATCAACCATTCAAAGGTTTTTAAACCACAACCATGAGCATCTAATCACATATTGGCAGAACACAATAGTAGCCTCAGTCTGATCCACTGGACCAGCAAATAAAGTCACATCTGTAGTCAACTAAACGGATCAGAGGAACTCTGGTGTCTTCATTCATCATTGGTTAGTGATCCTATATAAAGCAACAGTAATCCCAATACAGATCATATAAAAGAAAGTAGTAACTTTTCCCTGAAGTGAATTTATTTACCTAAAGATTAGAACTGGTCCTTTAGTCTGATATATAAAAGATAAAAAATTGTGTCCTTTTTTTGAAAGACCTCTAGGCAGGTTTTAGCACTTATCTACACAAAACACAGGAGGCTTTATGCAAAACACTTCATAAAACTACTACTACTACTAGTTTATTGATTATTTGTGGAGTTTAGGGACCACAGCCGTCCATATACTCTCTAAAAACTTTACAACTGCATGTTGCAACAGTTCAAAGAGCAAATATACCTTAATGTGCATTGATATGCCCGCTGGAAACTGTCTTTGTGCTACAGCAGAAGCTAAGATCCATGGCTCCATCTCCACTCTTGGTTACAGTCAATCAACACTAAGGGGAATGAATGGTGCTCCAGGATTGGCTGTTTTTGCAAACCCAAGCCAATACTTTTGTAATAAATTATCCTATCTGTATTTTCTAGACTAGAAAAGAAGTCAGTGAGCGCAGACCTCGGCCAACAGAACCTACTCCTGTTCTCGTAACATAATTTCAAAGATGGATTAACAATGACATTATTAGCTTAGTAGTTATTAAAAAAAAAATTCGGTAAGGTCGGTTTTCCGATCACCCCCAAATTCTGATCACTTCATTTCCTAAAAAGTTCTTCAAAATCTACCTTCAGTTTTTGGAGTTCTGTTGCTACTGTAGCTAACAAACGGAAAAATAAACCCTTGCGAAAACATAAGCACATGTAATGTCATAATAACAATAATAATATATTTTGTTCATGTTAAATAGTTGGAATATTATTCATTCACTAGTTAATTAGTCATTATTTAGGTGATACAAGCAAGTTTACATTTCCAAATGTGGAAACAAATGTATTTAATTCACCAGTTAGTGATGAACAATGTTCAGGCTGAGGTAGTAGCTTAGAATCCCAAAGAATGTGAAAGAATTTAAAGATTACCCCCATACCCCATTACCGTTCCAGGGTAGCTCCAGGTTTGAAATGTAATACCTTTTTAATGCCTATTCAGTAAAAATTATTGGCAGAGTTTGAGCCAGAAATATGCTTATACTTTAATTTCAAATCATTAAAAACCTGCGTTAGCGCCTTTGCAATAACTGATACCAGTCTAAGTTTGGTTTTGTAGGCAGTCTTGTTTTCACCACATGTAAATAATATGGCATTCTTTATTTTTTTCCTCTAACATATAATATGAATAAAACCAGTTGCAAAACCAGTGTGCACAGACATGTTAAAAATAAAAGAACCAGTAGAACAGAAAAGAGAAGCCTACAAAGGTCAAGGAAAGATGGCCGAAGCAAAAGGAAGAAGAAAGAACTGGTAGGTGGCTTTATAACATGCAAATTAAAGTTGGTATAATGAGAGAAATACACAAAATAGAAAGGAGGAAATAATTATATCTACATTAGGATTTAGTCATACTGGGTTAAAGGATACATTATGTAAAAAGGCTTAACACACCACAGGGAAATGTGACTTATTTCTTCAAGAAAAGACTGTGGAACATGCTATATTATTTTGCCTGAAGCATACTGTTAAGAAATCTGCCGTTGGATAAAATGTTCTGAGAAAGATCATTCCCTTGCTAAAGAACAGAGCAGATGCAGAGCAAATCTGCTCTCTAATCTGCAGGGTTTCACCTATGAGTTTCAAAGAAAGTAGCTAAGGGTGGCCAGAAATGTAGCTAGATTTGTCGCTAGGTGCTTTTTGGAAGGAAAAAAAAAAGTTATGGGGGACAAAAAGTCGCTAAATTGGCAAGACAGTTTGTTGTAGTTAGAAGAGGGAAAACATTTCCGATGAGTTCGTTCCTACAGGTGCAGCTCTGTATCACGGCTAAGAACCACTGCAACAGGTGCAGTGTCGTAATTTGTATTTGGCTGTTTAATTTTAAACACCAAATCTAAACACTAATGTACAACACATTGTTTAATATTTGGAAAAATAAGATAGAAAATTGAATACTATAGTAAAAAAAGCCTTTTCACAGTAATTTAATGCCTTTAAGGCCATAAATATGACTACTGAATTGAATTTTTAATACTTTAATACCCCTCAGTTACCCTGCCATTCATATGTCAAAGAAGGCAATTAAGCTTGAAAGAATTAAGCTTTCTAAACTCTCCAACCCGTTTCATCAATAACACATTCAGTTTTATTGCTAGATCTAGTTGATCCTCTAGAACAAAGAAGCCACCAATTAGCGTTCATACTTTTCATTTTATGACAAAAATTACTTTCATCACTAAGGGTTTAATCCAAATTCGTAAAAATATAAAAATCAATACTTTGCTTTCAAATATCAATACAATATTGGGACACAAACTATTGTGATATATCAACATATCGATATTTTCTTAAACCCAATAGGATGCGTTTCAATTTCCGATCAAAGAACAAAGTAAAATCACCCAGCAGTAATTAATCAACATTTTGCCCTTTCTCTGAAAGATTTGAAAAAAACTGCGCGTAACCAAGCTGGACACAACTCAACTCAAATGGAAAACAATAGAAGCATCATTCAGTACCACTAATTATCCAGTGTGTTAGTCATTTTGTGGAGTTATATCAACCATAATACACTTCTCACAGTTGGGCTCAGATTCAGAATCTTGCCAACAACCTTCACAGCCAGAAGCCAGCTCTGAACAAGCAGACTGCTTTAAGAGTCTAGCGTGGATAGAATAACATGAAATGCTTTGAAAAAAAAAAAAGTGTAATTACTCGATTATACCAAAAAAGCTGCTGAAGCATATGTGTGAATCCAACTCTGTAGTGACATGACCAAAGATGGAAATCTTGAGTTGAAGTCAACGAAGGTTATAATAACACGTGCATGCATGAGCCTTTAGAGAAGAAACAATTACAATGCGTTCCATGGTCAGTAAACACTGAGGCTAAATAAAAGTGAAAAAGGAAGAATGCTGCAGTAAAGATGAAGTTCAAATGACGGATATGAAAAACTATGCAATAAAAGAGAAAATTGAATGGATGGCTCTGAAGGACTCAACTTTAGAAGGCAAACTACCTCCAACTTTTAAACTCACCTAATAATTGCTGACAAAAAAACTTTATATTGAGGTACTTCACATTTAAATTCATTACACTAGTATGGTTGAACAAAGGTATTATATATCAGCAGTTCCCAAAGTTGGGGTTGGGACCCCACTTGGGGGTCACAAACAGGTAAGAATCGAGTATGCCCAGTTCATAAGTGTTCTGGACTCAGTGGGGGTAAATATCTGCTCTGAGTCCAGCTGTATTACGGGTTAAAACAACATGTACAACAATCGCTTGCCAGAAAGGTGGACCTGGGCGGACGGGTTGAGCTCCTGCGTACGGTGCAGACTGGTTACATGGTTCACCCAACAGTCTCCAATAACACCATAACATGTTGCTTGATTTATGGCTATTAGATTTATTTTTGAAAGAGAGAGGGGTCTAAAAACTCCCTAAATAAATCAAAGCAGTGTAAATTGTCGATACCATGAACCGATACTCATACTGTGAAAAATCTGCAATAAATTCACAAAAAATTCCCTTCAAATTTTATTTTTGAGATAATTTTATATTTTACATCTGTTATTTTGTCTTGATTATGTGTCGTTAGTAAAGTGTGGTGCCTTTAGGCTCTTCAAGAAAGGTATAGTTGGAAGTTATACAGTTTATTTTAACACAATTTCCCTCTGGGATCAATAAAGTATTTTTGAATTGAATTGAATTATTAATTTAACAAAAATTATTTATCGTGCCACTATAAAGAGTTCTTCTGTTTAAAGACTGATTCTCTGGTCAGTAGGAGGTTGTGATTACCAGAAAGGATGACCCTTTACTGGTATATCTTCCTGACTGTAAGCTGATAAAAGTGTTTCTACAGCTGTTTTGATCATTTCTAAGCACAAAGTTGTCTCATGCTGCTGAAGGCCTTGAAGGACAGAAAGCCAGTGCTGCTAAATGGAGAATAACTATAAAAAAGAGAGAGTAGGATAACTACAGGACTTTATGGTCACAATTCTGGCTCACAGTTCAAACAACTTGAATTATTTTTCTTCCTCTCGAAGTGAGTAGCAAAGATGCATCATGTAGATCTTATTTTGAACTGGATAAAAAGAGATACTTTCCTCAGCCGTCTATGGCTGCGAGGAATCTGCACACTATTATTTAGTATTGTGAAAACAATTAAAGCCATAAACTGGGTTTCGCCAGCCAGCACCACAAGCTCTCCCTGAGAGTAAACTGTGAAAAGAGTGCTTTGCCTAGAAATCCCACACAGCATCACTTTCACTGTAACAAGACCAAACAGATACCACAATGTAACCCCCCTCCACCAAACCCACACACACACACTTAAGAATTAGTATATCCTTAAGTATGTATGCACTAAAGTTAATGAGTGGTTTTGAGACTCATTTCACACCCCAGATTTGTGCGTGAATGATGCATTTTAATGCCGGGTCGTCTGAGTTTCCCTCTAAACTTGTTGCTGTAGAGACAAAGATGTTTGCGGGTGAAATTAGATTATTTCATGACTCCTTAGTTTTAACTCAAACCCACACATTTAAAAATTAGAACATTGTTTTAATAGACATGTGTGGGCAAGAGTTTGTGCCATCAGAAAATACATTTTTAATAGGTTTTATCATTCAGATTGAATCAAAAATGCTCAACTTGAATAAAACACTTTTAAAAACAGAATCTGAATTTGCTTAATTTAAAATCCAGTGCATGAGTTTGGAAATTATCGTCACAAAATTCTAACAGAGTTTTCCATTTTGGAAATGAAATCACTTTGCTTTGGAACTGTGTACAAATTGGCAGGTAGTGTATAGGATTTCCCGTGCTGCCCTGAATGCACCCCAAGTGTGGATGTCAGCATCCTCGGCTCAAAGCGTGAGTTCATAGTAACTACATTTTATTTATGTAGCTCTCTTCACAGGATAAAAACCACAAAGTGTTGCACAAATATATAAGACAAATGTAAGTAAAACCAAGCAAATAAAACGAAAAAATTGATAAAATCCATAGAACATAAGATCATGCAGCCGAAATCTAATTAAAAGCCAGTCTGAACAAAAAAAAGTGTTAAGTTGCTGTTTAAAAGCATAAATACAGTCTAGACAATGTAAAAATGCAGGCAGTGCATTCCATAACCTGAAGGCCTCTGGACTTAAAGTGAGTTTGTGGGACTACCAAGAGCTTTTGATTAGTTGATCACAGGTTGCGTAAAGGTGAGTGGATTTCTACGGGACAGTAGCATCACTGAACAGAGCTTTAAAAATCAGGATTAGTTTAATGTTGCGATTCACGCACAAATCTGGGAGGTGTGGAACAAGTCTCACTTTTAACTCTGATCTGTGTGTACATGTGGTTTTGTCTGTGTGTAACAGGAAACTGAAACTGTAACAGGAAATCGATTCACATCTGAATCTCGATTCCTATTTAACAAGATTCAGAATCGATCCAAAATGTTTGAGAATCGATTCTCAAAAAATATGTTTTCTGAACCTTTTTACATTTTCGCTTCGCGTAGTGTTTGTCATGCAACGGCCACCGTCGCATTGACAGGTCTGATGCGCCGTTGGCTAGCTAGCGCTAGCTGCTAGCGCTAGCTAGCTGTAGCCACTAGGCTAAAGCTTCAGCATGAAAGACGAAAGAGAAATCCAGCCCGCCCCGTCATTGCTGAAGTTAAATGTTTGGGCCGTCTAAAAGGTCTTCTCTATGCTAATGACACCCCTGGCTAAAGTTTTATTAATTTTTTTTATAAATCTGCAAGTATATAAGAGCGATCTTTCTTTAACAGCTACACATAAACATCCAGCAGCGCTGCACACCTGTGGCGCTTTCAAGGAAGTCCGAAATATATGCTGAGTTCAATAACGTAAGGACTTTTAAAATTTCTAACAAAAACAATGAAAATAATAACATAAGCCATACATTGCTGTTTAATGATGGTTGATAAGCAACATTTGGTTCATACTAAATATTTTCAATGTATTTTCTACTATGTACCAAAGAACAAACAACATACATATTACTATTTTTTTCTTCTTAAAATATATCAGCCTTTTTTTTCAAGACTATAAATTTTGTTTAAAAGGTCTTGGATGTCCAGTTGCAATTTCATGTCTTGTTACTTTTGAACCAGTTCCCTTCTCTCAACATAGATTGTAAAATCCATTTTGTGTTGATGCCCTATTATCATGGCTCACTTCATCACAGACACTTGGCAGATCAATTACAAACACAAATAATGAATGAAAGAGTATTGATTAAGAAAAAAAAGGATTTGAATCGAGAATCGCTTCTGAATCGAATCGTCACCCCAAGAATCGGAATCGAATTGAATCGTGAGATGTTGTAAGATTCCCATCCCTAGTGTATACGTATTTAACCATTTGTACGTGTACAGCTTTTTTTTTTTATTCTGAGTTTTAAGTTAGTGTAACTTTATGGGTTTAAATGTATTTTGTACTCATCATTTCTCGATATTTGTGTGTACAGTCGAACACCCGATTCTAAGTAACCGAAGATAAAACGCAAAAATATGATTTTACGGTTTTTAAATCATGTTTTACACAAGTACACAAGCTACACACAGACAGGCCGACACAAGTTACAAATAAAACACACACACAATTTAATCATTTTCTCTTACTGTTTCTGGTGCTGATATATTGTACATCCCGAAAAAGGAAAATTATACACATTAGCATCGACAATTATGACTCAATATTTAGTGCAGCTCAATTTTCACCCAGATGGATTTGTTTTACCTCGTGACTAAAACACCTTTCCTTGCAGAGTTCTTTTGTTGTCTTACTTTCTCTCCTTTATCCATCAAAACAGAGCGTTGGGATTACGGTAAATCCCTGCGGCACCAGGGAAGTAGACACATGTGAGCTCAGCAGAAATCAATTTAACAACTTCTTGTGAAAAGAGAAAATGGTTTTGGATGAAGGAAGCTTCAGTTTAATCCCAATCTAAATACATCTTTGGTTTTGTTTGCTGTGTTTGGTTTTGTGGCACAACTTTGCCCTGATCCTTTCTCATTTTGATGATCTAACAGAGGCTTTCATCCTCATACGTTAGGGACTAAATGTTTACAGGAAGCTTAAAGCATTGTGTATTCCAGACACGTGAGAAGCAAAGAAAAATTGGTTCAATTAAAGCATCAGACTTGGATTGAAATGATATAAATCAGACCTATCTTAAACATGATTACAGTGAACATCAGAGTTGATATTGATAACTGTATGTTAGGTAGCTCACTTTTTACAATAGCAGAAGATTTATGGAGAATATTAACTACTCCAATCCAACACTGTCTCCTTTAACATGATTTGATTAGAAATTTTGCTTAAACTAAATAGGAGAGACTAAGACTGCAGAGACAAGTTGTCATGTGTGAAGCAGAGATGTGTTAACTGAACAGTTTTCTTTTTCTTTTAAATGGTGAAATCTTAAGGGCATCTGTCATTTTGAAAGGTTAGTATTCAACAATTTCTACTTTACATACAGAGTAGAGGTAACTAAATCAATGAAAAAAATACATTCCCGTGGGAGCATCATCTCAGACCTGGACGCCGTACTCAATGCAGTGTGCTTTGAAGAGTTACTGAGGCTTTGACGCTGAGTGAAAAACGCAAAGCAAACGATGACATCACTGCCAGCTGTTACGGGCATATTAGATTTGCATACTAGAACACTGCACACGGGGGCTCAGTCGAGAGATAACAGGTGCAATGTGGTGCATTACCATTTGTTGATGACGACCCAAACGGTGAAGCTAAGGAGATAAAATGGCTCAGCGCCTTGATGCAGTCACACACTGGTGAAGACGATGCCATTTGTTTCTGCTAATGGTTTTAATGGCAAACCAATCTCTAAGAGCTCGCCGTCGTTTATTTGTGCAGTGGCCTGTGCTGACCCTGGCTGCATTTCATTAGTAACTTTTACTGCCTGATCCAGCTGTAGGGAGAATAAGAGGCTTGGAGCGTGGCTTAGCCTGCTAGTAATCACTCACAAAGTCACTGCGCCCTTGCTCTTTGCTGCTTTCGTCACAATATGAACGGGACTGCAGACTGTATCGAGTGAGGAGGCAGCTTGCTGATAAGTGTGGATAAAGGAGTGGATTCAAAGTGATGTCTATTGGGATAGGGGGCCGTACGGCTAAACCTCACCCTGCTAGCCACACCTTAGCTCAGTTACATGGCACTGGGCAGAGGTAATCGCTTCCTTTACCGACACTGGCTAAATCTTCTTTGAGACATGGCAGCGAGCTAATACAGACTGTGCCTTTTCCAAATCGGGACGGGTGTTGTTTCTGTTTTTAAAGCATGTCTACATGGTGGTTACATCAGCAGTCAGGGAGTGATCAGACCGCAACACCTCGTGGTATGAAGGTGTCAGACCACGAGTAGATGCAAGCGCTTTCCAAAGCTGCCTTACCAGATGTAGGGCAGCACGTCTTTAAAGATGAGGAAGGAAATTTGGAAGGTGAATTCTTCCTGAACGTTCCCAGATTCTGTTTCCCTCAAGCCAGAATGAGACTCCTCATAGCAAGAATCTGGATCAAGTTAATCTGGGATTATACCTTTACTTTTCTCCAACTCATCATCTACATTCTGATGACATCAATACTAAGAAAAAAAAAAATACGTGGTTATGTTTAGCCGCTTTTAAGCTATAAAAACAATCAAGTGGTCCACGGCTCCCATCCATGTCTATAAATCCCGCTGTGACCTTAAGCTGCACTTGCACATCAGTTTCCCAAACAAGGCCAAAGTGCCAGCTGCCACTGTTGATGTCAAACAGTGCAATTAATACAGCAACTGCTGCAGCAGATTGTGTGCTTTTAAAAAAAAGGACATGTTGGATGAGTAGAGACCAGAGCGGTGATAGATCCACACGAGCCGCGCCTCAACACGAACATTAAAGGTGGAAATGTAAAACACTGTGCATGGCTGTGATGTGTGTGCAGAAGCAAACACTCCTGAGGGACTTGGTCTAGTTTTCTATACAGTAGCAGCAGTCATGATACAACACTTAACACATGCTTCGTCTGCAACACTCCAGCTGTCCACCAGGTTTCTTTTTTTGCATCCTCCACATGTAGATTGTCTATACTTTGACAGTAACTAAGTAGTTGGGTTCATGTCTAGTGGAACATTTGTTACCATATACAGCCTCTGACCTTGTGACATTTGAGAACGCGCTAATGAAAAAACAGCTGATTTTGAGGGAATGGGAGGACAGGCGGCTGTTTAAAGTCACCTTCAGCTCCTGCTCTCTTCTTTCACTTTTAGACACAGGCAGACATCAATGTGAGAGATGGACCAATCAGCTGATCGGTAGAAACCAATACTAATCAACACAGATTTATTTTTTCTTACTCACATTAAATACAACAGAAAACTCTATAAAGGGGACACCTGCCTATGCCAGTTCAATTCTCACAGATTTTTCTATGGAACATGACTCCAAGTTACTCACGGAAAATCCACCTATTTGTTAACACATCTAAGACAGAAAATGCAGGTTGGGAAGTTGGGATACGATTGGTGCTATGCTACATGCGGAGCGGCTACATCTGAAAGAGCGGAAATGTGGTTGTGCTGAGACTGTGTTCACAGAGCACGTTAATGCAAACTAATGCATATGGGAGGGGTGTCACGATTCTCCAAATCCTAAGATCGATTTTTTATTTATTTTTATTTTTTCCTTTTACAGTACAGAGCTCAGTGTCATTTTTAGACTAGTCTACTATCATTGGTTTTATTCATTAAAACTTGTACTGTAAATCTTATTTTAAAAGACAAAAGTGATGCAATTTGTATTATTCTTGTGTAAATGGTAAATGGACTGAATTTATATAGCGCTTTTCTAGTCATGTTGACCACTCAAAGCGCTTTACACTGGACCAACATTCACCCATTCGCACTCACAAACGCACACACATTCAGGCAATTTGGGGTTAAGTGCCTTGCCCAGGGGCACAACGACACGTGACTGGAGGAAGCTGGAATCGAACCTACTACCCTCTGATGGTGTTGTTGTGAGTTGTATGAGAACTAGTGAGAGATACTTGTTAGGGAGAATGCAATGTGTGGTTCCTTGTGATGAGACCGTTGTCTTCTAAATGTTGCTACAGAGTCCCGTGTGGGACACACTATACGTAAACGGATTGGATTTCGATGTGCAAGGCCGTAACGTTAATTTCGATGGAAATCGAGATTGTGACACTTCAAATGTGTGGCGTGTGAACTATTAAAATAGGCCGTTATGTTTCACAGAGAAAGTCTCAAGTATTTTAACCATTTGCAAGCAGATGTGGTCACTAAACCCCATGAATACCAGAGGGGTCCACTGTAAACATGTCAACCAACAGAACAAGTATTTGATAAACGGCTGATGTTTGAAGTTTTTGCAACTTGTGCTTTGACAATAACAGGTCTGTTGGAGCCTAGATTCTTACTGGTTGATAGGCAATCAAATATTTCTGTCATGCAACAAAATGGAAACTATTTAAAAACCATCCACTATGATTTTCTGCTTTTTTGTTTTACATTCTGTCCCTCAGAGTTGAAGAGTACTCCTATCAGAGTAACCTTTGATAAGAATTACAGACCTATACATGCTTTTTACGTGGGATATCTTCACAAGTCAGCAGTGTTTCAAATACTTGTTCTTCCCACTGTATGTGTGTGTATATATATATATATACATATACACATATATATATACATATATATATATATATACATATACACACATATATATATATATATATATATATATATACATATACATATACACATATATATATAAATATACATATACACATATATATATATACATATATACATATATATATATACATATACATATATACATATATATATATACATATACATATACACATACATATATACATATATATATATATATATATATATATATATATATATATATATAAAGTTAAATAAATCACAAACCTTGAAAGCAAATGCTCTGATGTATGGCCATTCTATATTGCTTTACATAAAGCCTGTTCAATAACGAAATCTATTGCAATATATTCTTTTTTATATATATACATGTTCAAATAACTGTATATAAATGTAACAGTCTCACTTTCCAGATACATTGCGACAGAACAACTTCAAAAAACTTATTGTGCAAAACTCATTTAAAACGAAAGGTTCAAATCTTTTTTGCACCACGTAAAGATGAAGATATTTTACAACAAATAAAAGTTAAATGTTATCGAAACAAAGTTTAAAATTGTCTCTTTTCTTTGTTACTTATTTATAAATATAATATTGCGCAACAATAAACCTGAATTTTTAGGAAATAAAATGCTTAAAGTTTGACATGTTTCCTTCCCATTACATGGAGTATTTATCCTCCTTGGGTACCTGATACAAAGTACTGTAGGCAAAGCTATAGGACTTCACCAAAATACACAATCATGGTAGGCTAGTATAGTAAAAATCTCTACAGCTGGCTAAATTTATATCACTTTTACCGTTTATATCCCCCACTACTACTCTGATGTATAAACAGGAATCTTTTTAGTTGCTATCAAACAACCTGCAGCACTTTATTTCCTATTTTAGAAGAGTTTGTTCTTTAAAAAAAAAAAAAAAAAAAACGGACAAAAACAAAACAAAACACAGGAGACCACCAGAGCTTGGTGTTCCTGGTTGGAGCTCGGAGAAAACCAGATATTGTTATAGGCCAGAAAAAGCCCAACAACGATACCACTTTTTACAAACCGATACGATACAGATACTAGGATCTGAGTACATGTAGATACTGAGTACAGATGCTGATATTTCTACCCCACACAAAAATGCAGTGAACTGGAAAACAGGTTTTATTTTCTTCTGTGGTTGTTAAAAACAATTACGGTGAAATATTAATGCAAATAACCAGAAAAATGAAAAATAAACTATTTTTGTGAAATTATTGCAGAGTTTCCACATTTTAGGTATTGGTTCATGGCATCTGTTAACCTTAACTGATCCAGAAAATGAGTACATTAGAATCGGCCCTGATACCCGGTACAAGTATCAGTGCATCCCTAGTTACAATGAATTCATCTGAAGCTTACCACCTTATTGGTGGTTCTGCAAAGCTGTCGGTGGGTTTACTTTCTTTGTAAAACAGCCACTTTGGCTTGTTTTCAATTAAAGGGAAAAAAAATTGTATGAGTGCCCAAAGTCATCACTGATTTGTAAAGATTAGTCTCATGCTGATTTGAATACATTTAAAGTGGTTGAAATCTGAGTATCTGCTGATGAATCAAAGCAGGTGGATTTAATGATACACAGTGTGTGTTAGTGTGTGTGTGCTTGCATACATGCTCCACTTCTGCAGGTGTTGGGGCAGATTCTTCCTCTCTGCTATAGAGCACTGTGTGATCACTC
The DNA here is from genome assembly GCA_028564705.1 of Apricaphanius iberus. NCBI lineage: Eukaryota > Metazoa > Chordata > Actinopteri > Cyprinodontiformes > Aphaniidae > Apricaphanius > Apricaphanius iberus. The sequence continues at coordinate 1,756,633 of JAPXFQ010002533.1, read as the reverse complement.
AAAATATGCTTCTGGTATTAAAATGGAACGGTGAATAAGCAAAAATAGCAATGTCGATTTTAAATCTGCTCATCTGGAGGCATTTAAGTTCATTATGAGACGTCGTCAGCTTTTAACACTGAACCTTCTGTTTAAAATGAATTGATCCTTTTTTTCCTACACAGTAACATTCAGGTGTATATTTGAGAATCGACACCGAACGGACACATTTATAGTTTTCTTATTACATTTTTACGAAAAATAACTTTCTGGTTTAAAAAAGTAAAATTGTGATGCAGTTTCTTTCACAGAGGTGCGGACATTTAAATAAAAAAGAACATGAAGAATTGTGCATCAAAGCACACGTTGACCAAAAGTGGCAGTTGGGTTTAAAAGAGAGGGGAAATAAAAAAATAAAAATCTGATTCTGCTAAATCTGACCAGTCCATCACTGATCTGTTTGGCTGATTATCTGGTGCGTCTGGACTAGATATGGGTTATATTCCAGAAATAACTGCAAGCAGAGTATCGGAGCAAGATCCAAAGCCAATGAGCAGAGCTGTGTTCATTCATTCATAGTTAAACTGATGATGGTTCAGTTTATATTTACAGGACCTTTAGCAACGACTTTACGAAAACATGTTGATGTCATTTTAAGTCCATTACTGACTGTTATTTATTTAAAAAAAATTTAAATAAACACAATTACTCCAAAGTGAAGCAACTTTCTACCTGAACTGCAGCACTCTGCACTGTAAAGGCTTCTGATGAGTGAAAACAGTGAGCTATTTTTTATTTATTTTTTGGTTTGTTTCCAGGTAGATGGTGTTCCTCTCAGCCTTCATCCTGATATATTAGGGATGTGCTAATAGTTAGGCTCAGCCTTTCTAGTGGTAATAAATGAACATGAGCCCTATTTATAGCCGCTAAGCCACAGACTGTGACAACGCAATAAGCTGCCTAACACCACCGATGTTACTGCATGGTTTGTGCTCCCAAACCTCAGAATGATGCAAACTGAGGAAAACGTCCCTCCATAACAAAACGTCTTTCTCTGCATCCACAAGTTACTAAACAATAACTAATAATAAAGATAATGATAAAAATCAATAATAAAAGACTGATTTGCCTATAAAAAAATGAAACTGACTGGAAAATCTCCTTTCAAGCAAAATTTAGTTTGAGTGTAGTTCTGAATAAACAGCAGCACAGCTTAGCCATCTCATTTTCTGTCCTTTCATCTGCTGTATGGCACAATAAAGTTTAATTTCAATCAGATTTTTACTGAACAGAGCGACTGATCTTAGAGAGAGTCAGACATAACAGCAGACTAGATGAGGTTCAGGTGAATTATAAAAAGATTAGAAACTATTCTCACAAGCTAATACAACTTTTTTTTTTAAATAATCAAGTTATACTCGGAGTAAACAGAATAAATTCTCATTTTTTCAGAGTTTATAAGCTCAAATATTGAGGTGCAAAAGGGTAACTCATATCCTACTTTAACATAAACAACAATAAAATCTTACCCTTCCGACGAGAGCCGCCCCTGTGCTCCATTCTGAGGAGCGTGGCTAAAAAAAGGGGGGTGGAGGGGTGAGGGTCCTAGCAGTGGTCCTAGGGGGACTCCAGTAATGGTGGTCCAAAGTATAAGGATACTTCTACTGACGTGCACAAGTCAGGAATGCTGGCTGCACTGTGTGATAATGTGAAGATAAGCCGTTTCTGTGTGTCCGTACAAAGTGACTGTGACGACAAAGTCGGCGACATCAGCCATGCATCACAAAGCACCCTCACCCTCCCACCGACAGACCTGCAGGCGCAGGCATGCGCGTGAGAGCGCGCACAGTCCTTCCCCACAACCTCGCCGAGCTTCTGATCACTGCCACAGCTGTGAGAGGATGAGTTAACACACACACACACACACAATCATAGAAAGGGGAGGAGCGGAGACAGCAAAGAAAGCAGAAAACCGTAGTGGAGACAAACCTCCTAGGTGCTACAGGGTGATATCAGCTCAGCACAGGAGAAACCTCAACTTATACATATAAAATAATGTCTTTACTACACGTTTGTCTTATAAATATATTATATTTGAGCTTCAAACATGTAAATTCTGATAACTATGTTGCTGTGATATGACGTTTACTGATTGTGAAGAGGAATAAGCCTCAGGCAGCCACATAAACACGAAGGACAACAGAAGACAACGCTTCGCCGCGGTCTTTGCCTCGGTAAACCTACCAGTCCACTGTTCCTTTTATTTGTCATTTAATCTGTTAGGCAAAGACCATGTGAAGTGGGCACTAATCGCTTAACCAGATTAGGCTAATCCTGAACTTTTTATAAAACGAGAGGCAACGTTGAGGCCAGGCCTGAGGAGGATATGGCGTTAAAGCCATCACACCGAGTGAAGCTTCACTTCCATTTCCTGTCTTCTGGCCACATGCCCATCGGTAGGATGCCCTCTGTCTGTCTGAGACACGCTGGTTACCAAGGAGACATCTGACGAGTCATCACCCTGAGTCATCTACACGGTTTAAGGGGATATAAGCGGTGTGACAGTACATGTATCTGGATCTTTCGGTACGGGCCTATCATTTCGCTGCCAGATGTTTTCTACCCGCCTACCAACAGCTGGGAGACTAGCTTGTCGGAATATCAGTACGCCTCGAGAGTAATTTAAAAATGTTTTATTCTCGAACATGGGTAAAGTGTTATCTAAACACGAACACTGACTGTTTTCAAGTGTCTTGGTTTCTACTCTGGCTATGTCCGCTTGTACTATTACTATTATTATTTGTAATCTAATCAAACTAATCATACTTTCAAATATAAATTATGGAAACATAATAACATCCAATTAATTTCAGTAAATGAAAGGATTAAATTCGAGGAATTATTTGTCAAATAAAAACAGAAGACATATATATATATATATATATATATATGCACATTTGTATTTATTTTCCTTGATTAAGGTATACCAAAAACATAATGAAGTGTGATTGTAGTGTACCCGTACACTCCTAGTGGATACTAACAAAACACCGCTTCATGCACAGTGATCATCAGGAACAGGAGCCCATGTAACGACTAAACTGAACATCTGTCCCCACCATCATTGAGCTGACAGATGTGTCACACAGGAGCTTATAGCAGCGCAGGATTTAGTCGCACCAAGCTCCACTAAAGGCTGTCCAAATCTAAATTTAAATTCAAAATCAGCTTCATCTAAAAGCCATTTCTATATGTATTTAAAATATCTTTGCCACTTTGCAATTAAACTATTCTGTAAAATCCAACAAATGCACACAGTTTGAGATCTTAATGAGTAACGACAATTAGCAAGCAGCCACACTTTATTTAAAGCGACTATGTAGAAGTTTAACCACAAATAAATACATACACATAAAAAATGTAAAGTTTCTTCCTCCTTCATGCTCTAGTAATGCTTTAGTCAGTAAAATGAGCCCCTGCCTTTTCAACAAGGGTCCCTCTGCATGCCTGTAAATTCAGTAAAAAAAAAAAGGTGCTAATTTGTCGAACTGAGACAATCTGCTTTTCTCCCGATTCATTCTTCTATGATTTTTTTGTAAGTGCCAATTAAATTTAAATCGAGATTCTTCAATATTGTTGATTTTTAATTCAGCATGGTATTGAAAAGATGTATAATTTTCTGAATGTTCTACTTCCCACATCTTAAACCTTTACAACAGAATGAACGAAAAGTGAAGACTTTCTAAAGTAAACTGCAACATACTTAAATATACTTCATAATAAAGTGAAATAAGAGTGTTTTTTCAAGCCTGGGCTGCATGTAATAAAATAAAAATAATGAATGAATGAAAAGATTCTTATGTGAATTGATTTTTTTCCCCCACCCCTACTGTTTAGAAATATGTACAGAGTTTACAGAAGAGATCAAGGAGAAATATGTGAGCAGAGAAGGGTTTAAGCTTAAGGTATTTTTTTCTTTTTTGGGTTGGAATTCATGGACCATTATATCGACTTAATTTAAATGTGTAAAGAGCACTTCATTTCCCAGTATGCAACACAAACCGTAGACAGGAAGTGCAGGGAAGCAAGAGGACAATGGCACCCGCTGCTGGTTAAACTGAGAGACCGTCACCCAATGGAGAAACAATCCACTCTGTACATTTAGATCTTTTCCATTATCAAGAATGTAGAAAATAAACTCTGATCAACACCTTGACTAAACAACACAGATTTCTAAGTTCAGTCTTTTAAATACTTGTCTAAATAAGGAGACAGACTAGCCTCTTCAAGTGAAGGGAAGCACAGAAGTGAAGGAGAAAGAGGAGATTGTGAGATCAATGTTACTTAGTGCCTCTTATGTCTGAATCCTGACTGCCGTCTGTAAACATGAGCAGAGTTCCCGGAAACAAAAAAGAACATTAGAAAGATTCGATACCATCTAGGGCTAGCACAAATTATTACCCTGATCTACCCATCACCAATTATTTTGCTAATTAGTCGACTAATCAGATCACATGTAAAATATTATAAACCTGCTGTGAAATGTAGCTTTTTAAATACAAGTGTGTTAGCTCTGTTATACTGTCTCTAAAATACTTACTATTAAGATAATAGCTCCCTACACATTTATGAATCAATTGGAAAATAAAACCTTACAGCAGACACGTCGTGTACTAAAGGTAATGAAATGTCCATATCTACTGTTAATGTTGCTGTAATAAAACAGCGTCTTCAGGCAGAAGCTTCTGCAAAAACCTTTTTAATACAGAATGATGTGTAGTGTAGGCAGGACTATGTGGATCATCAGACGGCTGACCAAAAACATAAAAAACATGCCAACTATCAACATCTACATTGAAATACAAGTTTTTATAAAAAAGCAGTTTCACGGTCATGAAGATGTTTGTCAATTCCACATATTCCTCAGTGTTCTATGGTAAATATGCTAGCAGTGGGTGAAGGCATGCAGGGCATTCCAAATTATTTCTCTGTCACTTTATCCTGGACAAACAAAGAAACAACAGAAATGTACAAATATGCACTCAACAACTTTCAAGCATTTTTAAAAAAAAATGCGAAACGTGATGATATTTTTCGTCATATTGTTTTCTTTTAAGTCCAGCAGACATCCAGAACCAACGGAGGAAACACATCACTACCAGCATGCATCAGCACTCTGTAACTCTGCTTCTCTATACAAACATAGATCTACTCATAAGACTATAAATCATTTAGACAAAAAGCACCAGTCAGGAAGAACCAGCCACCTGTTCTAAAAACTGAAGATCAGAAAACAACCTCTCTTGTTTTTCTTCTAAGCTTTCAAATATAAAAACAGCGAATGAAAGAGATATTTGAGAACAAGAAAAACAGCATGTGACCTCGCACAGAAAACCAAACTTCCTTAAAGTCTAGTTGCCTTCCAAACAAGTGTAACTGCGTATTTTCTTTGACCTGATGCAAAAAAAATGGATGCAGAACTTCTGGTGTGAATAGAGGAAATGTTTAACTGCAGGCAGACATTCATACCAGTCCATCTAAAACACGCTGGGACTTTCCTGAGTGGGTGTTGTTTCATAGCAATGACCATAAACTTCAATTAATGATTTACTGTAATCAGTCTTCTGTATTTGTAGCTGTATTTTTTATTATTAACGACTGAACTACATCTTCAATATAAAAGTATATAGTTACTGTATGCAGTTTAGTGATAAGAATCCCACTTTGTGCCAGCGGTGTCCTGAAGAATTGCATGTTTTCAAAGCTCTATCTGCATTAATATGTAATCAAAGCCACACATCTGCCTTATAAAATACTGAAAAGAAGTTGTAAATACTTTATTAGTATCATTACTTTCATTGTTAAATGAATATCACAAATATGTTAAAGTTTTTAGTTCATACGATTCCTCAATGCGTTATTTGCAGCGGATTCTTTTTGCCTTCAAACGCAACACTGGTTGGAGATTTGAAAATAAAAATGTGGAAAATTTTAAATAAAAACTACAGTAAAGGCGTCTAGCAGGAACTTAAAAATGAGACATCATTGGGTATAAACAGAAATGGTTCAGCAGACACAAATATCAGGCTTCTTCCACCAACATGGAGTCCATTAGAAAACTTGGGGTGAGCTGATGAAAGCAGCGGAGCCGAGACGATCTGTGAACTTTCTGTCTTCATGCCACAGAATACTAACTGAAGGCCTGAGACCAGAGAGATATTTTATATTTATAGCAGGGTTGGTAAAAATGTCCCATTAGTGGTTTTGTTCAAACCAACTCTCTATATCATATTAAAAGGTGGAATTTATTACAATTGTCAATACATATGTATGCTATTAAAGTGGAAATTGTTAACGTTTGTCCAATCCATCTTTTTTTAAACAGAATTGGTTCTTTGGCAAACTGTCAAACAGCATGACCAGTACCAAATTGGTATCATACTAGTAAAAAGCAGAAAATCAATCAGGTAAGGGAATATTCTTTGTTCTTCAATTTATTTTCCATCTAGAACAGTTGCATGTTATCCTTATTTTTCTAAACATCTCACGATGAGAGTTCGTTTTGTAAGATAGCAGTCCATCTGATGCGGGTTTGCAGTTAACAGCCATGAGCCTGGATGGGCTTTAAGCCAGTTTACTGTCATCAGTTTATGTGCAAACAATAAAAAGAAACCTGGATACACATTTTATTACTCTAAATGAAACAGTACCCAAGATTAGTCGCTGTGGCTCAGTCAATGAACAGCCCCGCCCCACGAAGCCAAGCAAACCAGTAGCATTCAACTACGAGTTTCCCGGTAACAATCAAGACTCTGAAAGTCTCAGTCTATAGATACCATTAGTACCAGCGACACTTCTAAGCTTTTCTGTGCTTCATTTGTGTTTTAAGACACAAAAATGTCTAAACAATGTCCCTGGAGCAACACATGGTAGACCAATGGGATAATTATATTTTATCCTGCTTCTGATACAAAAAAAGGACAAATGTCTTCTTTGGATAAAGCTTTGTAGAAAACCACCATCTTAAAATGACAAATATAAACAGGAGTATCTAAGATTATATAAGGCAATTATTCTGTATAATCTTAGCAATATGGTCACACAATATCAATCACAGCTTTGTTAAGCTAGCCTAGCAGTCTATTGTTATGTTATTGGATGTTAAATGTATTTAATAAATTACCCTGATGTAAAGTAAAAATGCTGGTCTACAATACAAAAACATGTTTGGTACTAAACTAGGCTTCTCCCTTTTGCTTTGTGATCTGAAGAGCAGTGTAGCTAATTGCTGTTTCCCCCCCCCCCCATAATTCCACTTGGGAATTTTTTACACAGCCCTCTAAGGCATGATGCCGACCTTTCTAAAGGCTCCTCGAAGGCATTAACCGTTCCACTCGGTTCCTCCAAACGTTTGTCTCTACAACTCTCATTGTAAACATGCAGTTAGCCGCTTTGGTCTGTCTGAGTTGGCAACAGTAACTAAGGAGGGCGGGGCTTGGTGGGGGCTGAGATATACAGAATCCCACTTATTTATTGTTTCGCATTCTTTCAGAATTTCACTAGTTTAGGTCGGTCCCAGAAGATGTGATCTAGGCCTCTCATTGGTCCACCCCCACCCAATCTAATCCACTCTTTTTTACAGAACATTAGCGAACATTCAGAAATACACATATTCCCTCTGTTGTGTTTTGTGGTTGTTGGTAAATACCAACCTGGTGGTGCCACACTTATGTAATAAAATGTGTGCAACTGAACAAACACCCAAAGTGTATGAATTAATGGATCTCACCAGAGAGCGGGAAGATCCTGGAGCTTTTTAAGTGCTCTTAGGCACTGTCCACACGTAGCCGTGTATCTCACAAAACGGAGATATTTTGGTTTAGCCTGTCATCCACACGTAACCAGAGACTGTCGGCACCAAAAACGAATCTTTTTAAAAACTCCGGCCAAAGTGGAGATTTGCGTTTTCTCGGTTTTCAGTATCTGAATGTGGACGGTTGAAAACTGAGTTTTAAGAGCCGTAACGTCACTATCCGCGACAAAAAATGCTCAAACATCACATGTGCGACCCGTGTTAACTCTCAAAAACAGCATTTATGCCCTCAGAGTTGGTATCATCCATTGTTAAAGCGTGTTTTGTTTGTTTGCTTTTACAAGCTCCGTCACTGCTGCGTGCTGAAGATAGAGGATAGAAAGTTACTCTGAGCGGACAGGATTTGGGAGAACTACTGCCCCCTACAGGTTTGCCGCGTCTATGAATGTGCTGAAAAACACGTTTATCTGATTACGCGTGGATGGAGATTTTTTTTAAGGATTAGAGGATATCTTTATTTTGAAAAAAAAACCTGCTACGTGTTGACATGGCCTTAGGCTTTACATGGTCCTTTATAGAGTTACTTTAGCATTTCTCATGTGTCACAAACATTTTGCTGATTTATTTACAGTGTTGGGTAGAGTATCCAAAAATGGTACTCTAGTAAAAGTACAAAGTAAAAATATCCCATAACCCATTAGAGTAAAAAAGAGTTTGGGAAAAAAGTCTACAATATTGGCTACCTGAGTTCTTTTTCAGAGATCAAAGCGTTTGATTTATTATTTGAGCATTTTGTAAATGGACAAAAATGTAAAGTAATGTGAAAAATCTAAAGACTAAACTAAACAGAAACATGTGACAAAACTATAAAATAACAAATTACACCAGAATACTTTTTTCCCCGAAACATGTTTTAAAGTAAAAACAAAGAAACCATACTTAGAGTAGGTAATATATGTTAGACCAGGGTGAGGTACCCCCACTTGACCTTCAAATGATACAACCGTCTCAGCAGAAGGAAAATAATGTTAAAATGGCAAAGCATTTATATAAACAAGATCCCTCACTTTAACATAAACTCTATGTGTTACGTCTCATGCAATTTTGGTTAAAAAATTCATTCAGTGAATATATTTGTGGGTAGAGTAGCCAGAAACTTCACTCAAGTAAGTGTAGCAATACTTCATAAGAACTAAAGTAACGTATAACTACAGTATAACTAAAGTAAAAAGCACAGTCTGATAAAAAAAAAAAAAGCTACTGAAGTAAATGTAACCTCTGATATTTTAAAGCTTAGAAACGGGAGTGAGATTGGGCTAAAAAGGGAGACTGTAAACTAATTAGAGAAGATCACTGTGAGAAACATAATCAGACATTTATGGCCCCGGTGAAAAGAGGTGCAACTGCAAGAGGCAAAGCGAGTCTGAAACGGTGACCTTGGTGGCCCCTCAAATGCTGCTGTCAGTGAAGGAAAGTAGATCCTCTGTTAGAGAGGAGAGGCGCTGCAGGCTGGGGGCTTATCAGAGCTGCCATGTTGACAACAGGCAACTGGTGAGTGAGATCACCAAACGGGAAATAGGAAGAAGGCCAACTGTTTCTAAAAAAGCCATCAACACGACCCGACCACATGCATTGTGTTATGGCTCGTAAGCTGGAAAATACGGCTCTTCATACCCTAAGACAGTGATTCCCAACCAGGGGTACACGTACTCCTAGTGGTACGTGAGCAAACATTACGGGGGGGTACGTGGAAACATTTTGTATTTCATTTCCCAGATTATGGATGTCAGGCATTTGACAAACATTCGATGTCGAAAAAGGTAGAGAAACACTGCCCTAAAAGAGCAGCTTTTTTAATTTTTAGCTACAGCCATGTGAGGCTTCACTGCTGGGAACTCTGACATCATATCATGTTATGTCTCTTTGCTTCGATCAGGACATTCCTTTCTGTGCCTCCAACACACCCCTCAGCGTGTCACTGCACAGAGATAACAGGCGTTACAGAAGGTCCAGGCAGTTTCAATCTCTGCTCGCGGGGAATGAGCGAGACTGCGCGTAAACGCCGTTTACTGACTGCTTTACTTAGACTTTAATCGGCTGCGATGGTTTCAACATTCGCAGTAAACAAAGTTTCACTTGGTCACACCGAAGAGTAAAAAAAAAAAAAGAAAAAAAAAAAGGAAATCTTGCAACATGGCCAATGCAAACATGCAGCTGAGAGTTGAGAAACACGGAAAGGTCAGGGTTGGACACACGCTGGTATAACAATATACTAGAAAACGGGTTTCCAAAACCACCCTGAAATACCTGCAGAGACAATGAAGAAAAACCTCATCTGATTCTGTGTTTGGAAAGAAACTTCTGCACTTCCCTTAATTCCCATTTTGACTAAAGGAAACAGATGCAGAATTATGTCTTGAAACGGAACGACCCAAACAGACCAAAATGTGGTTTTAGCCTTTTGCTTAAAGAATAGAAAAATCTGATGGTCACAGTGCAACGGCAGGTTTAAACAGAACCAGATCTGGCTGGGAAACAAACAGGAAACACATGACCAGGACAGATGGGCAAAAACACAGACTGAGGCAGGAATACCTCAGACATTTCCTAACTCGGCTTAAACCTCAAAAAGAAATGAGATGATACATGTAACCCTAGATCATTTAGCATCACGACTACTCTGTTCATCCTGCTTCATGAACTTCCCCTTCAAACCGGCTCAGATTGATCCAAACCCATGAGAAGACCCACTCCAATTCACAACAGACGTCATCTCAAGGCACTTTGCAAGAAAAGTCATTTCAATACAATTATAGAAACATTCAAAACACTTAAACAGCATACTGTGTCATTGGTATGAGGTTGATAAATGCAAACCACAGGAATTTAAAGCTCCTTTAACAGATATGGAGATCAGAATATCTGTCCATTATTAACACTCCTTACTTCCTTCACCCTCACGCAATCCCTCCCCACTCAAACGCACAAGGTTCTTGCTCACTCCCTTCTGGAACACCATGTTCTGTCCAGAATCTGCATGCTATCAGCCCGATGCTAAATCAAACACGTGTGGTTGTGATTTCACGCAACCTCAAACACTGCAGTCAATTAGAGAGTCCACTTACATGTGAGAACTTAAAAAGTCCTGGTAACATCTCAGCTTCAGTGAAGTGTTGCCATCCAACATGTGCTCCAAACTCATTTCCAACTGTGTTGAATTAAAAGCAATTATATAAAATGAGGAACTAAAAAGTTCACTGCAGACGGACGCCCTGGTTCTAGGTTAAGCAGATCCATTACCAGACACATGACCTCTAAAGGCTGACTAATGGGGTTGTAACCATGCATTCAGCTGGCAAGATATTATGTTCATCAAAACAACACAAGATATTAACAATTTTTGTAGGAAATTAAGATTTTTTCTCAGTTGTTTTGAACCGCATTTAAAACAATTTTTTCGTTGTCATTCATTTTGCCAGACAGGGTCAAAAAAATCTGTTGATAAATCAATTTATAATTCTATTTTACACCTTTCAACGTCTGAGAAAGGCACATATATGATAAAATGTTACTTTGGTGTTATGTAATACTCAAATGTCCATTATAATTTATATTCTGGAGTTATTTTTCGACCCGCAAGTCCGACGCTCGGTTTCACTAAAATCCTGTTGGTGTGTCAGCGTTGCAAAGCAATACCACACCAGAACAGCAGGGGATGCCGACTTTTTCTGCCAGGTTTGCCTCCCACTGCAGTGTCGTATCAGAGTTTATATTCTTTCAACTAGACTTTATCTGCTTGAGCTTGTGAATGTATTCCTCAAAGGTCAATGGTTGACAGAAGGTACGTTTTGATTAAGCTTTAAAGCTTTTTACTAGCAGTGCAGATCGGAGAAATCTCTAAAAATGCCTCAGAACAAACAACGCTCGTTTTTGTTGTTCTCTACACCTCCTTGTGTTCAAAATTACCAAAGACCATTTTACATATATAGGTCTTGCAATAAAAAGCATCTATTGCCCAAATGCTGCCCTGACTGCTAATTACATCGACTACAGAAGGATCTTTACTGACATCTTTGTCCGCATACGCGAGCGGTTGGGTGGCAGAAAAACAAAATGAAGGGCTATAGAGATGCAACAAACACTTACTAGAGAGTTAGCGGGCAAAATCTCCGATATAGAACCACTTTAACGTCTGAAATCAGAGAGCGCTTTAGAGAGAAACTAAAAATGGCTATTGATGGCAAAACGGAAATTATTTAAAGCCCTGAAAGACGTCAGTTTGATTCGCCGGTTTCCTGGCCTCAAACTGCTGGGGAGACATTTATTCCTATTCCTAAAGCTGACCTTTCCGTCATAAAAAAGTTTACGGCTTTCAAATGTCTGGAGGAGCGTAAGTCCTCTGAGTAAGTCCTCATTGATTTATTTATGGAAATGTAGTCACTGTTGTATAAATTGTCTTCTAACTTTAGTAATTCTGGTCACTGGTGAAAAACTGAATATCTCCGCTTACACAATTCTTTTTTTTTATCACTCCAGTCATGGAGAAACATGCAGTCATGTAGCAGCTTTAATGATTAAATTGGCTGTCAGCATTAACAGCTGCTTGAATAATCAGGTGCTGATAGCGGTTTGGGACTCGAATCAGATAAAAGATCAGATGAGTGATAAAAGTGACTTTCTGATCCTGTTGGAAATGCGCCGTGGATCGAACAGATGATGACGGTGAATTTTAAAGACACATTTTGAGACGGAGAAAACGCTGATTTTCGACTGGCGGCTAGGTGTAAAAACACTTAGCGGACTACAACTCAAGAAGAAGTAGGAGACAACGGGCAGTTGCCTCCAGGACAAAGGAGAAAACCACTATTAATCTGACTGTGTGGAAAGTGGCAACAATGCTGGGGAGAAACAGTCGGTGGAGAAGCTCTACAAGGTCTCAGTGAGGATTGATATGGGTAAAAGCTCCAGAAAGTTATTTTTTGCATGATATAGGACCTTTAATTTTAGCTAACAGGAAGCTCCAAGATGTATGCAAACTTTTAAACTAAATAGAACAAGTTTGGACCTGGACCTGTTCGGTATTTTTTCTCTTTTTGGAACGGAACGTGGAGGACAAAAACTTCAATTATATGTACGTATAAGCATACGGGATGGAGAGGAGAACACAGAGGACATTCATGAGTCAGAGAGAAAAAAAGTACAGTGTTTTATATTATGGAATGGAGGGTGTGGTCTCACCTCCCCCCACTTAGCCAACAGGAAACAGGCCAGCAGGATAATCAATACCAGCGACTCCTGTTTGACTCTGTCCTCCAAACACATGAGCCAACAGCAATCCTGAACCCTCCCTAGAAAAAACAACTTTGGCATTCAAATGTCCTGTATTTACCAAGCTGTTCTCAAATCCCACAGCTTGGATGGAAACGTACAAACATGAAATGACTGTTTGGGAACCAAAATGCTTATTTAAATAAACAAAGCTCGGATCACCCACTGTCCGCATCAGAAAACACCCCTGGTCGGACTCAAATGGTTTGCATGTGCCAGAGAAACTAAAGCAGCATGATATCCCACCTAGCGATCATAATAAAGGCCATTCACTCTTCCACAGTCTGTAAAATCCTAAACCAGCAGGAGGCTGTAAATGCAGCTCCGCAGCAGAAATTAAACCCTGGGAAATAAACAGCTCAGATCCGTGTAAAACGCCGTAAAAGTAGCAGCCTGACTAAAGACATTTGAGAAAAACATTGAGTGTCAAATGGGAGTTTGTTAAAATTGCACTCCATGACCTGTCTGGTCTGAATGCTCAGATAAACACGGCTATCTCTGCACACTCAGTCATGCTGATTGATAATGCGGCTTCCAGCCAGATAGGAGAGTCTTTTAAAAAACAAATCTGCTGAATCGATCTGTCCACACGCAAGGAAGCGCCTGCAGGGTAGAAGGTAGGCGGGCAAGTAACAGGCCCTAGTTAGGTCCACCGTAAACACTGGGCTCTATCCAATTGTTCAAACCTGGGGAATTGAACTTTTCGATTTGTGGACCTGTCACAGGTTGCTGTTCTTGTGGAGAAGCATTTATCATTTCCTCCAGTGGTCAGTGTCAGTGACCGAGTGCTGGTAGAAAATATACCAAGCTGAAACAAATGCACCATAATGAGGATGGCAAAGGAGCTTCCTACAAAGGGAAAGTGAAGTTCAGTCTGCTGCCATGTCCCCCACAGTTAGATAAGTGACGAAAAGCATTTTGTAACCAGCCCAGTTATTCTCTGTATCTAGCAGGAGTCAGTTTGCTTTAGCTTAGCATAAGCAATATAAGGGAATGGTAACGGCTAGCGTTTCCTGTGCAAAAGCCATTCAAATTACTCAGCAATGATACTTCTTATTTAAGCGAATAAAAATAATAACGTTAAGGAATTACAGGAGCCTATTTAGACATGCTCAGTATCAAAACAATGAGCTTCTGTTGGACATTTAAAACTCTGATAAGATGAAAGGTACGACTTGTGACTCGCCCTAGTCAACAAGGCCAAAGCGGGGAACGCAGGTAAAGCTACAGCGTTTGGGGCAACCAACCTGTCTCGTCTGATATTTAAGACTAATTTAACAATGTCAGCAAAGCTCCAAGTATGAAGTAGCTGTTCTCCCAGCAGCATAAGAAAGACTTAAATAATGTCTGCCAATGTTTAACTGGTAACTTGGACCATTAACAATGATGGTCCCATTGCAGTGTTCCAATCATTCCTGTCCATTGGGCTCTGTACTACTGTGGGTACGAGGAGACGGCTGCAGCAGGTACCCCTCCATTATTCCCCCAATTCTAAATAGTAAAGGGCTTAGCGGCTAATGTGGCTAACGATAAAACAGTAGTCTGAGAATAAGACTTACCCGTAGTAACCTGCCCTGCTAACTCTAGTTGATCAGCATAAAAAAATATATTTGTTTTAAAACATACTACAGAATTCATTTGTATTAGGGATGTCGCAATCAGCATTTTAGGCTTCGGAGGTTTGCATTATTGTGCAATCACTGTCAAACCTAACGACTTGTCAGCTAATATGGCTGATGTCCGATTACTGAAAAATGGGAAAATGTGGTCCCGATCCAATCTCGGGATGAGGACATCCCTAATTTGTATGGTTCATACCCATTTTTAAAAAGGCAAAAATGTTTTCCAATACATCTCATAGCAGAATACGATGCACCTGTAATAGTTTTTTTCCTGATCTTTAATAGATAAGATAAGGTTTACGACGTATTGAACACAGTATATTTTTTTTCTTTTCTTTTCATTCATGTCAAGTTTGAAATTCCTGTTTAATGACAATCATAGATGCTAGGGCTGGGATATGTGACCTATGACAACAAGAATCCTCCTCCCCCAAATCCACCACCATCCCTTTCTGTACTCAATGAGCAGAATTGGCCTAGTTTCCATATTGTGCTTGAAAATGTGATAGCTTCTTGCTATTGAAGGGCTTCAAACAGCCTTTAAAATCAGTTTTTGTTTCCCATTCCTTTCTGTATTTCCTAGAGTCCAGTGATCACATCGAGCAGATGAGGTGAGGAAGTGACGCGTCATTTTTTCTTTCTTTTTTTAGATACCGAATTTACCGACACGGACAAAATGAAGTCGGTAACAGTGATTCATTTCTGTATTGGTAAATTTTCGGTATACAGCTCAGCCCTAATAGACACTACCAACTAACTGAATTTAAACCACACTGAACCGACTTTATTAGTATTACTTGAACACACCTACCAGCAAAAATTTCTTTAATATTTTAAATTATTAAAATAACTAGCCACTTTTTTAGCCAGCTGTGTCTACCACAGGACAATAAGTCTGGTACCAATACGTTTCCAATGAGCTTGACGTAAAAGATTGATTCATGGAGTAGAACTGGACTGAAAGAGTTGGCTGGGGAACCCATGGGAGAGTAGAACAAATGGAATAGCAGGAACACTCGGGCTAAAAAGGGAACAACGGAACGGTCTGCATGTCACACTTCCTTGAGTGGCAGTTGCGTGTGAGGCAGACCCATCTTATGCAGCAGTTGGACCACGAACAAGCGCTGCCTAAAATGCAGTGTTGCTTTCACATTATCCACCCACATGTAGCTATAAACTGTTTGGTTTTTTTCCTGAAAAATAAAGGCAGTAATTACCCTCAAAATAAAGCTAAATTGTCAGCTTGCGTTGGATCCTGTAAGCAAACTCTGGAACTTTCCAGAAAGACTCCCTTATCTACAGGCTAACAGAAGAGCAAGGTTTAAAAAAGATGTTAAAACAAAGTTGGAAAAGAGGTAAAACTCTGCAGAAACCCGTTCTTCAATCTGAACAAGTTTAGATGAAAACAACAGAATGGGATCTCACCTGTAGGATCTTCTTCCTCGTTCAGCACATTGTTCCCATCAACATCTTCCTCCCCGTTCCCTTCTTTTCCCTTCCTAGTGCCGTCCTTCACTGGGACCACAGTGAAGTTGGTGGGCATTTTTTTGTCTCGTTTGTCCCACTCTTTCCCCCCTGCTCTTATCTCCTTCTCCCTGCAAGCTGCTTCCCCTCCTGTGGCCAACCGGCTTCCACGCTGCTCTTCCTCCTCCTTCTTGTCCTCAGCTGCTTGTCTTCTTTCTTCAGACCTGATGCCCTAATGAACTGAAAACACTCCTTGGCAGACGATGAGTCTCACGCCTGAGGTTTTTTTTGTTGTTTGTTCTAGTCATTAGTATTCAGCTGTCCTCCCATGTGAGACCGACCCCCGCCTCAACCGTCCAAATAAGGAAGCGGGGCTGCCCCGCCCAGTGGGGGGCAGTCCACACAAACGGACACCCTTGCAGGAAGCATGACATGCATCTGTACTTTTTAGCGTGTGAGAACATACTAGAGGCTCTTTCTTTGGGCTGATTTTCCCCCCATGTTGGAGTTCCGCTTCGTCTCACAGACGACAAAGCTTGCAGGACCATCAGTTGTTCTAAGAAAGGAGGAAGTTTGCTCCATTCAGGAACGTTTCCACACTCACACAAAAAGAAAACGGCCTCATATTCATCTAGTTTGCCTGCGCAGCGTTATTTGACCCGGCGTGTGTAGTGACAGGTGTTCAGCAGAATCATGAATTATATATTTGGAGTAAAATACCTATAGACCTTGTATGTATTCTTCCACATAATGATTAATTAACACCATCATCAGTGTGCTGCTTTGATGGAAATGTGAGAAATGGAATCACTCATCTTCCTGACAACCTAAAACGTGCAATGCAAAAAACTCCACCTCTTCTGGTCATTTATTTAAACAATAATTATATTTAGGTCTCATCAGCTGACCTGAATGAGTCATTTCCAGAAGATCTAGCCTTACAGCCGCTGACAATCATTTCCCATGCAGACTCAGCAACACCCATGTGTGATGGGAAATGCTAAAGCTACCAACTTCATCGAAAAGTCAACTAACAGAACAGATCTGTTCCAAATGCTGCAGATTTAGAGCTACGTTGGATGTTAACTAAGTGGATGGCTACCCACCCACCCCCCACTTTTATCACCCCACTGACACCTTAGGCAAGATCAATACAGTTAAAGGAAGGGAGGGGGCAACAGGAAACAGGAAAAGGAGGAGGTGCAGAGGTTGGGAAGAGTCACACGGACCCACATGGGCAGGGAGGGTAACCAGAAAACAATGCCTCTTTTTGTTAAGAATGACAGCAAACACCGTAGCTCTGTGGACCTAATAAGTTTCCCTTTTTTTTCTTGAAATACCTTCATAAAGTGTTTGTTAGACCGAGGTTTACTCATCAAAACTGCCGACAGGAAGTACCACTGACATGAAACTCCTCTGCTTTTAAAGCGGCATCTAAAAAATGCTTCCCAGATGTGGGTGTGTTCTGAAATAAGGTCCCCACCACAGGCTACATGCAAAACAAAGAACAGAAAGATTTTAGATGTTGCAGAATGATAATTAAACCCCTGCCTCAAGCTGGTCTTTTTCTTTCTACCATGATGGTGACCATTGCTCTACGCTGCATTGTTGCTAAGGCAACACTAATTTACTAACTGCTCAGTAATAAATACTAGTTTGCGTATCAAACCAAGGGCCTGATTTATACGGGTGTAGGTACCACATCTGCTACGGGGATTCCACCTTGCTATGATGAGGAGTTACATGATTGGCTGAATGCTAGAATGGCAATGTTTTGTGCATTTTTTTTAGCTACTTCATTAAACGGTTGACTAGGGATGCAACGATACCAATTTTTTCTAACCCATATGCTACAGATACTTGGATCTGAGTGCTTACCGATACGGCGTACCAGTGCCAATACTTCTACTACACACAAAAAATGCAATGAATTTGAAGGCAGGTTTTATTTTCTTCTCTGCTTGTTACAACAAATGATGGTGAATTTGATACTAAATATAACAACAATTAGCCACGTTTCGCCTGACAAGCGCACTTCCGCACCTCCTCCACTCATTACTCTATGAAGTATTTTGCAACAGAACACAACTTGTTCTCCACTCAATAATGTCAGACAAGGGGAACCAGACAGCTGCTACCACTTCAACTTTAGGACGAACCGACAGTCCCAAAAAAACCATTTGAAGTCGCTGAAAACAAAAGACTGGTGACTGAACAGTGACTGGTGTTTTACACTATTTCGTCTACTAGGGCAATAAGAGTTCCCCTAGGGTGTGGCCTAGAGTTCTGTGACAATGATTACGTTTACATGCACATCTAAATCTAGCTTTTTAGAGTTATCGGACAAAGCGCTTACCCCCTTTTGAGAGCAGAATCCCAGTTTACATGTCAGACAGACAATTTAATTATTAAATGAAGTATGTTCCACTCCCTGACGACAGATGGCGACATGCTCCCCTACGTGTTAGCCTAATATTGGTTAGCTTCCAGCTGCATTCAGGCAGTAAACTGAGGCTGGCGGGAGTGAAGCAGATTGAGTTAAAGCAGGATATTTAAAGTAACAACGCATCGCCTCTTCATAAGTCCAAACAGGCACTGATTGGCCGCTTACGTTTGCCTCTTAAAACACTACGATTGTTAGTGCTGGGTTGCATTTCCGGCTCTCTCAACTACCAGAGGGAGTGTGTGAGTTCGTGTGGGGGTCTGAATGCAGTGAAGTCCGATTTGAATCACATTGTCCAGTAGGGCTCCCGGGACCAACCCAGGTCGCGTTGCTAACATCTGTGGCTTTTAAAATGTCCCCTAGGTTCAGCTCCCGGTCCTCAGAAGCGAAAAAACGCTTTATAAAGCACAACAGCGGTTGGATAGACCTGCTGGCTTCAGCTCTCAGTGACTGAGTTGAAGTGTTGGAGCCCATCAACACTGGTGAGTAGCTAGTTAGCTTTAGCTTTAGCCTACAGCTGAAGAGCTGAAGTGCATTTGAAAAAGCTTTATTGACAAACCATTAGCCACTAATATTCTAAAGTGTCATAAAACGTTTAAAAGATTAAAAAGCATAAAAATAGCCTTTAATTTAAATTACTAACATGATTAAAAAATATATATCATATATTGGTTAATAATATTACTTTTCTTTGTATTTACTGATGTTACTCATGTCTCTTGGTTTGTTTCTGTGTCTTACAAACTTACTTATGATAACAAGAAGAGTTTGAAAAATGTATTAATTTAATTCTTAGTTAAAATTAGTTCATTGAAGAATAACAAAATGACTGGGGAGGCACTTCAAATACATTTTTTATATGATGTGATTTTTATTGATAATTAGCGATATCGATCAATATGACTATTTTTTATCGATATGGTCTTTTTCTATATCGTCCAGCCCTATTTTCCAGGTAGAAAAGCGGAGCTTCTGAAACTCCACTTCTGTTCGACCCCACCCGGACTAAGGTGTATTCATGCATTTAAAAAAGTCTGATTTCAGTCGGACTAATAATTCGAATTTTTCTTGCTGCTTGTAAACCTAATGTGTTTCAAGCTAGCCCGTTTTGCAGATCTGGTACAGCAACTTTAAGTGTCGAGACCATGGAAGAGGGAATACCAACACTTTACTGCGGTGCTGAAAAAAAAAATGATTCCTTTAAAAATAATTTTTTTAATCCCAAAATCAATTTAATTGTTAAACATAGTTTAACATAACATACCGTAACATACCGTTTTTACAGCTAAAATAGGACGGAAAAAGTCCAGACGGCCAGTTGAACCCTAAGCACTGAAAAGGTTAATGCAGGCTCCCCTGGTGAACTGTTACCCAGTGTTACGTCATTGAATTACAGGCATATAATTAAGATAACAGCTCAAAAAAATGTTTTTAATATCACGGGCCTATAGCTAAATGGAATTGGAAAAGACAGATAATTCAATTCTAAGGCTTGAGAATCAAATTGATTCTTGAAATATGAATCATCGATTCAGATGATGCTCTCAGTGACTGAACGTCTTCCATGTCCTTTTATCACCTTTTTGCTTTCTTTAAAATAGAAAGTACTCTTACTCATCAGTTCATTTTGTTATTTTTGTGTCTCTTCTCTGTCTTCTCAAACCCCCAGATGGTCGTGGCAGATTACCGCTTGTACTGAGCCAGGTGTTGCTGGAGATTTCTTCCTGTTAAAGGGGAGACACCCCTCCTTTCCACCGGACGCATCAGCAGCATGTTACAGCAGCACGTCATACGCGGCTGTTAACCACCGCTGTAATCAATATAATCCTTTCCACCGGAGGAGAAAGCAGCACGAGTTTTACCCGGCACATGAGCGTCATGTCGCAGCACTTTTCTAAATATACGCGGCAGTCCTATTTTCTACGCGCTACGCCTGTGAAACGTGTTAATTTCGAAATTTTGGAAAGGAGAAGACAGGAAATCAGACGACTCGGCATCCAGAAATTTTCAAAATAAAACAAAGGTGCTTCTTTCCGGTAGCTTTACTTTACTACCTGTGCAGCCCCATGAGAAGTCAGTAGGTTGCGGGAGGCTCTACACTACCTCGGATTGCCACTAACATTATTCTTTTGCACTTCGAGGGATTTTGTATATTCCCTGACATAACAAACTTATTACCGAATGTAAAACAGACAGAATATAAAACACAGACCTTTTGGAGCCACGTTGTAGTCTTTTTCCAGCTTTTTGTTGCGTTTACTGTCGAAACCACGCGTGATTTTGCTGATCTCGCATGATTTTGGGCTCTCTCGGTGACAGCTGCCCCCCTGCTGCTACGTGCTGCTGACGCCCGCCGTGAAAAGGGCCAAGCAGCAGAATATGCGAGTAAAACGTGCTGCTCCTGTAACGTGCTGCTGACACGTCCAGTGGAAATCCCGGGTTATTCCTCTCCACTGTCGCTACATGCTTGGTCAGTATGAGGGATTGCTGTGGTTGTATTCTGCATGTTCAGGGCACAACCATACATCAATGACTTAAAGCAATCTGCTGGGATTCCTTACATGGAAAACTTTTAACTAATTGGGATGTTTGCGTAATATAGTGTTTCCTCTATGTTGATTTTGGAGCGGCAGCATGGTTTCATTTTCTGCCGCCGCTGTATCAGAAATGGGACAGACGCACAATAGTCGCGGTTGCCTTTTAAATCATCCTGCTGACATAATGCACCTCCTGTTGGCTGCTGCTCACATTTCAATTTAACAAGTAGAACTATTCAGAGGTTACTGGCACTGTCCAGTTTAACTCCACATAGCCTACTGTAGTTTTGATGTAGCTTTTTGTCAAAACGTTAGCATTCTTCTGAGTCGACTAATAAACTTAACAGCTCCACCAAAAACGTCACCGCGGTGGGTCAGTTTTATTTGGACAACGTTCAACTTGTCAGTTCTGTCACCTCACGTCCTGATATCAAAGTATCTGGAAACAACAGTGAGTCACTAATATACAGACATGAAAATCACTCAGCTTTTTTGCGATATTCGCCGTTTTGAAACCAAAATAAGTGACCTAGGTGAATTGTGTGGATACGATAAGAAAAAGCAACAACAAAGGTGGAAAACACGAGAGAAAATAGACTGCTAATAAGCTGGTAAACCGCAGTAAAGTTTACTTTCCTGCTGCAGATGATGATGATGGGGAGGTTAGATGATGAGTATTAACAGTGGATCAAACTATTTGATGAGCCTGTTGGTTATTTTGATGATGGATCTGTAAAATTCTGAGCCCAATAATTTCCTTTCTGTTGTTTTATGTAGTGAATCGACTAATGGAGACTCATAATTAAGGAAATAAACGGATATGTCCACCTGTTCTTGAAAAAAAAAAAGCCAATAAATACATGTGTAGAAAATGCATATATAGAAAAATACAGAATATATTTATTCAAAAATAAAGTCAGTTTTACACAATGTAAAAAAGATAAACATCTGTAAAGGTATTCCAAACCAATATCACCAATGCCTGATGACGTCATAATATCCAAACTAGATGTGTGAATTTGCTTCGATCACAAACTTTGGATCATAGTGAATATTTCTCTCATTTACAGTATACCTTTATCAATAACCATATTAAACCTACAAAATTTTTAACTAGTGATATCAATATTGAATATTTTATAGAAAAAGCCCAGGCGCCTAAAGAGTTCAAATCAAAGTCTAAATTTTCTTCTGGGGGAGCGTATGGCCCCCAGACCTGCCCGGATGGGTAATACCCTTCGCACCTTTTTCACCCCTGACCCGTTTTCATGTCTGAATATAATACCGATTGGAAATAGTCTATAGATGTAGTAATAGACGTACCGTTGTTAAAGTAAATAGTTGTGTTGCATTAACCTACACAGAAAAGTTTAGGTTTTAATGAATTAGGCTATACACAAACACAAAAGGTACATGACGGAAATGTTGTAATCTATAGGCTAGGATAGCCTAGCTGACAATTTACAATAAATTGTTAACATTATGTACTTGGCAGTAGCCATGCCTATTTATGCCATTTAGAACATATTTTAGGAGTGGAAGGGTTCTCTTTAAGTAGCCTAACCTTGTTTCTTTCGTTGAAGTTGGATAAAAAAATGTGCAATATTACATTAGCTTTTAGACAGTCCATAGACAAAAAGTTTCTCAAAATTACCCCCCTCCCCCACACAGTTTTTGTTTCATACTAGGCTGGACCGGGGACAGGCGGGTGGGTGGTTTGGTGGGGGGGACACTGTTAGCATTTAAATGACTTTTCTTCTTAAGGGCCTCGAGATGAGAGCTGTTGTGATTGGAAGATATATAGATAAACTGAATAGAACTTGAAATGAAATTGAACTGACAAACCTCCAGGACTTAATGGAACTGCTCCATGTTGGTTTCATGTGTCCATAGTCCATTGTTCTCTCTGACTTCAACACAATTACGTTAATGTGGACCTCTCCTCTGCGGGTTCAAATTTCCGATCTCAAAATAGAAGAATCGATCGATTGTACAGATGGAAGAGGAGCCGAGGCTTAACCTTAAAGCAAGGGCACTGGCAAAAGACACACATGAGCTGAAGTCTTTCTTCTGCTCCTTTCTTCATCAATCCATATTTATTGAGATTCACCAATCTCTACTTTTTTATCTAATTGACTCTCTGGGACTAAAGACTCCATACCGGCCATAGACTGCATTTAACTTTTTAAAAAAATATATAAATAAAAACACTTCAAAGTATTTTGAAAATCCAGTAAGTCATTCAATATCTAAAAGCATGCAAAAAGTTACAAACAGAATAAAATAATTTAAAAAGTAATTTAAAAATGTAGTACAAAACAATTTTAAAAATCCCCACAAATTAATCCCATTTACTGTTATACAGAAAAGAAATGTCAACCAAAGAAGAAGAAAACGACAAATATAGTTTGATTATCTGATACTAAACTCCTCTTGTGCCGTCAATCAATTGAAACCAGCTGTCCTCTACCAGAATAACCAACAACTAAACAGTGCCCCCTAGTGGAAACAGAAGGTCGCCCTGCGTCCAAGCATCACTACAACACAACTATGAGCCAAAAGAAACGGGCTGTAGATAAACGGTCTTTATCATGTCATGTGGGTGTAGTATGGAGGACCAAAACGGACATAATTAAAAATAAATGCAGAAATATATATTTGTTTTTTTCTTTTTCCTTAGACATGCATTTTTTGCAAAGCAATGTAAATATTTTGTTTCTCCTATTCCATATTGAATGCATTTTCAGCGGGGAAAAAATCCTTCCATTTGCATAATGAGGCAGAAATGCATAAGGTAAAGTAAAAAAAGGAGAAGAGGAAATGTAAAAACAAGGAATGCCTGTATAAGGAAAAACAAAGTTTTTTTTTTCTTGACGAAAATGCACATAAAGAGGAAAAGGAAAAACAAAAGGTATTTATTTGTGCTTTTATTTTTAATTATGTCAGTTTTGATCCTCCATAGTGTAGACCACTGTCATAGTCACAAGGCTCAGTTATTGCTCCACACTGCTATACAGACACAAGAGAAACTAAACAACATTACGTCAAGTGGCATCAAATAATCTTTTTGAACAATCTATAAGAAAAATATAACTCTTGACTAAATACATTTTTCCCCCTCATTTTTAATACGAAATAATGTGAATTACCATCATTCCAGTGAGTTTTTGTAATTTGCTTTCCATTGACCAAAAGCTTTTGGTTCAACACTAGTCCTGACACAATGTTGCCCCCTTCTGACCACATATGTAATTGTTTGTGTGGAACAAACGGTACATAAAACACATATTTATCCAAACATCTGCCACATCTAGAAGAACAGAACAATTTCAACGTACTAATCTGGAGTTAAATGGTAACTGAAAATGTTTATTTTAAGGCAGAACTTTGTAGTAATTTCCAGACACTACACAGTCATATTTTCCTTTGTGATTATTCAAACAGGGCAACCAGACCATCTAACTTGCTTCATAAAACAATTGTCTGTACAGAAAGGAGACAGAGAGCAGCAGCTGACCTCACGTCAAGAACTGAGAATGAAAAAAGGAAACTAGTACCAACTGTACCTGAGCAAATGACTATCCTAGGAAGCAGCTCAGGAAAAAAAGCTAAAGACCTCTGTTGTAAAAAAAAAAAAAAAAAAACATGCAGTCATGGAAAGCTGCATCTCTACTAGGGGTGGGCGGTATGGCAAAATGTTCACATCACGGTATTGTTAAAAAACATTACAGTGTTACGGTATATAACGGTATTTTTTTGGAATACAAGACCGTTCATATCCACATTATCTTATAAGAATGAAGAATTTTAAATTTTGCTTTAAATGGCCCATTTTACTGCCATATGGACTGCATCATATTGTTTTTTACCAGACACAGGTGAATGATATGAAAATCATTAAAATGATTATGATTCTAGTAGACATTCTTGATGTTCTAAGGCTGAATGTATAATTTTTTTTAAAACCTCACGTTGGCGTAAGCAGAATTACCTGTAAGTTACTTATTCTCTCTGTGCATGCTGGTACCAAATGACCTGTGGCTTGGTACTGGTCCTTCAGTTAAAATCAGCATATTCCGATCCCAGTCAGAACAGAATTTGTTTAAATCCATCTAAGATGATATATACTACAACTATTAAAGAAGTTGATTGAGTCTGGTTTGCCCTCAAATGTAACAATTTATCATTAGATAGATAGATAGATAGATAGATAGATACATACATACACACACACACACACACACACACACACACACACACACACACACACACACACACACACACACACACACACACACACACACACACACACACACACACACATACATACATACATACATTATTCATCTCCAAGAGAAATTCACAGTTTCTCTTGGTAAAGACCACATGGTTGAAATGACTCACAGAGAAAGCCTTCCTCATGTCTATAAACACAAACTTAGAGAAAAAATACTTTTTTTTCCCATTAAGTACCAGCAGTAATGCACAATGACGAATTTTTGGAGTTTGCACTAGTCGACTACACCAGTAAGAAAGTTATTTTTTGTCCGTGTTGCTCTTCTGTTCACTGAATGCTGTTTACATCATTGCTAGGACTGCATGATGACAGAGAAACATGCAGAGATGGAAAGTAACGAATTACATTTACCCCCCTTATGGTAATCGAGTAGGTTTTTTAAAGTAGTTTTTCAAGTCTGTAATTTTACTTTTACTTAATCTTGTTTTTTTTAAATGTATGTTACTTTGCTACATTTTTTTAATTATATCCGTTACCAATATAGAAAAGCCAAAACGAATAAATATGACTTAAATAATTGCACCCAGAAATTCTGCAATGCATGACAGAAGAGAACTGGCGCTAATAAGAATAAAGATGGAAGCAGCTGACATCGGATCCAGCGAACAAAGAGACCCCATGGAATAAATGAAACTCAAAGAAAACGATGTTAACCACTGACAATATGTAAGTGACCACTTTGGTTTCAGTTCAGGAAAGGCAACTGCATTGTTATGTGTTTGGTTAGAGACCGTGGTCCCAGCTTTAAGAGCCTCAATCCTGCACAAACACGCAGAGATAAGTTAAACTAAACTACTGTCACAGTAAAGTCATAGTTTAATAAAAGATTATACTCAATTAATCAAAGACATCAGTAAAGTGTTTTTGTATTTAAACATTAACTTCTAACATCCTAATAGGTATATACAATGATTTTTTTTACTTCTATATATTTAAAAATCCCAACAAATCGGCAAGCATTAGTAGCCTACATACATGCCTGCTGAAAAACAAAAAAACCAGACAATTTATTTGCGAATCGCCACCCCAAAACAGGTGTTTTTGGGGAACGTCAGATTCTGTGACTCTACTGGGCGCTGTTTCGCTGAATTCTCATGGACAAACTTATTGCCACATTGTAAAAGTTATTAATGCCATTATTAAAATCTGAAGTGAAGTGAATATTGTTTTGCAAAGGGTATGGAACAGTCACATGATATGAACTGTTAGAATTGGTGATCTTTGAGCCACTGTCCTTCAGTCTCAAAATTTTA
This sequence comes from Apricaphanius iberus, assembly GCA_028564705.1. NCBI lineage: Eukaryota > Metazoa > Chordata > Actinopteri > Cyprinodontiformes > Aphaniidae > Apricaphanius > Apricaphanius iberus. The sequence continues at coordinate 1,729,897 of JAPXFQ010002533.1, read as the reverse complement.
CAACTTATCTATCCACACATTGCCATAAAAAAAACCCTGAAAAAAGGTTTCCACCCTCTTAAACATATTTCTATCATGAATGATGGAGAGGTCACATAATATGATAGGAGCATCTACTGAGATGAAGTTAATGAAACAGTCCCACTCATAGTCATAGATTCTGATGGTCACAGAAAATGGTGTAGCATCTGCAAAGTGAGCAAGGATGTATTCTAATAACTTTAAAATCAACTGCTGCTCAAAATTATCCATAGGTTCAGATACTAACACTAAAGCCCAGTTTATGTTTCTCCGACCACAAATTTGCACTCAGACGCAGAGGTATTGATGGAAACGTTTTTCGTTTATAGTCAGCAGGGGGCGCTAACTTTTCATGGCGGCTCTGCCTACTATCACAGCGCCGTTTCAGCTTTTTTTCTAGGCTTGTGAACGTATTTCTTCCTCAAGGAGCAATGGACGACAGAAAGTAAGTTTTGATTAAACTGTAAAGCTTTTTAATAGCAGTGCAGCTCATAGAATCCTCTAAAAATACACAGAAACAAACACAGCAGGCTTTTTTGTTGTTTTCCTACACCTCATTGTGTTCAAAATCGCCAAAAGAACAGATTAGATAAATTATCCTTTCAATATAAAGCATGTAGTGGTCAAACGCTGCATTAACTACTGATTACAGCGACTATAGAGCTCTGTTCTGGTGAAGTGATCTCTGACTGTTGCTGAACTGACCAATCAGATGCATACGCCCTCCTTTGACGGCGACAGATAGTTAAAAAATGGGGCTCTACTCCATGCGTCCTTGCGTAGGTGACGAAGAGCGGCGTTGCATCAATCCGTCTCCGTCAAAACGGAGAAGCATAAACCAGGCTTAAGGATGGAAACAAATAAAGAAATGATTATCTAGAAGGATATTAGGGCAGGGCAATTTTAAGAAAATGTAAAAGTTTTAGTAGGTGCTATATTTGAAAAGTTTTCAGTTTATTTAACGTGGTCTAATATATGGCAACAGTCTTACTGAAAGATGTCGTAGTCTTGTCTTAAATGTCTTACATTTTGTTGGTTTGTCTTCTTTGGGTCATTTGGGAAAAGTCACTACCATGGAAATCCAGAGGTCTCTTCGAGATCACAATTTAAATAGTCTCTGCAAGACATTCTGGCAACGAGCAATGAAGCTGTTACTGCGTTACGTGAGCAGTTCGGGGAACTAATCAAATCGGTGTGTCTGATTTAGGTGGAGCCAGAGGCGAGCTGAGCTGATGACGACGTCGCTGCGACGTCCGGAATCATTTATATGAATCTGTAGTATCACTGAAGATAAAGATTTACTTGCTTTTCTTATATATCAGGGAGATTTAGACTTGGTAGAAAATAGAAAAAGAAAATGAATCATTCAAGCTCACCCTATAGGCCTATATGCAGCAAAAAAATGTTGATCAAGACAGAAGGAAGAATCTCAGGGCTGATCCTTCATGTTGAAACCTGGAGATAATCACAGTAACATAAGCTTCTAACGGCTGTATGGAAATTTTTTATGGGATGAAAGGGCTTTCAAATTTTATTGGACCGGGTGGTGAATAAGACAAGAGGACCTCCATGATGTTTTCTATGTAGTCATGATAGGAAAAATAAACATTTTACTCCAAATGTCCTCACTGATCCAAGCTGTCAAGCCGGCAGGTTACCCATACGGAAGGTGTTCTCTGTCTCTAACATTTACATTTCATTAAAATCACCAGTTTAGAGTTTCTATCATTACTATTTAAGAAAGTACTGTGTTTTAGCACAGTGCTGATTAGAATAAGGGTGTTGAAACTGGTTTTATTTTTCTTCGACAGCAAAAACATTTCCAAATTTTTTATTTTCAAGATTGAGACAAAGTGAATGTTTTAAAAAATAAACTTGTACACACAGTCTTCTGCATGTTACAAACTGTCATATAAGCAATTTCTAAAAATCCAGTGTAGTGCGTGTTATATGGAATTGTACGGTATTTTTCAAATAAATTAAAAGCTCAAACTGCATAATTCTAAAAAAAAGTTTAGTGGCAGCCCAGTATAAATGTTGGTTGTAGCTCAGGTGATATGATTTCCAGCAAAGTACATCTGTAATGTTTTGGGTTTACATAAAACTAACTAAAGTAACTATTGAATTCATTACTGTTGTCACAACACATTTATAAACAGTTTTGTTCCCAGGAACCTAAAATAAATATAAATAATGCAGATCAAATTAAACGGCTTGTATCTACAAATCAAAACCAGAGTTTATTTTTAAAATGATTTTGTTACCTTCAGGGGATCAGAAAAGTTATGTTATAATGTAAAAGTGATCCAGGGTTATTGATAATATATTTTAAATACTGTACATATTGTTTGTCTTTATTTAAAATACATATTTTATAAGAAACATAAAAAATGAAAACCTTATTTCTAACTTAAAAAGTTTGGTTTTGACCTCAGAGGACCTTTAATGTTAATGACTTACAAAACAGACAGTAAAGAGGTAACAGTTAAAAGAAATGAAGAAGTAACTGAGATCAAATCTTGTGTCAAATTATAAAAGCCCACAGGGAAGTATCTTCCAAAAAAGAAAAAAAAAAAAACCTTATTTAATAAGACAAAACAAAAACTGAGAATACAGAGCTGAACCGAGAAGAGAAGTTGTACGAAACTAAAACAAAATCAGTGAGTGGAAGGAGAGATTCCACATAGATGATGATATTTAGTTAGGCTGAGCTAACTGCTAAAGCTGTGAGCAGCACAGATAAAGCTCTTCTGCAAACACGAACACATACAAACACCATATTACCCTGTATGGAAACTCTGGAGACATAAAGTCATTTAGAAAATGATTTAACCGAACTCTGCACACACATTGGGAATTCAGACTCTCAAGAGCCAGATTATGCTGTATTTTTTATTAAACTTCTTGCTTTGTGCGCACTAAATATGGAGGCATTTAATTGAATTTCAGTTTGGATCTAAAATGTGTGACCTCTGACATTCCTGCCACTGAGGCGGACATTCCATGAAAACCAATACGTGGTGATGCTACTGGGAGGATTTGAAATGACATCTCAGATGAAGACGTTTAGCTTTGAACAGAATGAACCAAGCACATGCTATGTGAACAGGAAAACTAAGCTGGTCTTCTGTAATTTCTATACAGGCTTTTCGTGGCAGGAAAGTAGTCAGATAGTGTTTCCCCTTTGCTAAAACTAGACAGCTTCTGACGAGGCCGTTACCCCTTAAAGAGTAACTCACCCCCTACCAGATTTAAAATCCTCCCTCATTTTCAGTTTGAAAAATGCCTCAGAGATGACACAGAGATGCAGGCAGCCAGAAAGATGCAGCGCAATAGTGATGTAAGCTCCATCGCCTTGGAAATGGGCAGTTATGAGGTTGAATATTTCTCTCCCTGTCCTTAAGAGAGAATAGACTAAAATGGCGGAACGTTCTGTGCAGAAGCCGCCCTGAGACTAACGGTTTTGAGCTTTTTGCTCATTAGTTTCAAACTCGCTGCGGATGTGCGGCCGAGACCGAACGTCTATTTCTACTGCACAGCATCCTAAGGCTGAATGTATAATATTTAAAAAACCTCATGTTGGCGCAAGCAACAAATTGCATCTTCTAATTTCTTTGCATGTAGTACTGAAGAATCCCGCTAGGGGGCAGAGTACCAACTCAGACCGGATTTTGCCAAAGAAGAAGTTAAATAAACATGGCGACCGTAGGTGATTATTAGCTGGTTAATATTCAGATAACAACAGAAAAAAGACGGCAGAAGTATCTTAGACGGTATGTAAAACATATTTACCGCTATTAATGATTTCTTTCCTACTGGTTTTGCTGCCATTGACCGCGTATACCTACAGATGGTCAAATAGCGCTCAACACTTCCCCCTACTGGTTACTCTCAATAGCGTTTGTAAAAGGTATGCCGTTCGGTATCGTTTGACATTTTAAAGCCGATAAATTTTTTAAACTATAGACGAGGCTCCTCTTTTTTGGAATTACTTCATCAGAATTTTGTGCTTCCTCCTGCCAGCAGCTGTACTTAGTTAAAAACGTTATTTTCTACACTGTGGTGAAGAGCGCGGAGCAGTGAAATCGGTCCTGGCTGAAACACTTCCCCTCATTAAACGTTGTCCGAGCTATTCACCAGAATAGGGGTATATCAAAAATTCATATCATAATGAAAATAAACACCAGTTTTCGGTATGAACCGGTATACCGCCCAGGCCTACATACGCAGCACTATTAGACATTCATTTATAGAGTTTAGCAGCAAAAAAAGTGAGTTTTGGGGTGAGGTACCCTTTCAACAGAAGAATATGGTGCACACGACCAAGACGTTATCAAGACCAGCGAGTACAGAGGCATGGCCAGGACCAGTGATTGCAGTTACTGTAATCCAATTACTTTTTTCGAGTAAAGGGTAAAGTAAGGGATTACAGTGGCAAAAAATGGAATTAAACTACCGTTACTTCCGTGCATGTAGGCTACGTTAGTGCGTTAGTTAGTTGAGCAGAGCGCATGTCATGACAGACATGACAAACCCTCACCTTTTGGGGAAATTAGCCGATTTGAATCAAAAATAGGTCACCTATGTGATTCCTGTATGTTCGATGAGAAATCAATCAGCTGTAAACAGCGACGCACAGACAGCAGCAACGATGGGCAAGTTTTCAGGAGACCAGACTTCTTAATGTGAATGACAGGACATGTAGTTTCAAGTACTTTTGATTCAAAACTGTTTCTACCGACCTTAAGTTTAGTTTCCTTTTATTTCGGCTGTGTACCTTCGCCAGCCAGCGGACCATGGCTCTCTTTTCTGCTCTTCACCAGAGAACGCAGCTGGTCCGGCTTTTGGAAACTAAAGTAACAGCGTCAAACTCATAGGATTCAATACTGTGCTGTGACCAAAGTGAGAAAAAAGCAATTTCTCAGTATCTCTCCTTACAGACTCCTGTGAGATTTTAGAACGATTGAGCAACTATTCCACAGGGGCGTATCCAGGAGGTTAATGATGAGGGGCTTAAAAGGGCCCAGTGTGGGTCTGGGACTGGTGACCCAATCTGAACTGTTAAAATTACATCTGAAGTCACTTTGATTAGCTAAACTTTATGTAAAAATGTAGACCCTGCTAATAATGATACACATGAATATAATATATTTACACACGTACATGGTTATATGGCCGTCAACCATTCCCACTGGAGCACATTTGATGCTTTTATTTCAGTGTGAACAACCGCACAAAAAACATAAGAAATAAAATCGGATTTATTTGAAGAAATAGAATTGAGCAGTGAAACAAAGCCAAAGGTTCACCAATTTATCAACTCATGCTATTCCAGAGCCCAGCTGTCCTGCGGCTACTATAGAGCTAATTTGACTGTAGTATTTACCACATGTCTGTAGAGCAACAACGCATGGCTGGGCGATGTATTGATATGAAAAATATATTGATATATTTTTAAACGTGGTATGAGATATGAACATATCGCATATATCGATATGCGTAGTTCAAACTTCGCTGTGATCCTTGCTCCAGGCCAGCTGCTGTCCATGCGCTTTCAGCACTGCTTCATGTCGCCTCGCCCCTTGTCTTTCACACACAGAGAAGGGAGGGGCTGGAGCAGATACTCCGGCACTCTTCAAAAAACAGGGAGGAAGAAACAACTTCTGCAGAGCATGCAGAGGAGGGATCGGTTGGTAAACGAAAATGTAGTGGCCCAGTAATCTGGAGATGTTTCAGATTCAAAGTATAAGATGAGCAAGACATTCACGTTATATGGAGGGAGTGCCATAAAAAAGTTACAGCAAGAAGAGGGTGTGAAACCGCGCTGCAGAGAGCCCCAGCTGCAAGCCATCCACAACCCGTGAAGGCTCAAGCCCCGAAACTAAGCTCACTTCGAGCTTCATTTGCCTGCAGAACCTTATAAAAAGTGACAAGTGGTATACTATAACTAATCACTTATCACAGAGCTGAAGATGTGGTCCCAGCGGATGTAAAAAGCTACTGAAAACCAGTAGCTCGAGATATTAGCTCCCCAGTCGCAACTACTTTGCACGAGATTCAGTGTAAAAAATGTACACCGAAGTCAGGCACCGTCTCGCTGACCAGCTCGCTAACCTGCAACATTTCGCATCGACCAGTGACATGTGGTCAAACAGACTATGAGCTTTATTTGAGCCTAACAGTTCATTTTAGTCAAGACTGGGAGATAAAATCAGCCTCTCTCGAAACAGGTTAATTTTGGGTTTAAACATTTGCTCTCATTTTGTGATCAAATATATCGGGATATATATCGTATATCAATATTTGGCCCAAATATATCGGGATAGGACTTTTAGTCCATATTGCCCAGCCTTACAACAACGACTCATCATTGTGTTTTAAGCATGCTGGTGCTGAAAATAGTCCATCTGTTTCACAAAATCAGAAATCATTCCTCAAAGATGTCAAATCCTACAGCGGATTTTGCGTTACATGACTTTCTGATTAATAGACAAATATTCACAAGATATAGCTCCTCTCAGGTTCAGCATGACATTATTTATGGGTTCAGTGATTGTCGGCGTCTCGTTGTACAGTGAGCAAAATGTCAGACAGATTCCCCTCATGCTCTGTGTTAAGATACCTCAGGTCAAACTGCAACCTGTTTGGCAGACCTCACTCACTGTAGAAACTGATTTATGTTCAAATGTCCGTTCAATCAATCAATCATCTAAACGTAATCTTAGCCATGGTCAACATCTGATACAAACAGCAGGGTTCATCTTCTCACATCCTCTTTGGTTAGTGAGCTACCGACAGCGCTTGGCTTTTGCACCAACTTGCCTGTAGCTACGTATTTAACCCAAGGTATCGGCCCAACCAGACGCTGGAAATGTTTAATAATGTTTAGAAATATAGATAGAATAAAGGCAGCTTTTAGCAGCTTCAATTTTCAAGGAATAACTGCATTACACTCAAAAAGTACCACATTTTTTTAAGCTTTATTTTTCTGTCTTTGTCTCTGTATTTGTTTTACACAATTTTTCACAAATCAACATCCAACAGAGGGGTATCCCGAAAAAATATTTAGTATTGTTGATGCATTTTTGTCATTTCAGAGGGTCAAACTCACATTTAGCCATTAAACGCAAAGTTAAATATGTCAGGCCTTTATTTCTCCTGGTTTTGATTATTGTGGGTTACCTATAATATAAACCCAAAATTCAACGTCTCAAAATTATTTTATTATTATTATGAAAAATTTCAATATTAATGGGGACGCGCTAATCAGCAGCTGACTTGATAAATGTAGGAGGAGACCTTCGTTGACACCCTCTACAAAGAGGTTAAGGGTCATAAAAGGCCATTGGTAAAGAAGCTGGTTGTTCACACAGATCCAAATCCAAACATATTCATAGAAAGTTGAGTGGAAGAAAAAGTGTGATCAGGAGTCAGAATCACACTTATTTATTGTATAGCTGATATAACAGGTTAAAGAAAACTGCTTTGAGTTATAAAAGAAGTACAAACTGTTAGATGAAAGTCAAACAAATATAAGGCAAGGTAGAATAATGAAGCTAAATAACCTCCAAGCACTGCTAATAATATACTGACTGTCAAAAGAGGAAGCAGTGAGCCACAAGCGATCTAATGAATCAGACCAATGGAACTTTGAAAATACAATCCAGTGTGAGACTTTGATAAGGTTCCAATGAATCTTTGACCTTTATGTCCAGTGTTTATCAAATAACTGTCGAGTGTTGCTGACACAAAGCAGAAAGCTCACAGTCACTTCATTCATTTCTACCTCCATGTCATTTAAACAAATTTATTTTCTTATCCATCTTAGCCTAAAACCATGATGTAGGACCCTGCGTCTATGTATTTAGCGGTTCCCTTATTCAAACCGAGGACATAACGATGCAACAATTATTTGAGCCTTGTATTACATTATATTCTTAATTGCTTTGTTCTCATCCCTGCTTAGGTCACTAAATGTACATTGGGGGGAACAAGTATTTGACACACTGTTGATTTTTTAGGTTTTCACACGTACAAAGCATGTGGAGGTCTGTAATTTGTATCGACTCTTTAACAGAATCTAAAACAAAAGTGCAAGAATTCACAGAGCATGATTTTTTAAAATAACTAATTTCCATTTTATTGCATGACAAAAGTATTTGATAGCCAGAGTTTTTTTCCTGGCTAAAACTGAGGCAGAGATGGTACCATCCTGACCATCCGCCAACACATGCATGAATTCTGTGCATTCAACAGACTCACTTTTTTTAAATGGCACCATATTTTTTAGTTAAGCCTTCTAATAAGAATGGACGAGTGGGCCAAAAAAATCCCTGCTGCAGTGTTTGAATACCTGTTGAAGAACTACAGAAAACGTCTGATCTCTGTAACTGCAAACAAAGGTTTCTCAATGGTTTGAGTCTTACCTCAAGAATAGGAAGTTCTATGTGTCCATCTGAAATTTCTTATCAGAAAAAACAGAAATCACATGTGGGGTCCCCCAGGGCTCCATCCTGGGACCCCTCCTGTGCAATATTTATATGCTCCCACTACCCAAGATTATAACAGCCAATAAGATTAGTTACCATAACTATGCAGACGACACTCAGCTATACATTACATTATCACCAGGTGACTTTGATTCTATCCAGACCTTAAATGAATGCATTGAACAAATCAACGACTGGATGTCCCGTAACTTTCTCCAGCTAAACAGAAACAAAACAGAAGTAATTATTTTTGGACCTAAGGAGGAACGATACAAAGTCAGCACACAGCTTCAGCTAATACAACTAAAAACTACTCATCAGGCGCGTCATCTAGGTGTAATAGTGGACTCAGACCTGAACCTGCAGGGTCACATTACAGCTTTCTATCACCTGAGGAACATTTCTAGGATTAAAGGACTGATGTCACAGAAGGACCTTAAAAAACTCATCCATCCATTTATCTCTAGCCGCCTTGATTACTGTAAAAGTATCTTAACAGGTCTACCTAAAAAATCAATCAGACAGCTGCAGCTGTTCCAGAACACTGCTGCCCGTGTTCTCACTAGAACCAGGAAAGTAGAACACATCACCCCAGTTCTTAATTCCTTCAACTGGCTCCCTGTAGCTCAGAGAATAGACTTCAAAATATTCCTAATAGTTTATAAATCACTGAACGGTTTAGCACCAAAGTATGTTGGAGATCTGCTGTCACTATACCAACCCAGCAGACCATTCAGGTCCTCCAACAGCTTACTAAACATTCCTAGAATTAGCACTAAACAAGGAGAGGCAGCTTTCAGCTTCTATCCTCAACAAATCTGGTAAAAACTTCCAGAAGAATGCAAAAATGCTGAATCGTTAGGCTCTTTTAAATCAAACATTAAAACTCTACTATTCAGAGCTGCCTTTGAGCACTAAAATGCGTTTTTGACCCCTTTTGATTCTCGTGATGTGATTTTTGTTCTTATTTTTTTACCGATTGTGTTTAATCCTTTTTTAAATCTATATTATTTTGCATTAATTTGATCTTTTCGCATTCTCTTTTTATTCTTATGTTGTATTTGTTTTTAAATGTCATTCTTCATGATTCAGGTACTACAGTAAATGCATTTCTTTTAGCAATGATGATATGTTTTAATTTTCTTATTTTTATCATGTATTTGGATTCTCTGCCACTGGATAATGTAAAGCACCTTGAATTGCCTTCGTGTTGAAAGTGTGCTATATAAATAAAAATGTCTTCCTTGTACCAAATATTAAGTTCTGTTTGTCTGATGTATCAAATACTTATGTCATGCAATAAAATGGAAAATAATAATTTAAAAATCCACTCTGATTTTCTGCATTATTCTTTCAGATTTGGACCCTCACAGTTGAAGAGTAGCTTTGATACAAATTACAGACCTCTACATGCTTTGTACATGGGAAAACTTCAAAAATCAGCAGTGTATCAAATATCTGTTCTTCCCACTGTGATAGATTATGACCCGAGATGAAACCACAATAACTATTCAATATCCTTCTGGTAGTTATTTGAGTCATAACAAAATATCATTAAAACAGAAAACGAATTGGATACAGAGAACTACTTTTAGCTATTTGTTGTCAAAGTGGGTACAAAAACTAAGAAATTACCTTGTGGGGATGAACTGATGCTCTATGCTAATGGTATAAATTTTTACCTGAAAATGTTGGCTACAAAACAACCAAAGTGGCACAGACTACACCAGTTCTTACATATTACCGTTACCATGAGAAAAGCAGAAAAACACAATGGTGTTTGACCTGAACAGTTAAACAATGGTTAAAATGGCTTCTGAACCTGTCATAAATAAGTAGTTGAGGCCCGGACTATGAGCGTGTCCTAGTCTGACTGTGCTTTGGCTCAGCCAGAAGCCCTGTTTAGCACAAATCTGTCATCTCTGGCTTTATGCTGCCCTTCGCAAGCAGCAGAAATAAAGCTGAACAACAGTTTGGCTGTTTAGCAGAAAAGATTTAGATGAGTCACTCTGGAGCCCTGCAGCCACTGAGGACCATGTTCCTCAGGCTGTACTGGGAATAAAACTACGTTTGTGCTGCAGCTTGAAATGCCCATCCCTAATCCTCACTTTCAGTTCTTTTTCACTTTTCAGTAAAAAAAAAAAAAAAAAAAAAAGACTTGACGTGAGGTTCAACCATTGGCTGCTCTTGAGAAATTGTAGCAGCAGCTCGGCCAAAGCAAGGCAACCAAAAGCGTGTCTGATTGCTTGAAAAGTCTTAAGATGACAATGCTTCTCAGAACAAAAGCCCACATTTCACCAGTGGTTGTGTTTCTGTCTTCATAACCACTGCTTCCTCTTTTCTAAGCAACACTACATCTCTAAACATTCATTTTGCAATCATGAAAAGAACAGAACAATGCTCCAAGTCAACTGTACTGAAGCATGTGCCAACACTTTGTTTGACCATGCCACTTTCACTGTGACTGAAAAGTCACGCAAAGGCTTGCGCAAGACTTCCAATCGGCACATCACCTTTCCAAGGAAACGGCGAATGAAAACATAGCTGGAGCAGGACAGGTATGTACAGTCTGACCTGCACTGCTAAAAATACCACAACGCGTTTCCTTCTGTATTGAAAAATGTCTGACCATCCATCACACTAACATTTTCTAAACTCATTATCTGAAAGAGAAACTGGGTTCATCATCCAAATGTTTGATTCAGGAGATTCATCCACAGACGAGGAAACGAATCAACACTAAACTAACTGTAACATTTGCAGTAATCCATCATGTATTGATTGCACTACAGAGCGTGGAAAAAGGAGGAAGTAAATCAAGCAAACTTAGATAAGCCAAAAAAGCTCTCTCAGAGAAATGCACAGCGATCAGACAGTTCAGTGATATACAACTCCTCTTTTTGGGAGTTATTACTTATTGCCAACAACCTGTTTATGCTTTATAAATAACCCCATTAATCGTACACCTTAATAATAAAGAGTGATTATTTTATGTTATGAAAAGAATGTATGGGGAGCCTAAGTCTCCTCCCCTTCCTGTCGGCCCGTGGGTCCCCCGTCCAAATAAATAATGAATGGAAGTCAATGGAGCGATAAAAGTTATTTTCTGATCCTCTTTGTCTTACGTCCTGAGTTACACATATGTTGTACATTGATTTAACTGATAACTGATGATGTACATTTTGACAAATATTAGAGCAGCTGCTCCTGTAATAACATTTTCATTTTTAACGTGATCCAATTATTCGACTAATCGATTATCGATCGATTCGATCGATTATCAAAATACTTGTTTGTGGCAGGCCTATACTTATATTGTATATAATTTGTCCCTAATGTGATACACACAAGAATAATGGAAACTGCATCAATTATATGTAGTCCATCTTTTGAAATAACATTTACTGTACAAACTTTAATGATTAAAACAAATGATCAAATACTAGACTGGTCTAAAAATGGCATGGGGCTCTGTGCTGTAAAAAAATAAAATAAATAAATAAAATATTGAGAATCGAATCGTGACCCATCCATCATCCATCCATTTTAACCGCTTAATCGCGGGGTCGCGGGGGGGCTGGTGCCTATCTCCATCTGTCAACGGGCGAGAGGCAGGGTACACCCTGGACAGGTCGCCAGTCTATCACAGGGCAGGACAAACAACCATGCACACACTCACACCTAAGGACAATTTGGAGAGATCAATTAACCTGACAGTCATGTTTTTGAACTGTGGGAGGAAGCCGGAGTACCCGGAGGGAACCCACGCATGCACAGGGTAGGGATACCCTGGGCCGGGATATGAACCCACAACCTTCTTGCTGCAAGGCAACAGTGCTAACCACTGCGCCACCGTGCAGCCCCGAATCGTGACCCTTAAATCGAAAATCAGATCAAAGATTTGGAGAATCATGACACCCTTAGTCAAAATACAAAGTGCATGCATGCTAATGCATTTCTACTGTCAGACGAGCCAATAGGTGTGTATTTCCTCTTGTTTAAAAAAAAAAAAAAAATGTTTCAGGAATTTGTAGCAGTTGTGTTGCATCAGCAACTGGCAGCTGAACGGACCACAGTGTTCCACATTAATATTTAAATGAATTAATTTGTATAGTATCTTTTGTTCTCACGCATCAGAAAAAAGGTTTAAAATCCCAAATAAAAGTAGAAAACATGAAACCAAGAGAAACTGGAGGTTAGGAACCACAGCTCCTTGGGAAAAAGAAACTCTGCAACGACGATTAAACTATTAGGCTAGCAGAGCGCTTTAATCCCTCCCATCTCACCTGGATAACTGATGCCACATCCTGTCACCTGGCTCAGGTGACGGCTTAACCCCCGATTAACTTGTTACCACTGCCAACACAGACAGAAGGGCGGTCTAAAATATTCATTTCATATCCCAGAAACCAGAGTCTTAATGTTGCAGTTTCCCAAAAAGGAAATATTTAAACTATATGTTATTTATTCTATTGTATGCATGACCTGATAACATTTTGTTGGACAACTTACTGCAAGTACAGTTGCATTTTAAATGAAATTACACTAAACCATTTTTTTTGTCCCCACTTTGTTCCCCGACTGTACCGGAAATGAAGCCGCACTCTGGAACTGAAACCGAGGTACGTACCGAGGCGTACCATTACATTTATGCAAACAGTCGTAACCTCTAAAAAAATTAAAAATAACAGCCGAGCCATAGCGGATATCAGTTGGGATCCACTGGTTTATCTGGTCGCGGCAACGCCAGCTGCATGTGTTCACAGAAGATGTAGTCTCCTCTAGGATCAAGTAACAGCGACTTAGTAAAATATGTGCCGATGAGAACCAACACACAATCTATTCTACCGTTGCCGGACAGAGTAATTTATAGCAGGGGCCGTGACAAACTCAAGCAGCGAGCACACATACCAACATACCTGCACATATCTGCGTCCACAACACGTTTTCCTAGACTCCACGGAGATTTCAATCAAAATCAGCCCATGTGTTTAAACAGAAGAGACTGGTCTCGACTTGTTGTGTTCTTTTTTTTGGTTGATGTTGAAGGGAAACATGTGGAAAAAATTTTTTACAGCTCTGCAGCTTGTTCTTGACGAGACTTTCAGACACACCTACCAATTTAGCAGCCTTTTACACAACTCGACTGTGGAAACTCGGCAGATTTTTAATGTGGCCTTCCAACTGTATGGAGGCAGGTTTCAGTGATTATCAGAAGCTTCAGTCACCAGCTCACTTGTTGCTTTCCCTGTGGATCTGAGCCAGAGAGACATTTTTCAGGCTTAACATAACAGACCGCCTCGCCATGTCAACAACAGGGCTCTTCTGTGTCACCATGATTCATCACAACCATATAAACCACTCAACTCACCCTTTGATTTTTATTTATTTTCCAATCTATTCAGCCATGCTTTTTTTTTTTTTTTAAAGACGTGGAACTAAGCTGGTTTCATGGTTGCTGCTATCTGTTTGACCGTTTTATGAGTTTATGGCCAGATTTCACCATGGTAAGTGAAATATGTCAGATGGGTCGCTCAGTACAGCAAATAAAAACTCCATTCAAGCCTTCATCCCTGGACTCATGTTAAAGACACAAAACTGATCAATCCATACACACACCAGGCTGTTCCCACACACACCCAGCCATCCCCCCCGCTGGCATATGGCACGCATGCACAACCAACACTGTTATTCTCGCTTTTCACTTATTCTGGACCCTTCTACCTACCTGTGTGTTGCTATAGAGACCTTGTTAGCTACTGGAGGAAGGAGGTCTGAGTGCAAGTAGAGCACACTAAATAAGCAGAAGGATTTGACTGTATGTTAGAAATCCCAGAAATCAACGCAGCTTGTCAGATCCAATACGTACACATTATAGGCAAATCGGCCAATGACTTTTTGGCATTGTGCTTGGTAATGTACAAGATGACCTACAATTGAAATGTGATTTTTAGAAAGTAAAGGTTTTTAAGTTATAAGTGAAAACATGTGAAACTCAGTCAAGCAAATTAATCTGATTCGTTTGGCAACCATTTAATTCAGTAAAGGGAAATTTAGAAAAAAGCATATAAATTGCAACGTTTCTATAATTTTTATCACTTTTTCTAACTCTTTTAAATTTAATCTAGAATAAAAACTCATTTAGACTTGCTTATGAGTAACTGATCCTATTATTGCTTTCACTCAATTGCTAATGATTTCTTGTTTGCCTATTGTTAATTTTCATACTATTTTGATCAAATGCTAAAAGGCATTGTTTTATTGTCTTGTATTTTAATATTGCTAGTTGATTATAAATGTTTGTTTAAGCCTTCTTTTAATGATTATGTGTTTTAATTTTCAAATTATTTGTAATCATGTACAGCACCTTGAAATGCCTTGTGTTGAAAGTGCTATACAAATAACATTGCCTTTTGTTCAAAACAATGGCAAACTAAGTTATAGGAAATACTTTACATTGAATCTTGACTCCTCTCCTTTTTAACATATTTCCAGAGGCAGTAAACCAATAAATCCTTTGAGCAGACGTTTCTTGAACTCTGGTGCTACGCCGAGCCTGTGAATATTCTCATTCATCCAGGTCATGGTTATCTCAAGGAAATTTCAATCAAACGCAACTGGACTTGGTAATTTGTCTTGGAAGACGTTTCACCTCTTATCCAAGAGGCTTCATCAGTTCATGCTCGCCGCTGGTCAGCTACGCCATGTGTTTTCATATAACTAGCATGATGATGGGAAACAGAAAGTTTTGTTAAAGAGATTTCATCAACTGCTACTTTTTTTTACAGATCTACGAGCGTCTGCGCGACCATAAATGGTCAGTTGTGTTCCGCAATGAACAAGCACACACGTATTTTCAACAGGTACAGCGGCCACTACGTCAGCTGTGGCTGGAGCTCCCGGCAAACGGCTTGTGTGTTGGAGCGCACGGACAGCAGCTTTATGCCGGCGTCTCCTTCCTGACGGCAAACAGCTTTTTTCCCGCTAGTTCAACTAGCCTAGTTGCATATACTTACTTCTTGGACACAACACACAAAACACTTGAAGATCCCCTTAGCTTCTGGCGCCAGCTTCCAGACGGCTTGCAGCCTCCGCCTTTTTCCTCCATCCATGCTCAGCGCCTGGCTTGCCTTGGATTCTGCGTTCAAGACCACTCGCACATGCCTGCCCTACTTCAGTGTTTCCCCAACTGGACCTCAAGGCACACTGCCCTGAATATTTTAGATGATCCCCTGCTTTAACGCGCCTTCCGGAGAATTGCACTTAGGCAGAAAGCTGTTAATCAGTCATCAATTGAAATCAGGTGTGCTGAAGCGGAGCAAACATCTAAAACATGCAGGGGGGGTGTCCCTGCATAGGGCTGGACGATAAGCCGAAAATGTACACATACAGAAATTTGTAACCATTACAGACATCGTTTCATGTCGGTATATTTGCTATTACATAAAAAGATGTTTTAGTTAACCGACCGCCAATGTCCATTTAAACGGAAAGTTTGTTGTCCTTCAACCTGGACCTTATTTTTAGCATTAATTACATTCGTTTTCACTTAGACAAGTCTGGAGCCACTATGAGTCCTTTGGAAGAGGTTTATATCCAGTCCCGATCAGCTTTTATCCATATAATGGGAGTCTATCGGGGCAGGAGATTTGCCGCCTGTAATATGCATTACCTGCCCCAAAACTCCTTCATTGCACCAATGTTTTGTTATGAATTTAGAATGTCTTGGAAGTGATTATTAGTTCTGTTCTGGAGTGATTTAGAGGCGTATAACCCAACTACCCATCCCTGTTGTAGTTTGCCAAGGACTTTGACTTTGTGTGTTTCCAAATTGCACTAACAGAATGACCAATTGGCCTAAGTTAAGCTTCCACAGGCTCCCTTTGTACGACCTTCACAGACAACAGGTGTAATGGCTGCAACCTTATTGAAATCCCAGGTCAGTGTAAGTTGGAATCAATTAGATAAAAGCCTAAAAAAAAAACAGATGCTAAAACATTAGCACCTTCAAGACGTTCCGAACTCACAAGGGAATATCGAAAACTGTTCACGACAAAATATTGGTTAAATTAAAGAGTTTTGGGACGAATAATGTCTTATTACAGGCGGCAAATCTCTTGCCCCCATCACTCCCATTATATGGATATATGCTGATCGCAACTTTCAGCATGAAAGACCAAAGAAAAAATCCCGCCCGCCCCGTCTGTGCTGAAGGTAAATGTTTGGGCCGTCTAAAAGGTCTTCTCTATGCTAATGACACCCTTGGCTAAAGTTTTATTTATTTTTTTATAAATCTGCAAGTATATAAGAGCGATCTTTCTTTAACAGCTACAAATAAACATCCAGCAGCGCTGCACACCTGTGGCGCTTTCAAGGAAGTCCGAAATATATGCTGAATTCAATAACGTTTGGACTTTTAAAATTTCTAAAAAAGAAAATGAAAATAATAACATAAGCCATACATTTCTGTTTAATGATGGTTGATAAGCAACATTTGGTCCATACTAAATATTTTCAATGTATTTTCTACTATGTACCAAAGAACAAACAAAATACATATTATTATATTTTTTTCTTGTTCAAATATATCAGCTTTTTTTTTTTCAAGACTATAAATTTTGTTTAAAAAGGTCTTGGATGTCCAGTTGCAATTTCATTTCTTGTTACTTTTGAACCAGTTCCCTTCTCTCAACATAGATTGTAAAATCCATTTTGTGTTGATGCCCTATTACATTCATGGCTCACTTCATCACAGACACTGATTTGAATCGAGAATCGCTTCTGAATCGAGAATCGTCTCTGAATCGAATCGTCACCCCAAGAATCGGAATCGAATTGAATGGTGAGATGTTGTAAGATTCCCATCCCTACTCAGGAGGTGTTACATTACTTCTGCTCATTCAGATAATAATGACCACTCTTGGTGGGAAGGTTAGAAAAAAACGGAATACATTTCAAAGCTCTTCTTTTATCTTTCTATAATATAGATTTTAAAGTCTGAATTGCCTAAAAGTCTGAACAAAGCATTAAAACGGAAAAATCCAGAAAATAAGACTTAAAATTCTGATCGGTGCATCTCTAGAGAAAATCAAAAACTACAGTCAGAGAAAAATTATATACACAAAAAACCCAAAACACTAATCAGTTTTAAAAAGCAACTTTAAAGTGTCCTTAAAACTTAATTCAGCTGATTTTTTCTTGAGCTATGGGTGAAGTAAAAATAGGAGTGCAGAATATTGGCTACCAAGATAGAGCAGTTCCTGATATTCATTTGGTGTTATTTACTTACAGATAAGACAGCAGACATTTGGGATTTTTCCATCAATCAAAGGCGACTCAATCTGGCTGTCCATTCGACCCTGCAGTGATTTCGTGGCGCTAAACAAACGGCTGACAACTACTACTGTCAGGTTTATATGAACCGTCATTCAGAGTGGAAGAAAAACAAACTGAGAAGTCCTTCGTGGTTTAAGCCACATCAGGAACAGCTCAAAATCTATTTTAATATTCCAAACCCTGTTTTGTGGAATTTTAAAATGGTGACTACTTTAATTAAACAATATTACACTTTCACTTCACATTTTCGTGGGTAGTACCGCAGTAGAACCGAAAAATCCATTTTTTGTGTAACTTAAGGTACTTGCAACTGTGTGTCAGGGTTTTAATAGTTTTGACATGTTCATTAGTTTGAGTTTTTATTCAGTTTTGACTTAAGAGTTTCAATTGTAATTTAGTTTTAATTAGTTTTTACCATCTTTGAGGTCTTTAGTTTAGTTTTCGTTTTTGGAAAATGCTTGGTTTCAGTTTGTTAAACATGTAGAAATGTATGATGCGATCTCAGATGACTTTTATCCTTTTTTTTTTTTTTCAATGTATTGATAATACCCAGATGAACAACCATACAAATCAGATAAGTATTAAAGATATACAGTAGAGTAACTTTGAACACAATAACAGCACCTGTGCATTAAAAAGCCCAACAATTAATGCAGGTTCTCCAGTTCTATAAAAAAAAACTGACTGGCAACGTAACAAAACAAAAGCAAAGCAACCAGGAGTACTATGATGCTTTTGATCATTTTGCACATATTCTAGTAGTAAGTAATCCCAAATTGGACTCTGGCGCTTTCCCTAAACCTTTGCTGACATGACGCTAGGTGGATTGGGGCTACACAGACACCTGTTAATTTAATCTTCCTTCCAGTGTTTTGTCTGTGGGAGCCCTTTGCATCGGGGAGGCAAGGCCAGGTGGCGCTTTGGTGGAGATGGGGGTATCGGCCTTGTCTACTCTGAGCGCCCTGGGTCAGTGTCTTGGCAGCTGCTATTGATCTGAAGCTGCTGTTGCAGACGGCTCCTTGGATGACGTTTCCTTACCTTACCTGGTTCATCTGTACTCTGCCTAATATCCTTTAATGTTGCTCTAGAGCATGTGTGTGTGTGTAAATGTTTTTCAATCTGGGGGTGAGGGACGGAAAAAGGGGTTCATGTGGGGTCGTTTTTAATCTGTAAAGCACTTTGAGTTGTAATATTTTTTATGAAAAATGCTTTATAAATAAAGTTTGATTGAATCAGAAATGCTCGACTCGAATAAACGCATTTATTTTAAAACCGAATCTGAATTTGCTTAATTTGAAATCCAATGTATCAGTTTGAAAATTATTGTTGCGCAATTTAACGTTTTTTTTAATTCTGCATTTTAATAATTTGCTTTGAAACAAAGCTTGATGTTGTGATTCACTCAGTTATGTTTGTGGTTAGCACTGAGTGTATTTTATTGACAAAGTAGTTTCTTCCTGCTTCTGTTTAAATGCAATAATGCATACAGGTTTTTAATATTTATTTGTATCAATCATATACAAACAAACAAGGCATACCAGAACCTTTTTTTTTTTTTGCATCAAACACCAAATTAGTAAATAAAACATCAAATTAAAGTCAGTGAAATAAAATATGCACTGAGAGTGGATTTTTAGAGAAGACAGTTTTGGGGCAGTTTTATTGTTTTTGTATGTTATAAGGATTTCTGAAAAAGGTGGAAATCGTTCCTCCATCTGTTGATGCAGTGGGAGAGTGGTAAGAAACCTCAAATGACCCAGCATTCTACAAGCATTTAAACACACCCTGTATGCGCAAATCTGGATGAGTCTCAAAACCCCTGGAGCAGTTGTAACTCTGATCCGTACATAAATGTGGTTTTGTCTGTGTGTATCAGGAAATCAGTGCATACATATTAAACGATTTATATACAATTTATATATATTAAATTAATATAATATGAAAGTGTGGGTACTTTTGAACACACAAATCCAAGTACCCAAAGGGACACACAAAACGTATTTTATGGCTTACAAATCAAGCTTTACATATACAAGAACCTAAGCTACACAAACAGGCTGACACTTTACAAATCAGGTGTTATTTGCGCACAGATGTTTTGAGACTGTTTTCACTCCATACAGTTACCCTAAAAAAACTTCCGTTGTCTCCTCCAGTTGACGGCATTAAAACCAATACGAGAACAAAACACGAAGTCTAATCCCCTAGAAGGCGGGCAGACAAGTGAGATAAGAAGTGGGACACGGACTAATGTCAGGGCCAGCTGTCTTACCGTACTTATTAGGCTCTCTGTTGTACTCCAGGATAGGCACCGCCACCTCGGGGTCCTGCGGCTCGAACACAGAGTCCTCCAACGGCTCTTTTTCCTCCGCGGTGCTGGCAGCACAACTGCCGCTTCTTCCACCGGCGCCCGGTGCCGGGTGAGCTTCACTGGAGTGCTCTCCCTCGCTGGGAATCCTCCCTGCGGTGTCCACGGGGACCACCACGAATCTTTCCCCCATGTTTGTTTTCGTATCTCTCTTCTTTTTTCTTTTTTCCTCGCTATTCGCGCTAAAAGAAAAGACGTGCCGCTCGTTTCTGCCTGTCTGAGCAGTAACTGACGCTCAGGAGGACACGCTCACCGGCTGATCAGAGGATTGATTACAGTAGGCTAAGTCCCGCCTCCGAGCTTTTCTGATTGGTCAAGAGGACTCAGGAGCGCCGTCAATCTCCAATGGCAGCAAATCAGGTTATTTTGAATTACCAATGTAATGAGTAAAGTTTTACAAGTTACAGAAACTTCGTCTTCTCCTATCAGAAATAAAATATAATACATCTTAAAATAAAGAAGTATAACAAGTATATTGAATATTGCCCGAAGGGTTTCTTACGTAAGCTTCTTAATAAAAACAGACATTTTAAGAATATAATATACAACAAAATGTCTACGCAAGTTTGAGGTTTTATTTATATTTCTATATATATTCATTCATATACATTCCTTCTCTTTGTAAAACTGCACAATACTAAAAAGCTGAATTCTGCAACTGAAATTAATATTGCCCAAAATACTGCATATGAGATAGAGTTTTGTCGTCACAGTGGAGTTTATATTCAAATGCGTCAGTACAAGCTTTCCTTAATGATCTCTACGTGATAGGGTGATTAACACCGACCCTGAACCTCCTCTGCTATTTATAGCCCTGCCACCACAGCTCTGTCTGTAGATCATTCTAATTTAAAAAGTAATGATAGTTTAGTCATTTAGCCCACACCCTGCCTTAATAACTCTGCTATGTTCCAGCACGGAATAAATGGTCCGTCAATACCTCGGGATAGAATGACCTCTCATGTGCCCAAGCACTTCTGACACACAGTCTCCAGGGTAAAGGTTTTAAACATCCTCAGAGAAAAACACAGGAACCTAAAGTCACAATCTCCAAATGATGATTAAAATGATCGGCATGTGTCTATTTCCGCCCTTTTTGTTTCATGGCTTATGGATGTGGATATATACAAAAATATTCAACCTTCTGGTACTGTCAATATACTGTAAATACAATAAACCAATGCAGGTTATGAACATAGCATGTTCACTGAGATGACTGAAGGAGGCAAAAAGGTCATTTCACATTTCACTCAATCTCAGTATAACAACATACTTAACGAAGCATGATAATTGGAGGTCAGAGGGTCACACTAAAGTCTCCGTTCGGGGTCATGTCCCTGTGACATAGGGTAAGGCAAGGCAAGGCAAATTTTATTTGAATCGCACACTTTCAACAAAACGCAATCCAAGGTGCTTTACATGATTACAAATATGTGAAAATTAAAACATAGAATCAGAACGAGAAAGCATAAACAAACAACAATTTAGGATAAAAAACAATGTTATAATCGTATTGGCAATGATAGCATCAGTTACTCATAAGCAACACTAAATAGGTCGTTTTTATTTTAGATTTAAAAGAATTCCGTGTCTCTGCAGTTTTGCGTTCATCCAGCATTTTGTTCCAGAGTATAAAACTGTAAGCTGCTTCTCCATGTTTGGTTCTGGTTCTAGGGACGATCAGTAAACTAGAGCTGGAGGACCTGAGTGATCTGGATGGTTTGTATCGCGGCAGCAGATCTCTAATGTACTCTGGTGCTAACCCATTCAAAGATTTATAGACTAATAAAAGCACTTTGAAATCGATTCTCTGAGCTACAGGGTTCCAGTGTAAGGACTTTAGATCTGCGTTGAACGGGTTGGGGTTACTGGAGGTAACTTACTTGCTTCTGGTCTAAAAAATCATAATGTTTATCATTCTTAAATTGTCTTACAGTGAAAGATTTGAAGGCCCTCAAGCTTTAGGAAATAGATACAGGAACTAAAGGCAGACTGAACAAGCAGAGATTATATCAAAATTAAAACATGATTTTAGTAACTCAAACTTAAACATATTTTATTAGGATTTTATGGTTAAAACCGTATGCAGAGTAGTCTACTTCACTGGTTAGAATTAAAATTCTCATAACTGTTAGTTCAACCTTCACAATTGTTAGTACTTTGTGCTGATCATAGTATCTGTTTGTTATTCCTTCCAAAAAAACTGTTTTGGAAATGCATTAATTGTTTCTATGCAATTCTCTGCTGTGTCATAACAGTGTAATTTTCTTATTTCATGTCAGTCAAAATGACTTACTTACTTTTGATTGCTGAATAGCTATTCCCTATAAAACTAGTAGTGCTCAATTTATCAGAAATCTGTCTAGAAAATTTGATCCATTTCTCCATTCTTCATTGAAAATGTCTCCCAATTGTAAGTTGGTCACAGCTTTTAGCAAGTTAATGAGATGGATAGAGTTAAATAGCGGACAAGAAAATAAATACACACTTTATATTCTTGTTTTTTCGCAAACAGTTCTAATAAAAGGCCCAGAAAGTTGAGTAATGTGACAAAATGTGGCAAAAGTTCGAGTAGTATGAAAACATTTGCTAGATTCTGTTTCTGTGAAGGAGTCTTTATCGGATGGAAAGAACGTAGCAATGTTAAAACTAGCTTTTCATTACTTCTTTTTAATCTCCACTGTTAATTTGATGCAGTAAATTAAAGACTGTCCATTATCTTCAGATCATTTAAATAAAAGAACATTGTCTTAACACCCTGTTACAACTTTTTGGAATGTACCCCGTCTTTGAATCTCTATCCAAACTTACCCTAATTAAAAAGGAGTTTCTGTGTATATTACACTGTATATTACCACGTTAATAGACTTGGACCACATTTATTTTTCATTAAAGGCTCCCATAAATTTGGACCAGTGAATGATTTCTTTACTTAACATCCAACCAAAACTTATTCAGAGAGAATATTCTGGAAAAAGTCCAGACACCACTCAGACAGTAATTGCTTGAAGTGTGTCGCATGGACCAAAATAGACAGCTGGCAGAACAGTTGGATGACCGATGGGTGGGAGCGTGAGTGGGGGTGGAGAAGGGCCCTGTTGACTGTACAGAGGCAGTTTAAGTCAGTTCTCTTTACAGTCCAACTGACATGGAAAAATCGGAGTGAGTTGATGCTTCCCCGAGAAAGCTTTGAAAAAAAAAAAAAAAGAAAAGCTGGGCGGATGCAGCGTAGGCAGGGTGTGAAATAAAAACGCAGGGCTGACAAAGTCATTTGTAATCCACCATGTCCATGTTGTTTTATTCATCCGCAGCTGAAAACATCACCTCAGTACGGAGTCAATCATCGTCTGGAAGGAATGAATTCCAGATTACTTGTGTGTCAGAACAGCTGCGGCCTCTACGCGGGTTTGGAGTGAGAAGACCTAAGGAATCATTTTTAATCTATCTCAGTGAGATGGATCATGGTTTGAAGATGGTGGCATTGACAAAAAGACAGAAGGCTGAGCTGGAGGTGATGGTCTCTTTTGCAGCTGGGATAAATCATCTCTGACACTCCTGTCTGCTCTGTCCACCCTGCCAGACTGTCTTTTTGTAAGTTTGCTCACTTACAGAGAAAGGAATGTTCTCTATTTCATGTATCTTACAGATCTACCACTAAGTGGCACATAAACTTGATCAGAGCAATCAACGCAATCAACTTCTTAAATTCCAACCTCTCCACCACGATGGACAGACCAAAGAGCAGTCAAGGAGCATTAGTGACATGACAGTAGATCTGCACAAGGCTGAACTGGATATGAAGACTTTTACCAAGAAATTTGGTGGGAAGGTAGTGATAGCTTGTTCAGTGACTGAAAAACAGGAGAAAAGCAAAATTGCCATGAGTATTCCGTGGTCCCTGCCAGATCTTGGTGAGTGAATAGCTTGTCTTCTGTCAATTGGTGAGGTTTGATGTTGATTAGGTCGTGGCTGTAACATACGGGGGTTCCAAAGCAAAACATTACACTTCCTCTTCTCAGGGGCAGGTCTTAGGCTACGTCCACACTAAGCCGAAAAGGGTATACGGGGAGTTAGACGCCTAATGTTATCCACTCAATACGAGCATTTACGCCCTTTTAAGGTCCCATGATTGCGCAATCCCGTACCGACCTGTGCAAATACTGGGCATGCGCGAAAAGACGCACGACACACGCGTATAATCTACGTGACGCCAGCGCCTACATAATATATACAAGAAGCTCTACAGCTACATATCTGCTTGTTCCGTTAACCGAAGAAAATAATAGCTGCTCAGAAGAAGAGAGAGTTTTTGGTGTGGACAGACGACGAGATCGATTTATTACTCTTCGCTGTTGTCTTTGTCTGTAGTGTCGTATTGTTATTGACGCAGCATTCATTGACGCCACTTCCTTTCATTATCCGGGGAAGCGGTCCACACTAGCTCGTTTAGCCGTTGAATTAAGATTTACACGGCTCTCTTGCCCTGCTAATAGTTATCCGGCCACAGACCTTAAACGACGCCGGGTTAGTGTGGACGATAGGGGGGTGTAGACTAAATAATTGTAACTTTAAGGCATAATACGGCTTAGTGTGGACTCGGCCTTAAAGGGATACTTGGCAAGTCTGAGTGTTTTCTCTACGATGCTCCCCCTAGCGTCCGTTAGTAAATTTTGCTTTCAAACACACTGTCGTAAAAACGAACTGTTATCCCCCCCCCGCGGAGTCAGGCCATTGTTTTATGTGTTACGTTGTGATGCGCCAATAGGCGGCCGCACCCATGCTTTATTTATTTAGCCTATTTATTTGTTTGTGATGGCCACAAGTAATGACGAGACCAGTGGCATTTGCCAACATTGCCCAGTCAGAAATGTTTTTTTAGCTCGATCATGATATGTGCAACGTGATTATTATTCCCTATTATCGTAGGCATTGACTTAGGCCGTTTTCACATGTGTGGCCGTACCAGAAAACGGCCAGAGAAAATGCTAATTTTTTCTGTTCACATGTCACGGATCTCTGACCGTATTGGGATCCAGTCTTTTACTACAAATAAACAGCAGGTGGCGGTATACAAATAAGTCTTAGTTCTCCAACAAACAAGGGAGTGAGAAGTACCGACGTCATAAAACGAGCGACAGCCTAGAATGTAAACAAACTGGTCTACTGGTCAGCTGCTACCTGAAGCCATCTACAGGGTGAGTGTTGTAGTAAACCCGCCGTTTTGTAACCTGCTGTGTTGCTGTGGGATGCTTGAATCGCGTTGTTTTGGTATTTGTATGGTCGCGAGGTGATTCTGTAATTTCGGCCGGCGATGTCGTCATTTCCGCATGGAGCGCGTCTATTGTCTTGAGTACGGCCAGAGTACGGGTTGTGTTCACATGATACGTGGCCGCTCGTACCTGGACTCGGATACTACCTCCAAGGCAGGTCTCTCTGGCCGTATTCTGGCACGGTACAGTCTGTGTTCACATGGTACGAAATAAGTGGATTTTGACCAAATACCGTACCCGAGTACGGACTCCCGTACCATGTGAAAGCGCCCTTAGTGACATAAAATAAAAGTGTAGGCCATCGTAATTCAACTCATATCTGTAAAGTAAGTGAGATATTGCGAGGTCTGTATCTGACTTGGAGCTTTCGGTGTCTTTTAGCTCTCGCCATTCGGTAAAAGCTTGACCAATATTGATGCGTGTGCGAGCCCTCGCTCGGTCTGAAGCTCTTTTTCTTTTCTTGGCATCTTCCGTCAAGGGTTTTCGCTGCTTCTTCGCCGGCTCTGCCATCAGTTTGCCAAACTCGCTACCCGGATTTTGTTAGCCTGCCTCAGTGTTGGGGATGCGTGCCGAAAACTGATCCTGCTTCTCGCGATGTCTGAGACTTTGCGAGACTGAAGGACACCGGGTACGGTACACTGAACTTGCAAGTGGGATATTCTTCCTACAGGCAGTAGGCGTGGGTTACAGTGGGCGAAAAAGTATTTAGTCAGCTACCAATTGTGCAAGTTATCCTCTTAAAAAGAAGAGATAGACCTGTAATTTTCATCATAGCTGTACTTCAATTATGTGAGACAAACTAAGAGTGAAAAAAAATCCAGAAAATCACAGGGTCTAATTTTATATAATTTATTTTTGCAAACTATAGTGAAAAATATTTGGTTATCTACAAACAAGCAAGATTTCCTGCTCTCACAGACCTGTAACTCAATTGTTTGGCAGAAGGGAAATTCATAAAACCAGCAGGTCAGTGGGCCCTGTGAACCAGTGTTAAGAAATACTGATTTGGATGATCCAAAAGAGGATTGGGATAAAGTCACATGGTCAGACGAAACCAAAATAGAACTTTTTGGTAAAAACTCTACTTGTTGTGTTTGGAGGAGAAAGAATGCTGAGTTACATCCGAAGAACACCCTACCTACTGTGAAGCATGGGGATGGAACCGTCATGCTTAGGGCTGTTTTTCTGCAAAGGGATCAGGACAACCAGGTTCACCAAGAACAGCATTGATAGCCCTCTAGAGTTAAACAAAATCCTGCAGTCTCCCACTAAAGAAGTGCTCGTGTGCAGGTCTGTCTACAACCAAGCGATTTAGAGAAGTCTTGGGAGAAAGTGCTTCAATCAGATAATACCATGATTGAGTTCTTTCAAATTTCCTTGACTTGGTTTGTTTGGAGGGAGGGAAACTCTGATTGTGACCCACAGAACACAACCCCCACAGTCAAGCAAAGAAGTGAAAAGACTATAGTATGTTTACACTATCAAGGGGCTATTGACGGGATCATGTACTTTAAAACCTTGGAAGAGGACCTTTTTCCCTTCTTCCCTCATCCAGATCACTGATCACAAGAGCTGTGAATGGATCTTTCAGAATAATACGAAATTTAGTATATATATATATATATATATATATATATATATATATATATATATATATATATATATATATACAGTATATATTTTAAAAAAACAGAGTTAGCTTAATCTTTGAGTTGCCAGCAACTACCCTGCATTCATGATAAAAGCCTGTGCCTTTTCTTGTCCTGAAATCTCCAAAATGCTTTACACACCACTTACACACTGGTGATGGTAAGCTACATAGCAGCCACAGCTGTCTTGGAGACACTGACAGAAGGGAAGATGTCGTACACTGGTGCCACTTGGCTTTCTGGCCACCACCAGTAGGCAAGGCAAGAGAAGTGTCTTGGCCAAAGACACAACAACTCAAGCCTAGTTTATGCTTCTTTGACCGCAAATTTGCACTCAGACGTATTGATGGAGATGTTTTTTCAGTTATAGTACTTTTTTTCCTCTCCACTCTCGTTTGTTTTTTCAGCGTTGATCGACCAGGACAGCAGCGAGTGCTAACTTTTCATTGCGTCTCTGCTTACTATCACAGCGTCGTTTCAGTTTTTTTCTAGGATTGTGAACGTATTTCTTCCTCAAGGAGCAATGGACGACAGACAGTACGTTTTGATTAAGCTGTAAAACTTTTTACTAGAAGTGAAGCTCATAGAATACTCTAAAAAACATGGAAACAAACACAGCAGCCTTTTTTGTTGTTTCTCTACACCTTGTTTTCAAAATCGCCATAAGAACAGATTAGATAAATGATCCTTTCAATATAAAGCATATAGTGGCCAAACGCTGCATTAACTGAAGCGGTGAAGCGATCTCTGGCTGTTACTGAACGGACCAATCACAGGCATACGCTCTGCGTTGACGGAGACGGATAGGTAAGAAATTTGGCTATACTCCGTCCGTCCGTGCGTAGGTGACGGAGATATCTATCATGATATTATATCAGGACCATTGGAAGAATCACTTGGATTCACTGACAGCATGCCAGCGTAGGGCATGTCTGTGTAACAGTCAGTTGCTTTACACGGTGAAAGTCTAAATGCAAAACTGAAAGTGCAGCCAATTAACAGTCCCCTCCCATCAGACTCTGTTGTCACAGAGACTGCCCTCTGGGATGTACCTAAGTAAACAGGCTGCAGAGGTGAAGTTGTTAAGAGGGTTTCATTGGGCTACATTGATTCCCCTTAACTCAACTTTATGATTGCACACTGTTGGAAAACATTAGCCCCTTGATATACAGTGCTTTGCAAATGTATCCATAGATAAATTACAACCATAAAAAGATCAATCTCTTTTTCTAGAGATTTAACATGAGAAATGATAGAGCACATAACTCTAAAAAAAATAAATAAAAAAATATATATAAATATGTAAATGTTGTTAAATAATGTACAGCTCAAGAAATAATCAGTTTCCAGAAAATATTATTTTTTAAATATTTTGCGAAAGGAAGGGGGGTAAGAGGAGAGCTGAGTTTCAGAAAACCTAAGAGCAGCAACGCTGAGCATGTGTATAGCGGTGTGTGGTGTGAGTTTGTTTAAAAGCAAGGACTTGAAACACTGTATGCATACAAATCAATTAAAATATATGAAATATTGCAAAAAAGTAGATGGATGTCACAGTGGGGATCTGGTGGCATGCTGCTGGGGGATGTTGTAGCATTATTGTACACTAAACATGATTTGATATATATACAGTACAGACATTGTAGATTCACCCTGAAGGCATCAAAACTATGAATGAACACATAAGGAATTATGTAGTACTTTTACAAAAAATTGTGAAATAAGCTGGCCTCCAAAGTCACCAAACTTGAACCCAATGGAGATGATTTGGGGTGAGCTGAACTGCAGAGTGAAGGCAAAACGACCGACGAGTACTAAGCATCTCTGAGAACTCCTTCAAGACTGTTGGAAAACCATTTCTGGTGACTAGCTCTGGAAGCTGAAGAGAATGCAAAGCAGTAATCAGAGCAAAGGGTGGCTACTTTGAGGAATCTAAAATATAACACATGTATTCAGTTATTTCATCCTTTTTGTTTAAATACATACAGTAATTCCATACATAATGTTTCCATTCATAGTTTTGATGCCCTTAATTGAGAATCTACAATGTAGTCATGAAAATAAAGAAAAGGAAAAATAAAATAAATTTTAAGAAAAATAAAGAAATCTTTCAAGAAGGTAAAAAGTACTTCCAGTGATTTGTGGTGTTTATTATGTATTTATTTGACCTCAAAATGCAACATTAAAGGCCCAGTGTGTAATAAATTCGGCTTTTGGAAAAAAGGAGATTTGCTCATGTCCCCTTTACATTCGCTTTTATGCATTCAGAAGAGATCTGTGGATTTGTTTAGGATTGTCTCTTGCCAACTTTGAATGTCTATTTCAGCACTAAACACCGCTAACTACTTAATTTATTTCCTCAGGTTCTGGTCATATGTAAAATGTGCAGCAACATAGAGTCTTGTTTCGAAGGTTTCCTCTGTGACGACCTCAGCCATCATTTGCTGCAAGAAAGTCTCAGCTGTGTCGGGGAAATTACTAGAGGCAATGGTGCATGTCTGGACTGAATGTGGGTCAGTGATTCTGCATGAAAAGAAGCTTTTATTCTGAAACGGGTCCCCTGCTGATTTGTCGTTGCTTCTATCACAGCAGAGAGGGATGGTGGGTCATCAGAGGCGAATCCTTAGTCGTAAAATCTGACCAAATCTCAGATGAGACTAAAGATTAGAGAGAAAGCGTTGAGGTGCTGCCATGTCTACATATCAAACTGCTTTTCTCTCTAATATTTGCAACAAAAAATGGATACAAAATGAATCTTAAAACAAGAAAAGCAAACAGTTGAGTATTAAAATGTTTTTTTTCCCTCTCACAAATAAAAGTATTATACTGCATTGCATCATAAAGTTTCAGCACAAACGTGTAAAATGATCACATTTTCTTTTGTTAAAACTGAAAAACAATAGTTAGTGACACTGTGATTAGGGTATTATCACAAATACATTCTTGAGTATCATAGCTATATTGTTTTCGCTGTTCTATATCTACTTATCAGGTGTGCAGGGCAGAGTCCCCTTGGACAGGACAACACAGACAGAGACAGGGCTTGCAGAAACTCACTAATCAAGGCAATTTAGAGAAACCAATTAACCTCACATGTGGGTTTGGTTACATGCATATGCAAAAATCAATAAAGGAGAAAACTCAATGAGAATAAAAAGCAGTCATAAAAAAACAACACACTTCCTGGACAGGTCGCTGGTCCATCATAAGGCAACGGAAATAAACACAGGACAAACAACCATGCACACAAATAATCACACCTAAGGCAATTTTGAGAGATAATACCTAGCAGTTATGTTGAATTAATTCTGACTGGTTTTCCAATATGGTGTTAATTTTTTGGCCACATGATTGGCTAAAGGAATGCATTTGGCCCAGGATCAGCCTCCACCAACAAAACATCCAGACCAAACACCATGGCCAGCCACAAGGATTGGAACAAGAGCCACAACTCACCACCAGGTGTAGTATCAGCTGGATAACAACAGTTTAGGAAAAGAGGAATACTATTCTAAGCACCATGCAGCAAAGGAAAACCACCATCTATCTGAGATACTCACTCAAGTATTAAAAGGACCTGAAATTCTGTGACAAAAATTTTGACATTTTAAATTTCTAAAATAAGGTAGAAATGGAACGTATTATATTACTTACAACTCATGTTACGAAAGTCTCCTGAAGTTTAAATTACATTTATTTTCAAGATTTCTGCTATCTTAGTCCCATATCACTTATTATTTAAAAAAAAAAATTCAATGTTTTACAACACTGCTTAAAGATCTGGTACAGTGATCGCTCAACCAAGACTAATACAGAATTTTTCCCAATAATCCAGAGTAAAGCATCCAAATGCTGACAGGAGACAGGCGAAGCAAACATATTAAAATATTTAGTAGTAACAGTACAAAACAAACAAACAAACAAAAAAATTAGGAGTGACAAAACTAAACCCAGAACTGAACAGGTGCAGTTAAACATTAAAAGAGATTAAAGGTAGGGAACCTGGTGTGTGATTAAAGACGGGCAATAAGAGAGCAGAAGGCATCACTCCAGCCTACAATAAATGATGTTTTTCCATGTATGGTGAAACCCTGATCAATCAAAAATGCATCAACAAACCTTATAAGCTTTGAACACTTCTTTACCAATTTCATTTGCATTAGTTGATTAATTTAATCTCATTTGGATAAATAAATTGTTTTATTTCTTTACCATGTTACTTTTCTCTTCTACTACTCTCCAGTTGTATTTTCTGCTGTTATTTTGGCTTTTAACCTTGTTTTTTCTCATTGTTTTTCTCCCCAAGGAAGCTACACCTTGTTTAGTATCCTGCTCAGCCTCAATGCCATTTTGGATGAGGAGCATCGACTCGGATGATGCTCTCAGTGACCAAACATTTTCCATGTTTTGTTATCAACTTTTTACTTTCTTTAATATAGAAAGTGCTCTTACATCTGTTCCGTTTGTTGTTTCTGTGACCCTGCTTTGTCTTCTCAGACCACCAGACGGTCGTGGCAGATGACCACTCGTACTGAGCCAGCTGGAGGCTGGAGGTTTCTGCTGGAGGTTTCTTCCTGTTAAAGTGGAGTTTTTCCTCTCCACTGTCACTACACGCTTGCTCAGTATAACAGCTGTTGAGTTTCTTAAATAGAAACATTTTTAACTGACTGAAATGTTTGTTTGACTGTATTGAAAGTACTTTTTTTGTAAAGTGCCTTGAGATGACATCTGTTCTGAATTGACGCTACAAAAAAAAAACTGAATTCAAAATAAACTGAATTTCAGACAGAATATTAACCAGTACCTTGTGAAATGGGAAGCTGTCCAAACAGCGCTGCAACAGACCACACCTGATGTTACTGATTGTAGAGGGAGATATTATTGAGGCCTGTTTGTGCGTGCAGATGGTGCACTGTAATGAGATCCCATGGGCTTTGTTGTGCAAATTGGGCAAGTGTATTTGTTGGTGACTGACATTAAGGTAAAGAGAGAAAGATGCAAGTAATCTTTCCATCTGGAACTATGTTGAACGCACACCTGGGTGAGTCAGGTGGCATATTCTGCATATTCTGTTGTGTGCTTTGGAGATCCTT
Organism: Apricaphanius iberus; assembly: GCA_028564705.1. Classification (NCBI taxonomy): domain Eukaryota; kingdom Metazoa; phylum Chordata; class Actinopteri; order Cyprinodontiformes; family Aphaniidae; genus Apricaphanius; species Apricaphanius iberus. The sequence goes on along the minus strand of JAPXFQ010002533.1, from coordinate 1,697,674 downwards.
CTCCTGCTCATGCTGAGTCATGTTACTGTATGTGCTATCAATGGATGCCTTGACGACTTTTATATAACTGCCTTGAAAATCACATCATTATTACAACTGTTCTTGAAACATCTACCATAAACGTCTTGTTCTGTAGTAGGGATGTAACAATGCTTCGAGAATAATTTTTAAAATCGGTGCAAACTAATTTGAATATCAACTGTTGCAGAAGAAAATCGATTCACAACAGCCTGTACATAAAGATTGCGTGCTATGTACTATGTACTACGTATTACATTCTTGAAAATCTAACAGGTAGTATAGAAGGCTATGTGGCACCCCTGCTTGCACCTGACCGTCGCATCCAATGGCTGCTAATCAGAACAGAGGGAAGCATGGCTACAGCAAGCAACTTCAAGACAAGGGACGCGATTTGAAGCCAACAGTTTGGCAGTATTTTGACTTTCAAATGAAAAGGGTGAACAAAATACCGACAAGACGAAAACTGTGTGTAAGCTGTAAGAGACTCATAACGTACACATGTAGTATGACCTATATGTCTAAACATCTCGGTTGGCACCACAGCGAGCTTGTGTCGCCACAGACACCAACACAGGAGCGAAGACCAAAGGGTCAAACCACGCTAGCAAATGTATTTGCAACTCCTCTCGCCCACACCATTCCAAGGGCCCAAGCGATTGCAAAGTCCATCAGTGTTTATATCGGAAAAGTCATGAGGCCATTTTCAACTGTAGAAAGTGAAGGATTTCAACAAATGATTAAAACTATTGAGCTAAAGTACTTCATTCCATCACGTCCACACTTCAGCCAGACAGTGATACCCGAACAGTACAGGCAAGTCAAGGCACTTGGAAATGCTTGGGTGAATTGCTACATCTCTAGTCTATAGACATTTTAATTTTGTCAACATCAGGTGGGGTCACATTTGCAGTGCAGGTGAAAGACTGAAAATAAGAACCAAAGGCACACAGAAGGACATTTATGCCAATCTTGCCCTCCCCCCTTTTGCCTCTTCCAACAACCCCCCAATAAGCGGAATGGCTCTTAAGATAATGCTAACAGATATTCCTGCCATATGTGGTGTGTTAAGAGCGATTGGGTCGCTCGCAAGGATGTCAGGACCGCTCTGATCGCAAATCGGGGTTATTCAACATTAGCATTACAGCTCATATATATATCGATCTATCGATCTGAGCAACAGATCGATAGAGGCCCAGATCTACCACACCGGACAAGACCCCAGGTGTAGGCTGTGCAAAGAGTCATCAGAGACAATCCAGCACATAACAGCAGGGTGTAAAATGCTGGCAGGGAAAGCATAAATGAAACATCATAACCAAGGGGCTGGCATAGTATACAGAAAAAATCTGTGCAAAGTATGGGCTGGAAAGTGGGAAACACCTCCAAAGGTGGTGGAGAATAACGGAGCAAAGATCCTGTGGTACTTCAAGATTCAGACAGACAGGATGGTAATGGTGAACCAACCAGACATTGTGGTGGTTGATAAAATGCAGAGGAAAGCCGTTGTGTTGGATGTGGCAATACCAAGTGATGGTAACATCAAAAAGAAGGAACATGAGAAACTTGAGAAATACCAAGGGCTCAAAGAGGAGCTAGAGAAGGCTTAGAAGGTGAAGGTGACAGTAGTACCCATGGTAATCGGAGCACTTGGGGCAGTGACCCCCAAACTGGAGGAATGGCTCCAGCAGATCCCTGGAAGAACCTCAGACATCTAAGTCCAGAAAAGTGCAGTACTTGGAACAGCAAAGATACTGAGGGGGACCCTCAAGCTCCCAGGCCTCTGGTAGAGGACCCGAGCTTGCAATGGGAAAACATTTATATATATATATAATTCTTTTTCTGTAAATTACAACTGGAAGCTCATATTTGCCTCAAAGAGTCAAAAAATTCCTCAATGTAGCATAAAAGGCAGTTTATGCTGTTGTTGGATTGCCTTTGTTAAAGTCTCTTGAGAGAAATTTTTCTGTTTTTAACAGCAAACATTAAACACACACACACACACACACACACACACACACACACACACATATATATATATATATATATATATACATATATTATGTTTAACCTGTGACTCACAAGTTTATCAGGTTAAATATTCTAATTATCAGCCAGTGAATACAGCGAGACTGATGGAGTGATGCTGTCCTCTAGTGGACTTACTCTGATACTGCATGATGCTTCTTTTCAATTTATCCATTTCCCTCATCTCTATTCCAAATCATCACTGACCAACAATGGCAGAATAACACGGTTCCCAGGTTTCGTATTCATATTTGTTCAGTAACCATATGCCTTAGTTGCACAACAGCCACAATAAAATGCATGCTGCAAAAAACTGAGCTCCTCCACAGTAATTAGGCAGAAGGCAAGGGATAACTAATACATTCAAATTCATCCCCGCCATGTTTTTGCTCAAGTATAAATAATCAGCGGCTCAGCGTGGTAAATATGGTCTTACATACCTTCTACAACATTACTGCCGTCTTTTTTTTCTGTCGTAATCTGAAAATCAAACAGCTGATTATCTAATCTACGTTTGCCATGTTGATGTTGTTTCTACCCTACAAGTTTGGCCTGATGCTTGTTGCGTTTACACCGGTCAGCACGTCCAGGCAGCAGGGCAGCTAGATTACACGCAGCTGCTGCTCGGATGTGTTGACGGACCTTCGTAGCAGCTGCTGTGTGAAGTTGGGAAAACAAAACTTTGGGCGAGCTAAACACGGGGCATCTACCGATCAGCGACTCTTTGTACTGATTTCTGATCTTATTTGGAGGAAGATATTGGAGGATATTGGATTGCCAGGTGAGCAGGTAAATATTTTGTTACTTTCTTGTTATGTTAGCAAACGCTAGCAAAACCAGGTTAGGGCAAGTACGGCACTAAATACGCACTACTAGTTTCCCATTGTGTATTTAGACGAAATCTGCAAAAAGACGCATATGTCAGGCAGAGGAGAAAGGAGAGCGAGACAAGGAGGAGCGGAGCAGAGGGAGATAAAGTGCAGAAATAACAGAGAAACAACAGAGAAATCCCTGCCCATCAGCTGAAGTACTGACGTGATGCGCCGACACGGACTACAAAGTGTGCAAGCAGCTGGATTTCATTTTAAAGCATCGACTTTCGTCCGTTTGAGCGATTTGACGCACTGAACGGTGTGAACGCGGCTTGAGTCTGAGTTCTGTACTCTGCCCCCTAGTGGACCTCTCCAGTAGGATGTGCAGTGCAAATGTAAGTACGTGCCCAAGACAGCCTGTTGCTGGTGTCAACATAAGGTTAAAAAGCAAGTATATTTCCGGCCTTACTGTTAAAATGCTCTTCCAAGTGAGTATTGGCAAAACCTGGTAGGCTATTGTTTTTATGTTGAGGCAACGGGAAGTGTTACTGGCAGCTGCTGAGAGTAACTTGTAATCTAATGTAGTTACTTTAAAAAAGTAACCAGTAAAGTAACTAAGTTAGTTTTGGTAGGAGTAATTAGTAGTCCGTAATCAGATTTTTATTTCAAAGTAACTTTGGCAGCACAGATGGGGATTTATGGTATATGAAAAATTAGCATGCTAGATGGTATAAAAAGTGGACGGTGAAGATTTACTGTAGTAAATAAATATGTATCTATATATGTAAAAAAGCTTTTAGGTTTTACTTTTGTAAGTTTAGATTCTTTTCTGCCCTAATGATAAAAAGTATAATAATAAGAACATTTTTTTCACACTGCTGTAATTTAATCTAGAACGAAAGTCTCTCATCATCGACATTTGGTTAAAAATTAGGGATGTAAAACACAAAAAACAAGTTTTGGTTATGCTTTTTATTTTGGACATCATGATTAGCATTTTTCAGTACGGAGGAATGTTAGATAATGGAAATCCCTATGAGACCCTGCTAAACTAAAAACTCTCAAGTGTAGAGATCTTGTTAATTTTAGAATCGCACAAGTTATGTTTGAAATAATTAATCAGGAAGCCCCACACAGTGTCCAGATGTTGTGTCGATTAAGCGACAGTGAATATACCCTACGTGGGACATCTTTAAGACACCAATGACCAGAACTAATAACAAGTATCACATCGAAAGGGGTTAGTCTATGGAATAATTTAAGTGACGGAGTTAAATCATGCCAAACATTCAATAAATTTAAAAGACTTTTGAGGATGGAAATGTTAAACACGTATAGTGTCAACGCACTGATGGACTTTTCGTTATATTACCTTTAACTAAATCCTTATTTCGTATTCCTGTTGTCTTACTTGTTAGTACTTGGAGCATTAGCTTTTCTTTCTTCCTTACTCTAGCTCGGGGTTTGTAATATGGAAGTAGTATTTGTATTTGTATGTATTTTGATCTCCATTAGCTGTAACAAGTACAACTATTCTTCCTGGAGTCAATCCAAAATGCTTCATTTAGGACAGTTTTTTTTCCCCATCAGTTTTTCACAACACCACACATCTAAACAGAGTTTAAAAATAACACAGAAAAACCCAAAACACCCCCCCCCCCCATGATCTGTGTTCTGTTATAGCATTGTGGGTGTCGGCCGCGGGCTGCCATGAGGCGGTACAGGCGGATGCTGTGCAAAGCAGGCACACACAAACAACCCTCTGCTCAACTCAACCAAACAAGCCACAAATAAAGATTCCAACTAATACTCAATAAATGTCTGTTTAATTTCAGACTCTTTTACTACAATATATCAATTGAAAATTATACAAAAACAAAATGTCAATTTAAACACAATATACAAATATATTGTTGACTCTGTCACAACATACATATACATAGGATCTGGTTTCTGCTATTATTTCAGCAGTAAAAGAGAGATTACTTGGCTCATAGTTAGTACTATTATATCGTAGCTCTTACAATAGCACAAAGTCCTCATTAGATTATTAATTCTGACTGACTGGAACCTAAAGTTTACAGTCAACTAAAACGAAAAATGCTTTTTCAAAATGGCTTAAATTGGAATTTACTATTTGCTGTAATGATGTCACATGGCAAAGTGTTCCAGTTATACATTGCTCGATACATTACTGTGCTTTTTCCACAATTGGTTTTTCACTTTGGGTAATTTGAATCTACCCTCCGTGGCATGCCTGGTTTCATAGCTGTGTTCATCGGAGCTAAAGCATAGCTTTTGCTGAAGCACATTTGGAATTTTGGTAATAATAATGTTTCTGGTCAAATTTAGCAATGAGGCTAAGAATCTCTCCTTTACTTTTAACCATGACAAGACATTATGCATCATGTTCACATCAGTTCTTAGTGGGCATCGAAGTGCACACCGAGGTGCTCTGTTTTGGATTGTTTGTATGGCCTTTATATGTGTTGCTGCAGCACAGGACCAAATCTCAGGACAGTAATCTAGCCGTAACAGTACAACAGTTTTTTACAACATCTGCAGTTATGTTAAAAGGCAACATGTTGGAACACCTTCTAATCATCGAGGGACCTTTACCCATCCTGCGTACCACTCTTTTTATGTGATTAGACCATGATAATTTATTGTCCACTTCTACTCCAAGTAGCTTGGTCTCTTGTACTTGTGCAACATTTATTGGTGTTGGCCAGAGGGGCCGATGGCGCGATATGGCAGCCTCGCTTCTGTCAGTCTGCCCAAGGGCAGCTGTGGCTACGATTGTAGCTTGCTTCCAACAGTGTGTGAATGTGAGAGTGAATGAATAATGGAATTTGTAAAGTGTCTTTGAGTGTCCAGAAAAGCGCTATATAAGTTTGATGCATTATTATTATTAATTATTTATATCTTTGACCACTATATTCAGTTTGGGTTCATTCAATAGCATGTATTTGGTTCCAAAAATTATGCTTTTTGTTTTACTAATATTTAGGACTAAATTTTTATTTGTGACCAACTAAAATACAGATTTTAATTCCTCCATTAAAACAATTTCTAGTTCTTGCACTGTGCTTTGGGATGCATACATAGATGAGTCATCAGCATACATTGCAATCTTTGCCTTTCTTAAAACCAATGGCAAGTCATTTGTATATGTAGAAAACAGAAGTGGTCCTAGGCAGCTTCCCTGTGGTATGCCACAGCAAACAGTTTTTTCATCTGAAAGACTTCCATTAAAAAAAAAAGTTTGTCTCCTGTTTATTGAATAACTCTGAAGCAAAATTGATGCTGCTGAACTGAATCCGTAACATTGCATCTTTCTTAATAGAAGGTTGTGATCCATGAGATCAAAAGCTGAGCTAAAATCTAACAGAACAGCTGCTGCAAACCTACTGTTATCTATTGCTGTCAACCAATCAGTTGTCATCTGAGCCATTGCAGTAGTGGTTGAGTGACCTGCTCTATATGCATGTTGGAAATCTGTATATAAGTTATTATCAGAAAAATATTTTTGTATTTGTTCAAAAACAGTCCTTTCCAAAGTTTTGCTTAGAGCAGACAACAGCATGATTGGACTGTTAGGACCGCAGAATGGTGCAGTGGTGCTTTTTGGTAAAGTTACAATTTTAGCCATTTTCCAAGCCAGTGGATAGATACCCTTATCAAAACTCAAATTTAAGATGTGAGCAACGGGAACTGCGACTAACCTTGCAAAAAGTTTTAATAATCTTGCATCAATATTATCTACACCTGATGGTTTTTCTTTACATTCTGTTAGTAACTTTTCAACCCGGTCCACAGTGACGTTTATAAACTTAAAACTGCAAGTCTTTCCTGCCATAATGTTATTTGTAATTAAAATGTATTTTTCTTTTGTGTTATTTGTTTGGTCCATATCACCTCGTAGTTTTTCAATTTTATCACAAAAAGAGTTATTTAAGTGATTGGCTATGTCCACTGACTTTGTAATAAAATGACCACCGGACTCCAGAAATGACGGAGAAGATATTGCATTCCTTCCCAACATATTATTTAGGATACTCTTGTTGTCATGTCTCTCATTTATAATCAGATTTTTATAATGCCACTTCTTTTTCCTTTTGTTTAATTTGCATACGTAATTCCTTATTTTTCGGTATACCTGCCAATCTGATTCATAATTAGAAATATTTGCCATTTTCTTCGCCTCATCTCTTTGTTCCATACAGTCCTTAAGTTTGGGATAAATCCAGCCAGCTCTTAGTTCCTTACTGTTCTTTTTCAAAGGGGCATGTTTATCACTTATTTCTAAAAACTTCTTGTTAAATGTTTAAACTGCATGATCTGGATTATTACTCCTCAAGACATCAACCCAACCAAAATTTCTGACATCCTCAATAAAACCATCTTCTGTAAAGTGTTTGTATGATCTTTTAACTATTATTTTGTGCCCTCCTTTAGGAACCCTAGTTTTTCTTACCATTGCTATTAGGTTATGATCACTGCAGCCGATTGGGATTGATATTGCTTCAGTACAAATATCAGCAGAGTTTGTGAAAATATGGTCAATCAGAGTAGATGATTTAGATCCATCACTCGTACTGCATATCTGAGTTGGCTTAGACACAACTTGTATCAAGCCACATGCCTCAGTGATAGAATGAAGCTTATTCCTTGAAGAACATTGTAGTCATTTCCAGTCTATATTAAAGTCTCCCATAATACAGATTTCGTTTTGATTATCACACACATTGTCTATCATCATTTCTAAGACTACATATATTTAAATGTGCCAATTTTAGTCCCTTTCTATTTAATTGTGGTTTCACTCTCTGTAGCAGTTGACGGGTTTACTTTGGTTACACGCGGCATATGTAATGTCCACATTCACCCAAAGCAGTCAAGATGGGTAGATGTTTAACCTCAGATGCTGACGTCAGCTTTCCCGTGAAAAATACATGGACTACCTGTTATACATTAGATCATGCAGGAGGAGGATTAAACGCAACTACCACTGAGCAGCCATCTTTACCTGTTTAATTTAATTGATGTGTCATGTAGATAGACCATTTTTTACTTTTCTAGTGTTGAGTAGAAGGGGGTAGGTCCCAAAAAGTTCTTTACTTCAGCCTACTTCTTTTTTCGGACCAAAAATATTTTTTGCGGTCTTCGACGTTGCTTGTGTCTTTTGTTAATTTGTTATTATTTCATTTTTTTATGATTAAGACCGACCTTAAGTTATTTAATATCACTGTCTAATTTCTTAATTAAATTGGTTTGGCAGGAGCATGCAATTACACACGTTCAACATTACGTTGATTTGACAGTATCAGTGATCTTAGTTTCCTACTTTTGTCAATACAAGCTTATTGATTTAAAATGCCCTAGAAATTAGGAGTTGCTTGACCAGCTTGTGATGTACAGTATGTATGATTCTCTATGGATTATTGAGCTGTGATGTCCAATTGATGGTATTATGAGGTGTATGAATTTGGGTTGGACTAAGTAGGATGTCACTGAAGGCCTGGGGTGAAACGGCTCGCCAGCAGATTAATTAGATCCAATATAGTTATTATTACAAAGAATTGCCAGTTTATTGGATTGTGACAGTTTATAGCCTCCTATCATTTGACAGTAATTAGTAAAATCTCAATAAAATCAGATTTTCTGTGTCCTTATACAAAACAAACATTTTACAGACTTTTACTTTACAGATTTTGCAGATTCAAAGGTCAGTGTTTCTGCACTTGTGCGTAGACATCCTCTGAGCCGACAGCAGACAGGGCTGAGCTCTGTTCTGGCTTGGAGAAATTGATCTGTGAGTACACCGTCTCCTCCTGTTGGTCTCCTGCTGCGGCTCTCGGTCGATTTATGAAGTTTTGATCGTCATAATGGACATCTCCTTCATTTCCACAGGCTCGTATTTCAGGATCGGCTTCCGCAGTAGTTTGAGTCTGAGAGAAATCAGATTGAAAGACAAGATTGAAACATAAAAAAACAGCTATGGTTACCAAAGATGGAGTGTTGTTTGTAGAGTTACACTGTCCAAAAAAAGTTTAAAAAGTAAACACAATTATTAAAGGATTAAAGATTTTTTCCCCCATTTTTAAAAATCGTATTTTCACCACGTTATTCATTTATTTATAAATGTCACAGTTTTGTCACATTTTTTGACTAGCAAAATAAATATGTAATTTACAAACTAAATTAGATGCTAATTATATAATTTTTTGTAAACTAAATGTTAACTTTATTAAATGACTTTAAAAAAGAGCCCCCATTTTTTTCTCTTATAAAAAGCTAATTATCTAAAACTATTGCTGTCAATTTTAACTTTTCAAACCGCGCCACATAAACTTAATGATGCTTTTACTATTTTAAGGAGCATTTTGATCAATCGTTTGTTCATGAAAATGCTGCATGAGAACAGTGCAGTACCACACATACCTTCGGCTGTTGTAAAATGCTGTATTTAAGCTTAAAAAACCTGGAAGAAAGGACAGAGCTGTCAGATTAATTCTGCTGGGTTCTACGATGCGACACAAAAAACAGTTCTGGAATCAGGAGTGAGTGGGCTTTTGGGCTGCAGACTTTATGTGGAGCCCAGATCACAAAGTGTATTTTTACACCTAAAAATGACTATGCTCACATTGCCATACTCACCAAATGACGATGAACAAGAAAACGGGCACAGCAACACCTAACACTGAATAAACTGAAGTCCGAAGATGAGAAATTTCGGTTCCTGAAAAAAAAACAAAAGACGCACAAGACACTTTTAGTTCACATATTTCCAGTTACACAACCTTTGAAAAAAAAAAAAAAAGGTCATACCCCATTCATACAATGTTTTGACATTAATGGGAATAGGCACAGAAATGTTAAACAAAGCAGATCTTTTTATTTTTTCCTTACAGTTAAAGTTCCTGAACGCAGCCCAGGATTGGGAAATGCGGGTAGACCTCAGCCAGAGGCTCACCCTCCCACCCGAAACTGCAGCAACCAACCTGCGCCCAGATCTAGTCCTCTGGTCGAAGTTCTGTCTTCATCATTGAGATGACTGTCCCATGGGAGGATGCCATCGACGAGGCATTCGGGCGGAAGAGGCTGCTGTATGCCAATTTAACAGCTGAAGCAGAGGTGTGGCTAGTGGAGCTGGGATGCAGACGTTTTGTAGCCAGTTCCACCACAAGGCTCTTGCCACTGGAGCGGAACGGAGTAGTCGCTGGCTGTGTCTGAAACGTAGGGACGCAACATGGGCTACCAAAAGATCATGCACTGCGACACACGCCTGGATCTGATCAACCCGTGGTGGGCCAACCCCAGAACAGTGCACTGCAGCTCCATTCAACGTTAGGGATCTTTAACAACTAGTCCTAGTAAGAATCCTGAAAATTAGCTTTTGCTCCAATGTTGAATCCAAAACCTAAGAAATAAAAAAATATTGGAAGGGTATTGAGCAGCTTCAGGCCTATTAAACGTGGCCATCAACCTAAATAGAGGGTTCATACAAGGAGAGGATTAATGATGGAAGCAGCGTGGAGGAGCTGCAGAGATCCGGGATTACGCCAGCTTTGTTTGTTTTCGGCGTGGCGGCCGTGATTTCAGGCCAGAGGGTTGCTTCCTACCATACGACTTCACCTGCGGCCGCTTCAGTCTGACTTCTTTGGCGTGGCGCCGGCCTTTCTGCTGCTCCACCTCTCCACTCATCTGCAACCATCTCTAGTTCCGGCAGTGCGCCCCAAGGCCTACAAACTGCTGTTTTGTCTCTTAACTGTTCTGTGTTTCATTTTTAGGCAGTTATTGGACTGGGCTTCGTGGCGTCTGGTTGATAGGGCAACCATCTGATCGCCCACCAAAGCCGGAAGTGTACCAGACCCAAGGTTAAAGGGATTTTTTTTATACATCTTGGTATGCTGTGTTTATTTTATTTTTGTTTGTAGTTGGACTTTATTTGGATGTTCAATCTCCAATAGCTACTGGTATCTGTTTTGACCTTATTAAGGCAGTGGAGGATAATCTTGTGTGGTTGGCTTCTGCTTGCCCAGTCTATTTTATGTATGTCTAGATAATTTTGTAATAAAGAAGCTTTTTTATTGGAAAGAATCCATCTGTTCACTTGGTGTTCTTTAAACATGCAGCCTTTATTTCTAATTCTCTGGGGAGTTTGTCTCCCCCAAGAGGTGTATTACTTTTTGCCACATGTACACCGAACACTACCATAAACACAAAATCATCTTTGTGAAAACATGTTAAAAACCAAACATTCAGCTGTGGGGATGCTTTTCTTCAGCAGGCCCAGGGAAGCTGGGCAGAGTATCTTTAAGAGAGAGGATGAATAAAGGTTTTCCTTCCAGCAGGGCAACCAGAGCTACAATAAAATCATTTTGATCAAGCTTTACTTATGTGTACTGTGGTCCTAAACTGTTTTGATGAGAACTCCTGGTTGAAAAATATGACAAAAATGACTTGTATCTAGAATTGCAGCAAAATACGTCATACAAATCCGCAGTAAAATATATCCTCTTTCTGCTTCTTCAGATTTATAGTGTCATGTTGTTGAACTATATAATACAAAATACAATGACGTTTGTTTTAATATGAGAAAATGTGAAAAGGTTTTGGGGTATACATTCACTCCATTACTATGTTTCTTTGCGCTTTAATGTTTTTCGTGCAAGAAAACCTTTTATACATTTTGAACTTTTCATAGCAGAAAAAAAAAGTTAGACTCTTCAGTTCTGCTTTTAACTGCGACATTCAAATGATCTCTTGATGACTTTACAGGACATTTTTCACTAGGGAAAAATTCTGTACATCTTTCCTTGTTAGACATAAAATGTCGTTTTTTTAATGTAAAACTGGGAAAAAAGATAAATGACATGATGAAAAGATGAGCGACTAAAGAACCTTCTCTTTGTTTCACTGGATCTGTTGCATCCAGACTGTTTAGATCTGCCTTTAACTGCAACTTGACAAAGCCACAGTAACAAACGAAATGAATGTCTAGTGATGTGTGATCACAACTATCTTTCACAGTCAGTCGGGTGGTGTTATTGCATCTGTACTTCAGATTCATTATTCACCCTAACTTCATAGAGAAATGACAGTGAAACAGAGCAGAAACCCACAGTAACCTACCTTCAGTAGAGTCCTCACAGCAGCATATTTCTCCCTCAGAGACGGTTAATGTGGCGTCTCCTTCAGCTACTTTCTTGGCTCCATGTTTGCTCTTCTGGAACCAGGTGAAGCAGCTGATGAGAGGTTTGGCTCTGCTGGAGCAGTTCAGCTCCACCCAGCTACCTGCTGATGGACTGATGGATCCTGAGGTGTTTTTGGGAGCATCTGAGTGAAAATAGGAAACATCTTGAGTTTGTTGATGAGAAGCAGCTGAACCAGGATGTTCTGACAGGATCACTTACAGGAAACATGGAGAATCACTTCTGTCTTTGCTGTCTTGTGTTTTCCTCCATCCACAGGATATCTGACAGAGCAGTTGATGTTGTATCCATCATGTGTGTCTGACAGAGTGATGCTCTGCTGGATTTTAGTTGTAAACGTTCCATCTGTGTTCTCCTCTATCTGTCTGTGAGGGTCTGGTTGGAGATTCCAGGTGAGTTCAGGAGGTGAGTGTGGACAGGGAGTGGGAGCTGAGCACGTTACGGTGACAGAGTTCTTCTTCTTCTTCGCATCACATGAGACGTTAATCCTTGGGCTCCAAGCATAATCTGTGCTTTCACATCACACACACATTTTACACAGTCGTATCCTGCAGATTTATTCTACTTTAAACACATGTGGAGCATAAAATCATGGAGGATGATGAATATGAAAGGAGGAAACACATTGAAAAGTAAAGTTAGATAAAACATCCTCTTTGTGCTGACAGACTGCTTTCTTTAACTCTGGACTCTGATCCTGTTGATGATCCTACAGCAGATGTTGAACTTCACACTGAACATTCAGTTCATGGACTTTGTTGATTTACACCAAAAATGCATCATAATTAATTTTTCTCTCCTCGACATTAATATTACATATCAATAAACACAAAATGTTCTCACCTCTAACTGTTATATCAACAGGATCACAGCGAGCTGTTGCTCTGAATGACCAGTTCTCAATCCTGAAGAAGTATTTGTCTGCTTGACTTGAGATTACATTAGAAAACTCAGTGGTGCAGTTCCTCTCTCTCAGGTTTCCAGTAATATTCATTTCATAGCTGTTTTTTAGCTGACTGCTGTTGTGAATCACATTTTGTATATTGTCTTTAAACAATGGATCACTTTTTATCCAAACTCCAAATATTTTTCTCCCAGCATCCAACTTTTCTCCTTGTTTCTCTTTTTCTCTAAAGCTACATGGGATTAGCAAACAGGATCCATTCAGAGCTTTTATCTTCTTTGGTGCTGTAATGTTGAGGCCTAAGTCCTTGTAACAATCAGTCTGAACTTCTGTAAAAAAGCAGAGGAAAGATGAACACAATGTGGACTAAAACATTCCTGAAGAGACACTTCCTGATCGAAACAAAATGATATATTACTCTACACTAGAAATGGATCCAGTCATTTCTCTGAATGAAAATGAACAAACAGCTCACCTGAAAGAAAGAAGACGCTCAGTAAGATGATGACTGTCAGCAGGTTCTCATTTTGAGCGTCCATCAGAGACCTATGGGTGACAAGAGACATTTACTCGGATAGCACACGTTCAGCAACAAAGCAATTCAAAGTGATTTAGTCAATAAGAGGAAAAATGAAAGCAACAATAAAACTATTAAACATAGAAAACATAATATCAAAGCTATGAAGATAATTAAAATATGCTACTGTTATGACATTCCAGGGATTACTAATCAATTAATCAAAGGCATCTTGGAACAAATGGGTTTTTAGCCTTGAATTATAGAAACTCAGTGCTTCAGCAGCTTTGCAGTTGTCTGGAAGTTTGTTCCAGATAAGAGGAGCAGAGAAACTGAAAGCTACTTGTCCAGAAGCAGCTCACATCTCTTAATCAGCTCAATGAAGAAAGATGAAGGAAAAACCTTAATGTCAGTGTTACAAAAAAGCAAGTTAAGTTTCTAAACAAAACATCAGGTTCTTCTAGTCTATAAAATGTATCCCTGTGAATACTTCTCTTCCTCTTTCAGGACTTATTTCCCAAGAAAATATATGTTTTAAAAGCAAAATTTCTCTGACAAAATTCAAAACAAAATTATTTTAAGGCAAGTTTTCTGAAAAGAGAAAAAATGGCTTAATAAACCCTAAATGCTAAAATAAGCATACCAGATGTTTTTCTTACCAAATAATTATGCAGTAATGGAAGTTACCAACAGCGGAGCAAACACCAAACTCTCTATATGAATGTTGAAGTCATGTGAAAATGAACAACATACCTCAAGTACTGTAAGTTCTGTCTTTCTCTAGAAAGGGAAGTGTTGTTTTTTATGTTGCTCTATTTAAAAACTGTGACTTCAGATGCGGAACAAACACAGTAATAGTTGATAAAAAGATCCAGTTACTGGTGTTCATGGAAGCAAAGCACTAATTCAGTGAAAATTAGAAACCATGAACCACAGGAAGCAGAATCTTCTCATGTCAGCATGAACTTTATCTCATAAGTTGCAGAAATTTAAATGCATTAGAATCTAATGTTTCTGATCTCTGATGCCCATTTTATTTAAAAACTAAATCAAATGATTATGTTAAAAAAATAATCTGTCTGCAAATGAAACTTTAGTCTATACTGCTTACCTTTTCACTGAATATTCTAGCAGTGCCTGTTTTGGGACCATGCAATAAAAAAATAAATGAGAAACAGGAAGATTTTAAAGGCGTACTTGTTAAGGTTTATCCACCAAAAGATCATCAGGATATGAGTTATGACTGTTGATGCTGTTTCCTGGCTACTCTGTGGCTATTGTGGGTTTTCAAAAAAACAAAAAAAAACACTATGTTGAAACTTTGACAATGGTGCAAAATCATAACAGTGGCACTTGGGGCAACAGCGCCTAGTTACACTTGTCTTGCTAAGACCTATTAACCAGTATTTAAAATGTGAAAACTCTGCAATAATTTAATAGAGAATGATTATTTTTCACTTGAAATTTTTGTGTTGTGTTCACTTTTATTAATCCTTTTAATCATCATATTCACCATCACTTCCTGTAACAAGCAGAGAAGAAAATAGAACCTGTCTTACAATTCATTGCATATTTTTTTGTGTTGACCTTGCGTCTGTGCTAAAAAACATGATAAGCAGGAAGGATTGCTGCAAATTCAGTGAGTTGATGAAATACGCTGGGTGTCCTTGATTAAAAACTTATATTCACCAGTTAAATTAGTAAAGCCAACTTTAGTACTTAACTGACTTTGAATCTGATTGGATTAAATTAATTTATTACATCACTACGAGATTTAGGTAGTTACTACTCAGACACATTTAATTACATGTTAGGAAAAAATGTACTTTCAAGTGTATTTTTAGTATATCGTCCTTTATAATACTACTTTTACTTGAGTATTATTATCATTATTATTATAATATCATAATAAAACATAGAATTATATTTTAATGGTGCAGTGACCATAAAGACAACCAGCTCAAACCAATAACAATGTAAAACAAAAATTAATTAACTACATCTTTTTAAATGTCCTTTGTAATGTTTCGTAATGAGGTTTTTAGAGTTTTGTGGTCCGTATATTGGGTTCCCACTCTAACTACTGTGAACCAGAAAAGCAAAAGCATAGTCGAAAAAACTCAGAGTGCATGAGACTGGCAACGACCAAACAGGAAACCAGAAGGCTGATGTTGGGGGACCAATTTTAGACGCAGGGCCGTAGAGGAAAAAGGAACCACCATGGGGCGTCCAGGACAGCGAAAACAGGAACCTAGGCAACCGGCGAATCAGAACTCTGTGATGAGGAGACCGGGGATCATAGAAGACCTTAATGTTGGGTGGCCGGCTAAGTGGAACCTTGAGTGTGTCGGGTGGGCAGAAATTACTGAGAGGCTTTTGACGAGGCCCTGGGGACCCACGGAGAGACTTGGAGGACTCAGACTTGGAATACTTGAGCTCTGAAGGAGACTCTTAACTCTCCTGACATCAATTTAATCGCATTTGGATAAATGTGTTATTTCTCTACTCTGCTACTTTTCTCTTCTACTACTCACCCGTTGTATTTTCTGCTGTGATTCGTGATTGTTAACCTTGTTTTTTCTGTGTTTTCATTTCCATAGAAGCTACACCTGGTCTGGTTAGCATTTCATGTCCGGTTATAAATGTTCTACTTTCTTTAATATAGGAACTACTCTTACATTAATTATTTTTGTTCTTTCTGTATCTGTGCTCAAGCGACCCCAGTCGCTTGTACTGCTGGAGGTTTGTTCCTGATAAAATTGAGCTTTTCCTCTCCAATGCTGCCACATGCTTGCTCAGTATAAGGGATTGCTGAGAGGATTGGTTTGGTTGGAGTGATTAGAATATGTATGGGGCACAACTACCAGTCAATGACTCTCACTGGAATAATTTTATGATTTTATTGAAATTTCTTTTTTTTTGTAAACTGCCTTGAGATGACATCTGTTGTGAATCCGACATACAATATAAATTAACTGAATTAAAATAAACTTGGTTTAATTTGATCAGTTTAATTGTAGAAATGTTTTCTCAATTTAAAATCTTGGCTGAAGCAGCGCTTAATTTCCCCAGTGCGGTAGCGTGTGGATACAGCATCCAGACAAATATCTAACCCCCCATGAAGTCATCTGCCCAAGGCAAAAATCCTAAACCTCATGACAACAACCTCTGCAGCAATCCCACTATTTTATTACACATCAAAATCAGTAAGAGTTTTTTAAAGTTACATTAGGTACAAAACACATTCAAACAATTAAAATAAAACCAAAAGCACCAAAAAAATGATTTACAGAGGCGCAAAAGAGAATTTACTAGGCCAACAATTATGCGAGTTCTCCCACTTAAAAAGATGAGAGGCCTCTAATTTTCATCATAGGTATATCTCCCCTATGAGAAATAAATTGAGAAAGAAAATCCAGAAAATCACATGGTTAGATTTTAAAGAATTTATTTTCAAATTATGATAGAAAATAAATATTAGGTCAATAACAAAAGTTCATCTCAATACTTTGTTTTATACCCTTTTTTGGCATGAAGGAGGTAAAAGGTTTTCTGTAACTCTTCACAAGCTTTTCACACACCGTTGCTGGTATTTTGGCCCATTCCTCCATTCAGATCTCCTCTAGAGCAGTGATGTTTTGTTGCTGTCTCTGGGCAACAGAATTTTCACTCCCGGCAAAGACTTTTTTATGAGGTTGAGATCTGGAGACTGGCTATGCCATTTCAGGACCTTCTTATGAAGCCACTCTTTCGTTCCTGGGCGGTCTGTTTGAGATCATCATCATGCTGAAAAACCCAGCCACATTTCATCTTCAATGCCCTCACTTCCTGTTTTATGCAGCTGTACACCTTTCTCATGCAGATGTTTTAAACCATGGTGGATCGTGGTTGGCTAGACAACATTGATGTCGGGAACATCACTACAGTGAGACGATCTGATTGGTTGACACGCTGCATCCTGAACTTCTGCATTGCTGGTTTTTCATGCTTTGAAGCTTGAAACTCTGGAAAAGTTAAAAAAATTGATGCGGCCAACGCACATAAAGCGGCGCAGAGATGCTGATGCCCCTTTGACGGCCTCAACCATAGACTTACACGTAATCTTGCCCCTCTTAAAGCTGACGTCTCCGGTGGTGTGAATGCACCATTACAGTACCACAGTTTTTCTGCTACCAATCTCCAGTGCTGGAGGGATGAGAGGGTGGCCACCAGTCAGAGGGAAGTTCCTGTCTATAGGCAGTTTCAAGGAAGCAGAATGACATAAAAAAGAATGTATTTAGAAACTGATTTGTTAACACAACATGCATACTTTTTATCTGAGAAAGCAAAGACTAGGGCATAGATTAAGCCACTGTTTTGGGGTCCCAACATAACTTAAAAAAAAATAAAAACTATAAATCTTAATATTCCAGTTGACTCATCTGTGATGCCTTGTTGTAGTGGTGCATTGGCTGGGATGATGCTCCCAGTAACTGAATGTCCTCCCTATCCTGTTACCAACTGATGACTTTCTTTAACATAGAAAGTACTCCTACATTAGTTCTTTCTGTGAAATAAATGTAAATTGCACTGGTTCAAAACTTATTAAAGTATAAAAGTAATGTAATTTTTTTTTATTACATTAAAGACTAAAGGTTAAGCTGCACCATAGCACTACAATACGTCCCCCCAAAATTATTCAAATAAAGGCCATAATGACTATAATGTTATATCAAAATCTTATTATTCAAAAATGACGGGTATGTCAGGGGTACCAATTTACATGTACATTGGTGGGCTCTCACACCTACCCATCTCATCTTTAAGAAGCTTTCGACAAACTTAACCCTTAAAATAGTAATACATTGATGTTTAAATGGACTTTAATACAACATAATTGCAGCTTTACATTCAGACAATGTTGACCACACGAATCTCTTTTGTAATTACTTTAAAAATAAAATTTACACCCAAACTTTTACTTTTTCAGTCATATTTGGGAATGCTGACTAATCATGATTAATCAAAATTAATTCACAGCAACCCCTGTGGATCCCCAGTGGACAGCGAGCGGCAATCGGGTGAAGTTTGGCGCTCCAGGTGCAGATGGGAGTCACCCCGGATTCAGGGCGACTGGATTGCTCAGGAGACAGGCTGAGAAGCAGACAGTTAACTGGAGCTGGAAGAATCCTGCAGGTCTGGCTGATACGTCTGAACGGATCAGGAGTTCTGGACATTGGATAACCGATGACTGAGCGAAGTGAAGGTGAGTGGAAGGATCTTTTATACTGAGGAAAGAGTGGAGATATTGTCGGGGAGCTGATCAGACCCGGCTGGTCTGAGTTGGGACTGATGAATTCCTGATAGTATCTTTATGTATTTTTCATATACATACCTTAGAAACAGGAAGAGAAAATAAGATCAATGTAAAGAGTAGATAAACAAATGTGTAATTCAACAGTATATGTACTCTCTCTGGCTGTGTGTGTGTCTCGACAACGGATAAATTAAATAAGTGTACAAACTTCCTGGTAACAAACATGGTGTAATGATTTTATGAGGTATTTACTTACCCATGATGAAAAAAATAGCTCTAAATAAAAAAAGCTGAGCAGAAGCTTTTTGAGCTTCTAAAAAGTAAAAATCCTATTTAATAATACAAATTGTAAGAGTTCAAAACCAGAATGGAAGCTAATAAGCTACATGCTAACCACTAGCCATACCACATATATTTAAAAAGCAAGAAAATACCTGCGATAGGATGATACAGCACATTTTGACTCCACGAGCTCTGAGATGAAAACTAGCTGAGACCACATCTGCATGACAACATTCCCTTCTTCCCAGCCATTTATTGGCGTTTGTGGGTCCGCGATTGTCGCTCCGTAATCAGCCAGGACTACACCACTTTCCCCTTGTTTCGTCAAAAACAATCAGTAGTTTCTGCACTGTAGCTGTACATGCTGGCGCACATAGTTCTCTCTTATGCTTTGCGGACACAGACAGCCCTCTATGGCAAATATATGTTTTACGTTTGCCCTCTGACCTCAACAGTCATATTTATCCATAAAACCTGATGAAACAATCAGTTAGGTAGATTACAAGCATGTCTGGAAGACATAAAAACTTGGATGACCTTGAATTTTCTGCTCCTAAATTCAGACAAGACAGAGGTTGTTGTCTTTGGACCAGAACCTTTAAAAATGAAACTGCTAAATCAATCACTTCATCTGGATGGCATTGATTTGGCCTCTGGTAATGTTGTAAAAAACTTCGGTGTTATTTTTGACTAAGACATGACATTTCAATCTCATATTAAACAGGTTTCTAGGATTTCTTTCTTTCACTTTCGGAATATTGCTAAAATTAGAAACATCCTGTCCAAGAGTGATGCAGAGAAACTAGTCCATGCATTTGTGACTTCAAAGCTGGACTACTGTAATTCCTTATTATCAGGAAGTCCACAAAATGCAATCAAAAGCCTTCATTTGATCCAAAATGCTGCAGCAAGAGTTCTGATTAATATTAAAAACAGAGATGACATTTCTCCTGTTTTGGCTTCTCTCCATTGGCTCCCTGTTAAATCCAGAATAGAGTTTAAGATCCTCCTCCTTACGTCTAAAGCCCTTAATAATCAAGCTCCATCGTACATCAGAGATCTGTGATAGACAAAGAGACTACTGACAGCGTGCGTTGGTCTGTGCACTGCCTTCGTCTCCCTATTCCAAACTGGCCGGTCGATGGACCAGCCAGGGGGGGTCGTCGAGGTAAATAATGCCAGAGTCTTCTGAAGAGCGGGCCTTTATCTACTCCAGTTATATCACTTACCAATAATGTTATCTCTCTAATACATAGATTCTGGAGCGGGCGCAGTCCTATGAGCAAGGAGAGATGCATAAGCACTAAAATACTTACCCTCTTACCTCCTTCTTTCCTCCTGGATTTTCAAGCAGGTAGTAGACGGAGATGGAGTGTTCAGCCCGATCCGGCGAGGGTAGGATGCACCCCGGTCTGGCGGCCCTCCTCAACTCCATCTCCCTCACACCGTTAAATTCCTAATATACTTAAGATTTTGGGAAAAAATTATCCTTCAGACTCAACTGACCCTAACACACCTTCTACTTTTCTTTTCTACTACTCTCCAGATATATTTTTTCTGATGTTAATGTGATTGTTAACCCAGTTTTCTCTCAGTGTTTTTCTTCCCATAGAAGCTCTACCCGGTCTGGTACCCTGCTCAGCTACAACGCCCCCTGCTGGATAGGGAGCGTTGGTCATGATGATGCTCGGGGTGACCGAGCATCCTCCATGCTGTCTCTTCTCTGTCTTCTCAGACCCCCAGACGGTCGTGGCAGATGACCACTTGTACTGAGCCAGGGTTCTGCCAGAGGTTTCTTCCTGTTAAAGGGGAGTTTTTCCTCTCCACTGTCACTAGATGCTTGCTCAGTATGAGGGATTGCTGAGGAATTGCTGTGGTTGGAGTCTGCATGATCCGGGCACAACCTCACGCCGATGACTCAACGCAATCTGCTGAGATTCCTTACATAGAAAACTTAACTGATTGGAATGTTTGTATAATTGTATTGAGATGACTTTTGTTGTAAAGTTCCTTGAGATGACGTTTGTGGTGAACTGGCGCTATATGAATAAAAGTGAATTGAATTGAATTTAATTTAAAATTTGTCTAATTTTCACCATTCGAAATAACCAATTTTGCAGCTTTCCTTATCGATATGTATGTTTGCTTCTGCCTGTTTGGGGTCCAAAACCCCAGAGTGCATTGCGTGCATCGCAATATCAAAATGGCTTATTGGGAAAAATAACTAGGTATATCATAATTTTCACAGGTGATAGCTGAATGCTGTTGACGACGTTCTGCTTTTGTGCTCAGGGAGCGAGGGAGGGAGGGCTGTGGAGAGACGGGGGCGGGAATCAAAATGTAGGGGTGTTGTACCTTGGAGGAATCTGGCATTCAGCGCTCATTATGTTTCAAAAGAGTTTCAAAAGATTACTCAAACATACATAAATTAACCTAAGAAAAACTTTTGGCATGTTTTTAAGAAGGGAATGACATAAGAATGTGATGAAAATCTTTAAAAAGTGGATTTTACATGCCACCTTGTTTAAATATCGAAAAGACACATTTATTCAGGGACAAATATAAACTATAAATGCTGATGCTTTTTCAAAGTATTATTGAAAATAAAACAACAATCAGAGATTTAAAAAATATTAGTGCTGTATAAGTTATGAGTATATACAGTTTATTACAAATTTAAAGATATTAAAAGATAAAACCTGTTGTATGAAAATAGGAACATTTTACTCTTTTCTAAATTTAAACTTAAACCAATTTTTTTCTACATGCAGACGACTTTTCCTGTAAAGTGCCTTGACATGACATCATATAGAAAAACTGAATTGAATTTAACAGATGGTATTCAAATTAGCAAAACTTTAAATGAATAAAAAATGATCCAAACAATTCTTCTGGTCATTTAGAAAAGAGATGTGACAGAATCTCTCAATTCGTAAGATTAACAACTATTGAATATGTTGTTCAATTAAAATAATTTACATTTTTAAAACTGCAAATGTTTCTTGAATCTCATATCTACATATTTAGTGACAGGATCATTTTCTCATGATCAAAGATTTAGGAGCATAACAGGAGATTTTTATTTATATCTTACTTTTCCAGTTATCCCATTAGGTTTATTTGCAAAATCATAGGAACATAGCATTTGCTAAGCTATAATGTAAAAAAGCATTTATCAATATAGAAGCCCTCTAACCCATTCAGCTACACAAAAACCTGCAACTATCCAGATCATTCTCAGATCACATCAGCTCTGTAACATCCAAACCAAAAAATAGAACCAGGAAAATAGAAACATTCACGCTATGCTGTTGTTAAGATTCCAGTCATTAACTATGAGAACAGTAATTTTAACAATTTTTCTGTACCACGGAGTAGAGAACATCTGCATTCTCAGCAGTCTGATCTGATCTTTTCCTCGGTTGAGACGCTTTGACCTGCGCATACAGCGTCTCCTGATGCTCTCTGCTGTTGCTCTCTGACACACAGGAAGGTTTCTTTATGAAGTTCGCATCCTCATAATGAAGATCTTCTTCCCTGTTATTAGATGTCATTTGAAGAGCAGGACCCTCAGCCTCTTGAGTCTGTTATATACAATTTAAAATCAGTATAAATCTCTATACAATCAGTACAAAGGATTTGACTGACCTATAATTATATACATGCTAAATAACTTTATTTAGTTGTTATAATTTTAAACCCAAGTTTAAGCTGTTTCACATCGTAGTTGATGCATAGATGGTCAGATGGAATCAGAAGTCAATGTTCTGACTAATGAAGATGCACATAAATCTGTTTCAATGAAATAGTATGTTTTCTTTTGGTTCCTTGTTTTGAAGTGAACTTTAGGGAAATAGATCTGTGATCAATCATATTAATATCGAATAGACACAGGGAGTTATGAATTAAAAATAAAAACTTTGGAAACTCTGAATACCTTTAAAAAGTTATCCATATCTTTATTAAATGCTTCAATATTAAATGCTTAAATTTATTGTACTCACATTGTTAAATGAATCAGTCAGTGTGATACTCCTAATTTTATTTAAATAAGCAAAAAATAAAAATGTCTTAGCATGGGATGTTGAACATATAAATTAATTTACTTGAGTTAAAGTCAATTGCAAATGTTGGGTCACGCACAGTCATCAGGTGGCGATAATCTGCATCCTAGTTCCACAGGAGAAGAAGAAACCCCACTCTCGCATGAAGTGGCGGGCCAGAATCTATATAGGGACACTTCTGCTGGAAGAGAATCCTTCTTCAAAGTGGCTCGCCCAGCTCGCGAAGAGAAGACGATCTTTAACCATCTTCCTTCGCCGGCAAAGGAAATCAAGTTTCTGGGTGAAACTCACTCCAAGGGACTCAAAGACCGCCGATCAGGTGAATCGCAAACATTGATTAAACAAAGCCAAAACTAGCCGAAGTCGCATTCATTCACCGCCACAGAGCCGATAAGAGGTGGATGCCCAAGCTGAGAGCTCCAGGAAGGTACTGTCCCAGTGAGGTGGAGCCGATCGCTACGTAGCAGAGCTACTTCTATCTGCCGTTTGTTTGGGTACAGACAGGCAGTCAGCCTGAAGTTTTAACCAGTGTTTTAAAAGATTTTCCTTTAGAGTCCTGAGTTACTCAATCTGACATGTATTAGTGGCTCCAAACCTCGCCACTTGGGCTACCTGGAAGCTATATGCTAAGATAAGCCATACTTGTCTG
Organism: Apricaphanius iberus; assembly: GCA_028564705.1. Classification (NCBI taxonomy): domain Eukaryota; kingdom Metazoa; phylum Chordata; class Actinopteri; order Cyprinodontiformes; family Aphaniidae; genus Apricaphanius; species Apricaphanius iberus. Next base: position 1,673,886 of record JAPXFQ010002533.1, on the reverse strand, counting down.
GTTTATGGCCTGCACGGTGTTCAAATAGAGAACAATTCAAAGTAGATTGTTTAAGAACGGAAAACTAATCCTATTAGCATCAAAATACTGGAATTATATTGGTCACTGCAATGATCAATTTATGATAGAAGGAATATTACTAAGGTCAATGACATCTTATCCAGAAGAAAGAAAGCTTTATTTTTCCTTACATTATTTATTGGTTTAGACATGAATAAATTTTTCTAATTAGTTAAACTAATCACAGTTAGTAAACTAATTCAGCTTTGATTCCAGATTTGCAAAATAAGCCATGGTCATTGACTGATATATTTGGCTATTAATAATTTCTGACTCCTGTCAGGTGCTGCCCCATTTATAAACCTTTTCCATAAATTGTTAATCTCATTGATTGCCATAAGCAATAACTTTCAAACTAATAGTAAAATGGCAGCATTTCCTCCAAATAACCAACACAAAGAAACAAGAGGCTTCATGGTTTCTTTCACATATTTATGAAGGGAATAATTTAAAACGGAATCTAATGAATTAATGTATTTAATTTTTTCTTGATGGTTTGATCAGAATAAAAAAGCTTTTTAATGACACACTTTCCCATGCAGATGGTTGTATGAGTAATTCACTAATTCAATCAGAACACAGTGCAGGGTAATGAGTTTTTTACTCACCTGACTGTGTTGTGCAGCAGAGCATTTTGACCGTAAGAACCTAGAAGATGTTACACAGTAATCAGATAAATCATAATGTAATAACAGTAACTACATGAACGCACAAGATGAGAGTCTAGGTATATATGAAACTTAAATGAATTATCAGAAAATACGTGATAAACTGTTAGCTGAATCTGCTGATGAAACATAATTTGTAGTTGTAGCTGGATGTATCACCAGATTTTCTTAATTTAAATGAATGTGGATCACTTCAAGGTGGACCAAACAAACCGTTTCCTTTTCTTTAATGGTTCCAGTTAACAAGGAAGACATAAACCAGGTCCAATGTTCAGCTTTAGCTGTATTTTTGGTGGAAAACTGTTCAGTGATTTTAAAACACAAAAAGGACATAAGTACGAATTACAAAACTGCTTATACCAGAGGGAGATTTTGCTTTGTGGAAATAAATAGTAAAAAAACATGTTTGATAAATTAATGATCATTTACAAAGGAATATAGAATGACTTCTGTTTCACCTCTCATCAGAGCATTTATTTTATGTTCTTATGTTCATGTTTTGTTGTTCAAAATAGACAGTCAACGTTACATTCAGAAAATGCTGTCCAGGTAGTTTGCGACTGGTTTGCAACTTTGCAACTGGCTAAACCATGAAGAGGAAAAAAGAGCCAGGTGTAACTATGATTGGGAAGTTCAAAACAAAAGTTCCATGAATCTCTCCTGTAATTTCTCACTAAAAAAAGACCTATGGCATCCAGTTATGTTCTTTATTTACACTGAAAATTGTTGATCAATCGTGATTAATTCTAATTAATTCACAGGTACCCTGTGAGTGATAAAGATAGTAACAATAAGAACCAGAGTTATGTAAAGGGCTGGTATTACACCATTTGGGCACATATCCATTGTGTTAATTAACAAACAGTCAGATCTATTCTCTGTAGTGAATAAAACGTACACCTTATCAGTCGTCAGCCACATGAGACAAAAGTACATATTGTCATGCAGGCATCTATTCTACATTTTGAAATAGATTTTACCCTCTCAGTTTTACGCAATGATGAACTTCTTAATGTAAAGATTACTTCCAGTTTTTGCAAAAGTAATTTTTTTCACATAAAGGACACATTTTTTTTAGGTTTTTTTTTTTTAAGAGAAGTTTAATTTTCACGTTTGTTACTCCTTCTTCAAAAAGAATTTAGTTTAAAAAACATGAAATAATTACATTGTCTACATTCTAAACAGCAGAATACACTTTCTGGGAAATGAAAGATCAGATTTAATTATGTTAAAGTAAAATGACAACTTACTGAAACAAAATATACAGTGAATTAAACGGTAATAACTTTTTGTGCGACAAAAAAAAAGAGTTCCCATTTAAGTCCAGATGAACTAAAACTTCTGATTTAGGAGCTTTGCTTTATCCAGTGAATTAGTTCCTGATACTCACCATATAACCAGGATGATGAGCACAGCCAAAAAGCTCATTGTAATGAGTGGAATCAGCAGAGTTCCTGGAGTGAAAGCTAGAGACAGAAGGAAGACAATGAAAGAAAATATACAAGTTTACCATCAAAAAAGATAAAACACAAAACAAATCTGAATGCTACTTGAGCTTCATGTGTGAAAGCAAGAATAGCTTCATAGTTTGAGACGGAAATAAAGGTGCATAACCATGACAGAGGAGAAATACTCAATAATTTACCTTCAGTAGAGTCCTCACAGCAGCATATTTCTCCCTCAGAGACGGTTAATGTGGCGTCTCCTTCAGCTACTTTCTTGGCTCCAAATTTGCTCTTCTGGAACCAGGTGAAGCAGCTGATGGGAGGTTTGGCTCTGCTGGAGCAGTTCAGCTCCACCCAGCTACCTGCTGATGGACTGATGGATGCTGAGGTGTTTTTGGAAGCATCTGAGTGAAAATAGGAGACATCTTGAGTTTGTTGATGAGAAGCAGCTGAACCAGGATGTTCTGACAGGATCACTTACAGGAAACATGGAGAATCACTTCTGTCTTTGCTGTCTTGTGTTTTCCTCCATCCACAGGATATCTGACAGAGCAGATGATGTTGTATCCATCATGTGTGTCTGACAGAGTGATGCTCTGCTGGATTTTAGTTGTAAACGTTCCATCTGTGTTCTCCTCTATCTGTCTGTGAGGGTCTGGTTGGAGATTCCAGGTGAGTTCAGGAGGTGAGTGTGGACAGGGAGTGGGAGCTGAGCACCTTACGGTGACAGAGTTCTTCTTCTTCTTCGCATCACATGAGACGTTAATCCTTGGGCTCCAAGCAGAATCTGTGCTTTCACATCACACACACATTTTACACAGTCGTATCCTGCAGATTTATTCTACTTTAAACACATGTGGAGCATAAAATCATGGAGGATGATGAATATGAAAGGAGGAAACACATTGAAAAGTAAAGTTAGATAAAACATCCTCTTTGTGTTGACAGACTGCTTTCTTTAACTCTTGACTCTGATCCTGTTGATGATCCTACAGCAGATGTTGAACTTCACACTGAACATTCAGTTCATGGAGTTTGTTGATTTACACCAAAAATGCATCATAGTTAATTTTTCTCTCCTCGACATTAATATTACAGATCATAAAAACAAAATGTTCTCACCTCTAACTGTTATATTAACAGGACCACAGAGAGCTGTTGCTCTGAATGACCAGTTCTCAATCCTGAAGAAGTATTTGTCTGCTTGACTTGAGATTACATTAGAAAACTCAGTGGTGCAGTTCCTCTCTCTCAGGTTTCCAGTAATATTCATTTCATAGCTGTTTTTTAGCTGACTGCTGTTGTAAATCACATTTTGTATATTGTCTTTAAACAATGGATCACTTTTTATCCAAACTCCAAATATTTTTCCTCCAGCATCCAACTTTTCTCCTTGTTTCTCTTTTTCTCTAAAGCTACATGGGATTAGCAAACAGGATCCATCCAGAGCTTCCATGTTCTTCGGTGCAATGATGTTTAGGTTTGCTGTCTTGTCATATTGAGTCTGAACTCCTGTAAAAGCAGAGTAAAGATGAACACAATCTGCAGAACTCCAAATGAAAGTGAGAGAGCAAAAAGCTCACCTGAAAAAAAGAAGACACTCAGTAACATGTTGACTGTCAGCAAGTTCTCAGACAGGGCTGCCATCACACTCCTACATCCCGCCATCAGCTCACAGAGACAAAATGCAGGACAAGGTTTCATCTAAAAGTTTTCATTTTAACAGGGTTTTAAAGACAACTTCAGGTTCTTCTATACATTTTCTTATACATTAATTCGAACATTTATCTACCACCTACAGCACTGATTTCCATAGAAAACTGTTATCTCTGAGAAGTAAATTTTATCAAAGTTAATAGACTATAAAGTATAATTGCTCAAATGGGTAAAACCAACAAAGTCTTGAGCTTAATAAAACAAAATTTGTATATGAGTTTACCAAATGTTTTTCTTACCAAGTAAATTTGCTGCTAAAAAGATACCAACAGTCGGAAAACATGAACTGCTCCTGTCTAAAAGTAAATATGAAATAAAAATGCCTTGAGAACCTGTGTGCTCTGTTCTTCTCTGGAGGAGGAAAGTTTTTTTTTTTCTCTACTGTGACAAAGATAACCAACTTCCTCTATTTGGGTCAAAGACTCCATTTTTCTATACTCTCAATTTGTCACCAGTAGGGTCCACACAACAGCCTTACACTTTCTGTTTTATACTAAAATTAAGTTACAGAAACATGTTTTAGTAAAGCCTGGTTAAAAATAGGAGGAAATATTACAGCTAAACCCCAAATTCTGGCCACCTGTCCAGAGTGGACCCCACCTCTCGTCTGTTGACCGCTGAAGATAGGAACCAGCCCCCCCGACAACCCTATGAGGATATGTGGTATCAATAATGATAATTTTTAATAATTTATGCATGTATGGATGGATAATAGAGCATGAGACTAGATTCAGTGATTAACAAACAGAAACATTTATTGGAAACACATTAATAAGGTCTGTGTTGCAATAGAGCCAGCTTTAGCTGTTACCCTCTGCTAATAACAGCCCACAGCATGTGAACAACACTGTCAGTCTAGCTTTATAAGGGACTGGGTATTTTAGCCTCTCTATTCACTTCTGTTTTTGTTCTATCTCTGCTTCTTTTGGTTTTTACTTCTGAGACGTTTGCTTCTCTTCCTTTTTTCTTCACAGCACATTTAAGAAATTATTCAACAAATGGCAACTTTTTCCCCCAAGGTTCAACTTTAAATAAATTTTTTTTTTTTGGATTTTGAAAAATTACATTTAAAAATGTATTTTATTCTGCTGAAAAATGTGAAAAATGTTAATGTTGATATCTATGTACTAACAGGAAGTATTCCTGTAACCATGCAGTTAAAAGCAGATGCAGCCAGTGTTGTGCATAACTTATGCATGGCAGTCATGAATATAACAGGGTTAAGAAAATTACTGTTACTTTTATTATTTCAAATGCAGTCATGTTTTATTGGATTTCAAGCAAAACAAAATACTTTTGGAATATATATTTAACCTTCTACATTTCTTGGCATGTAGCTCAATAATACTTGTCAATAATGTTTCATTTTATGGATTTATACTTTTCAGATCTACGGGGAAGTTGCTGATAAACATGCCCAACATAACTTTAAAACAACTTTTGCCTGAGCAACTAAAGTCCTTTTTGGATGAAGAGAAAACAAGGAACATCTGGATACATACACAGCTGTTCAAGGCAAGGTAAGGCAATTTTGTTTGTATAGCACACTTTCAACAAAAGCATAATTCAAGGAGCTTTATGTAAATCAGTGATAAAGAAACAGACAAAACATATGATACATAATTAAAAAATGAGAAGCATAAAGTACCTTTTAGAAATAAACCATTAACCAATTAAGCTCCTCCTCATGCTGCTTACCCATAGTTTTTCTAAACAAAGCTTTCTCTGTCATTAAAGCCATTTTCAGATGGACGTTCTGGAATATTGACAGATAATTCCATCCAGTTTTCACTCGTAGTTGTCTTTTCAAATACAAAATTTTTTATCGGAACGTTGCCTTTAGGCTGCTTCTACATGGTATGAAATGTACTGGAGGATCCTAAATAATGTCTTCGGGGGTTGTATACGACTTAAACAGTGCAGCAGGCGTTCATACTGGATGTCATGTCACCAGACATTCTTCCTCATGAAAGAATGCAAACCTGTCCAGGTTGTACCTATCACCTGTCCAATCACAGCTGGACCAAAAGCCCATTGTCTCTGCAAGCACAGGGTAGAGTGGATAATGGATGCCATGAATTAAAAATTATTGTGATGATTTATAGCAGAGCTGTACCATTAATGTTTCAACTGATTATATATTTCTCAGTAAGAACGTAACCAAGGCGGTAATGTGAGTTCAAAAAGAGATACGTTAAAACAAGGTCATTTGACTTTCCTGAATTCTAAAGAGCCTGTAAAATTGTATCAGCCTTAAAGAAATGAAGGATTTAATGTTTTATTCAGCATTTTATGGTCTGGCACTTGTTTAACATTTTACTCCTGCTGTCATGGCGATATCTGCTCTTCAAAATGTTGCAGACTCTGGCTGAGATTTTGGGTTCATCGTAGTTTTCAGCTATAAGATGATAGTGTTTGTAATCTGTTGGTTAATAGAATAATGTTGATATTTTCTCAGTAAAACTATTTTAACGTTCAAATATGATGAACTGGACAAATGAAAGTACTTTGGTAAAAATGCTTTAACATTTCTGATGCTCAGTGAATACAAATTAAGTCAAAAGCACAAAATCAGTTTTTGTTTTGTCTGACATACAGTATACAAACTGTGCAGATAAATAAATTAGAGAACTGTGAGAACAGTCATTTATAATTTCTTTATAATGAAACAAAGTTTAGTTTATTGTTAAAGAGACAGCAATGCATCTGTATCTGCTGACACTGCCACCTTCTGGTGAAAGCAACCTACAACATTCATGCAGAAAATAAGTTTAAAGAGTTTAGCACAGCTTTCTTCTACATCCACCAGATAATACCTAAAACATTCTCTGCCAAATTATTGCTAAGATTTTGCTGTTAAAGACAAAATTGTGTAAACTCATCTAATTGTAGCATCTATCTAGCATAAGCAGCACAGAATGAGACACAGTTTGAATATGACATCTACAATATAGTGAACAAATACTTCTAAACATTTCAGTTGAACTCAGATTTAAAATGTGTTGCAGAAGTTTAAGACAATGACAGCTGTCTATATGAAATAATAAACACTGTGATATTATCACATCTAAAGACAATAAAAAAAGGATTCTATTAACAGTGAACAGGACATCTTCCTGGTCTCCTCATGAAGCCTGGATCTCAATCACTCTGTTGTTATCGTCTGTTTCTTCTGGGTCCTGTGGAAATGAAACAGCAGAGGTTCTAATGGGAATTTTACTGCAGCTCCAAATTATTTAGTGGAAACTTTGATGAAACATGTGATTATCTGCTTTAACAAGACGGCAAAGAAAACCACTAAACAGCAGGAAGGATTCACTTTCTATAGATGACATTAATCATAGAACAGATAAGCATCAGGGTCGGCATCTAAAGACGTTTTCTATCTAAGAATGAAAAAAGTGGTCCCATCAATAACCAACAGGTTGAGACTGTGGACTGTAGAAGATCCAAGTTGAAAAGACAAATGGCTCCAATATCAGAGAAGATCTTAGCAGGAGATCATCAGATCAATTCTCCTTGGTTTAAAACAAGCTAGAAATCCGAATATTTCTATTTGTGATGGCCGTATCAATGTCCACACAACAATAAACTTTGGTAACTCTCATGCACCTTTTGCTTCAGTTTCTAACTTTATTTAATATAATTTTTTGGGTTTATTGTTTAAAGTATGAAGATACACTAGTTCTAATGGTAAGTGCACACATTTAGTAAAATACTGTTTTTCACCAATTGTTTTGTTGAAATTGACTTTTTTTCTCTTAATAGTGCTGAGTCAGAGATTCTAATAAAGAGAGCACTCCCACTCTCATGGTACTTCCGGGTTCTGAACTGGTTGCAGTTCCACTCTGGTTCCATATGAGGGCGCTCTCATGACCAGTGCAGAATGAATGGAGGTCTATGGAGCAATACCTTTAAAAATCCACTTTTCTCAGGAAATAATTTTTTGTCCAGTAATTTGAATATTGTATTTGAAAGGAGATGCAAAAAAACGACAAATCACTGGGTGTTCGATTATTTTAGTCACTTATTTGCTTTAAAAAAATACTTTAAACTGTCAAAATGTCATACACATCGTACGACCAGAGATACTGCTTTACAGCAATCCTTATTTTTCTGTTTTAATTTCACAGTACATACATAACGAAATTGCAGATAACAGAGCTAGCAACCTAAAAAAAAATGTTAGGCTGAAAAAAACAAACTTGGGTGAAAAAGTCCGACTCAACATTCCGGTGCCGCTTTGGATGCCACGATACTGTTAAGCGGAACATGTGGTCGTAATCAGTCCTTCAGTCTTATGTTTCTGTTTTGCTCTAATCATGCTTCTGTAATCATGTATTTGGTTTCATTTTCACTGAATCATGTAAAGCACCTTGAATTGCTTTGTGTTGAAAGTGTGCTATATGAATAAAATTGCCTTGCCTCGCCTTGCCTTGCCTTCACTGACAAATCAGTGGTCACTAGCAAAATGCTAGTTTGTTCTGGGCAACAACAACTCAACCTGTAAGAAAACGAAAGGACATACGTACTCGTTCATTCAACTTTTTTGTGCGTCTTGCCACAGAAAGATCTGGTGAATTCTCAACATGAGAAAGTAAACTACTTTTTCCTTTTTTTTATCTAGTGACTTACATATTAATTTGGTTAAATGTTTTGGATATCTATATTCACACGGACATAATTGTTATTAAACCATGCCCTTTTTTATATCTTGTACCAGCAGAAATACATCCCCAAACAAACAGATTCAGCAATAAATAATAGTCAGAATTCTGAGAAAAAAGTCATACTTTTGCACTTTGCTTTTCAGATTTAAGTTTATTTAGTATTTCTAGGTGAATTTTCTGTGACTATAAAACATTAAATAGTACTTGTAAATATCTGATAAAATTTACTCTTTCTTCTCAGTTAAGTTATTACATGAACAAATGTTATCAATTTTACTTAAGATTTTGTAGTTCCAAAATGAATTTGATTTTACAATGTATAAATTAAATGAATGAATGTAATGGATTTTAATATACTACAAAGTCATTATTTTCGGTGTATTAGCTACAAAGACAGAGATCCAGACTGAGTTTTGGGTTAAGGTTGGGTTAGGATCCTCCGTCCTAAAGGATCCAAAAATTACTGATGTGGTTTTAGAAACTGATGTCAGATTTTTCTTCACTTTACTTCTAGAGGTTTTTTTTACTTTCTTGTAAGAAAGTATATGCTTGACTCTACAGATGCCATCCCACCAACAAACTTTAAACCAAGATATTCCTTTTTTTTTATACCTTGAACTCTTTCGTGCCGCTAAATGTTCAGCTTCCTCATCATCTCTGGTTCCTCTGTCCCTACATCAAGTTTATCCCAAAACTCCCAGTTTCTGTCAGTGTCTTCATTTCACTTAGATATTAGCTTATCTTCTCTAACTTTAAATCCTCTGGTTATTAAAGACAAACTATTGTTTTCATTACAACAACTGTACCTCACAATCTGTCAAAAAATATTTGTTTACATCAAAGACATTCTGTGCTGTTGAGGTATTTTAGAAAACAGTTTAGTCATAGTAAGTCAGTATCTCAAAAGTATTTTAACTAATTTATAAATATATATTAGTCCTCATTTTTAAATTCAGGTTATGAGTAATGTTTTTTCCTTATGGTATCAAACCACTGAAGGACCGCAGAGCTTTCAGGAGTTCTGGCTGACAGGCCTTGTAGGTTTCAAGGTTTTTCTTCTTCTGTGAAGGAACTTACAATGGCGGCCCAGGAAGTGGCAAGTAGGTGGAGAAACACAGACTTCCCCCCAAGAGGCTGAAATGCTAACCGTCCTTTGAATACCTGCGTATTGTATCAAATAAAAATCGTTGTTTTGCATCTTCTTTTACATTTTGTATTGGCAAATGTAGACATAAATTGCTTCCAAAATGGCCTTAAAAATTATAGGGCATAGGACATCAATGTTAAGTATCAAAAATATGCATGTTTCTGTATCAAGCTTAAATTACCTGTATTATATTATTTTGCATTGGAACTCTAAACAGACATCCAACAAAACCGAAACACTAGATGGCAGCAAGTCTCTAGCTTCTGATTCTCCACAGGCTACATTCCCTTGAATACTGGGCGTATTTGTCATGTTGTTTTTCTGATATTTTCCTGCCTTGCGGTTTGAAGTAAGAGAGCATACCCTGTAATTATGCCAATAAATAGAAATGCAAGCAGATTTGGGAAAAAATAAAACAAGTTAATAAGGAGATTTCTAATGAATAATGATGGCCCAGAAAATAATGAAGAAACTTTAATCAAGCCTCTAAAATACCCCATTAATATGACAATCTCACCATATGGCTGAATAAATAAAGAAAACCCTGCTCACCAGATTTTTACAACAATTCTTCCTGACATCAACACCCCCGTTGCCATTGGAACATCTTTGGAATGACTTTCACCTATGTCAAGCTCTTTTTGTTTTTCACATTTTCCCTCTTTTCTGCTGCGGCTCAGCAGACAGCACTGACTGTCCCCTCTTTTACGGCGCACACTGTAAAACATCAGCACACACCTATAAAAAAAAGGTTGTTTGATTGTGAAAATCCAACTGGTTGCTGTTGGGTGGATTCCTTTATTCCAAAGCAAAAAATGTTTACTCTTCTCACAATCCAGCTTGCTGCAACAAAATCCATTCATACCGAAGCTATTTGCTCCGTAAAAAAACAACAAAAAACTTTCAAATTTAAAATACTTTTTAATACATAAAAGCTGAATCAGAACTTCAACTTACAATCAGAAAAAGATAATTTGATTTTCATGAAATTGCAAAGTTAGGAAGAACATGCATTCACAAAGACCAGATTAGTTATATACCCCTTTCACTTTCATACTCTGCTCAGTGAGCTCAGGTTTCCAGGGGCAACAACAGAACCAGGTGGTATCTTGATGTGTTTGCTTGGAAGCATCCGGAATCTCACTGTTTGTCTTTAAGCCCTGATGTGTCTCCAGTGAAAACATTGCTGGCAGTGGGGCAGGCAGAGTATCCTGGGGGGCAGTGGTGCTGGACCACATCCTGAATCCTGGATGTTCACTGTTGCTAAATCTTATCCATGGAGACCAGATTCCCAGAGCTTCCAAAGACCTGGCTTTTAATACATCCCCTGTTTCAACCTGCTACATGTCTAACTTATGTGTATACTTATATGGGGAAAGTGACTCCAAGTTATTCACAGACATATAGACAATTCACAGATGTTTCTGCACCACATATCCAGATTTGCCAAGCAGCCAGTCCTGGAGCTCTATTTATCTTCTATTGGTGTTGGTTGGCTATACCCCAAAAACACAAGTACAGAAGACTCTAAACATTAGTTTATCCTGTAAGCTAATGCTATTTTCACTGAACATAATAATGAATATTAGCGTAAATATGGCTAGCAATTATTTTAGCCCCTTATAATAATTTTTAGAAAAGGTCTTAAGTATTTGCAGATTTCACCTACCGGTGGGTGGCTGTGGTCTTTAACCCCCATGAATACTGGATCTAACTTTTAAAAAGTTACATAACATGAGACATCATTGATAGAATTTTACTGTTAATAAAATAAAGGTAAAACATCTAGATTTGTCACATTCTCAGAGATTATAATCTGACTGGACTGGATTCACATCCTGCTTTCATAGTCATACTGTATTACAATTCTGATAACTTATTTGTTTCCCCTTATACATTGACAAATAGAGTTTGAAATATAACATCGTTTTAAACTCCTGCGTAGGTGCCGTTATAAAAGAACGGCTGGTCTGTCACACAGTGACCTACAACCTTAGATGTCCATCTCTGAACTTCAGGTTTGCCGTCCTGCCCCGGCCGCACGATGACGGTGCTTTTGGACGCAAGAGAGGGATCTTCATCGAAGAAATTAAAAGGTCGGAGGAAGAAGCCCACCGCATTGCCGGGTGTTGCAGTGTTTGGGATGTCTTCTGAATGAGGGACATGTAGGAAGCCCACGGTCACCCAGGCAACCAGGTCCTGCAAACAATGGAGATTTTTTTTTTTTTATCACTGCCATTAAAATGATTACTTTCCTGTTTTTCCTGCTCATTTAGGATGATCAAACTGTTTTCATTTGCTAATTTCCCAAATAAATAATGTTTTTGGGAAGACAATAATCCTGTTAACAGCTCATAGTATAAGAATATGTTGAGGTGTGACTAAATGTTCATGCTGTACCTGGTTGACTATGTCTTCATTGTTTCGGATATAGTCCTCAAAGCACACAGCAGGTTCCCAGGGGTCGTTCTGAGTGAAGATACTACTGCTGGTAGCTTCTCTGTCCCTGTGGCGAGTCACAGCCAGAGGATATCTGGGGAGAGAGAGTTTTTAAATGTACAACATAAAACAAGCAGGCAGGGTTGTGGCGATCACGGTTAGTAAAATAAAAATGCTTGATGATGTGAAATTTAGCTATTAAATACTGGATTTTTTTTTACATACTGTAATACCCATATTATATTAAACTAAGATCATTATTCAATTATGATCATTATTTTTTGTTTATACTTCTGTTTTTTTTTTTTTGCAAAGCAATTCCCCACCAGGACAGCAGGGGGTGCTACCTTTTCATGGCGGGTCAGCCTACCATTACAGTGTCATTTCTATTTAACTTGAGTTAATTTTGTTCAGTTTGTTAACTCATTCCCACTCAAAGAGCAATGGTGGACAAAAAGTATGTTTTGATTGAGCTGTAAAGCTTTTTGCAAGAAGTGCGGCTGACAGAATACTCTAAAAAAAACATATTAACAACCGTTTTGTTCAGCTACACATCCATGTGTTCAAAATTGCCAAAAGACCATATTAAATAAACTGACCATGTAGTGCCCAAAAGCTGCATTACCTACTGATTACAGTGACTATAGAGCCCCGTTCTGGTGAAACGATCTCTGGCTGTTGTTGAGCTGACCAATCACAGGGAATACGCTCTCTTTTGCTGGAGACAGATAGTTAGAAAATTGGGCTCTACCCCGTCCATCCTTTCGTTGGTGACAGAGAGCCATTACGTCGAAAGGATAATGGCGTTGCATCAATTTAATTTAGTGATAGACAGAGCAGTATATACCCCTCCCCCGCCTATTTCTGAGCATTGGTAAATTTTCACTTTTCTAGAAAGACAAACTCAGCAGAAGAAATACAAGTGGTATGTCTTTACATCTCATTGCATGTCAGACTTGCATTCAAATTACCCTGGTGTATATGACAGTGTTCCTTTACATTTGTGTCCCGCCCCAGGTGTTGTGCAGAATCATTGAAAGGATAATACCAATAAAAAATATAAATGCAGACAGGTGTTTGCTAAGGCTTTCACATAACACAAAGCAGAAAAACTTCCTTCCAAGCCAAGGAGTGGAAAATATGACAAAGCATTTCTTGCGTTTGGTTTTGTTGCTCTAAATATCTACAAATGCTCAACTGCGGTGTTTTAACGTTTTCTACCATGCAGCGCGGTATGAAAAGTTGCACGCAATTACAGGGAATTTATAACATCCCTGTGCTATGGGCATGACTTTAATCATGACTGACATTAACAATTTCTTGTAAAGCGAATAAGGGCCCAGCAGAAATAATTCATTAACCACTGCTTTACATTATCTCTATATAACGACATCTATGGAATAATCTTTTCAGAAGTGCCAATAGTTGTTGCTTTTCATTTTCTTATTTGATAACAGATTACGGTATAGATATTTCTTCAATTCTTGTTAATACAGTGATACGTTTCAACTGTGATAGTCTAAAAGTGCAAGCTGTAAGATCTATTTTTATGTCACAGTTTAAATATATTTGTCATTAATGGAATATTAATACAAAGAATTAGTGTTATCAGACAATACTTTTGTTGCCTTGGTTGTGACAAGCTATCTTTATAATGCATTTAGAAAGAAATTACATTTTGACACGTTCAGACAGTAATCTATGGTTATGTCGGGCATGAAAAAACATGAATGGTTCAACATGATGCTGATGCTTTTAGAACATGATGAAAATTAAAATTTACCTTGACCAGCTGATGCCAACTTCCTCCTTCCACCCTTTAGGAAGGACAGAATGTGCATGAGAGTTAAACTGAATACGATAACCCTTCTGGTGTCCCCATTTGTTTTTCTCATTGGGGTTGTAAAAGTGCACGTAGCGAGGGAACTTCTTGCCAAAGCGGAATGCCGCCGCCCGCTCCGTCTTGTGCTCTGTCCTGTGGAGTTTGGACTGGACAATAAAATGATTTGGGCTCCATGGATTGGTGAAGTTCACATATTTCAAGTCGATCGTTTCAAAGCTGTTCTCTCGACCTGCATCCCGGAAAGGATAAGGAGTTTTAGAAGGTTTGGTGTGAAAGGCTTACAAAAGATAGCAGGAAGCCAAATAGCAACAAAATGTCATGCTTTTAGTTAAAGAGTACCTAGGGTAAAATGGATTACAATTAATGTAATCAATGCAGTGAATGGCTTCTTTCCCATTAAACAATAGAGATGAAAGACTATTGTTCAGGGGAAGAAGTTCTCCAATTGAACTGGATGATCCATTAACCCCAAATTTTATATATCTTCAGATCAGACCTGTTGGACTTTGGTTCACAGCTAGATAATCAACGTTTACCCTAAATTTGAGATTTATTGGAAAATACTAAAAACATAATATTCTGCCATGACCAGCATAACATTCTGTGAAAAATAATTGTCCCCAAGTCACCTAATCAAAAATTTGAGAAGTAAGAAAAATATTTGTTTTTCAAGTGTTTTGGGTAAAACAAATCGTTATGTTAGAGACATTATTCTGAGATAAGGAGCTATTTTTTATGAGGATATGTTGATTCCTACAATAAGTTCAGTGTGTCTGGTTGTTCTGTGTTCTAATGTCAGATTTGCATAATACTCACCAACAATATCCAGGTCCACTTTGTAATGGATGAGGTGAGTGTGCAGGTTGCCTAACACATAGTCATACACTTTTGTGCCATAGTGAAGTCCATTAGGTGTGAAGAAAGTGGCATGGATGTATCCTGTAGCACTGACTTTTACCTCCACCACTCCATTGGGGTAAAAGAGGAAGTCCCAGATGTAATCGTAGTTGTAAACAGTTGAGGTTGTTCGCAACACCAGTACAGTGTTCTCAAGACCGCCAAAGAAGTTGTATCCTCCTTGAAAGTTAGAGTTAAAATGCCTCCTTAGGGGCATGGCAGTGGTCATCTCAAAAATACACAAGGCATTTTGGTGATGCACAGGTTTGTCTGTGTCAAAATGATGATAGAGGTCGATGAAGGTGGCGATTTCTGGGCAGTCGATTCCAGGTGCTAGTTCATAAGTTGAGGTTCCCATTGCCCAGCCTGCATCAATGTACTTTGTTTGCATGGCTGCAGGAGTATCCCCGGCATAGAAAGCGATAGCTTCCTGGATACTGATCTCATACGCTATCCTTTGTCCATTAAAGCGGACATCAAAGACTTGAAGGCCAGCTGATGAACGAACTCTGTAGGCAAAGGACCATCCAGCATACTCAACGAAGTTACGGTCTACGGAGTAGCGATGTCCCTGGGGCTCAACAAGCTTCGGCCCATGAATATTAGTTGGTGTGTTACTGTCACCACGAGGTATGTAAGTAGAGTAAAGGTCTTCATCATTATGGTCAGGCAGTTTCAGCTTCTCCACTTCTCCCGATTCATACTTTTCTACCAGCTCCTCAATACTGTCAAAATACATGCTGTTGTACCAGACTTTCTCAACCGTCCACTTGTCTGGATCTAGATCCTGATGGTTTACCAGCACTTCAAATCCAATGGGATGAATGAAATAACCTTCTACAAACTTCTGCAACATGACCCATGTCCTCCTTTCACCTGGAGCAAGCCCACGGGGAGCAATGTCTGAGAATGTCAAGCAGCGGTTGGAACAGTTTGTGTAGGAAAACCCCCCTGTGGTCTCAAAGAGAAGCTTGTGAGCTTGAGCTGCAATCTTCTCCAGGAGATTTTCAATGTGCTCATACTCTATAATAGTGATCGGCCGGGACTCGAATTGCACCAGTTTTTCCCCCTTGAATTTCGTGACTTCATGAGACTTTGGAGATGGAAGCGGACCCACTATGTACTCGGTGATGTTCGGTCTGGTTTGGTTGCCAAACTGGATGATCACTCGAGCTTGGCGAGGGGGTTTGGCCTGACCATGGTCCAGTGCTCTAAGGGCCTTGTGTTTCATTGGCAAGTGGAGTTCCATGAGCAGGATACTGTTCTTACTCAGAGTTTTGCTTCGAGCATCTGAGAGTTTCATCTCTGGAATACCATGAAGGTAGACTCGGACAGCTTTCATCTCCTGCACGGTGAGGTCGGCAAACATAGATGCTCCATGGTGAGCCCATTCTCTGGTTCTGGAAGCACTACATCCCACCAAACAAGCCAGTTGCAGGATAAAAAGAACCTTCATGGCTGAAAACAATAAGAAAATGTCACGTGTCACAAACGTGTGGTAAAACGTTAGAAAATTTTGTCTTTTGGAATTCGTAAGTAAAAAACATTAACTTGAAGCTTTAATGATAGAAATGTACTTTTGACTTAGTTTATCCTATATTATTAAACATTAAAAAATATAATGTGGCAGTATATAATGTATGTCATATAAATAATATACTATAATAATATAATAATAATGACTAATTATTATGCAATGAAATAAAAAATAAAAATATTATCTTTTATTTTATAAACTTCATTACTCAAACTGTTATGAGGTAATGTGTTGAATGTCCCCTCCAAAGTACTGTAATGCCACTTCATATCACACACATTAACCTTATTACCCTTGTTTTATCAGTCCTCCTAATTGATAGAAATAAAAATAGCACATGTCAGCCATATCAATATAAAAAAAAATTCAAAGGCTACTAAACAGACCTGCAGTCCATATTTTTTTATATTCAGCAATTCTCAGCTAAATTACTTTTAGGTTATGCTTACATAAGAGCTTAATTTCTTCTTTAGTATGCAAAGTATAAGAATGTTTATCTATCTATCTATAAGAATGTTTATCTATCTATCTATCTATCTATCTATCTATCTATCTATCTATCTATCTATCTATCTATCTATCTATCTATCTATCTATCTATCTATCTATCTATCTATCTATCTATCTATCTATCGCTTGTACCTGCAGTTCCTGAAATCCTTTAAGAAAGGTTGATCCAATTGTCCAGGTTCAGCAGCTGCAGCGAAGTCTTTCATACAGTTGAAAAACAAGGCAAGTGCTGCTAAGAATTAACCTACCATCCTACCTAGCTTATGACATAGCCTGGTTGGCCAATGGAAGATTGTAAATATGACGAAATATGTGTAAGCGTCCGAAAGACACACTACATATGGAACTTTCTTCATTAAGAAAAAAGAAACAAAGAAAGTTCCACTCAGGAAAGAAATGCAACACAGGGATAAAAGTGAAAAGTTATACAACTGGTTGAATAATTTAAGTATAGATAAAATTAAATGTTGGGTGGGATTGAAGAGAAACACAACTTTACAATAAAGTTCTAAAGATGAAACGTGGTCCGAACCAGTCGGTCGATTTTTGATTCAGGTACCACAAACGTGATCAGTTAGTAAGATTTAATAGAAATCTTTGTCCTTAAAAGCTAATTAATTGTTCCTATTAGTTCATGTTTTAACAACAGTAATAGATTATCTCTATCTGCTTGTCCATATTGCTGTTACATTTTTCAAAAAAGACTTGGGTTAGTATGCATCTAATGTCAGTTCTGTCTATATGAAACTAAAGAAACAGATTTTATTGAGAACAATCTTTTTAATCTTGGTCAAAAAAGACAAGACTGAACCTTGAACCTTTTATGAGAAACTAGAAAAAAATACAACCTGCGAATCTAAGTTAAACATTATTCTTTCTTATCTTCAGATATGATAAAGGAATTGATATTCACCAGTCACCACTAGCAGATTTGCTGTAAGGCTACAATTTGTCTCCAGCTGAATGCATATTTTCTTACTGTTATGCACTCACAAGCCAATTCATTAGTTACAGGAGTCACTAGGTGAGTATAAGTCATTTATGGGGAATAGTTAATTGAGTGAGCTCAGGTGAGGCTAAGTTGAAGCAGGGTGGCTTGAATGCAAGGGAGGAAGAACTAGGATTCCAGGATGTCTGCAAGAGCTTCCTGCTGGGTTTCTGGAGATGTGAAGATGATGGAATATGGGAACGAGGATGGAGCATTGAGGGTGGGAAGCATGGGAATGAGGCATGGATCATGGAGTAAGTAGGAGCTTGGAAGGCTGTCAAATGTGGAAAAATGACCACAGATTCTAATGAAGCATGAGAAGGGCTCATGAGAGGATTTCAAAAGGGAATACCATATGGTATGAATGCTCAGGCACAAAAGATCGACAGAAATTAGGCTATTTCTACTTGTCCATGTTTGTTTCAACAGATTCGTGTCTGTATACATGAGAAACTGCTTAGAACAAGGCATCGGGACAAAATAACACATTTTAATGCTGTAGCCTGAGACAGGTACCACATATCAGTTACAATCAGTTTTGGGCAAGTTACAAAGAAATTGTAATATATATTTCACATTACCAGTTACAATGTGAAAAAGGTAATATGTTTGCATTACATATTAAAATGTAACTGAGTTATACTACTTTAAGTTACTTTTGGCAAAATATCTTAAATATCTACCACAACTTCTAACCACCGTAACTTATCAATTTACATTTCACACAAGTGTCACACACCACAAATGCTGTATTTTTAACACTATTTTATTCAAATTACGTCTCACGTCCCTTTGCATGCCTTCTATTTCATGGTAATGTTTGTTAAATCTAATCGAAAGAAGGCGCTAAAAGTGCTCATCACAAAGATGGTTGACAAAGATGAGACTCCGATGTCTGAAGTCTTACAACAGATGTTATGAAAACAGTGTGAATAATGCCGCTGTTTAAATGTACAGTCGATCTTTTCCTCAGCCGTCCTGATTCTCTGATGTTTTAGTTTTGAGCAACAGGAAGTGGATCTTGTTCTACAGTATCCAACTTGATTTGGTCTGTTGCATCAGTTGGCCAGAAAAACTATTTAAAATGCATTTGTAACTTGAGTTACTGACATTGTAACTAGTAATATATTACTGTATATTGTGTAAGTAATTCATTACATTACTCAGTTACTCAAGTAATATATTCCTGTAACTCATTACTTTTGTAATGCATTACTCCCAACACTGGCTACAATACTCTGCTTTCGTAACTATTGTACATGATGTAAATGTTTTTTTCTTTCTTTCTTCTGTAAAAACTGTTTGTCTTTCTGTTCTGTGTCCTGTTCTGTCTGTATATGTGTTTTTTGGCTGCTGTCAAAACCAAATTTCACCTAATGGGACAATTAAAGTATTATTCTATTGGCTATGTAAGATCAGTGATAGGCCAGCTTTTTCTAAGGGACCATAAGAAATGTTGTAGTTTAAAAGAAAACTGCCAAAACAATTGGTTTTTAAATGAATTTATTAATTGACTGTGTTCAATGTGAGATTCACTTATTTCTAATGCATGGTACTTTAAAAGATTATTCTAGAAAACTGATTTTGCGATCTTGATATTTTCAAATAAAGTGTACATTTCACACTGGATGTGGCTTTTATTTCATTCAAAAGAGAAACTCCTGTGACATCTGAGTAAACCACTGAGATGAAAATAACATTCAAACAGACTGCCACAGAGATGTAAGGCTTAAGTATGTCTCAAACATATACTCATTTAAACATGCCTGTGCCACACTCATTAGGGCAAACATGTCTTCATTTACCTAAGCTATCTTACATCTGTGTGGCTGCTCGCGTTTCCCTTTCCCTCAGAGGTAAGAGGTCCACAGTGGCCTTGAGATTGGCTAACCTCTCTTCCCTGCTGGGACCTTAAATGCAGAAAGAGGAGGTGACATTTTGACTCATGTCTGAATCCATCACTGTGTTTGAAAATAGGTTTCAGATGCCCTGCATTGTGTCCTTAATTGTCTCCCATGTATTTATTCCTTTTTTTTCCCCTATGTTGGTCCCCAGTTTGTCATCATTAGTAGTTGTCATTAGTCACTGTCATAGTTAGTGTCTTGTGCGAATGTGGTTCATTATTTCCCTTGTGTTGTGCCCTGTCGTCTCTGCTGTGTCCTGTACATATTCTAATCTGTCCAGATTCTCCTGTCTGCTTCTGAGCCCATAATGCAAAACTTGACAGTACAAACCGGCCACGAGGACTCAGCAACAGAATAAATAATTACTCTGCTCTAACGGATGGCCAAGGAGGCCACCAAGAACTTTACTCCGCTACGAGACTCACCTGGACTGGGTTCCCAAAGGCAAAAAGCAGTTGGGCACTCCTGCGTCTTTTTAACGCTGTGACCTACCAAGTTGGCACCAGTCCTGGCATCCCAACATCTCGGATTTCCTGCCCGGACAACTGTGGTGGATGCGGTTGACCCACCATGCCTTCAAACGTCTGCTGTGGCATTTGTGGCTGCAGTTCTCCTAGCTGTCATTGCAGCGACTCATAAGCCATCACCATCCAGCAGGGTGATAGATGCCTACAGGCCCAGCTCCAGACAAATGCTTCATCCAGGGAGTTCACCGACTTGCCCTGGTTCTGGACCTCTTCATTTGCCGTGAACATCATAGCTGCTCTGCCTCGTTCTAAGCACACTGCCACTTTCAAACTGTGTTAGGCCAAGCCAGCCTGGCTCCTGGCTAAAGCTCCTTGTGTTGGTCCTCCTACTTTTTTTCGTGAGATTTCTTGTGGTGTTGTTCTTCCTCTTGGGATTGCTTGTCGTGCCGTTCTTGGTGGGATTCCTCTTTGCACCTCTCCAGGTAATCTTCTTTATGGGATTTCTGACTTCTTCTTGAGATTCCAACGGGGTTTGTTTATCAATGTTTTTCAGTCACCCGATCTGTCGTCCGTCGGTGTTGCTTGAATGAGTTCCTCCTCGAACTCAGATGTTTCTCCGTCGCCCGCAAAGGAAGGTTCTTTGATGTGGGTCTTCCCGATCAGAGCTCGGCCAATGCTCTGACTGAATGAAGGACCAACTTCCGCTCGTGGGGTGCTAATATAACCTCTCTTCTTCTCCACTTCCTGTGGAGCTAGAATACAGATTAGCGCCACATGATGTTTTTGTGTGACCCAACACTCATCACATCTTTCCAGCTAATCTTCTTCGTGGGATTTCCCGCTGTAAAGCTGCAGCGCCCCTCAGTGGAACCTTCCACTTAAGCCCCTTCCATTGGCTCCTTCGTTGTATTGGACACCTTTGTTGTGGGATTTGTAGACGTCACCACTTTTTCTCCTGGCATAGTAGCTGGCCCCTGGACTTCACAGGGCTGTGGGTCAAATTGCCTGCTGATAATTGTATCGGTGTATGAATGCGTGTGTGTCTGTGAGTGCGAATGGGTGAATATTGCTCCAGTATAAAGTGCTTTGAGTGGTCAACATGACTAGAAAAGCGCTATATAAGTTCAGTCCTTTCACTTCCTCCAGAGACTGATTCGGCTACATGATAGGCCTCTGAACTTAGTCTGAAGCCGCTTACTTTGTTCTTCTTGGACCTTTTGACTCTTTGCTACCTCTGCTGCCCCCGCTTTACCTCCCGCAGTGTGTTACATATTCCCGGGTCAAAATTGCCTTTTTTGACACGCTTTCAATGTACATATTCATATTAAACATAATTTAAAACCTGATATTCTTTCAGAGGTATGCCGGCCAGAGGGAGGTCTGGAGTATTACTGAATGACTGGTCAGTTCTAGATCAGTGGTTAGAATGCTTGTTTTTGTACTTCAAAAAGAACCAACATTGAACTTGAACCATCATGACTTTTATGCTTGTGTATGTGATTGACCCATCTTGCTTTGTGGAAGATGGGGGTATGTACTTGTAATGGCCCGATCAAGTCACTCAGCAGGGGCTGTGCTTAAATCACGCTGATTGGTTATAATTCAGAGAGATTCAGTTGATCTCTTTTTATTTCTGCTGCTTTGTTTTCAGTGTCGCAACTCGCTGCTGAAACTGACCTGATATGCGTATGTCTTTAGATGGTTCCTTAAAGGGCCAATTCTGTATGTGATCACGGTGTCCGGAGCCTCCGTTTGTCCTGTCTTTCAGTCGTCCTCAGCCTTCCCATGTCGTTGGTTTCCCTGTCAGTATTTCCGTTTGCCCAGCCCGATCCGTCCGGCTTGTATACTCTGTTTCCCCAATAGCTCTATCTTCCACCTCCCTGGTGTTGCTAGAGCAAACAGTATGCTGCTCATTACCAATCGCTGATTGTCTCCATGTTTGGCTCAAACCTACACGCCACGCTCCTCTTGGGCAAACTCAGTTCGAATCTTGACACCACTCAGAACCTTGATAATCCCCTTCCTTGATAATTCCCTTGTTTGTATCTCTCATAATTTTTTTTATCAGAACTAAAAATAGCATGCAAATTTGCATAATAGCTCTTCTTCTTCTTCTTCTTCTTCTTCTTCTTCTTCTTCTTCTTCTTCTTCTTCTTCTTCCTCTTCTTCTTCTTCGCTGTGGTTGGCAAACAAGTGTCAACAATCCTGTGCTTTACCACCATCTAGTCGTAAAAAGTGAGGGTCAGGTTAAAACTAACTCACTCCAGTAGAGGGACAAAAAACAAAAAAGCTATACATTACATATACATATAATTTTCATAGTGTCTCACCAACTCTCAATGGAATTAATATTTAGACTTGGAAAGAAGCTGTTTGACCTGAGCTGTTCTTTGTAGCACTTTCTGTATTTGTAGAGTTATTGTCCTGCTGGAAGAAAAAGCTTCACCCAAGTCTCAAATCCATGGTAGCTTTTGACATAATTTCTTCCAGAAATTTCCTTTAATAGCTTCATTCATCTTCCTATTACTTGACTAGCTTTGCTGTCCCAGCTGATTACAATACTCCCCACAGCCTGATATGGCCATCACCATGTTTCCTAATGGAAATGGCATGTTCAGAGTGACAGGTTATTGTGCAATTTCTCAAAAAAAACTTCAGCATAAGTAATATCTGATCTGAGTCCCAGAAATTTTATACTGGACTTTTTATGACTAGATTTGCTACTCTTCCAGAAAGGCCAGGGCTATAGAGTGCTCAAACTTAGTTTTTTTCTTCCAGCGTGTTGTTTCACCTGAGCTGAGGGTTTCTGCTGATCCTCCCCAGTTATAATACATATTTTCACTTTTTTCTCTGATTATAATTTTGTTTGCCCGTCTTGTTAGTTTAGGTGCCTTTCATGTCTGATGCATTAAAATCTTTATAGCTTTTCCTAACGTTTCACATACAAACCCTAATTGAGTTTTCGCAATCCTGTTTTTTCCCTAATTCCCTACTTCATTGTGTCTATTAGACTATTCTCATCACAAAACGCAGAAATCACATGCGGGGTCCCCCAGGGCTCCATCCTAGGCCCCTCCTATTTAGCATTTACATGTTCCCATTAAGCCAGATTATAACAACAAATAATATCAACTACCACAACTATGCTGACGATACTCAGCTTCATATATCAATGTCACCAGGTGATGTTGAACCTGTCCAAACCCTTAATAAATGCAATGAGCAAATTAACAACTGGATGTCCCATAATTTCCTCCTGAAATGAACAAAAACAAACTGAAGTACTTATCTTCGGACCCAAAAACTTGTTGACTGAATTGTATGTAGGGCTATCAGAGTAAAGGCAGCGGAATATAAATGTTCAGAACTCTATCAGATAAAATCACAATAAAATGTATTAAGGTGTGGTGTAGTATAAAGGCAAAATGTAAAGAAAAAAGTCAAAAGGTAAAAATATGTTCTGTAAGGAAATAATGTTGTAAATCAGGGGTGTCCAGCTCCAGTCCTCAAGGGCCAGTGTCTTACCAGTTTTAATATTGTCTCTGCTGCAACACTACTGATTCAAATGTTCTAACTCACCCCTCAGCATGGCAAAGTTCTACAGAGTCCTGCTAATGAGCATTAATTCCATTCAGTTGTGATGAACCAGGGAAAGAATCAATCTTGCTGGATTGGGGCACTTAAGGAGTTTGGGCCCCCCTGTTCTAAACAAACAATGTGTTTAATGAGCATACCAAATGTTATACCATGGTTGCCTTAGTGATTACATGACGCACCACTGTACTGAAAACACCCTATGTCTCTTGAATGTACAGTCGTGGCCATACGTTTTGAGAATTACATAAATATTGCTAATTGGAAAAGTTGCTGCTTAAGTTTTTATAAGAGCAATTTGCATATACTCCAGGATGTTATGAACAGTGATCAGATGAATTGCAGAGTCCTTATTTGCCATGAAACGTCCTCTGCATTTCATTGCTGTCATTAAAGGACCTGCTGAGATCAGTTCAGTAATCGTCTTGTTAACTCAAGGGAGAATGTTGACGAGCACAAGGCTGGAGATCATTATGTCAGGCTGATTGGGTTAGAATGGCAGACTTGATATGTTAAAAGGAGGGTGATGCTTGAAATCATTGTTCTTCCATTGTTAACCATGGTGACCTGCAAAGAAACGCGTACAGCCATCATTGCGTTGCATAAAAATGGCTTCACACGCAAGGATATTGTGGCTACTAAGATTGCACCTAAATAAACAATTTATAGGATTATCAAGAACTTCAAGGAAAGAGGTTCAATTCTTGTTAAGAAGGCTTCACTGCACGCACAGTGAGGCGAAGACTTTTGGAAGATGGCCTGGTGTCAAGAAGGGCAGCAAAGAAGCCACTTCTCTCCAAAACATCAGAGACAGATTGATCTTCTGTATGGTGAATGGACTGCTGAGGACTGGGGCAAAGTCAGATTCTCCCATGATGCCTCTTTCTGATTGTTTGGGGCATCTGGAAAAAGGCTTGTCTGGAGAAGAAAAGGTGAGCTCTACCATCAGTCCTGTGTCATGCCAATAGTAAAGCATCCTGAGACCATTCATGTGTGGGGTTTCTTCTCATCCAAGCGAGAGGGCTCACTTACAATTTAGCCCGAAAACACAGCCATGAATAAAGAATGGTACCAAAACAGCCTCCAACAGCAACTCCTTCCAACAATCCAACAACAGTTTGGTGAAGAACAAAATTTATTTTCCAGCACCATAGAGCACCGTGCCATAAGGCAAAAGTGATAACTAAGTGGCTCGGGGACCAAAACGTTAAAATGTTGGGTCCATGGCCTGGAAACTCCCCAGATCTTAATCCCATTGAGAGCTTGTGGTCAATCCTCAACAAAAACCCAATAATTCTGACAAACTCCAAGAAGTAATTATAAAAGAATGGGTTGCTATCTGTCAGGATTTGGCACATAGGTTGATTGAGAGCATGCCCAGTCGAACTGCAGAGGTCCTGAAAAAGAAGGGCCAACACTGCAAATGGGGACTCTTTGCACAAATGTAATGTAATTGTTGATAAAAGCCTTTGAAACGTATGAAGTGCTTGTAATTATATTTCAGTGCATCACAGAAACAACTGAAACAAAGATCTAAAAGCATTTTAGCAGCAAACTTTGTGAAAACTAATATTTTTTTCATTCTCAAAACGTTTGGCCACAGCTGTATGTTTAGTTTGTCCTCACAGTGCCTCTGCTCCATTCACACTTCTTCCCAGAAATGATGATAAAGAACACACTGACTCAGCTTGTTACCTTTATCAATATATTGACTGCTGCTGTCAGACAATGAGAGTTCTGTACATGTACACATTCTGCTCACAATGCTCTGACAACTACTTTACAGAAACTCCTTGTATTGACACTACTGCAGTTTCTCTTTTCTGTCATTACTGTGGTCACAGCTGTGTTTGGGCCTCCTATCTCTCCTGTCAGGAGGTCATACTTAGAAAATTGCTGATTCTAAAAGCCTTTTTCTCTCAGGTCTCTGAAGATGCTTGACTAAATAAATGTCCTCATCATCCTTCCCGAAACACTTTCCTTTACAGAATTAAGGCCCAGACAAAAATCTCTTTGTTCTGTGGCCAAGGCTCCACTGATAACATCAGCATTCTGTAATGTTGGTTGGTGTTAATTCAGAGAAGTTTAGGTCACAGGTTTGGTGTCCAATACCAGTGTTCCCAGCTGTTACACGGACCCTTATATCCAATGGAGCAGGCTGAAATGCCACTGCATGTCCCGCGATTCACCCCCACACTTAAAAACCTCCACAGCTTCAGCTCTGCCAGCTCCAACAACATATGCCACTTTTTAAAGTTTCCATTGTCCTCGAACCAGGAGAAACAAAGAAAAGACAAAGAGCTGACAGGGTAATAAAATCTAGAACTGGAAAGGACTGTTTTTTGTTTTTTTTGGGTGGAGAGGCTGACATTTTCAATATTTGCCCATCATTTTGGAGGTGAGTGTGCCTTTTTATCGATGTATGAAGACATAAATACAGAATTTTAGCATCTGAGTATGAAATATTCCTCCTATATTTCATCATTAGAGATTTCTTTATTTTTTGGTTTGAAATACAAATCTTCATGATGCCGTAAACTTTCTGTTCAAATTTCAAAATTTCTTGGCTTTATGTCTCTAACCTCCTGTAAACTTGTTTTTTTTTTTCTTTTATATTTGGGAAACTATCAATGGCATAAAATAGATCATATTAGTTTAGTTTAAGAATATAAAAATGTAACTTCAAAACTAGGAATTCAACGATAACACTTTTTTCATACCAATACTTGGATCTGAGTACTTGCCGACACAGAGTACCACTGCCGATACTTCTAGTACACAAAAAAAATTAAATAAATTGGAAGACAGGTTTTATTTTCCTCTATTGTTTCAACAAATGATAATGAATCAGATAAAAATAAAATTTTAATAAAAATCACCACAGAGTGCAAAAAATATACGTTTTCTGTGAAATTATTGTAGAGTTTTCACATTTAAATATCGTTTCATGGTATCTGTTCACTAACCGATACCGGAACAGTATCAGCCCTGATACCAGTATCTGTATCATTGCAACACTATTGAAAAGAAATATCTTACAGGAGCTGTAAAGACAGGCATTATGGAGAGGATTATGGAACTTGGTCTTCTGATTCTGCTGGGTCTGCATCCTGTGGTGGGAGCTGGGTGAGTTCCAGAAAACACAAAGAATTGTTCCTGCTTCCTGAACGTTAAACATTAAACAGTTCTTATGTGGCTTTCTTACGACAGAAATGAATTTAATAAAGGATATCTTAGGTTAAAAAACTAATTAGTGACAACATACTGTAACATTGCTTTACTTGTTGCACTCTAAGCCTTTCCCTGTAAAATTCTTTGTTGTCAGTTGCTGTCAAACTCAGCAGTTTCGATGGAAATATTCCGGTTCATTTCGTTTAGTCTTTAATCAATGTCTTATGAACTTCATGCCTCCTCACATTTATGACTTACCAAAATGGCTTTATACCCTATTAAATGCTTTTTTTTAGCTGTTAAGCCAACCACTACCTGTTACGACCCTATGTAACCTAAAACGATCCCTTTTTATGAAATTTAATGTTCAAATTATTCTGAAGGATCTTGCAGCTGACGCCCAACTTTTCCAGAGCCAGAAATTTGACATAACATAAGAAAGGCATTCATTCTAAACATGCTTAATGTACAAGAGGCTTAAATGTACGAGGATATTAGATGTGTGAAAGAAACCAGGAATGCTTTTTATTCTAGTAAGGGGATCTGTAATATATATTCAAGAGAAGACATCTCATCCCAGAGAGCTTGGACTATCCCCTTTTATGCTAATTATCACTATAAATGTGCCACAATACCTAAGAGGGGATTAAATTAAATCCCTTTCAAAACCTCAGTGTGTGTTCTTTAATAATGACACAGTCAGGAGCCAGAAACTCACATTTTTAATTGAAAGATACACACCGAACAAAAACAGCCATATATAAGGATTTGTCCTTATTTATAAAATAACGGAAAATGTTTAAAAGCAAAAAGCAGTTACAATTCCAAAAATCAAACTTCTATTCCAACAACTTCCAAACTTAGCAACTCTGTCAAAACCACCTAAATGCTCAAATCTATTTTTCTTCCCCGTGTTCTAAGGTTTCTTATGAGCAAACAATCTCAATTATTAATGAGGAGGGATTGCATATGGCCCTGCAACAGACTGGCGTCCTGTTCAGGGTGTACCCTGCCTAACGCCTGATAATTGCTGGGATAGGCTCCAGCTGCCCCGTGACCCTGAATTGGATAAGCGGTTAAGAAGATGGATGGATGGATGGATTGCATATGAAGACAGTAATAAAAAAAAGGGAGTACAGTCTATGAAGAAAGAAAGTGCCGAAGCTCTGCTTTGAAAAAAAACTGCGTAGCTTATGAAGTTCCTTTAAGCCTCTTCTTACTCCCGCTGTGTCCATGGTGTGGGGTTTTGAAAACTCCTCCATTCATTGATGTGACTTGCTTCTTTTACATTTTCACAATTAGGAGTAATTATATATGCAGTTCCGACTAGAATCGGATCAGGTCTGTTTTGCGAATTATTATTTTTCTAATTATTATTAAGAAGGATACAAATATTTTTCAAAATTGATTTTGCTTTGACATAATATTATTTTTTTAAACAGGGTACTCCATATGCTTTTGGGTTTAACCAGAATCTTCACATTGCAGACACTGGTGTGAACGCCTGGTGGAGGAGAGACTGGAGTGGGTTCTGTCCCCACGTCTACAGCTCGAAGTGAGCTGCTCGGAAGTGTACCAGTACAACACCCAAGGATGGAGACTGGATGTGGACAGGATGCGCACAAAGCACGGGGGGGATGATGGTATTGCTCGATATTACAAACAACAGAGACAAAAGGCATCCTGCTTCTTATATAAGTAAGTGAAGGGCAGGGGTTCTTCAGAAACTTTATTTCTATTTTAAAATAGCTGCACATGTGTCCTTGAAAGGTAAGAATATGTTCAGCAGTGGATTCTGATGGTTTGACTTGGGCTGGAAAAAAAGGTGTTTGTAGTATCAGTATAAACCAGGATTACTTGGACCAATCACTGATGTGCAAATCCACTCACTGTTGCACTGCGTATTTTGCTTTTAAACTGGCAGAACAGAAATCCTTTGTAACAAATACAAGATGATCTTTTTGTTTAGCCTCTTCCTTTAAGAGTGGTGTTCTGTTTTCATTAACAACAACAAATCAGTTAAGCCAAATAAAATTCAGCTTTTTTCTTTAAGTCAACAAAATAAATAGCAATTGAACATGCAGTGGAAATGAAGCACAGGGAGTAGAGCTCAAATTTTTAACTATCCATCAAACACCCCGGAGAGTGCAGGTCTGTGATTAGTCAGCCCAAAATCATTTCACCTATCTCTGTAATCAGTAGTCAATGCAGCTTTTGGAAACTTCGTGCTTTATATTGCAAGGCAAGTTTATCTAATATGGTATTTTAGTGATTATAAACACCAGAAGCTGCAGGGAACATACCAGATACCTTTTTTTGTTTACTTGCATTCACTGACCTGCTTTTCTAGTAAAAAGCTTTCCAGCTCAATCGAAACATGCTCTTTGTCGGCCATTGCTACTGGACTGGATTTGCGTTTATAAGCTGGAGTAAATAAACTGTTGTCGACCAGAGATGTCACTTCAATGGAAGGCAGACCCTCCACAAAAGGTGTGCACCCCCTGCTGTCCTGGTGGGGGAATGCTTTTCAACACTGACGCACGGAGAAGTATAAAAGTAAAATGTCCCAGCTTCACCACACAAAGATCCTATTTTTACATGCAAGTTCAACTCTGAACTAAATGTTTAAAAATGACAAAACAACAAACATTGGCTTTGTTAAATCTTGATGTAAATAAACTAGAGATGCTGTGGTATTAAACATGCTCTAAAAGCCTCCATGTTTCTAAATTTAAACAGTGCTGCATTTCATGTAAAAAACAACATGTCACAACAATCGTCAATGGAATTTTTTTGTTGTTGTATTCATTCAGGTTATCTTTCTTTGATGATCTGACACATTTCATTGTGACAAAAATGCCAAATCAGAAAAAAAAAAAATTTCTTCGTAGGTTAGCAATCAAAAAATATCAACCGCAACTAATTATTTTCTGGGCAGTAGATGTGAACTCAACAACAGTCTGTGAAGTTCATAGTGTGGTTTCCACATGTCTCTGTTCTTCTCTCAGATCCCCAGAGATGGAGAGCCGAGCAGTGAATAGGACGGTGAGGAGCTGCTGTGAGGGATGGGGAGGACCTCACTGCACTCAGGGTAAAACCACTTCTACATCCTGACACGTTAACCAAAAAAATGTAGTAAGATTTCAAATGAATAATTGGTACAAAAAGTTAATCAACCTACTGTCAAAATATTGCATTCGATTTTTTTTTTTAGGTTGAAGTTAAATGTATAAATTTTGCTCTCTGTTAAAATGTTTAACTGAAGTAAGGTTATAACAGCAGAGCAAAGACGAGTCTAGGTGCTGAGATTATTTCGTTCCTTTAGGTGTTGGGGCGCGGGGTCAGTGCTATTCCACGTGGAACTGTGAGGAATTCCCAGGAGTTCATAACTACTCACTCATACCGATGGAGCAATGCTGCAGCACCCTGTGGGGACTGAGCTGGAGGAACGCCTCGGACCAAACCTGCTTGACTTGCACCTACACTCTGCTGCCAGGTACTGTGCAGACGATAAATGCGCAAAAAGGACATTAATATGTGAAAAAGTTACTCTGTATTTCACACTGTTACTTCTGACTGGGAAAAAAAATGAAAGTACAGATATGACATCAACCAATGTGAATGATGTCTGAACTCTCTATCTCACCTCTAGACTCCCAGTCTTCTCCTCTGGTGCGGAGTGGACTGCTGGGTACTGCCAGGGTTCCCCAGGGCTCGGCTACATGCATGTCCTGGGGAGGAGCCCACTATCGCACTTTTGACAGAAAGCACTACCATTTCCAGGGAAGCTGTACGTACCTTCTGGCATCATCTACTGATGGCACCTGGGCAGTCTACATCAGCACAATCTGTGACCAAAGAGGAGACTGTAGCAAGGTGATCATTCTAACTCAGACCTGTCCTCTGGCAGTGATCATGTACTGTATGATTGCAGGAAAGCTAATCTTTGCACTGCAATCATATCTCTGTCTGTGTGTGTGTGTATTTGATTTCAGGCCCTGAAGATGATGTTGGGTCTGGATTTGGTTTCTATTCATCAGAAAAACATAACTCTTAACAACCTCCCTGTTCCTAATAGAGAACCACTATTTCAAAATGGTAAGACATTCCTACCAACACAAATGATCTTAGTGTTAGTTTTTTTTGTCTCTGTATCAGCTATGAAAATATGAATGTATTAAAGCTGTCAGCCTCTTGTTTTAAATAAGTGAAAAAAAGCGATCCAAACAAAGCTGGGACTATGTGAGGAAGGGTTAACCCACTCTTTGAAGCAATAAATGCCATCAAGTGTTTGCATGAAACTATTTAGAGTATTTTGAACCATTGTGGATGAGTTTTGGCTCAATCTTCTTTGCAAATTAGTTTTAATTCACTACCATTGGAGTGTTTTGAAGTATAAATGGCCTGTTTGGCATCTCATTTATAGCTAAATCTAGACATTCCCCATTTTCCAACATTTTTAGACATTCTGGATTTTCTGCATAACTTTTTTGTTCCATTTAATATAGCAAGTCATTCAGGTTTTGAAGCAGAAATGTAGTTCAAGGTCCTCACTCCACCTCTACCATGTTTGACTGTCAATATGGTAGTTTTTTTTTTCTTTCTAAAATGTTGTGTTAGTTTTATGTATTGGGATGCTACATTAAAGGTTCTACTCTTATTTTGGCACACAAGACAGATGAAGGATGGGCCTTTGTGTTATTTTTGTTCACCTGTTGTATTTTGCCCTGGACCCCTACACTGGATAAAAAAATAGCCTTGAGCCTAGTTTCTACCAATCTGTTTTGACTGAGACGAATTGATGCAGCACCATCATGTAGCACACACATACGTAAGGGTTCTCCATCCCGTATGCAAAGACGGACGGAGTAGAGCCCCATTTTCTAACTATCCGTCTTCGTCAACGGAGAGCGTTTGCCTGCTATTTGTCAGCTCAGCCACAGCGTTTCATCAGAACGGTGCTCTATAGTCTCTGTAATCAGTTGTCAATGCAGCGTTTGGCCACTACTTGCTTTACAATGAAAGGAAAAGTTGTCTGATCTGGTCTTTTAGCGATTTTTAGTACAAGGAAGTGTAGAGAAACAACAAAAAAGGCTGCTGTGTTTTGTTTCCATGTGTTTCTACAGTTTTCTATGAGCTAAACTTCTAGTAAAAAGCATTACAGCTTAATCAAAACTTACTTTCTGTCATCCATTGCTCTTTGAGGGGGGATGCGTTCACAAGCTTTAAAAAAATCAGCACTCTAATGGCATGAAAAGTTATCAACCCCTGGGTGAATGGAGAGAGAGAAAAGGAGTACTATAAACGAAAGTGTCTGTGTCAATACATCTGCGTCTGGGTGCAAAGTTGCTGTCATGGAAGTATAAACTTGCCGTTAGCTGATAAAAGTGAGGTCTACTGTACTTTAGGTCTTGTTCCTGGATGCATTAAGTTTTCTTCAATTGTGTCTCACTGCGGTTCACCAGAATCCCAAAGCCATAGCTATGGCGTTATAAACCATTTCAAAGCAATAGAGCGATAGATGTTTTGCATAGGTGACCCCAAAACGATCTCTTGTTGTAAAATGTAATGGTCAAATTATTCTGAAAAATCTTGCAGTTGAGATACACTTTTCTAGGCCCCTAAATTCAACGTAACACGAGAAAGGTATTCATTCTAAACATAGTTAATGTTCAAAAGGCTTAAGGATATTAGATCTGTGAGAGAAACCTTTATTCTAGGAAGGGGATCCTTAATATCTATTAATACAAGAGACGACATCTCATCCCAGAGAGCTTGGACTATCCCCTTTTATGCTAATTATCCCTATAAATGTACCCCAATACGGACCTAGGAGGGGGTTAAATTAAATCACTTTCAAAACTGAGTGTTCTTTATGAATGACACAGTCAGGAACCAGAAACTCACATTTGTTCATTGAAAGATAACAAAAACTCCCAGATACAAGGATTTGTGCTTATTAATAAAAAAGGGAATTTTTTTAAAGCAAAAAGCAGTTACAATTACTAAAATCAAACCATTATTCCAACAGATTCCAAACTCTTACCAAATGTCAAAACCTCCTAAATGCTCAAATCTCGTTTGTTTCCCCCTCCATGTTCTAAGCTTTCATTTGAGCAAACAAACTCAGTTATATGAGTAGGGATTACATATCATGACAGTAATCTAAAAAAGGGAGTAAATTATCTGTGAAGAAAGGAGGTGCCAAAGCTCTGCTGCGTTTTAACAAACTATTCGCTTATGGAGTTCCTTTACGCCTCTTCTTCCTGTATCTTACACCCACTGTGTCCATGGATGGGGGTTGTGAGAACTCCTCAATTCGTAACTCCCCCATGGATGACTGTGACCGGTGCCAGGAAAATCTTCAGTCCGCAGGGAGTCTGAAACAGTCTGAAAGACACCTTGATCATCCAACCTAAATTGTCTTCTCATATCGGAAAAAATTAACTCTAAACCTTTACAATCTTTTTGCAACTTAAGCTGGTTGTGACTTTTTTTCCTTTACATTTATACACTTGGAAGTTATTATATTTGCAATTAGTTTCTTGAATAACTCTTCCCATATCCTATATCCAAATTGCAATATTTATCGAAACCTGGGAGTATCAAAAAGTGTCTACAACACTCATTCCTTTCAATATTTAGTTGACTTTTTGTCCAAAATGTATCAGAAGTGCTTTTTTTTTCTAGAATAATAGTAACCACAGTAAGTTATTTCAAGGGACTTTGATTACGGATAAATAATAATTAAAAATTAATAATATATTGAAATGCTGGAATATAATATGAATATAATTTTGAAATGGGTTCAGCGGCATAGAAATGCCGAAATGGACACAGATTGATTTATTTACTCTAAAAGACAAAAGAAATAACAGTTAAAAAACTGTTTTACATCCCTTACTGGTCAGTTCATGCTCCCAAACCTCTTTCATTCACGAGCAGAACTTGTATACACTATTGCTGTCCACATATTTGAAAGAAATATATATTTTTAAAGACATAGCAGTAGAGCAGGGTCAGGAAGGGTATCACAGTAACTTTACTTTAAAATTTTGCTTTCCACATTTTTACATCTTTATAGTCACATTATAAAAATCAAAGCCAGGGAGGAGACCCAGGAATCAGTGTATCATATGTGCTGGCTTTACATTTACCAGTGTAGTTGTAGATAAACTAGAATAATGCAGTTTGAGTACTGGTTATTTAAGCAGGACAAAAAAAAAAGTTATTTTGTTGAGGGAAAGAAAGAGAAAAATACTGTGTGGCCTCATGGGTAGCCCTTGTTTTATTATTATAGGATTTTAAATCAGTAGTCACACAACCTAACTCACTCTAGGTGTTATTCGGTAATTTGGTGATGGACTGGGATGGTATCAAATT
The DNA here is from genome assembly GCA_028564705.1 of Apricaphanius iberus. Taxonomy (NCBI): domain Eukaryota; kingdom Metazoa; phylum Chordata; class Actinopteri; order Cyprinodontiformes; family Aphaniidae; genus Apricaphanius; species Apricaphanius iberus. The sequence continues at coordinate 1,639,447 of JAPXFQ010002533.1, read as the reverse complement.
CCCGTACTGAATTATTGTCCCAGTCCAAACACTGCGTGTCTGGCTAATTTCTTTGCAGTTCTGCTTCCTTCTTCTGTCCCTCCATTTTCTCACTTGGTCAACATGGCAGTTGGCTGCTTCCTCTGGAAAGCATTGCTTGGGCAGCTTTATCCACATACAGTTATAGGCTCTCTATTATCCAAAAGTTATCCAGATCTCCAATAAAGAAGATATTTTATTTAAATTGTAGCACACAGGGTTAACCTTTCCTTGGTCTGACTAAATTCTCATTTCCATACAGCCTTGCATATAAATATGGAGGAAAACGCTCCTTTTATTTATTGTCTCCCCTTTCATTAGTCAAAAGTCACGATAAGTTCTGTTACGTGAAGAGGTTTTCTCATTGTCCTAAGGAGTGAGTGTCCATTGGCTTGGGGACTACGTATTTGTGGAGAGTGGAGTGGGGGTGAGGGTGAAGTTTGACATGGTCAACACGGTGTATGTGACGGTAACATCTGAGCACCTGGGAACCACCAGAGGACTTTGTGGAGTCTTTAACAACAACGCTGATGGTAAGAATCGGCACATAGATATTCAGTACAGTGTGTTGCAGTTTTCCACTTTGCTTGGTATAACTGAGTTGCTTCTATGTAATCATCACAGATGATTTCACCACCATGGCAGGAGCCATTTCCCCGTATCCTGCCAGTTTTGGCAACTCATGGAAAGTTCCGGATCAGCACAACGAGGTACTGTGACTCAATGGATTCTTTTGTTTGTCTTTATCTTTCTTCTTTTAAAATGGGGTTTCCGATTTTTGTTTTTCAGTTGTGTTTTTCTACCAAAATATGAGGCTTTTGTTTCGATCCACATTTTTACCTTTGAACACAGCCGTATTTACCTCAATGTGAGGCATCTTACTTACCAGAGGTCTGGATTTGAGTCATATGATTTGGACTTGAGTCAGAGTCATTAATTTAGGGACTTAAGACTTGACTTGACATTGTTTTAAATACTTTTACTTGACTGGAAAACACCTATAATTTGAAAATGCACGCTTTTATGTAATTTCACTCATCCCGACACTCTATCTGTGTGACAGCTGCAGAACAGATTGCTAGATTTGAAAAAAAAATAAGCCATCTCTTTTGAGCGCTTCAGCCAACCATAGTTTTACTCCTATGAGTGAATTATTTCGAGAAGATAAACAACAGAGTAGTTGACAAAAATGCAGTGCAACATGTAAAAACATGCAAGAAGAGAATCACGGAGATGCCTCAACATCCAACTTTTTTTGACACATAAAGTTCTAAAATAAATGGTAGGTTGCAGCTTCTTCCTCACAGGCTCTCCTATTAGAGACGTTCATGGCCTCATCTGAACCTGGTCAATCTGATTAAGGAAACAATGAACCACCTTGGCTACAATTTTTAAAATATCCAGATGCAAACCTTATAAATTTAACGTAAATCTAATTAGACTGGCATTTTCTGTTGGAAATATCTGTTTCTCACCAAACTTCAGATGTTGTTTTCTGACAAATGTATTTTTCTTTTTCTTGCAAATGTCTGACTTTAATTAAATACCTGTGGCTCTTGATATAAATCTAGATATCAACTTGAAAATTACATCACCAGTACTCTTGTAAAATCTCTGAATCTGTGGAATTATATTTCCAAAGAAAGACTATTCTGATTAGCTACATTTATTAAATTAAATTGTAAATTAAATTGAAGTACCACTTGCAGGTTCGAGTGTGTAACTTTTTCTACATTTTCTCAGTTCATTTGTACTTGTTTCATCAGGTATTAGAATAAATAAAGATTTTACTCAGATGAATTGAAATTTGAAGTGTAAGACTTGGGACTTGACTTTAAACTTGCTTGCCTTGACTTGAGACTTGAGGTTAATAAGTTGAGACTTGCAAAGCAATGACTTGGTCCCACCTCTGTTACTTACTTAATCCTGTTATTTGTCAATCAGGATTGCAGTGATGCAGCTGAGCTCGGCCATAGCTGTGATGTCTCTGGAGATGCCACTCTACGCAGACAGGCAGAATCAGTGTGTCATCAGCTGCTGGAAAACCCCTTCACACACTGCCACCGTCAGGTTGGAAACTCAGGGTTGATTTTAAACCAATTCAGACCAATGCACACCTCATGCAAATATCGTTTTGTAGTATCCTGATCGCATGCTGCTGGATTTTAATCTGAAAAAAAGATAATTTTAATAAATGGATGAACTGTTTTAGATCATTACCCTATAGAACCCCAAAAGAAACAATAAAAAATCATATTTGACTTAGTAGTAAATTGCCCATTCATTGTTGTTAAACACTTAAAAAACAAGGTTAGACATGCTTAATAAGTCAAAATGTAAATCGCGAAATGATTGCTGGTATTTCATTATTTTTAGACAGAGGTTGAATGTTTAAAAGGATAAAAGAAAGCAGCTTTTCGGTTCTCCTTTCAGTCTGGCTATACTATAATTTCTTCTCCTCCCTGAGCCTGAATGAACTGCAGACATTTCTGTAAAATGTAGTAAAAAATTGTAGTTGTCCCCTTTTGCTTAACAGCATGCAGTCATATTTTAATATGTGTTCCGATGAGGGTGGTTTGTAAGATTAAAAGTACCTTTTGAAAACATACTTTTCATTAAAGGGGAATGTATTTTTGGGTTTTTTCAACCTGGACCAAGGTTGCCCTTTGTCAATATACTGTTCATAACATTCATGGACAGGACTTCTAGGCACAGCCAAGGTGTTGAGGGGATCCGTTTTGGTGGCCTCAGGATCGGTTCTCTGCTTTTCACAGATGATGTGGTCCTGTTGAGTTATTGAACTATTGAACATGATCTACAGCTTTTGCTGGAGCAGTTTGCAGCCGAGTGTGAAGTGGGTGGGAAGAGAATCAGCACCACCAAATCCGAGACAATGGTCTTAAGCTGGAAAAGGGTAGGGTGCCTTCTTTTGGTCGGGGATGAGGTCCTTCCTCAAGTGGAGGAGTTTAAGTACCTGGGGCTCATGTTCACGAATGAGGGAAAAATGGAGCGGGAGATCAATAGATGGATTGGTAAGGCGTCTGCAGTTATGAGGGCACTCTACCGGTCTTTCATGGTGAGGAGAGAGCTGAGCCAAAAGACAAAACTCTTGATTTACCGGTCAATCTACATTCCTACCCTCATCTATGGTGTCGAACTCTGTGTGGTGACAGAAAGAACAAGATCACGGATGCAGGTGGTTGAAATGAGTTTCCTCTGTAGGGTGGCTGGGCTCTCCCTTAGACATAGGGTGATAAGCTCAGTCATCTGGAGGGGGCTCAGAGTAGAGGTGCTACTCTTCCACAACGAGAGGAGCGAGTTGAGGTGGCATCTGGCCAGCATGCCTCCTGGATGCCTCTCTGGTGAGGCGCTCCGTGCATGTCCCACCGGTAGGAGGCCGAGAAGAAGACTCAGGAGTCACAGGAGAGACTATGGTGCTAATTTATAAAGATTCCTGATAATGACCGCAAAATTGCGTGCGGTGACAAAAATTTGCGCAAGTGGGTTGTCCTTGATTTGCAGGTGATTTACTAAGATTGTGTGAGAAATTCTCAACAGGCGCAAGCAGCAGTATTCAAATGAGGAGTTAGCGGCCGCTAATGCGAGCTGCACCACGGCAAGAGAGAGGAGGAATAATATGCATGGATCCATTACGCGTCTTTGGCACACAAAAAAAGGCTAAAATGTTGTGAATTCTGTTTTTAGTTTGACAGTGATAAATGTAATTCATGCGGTGTACATGCACTGCTCTCTGCTGTATGCACACATCGTATTGCAAGGTTAGACTGATTAAATGTCTGAATTTTGTTTTTTAAAACATCATATATAGTATAATGCCAACTATCACTGAGGTATTGTATATGATTACTACATTTTATTAATTGGACTCCGGGAAGGTTAACCACTACAGGCGAAACTAATGTGGATCCACGAGGATCATGTGCGCTCAGCGCGTCTTCACCAGGTGGAGACGTAATGAACGCACAGTGAGTTATGATGCGAATCAGGTTTATGGCCATTAGATTGTTAATGACTCTTAGTTTATCCTGTGTGTGGATGACGTTTTTTGTTTGTCAACAATAAACTTATGTTGAATATGGTAGCGCAAAATTAAGACATGCTTTTCAGAAGTGCTAAAAATAGACGCTGAAATAGCCGGCGCAAACATCTTCATAGTTAGTAAATCACTCTGCGCCTGGAACGCCTACTTCTTCTAACCAATGTTTTGTTATGGATTGCTGTTCCCCTGTGAGTTCAGAGCATCTCAGAGGTGATTTGTTGTTGTTTTCTGGGTCATTTTACGGGCTTTTAATCAAATCACCATAACACACAATTTCAATTAGCGTCACTGCCAAGCGGCACCCATGGGCAGGGCTTTTCCTTTGTGCTCTATGACAACTGTTGGTTAGACAGAACCTGCTGCTGGAAACATCACTTTCTCACTTAACACGTGTAGTACAATCAACAGCATGAGCTTATCTTGCTATTCTCCAACCCTAATCTTTAGCTCTGTTCTCATATTCTCTGTCAGACTCAAGACTCTGGCTGGGCCACTTGTAGGCACCAATATTACTTCACTATAAACCTTAATCTAGTTCCTAGGTATATGAATAATTATAGATTTATTTGTGTTGTATTCAAACCATAAGGATTTTCAGTAGATCATTAGATGTGTCTCTAACTGTTTTAGGTGGATCCTGGAGCCTACATAGACACCTGTCAATACCTGTATTGTAGCCTCCCACCCAAAGAGAGGCAGAATGCCATGTGTGACACCCTGGCCAGCTACACCAGGGAGTGTGCTCAGCAACACATCATTATAACGTGGAGGACAGCAACACTATGTGGTAAAGAAATATATCATTTTGGTGTAGGACTTGGAGACGAAGGTTGTGGATGTTTATCATTATCCACTGTAAAGTAATGCTAAAGCGCCAATTTGGTTCTTCAACTGTTTTGTTGTCTCACCAGGTCGTGTCTGTCCCAGAGGACAGATCTTTTCAGACTGTGTGTCTTCTTGTCCTCCGAGCTGTACTTCACCTCAACCCCCAGGGCCTGCTGCAGGGATTGGTCAGTGCAGAGAGGAGTGTGTAGGGGGGTGTGAGTGTCCTCCCGGTCTTTACCTTTACCAGGGCCTTTGTTTGAAAAGAGATGAATGCCCCTGTTTCCACCGTAGGCGTAGCTACCAGCCTGGTGGCAGGATACAGATGAGATGCAACACCTGGTAAGGTTGAATATGTATATTTACTGGTCCTACACCATTTACATGTTTTTCTTACAGATTCTCCATCAACGTGTTGATAATATCTCCCTATTTCCTCAGTTTTTGTAAGGCGGGTCAGTGGGAATGTACAAGCGAGAAGTGTGCAGGCCAATGCACTCTGATGGGGGCAGTACAGGTGACCACATTTGACAAAAAACGGTACACATTGCCTGGTGGAAACTGTCCTTTCATTGTTGTGGAGGTAAGATGCAAACAACAGTGCACAAAGTGGCACATGCTAAGATGTTCGGGTGTGGGCCGCAAATGTTTTCTCCAATTTTGTGTCCAGGACTTTGTTGACAGGAAGTTGGCAGTTGGAGTGCGCTCCGGAGAGTGCACAGCAGGGGATGGAGGAGGAGGCGGAGAAATGGGCTGCTTAAAGGAGATGACAGTGACGGCCATGCACACCACCATCACCATCACAGACAGAGGTTAGTTGGCTTGAGATTTGTCAGGAATTGGGATAAATCCCTCGTAGTGTTAACAGATAAAACTGTTGGCTAACTGAGCAACTGACAGTAGAGACATTTGACAGGAAAGGTCTTTGCAAACCTACTGACAGACAAGTATGAATTAGGCTTGTTACTTACACAACAATGTTGCTTTCCAAAATTCTTTGTAATGGCTCAGTGCTGCATGTCAGTACATGTTTATTATTTCAGAGTGAAATGGAAGGGAACGCAAAAATCAATAAAAAAAAAAACTAAATCAGCAATATCTGTTACTTAATAATTATCTAGGCAACATAGGGCTGCGTAAAGACCTTTGCTCTCTGCTCTTTCTTCACCGGATAAGCCTTCCACAGAGAACTACACAGGGACTGGGGGATGTCATAAAGAGGTGCTGTTCTACTGGTGAACTTCAGTCCTGACATAATTTAGTCTTGACATATTTTAGGCCCGTGCACTTTAAGAGTAACATTACTTATTTTTACTGTCCAATACTACAATTTATTTATCAAAAGATGAACATTTGTTCTCAGATTTAATGCTGCTTTAAGAAATATTCTTTGCTACTTTTTACCCATAAAACCGCCGATATCTCTCCAAATCCATTCATTAGAATGCACAGGCCCATTCTTGGTGGGTATAGGAGGCTTGGGGAGATGACTGAAAGTACTCATATGCAGCTGAAGACTATGTAAATTAAGTGTATTGAATTGCACCTTTGGTCAGCTATTATATTCCTCCATATAGTAATACACAGCCTCACCTCCTCTGCTTTTGTTCTTTTTGTTGATGTTAAGTTCATATCCATCCAGCTCGAAATCCATTTCTCTATCAGCGTTAGTCCATGTTTCTGATATGGCAATAATCTTGAATGGTTTCGTAAATTTACTCAGGTAATCCTTAAAGTTACTAAAATTTGTGTACATACTTCTGCTGTTGAAATGAATTATGGAAAGTTTCTTATCTTTTTTAATGGTCTGATTGTGTTGTTTATTTTGTATAATAGCAGCAGTTATCAGTATGATTGGAAAATGAATTGTTGTCTTTATCTATACATTGTTTTCTATGTCCAGAACATTATGATCTGTGTATTGAAAAGTTGTCAGTTCCACATTGTCGAAGTCCAAAGTTCTTTGAGTTGTGTCATCCTGGTTCACAGATGAAGTTGTATGAGATGTGTCTCATGTGTGATGATCGTGTGTGAAGTGGATCATACCTTACAGGCTGGGTCATGATGCTCACTCGTTTCTGTTCAGCTCCCCCATCTTCCTAATGATGACAACTTTAGCTTGCTCTTGGTGGTCCGTTCAACTTGTATCTTACAATTATTTGTCCATATGCTTTGAATTTTCCCTTGTTTTTTCAGAATGCATGCTTTTCTATCAATGTGTGAGTTTTGTTTTGTGAGGTGCTCGTTAATGAATATATTGTTTCCGTTAAGCTGCCTTCCCTGTTTCAACAGTGCCGACTTGTGTGTCCTGTTTACATATCTCATAATGATGGCTGATGTATTGCCGTCACTTTTCCGGGGCAGAGGGTGGCAAGCCTCTATGTTAAATACATATAACCACAAAAACATTGCAACAGAGCCAATAGAAGAGTTTCCCAAAAAGCCTTGGTCACTGTGCCTCTGTTTAGTGGTGGAGGCAACACACCCGCAGTTTCCCATGCTTGGTATTGTTATGTTTATCAAATACCTCATCCCTGACGGACAGATTCAATCCTTGCTTGGGCAAGCTCGTCTTAGTCATCTGTCCTCATGATTTACAGACAAAGGGTATAGGCTGTCTGACATTTAGTTTTCTGAATACAAGCTCTCTGCACCCTACAAGGAAATAACTCACAATTAACTAATACATGAATGTGAACATTTTAAGACATCATATATGTAAGTTAGATTTTCTTAGATATATTACTGACACTCTTAATTATAATGAGACCCAATGCATAGGAGGGAGAGAACATGTGGTTGTGTCTCTGTTTATCCATCGGGAGAGTCTTGGGCTGCCCCTTCTCCTGGTGCATTTCAGACGGCTTACCAAATGATGAGTCTATTTGTCCTCAATCACGCTCCCTGCAGGTAACTGGTGTCTCTGACTGCAAGTGCATTGGTGACTCTTGATGTCCAGGGGGCTTGTTGCTTAACCCCTGGTGGCTGGGTGGTGGCGCATTTGTTAGACCAGTGTATCACTTGACCCGTAGGTTTGGCTGATGTTTGCTTTTTGGCACAGTTGGCTGTTGCGTCTATTTGATGGGGCTTGTTTGGGGTCAGTGGCATTCACAGGGAACCTGTTGCTTTTCTTGTGTGTGGGGTCTCCAGGCTTGAGCAATTCGAGTGTTTTCCTTGGAGTTAGGATGGGGCTTCGCTTTTGGTGCTTTGGAGCCCTGGAGCCATGTGTTTGGTGTGTTTTAGAAGCGGAATGTGGGGTGTTGCTTCACCTTGGGGAGGATGAGGGTGAGGGCTGAGTGGGGCCATTACTGGCCGTCGTGGTGCTGCAGTGGTTGAGCGCTTGTGATCGGCAACTGGAGCTGTCGGCTGTTGTTCTCTCGGCATCCTGACTATGATTTTGTGGGTTGAATTGTTCTTGCTGCGGAGATATGTGGGGGTTTCACTCTGTACATCTGTTCCAGTGGGTTTGCTGTGGCGTGCTTGTTGCTCCGCCCTTCTTGTGGCACCATTGTTTTCTGCTTTGTACAGGGTGGTGGGTCAGGGAGCAGGGGATGATGATCTTTGTATGGATATCATAGGCTGGTCTTTTGGAGTGTTCTAGCAGCAGACTTTATTTTGTATTGTGCAGTTAGTTTCTAGGTTGGATCTGTGTTGATGATTGGGGCATTAGGAATTGCTGAGGATGTGGAGCTGTTCTTGCATGTGTGGCATGGGGTAGGCTGTTTTCTGTTTTGTTTTTCTGGTCTGGCCATGGCAATTTGGTTCGTGGTTTGTGAGCAGATTATTGAAAATGACTCCTAAGATGATACACTGGTGGGTAGTTTCATTGTACTACAATACTGTGTACATGGGTTCAGTAAGGGTGTTTCTTGGGTATTCAGGGTGCTTATTGCGGATTGGGATAGATGTGCTGCAGGGAGGTTGGGGGTTTATTGTTTAGTGGTAGCTGCCGAATGGCTCAGGGGAAATTAGGTCCGGCAACTCTGCTCATTTGTCTGGTTTGTGTGTGATGTCCATATTTCTGCTTGGACATTTCATTGGTGGATTTGGCTTTGGTTACGTGTTTGGTCTTGGTGCACTACTCTGAGGTGTGCAGAACTGAGATTCAGGATTGGTTAAGTTTGGTTTTTGAGTCCAGGTTGGCCTAGGTTTCGGGATGTTGTCCACCGGCGGTGGCTATTGTTGCATCACTTTGGCATACATGTGGGGCCAGGGGCATTGGGATGGCATCGGGATGATGGTCGTTGGAATTGGCCCAGGGTTTATGTGGTGCGTGTCAGCTATCGCAGCTGTAGCCTCTGCAGCTTGGCGGCAATGGGGGGGGGGGTCAGGTCTCTGCTTAAGAGTGGTGTGCCCTAGACCTTGTATTTCTGGGTTCATGGCTTGATTTTGCCCTGGCATAGTCGGCTGACAGGGAGCCTGTGAACTCTTTTCTGCAGTCCGATGGGGCTGAAGATGTGGTTGCTGGGTGGTTCCCTCAGTGCTTTTCTCTCTCCTGCGTTGGTCTAGCTGGCATTCCTCTGTGGCTCTGATTTATTTCTATTTCTGCATAGAGTCCTGGGTGGCAGATCTATTTCTCCTCACAGCTGTGGAACATCCATATGGAGAAATACACCAGAATTTCCCCTCTCTCTCTCTCTCGCGCTCTCTCTCTCTCTCTCTCTCTCTCTCTCTCTCTCGCTCTCTCTATCCAACACACACACATATTATATTGATACCAGTATATTTCTATATTTGATATACATATTTGATACATATATATGTATGAATCAAGTGGAGCATTTTAGCAAAAGATGTAATGCTCCACTTGTGAAAGTAAACTAATTATAATGGGCTTCTACTTGATTCTACTTGGCACTCAATTGACATCCATTCTGAATAACACAATACCATTCGGGACACATGTAAAAAAAAAAATATATATATATATAATATAACACCTAATATGCTGTCTATCACCACACAAACATATGCTTTATGACAGTTATTCTGCCATTTTTACTTATATTCCCAGGATTTTTTAGAAAGCATTTTTTCCATAGAAAGATAAAATCATGTTTTAAAAGTGCTTAATTATTTCCAACAGTTGTAGTTTTATTCAAAGTCATAAAAAGTAATTCCCCTAGCTATCAAATTTTGATCGTGGAGGACCCAAAAGCATTTATTTAAGACGGAACACTTTCAAGACCGAACTGAGTACAAGAAACAATAGATATGATGACGGCAAATTAAGATGGACAAATCAGCAAAGTATATAACATATACTATATAAAATAACATATAACAGCAAAGAGCTTTGTTATTCTAAGGAGTGGGAGAGGACTAAGAACTACAAGAACAGATGCAGGTGAGAGGGAGAGAGCAGGTGGAGACAATTAGTGACTGTGCACAGAGGGAATAACTGCAATGCGAACAGGGAAGAGGAAAAACAGAGGGGGTAACTATCCTAAATAAGGAAAATATTAGGTCTGCTGATTCTCTGGTTTTTTAAAAAACTTTATTGAAAATAAATGTTTTATGATTTGGCTTTTAGTCAAACATAGTCCGAGGTCACCTATATCGTATAATGAGTTTGTTTATGTTAACCTGAATATCTTATTCTTCTTATAAATGTTATTTTATTCTGTGAAGCACTTTGGGCAGTGCTCACTGTTGGAAAAGTGCTATATAAATTAACTTGACCTTGACCTTGAAAATGACTTACTCTAAAGAGTAAGAAAATCAGAATAAAGGAACCTAAGAGAAACTCAAAAAGAGTACTAGTGATGATGAAACAAAACATAAGAAAATAAACATTCTAATAAGCAAAAAAAGAAGTTAAACAGAACTAACAAGGAAGAAGGAAGAAATAAAGAAAAACAAATAAAAGATTTAAACACACAAACAAACAAACAAGAATGAAAATATCTTAAAACAAGGAATTCAGGTGTAGGGTGGTGGTAGAGCGAATCTAATAACACTAGGTTCTACAGTAAACATAGCCAAAGTAAACATCAAGAAATAAACAAAAAATTTAAAGGTAAAATGAAATAACTAATACTCAAAACACAAAGATCTAACATAACTCTAGTACCTATGATTTCGTATTGTTCCTTTTAGGCACAGTGACTCTGAATGGCAAACGGGAGACGCTGCCTGTGGTGACCGGAGACCTGCTGTTGCGTAAGGCCACCTCTTCATTCATCATCATCCAGACTTTTGGAGCTCAACTTCTTTGGTACTTAGATGGCTCCTTTGCCTTCATCAGCCTACAGCCTGGTTTTGCCAACAAGGTGACCCTGAGACTACATATGTTTCTCTAGTTACAGATCTACTACTTAGGAAACAAGAGCTAGTATGCCTATTTGTTTAACTAGTTGCAGAAACCATCAGCTATTACTTGATTATATGTAATAATTTCTTAATTCCATTGGTTAATGGATGCACGTGGTGTGTTTAAGGTGCGTGGTTTATGTGGGACTCTGACTTGGAGCCAGCATGATGACTTTACCACCCCAGAGGGAGATGTAGAGAACAACGTTTTGTCCTTTGCAGAGAAATTCACAAGTGAGCCATGCACTCTGCCTAGAGGAACTCCACCTGATCCCTGTTCCACATATACCCAGAGGAGAACCGACGCTGAAACAGTGTGTGCTATCATACATGGTCCTGTGTTTCAGGTATATGCATGAAGAGGGTTATGTCTCCTTTAGTCTCTGCTTATTCACACGACTCACACCTCTGTTTACAGGTGTGTCATGACGTAGTGGAGAGGGACCCACATTTCCGTCTCTGCCTGTCAGAGGTGTGTGGCTGTGCTCCTCACAGGGCATGTCACTGCACCGTCCTCACTGCCTACGCCCGACACTGTGCTCAGGAGGGTGTCACAGTCCACTGGCGCAACCAAACATTCTGCCGTAAGATGCCTCCCTATTAGTCATCACTACTTTATGAATGCACACATGTTAAAAATGAATCTCTTCCTACCCAGCGGTCCAGTGCACAGGTGGCCAGGTGTACCAGGAATGTGGTCGTGCCTGCGGTGGCTCTTGCTCAGACCTGCAGCAGGGCTGGAACTGTGATGATTTCAGCTCTGAAACAGGTCACAGCATGTGTGTTCCAGGTTGTCAGTGTCCAGCAGGACTTGTGCAGGACCAGCATGGCCAGTGTGTGCCTATCTCTTTGTGCCCTTGTGTGGAAGGTGACAAAGTGTACCCAGCTGGTGCTGCGGTTCAGAACGGCTGTAACACATGGTATGTAGAGAGGTGTAGGAAATCGATAAAAAAAAAGTTTTATCAAGTAAGATATTAAACTTTTTTATCATTAAACTAAGTCTTACTCTATATAACATGTAATTTTTTGGGGCATTATAGGATATTCATGAAAGTTCTCAAGTAGAACTCATCTAGTATTTTATTTCTTTTTGGAACGTTAATTCCAAAATTCCTCATTATTACATGAAGATCAACCGAACTTGTATGGTCTAATTTAATTAGACAATAATTTGCTCCTTCTTCTCTTTTGGCTTTTCCCTTCAGTGGTGGCCGAAGTGAATCCTTTGTCTCTATTTAGTCCTATCATCTGCATCCACTGCCCTCACACCAACTAACTTCACGTCCTCTTTGACCACATCCACAAATCTCTTTTTTCCCTTTCTGCCTCCTGCCTGGTGGCTCTAACTTCAGCATTCTTCTTCCGATATATTCCTAGTCTCTCCTCTGAACGTGTCCAAATCATCTCAGTCTGGTCTCTGACTTTATCTCAAAACATCTAACATGAGCTATCCCTCTGATCTACTCATTCCTGATCCAATCCATCATCATCATTCGCACAGAGAATCTCAACATCTTCAGTTCTGCAACCTCCAGTTTTGCTTCCTGTATTTTCCTCATTGGTGCTGTCTCCAAACCATGCAAAATCACTGGTCTCACTCCTGTCTTTTATCATTTATTCATATTACAACCAGCTGTCACATGCTTCTTCACCTCTTTTCCACACTCTCAGTTGCTCTGGACCATTGGCCCAAATTACTTAAACTCTGTCTTCTTCACTTCCACTCCCTGTAACTTCACCATTACAGTTGTTCCCTCTCATTTACACACGTATTCTATTTTGCTGCGACTAATAACCATTCATCTCTTTTCCAGTCCATACCTCCACCTCTCTAGCTTTTCCTCTACCTGCACCCTGCTCTCACCGCGGGTCACAATTTCATCTGAAAACATCATAGCCCATAGAGACTTCGGTATAAACTTCATCTATCATCCTAACCATCAACAAAGTAAGCAAGAAGGAGCTCAGAGCCGATACCTGATGCAGTCCCACCTCTACCTTGAACTCCTCTGTCACTACTACATCACACCTCACTGCTGTCTCACAGCTCTCATACATGTCCTACACCACTCTAACATACTTTTCTACCACTCCAGACTGTGACATGATACCACAGCTCTTCTTTTGGCAACAGGTCATATGCTTTCTCTAAATCTACAAAAGTACAATGCGGTCTCCTCTGATCTTCCCTATACTTCCCCATAAACATCCTTAAAGATAAAATTGCTTTGTAGTACTCATTTTTTGGCATTAAATTGTATTTGTTACTGAATCATTGCTTCCACCACTCTTTCCAACAGTTTAATTGTATGACTCATTAGCTTTATTCTTATGTAGTTGCCTCAATTCTGTATATCTCCCTTGTTCTTAATATTCCACATTTGAATATTTTACCTTCATTCATCAGGCATCATCTCACTTTTCAAGATCTTCTTTAAGGAACCTTGTTTAAAAACTATATTACCATCTCTCCAACGCACTTCCATACCTCCACAGGAACTATATGTCTTCAGGACCAACTGTCTTTCCACTCTTCATTCTCTTCAAGGTTTTCTTCACTTCATCCTTACCAATCTCATCTACTTCTTGATCCACAACAGTTACCTCTTATACTATATATTGTCTCTCATTTGCTTCATTCATCATCTCTTCAAAGTACTTTTTCCATCTTCCCATTACACAATTGGCACCTGTCAGTACATTCCCATCCCTATATTAATCACTCCAATCTGTTGTACAACCTCATCTCCATACCTCTACTTCACCAACCTGTACAAACCATTTTCTCCCTCTTTGTTGTCCAGCCTAGCATACATATCATCAAATGCCTTTTGTTTGGCATTCGTCACTTCTACCTTCACCACCCGCTGCATCTCCCTACTTCTGTCTTCTCTCCTCAATTCTCTTTATGCCCCACTTCTTCTTAGCTAACTTCTTCTTTCTCTGTAAATGCTTCTGGACTTCATCATTCCAGCACCCCCTGGCTACCAAGAGCTTGTCTCTACTCCTCCCTGAAAATCTCACAGCACTCTTCTTTTTTCGTCTTTGTTGTCTTCAACGTCCTCACCATTAGTTTCATCCTACAGACCACCATCCTATGCTGTCTAGCTACACTCTTGCATATCCCTCTCTACCTTGCAGTTTTTAATTTCCTTCAGATCACAACTTCTGCAAAATATGTACTCTACCTAACTGCCCCTACCCCCACTCACTCTATGTTCCTCTTCTGGAAGAAAGTCTTTAGAATATCCATTTACATCCTTTTTGAAAAGTCTATGACCTTCTGTCCTTTGTTTTTATCCTGGATACCAAACCTGCCCTGCCTTTCACGTCCTCATCTCCTCTGTTCCTTTCACCAACATGCCCGTTAATGTCTGTACCAATCGCCATCCTCTAGACTCTACACATGGCATCAAATCATCTAGTTCACTCCAGAATTCATTTTTCTCTGCTGACTTACATTGTACCTGTGGGGCATAACTACTAACAACACTGATCATTATTCCTTCAATTTTAAGCTTTAGAATAATATTCATTTCTGACACTCTTTTCACTTGCTGAATGTTCCTAACAAACTCCTTCCTCAATTTCACTTTCTATCTACACCATGGTACAACAACTAGAACCCGTTTCCTAAGTTTCTAGCCTTGCTAAACCTGGAACAAGATGCACGCAATCCATTTAGTGCTTCTACATATGCTGAATATGCAATATGGGCGTTTCTGTCAGAAAATGCCAAATATAGGGAGGAGAGCAGGCAGATAAGTAGATGTTCCAGGTACAGTGTGATTTATTAAACATCAAAATGTTTGTGCTGGCTATTTTAGATTCTATTCTTACCACTTCTGAAAGGCATATCCTAACTTTGCGCCACCGCATTTAACATAAGTTTATTATTGACATACGAAAAATTTAATTCACACACAATGTACCCTAAAAGTAAATAACGCTCTAATAGCCATAAACCTGACAGTTATGTGGATATTTAGCTTTTTTCCCCCCAAAGACGCATCACAATTCACTGCGCTCTCAACACACCTGCACCTGCTGCATATTTTTTGAGTGAGTCAGTCAGAGAGTTTCGATCCTCATGGATCCTCATTAGTTTCCACTGCAGTGGTTAATCTTCCTGGGTTCCAGGTAATTAAATGAAGTAATCATTTACACTATCTCAATGAAAATTAGACTATTTTAAAAACATTTTTAAGATTACATATTTTCAAAAAGAAAGAAATTCTACTGCAACTTGAATCTTGATGAATAAAGATTTCTAAAATTGACCGCAAAATTGCATGCCACACAAAAAATTTGTGACAGTGGGTTGTCCTCCATTTGCGGGTGATTTGCTAAGATTTTGTGAGCAATTCTCAATGGGGGCAGTATTCATATGATGACTTTGCGGCCGCTGCTCTATCCAATTGGTTTTAGAAGCTAATCCTACTTGGGTACGTAGCTTTGACGTAAACTGAGCAACTGTTTGACGGAAAAGATCTTTAACAGTAGTGAGGGGAAGGATGTGTTGTCTGACCTGTGTCATCTTGTGTGTTGCTGCTTTCTGAGGTAGCAGGAGGAACAGCACGATGTACACTGTGAGCTTTAGCCTTTAATGAGAGGAACAACCTGGTCATGAGTTGAGAAGCTGGTGCAACTCTACGGCGCTGCTTGCAACTTTCCTCAATAGCCTTCTCCAGCAGCAAAACTCTGACAACTTTAATTTTGGGAACCGGGTGCTCTATCAGTTCCTATTTTTTCTTTTCCTTGCTTCTTGGGATTGTCTTCTTTGCTTTTTTTGCTGGATTAGGCATGGCTCAAGTCTCATAACCCCAGGTTTGTTTATATCATTTGGTAAGGTGTAGCGTACTGCGGCAAAGAGAAACTCAGTCAGTACTTCTGGGAAGGTGACCCATTAGTGAAAAGTTGTATAGTGGAGTTTTCAGCAGTGCGACATTCCCATGCAGTGACAGCTCCAACAATGCAGATAACAAATGCTAGTGTGCTGCAAAAATGTTTCAAAAACACATATTTAAGATGGAAAAGTTACAAAGAGTGTATTTAAATTAAACATGTACTTAATAAAATATATTATCATTTTAAATGAAGCATGATTAAAAAAATGAGTGAAGAAGGTAGAAAGATGTAGATAATCATCAGGTCAATGCCTGACCAAGTTTTATGATATCTGATATGTAATGGTATCTCGTAAAGTTAATGACTTTGCTTTTATGAGTTCACATGTGTAGCTTTCCCCATCCGATGGTGTTGATGAGCTTTCTGCGCCTGGAAGCTCAACAGTTCAGAGTTACTTGAATATGACATAAAACTAGAACGTGGCTCTGAAAATGTTTCTAAAAAGCTGACTTCTCAGAGTTCACTATCACGATAGGCTTTGATCATGTGTGATATCCCTTCAGCAGATTTATCAAGGCATGTCTGATCTTTGACCTCAAACTAATGCTGTTTGTGTTGAAAAATGCAACCGGAACTGTGCAGGATTTCTTAAATGGAACCATTAGAGTATCTCTGTGTTTTTAGTGAGTATGAAGAAAGAAAGAGCAGAACTTGTGGTGAAAGAGCTCTGATGAAATCACTCTATGATCCTGATCCCTGCAGCAGGATAGGTTGATTTCATTGCATTTCTTTACCACATCTCAACACGTGCAGTGTCCTGAACATGTACTCTAAAGACTGCAACAGAACTACCTGATTGGATGGGCACCTAAAGAAATCTGTTTACTACGGTTTATGTGCAGCCGTCTTTTTTTTTCCACCGCTGATATCAATCTGCCTGTTGAGCTGATTAGCTCTACTTCGAAATGGCTAATTATTATTCAGATAAACAAAACCATATACATTTAGTGCTTTGCAGTGTTTTGAGCAAAATGATTGTCATAAAAGCTAAGTGGACTCTGTTGACACGAACATTTATGGAAGTGTTATAAACATGCTTGAGCAAGCAAAGATTAGAAGTAGGTTAAGGCCACATTTGCATATAAGATGAATCAATTTAATTCCAATCTATACATTTTCTGAAGTGGTTCATTTTAACAATTTTCCCTGTAAAACATGCAGTAATTACGGTTTTCAGATAACTTTTTTAAGTTTTATAAACATCTAACACATTATTCTCCTTCACTTTGCAGTGTGTGTGAGCAAGGAGTTTTTAACTGCACCCAGGAACACTGTGAGGAGGTGCAACTGTGCCCCCAATCTCTCATCTACTCTCCTCGCTCCTGCCTTCTTACTTGCTCCAGTCTGGACCCTCCTGGCCATCAGCATGTATCGAACATCTCACATTCCAACTGCATAGAGCCATTGTCTGGCTGTGTGTGTCCTCAGGGAACTGTCTTGCTAGTAGGTGTAAATTCAATTTTGCCCTTTCCAAATAGGATAGAGAAAATAAGCTTTTCCTATAGTGCTCTGCAAAAGCATAAAGGAAAGCATCCCAACAGGATGATTCTACCATCAACATGTTCTATTTTGTGTTTATTCACAGTTCACATTTTGCATGTCTGACAAAAATTATTCATTTCAGTTTCACCTTACTTTAGAAACAGCGTGCCATTCCTTTCTTGGCTTGAAGTAAACTGGAAATGTAACTTTTGTGTGTGTGTGTGACTCTATCTGATAAAGACCAGATTTATAGTTGGCCCGTCAACTGATTCACCTCTGTGGGCTCTAGATCCCTCCTCTGCAGCTCCTTAAGTGTCTCTGTGTTTAAGGGTCTTCAACTACCACAAATATGACACCATGGGTCTCTTTGTTGCTTCTCTGATTAATGCTCTCTCTCCAAACAGCTGTTCGGATATTGTTTCATGACCTAAAACTCCTTTAAACTCCTTACAACATTCATAACTGTATTTATTCACTTTTTATGAAGCTCAGGTGGCTGGACTTTTAGGGTTCGTTTGGTTTTTTGATCATTTCTTTAATATCTATTTAGTTCAGGTCATTGTTAGTCTATTCCTTTGTTAGTTTTTTGCTTTATCATTTTTTTATTCAGGATTATTATGCTATTTAGAGTTCTTTTCTGCTTAGTGTTTTCACATTTTCTCTGTTCCCTCTGATTTCCTCCATGCCATACTGCTTGGGCTTGTAGGGCGTGGAAGGAAAAAAAATACAGACTGGAAGAATCATCATATACCTTTTTTATGAACAAAAGTAAACATTTACAGGTCTGATACAGGTCAGTATAGCATGGAGAGCTGGTAACATTTCAGAGACTTACTGAGATTAACAGAAGTAGCCAGTGGAGAACAATGCACACCCGAGATGTAGATATGTGTGATTTCTTGTTTTTTTTCTCCACATTCTTTCTTTCAAAGTTGAAGTTTGACAAAACGTTCATCATTTTCTACTATGAAAATTACAGACCACTCTCATCTTTTTAATTGGGGCACTCAAAAAGTGGAACTTGTACAATCTGTGTCTGCCAAAATTTTTTTTGCTCTAGTGTGAGTAAAACATACTGACATCCACTTGCTGCTAAATCTGCATCTTGTTTTAGGATGATCGCTGTGTTATTCCAGATGATTGTCCATGTCACCATAATGGTCAACTTTATTACACCAATGACACCATCACTAAAGACTGCAACACTTGGTAATGTCTACAGCTACCAGTTAGTATACCCCATCCTTTAACTCAGCTATACAGTTTGGCTTTACTTTTTTACCTACAGTGTGTGTAAGAGGCAACACTGGCACTGCACCCAGAGTGTCTGTGCCGGAGTGTGCATTGCAACTGGCGATCCGCACTACGTGACATTTGACGGCCGCTGCTACTCGTTTCTTGGTGACTGCCAGTACGTGCTAGCTCGGGATAACAGCGGTTTGTTCAGTGTAACAGCGGAGAACGTCCCGTGTGGCAGCACCGGCGTCACCTGCACCAAGTCGGTCACCCTCAGCCTTGCAAACACTGTCATACACCTGCTGAGAGGTAGGATCCACAGAAGGTTTCCTGGTGAAAGGTTGTTGATGAATGTTTGCTAGATAGATATAGCAGACGTAAAGTGGCGATTCTTGCATCAAACAATGTAAAATACTTTGATACTAGCTTATATTAAAATGTAGTGTAGTCCAGTTGACGCTAGACTAGTCTCCTAGATGGCGGCACAGACATAAAACCAATAAGATCCTGTATGCGGACAGAACTTACACTCAACTCATGTACCCCGCTTTCTTATGCCACCCTTGGTAACGGCTCATATTTCCATAGGAAAAAAGAAACTACCAGACATACAAGGGTTAGTTTTTTTGTCATACATTGGTAAGATGACCAATGGCAGTGTTTTGTATGTTTTATCATAACTTTTAAATTCAATTCAAGGATTCATTTTCAATCCCATTTAAATTCATTTACGAGGAAAAAAGATAATGCCTACAGATTATGCATCTGTTTTGCCAATAGCTGAAATGATTATCTTCTTCAGTACACCCAATTTAGACCCGGTGTCTGAGTCCAGCAAAGACTGCATCACAACACCCTGAAAGCAAAGCGTAACACAGGCTTACTGGGTCAGAGTACCCTGAGGATATTTTTTATTTATGTTCCTCTGGTATCCGTCAGCCAAAGATCTGACGCACATCTCTCCAATCTGTAATGTTGTTCAACAGGTCAAGCAAATACAGTTATTAATAAAGTCACTAATAGATTGCCCTTCTTACCTGATTTTTCAATATCACTAACTTAAATAGTCTAATCTGTGTCATTCAGGTAAGGCAGTAACAGTAAATGGAATGCCTATAACCCTACCAAAGTCCTACAGTGGCAGTGGTCTGACTTTGGAGCGAGTCGGTATATTTGTTGCACTCTCATCGCGACTAGGAATCACCTTGCTTTGGGATGGAGGTAGGGCAACTTTTCAGTAATGGTTTTCCAACTCAAAATGTCCAGTATCCTTCTTGTGTTTTCAATTGAAGCATGTTATTTCTTTAATTGTGCATTTTTACAAGGGATGCGTGTGTATGTGCGCTTGGCGCCCCACCTGCGGGGTCAGGTCGGAGGCCTGTGTGGGAACTTTGATGGAGACACGGAGAATGACTTCACAACACGGCAAGGAATCGTCGAGTCTACACCTGAGCTGTTCGGAAATTCATGGAAGGTCAGCCCTTCTTGCCCGGATGTGGAAAACCAGGACCTCAGAGATCCCTGTGCTGTAAGTTCAGCAGGCAACATGCATGTTTTCATTTAGACACCACAACAAATTACTGCTGATGTTGGTCATGTTCAAAACCGTTCCTTCTCAGCTGAATCCCCACAGAATGACATGGGCCAGGAAAAGGTGTGCCGTGCTCACTCAGGAGCTATTTTCACGGTGCCATTCAGAGGTGTCTTTCCAGCAGTATTATGACTGGTGTGTCTTTGATGCTTGTGGGTAAGTGACACCATTATATCTTTGTCAGTTCATTTCAAAAATACCTAATTAATCCCATACACCACCTCTGTACCATCGGTTAGCTTAACACCAGTCTCTTGGGAGCGACGCCCTCCAAAGCCTCTGTGGCACTAAAAGCTACGGGTTAGCTAGATGTGTTCAATACAGGATCCAGGTCAGAGACAATACTCAGATGCTCTAATGGGAATCTTTATTTATTGATTCAGTTACCTTTACTGCACCTTCACTGTGTAATCTGTCAAAATGACAGATGGCCTACTGATTTTTTTGTTCTAAAAAAAATAAAATAAAATATGGAAAAGTATTCTGATAACATGACTGTTCGTGTTTCACGCCATTAATTGCCTCTGGGGGTTTACCAGGTATGCTCATGATGATGAGTTATGCTTCTTCAGTATAATGTGCATGGCTAGGATAAGATGTGATTTTTCTCTCAGTTCTAATCAACATTAAGCTCTGCTGTAGGAACTAGACCTCTGATGTCTTTGTCTTTGTGGTTAATTCTGTTTTGTGGTACCCATTGTCCAATTCTTTAATTGGAGTTGGGCCCCGACAAAAAAAACCATGAGCATTTGTTTTATTTGTCCTGCTTTGTTTCCAGCTGCGACTCCGGGGGAGACTGTGAATGTCTCTGCACAGCTATTGCTTCATATGCTGAGGAGTGCAACCGGAGAGGAGTTTACCTCCGCTGGAGGTCCCAGGAGCTATGTCGTATGTTAAATTCACAAGCACTCCAGATACATCCAACATATCTCAAAAGCCTAAAACCAACTACTGAAATGAAAGCATGATTATTATTGATCACTTTAGAACTTCATCCATTTTTATTGCAACACAAATCCCAAACTTCCCCTGCACCCAGATATATGTAAGAATTAGTTCCCACACCTAGCATTTTCCAAACATAGCCTTTTTCAGCTTTCAAGCGGGCACCAAAGCGTTAGATTTAAAACAGAATAATTTATAACTTTATGATTGCATCCAACTTAACAAATCTCTGGTTTCATTAGAAGGAAAGTAACTACAGAGCATGATGCTACCTCCAAAATATTTCAATGAGGGTGTTTTTTTGGCAATATACACATGCCAATAATTTTTTTTTTTTAAACATATGTTTAATTCTTTTTGTAAGGTTTTGGTGGATTTTAGTCTGGGCTGGATGCTGAAAATGTATTTAGCCTCAATTTGATATGTAATCAGGAAGATCGAAATCCAAATGCAGGAAGGATGCGGCAGATTAACTTCAACAATCAAAGAAAATTCCACAACTTCGGAAAACGATGGTTCTGGGAGGCAATCAAAAAAGACATAGCATAATAGGAAAAAAAAGGAAAAGCTAATGCGAATAACAGGATGATTAGACCAACTAAGACATTAAAACTGTAGAGGTGCTTAGTGAACACCCAGCAGGATTATTATAAACAGGGTAATAATTAGTTAACTAAAGTAGAACTGGGAAAATTGGAAACGTGACTGATGGAATATAAATGCACAAGAAATGCAAAAAAAGACAAAAAACAAGCAACCTATAGATCATGACATCACTAATTTGTTCAGACATCTTCAATATTTTATTGGACAGTTGGATGTGAGTCAAATCATGCCCAAAAGAGTGTAATGGTGCATTCAGACCGCAGGCTTTGTCAGCGTCAGCAATGTCAAGATTACATGTTAAGTCTATGGCGGAGGCCGTTGGAGGAGCGTCACGGTCTCTGCAGCGTTTTGTGAGCTTTGGCTCCGTCAACTTTTCAAGCTTTTCCTGCTTTTCATGCTTCAAAGCTCAAAAAGCCAGCAGTGCAGAAGTTCAGTTAGTTGAACTTTTGACGGTGCTGACGGCCCTGAAGCGGCGCGTTAACCAATCAGAGCTTTATAATTGTAGCGATGTCACTACAAGTATTTTGAATGTAGCGGGAGCAAGAAAAACCTTCATTTTAAGTCTAGAAAACGCAGATTTAAAAAATCATAAATAACACTTACCGAAGACAGATGGACAGGCGCTCTTCGGGAGGAATGGAGCGCCTGTAGTTGGTGTCCTGGTAGGAGATTTAAGCGCCGATGCGGCCCAGGAGGTCGTGAAATTAGGCGCGGGACAGACAGAAGTACCGCTGAAAGCGAACCTCATCCATACTCAGCTCCTGGAGCAAATAGTTAAATTCCCCAAACTTAGAACGCATCTGTGGAATAGGGTGTGTCCACAAATGGCACTGATGTTGCCAAAGTCGACGCTTTATTTAACAAATAAAGCCAAGCCACTCTCGCAATACTATCTGCCATAGTTCAGAACGTACAGCAACAGAAGAAGCCCCGCCCACGCGTTGGTTTTTGCTCAGAAGTGGCAGACTTTGCAAGCTTTGCAAGCTTCAACATAGGAGCGTTAAACTAGATGCTTTGTGAGCTTTGCCTGACGCTGACAAAGCTCTTGGTCTGAATTTACCATAAGAGAATCCTCACTCAAAATGTTGCAGCTTTCTATATTAATTTTATATTTTCCTCACCAACAGTTTTTTCCCCTTAATTGAATCTTATAACATAAATGTCACAAAAAAGGTGGAGAAAGTTTTGAATGAATGATTTGTGTCTCATTTTTTTCACTCTTTCCACAGCTGTCAATTTAACTGTGGCGTATAGACCTTTTCTACCCACTGATGAACCTCTTGCTTAATAACTTGTGCTTTTCTTCCTTGCAGCTCTACAGTGTGATAAGGGGCTGGTCTATGATCCATGCGGCCCAGCTTGCACTCTGTCCTGCCCGAGTGTTCAGCAGAGTCCATACTCTCAGTGTGGAGTGCTCTCTTGTGTGGAGGGCTGTTTTTGCCCTGCTGGCACAGTCAAACATGGTAAAAGAATGATGAGCTCCAGCAGGTTTAATTCCTTACAGTAGGTCCATTTATTAGCTATGCATAGCTGATGTTATTTGCAACAAAACCCAGAATCTGCTGAAGATTGATACTGGATTTGTTCTTCCCTTCGGTTGAGGCATTTGATGACTCTTGGTAGTTAAATAAATTAAGCAAATTCAAGGCCTTTTCATTTTGAACTTCATACTGACCTGAATGTCAAAATGTCTGAATCTTTTGATGTTGGTCATCTTGACTGATGGTGTCAAAATGATTTATTTATTTCAATTAATATTCAGTCAGAACAAACTGAAGAGAATTCAGAACTTGGCAGCTTTGTGAAAACCTATGTTAAGAGAAAAAATTCTTAGCATACAATTAATAAAAATAAAATGTGATATAGAGATTGATATATACATGAGTGCAGGTGATGATTTGTCCCTGATGTTGGCGAAAACGTACCATACGGTGATGGAGGTGGTGAGGATGGAGTCGATGATTGCAGTATAGAACTGCATCATCATTCGTGTTGGCAGGTTGAAGTTCTTCTGGTGCTTCAGGAAGTAGAGCCTCTGCTGTGCCTTTTTTATGACTAATAAGCTATATTAATTTTTGGCCTGACCTCTCAGCATGGAAATGAACTGTACTCCTACTTGTGTGTAATGGAAGCTGAATATGTGCCTTGTTGCTGCACCGGAGACTCAAATTACAAACGCCACTTGTGATTTCTGCATTTTACTAATTGGGCCCCAGGAAGGTTAAGCACTATGTGGGAAACTAATGAGGATCCGTGAGGATCATACATAACTCACTGTGCACTCACCAGGTGGAGACGTGATGAGAGCGCAGTGAGTTATAATGCGTCTTTGTGGGGAAATGAGGTACATATTTACATAACTATCAGGTTTATGGCCATTAGAGTGTTAATTACCTTTAGGTTATATTGTGTGAGAATTAAATTTTTTGTTTGTCAATAATAAACTCACGTTGAATGTGGTAGTGCAAAATTAAGACATGCTTTGAAGAAGTGCTGAAAATAGACGCTAAAATAGCCAGCGCAAACATTTTTATGCTTAGTAAATCACACTGTGCCTTGAACGCCTACTGATTTCCCTGTTTTCCTCCCAGCATTTTGGGTCTTCTTACAGAAACGCTCAGATTGCATCTTCATCAAGGGGAAAAGCGCTAAATGGATTGCCTCTTGCTGCAGGTTTACCAGGCGCTCTGTGCGTTGATAGATCAGCCCATCCTGTTTATACGACGCTGTGCTTTTTGCACGGGTTTTAACAACTGCAAACCGTTGATCAATCAGGGCCTTGGTGTATTATATTTATTAAACGTGACCCTTGCAATATTACCACAAAAATTTGTAGTATAACTAAAGAAAACAGTTACTTTTTCAAATTTCTGAACAATATGCTTTGCCTTTTTTTACTCATAGGTGACAGCTGTATAGAACCCACACAGTGTCCTTGTGAATGGGAAGGCTCCATGTTTCCTCCGGGGAGTGTCATTACCAAGAACTGTCAGAACTGGTCTGTTAACCTAAAACTATTTGAAAATATGTTTTAATAGTAGAAAGCTAGTTTCAAAGAAATCTAAGAGCTGTTTTTTTGTTTTTGTCCAGTTCCTGTGAAGAGGGTGTGTGGCACTGTGAGGGTGTGTCTTGCCCTCCTCCCCCACCTCCTTGCCTGGAGTCAGAGTTCTCCTGTGCCACTGGGCGCTGCATCTCCTCTCAGTGGGTGTGTGACAACGAGGATGACTGTGGGGATGGCTCAGATGAGATCTGCCCATCTAGCTGCTCCCCAGACCAGTTCCGATGTGCCAGCACCCCGAGGTGATCTTGATCAACTCAATATTGAAATATTTAAATATTTTGTAGAGATGTTTTTTTTTCAATCCTTCTATGAAAAGATAAATGTTAATGAATTTTGAAGAGAAAAAAAACATTAAAATGCTGTTTGACTTTGATTGTGATGAAACAAAACATTTAATCAGTTAAAGCTTTCTACTAATTTTCCTTATTTCCACACAGTCCAGTTTGATGAACTTAACTTTTATGTCAAACATGTTGTCTTTTCTGCAGTTAAAAATCTGGAATATGCACCCTGCAGTCGTATTCAGCCCCCTTGAGTCAATACTTTGTAGAAGTTGCGATTGAAGCTTCAGCTCATGGGGGATGTCCCTACCACTTTTGCACATAAAGACTGAAATGTGCATCCATCCTTTTTTTGCAAAATCAGTCAAACTGGATGGAAAGAGTAATTTATTGTCATGTATTGTCACAGATTCTATATTGGAAGTAGGAATGAACTTTGACTGGACCCTTCAAATACATTAATAAGCTTTGTTTTAAACACTTTCATTGAAGCAGTGAGTCTGTGTTTGAGGGCACTGACCTGATGAAAGGTAGAGTTTTTTTGAATAGACTGGTCTGTATTTAGGCAAGGCAAGGCAATTTTATTTGTATAGCACACTTTCAACACAGGGCAATTCAAGGTGCTTTACATATGATTAGAATACAAATGAGCAGTTACAATAAGAAAATAATCAAGAAAATTCAACAATGTAGGGACAACTGAGTGTGACAATTAAAAACAGTTACTCAAGCGAGTCTAAATAGGTACGTTTTAATTTTAGATTTAAAGGAGTTCAGTGTCTCTGCAGTTTGGCATTCTCCCAGTAGTTCCAGATATGAGGAGCCTAGAAACTGACAGCTTCTTCTCCATGTTTGGTTCTCCTGAGTAAACTAGAGCTGGGGGACCTGAGTGATCTGGATGGTTATTACCATGATAGCAGATCTTTAATGTACTCTGGTGCTAACCCATTTAATGATTTATAAACTAATAAAATCACTTTGAAGTCTATTCTCTGAGCTACAGGGAGCCAGTGGAAGGACTTTAGAACTGGGGTAATGTGTTCTACTTCCCTGGTTCTAGTGAGAACACGAGCAGCAGCGTTCTGGATCAGCTGCAGCTGCAGCTGTCTGATTGATTTTTTAGGTAGACCTGTGAAGATACTGTTACAGTAATCAAGACGACCAGAGATAAACGCATGGATGAGTTTTTCTTGGTCTATGTCAACATTCCTTTTAATCCTAGAAATGTTCCTCAGGTTATTGAAAGCTGACCTTGTTATTGCCTTTATGTGACCCTGGAGGTTCAGGTCTGAGTCCATTATTATACCTAGATTTCTGGGCTTGTTGGTAGTTTGTAGTTGGACCAACTGAAGCTGTGCACTGATATTTAATCAATATTTTTTGGGTCCAAAGATAAGTACTTCAGTTTTGTTTCTGTTCAGTTGGAGGAAATTCTGGGACATCCAGCTGTTAATTTGCTCACTGCATTTAGGATTTGGACGGTTCAACATCGCCTGGTGACATTGAGATATAAAGCTGAGTGTCATCAGCATAGTTGTGGTAGTTAACATTGTTGGTGGTTATAATCTGGTTTAGTGGGAGCATATAGATGCTAAATAGGAGGGGCTCTAGGATGGAGCCCTGGGGGACACCACATGTGATTTCTGTGTTTTATGATGAGAACTAGCTCATGGATGGATTTAGCTCAATCCATCATCCCATTATCCCTGACCAGCTTCTCTGCCCCTGTGGAAGAGATATTCCCCCCAGCATGGTGGTGTGGGTCTGCTCAGGATAATATAGTGTCAGTTTTCTGTCAAAGGGTTTTGTATGAAGTAGGGAAGGAGCCGAACCCAAATACGGTATTCAGTATAGAGTATACGCTAGTGACAGGTCATACCACAGCTGAGAATGTAAGCCCGAGAGACGTCAAGGATGAACATTGGTTTATGGTGGTCATAATGGTGGTCAGATTATTATATTTAGCTAAATTGTCAGTGATAGTTCAAGGTTACTGTTTAGGTGAACAAGCAGGCCTCTAGATGCACACAATTAATACAAGGAACATTAGGACAGCTTTACTATCTGTATATTTGTGCTCTGTTTTTTTCCATCATGCAGCTTTTTTTAAAGACATTTTGATGAGCTACTTTAGATTATTCAAGAATTTCTATCAGGCACTACCAACCTTTTTACCTCTTCTCACACTATTTCAACCCAATTTCAACAGACTTTACAGCCATTTATTGTGGTATAGTAAATGCTTACAGGCTTTATTATATAAAATAATCATTTGCAAAACTTCTTCAAACTTGTTCTGTGCAGTATATTGATGCTGGCATGACTTCAACCAGCTTCACAGTTAATCTTTCTGTAAGACTATGACTCTTAAAAGTGAATTAAGTGAGATACCCCTTAATCTTGCAGTGGACCATGTTTGAACCTGGCTCTGCGATGTGACGGCCACCCAGACTGTGCTGACCAATCAGATGAGGAGTTTTGTGGACCTCCCACCCCTTTGCCCCTGTGTTCACCTGGGGAGTTTCAGTGTGCCAGCGGAAAGTGTCTTCCAGCCAGTCGTGTGTGTGATGGACGGCTGGACTGTGGCTTTGCTGATGGGTCTGATGAGCAAGGTAAGCTCATTTAGAGAATTTGATGTTAGCCGGTAGATAAGAACACTGAATGAAATGTGTCTGTATCTAAAGTTTTAAAAGGTAATCCTGTCCTATGGTGTAATTTTGTTCTTATTTTTTGTGTTTGCTTACTTCGTCCTGGCCAGACTGTGGCGTGGTATGTGATAGAGGGGAGTTCCTGTGTCCAGCAGGACGCTGCATCTTGTACATCCACCGCTGTGATGGCCATGATGACTGTGGAGACCTTAGTGATGAAAGAGGGTAGGTTTTTCATTATGTTATTCTATCTTTCAAGATTTTTAACATCCAGAGTTTTCAACATGTCTCACA
This sequence comes from Apricaphanius iberus, assembly GCA_028564705.1. Lineage (NCBI taxonomy): Eukaryota > Metazoa > Chordata > Actinopteri > Cyprinodontiformes > Aphaniidae > Apricaphanius > Apricaphanius iberus. The sequence continues at coordinate 1,611,183 of JAPXFQ010002533.1, read as the reverse complement.
GGGACTAAAATGGGTTTTATGGTGGTGCTTTGCATAGCTTCTCTGCTCAGTTTAAGAGCTAATGTTAAATCAATGCCAAATACTAATATTCAAAACAAATAATAGTGGGGAATTGTGGTTTTTTTAAATCACTGACAAACTTCTTGACACTGTGGGCCTGATTTATCAAAATTCCTAATAATGACAGCAGAATTGCCTGTAGGCCTAAACATTTGCAACAGTGGGTTGTCCTTCATTTGTAGGCAATCTACTAAGATTGCATGAGCAATTGATAAGAGGCGCAAGGAGCAATATTGAAATGATGACTTTACGGCTTCTGCTGTGAGCTGCGCCTCTACTAGGGAGATGAGGAATACGTGCATGGATTCATGATGTGTTTTTGGAAAACAATGGGGGAAAAAACGACATATGTATCAATTCTATGGCTGTTTCAAAGTCTAATAATATCAAGCTAGAATGTTGTGAATTATATTTCTCGTTAGGAAGTAATACATTTAATGCCTACAGTACATGTGCCGCTCTCTGCTACATACCCACATCGTAATCCAGTCATTTTATTAAAGATGCAGCGTATCCATAGCAAAGTTACTAAGATATCCATATTCTGCTTATGTTGTTGAAATTCATCACACTTTATCATGGCCTATATTAAATTTAAAGTTGCAGTAGAAAATTTTTATCATGAAAATGTATAATCTGAAATCACTGAATTTTGTCTTTAAAAAGTAATATGTACAGTACAGGCCAAAGGTTTGGACACACCTTCTCATTCAATGTGTTTCCTTTATTTTCATCACTATATTGTAGATTCTCAATTAAGGGCATCAAAACTATGAATGAACACATTATTTATGGAATTACTGTATGTATTTAAACAAAAAGCGTGAAATAACTGAATCCATGTTATATTTTAGATTCCTCAAAGTAGACACCCTTTGCTCTGATTACTGCTTTGCATTCTCTTCAGCTTCCAGTGGTAGTCACCAGAAATGGTTTTCCAACAGTCTTGAAGGAGTTCCCAGAGATGCCTAGTACTTGTTGGCCCTTTTGCCTTCACTCTGCGGTTCAGCTCACCCCAAATCATCTCGATTGGGTTCAGGCCCGGTGACTTTGGAGGCCAGGTTATTTCACAATTTTTTGTAAAAGTACTACATAATTACATATGTGTTAATTAATAGTTTTGATGCCTTCAGTGAGAATCTAAACTGTAAATAGTCATTAAAATAAAGGAAACGCACTGAATGAGACGTTGTGTCCAAACTTTTGGCCTGTACTGTATAGCCAATTGTCATTGTGGTATTGTACATGATTACTAAATTTTATTTTCTCCGGGGGAACCAATGACGAGCCATGAGGTTTGCAACTCACTGCGCTCAGTGTGTCCTCAGCAGATGGAGACACTCTGAGCTTGCTATGAGTTGTGATGCGTCTTTTGGGGTAAATATATACATAACTGTCAGGTTTATGGCCAATTAGAGTGCTAATTACTATTATTTTATATTTTGTGTGAATGACGTTTTTCAGTAACAAACTTATGTTGGATGTGGTGCTGTAAAGTTATGACATGCCTTTCAGAAGCAGTAAAAATAGACGCTAAAATAGCCTACGCAAACATTTTTATGTTTAGTAAATCACACTGCGTCTCAAACACCTACTTATTTTCCTGTTCTCCTCCTAATATTTTGTCTCCTGACAGAAACACCCACATTGCATATTCAGCATGGGGAGAAGCACTAAAGGGATTGCATGTCTTGCTCCGCATGCGTCTTGCTCCGTTAAACATGGGCGCAATGCTCTCTGCGCCAAATTAGTAATTCAGCTACAGCCTGTTTTTGCGACGCTGTGCAGTTCGCGCCGGGTTTAACTAGCTCAAACCGTTGAAAAATAAGAACTCTAATAAGTATTGCATGCAAGGATCTCATCCAAGCTTTCTGTTTTGTAGGTGTGTGTGCTCACCAGGAGAGTTTCAGTGTCCAGACGATCAGTGTGTCCCTGCAAACAGACTCTGCGATGGACACAGAGATTGTCCTTCAGGAACAGATGAGGCTGTGTGCCCAGGGAAAGGTGAACACCAGATTTGTAGTGATTTATCATGCGTCCCCTCTGCTTTGGCCAACGAGATACCCCTCGTTTAGCACCTTGCTACATTTTCTGTTGTTGGCAGGGTCAATGTGGTATCGATAATAAGTCCATGTATTTCTAATTGGTGGCACCTTGAGTGGCATACGAGGAGGTTCTTTGTAGTAAGAGGCGGAGAGATATGACAGTGTGGGGTCCTGTCACTATGCCTACAACTGATCATGCGCCATGGCTACTTGGCCACTGGGATATCCCTTTGGGTGACTGGTCAGTGTGCTTCACTCTCACCCGGGAGTCTGATGATCAAATTTTCCCACACATGGGAATGAGATACCACAAGTCTTTAGTAAAAACAACGGGAATCAGTATTAAGAAATGCCTTCATACTGTAGTTTTTAACTAATATAATTCTGAAACTGGTGCATCAGATACTGACGACGTTGTTGGAGAGGGTTGTTTGATAAAAAGTTTGACGCATTTCTTACACCACTGATGGGACTTGCAGTTTAAAAGCATTAAAAAGGCTCCTTGTGAATGTGTTCTACAAAAGAAAAATTAAGTTTTCTTATACAGAGGACCCAACAGGGGTTAGAGGCCACAGCAAATTCACACATACTTGAAACTCCTTCAAAAAAAAAAACTTTATAACATGAAATATACAGTATATCCTAGTGTGCAATAATGTGCTCAGTGAAAACTGTATCTACACTTTCACATAAGTTCATTTCCATAGTCCACATTTCTTCTCTTGAGAGTAAGATACAGCCAATCATCAGAATCAGAATCAGAATCAGAATCAGAATCAGTTTATTGGCCAAGTATGTCACATACAAGGAATTTGACTCCGGCAAACTTTTTCCTCCAGTACAGAACTTGAATAAGTGAAATAAAAAAAATAAAAAATAAAAAAAATAAAAAAAAGGAAAAAAAAAGAAAAATATGAACAAAAATAAGTAAAAATACAAATAAATATCAGATCATAAATAATAAAGGATAATATATACACCAAGCCGGGGTTATTTTACAGTGAGTATGTACAGAAGTGCAGAGTTATAGTTTATTGTTATGTGAGTGCACTCACACACTGTGACTAGACAGAGTTCGTCAGAGCGACAGCCTGGGGGAAAAAAAACTGTTTTTGTGTCGGGTGGTTTTGGCGTACAACGCTCTGTAACGCCGACCTGAGGGGAGGAGCCTAAACAGATTGTGGCCAGGGTGTGAGGGGTCAGTGGTGATTTTCCTGGCCCGCTTCCTGACCCTGGCCCGGAATAGGTCCTGAATGGAGGGAAGATCGGTTCCTATGATCCTCTCTGCAGTCCTGACTGTTCTCTACAGTCTGTCCTTGTCTTGCCTGGTGGCGGATCCGAACCAGACAGAGATGGATGAGGTCAGGACAGACTGGACTATTGCTGTGTAGAAGATGATCAGCAGCTCCTGGGGCAGGTTGAACTTCCTGAGCTGACGCAGAAAGTACAGCCTTTGCTGGGCCTTTTTCCTTATTATGTTGATGTGTGAGGTCCACTTCAGGTCCCGTGTGATGGTGGATCCTAGGAACCTGAAAGACTCCACTGCGGGGACTGGCTTGTTGAGGATCATGAGAGGAGATGTTGATGGTGGTCTCTTCCTGAGTCCACTGTCATCTCCACAGTTTTGAGCGGGTTTAGCTCCAGGTGGTTCTGACTGCACCAGAGAACCAGCTGTTCCACTTCCTTTCTGTACACAGACTCGTCGCCGTTGCGGATGAGTCCAATGACGGTGGTGTCAACTGCAAACTTCAGGAGTTTCACAGAAGGGTCCCTCGACGTGCAGTCAGTGGTGTAAAGGGAGAAGAGCAGTGGGGAGAGAACACATCCCTGGGGGGCGCCGATGCTGAGGGAACGGGAGCTGGACGTGAACTTACCCAGTTTCACCTGCTGCCTCCTGTCAGTCAGGAAACTGGTAATCCACTGACAGGTGGATGGAGGCACGGTGAGCTGGGACAGTTTTTGGTGGAGGAGCTCTGGTACAATGGTGTTAAACGCAGAGCTGAAGTCCACAAACAGGACCCGAGCGTAGGTACCTGCAGAGTCTAGGTGGTGCAGGATGTAGTGTAAAGCCATGTTGACGGCATCATCCACTGACCTGTTTGATCTGTAGGCGAACTGCAGGGGGTCTAGCAGGGGATCTGTGATGTCCTTCAGGTGGGTCAGTACCAGACGCTCAAAGGATTTCATGACCACAGATGTTAGGGCAACTGGTCTGTAGTCATTTAATCCAGTGACTGGGGACTTCCTGGGAACCGGTATGATGGTGGAGCGTTTGAGGCAGGAGGGGACCTCACACAGCTCCAGGGAGTTATTGAAGATCTGGGTGAAGATGGGAGCCAGCTGGTCAGCACAGAATTTCAGAGAGGCTGGGGACACTCCGTCTGGTCCCTGAGCCTTTTTAATTTTCTGTCTCTGAAATAGCTGGCGCACGTCCTGTTTGCAGATCGTCAAGGCAGGTACGTGGGTGGTTTGGGGTGAAGCTGGGTCTTTTGTGATGGAGATGGTGGAGGAGGTGGGAGGTGTGAAAGTCCTTTCAAAACTGGAAAAGAAGTCGTTGAGGTCCTCAGCCAGGCGGGGGCTCTCCACAGGGTGGGGGGATGGTCTCCTACAGTTAGTAATGGTCTGCAGGTAGCTCCAAACTGCAGAGGGGTCGTTAGCAGAAAAACGGTCCTTAAGCTTAGCACTGTAGTTCCTCTTTGCTGCTTTGATCCCTCGTCAGCTGGTTCCTGGACTGTTTGTACAGGTCCCGATCCCCACTCCTGTAGGCCTCCTCCTTGTCCTGGCGTAGCCGTCTCAGTTCTGCAGTGAACCACGGTTTATTGTTATTGAATGAGCAGAAGGTTTTGGTCTGCACACACATGTCCTCACAAAAGCTGATGTAGGATGTCACAGTGTCGGTCAGTTCATCCAGGGATGAAGCCGCTGCTTCAAAGACGCTCCAATCAGTGCAGTCAAAGCAGGCCTGTAGCTGCATCTTTGACTCATCAGTCCATCTCCTCGCAGTTCTTACTACAGGCTTAGCAGATTTCAGCTTCTGCCTGTAAGATGGGATGAGGTGGACCAGGCAGTGGTCAGAAAGTCCCAAAGCAGCACGGGGGACAGAGCGATATGCATTTTTTATTGTGGTGTAGCAGTGATCTAAAGTGTTCATGTCCCTGGTGGGACACGTCACATGTTGTTTATATTTAGGCAGTTCAAGTTTGAGATTAGCTCTGTTAAAATCCCCGAGAACGATTAGCAGAGAGTCCGGGTGATTTTTCTCCACTTCTGTTATCTGATCGGCGAGGTGATGTAATGCCTCCGTCACACACGCCTGCGGTGCAATGTATACAGCGACCAGCACAAACGAGGCGAACTCCCGCGGTGAATAAAATGGTCTACAGTTTATGAAGAACGACTCAAGGTGAGGGCTGCATGTCTTCTTTAACACTGTGACATCTGTGCACCAACCTTCGTTAATGTAGAAGCACGTTCCACCTCCCTTTGATTTCCCAGTCAGCTCCGCGCAGCGGTCCGCTCTGAACAGCTGGAAGCCTGGCAGCGTTAGAGCGCTGTCCGGGATGAGTTCACTGGACCAGGTTTCAGTGAAGCAAAAGGCGGCAGAACGACTAAAGTCTGAGTTCTTGGATAGGAGAAGGAGCAATTCATCCATTTTGTTAGGCAGAGAGCGGACGTTCCCCAGGTGTATGGATGGGAGAGCGGTGCGTAATCCCCGCTGTCGCAGCTTGACGAGCACACCAGCCCGATTCCCGCGTCGTCGTCTCCGTCTAAATCCACAGAACGCTGCTGCTCCTCCGATCAGAATCTCCATAAAGCAGTCAGGTTGTGTAAAGACCGGTGAAAAAAGTCCGGCACTGGATAGCCCAATTTTTAAAAGTTCCTCTCTGCTAATTTTAATAGCAGAGGGAGTGCAGAAAACTACGCAAAAGAGTAAAACAGTAACTACTACCAGAGAGCGAAGTGCCGAGGCGTCCATACGCGGCGCCATCTTGCTGGCTTGATGGGAATAGTTTGCCATTCCAGGATGAGCTACTCTGCATATGCCAGCAGATAGGGAGTCAAATAGATATTTCAATTTTTCAAGCTGCATTTTCCTTTAAATATTTTATATATGTGCTAAACAAAAATCCATAAAAAGATTTTTCTGGAAATATGTTGGAGTCACTTAAAGAAAAGTCCGCAAATACTGAACTACAAATAAGTGTATGTCCATTTCTGTTCCAAAAAAATCCCCGTTGAGGGTAGAATCACCTAATTCAGCATCAATTTAAGTATTTTAGCTGCCAAAAAGCACATTTAACTTAGATCATGTCAGATGCTAACCTGAGCTAACCTTTAGCAGCTAACAGTTAGCTGGTCAAGGGTTCTAACAGTACTTGCAGTTGCTTGTTTCACCTTATATTCTATTCATCAGATGAACAACAAATTAGGACAAATAGAAACTTTATGGCAGAAAAAAAAAAGATAAAAGTCACAACATTCTGATGCGATAAAGAGCTTATGCAATCAGACCTTAATGCCCAGCATTGAATGATGCGCAAACATAACAAATTTCCTATTTTATAGTTCACCTTCAACTAATCCAAATGGTCTTCCCCGTTCAGTACATATACTTAGTCCAGGAATCATTTTTTCTTGTTGTTTTAGTTAGCTTTATCCTTTGAACATTTTGCATATTTAGGTTTCTTAAATGAAATCTAACATGTTATTTTTGTGCTTTTGTCGTCAGTGACCTGTGCCCCCCATCAATTTGCCTGCAATGATGGTTCATGCATTGTTAAAACTAAGCTGTGTGACGGAACAGCAGACTGTTCGGGAAGAGAAGATGAAAACAGAAGCAGCTGTTACACTGGAATCACACCATTACCTTTCACCCCAGCTCCAGGTAGCGATGAAACTTTAACGGCTACAAATGATGACAAAATAACTTTAAATAGTTGAATTATTTTCTCATGCTTCATCATCCAGTTTGCAGAGGATAGATGATGCCTAAATTGTGGATCCTTAAATGTAGCAAGTGAAAAAGCAAGGCTATTAAATTAATATTTTTTAGTTAAAAATAAAATCTAATCAACTATTCTTTTCTACTACATCTCAAAAATGCATTGAATGGTTGATTATTATTCAGTGAGCCCTAGCTGCATACTTTACAAAAAGTAATAAGGAGAAAATATAATAAAAATATATTTAAATTCATTATAAGAATTAAAGAGTAAGCTTTGGAGTATAATCTGTTAATTACAGGATCTAAGTTTAACAAAACGTACTGTATATCCATATCCCTTTTTTTCTTAAAGGTGAACTTAAAGTTTTTTCCCAATAATTTGAAATTCAAACTCTCTTTTCAAACTTTTAAGAAAGCAATGGTTTGGAGATGAAAACGGGTGGATTTGTGAGCCACCCTTGGTCCGTCAGCTTTGGCCATCCAGAATCGCCACAGTAAAACTCCCAAAGACGGCCCATGCTTTTGTCTGATATCAGACTTTGTGTCATCTCTTTCTATGACCTTTTTTTAGAAGTGTTCTTCCACTCAAGGTTCAGAGGGGGAGCACAGGGATATAGCACCAACTTTTGGGCCCTGGGTACAAACAATCTTGCTGGGCACCCCTACCATATACCATAGTGACCAGTGGGCACCACATATCTTTAGGTGGTATATTTCTAATACCAGGTTGTCCTCCACCTTCACTGGCTAGCATTTGAACAGTAGTTTTCCTGTAGTTATGAGTAAGAGATGTTGGCCATGATCCTGGGCCCACTGATAATCACTCATCAGTATCCCCAAGTCTCTCATTCTCTTCTCTTTCCTCTTCAGCTCCGTCCTGCTGCTCCTGATTACCTTCATCACATTCTTCACCTTCCCTCTCATCCCTTATATGAATATCAACATTCTCTTTTATTTCTGCCTCTGCAACAAGAGGATATAAACAAAATGTGTACAGTAACACTGTACACATTTAAACCTCAAACCGTAATGACTAAGTGTTAAAACAGACAATTCTGCTAAAAGCTAACCTTGTCCGCTTTCACCTGGCCCTGATGAGAGGCCTGCTGCTGCAGGGTCTGAAACTGAAATATATGCTTTCAAATGGTTGCTAAAATATCATTGAATGTCACAACACCTTTTTTAAAGTTTATAGTAGGAACAAGTTAATTGATGATTTTAGTTGTCTGTTTAAATTAAATGCAGACTATAGAATCACAGGGGCAAAGTTACTGCCAAACTAGACATTCATTCTTTTAATTACGTTTTAAAATAAGTCATTTTCAATCATCAATTTTCAAGGTGTGCATTAAACCGAGAACAATCCTGTACTTAATGTAAGAGTGTGTGGGAGCTAATTTGCATAATGGTGTGGTAAACTGGCCGCTAACAATCTTTGATTTGGCAGGTGTTAAATTTTGACAATGGAGGGAAATATCTGGTGTTTATATGTAAACATCTGAATTTGGGGAAAAGTAGAGCAGCGGCATGGAGCTGCAGTGTTGAGCTCCCAGCTCTGCTTCCCTCTGCTTCTCTGTCTTATTTACCCAGAAACATTGTTTGCACACTATGTACTGTGTGATACTATAAAGTATTGGTAAATTATTGAAATAAAGTACACTATCATACTAGGGATGCAAACATACCTCTTTTTTTAAACCAGTACGGTATGACATTTGAATTTGAGTACTTGCTGATACCAAGTACCAATACTGATACTTCTACCAGACAAAAAAATGTGATGAATTGGAAGACATGTTTTATTTTGTTCTCTGCTTGTTACAACAAATTATAGTGAATTACATAAAAAAAGATATTTATATATTGGTAAAAATGATCATGAAACAAAACTTTGAAAAATAATAATTTTCTGTGAAATGATTGCAGTTTACACATTTTAAGTATGGGTTCATAGTGTTGGTTAACTTTAACTGATACCGATATAGCATTGATACAGTACATAAGAATGGTATCGGCCCCGATACCAAATACCAGTATTGGTATTTGGTATCGGGGCCGATCAATGAGTCTGGGGTCATTTAAAAAATGAATTCTAACTACAAGAAAAGGTTTGTTAATTTTGAAGGGCAGTATTCGACATTCACTGGCTTGGATCTAGTTAAAAATCCTTGATCTCAACTCTATACTCAAACACTGCATATGGACATGGTTTGAGAACTGCAGAATCATCACCTAGAGAAATTAAGATTGTTTCAGGTGCTCTCAATTTCTACACAAACAAGTTTATTTATGCTTATCTTCAAATATTTCTAAATGTATTTAAAGTTTCGTACGTGAAACCTTTGTTTATCCAGTTTGTAGGTCCTATGAGTTCACTTGTACCAGCAGAGGGCAGTGTGTGCCTCAGGCGTGGCGTTGTGATGGGGAAACTGACTGTGTGGATGGCAGTGATGAGCACCAGTGTGCAGCTCCCTGTGCACCAGGCCAGGCGCTCTGCCTCAGTGGGGATCAGTGCGTGGATCACCAGCAACTCTGTGATGGCACCCCAAACTGTAAAGATGCATCTGATGAGAGCATCAACACCTGTGGTAAGCTTGTACTAGTGCTTATTTGTGTATATTATTTCCATAGTGGACAAAGTACAATTTATATTTTGATATGACAAGAAACTTTTTGTTTAGTGAAAACGTTTCATCTGTTTTTCAGGCTCGGCTCAGATACCATCCTGTCCAGGCAGCTTTCCATGTGATAACCGAACCTGTGTCAACATGTCACAAATCTGCAATGGCATCCCAGACTGTCCACGTGGTGATGATGAGTTGGTGTGTGGTGAGTTCCAATAAAATAAGAAGAAGGAGGAGATAAGAATGAAAGACAAATCCAAGAAAGTGATGAAGTACATACAGTGGTTTGCAAAAGTATTAAAACTATTCATACTTTTACAACAATCGACTTTGCTGTATTTTGTTTGGATCTTATGTGATCACTGACACAAAGTAGTAAACAATTGTGTAATCAAAGTTGACACAGTTTTTAAAAATGTTTTGCAAAAAAATCTAGTCCAGCATGCATTTATGTTTAGCCCTCCTGGGTGAGTTCTGGTTGATTTCTAGGATCAACTTTCAGTCTTTGGGGTAATGTTCACACCTCTACACAATGTTGCTCAAACTCAGTCAGATTCATCCATAGCCTCAGTCAGAATATAGCTGATCTGAATATATGTGAATATAGCTTGATCTTTATCATTCTATTGTAGTGCTGGCTGTTTGTTAAGTGGGGTCATGCTGGAAGGTGAACCAAGTCTCATGTCTCTCGTATCCTCCCACAGATTTTCTGCAGTATCAATTTACATATGAACTCTGACAAGCTTCTCTGTTACAACTTCATTTAAATGCAATGCTGCCATGATCAAAATCGATGACCTGTTCATAGTGGTTTGCTGTGCTCGTTTTTAGCACAAAAAGTGACATTTGGTCTAATCCAAACAGAGTATCTTCTTGCATCTTCTCTACATATCTTGTGGCAGAACTTCTTAGAGCAGGACCTATTTAGCTTTCTTTCATGTCATTCTTCTATAAAGACCAGATATGTGGTGTGTACAACTCTGCACTGCTTCAGGAGCTACCACAGACCCTTTGGCTGATTTTCTGATAAATGCTCTCTTTGCCCAGCTTGTTCATTTAGGTGCACGGCTATTAATTGGTAGGTTTTCAGAGTGCCCTTTCCATTTTCAGATGATTTATATGCAAAATTTAGTGGACAATAAGTGTTTGGTCAATAACAAACGTTCATGTCTATTCTTTGTTATATACCAATGTAAAGTACCTAAAAAGTAAAAAAAACAAAACAGATTTTCTCTTATGATGGAAAAATGTTTTATCCGGGGGTATTTCAGAAAACCAAAAAAGACCATCTTTAACTATTCATCAAATTGATTTCAAACTATCAAAAAAAGGCTCTCAAATAAATTCATATATGTACTACATTTAGAATATTTATATAACACACATGACTATTCGTAGTTGATTCCGTCTCTATACTTTATTTGTTAGTGTCTTGAGGCCGCACAGAAAGGGGGCATGAGTGTTTAATCTGAGAAAATGCTTGAATTAAACCCAAAACCACTCTGGCTGGCTTTTTGTGAGAAAATTGCATTAGAATGAGAATTTTGCATGATATAGGACCTTTAACATCTTCTCTGTTTTTAGATAAAACCATTTCACCAGCGCCCCCAGGCAGTCGGAACATTTCTACAACCTGCTCTGAGTTCACCTGTATGGATGGAACCTGTTTAAAATTTAATAAGGTGGGTGTCTAACCTATCGGTTTTTGGTGATCTGATGAGCAACGATCAGTGTAGAGTCAGCATATATAATTCCCCTTCCATAAGACTAAAGCATCTGTAAAAAATACATAGTGTTAAACATTTTTATGCATAGTGATGTTCTTTCTGGTTCAGTTAAAATATTCACATTTAAAATAAATATAACGTTTTGGAATATCAATAGGAAATGATTAAAAGTGTCTTGATGATGTTCCCCTCTGTTTATCCCACTTCATTAGGTGTGTAATGGTGCAGCAGACTGTCCTGACTCTTCACTAACACCATACGGAGGATCCACAGATGAGCATGGATGTAGAACGTGGAGCCCTTGGGGACCCTGGAGCTCCTGCAGCACTTCCTGTGGAACAGGTACCATGAGCCGGCACAGGTCCTGCCCTCCAGGTGACCCACTGCATCGCTGTCTGGGCCAACACGTGCAGAAGCAGCAGTGCTTCACCACCACCTGCCCTGGTAAACAGATGGACTATAGGTCAAATTTAGCATCAACTGAGATGTTCCCTAACAAATTAGAGAGACTGTCATTATTACAACTTGATAGTTTTTCTTCTTCTCAGTGGATGGCCAGTGGTTACCCTGGACAAGCTGGTCCAACTGTTCCAGTGGTTGTGGTGGGGTGCAGCTGAGACGCAGAGACTGCAGCCCTCCTCGGTATGGAGGTCGACACTGTTCCCAGCTCTCTGGACCGTCTAACCTCTCCATGGAAATCAGTAAGGACTTAAGGGGTTATTCACAGACAAGCCAGGTTTATTTAAACATACCTGTGTTATGGTGTTCCACAAGGATCAGGAAGAGGAGCTGTTATATTCGCTTTTTAGGTGTTTCCTTTACGGCTCATATTCATGAACTGATGGATTTGAATCTGTTGTCAATCTGAATGTGTTCACATGTCAGGCAGGAGTTCATGTTCAGTGCAGGTATTAAAGGTACACTCTAGCAGTAGGCAATATAAAAGGTATAATGTAGAAATTATATAAATTTAGCCAAATGTTTTGACTATATCTCCATACCACAGTTATGTATTTTAATTATGTCATCAGGCTGTCCCGACACACTTTTAAGCAGACAATTGTAAGCTGTATTTTCATAATATTTATATTTTATCTCATTTGAAATATATTCATTTTTATTTATGTTTTTAGAATTTTTGTGTTGCACCACTTTGAAAAATAAATCTATTTTGTACAATAAACGTTCTTTAAATTGCATTATAAATTAATCCTTTTTGAATTTACAGCAGGTCTGCTGCAATGTATCTGGAGAATTGATAATGTTCATAAGCAGGCCATATTGTCCAGCTCTGTGAACCCCAATGACCTATAGTAGGTCCTATTCTATTCTCCATTTCCATTAATGATCTCTGCTCAAACATCACAAATACCTCCCACCACTTCTACAGTAGGTAGATCACTATGTAATCTACTGCTTGGAGAAGTTTTAGGATTGTGCATTAACCAGTTTGCAGGAGGCTTTTCAGATAATTAAGGCATGTCTTCAGAATCTAAGATTAGTGCTAAATGCGGAAAATGTGTCTTAAATTATGGCCTTTACGAATTCATGTGTACAGCTACTAAAATATCAACAATTTCACTATACACAAAGAACAGTCATAAGATTAGGACCCACTTGCAAATATTTAGGAATAATGACAGATGCAGAGTTATCGTTCAAAAACTTTGCAGTATATAACATTTGCATAATAAACATGAAATCAGATTTTTTTTTTTTTTTTACAGAAATAAAAAAACACGGTTAGTATGACATATTTTCCAACTGTTGACTATTGAGAGGTTTACAGGGATGTGATGGAATCACAGTTGTCATCAATTGATCCATTATATGCCAGAGCGCTACGGTTTCTAACTTGGGGCAAAGCACACATCCCTGTGAATTACATAAGAAAAGCCACAAAGCCATCTCTCACCTTAAGGTGTCACACACATTGGCTGATCTTAGTCTTTTAATACTGGCTTACCTTGAAAGGCACAGTGATGAGAAAAATCAACCATTACCAAGTGTGATCACTAACTACACTGATGTTTCTTGTATCACATATGTGGACTGAATTAGGGAAGCAACATTAAAATAACTGGACACTCACGGACAAACTCCCTTCTAAAGCTATGCACAGTATTGCTGACAAAGTTTTGTAATGTCTTGCATTATTATGAAACAGGCATTTACTACTAAATAACTGATAGTGTCATACTATTAATGATTGTTTCATGGACCAGTGGCTAGATTAAATATCTCTGGCTATTTACCTTAGATGTATACGTGTTGACTCAACACAATTTGATAGGATTCCTTACATAGAAAACTTAACTGATTGGAATGTTTGTATAATTGTATTGAAATGACTTTTGTTGCAAAGAACCTTGAGATGACATTTGTTGTGAATTGGCAGTATATGAATAAAAGTGAATTGAAATGAATTATACTCAACAAAAATATAAATACAACACCTTTGTTTCTGCTCCCATTTTTCATGAGATGGACTTAAAGATCTAAAATTCATTCCAGATACACAATATTACCATTTCTCTCAAACATTGTTCACAAATCAGTCTAAATAAGTGACAGTGAGCACTTCTGCTTTGCTGAGATAATCCATCCCACGTCACAGGTGTGCCACATCAAGATGCTGATCTGACATCATGATTAGTACAGAGGTGTACCTTATACTGCCCACAATAAAAGGCCACCCTGGAATGTGCAGTTTTTTGCTTTATTGGGGGTCTGGGGACTCAGAACCGGTCAGTGTCTGGTGTGACCAACATTTGCCTCATGCAGTCCAACACATCTTTTTTGCATAGAGTTTATCAGATTGTCAATTGTGGCCTGGGGAATGTGGGTCCACTCCTCTTCAATGGCTGTGCGAAGTTGTTGGATATTAGTGGGAACTGGTACACGCTGTCATATACGCCGGTCAAACACATCCCAAACATGCTCAATAGGTTACATGTCCGGTGAGTATGCTGGCCATGCAAGAACTGGGACATTTTCAGCTTCCAAGAATTGTGTACAGATCTTTGCAACATGGGGCCGAGCATTATCTTGCTGAAACATGAGGTAATGTTCATGGATGTATGGCACAACAATGGGCCTCAGGATCTCATCCCGGTATCTCTGTGCATTCAAAATGCCATCAATAAAATGCACCTGTGTTCCTAACCCCACCACCACCATGGGCCACTCCATCCACAACATTGCCATGAGCAAAGCGCTCACCCACACGACATCACACACGCTGTCTGCCATCTGCCCTGAACAATGTAAACCGAGATTCATCCGTGAAGAGAACACCTCTTCAACGTCCCAGACGCCATCGAATGTGAGCATTTGCCCACTCAAGTCTATTTCGGCGACGAGCTGGAGTCAGGTCAAGACCCCGATGAGGACGACGAGCATGCAGTTGAGCTTCCCTGAGACTGTTTCTGACAGTTTGTGCAGAAATTGTTTGGTTATACAATCCAATTGTTTCAGCAGCTGTCTGAGTGGCTTGTCTCAAATGATCTTGGAGGTGAACCTGCTGGATGTGGAGGTCCTGGGCTGGTGTGGTTACACGTGGTCTGCGGTTGTGAGGCCGGTTGGATGTACTGCCATATTCTCTGAAACACCTTTGGAGACGGCTTATGGTGGAGAAATCAACATTCAATGCACGAGCAACAGATCTGGTTGACATCTGTCAGCATGCCAATTGCACACTCCTTCAATGCTTGTCACGTTTGCTGTGAGACTAAATTGCACATTCCAGGGTGGCCTTTTATTGTGGGCAGTATAAGGTACACCTGTGCACTAATCATGATGTCAGATCAGCATCTTGATCTGGCACACCTGTAAGGTGGGATGGATTATCTCAGCAAAGCAGAAGCTCACTATCACACATTTAGACTGATTTGTGAACAATGTTTGAGAGAAATGGTAATATTGTGTATCTGGAATGAATTTTAGATCTTTAAGTCCATCTCATGAAAAATGGGAGCAAAAACAAAGGTGTTGCGTTTATATTTTTGTTGAGTGTACATGCTGGTTCTAGAAGTCCCATTACGATTCATTGTTAAAAGTTTGGGAAATTGTACCACACCTATTGTAACATTAAAATTATACATTGACTAAAACCTATGAAAGCAAATTGTTACTCATATGATTTTTAGAATTCCTTTTGAGGTTGCCTTGAGGATGACTTGTCTGAAATGGGATTTATCTGTTGAATGTTAGGGGCAGTTGAAGGGCTGTTTTCAACAATTTCTCCATTTTGCAGAGTATTTTAGAGATTGCAGCTTTGCTACATTTTCTCTTACCTATAAAGTATGTTTTATTAGTATTAGCTACCATATTCATTTCCTTTTTAATTCTGTCCATCATGACGTTTGCAGACATGATTATTTAATTGTTAGTTCTTCTTGGTAGCAAGGTGTCTGCTCTCTCATTAGGTTGTCAAATGTTCCGTTTAAATAGTATTTAACCCTTTGTTCAGAGTTAAACTTCTAGGCAATCATACTTTAAATTGGAATTTCTCACATTTTTCAGTCTGATTCAGAGTTAGCTGTTGACACTGTTTAGATGAATTTAAATGAAATACTGGATCCAGGAATTTAGAAATTGTAACGTTCCTACTTTTGATGAGTTCTTCAGTCCATTATCAGACGATGAGGCAGTTGAAGAAAATTCTGTCTTGGGTGGGAGATGCAGCTTAATTTGTCAGACTTGATGTGTGCAAACAGAGGGGACGGGTTACAGCTGAACACGGTCTTGAGAGAGACACCAGCTCACAGACAGCTTCACGGCTTGGACTGGACGGTGCACAAAAAATACAAAGCTCAAAGTGATTCCTCCGAACAAGCCGGTATAACTGAAAAGGGAGACGGGAAATGGGCTCGCTATCGGATATTTGAAATTCCTCTCCTTATCAGCCCTGTTGAGCTAACTGGGAGAGACAGAAACATGTTGTTGTGCTGGGCGGTGTCATCTGCACAACCAATGGCTGCCAGCTGTTGGGGGTTGCAAAATGAGCCGGCGCAAGGGATGATGGGAGTCCATTCAACATATTCTGAGCTAACCCATCAAATGTGACAAGCCCTGTGTTTTTTAAATTCACCACAGTGCTGGACTGAGGCTCTGTAATGGAAAACACAACATTTCTGGGAGCATTCAGGAGGGTATTTTCATTTCTGCTCTAATTATGGCTTTATCACTCCAATGTGTGAGCCCTCCCATTTCTAGCATTTCCACAATTTCTTGTTTATATTTATTATTTTGCAGTATTCATGTAAATCTCTCTACCACCCCCCCACCCCCACCAACTAAAACAACAAGAAGAAAAATTTATGTGTGTCTAAAATTTAGGGCTGAACTATGGCACAGTGATATAGCAGTCAAAATGTTGTTACACGGACACTGCCTGTTAGGTCACCAAAACTCCATGAGTGCATTTAGTTTTCCCACAACTTGGCTCAAAAAGTGACTTCAAGCTTCAACACTCTGTCATTCACTTGGCTCAGACATACAGGAAAAAAGTAGTTACACCTGAGGCTAATTGAAAACGCGGGCCTTGCAGAGAGTAGATAATAATTAAACTTGTGGACAATGTGCAGGTGTTATCTGCTGTCAGAGGACACAAAAAGTAAAAATTTCTCATGTAAGGTAGCACTGTCATTCCTAACCATGGAAGGTAAGTATGAGCTTATGAGTTTGCCTCGTCTTATGTTGCACTCAAATTAATATCTTCCTTAGGAATTGTCGAGGTTATGAGATTATAATGTTAATTTACCTTTTTCACTTAAAATTTTCCAGAACCATGCCCTGATGATGGCTGTACTAATACCAGTTGTGCCCCTGGCCTGGTGAGACATAGCTGTGCTCCATGTCCTCTCTCCTGTGCTCATATCAGCAGTGGGGCAACCTGTGACCCTGCAACTCCCTGCTTCTCTGGTCAGTCGATGCAGGGAAAGTCTAAAATATGATTTAACGTCATGTGTCAGTATTAATCGTCACATCCTTGTGATATCAATTTCTCTTTTTGCTTTTAGGTTGCTGGTGCCCCGAAGGCCAAGTGATGACCTACACACGGCAGTGTGTGTCACCTGCAGAGTGCATGTGTGAGGTGGCTGGTGTTCATTACTGGCCCGGTCAGCAAATAAAAGTGGACTGTGACCTTTGTGTTTGTGAGAGTGGCAGGCCTCAGAGCTGTCGGCCCAATCCAGACTGCTCAGGTGGGACACACACACATATATATACATACACACACACATACATACAAACACATGTTTGTATTGCTACCCATTTAAGGACCGTCCATTGACTTCCACTGATTTTAGTAACTGGATTTATGCCTAACCCAGACACTTTTCCTAACCCTAACCATTACTGATCTATTCCTAACCCTAACCAAAACTGCATTCACACCATACCTCCAAACCTAACCCCTAACCTATACCTAAAAAGGGGAGTCCGCCATATCAAGACCAGGCTTTGGTCCTAAAAAGGTCCATCGGTCATAAGATGGTTAGTGAATATCCCAAAACCGGTTCTAAAAAGGGTAGTAATGCAAGACCACACTCACACACACACTCACAATGTGTAGAAGTAAACACATGTTCATTACTGTTCCTCTGCTTGAGCAATCCCACATATCTGTCTCTGAACCCCTTTAGTGCACTGTGGCTGGTCATCTTGGTCAGAGTGGGGGGCGTGTTTGGGCCCCTGCGGCGTCCAGAGCGTCCAGTGGTCATTCCGTAGCCCGAATGATCCCTCCAAGCATGGAGACGGGAGATTATGCAGAGGGATTTACAGAAAGGCTCGCCGGTAGGAATCATGCCTTGAGTGGAGGGTCTGTTTCTTAATCTTTCACTTTTGCAGTTTGTATAAATGATTCAGGTCTATTGAGCCATTAGCGCCTAGTCTACAGCAAGTAAAGTTGAGTAAAAACAAGATGTTCTTGGAGATCACCTTCATAGAAGGACACCTCCACATGGTGTTTCCTGTTGTCTGACTAGGCAGTAATCCATTGCCTTGACTATGCTTTCCATACTCTGCGTGCAGGTGTCAGACAGACTCCTGTGAACAGTGCCACTATCAGAGTCGATCTCACGCAGTTGGAGAAAGATGGAGGGCAGAGCCCTGCCAATTATGCCAGTGCCTTCCCAACCTCACCGTACAGTGCGCGGCGTACTGTCCCTATGTCGCCAGTGGATGCCCTATGGTAAGAGGATGTGTGTATGAGCTAAACTGTGTTCTGGGTAGTAAATGTTTATTATTAAACAACACTGTAACCTGAACAGAATAGCATTATCTCAGCATTAGTGTATGCATACATTCACCTAAATGTTCATTTGCATAAATATCTACAGTTTTTTTCTCATTCTTTTCAACCTTTAAGTGTTCAGACACCAATAATAGATTTTCTTTTCAGAAACTTACATTGGAAATACATAAACTTCTCATTTGATGCATGCAGTGCTGTGAAACAAGTATTATTATATCTTACAGATTTCCTCTGGTTTTAGTGTGTTGCCACCACATAAATATTTTAAGTTTAATATAGAACTTGTTACGGTAAAATTTGTATGCATGATTGCTGCCCTCTTCCTTCAAAAAGATGCAGATATCATCTCACAGTTCAAAAATCCGGGAAAGCACCCTCCCACATGACACTTTACACAACAGCTGTCTGATTGGAGCCCATTTACTTGCACATTACTGCAAAAACCCTTTGACATGTCGGGCTTTAAAATAGTTGACCTGGTTAAAGAAATATCTTTGATATTCAAATTCAAGTTTGATTATCACCTTCAGATTTAAAAACAAAAACAGACAAAATAAACCTGTCAGAGGGCACAGATGTTTTCATGACGCTGTGTATTTTTGTAAAACTTTGTTCTGTATTTTTTGTGTTTTCAGGGTCTAAGTCTCATCCCTGGAGAGGGAAACAGGTGCTGTTACTGCACAGGTGATTCATAAAAAAAATTTAAACATTATTTTAGCTTTTACTTTGATGAGTAACTCTTCCATTTAATGGAGAATATGGATTATTTTATTATTTCTCAGTTCTAAATATTTCTCTGTTATTTAATTATTGTTCTGTTTAGTTTATGTACAATAGCTCAATCATTTTTTGTTCTCTTTTTTATATTTCCAATGGGATCACTGACACAAAACTCACACAATAGATTGAAAACTACCCAAGAAATATTTTGCACACATAAATCACAGCAAATTACTAAATAAAAAAAAATAAAGTGATTATATACTGACTGATTTCAGCTAGTTTCTTGCTTTTTTATGCCTTTCTACACATCTTGTTTCATTTGTTCTTTTCTGCAAACAGACAGCTGAATTGTGTCTATTTGAATATCAATGGAAATAGCTGAAGATCAAAATGCATAGAAAGCATTACCAGAACACTGAAGATTAAGTCAGTAAAGAATGGGTCTAAACTACGTTTGAGCATTACATATAAATAGATGCTTTATAAAGGAGAGTTGTCATTAGTAAAAATGCCTTTCCACTAAGTATTTATTACATTTCTATGACAGTGTAAATACTTTTTCTTTGTGTTACTCCAAGTTTTTACTCATAACGTGGACTCATTTGCTTTAGTTTTATTTATATGAGCAGTTTCCTTCATTGTTGCCCACATCTACAGTGACTTATGTTAGTGGGGCTGTTAGAAAAGAAAAAGGAAAAAAAGAGAAACATGATTACATTCAGTATTTCATTTACTTGTTCACAAATGTGACCTTGATGCACTTTACAAAAAATTAAGCTCCACATTCAATTAATCTCGCCATCATTTTGTCCATGCATCTTTCCATACTTATGCCTTCTCAGGGTCATGGGAGATGAAGAGATTTTAATGTCTCCCTTATTTCGTCATCTTTCTGCTGATCTTACAAAACGTTAAGTTGACCCTTACTGTCATATAATATCCCCAAAAATGTTGACTGATTGCAACAACTTGGAGATGCAACAGACTGCAGAAAATGCTATCCAAATGCTGCACCGATAACACAATAATGGCTTTCCAACACATCTGGATTAATTTAGCCTCTAATCATCTGACCACTTGAGGGCGCTCATATGCCATCTGTAGAGAATTGAACTTTAAGATAATCATGTGATTATTAGGTATAGAATAAGGAAAAAGTTAGCATGCGACATTATATCTTAAGTGACATTTTTCTGTCTTTACACATTAGCACACTTTGAAATACACCTTTCATGCCATCTAAGGCAACATGCAGTCCTCAAAGACGTGAAAGGACTTGTGCTTCATTCCTTCATTAAAAATATATTTTTTGGGACACAACAACACCCACATCAAGATATGGAACTGTGAAAGAAGAAAATACACATTAAATCGTTCACTATTTGATTTTAGACCCTTGAACATGATCTTTTTAAATGATCTGTAGGGGAAAATCACACAATGACTGTGACAGAGACTCCTAGGATTATGACATCTGAACCCGAGCACATTACTCCTCTGGTACCTACATATCCATTTCCACCCGGAGGTTAGTGTTTACTTATATAAATAGCAAGTGTTCCAGCATATTACTATTCAATATATGAAATAATTCATTGTTATTTCTATTCAGAGGAGTGTTGGATTCCACTGGGTGTCCAGACCCTCCCAGTGTCTAGTTTCACAGCCTCCTCACACCAGGAGGGCCACCCACCTGATGCAGCACGTCTTCATGGGTGGGACCCTCACAGAGACCTCCAGGTACTCAACACTTATCTCAGCTTTTTCAAACCTAACACATGATCAGAATCAACACTCCTATCAACCCTTTACATGATGCTGAGTGGCTCTCCTGGAGTTACAAAACATATATGGTAGACCATTTGTTCGTTGTTGTCACACACTGTCAGATCAAGCCAAAAAATGGACCGTAGTTCTTTTTCGTGTGTCATTTGCATACAGGGCTGGAGTCCAGAGCCAGAGGAGTACAAAGACCTTCCGCAAGAGAGACGTGAAGGAGAGAATGTCCACACACACAGCCCCTACATACAGATCGACCTGCTCAAACCTTACAACATCACTGGTAAAGATTCCCACAGGTGCTTTCAAACAAGTGTAATTGACATTGCTGATTCATTGTATTGTGTATAATGCCATAAACTAAGGGCTTTATTGAGTGATTATGCCCTGTTCATTTATTAAAAATGTGTGACTGCTCTGACTTTAGGTGTGCTGACTCAGGGAGGTGGTGTGTTTGGCACATTTGTGTCCAGCTTCTACCTCGAGTTCAGTCACGATGGGAAACGCTGGTATATTTACAAGGAGCTTCCGTCTGATGCGCCACCTAGAGTTAAGGTCAAAGAGCAAGCAACTCAATGCACTCAGACGTCTTTCTTGTAGTTTCCACATCGTCGTATCAATGGTTCTTTGTTCATACCGCAGGTTTTTCTTGGTAACGATGATGACCAAGGTGTGACGGACAACAGACTGGAAAGGATTGTGTCAGCCCAGTTTGTTCGGCTGTTGCCCCATGACTTCCAGAACGGCATCTACCTTCGCCTGGAGATCATGGGCTGTGGTGATGGTCAGCAGATTGATGAAAATAATGCTTTGTTGGCTTTGCGGAAATGGGGACATCTTTCCAGAATATTCTTCTCATATCCTCTTAAGGTTATCATTGGGTAACTTCCCCAACCGCTTCTTCACCAGTCACTCTGGGTGAAGGCTGCAGAGAGAAGGAATTCCAGTGCGACAACGGTCGCTGTGTACCGGCAGGGTCTGTGGGAGTTGTCTGTGATGGGGTCAATGACTGTGGGGATGGATCAGATGAGAAGTACTGTGGTGAGTTATCTTCCCTGATGAGTTTTTTGTTAATTATTTCAGATTGTACATTCTCAACTAAAGATGGTGGAATATTCCCTTCGGGTTTGGATAATAAAACAACTCTAGAGGGTGCCAGAGGTCCCACAAAGTCAGGCTGAGATCAGTTTTCTTCTCTGAGTTTAAGAGTTGAACTTTTGCTTTTCTGCATTGAGATTGAATTAGATGGAATGGCTTCCTTTTGAGGTTTTCCAGACAACGGATCCCAATTCCTTCCCGAGCCAGATCGAAAAAAAAAATTTGGGATCCTCTGGTAAGACGTGGGAAGAGGGATGGTTTGGGTTCCGTCCTGAACTATGATATCTCCAAGACCCAATCTCCATTAAGCGTTAGACAGTAAATTGATTTATTTTGTTCCTTTAGGACCTAATTCATATTCTGTCATCATTTTATCTGTCTATGTCATGTTCCTTTGGTTAAACATATGAACATTTTGTTTACTGACAAATTCCTCTGGTGAATGTAAAACATGTTTTTTACAGGTACCCAACCTTCCTCAACAACCACAAGTCCACGCAGCTGCCCCACTGGTCACTTCTCTTGCCCACCACCAGGGGGGTGCATAGAGATAGACAGGCGTTGCGATGGTATCTCTAACTGTCCCAGAGGAGAAGATGAAAAAGGATGTCACCTGGTTGACATCACTACACAGTCAGACAGGTGGAGAGTGTACTGTCTCCGTCTATGTTCATATCTGCTCACCAAATGTTGCGTTGTTCCTTATTACTGTTCTATTTTACCAATTAAAGGCCACACACACCCACCCCTTCTCCTCTGAAGACCCCATCAATGGCCGCCGTTACTCTCTCTGCTGTAACACCGACGGTAAGGAAAATGTTTAATAAACATATCTTCTAAACGCGTTTTATTATTATATTCCCTGTATATGTAATCCAGACATCAAACCCTATAGACAGCAATTTCCTCTTGAAATTCTCTGTATCAACTCTGAAAAAGTATGAAACACCAAAGTCTTTTTCTTCAAAATTAAACTTCTAACATTGTGGCATTCGTGTGGCCAGATCCGGTTGTATTTTTATAATTTGTTGCCACTGCTTCAAAGTTTAAAGGAAATAAAGCTGCTACTTTTGTTTAATGTATTATTTGTTCGTTATTTCTCACACTGTGTTCTTATCTGAATTGATGTACGAACAGGATGGCGGCCCAGGATACCATGGTAAGTTTGAGCTTTTTTAAATTATTTAAGTACCTTGAATTTGCCATTATGTACATTAATATTCATCAAATTTAACAGGCATTTGCTCCTCTCCTCTTGGACTGGAGGACGGGATGATTCATTACGGCCAGCTGTCGTCATCCTCACAGCGTGACAACAACCCCGCCGATGCTGGGAGACTAAACATTGTTCCGAACATGTTAGTTATTTCATTCACCATTTCTTGAAGTTTTCTTGGAATGTTGACATTTGAAATGAAGATTTGAAAATAAAGATTCCCATTTCCAAAAATGCATACCATTTCTTTCCTGCAGTCCAGTAATGGAGCCTGGATGGAGCCCCTTACCTACCGACCCCGATCCATATTTTCAGGTGGATTTCTTGGAGCCCACTTGGGTATCAGGGATAGTGACCCAGGGCAATGACCACATGTGGGGTTACCTCACCAAATACCGCCTGGCCTTTGCCTTGCAGGGCGGCCTCTTCTCAGATTTCACAGCAGATGGAAAGTTTGACGGCCCTTCCAAGGTGCTGGTTCTTTAATTTGGTGTAGTTTAGATCTCTGTGAGGTGAAACATCGACTAAGTTTTTGTGTGCATGTTTCTTTTGTCCCCTAGGTGTTTGAGGTTCGGATGGTGGGCAGGACCCCTGTGACCCGCTGGTTGGGTCGGTTGGTAAGAGCTCAATACATACGAATTATCCCAGTGGAGTTCAGGCACACCTTCTACCTACGTGTTGAGATTCTTGGCTGCAGAGGAGGTAAGAAACCGTAGCGTATAATGTATTGAAAGAATAACAAACAGTTACAGAACAGTGAGTAAAATGTTATCATGCCATTAAAACAGAAATGTTTTGTCACATTTAAGCCAAATCGTTTAGCCGATTTTCTGAAGTTTAATGGGATAGACTAACTCAAAGTACCCAGTAATTGTTAACTGGAAGGAATACATTATTTTTTAATCAAATAAGTATCTGAAAAGCATGCCGTGAATTTCTGTTCAACTGTCCAGAGCAATTAATAGTTTTATCACTTTCTTTTAAATATAACTGCAGGTCCTTTGGTGTGTGTCTATATCCCCCAGCCACAGATAGAAATGGAAATGGTTGAACATTCTGTTTTGCAAGATAGCTGAAGCTCAGTAAAATTGGATTGAGAATGTCAGCGAATGATGTCAGATTATCAATAAGGTTCAGTTTTAAATATTAACTGGGTTATTCTAACATGTGGTAACATATATTTCAAACTATTTAAGCTTTGGCTTTATGTTTAGGGTCATTGCTTTGCTCATAGGTGAACTTCTACTCCAGTGTCCCTTTCTGGCAGCATCTGATAACTTGTTTTTCTTTAGGTTTTTCTTTTTCCTAAGTTTTTTCAACAAAAAAAAATAATAATCTGTATCTATTTCCACCCCTCTACCTATCAATTCTGATCAGGGACACTGTCCGTCTGGACAAAGCATTCCCACAGTATTAAGTTATAGTTTTTCTACCCAAAACTGCTCAGCACTTTAGAGACCACTGGCAGGATTTAGAAATTCACCCTTTTAAAAATTTTACAACGAAAAGAACTGGTTGTGCTGGAATGTATTTGGTGATACTGGAGCAAAGAGTGGATATGCATCCCATACCTATAACATTTTCATTTGTAAAAAACTGGAAAACCATGTTTAATTGTACACTTTTATTGTACACTGCCTTGATGATTGTGATAGTAATCTGGGAAACTGTGAACAGGTTCTATCCCACATAAAAAGCTGTGCAAAGCTGTGTAAGCTTTCTGTACATTGCCTTATATCCATGTTCTTTATAGGTTTATAAAATAAATATTTCCCCTAATGCAGATGAGTGGGTAACCACATTGCCTTCTGGGGTTGGGAAAGTGACAGTACAGCACTGTAAGCCAGGCCAGTTTTTATGCCACCACAGCGAGGAGTGCATCCCTGTGTCTTTACTTTGTGACGGTCAGCCAAACTGTAAGGACTACTCTGATGAGATAAGATGTGGTAAGAGTTTTTCTGAATGCATGCCTCCTATTTTTGGTATTGACAGCAGACAGTTCATTTTCTTAATTTCCCTTTGTCATCAGAAAGAATATATTTTTAAATAAAGGGGTTAGAGAGATTCCTTCAGATGTATTTAAGGTTTAATACAGACTTGGTTGATCAAGCAAGGAGAAAAAGCATTAAACCATGCAAAAACTGACCCGGGGGTCTCATTTATAAAACTTTGCACAGAATCCTTACTAAAACCGTAATTAAGCTCAGCCACGTTTTTTTACTTATGCCTATTAGTTTTCTGATCTATCAAACTTGGAGTACGCACAGCCGAATGCAATATGTATAAATGAGATTCTTCGTAGAAATGCGTTCAGCTGTGTTTGGATCATAACCCACTTTCTGCCATAAACGGTCAATGCAAAGTGTCTAGTGAATATTCTGCATCGACTTAAGACAGCTAATATGGGGGGTTTCACGGGTAACAATGGCAACCTAGAGGCGGAGAAAGACAGCTGCAGGTATGTGGAGACAGAGAAGACTGTTTTATTTCAATCATTCAATCAATCAATGTTGATCCATATAGAGCTTTACTCAGGCAAAGGCTTCACATAAAAAGACAAACATTTTGTTACTAAAAATGTGTTAGAAGACAAGAATAAAAATAGAAACTTACAAAAATAAATAAAAGCAGCAGAACAAGAGATGAAACACATAAGAAGATTACATTTAAAGTTTCAATTAAAGGCTATGATAATCTCTTGCAACGACAGTAAGACTGGAATCAAAGCAAATTAAAACAAATTAAACTAAATCACAATAGAACATGATAAATTTAAGCTCCGAAATATTTAAAGCCTGGCGAAAAGGTGCATTTCAAAACTACTTTTAAAAGGTATCATCCATGCAAAATATTGATTTGGGGTCATAAAAAAAAATGGAACAACTGCAGGTGACATGCCGTCGATGCAGCAGTATGCCTGACGTGAAAAAAGAATCTTCAATGAGTGCCAGCACATCCAATGTGCGGAATTATGCTGGAATGCTGCAGCATATTTGTTCTTCACACATGCACCAATACATGCACTTGCTATACAATCTGAAGACATACATATGAACATAATTCTTAAATGCAACATATTTTTTATCAAATTCTTTTTTGTGCATAAGCAAGCTTTATAAATGAGAACCCAGCTTCCCAAAAACTGACGCAGCGTTTTATAGATTCAGTCAACCTTACTACTATCAATATCATATCAAGAAACATTTCTTCAGAATGAGGACATTAGACATCCAGGCATTGTGGACTTTTATATAGGAGAATAATCTTGTAATCTGTCAGGATGTCCAGTGAAGAGGTTCGCCTCCATGGCAACACAGGACGTAGGAATTTAATATCAGTTCATTTGACCCGGCCTATTATCAAATAGTGTCATATATTCAGATTAATGACTATGTCATGAATAATTAGCACACAATACTCTCAGTATGTAAGAGTACACAGAACAGATCATTCTTAATATAAAGTTTCCCCTAACACTTTCTATCCTATCCAGGAACTGTTCCCACTAGAGGCTCTCCAGGCCTCCATGATCAGACAAGCTACCCTGTAACACCTGGTATCCATGGCAAAAACACAACAGGTGGCCCTGGGCTATATACCACCAGGTCAAAAGATGGATTTCCTAGTGTGGCATCATCCGGAGTCACAGCTAGATCTCAGCCAACAACCACAGGTTTGTTTATTTATCTGATTCTCTTGTGTCGGCTAAATTACTTGTGTGTTTGTTTAGTTTTAAATAATCAAGGCCATCCTACTACTTCCCTATTCATCTATATGTAGGAGTAACGACAGGCCAACCTGGACTTCATCTTACCCCTACTCTGCAGCCTGGAACACCTGGTCTTCAGACAACAGAAGGTGTAACATGATTCCCTTAAGTGATGACTCTAGAAGCATCCCATTTATTGCGTAGTTAAAATATAAACAGCAGGTTCTGTTGATTCACAGCACCCGCAGTCATCACAAGCAGCCCTGATATTGGTTTACCCAGAGTGCTTTGTGTGGAGGGTCAGTTTACATGCCAGTCATTCGGCTGTGTAGACTCTGCACAAGTGTGTGATGGACGGAAGGATTGCTTAGATGGTTCAGATGAAGAACATTGTGGTACGACAGAATGCTTGGCACTTTCTTAAACTCTAAAATATTCGGGATGAACTAAATGAAGTCTCTCCCTATGCCCCTTAGGCACAACTCCCAGCCCAACAATAACTTCATGGCGCCCCATGGTGCCCAGGCCATGCTCTCCAAAGCAATTTTCATGTGGAAGCGGGGAGTGTGTCCACAAAGATCGCAGGTGCAACCTCCAGAGGGACTGTGTTGATGGATCGGATGAAAAAGATTGTGGTAGGTGATACATGCACCTCCAAAATGGTCATGACACATAAGGGTTTTGTGTACTTCTTAATATTTGGTCTGCTCTCCTGCAGTGGACTGCATAATGTCCCCATGGACAGCTTGGAGTGCCTGCAGTGTGACATGTGGTCTCGGCTCCTTGTTCCGGCAAAGGGATATATTAAGAGACGCCTTACCCGGAGGATCATGTGGTGGAGCTCAGTTTGACAGTCGAGCCTGCTTTCCTCAAGCATGTCCAGGTCTGTATGCAGGACCTACATGCATCGCTCTCTGGGGGAACACTGTGTTTGATAATATGTCCCCGTCCCTTCTCCCAGTTCATGGTCACTGGTCGGAGTGGACAGAGTGGTCAAAGTGTGATGCTCTGTGCGGAGGAGGAGTGAGGCAGAGGAACAGAACCTGCTCGGCTCCTCCTCCTAAAAATGGTGGACGAGACTGTGAGGGCATGACCCGACAGAGCCAAACCTGCAACATCCAACCCTGCACCAATGAGACAGGCACACAGACAGGTAAGTGCTGTGCACAGTTCTCAAATTTCAGATATTTCTTGAATCTCAGAAGACTATTCAGATTCTATTGGTTTGATTGTTCCTTTTGTCCATAATTCAATAAGTACATAATTTAAATGTTAAAACAGTTTGATGTACATCTACTTTTAACCGGACCAACAGGGTGTCTCAGGGGCATGGTGCTGGTGACAGAAGAAGACTGCCGAGCTGGAGGAGTTGATCCCTGTCCTCCTACATGCTCAGATCTCAGCATGGCCAGTAACTGCTCTGCAACATGTGTCATTGGTAAGGATTACACTCATGGTATGTGCATTCAATGTTTGAAGAGTTTAGAGGATTTACAAAGGCTCCCGTGCCTTTGAGAAGCGGGAAATAAATTATGACTTCAAAGCTTATGCTGAGTACTCCATTAAGCAGTCCATCCACCTGATCTTCTGCAAGATTGGGTAACTCAGGGATCCCCAAACCCAGGCCTCAAGAGCCAGTATCCTGCAAGTTTAGTTCTTTCCCTGGTTCAACACATCAGAATCAGATGATGGCTTCTTAGCAGGCCTCTGCAGAACTTTGCCATGCTGAGGAGGAAGCTGGACAATTTGACTCTGCTGTGTTGGAGCAGAGATACAGTTAAAACAGGTAGGACGACGGCCCTTGAGGCCTGGATTTAGGGAACCCTGGGGTAAGGGGTTAACAGATCACAGAAGAAAATATATTTGTCTGATTTCCCATCCTATATTTGGGATTCCTTTGACAGGAGGGATATGTAATCCCTCCAGTATCTTTTGGGTCTTCACCAGGGTTTTGAAAGACATTTCCAGAAGGAATCCGTATTAGCCACCCAAACTACCTCAAATGATTTATTTTAATGTTAAAGCGCAGATGACGGAGTGGCTGACCCGAGCCAGTTCATGCTATTACAACCTCAGCTTTTTGGGTCCAACCTTTCCTCACTCTGACAGACTGGTGCAGCCCCAGTTCATCTGTCCATCTCCTGCTTTATCCTGTCATACTTTTTCAAACAACAGGTACTTGAACTCATCGAAGATACCCCTTTTTTCACTGAAAGTCATGGCTTGAAAATACCCAGGATAACTGCATCATCTGTAAAAAAAAAAAAAAAAAAAAAAAGCCGCATAAGACATCCTGCCAAGTGACTACCACTTGAGATTTATCTTCGAACATCACAAGCCGAATCAGGAACAGAGGGCAGTCCTGTCCGAAGTGCACTTGGCGAAATCTCAAACTTTAACTGTTGATATAATCACAAAGTCCATCAATAGGTTAATTTACTTTAACGGAACTTTAAGGTAATTTTACTGGACCTTCATAGTATGCACTTGTCCTGATATGGCAATTTTCTCTGCTATTTCTGGAACAAAATGGGTTCCAGTCTTGGGGTATGCAGACGTCACGAAAAAAACGGTGTTTGTAATAAGAGTTGATGGTGAAGCAGTGAATAACAACATAGCAAACAGAAATACGACAACCATGACTCCTTCCATCGATCTCTTCTTATTCTCTGCTGCTATGGGTCCCTTTTGCTGCGGATCCGTGACCCACCCACTGCTGACATAGTCGCGATATGCTGACGTCTTTGCAAATTCCTTAAAGATTCTCTTCTGTATGCAGATCCGACTGAGAGGATCGTGCAAACTGATTTATCCCATCAGATTCTCCCTCTAGGAAATGTATCAGAAATCCATTGACAAAAGTCAGAACAAATGCCTGGCTGGATAACTGTGGAGCAAGAGGAAAGTCCAGTCCCTCTACTGGGGTTTATTTACAGGGTTTAAGATAAGTTTGAAGGTAAATATATCCATCAGTCATTTGGAAGGCTTATCTAACCATACAAACTCAGACACCTTTAATTACATCAAGGGGATATTCCACATCGTCAAAACCAGATTTTATCATCCAGCCCATGCCACTGACTCTGGCTTTCCCTTCTACAGATGATAGAAAGCCACATTTAAAAGCAGGGATTGGCCAGGAACCCAGAAGGTGTCATCATTTACCTAGTATAGATGAATTCCAATGGGATTTAATTTTGTTACTTGTTAAGATCGTAGAACCTGATCCTCACCGTGAGTCATATTTCTCCCAGGCTGCCGCTGTCCCTATGGGTTGTATCTTCAGTACGGCCGATGTGTGACCTCAAGCCAGTGCGTCTGTCACTGGGATGACGACACATTGCAGCCTGGACAGGTGATCAGCAGAGATCAGTGCGCCACATGGTGAGAGACACAGACACAAGTGGAAAACGACTGGGCAGAAGAAGAAATGAAAAATATTTAATAGGAGTAATAACAAGTGGCTTGCTGAAATGCTTATTTGTCCCCTCCCCCCAGCATTTGCAGAGAAGGAAAGGTCACCTGTGACTCTTCTAGGTGTGTAGAGACCTGTCAGTGGTCCGCCTGGTCTTCTTGGTCTCCATGTGATGTCACGTGTGGTGTTGGGCTGCAGCAACGCTACAGGTCAGCATGTTTGTTACTATATATAGCTAAGGATATTGGTTATTAATCTGCATCAGTCTTTTTGGCCAAGCCTCTACAGGTCGATCTCATCTGTCTGACAAACATTAGTGCAGGAATCTTGTGGTTTCTTCAGATACATCCTTGTCAACCATTTCAAACAAGTCATACTTTTTCACTCTTTTTGTCCTGTTAGGAACTATAACATTTAAAAGGCTAACTGAGACATGTAAAGTCTGAAATTGAGCTCCTGGGCAATATTGTAGACAACTCATCATCTTTTGAGACCAAGTCACACTTGTGTTGGACTCCAAGTGTGAGTTTTTAAGTCCTACACACGAAGTCCAAAAAATATCCTCCAGTCAAAATCAATGAATCATCTGAAATCAGGTAAAAAATATAAGATAGCAAGGTGTAGATTCTAAGACTAGAATAATGGAAATAATAAAATAATAAATAATTCCGTTGAAGCATGGATGAAAAGCAATGTCTGACTTTCATTGGTCAACATTTATATAATTTTTATTTATTATTACTTTTGTCAGATTAAAGTTATTTCTGTGACCTTTATGAGTTTTTCTTTAATGAAGGGTACCAACAATTTTGTCCACGTCTGTAGTTTAATTTAAAGAAAATAAAAAACTATTCCACCATGCTATCAGAAAGCTAACACAGTAGCAGGTGAAACTATGATAAAAATGATTAAGATGAATATGAAAACAATAATCAACATGTCAGCCATTCACATGCAAAGCTCGTGGGAAGTTGTAAAATTTGTCTAGTAATCTGACCTAATATAACAAGCTAACATAATTTTGATTTCAGTTAACTTTTGTTTTGTCAACGATGCAAGAACATCTGGACTTATTTTTTTACTGTAAGAACAAACGGAATATAATTTTTTTAAGTAATCAAGCTTGAAGTGTGTGCTTAAGCAAACCTCCTGTCGCCACCACTGCTCTTGTTCGATTATTTTCGTTTTGAAAATTAAAAGGCTGGGACAACACCCTAGAACTGTACGTACTTTTTTGATTGACTAAATATTAGATTTTGAATAATGAGACATTTTTACAGAAAATCTCTCACCTCTCAGGTCTGTGCTGATAGCAGCTGGACCAATCAGAGCCCAGCCCTGTTCAGGAGACCCCTCTGAGTCCCGACGCTGCTCCATCCCTTGTCTCCCTGGTATCTGAACTCCCTCTCACTCAACTTAGCTTAAATATGTTATCGTATTGTTTACAATTTGTGTATTCTTGTATGTGTTCTTCCTTATGTTCCACAGTACTACCAGGAGGCACATGGAGCAAATGGACTAGCTGGTCAGAGTGCAGTAAGACATGTTTCAGTGACGTAGATGATGTGGGAATTAGACGGCGATTTCGCAGCTGCAGTGACGCACTCTCTGCTTTCAACCACACACAACCTGTGTGTGATGGAGACGATGAGGAACAAGAGCCCTGCAACACGGTGCACTGTCCAGGTGACCCAAAAAATACTGTCAACCTGCATATCTGTATGCCTTTTCCAATAACCGGAACTGTGCATTTTCAGAATGTTTTAGGTCAGCTTAAAATAATCTACTTAGTTGATTTGTCATCTGCGCTGATAATTCATATGTGGGCTTCATTTAGCATAAAACTAGATTATTTAGGTAAAGAGATTAAAAGTCCAGTCCAAGACCAAACGTAGCAGACTTCTACCATCTTAAAACTACAGTATGCAAACATTTTAGCAGTTTATGCTTGTGCTATTTTATTAACTGCGTGTTGCCAAAGCTTCAACCAACAGATCGTATTTTGAAAAATTTTAACGTGCGATTTTTAAGGCCATTTCATATATTCTTAAATGGAAAATGTTAGCTACAACCCGTGTTGCCAAAGTTATGTTGTTCCTTTAAAAAGTAACTTAGTCACTTTACTAATTACTTGATTTCAACACTAAGTTAGAATAAAAATACATTTATTTTCTACTTTCTAACCCTTTCTAACAATTATTACTTTGTTAGAGGTGCATTTTAACACAATTTTTCCCTGACATTCTGTTGAACTTAAAATAGGTTATTATAATAGTTCACTTACTGGTTTTGCACCCAAGTACAGCTTTTGCTGTTTTGGTCTGGGAGTTGGGGTGGGGTTTCTCCTGAATTACTCGCAGCTCTCTACTTTGCATTAGTTGGTTTGATTTTCTCAGGTTGACTGTTCCCTGCTGCAAATCAAAATGGTGTCTTAACATTTCACTTGGTGTTTTTTAAGTTGGCTAAAACCTACACAGAATGCACGACAAACCTTAATATTGTCATATGTAGCTGTCACAAACTCAAAATAGGAGAGGGACCCAACTGCAGTTACAATGGAATGTATTTACCAAGTGTTACGGGCCTCAGAGGGCTGAGGGCCACAATAACAATTACTGTTGGTCCTGAGGTGGACCAGACCTGAATAAACAGGAGAACGGAGAAATGAGGAAAACGGATATCATGCTTTTCTTTCCAGAATACAACTGCGTCTGTGGATTTATTTACCACCAAAAATCATAAAACAAACAGTAGCAATGCATCTCCTATTATCTTAGTCATTTTCTTATTCAGTTAGATTACTTTCAATATTCTGTTGCAATATCACTTCTTTTCAGTTCCAGTTTCTCATTTAATACAGTTAAACTTATCCATTTTTCCATATTTGGTTAACCAGCATATTTAAATCACCTTTGATAATAAAAGGATCATTCACAGTATAACACTGTTGGGTTCATCACTGTTTGAAGTGCAATATTCTTGTGCAAATTATAAGGTGCATTATAGCTTTTAATGTTGAATAACAACAATTTTCATACATCTGTGTCTCACAGGCTACTGACCTAAAAGAAATGCTAATGCTACCCTGAATTAATCA
The DNA here is from genome assembly GCA_028564705.1 of Apricaphanius iberus. Taxonomy (NCBI): domain Eukaryota; kingdom Metazoa; phylum Chordata; class Actinopteri; order Cyprinodontiformes; family Aphaniidae; genus Apricaphanius; species Apricaphanius iberus. Next base: position 1,577,487 of record JAPXFQ010002533.1, on the reverse strand, counting down.
GGACCAAATACTCTTATTTATGGCTCACAATCACTTAATTTTGTGTTTTTCAAATTATAACTCAAAACAGAGAGCACATTCATCTCAACTCTGAAACCCACAAAACACTTATAACAATAAACTGAAGTATTCACTTAAAACCGAAGTCTATTCTGTATAATTCTTATACAATGTGCTTAATAACATTGGCTGAGCTTCGGGCACAAAATGGCGGCTCCCGAGTGGCAGTTTCACTTTATTTTCACTCCATTCATACACAAACTACTCAAAACTCGATCCGGAAATAGTCTCAAAACTCACGCAACACAGAATACTGTTAAAACCCGCTCTAAGTAGCTGATTATTAACACTTTTAAACACTTTTACAAACCTGAATAAACAGGAGAACGGGGAAATGAGGAAAACGGACATCATGCTTTTCTTTCCAGAATACAAGTGAGGGCGGAAGGCGGTCCGTCCCCTTTTCAGACCCTGGTGCAACCTCTCTGAAAGAAAAGTACCTACCCTGTGATTTCCTCCATGATCCCGTTTTTCTTACTGGAATCATTCACAAAAATATTACCTGACCATATTAAAGTGTCCTCTTTCGATTAACAGATATACAAAATTGATTACAAAACCATAAAATAAAAGGTCAGTTTGTTAAATACTTAAATTGGTCCACACTATTTATTGGGGGGTTACAAAAGCAATATATGCAATTCACGTTGGAAGTCGCAAGCGGAAAAAGCCTTAAAACAAAAAGAAGAAGAAGTCCCAAGCAGAGGTTTCTTCTTCGTGTATTTGATGTTACTTATTTTGCTTCCATACCTGTTAAAAGGCAAAGACCCAACTTTCTTGTCTCTAATTGGCTAGCGTGGTTGATTTGTGACTTATCCTAACATTCCAGAATTATTGTCTACCCCTAAACTGAGGCATTATCTAATCCTAACATTTGAGGAGCATTACCTAAACTAAGTTTGCTATTTTCCTAATCCTAATTGTCAAGGACCAGTGCCTAAACCTGATGTAATCCATGTATTCATTTCAACATTTAGGACCAGTTAAATCCATAAAAAGTTAACAATACAATTTAGTGATTAGTATAGGCTTCTAACCTTCTGAGTTTTATGGTAGACTATAAACTTTTGGAGTTAATTAACTAGGCAGCTGTATTGTTAAGATAAACTAGTAACTTTAAAATCCAGGCTTCTGTGCAAGATTTGCTCCAATAAATTCTAAGAAAATGCAGAGACAGATTCATAGTCATCCTTGTTTATGAGATGAAGAGGTGGATTTTCATGACAGGGTGCAAAGTGCATTGTCATATTTATATATTACACGTTTAAAACAACACTCTGAGCGAGAGGTGTCCAAAGTGTGGCCCCTGGACTGATTTTGCATGGTCACTGACCACCATTGCATAATTCTTTTTGACAAATTAAAATGATTAGAAAATGATCTGTGGTACAAAACTAATTACTCGTCTTTTAAAAATCATATTTTTGTGCTTTCTTTTTAATTTCATTGCGTAAACAAGTAATGCAAAATCAGACATACAGACAACCAAGCATAGCTAAAAATAAAAAAATTTCAAAGGACTGGCCCAAACCCAGTTAATTTTTGCTGAGAAAAAACCCCCTGAATTTTTAGCCCCTCTGAAATATTTAAAAACTATTTGAAAATGATTTTTTTAAAGACAAACCCTAAAAGCCCTGTTTTAAAAAATCCCTTTTCTACAACAATTCATACTTTGTGAAGGTATAGTTTATTGTCAAGCAGGTAAAAAAAAACAACTAATTTTACGTAAAAAAAAAAAAAAATCTTATTTTTGTGGCACATTGACAATTTTGACTGGATTATTTTGGCCCTAGTAGCAAAAAGTTTGGACATCTCTGCTCCAAGCATCCATCCATCCATTTTCTTAACCGCTAAACCCTAATGGGTCGCGGGGGGGCTGGTGCCTATCTCCAGCTGTCAATGGGCGAGAGGCGGGGTACACCCTGGACAGGTCGCCAGTCCATCACAGGGCTCCAAGCATATTCAGCATAAATTAGAAACAGTTAGGATATTTGTAAGATTAGAGTTGATTATGGTAGCGGTCTGCTTCGGTCTTGGCCCTTCTCATGCAGGCCCTTATGAAACGAAGAAACACAGTCATCCACTGTCGGTAAAATATGAACAGCTTGTAACCTTTTAGCTAATATCACTTCAAAAAGTGTGAACTACTCCTTTACCGTGCTCATTTTGCCTGTGTTCTTCCAGTGCCTGGAGGGTGGGCACCCTGGTCCCGGTGGTCCAGGTGTTCATCTGAGTGTGACTCTGGTGTCCAGACAAGGGAGAGATTCTGCAGTTCACCAGCGCCACAGCATGGGGGCAGTAACTGTTCTGGGCCTCACATTCAAACAAAGGACTGCAACTCCCATCCTTGTTCAGGTACTCCCATCTATAAGCATGGAGGTAAACATTGCGTGCACACTCTTTGATTTAGAACTGAATTTGTACCTAATCCTTTTCATTTATACCCCCTTGTATAAAGTGTGTGTCTTTTTTTTCTTTAGGTGTGTGTCCAGAGCGCATGATGTACATGGCGGCAGCAGAGTGTAAGGCTCACGGTGGGGCGTGCCCGCGAGTGTGCATGGACATGACCTCCACGGAGGTTCAGTGCGCCACCTCCTGTTATGACGGCTGCTACTGCGCCCCAGGCTTCTACCTGTTCAACAGCAGCTGTGTTCCTTTGGCACAGTGCCCCTGTTTCCACCAGGGGGAGAGGTACCCAGCAGGTGCCACCCTGCCTGCTGATGCCTGTAACAACTGGTACTCCTTTTCATGATTTTTTTCTAATCAGGCCATATTTTAAATGTTGCTCACTGTTGCTTATGTATCTCTTTTTTCACATTGCTTTTGTCTCAATCAGTACCTGCACTGATGGAAAAATGGAGTGTGGGACTGTTCCCTGCCCAGGTGAGTACTGTAGCAATGTCCAACCTCTTTTTCTACGCATCAGTCTGGTTTCCGTGCTCAACACAGCACTGAGACTGCACTCATCACAGTTTTCACTGACATTTGCATTAATACAGACTGTGGTATAACCATAGTGTTAGTTCTGTTGGATCTCAGTGCATCATTTGACACTGTTGATCATAAAATACTACTGGAACCACTGGAGAGCTGGATCAGACTCTCTGGTACAATGCTTGACTGGTTTGAGTCCAGTAATCTTTACAGTAATCTTTTCATCAAAACGGACAGAAATCACATGTGGGGTCCCCCAAGGTGCCATCCTGGGGCCTCTTCCATTTAATATCTACATGCTCCCATTAGCCTAGATTATAATAAACAATAAGATGAATTATCATAACTAAACAGATAATTATCAGCTGTACATTACAATTTTACCAGGCGACTATATACCGACCCAAGCACTAAGTAAATGCATCGAGTAAATCAATAGCTGGATGTCCGTAACTATCTCCAGCTGAACAGAAACAAAACTGAAGTAGTTATTTTTTTATCTAAAGAGCAATGATTAGGAGTCAGCACACCGCTACAGTGTATATAACTAGAAACTAATGTTTAGGTGCATAATCTAGGTGTAATAATGGACTCAGACCTGAACCTCAAGGGTCACATAAGGGCAATAACAAGGTCAGCTTTCTATCACCTGAAGAACATTTCTAGGACTGATGTCACAAAAGGACCTTGAAAAACTGATTCATGCGTTAATCTTTAGTTAGATTGATTACTGCAACAGGTCTACCTTAAAAGTCATTCAGACAGCTGCATCTGATGCAGAACGCTGCTGCTTACATCCTCACTAGAACTAGGAAAGTATAACACATCCCCCCAGCTCCAAAGTACTTCCACTGGTTCCCTGTGGCTCAGAGAATAGACTTTAAAATACTCCTACTAGTTTAGAAATTACTAAATGTTTTAGTGACAAAGTACGTTGAAGACTTGCCGTCACTATACCAACCCAGCAGACCATTCAGGTCCTCCAATTCTAGTTTACTAAACATCCCTAGAATTAGGACCAAACGTGGAGAAGCAGCTTTCAGTTTTTATGACCCACAATTCTGGAATAAACTTCCTAATGACTGCAAGGCCGCTGACTCATTAGGTTCTTTCAAATCAAAGATTAAAACTCTGCTGTTTAGAGATGCGTTAGAGTAAGTAATATTGATTTTTGGCATACATTTTCTTTTTATACTTTTCCTAAATTGTTTTTAATCAAATGCTAAATGTTTTCTTTTATTGATTCTTGTGTTTTATCTGTTTTTAATCCTCATACTTTTACGTATATATTTTCTTTTTATACTTTTCCTAAATTGTCGTTTTTAATCAAATGCTATGTTTGATTTATTTATCACAGAATCATGTAAAGCACCTTAAGCAGGCCTTGTGTTAAAAGTGTGCTATACAAATAAAATTGCCTTGGCTTGTATACAGAACTGTTATTTTTGTTCTCTATTTTCCTTGTTTTTGCTTTGTTTTCAAATTTCTGGTCTGATCTACTTGTCAGACTTCATGCAATTCTTATTTTCTGTTTTAGTGGACTGTGGCTGGAGCAGCTGGACGCAGTGGAGCGCGTGCACTCGAACGTGTGATGTCGGTATCAGACGGAGGTACCGCTCTGGTACCAATCCTCCTCCGGCCTTTGGCGGTCGTCCGTGCGAAGGACAGAGACTTGGGGTAGATACCTGCAGCATCGAACCCTGTCTTGGTGAGAACAACTCGAATGCTAACGTTTATGAATTGATATGAGTCATGTACGCGTAAAAAAATGAAGGACGTAGGTGTCGCCATGTGTCTAAAGGTATAAGAGAACCTTGGAGTACGTGGTCGGCGTGTTCTGTGACGTGTGGAGGAGGTTACAGGACCCGGACCCGTGGGCCAATCAGAATCCACGGCACAGCACAGCAGTTCAGCGCCTGTAACCTGCAGCCCTGTGGTAACACTGATCTGATCAATACAGTTTTTATTTAACATGCCAGCTACAGTATAGTAGCTGGCATGTTAAATGGTTCATTCAATGAGTGGGCTCTCCAATTAGTTCCTTAGTTGTAATTGTTACTTTCAAAATGTAAACTTTTGCACCAGTAACGAAGTGTCAGCGGATAACCCTTAGACTGTTGAATACATTTAATAAATGTTTTGCAGAGATACTGGAAGGTTTTTCTTTTTGAGCAAATAATTTTACTGTTCACCTGTTAAAGTCACCAGTCTGAAATGGTATGGGTGTAATTTTTAGTCTTAATTTGTTCTTAATTCTTTTTACACGTTTCTTCTTAATATAATTTAATGCTTATTCCATATCTAATTAATTTTGGTCTATGAAACTATTTATTTAAATAATATATTCTGAATCATATCATTCATTATAATGACCTTTTTTTCCCCTTTAATGTTTTTTTTTTTACTCCTATGTTGGGTTAGGTGAGGGGAGGACATGTCCTCCAGGCCAGCAGTGGACACAGTGTGCGGTGGGTGCAGTGACCTGTACAGACCTAACCCTGAACCTTAGCAGGAACTGTATCCCAGGCTGTCAGTGTCCAAATGGGACTGTCCTGCAGGTTGGTCAAGTCGACTCCTGCACATTTCAAACTAAAAAGAGCTGGACAAAGTGCTTTTCATCCTTTAAAATGTTATATGAATACATATTATTAGGAAAACAGACTGAAATCCCAGGAACAAACTAGGTTTTAAATGAGTTTTAAAACTAACTGATGTAGGAGACATACTAATGTGCATGGGGAAGTAATTTCCGAGATTTGGAGCAGCAGCTATAAAAGCCTAGTTCCCTCTATTTTTCAAGCTAGGTCTGGGAACATCTAAAAGATATGACTCGGCAAACATAGTTATCTAATTGGATTATGCACAGACATTTAATTACCAAGGTAATGGAGTGTCAATACATTTGAGAGACTTTGCACCTTTGAAGTCATTTTGACTGAAAAAATAAAGCTCACAGAAACACATATGTCTAAACTAAAGTTTAAATTGCTATTCAGAATGGTTTACAAGTTTCTGACGAAGGGGCTGGTTTAAATTCTTACAGTAATTAGCCCAAATCTAGAAGTTCAAAAGTTCTGAAATCTAAGTAAGCTGTTTTTTCTTCATTTATTTTTAAAATATATAATACTAACAATGCCTTAAGTTCACTGTAAAATCACTCTAAAACACTGAAAATAGTCTTTTAAATTAATTCCAGAAAAAATATTTTTTAGTTTGCAACTTGTGTATCATGAAATGTGAAACAATGCCTCAGTAAGGGAGCATGTAGAGGGCAAAACATATAGGTCTAAGAATTGATCTCTGAGGGACAACACAAATGAGTGGAACACTTTGATATGAGGCATCACTTAGTTTGACTCAGAAAATTCTGTCCCTCAAACAAGTTTTAAAACGAATGCGATGCTGATCCCCTGATCCCTACAGTACAATCTAAACGGGAAATAATGACACTATGGTCTACTTTATCAAAAGCAACACTGAGGTTTAAAAGCACTACAACGAGAGGATTCCATGAGTTAGAACTTCTAAAAGTATGGGTATAGATGTGCTTTAACACTGAAAACTTCTGTGATAGTACAATGATCTTCCTTGAGCTGCAGATTCCTTCCCTTCTATTAACCTTTTTACTTTCTTTAACAAAGAAAGTACTCAGATATCAGTTATTTCTTTGTCCCTGTTCTGTCTTCTCAAACCTCTAGTCGGTCTACTGAGCCAGGTTCTGGTTCTGCTGGAAGTTTCTTCCTGTTAAAGGGGAGTTTTTCCTCTCCACTGTTGCGACATGCTTGCTCTTCATGACGGATTGCTGAGAAGTCAACGACCTCACACAGGCGACTCTCTACTGTCCCGACATGTACGTCAAGGAGGAGTGAAAGATGCATGTCAATGACCCGATGCACTCTGCTGGGTTTCTTCAGATAGAAAACTTTTAAGCTAATTGGAATAATAAACTGGACTTGAAGTGGTCCAAGAATTCAAATCCACATTTACCTTGTTGTTTAATTTAGGCAGCTTGAAATGTTAAACTCTGTACCATTTCTGACCTGCTTCCCTATGCAAATTAGTTTGCAAAGCTCTGATAATGCTTCATAGACCATAGAAAAATCCTTAAATATTAGGAGTGTCACGATTCTCCAAATCCCTGATTTGATTTGAATTTCAAATTTAGGGTCACGATTCGATTTGATTCTCGTTTTTTATTTATTTACTTTCCCTTTTACAGTGACAGAACTAGTGAGCGTTACTTCTTAGGGAAAATGCAATCTCTTGTGATGAGATGGTTGTCTGCTAACTTTTGCTACAGAGTAGAAAATGGAGATTGTGACACCCCCATTAAATATACATGTGCCCGCCTACTTCAGTGTTGGCAGTATGCAACTGTTTATCGTGGGGAGCCTAAGTCTCCTCCCCTTCCTGTCGGCCCATGGGTCCCCAAACCGAAAAAATAATGAATGCAAGTCAATGGAGCGATAAAAGCTATTTTCTGGTCCGCTTTGTCTTACGCCCTGAATCACAAATATGTTGTACTTCGATCTAAATGATAACTTATGATGTACATTTTGAAGGTGTTTGTCCAGTTATTTGGGATGTATTTGATTGTAAAAATTCGCACTTCAAATGCCTATAAATCCGAAGTCAGAAGTCGCATATATGACGCCATTTGGCTAACGGGAGCTAACACTAGCTATAGCACGTAAAACATTCACCTAGAGCTTTTAGAGCTTCTCCTCCATGCTGGCTCTCGCTCCACCGACTGCTTTACCCCCGACATAGCTGCTACTTTCCACATGGTCAGGTTTATAGAGTTTTTCTCCGTGTTTAATGCTCCTTTCTGCGTCCTGGAGGTTACGACCCCTCTTCTTCTGCAGTTCAATTCCGCTAAACGCTTTCACACAAAACTTTAAGTAACTGTTGCCTCCAGTCGAACATCTGTGTTTTCTCTGCATCAAAATTTGTTGTTAAAATTCACGGACATCATATGTTGGATCCACGGCGCATTTCAAACTTGATCAGAAAATAGCTTTTAACACTCCTTTGAATCTCAAAATTTTTTTTGGCATTAGGAGACCCATGGGCTGGAAGTAGAAGGGCGTGACTTAGGCTCCCCATAGAAGTGCTCCTTATAAACTCGCCAATTAGACGGCAACTAATTTAAACCCAGTCTTTCCATCACAGGGCATTACTATGCGGATGTATTTGGCCATTTATCAGGGCTACTGGCCCACTTTCAGTTTCATACTATATAGAGGCTGAAACAACAGATTCCAATTGTATGATTACATTAAAACGACCTCTTTTAGTAAAGTGCCCCTGGATGATGTTGTGAATTGACACTATATAAATAAACTGAACTGAATTAAATGCAGCTTGAATTTGATAGTTGGTGTGGGCGGGGTTTTACCTTCATTTTTTGTGTTGTTATGGAAGTTTAGCTCTGAAGCTTTTATATTTCCAGGATGGTAAATGTGTGCATCAGTCCGACTGCCGCTGTGATGCTGATAAGGAGCCATATAAACCTGGAGACACTGTGCCCATAAGCTGCAAGAACTGGTAGGAAAATACTTGATGAACTATGTCTTAGTGCTGAAGGGAAAGCAAGACTGACTGATTAATTTCGTACATTTCAGTACCTGCGAAAGAGGAACGCTTGTAAATTGCTCTCGAGTCAGCTGCAACGGTAAGAAGAACAACTTTGAACTGGAAAGTATCTGAACATGTAGAACTGAATGTATTTTACATGCCGACATTATGTGATGCGTATCAAGTGGATGGCCAGTGGTCAGCGTGGACTCCGTGGAGTCAGTGCTCAGTGTCGTGTGGAGCGGGTCTCCGATCTCGCTACCGGTTCTGTTCCAGTCCCCAGCGATCTGGCAGTGGACTTCCATGTCTTGGTCCTCGCCGGGAGGATCAAGTGTGCATCGTTACCCCATGTGACCGTGAGCAAACCATTTGTTCTCATCTGTCAGCAGAGTGTCTGTTTAATAGTTTCTTACAGTGAATCAGACCCTTGTAATGAACAAACACTGATCTTTACGTGCTCTCGAGTTAAGAAAGTAGTTTTTCTTGATAGTGACATGAAGTCTCTTTTTCTTTTACAGTTGATGGGGGCTGGAGTCATTGGAGTGACTGGACAGAGTGCACCAAGTCATGTGGTGGGGGGGTTCAAAGCCGCAGGCGACACTGTGACAGCCCCGCTCCTGAGGGGGATGGTAATTACTGTGAGGGGCTGGGAACAGAAGTCAGAGCCTGTAACACTGACCACTGTCCAGGTACTCTGAAACAATAAGCTTGTGTATATTCATCTTAGGTGTGCAATACCATGCAGAGAATTTCCTATCAGTTTTACCATCTGTTCTAGTGCCACCTTGTTCGAAGGTCCCAGGAACGGTTTTCAGCAGCTGTGGGCCCTCCTGCCCTCGATCCTGCGATGACCTGTCAGTAAGTGGAACTAAGCAGCATCCTTACCCATAACTATGACAACAGAATTTCATATTACTCGATATGCGCCTTGGAAAATTACACAGAGCCTAACCTTTCAAGGCTTGTAACACAATAATGTCCTCATGCCTAAACCTCCTCGGATTGATTTTTTTTCGTTGTGAACAGGACTGCAAATATCCAGCAAGCTTTAGTCAAAATCTGACCTTCTGCACTTAAATCTGCTGTTAATTTTGGTTAAATGCTGCAAACTCCAAAGACTGACTGTATCTTGTTGTTGATGCAGAAATCTGTTGACCTCCTGCCCCACCCCCTTCTAGAACAAAAATAATAAATAAATGAATACTGTAATGTCCACACTGTCACATTTTATTGTTGTGAAGGTTAAAAAAACTAAATCATGAAGTTTATCACTTTTAATTAAAGGGTTAATTACATAATTGCGAGTACTTTGACTAGATGATTTTGGCCCAAGTGCCAAAATGTTTTCAAGCACTTCTTTGTAGGTTTTTTACATTCTTTTAGACGATTTCTTAAAGCGTTTATTGCAGCAACCTGAGACCAGTTCATTTTGTGCGGCAGCAGGCTAAAGGTGGGACATGAGTGTTGACGTACTACGCCGTTCAGGTGCATTTCTGTATTTATTTGTTTCCATATTCACCATTAAATTTACAACTGCCATGTTTTCGTAACTTCATACTAGTGAATCAAAACTACATTACATACTGTAAATACGCAGGATATACAAGCATGCAGTGAACAAAAATCTTTCACCCAGGCCCACCCCGTCATCATCCTCTTTCCAACATGATATTAATAATTTGGGCTCCTACTGAAATGTCCTGTATTCAGCTCACAGTAGGGCTGGGCAGTATGGCAAAACTTTCATATAACAGTATTTTTTTTTAAATAAATCGTATTAAAGTACACAACGGTATTTTTTCTCTCCAAGACTTTTCATACCCACATTATCTTATGAGAAAAGAATTAATACCCTATCTTGGCTTTAAATGGCCCATTTTACTGCATCATGTTGTTTTTTCCAGACAAAGGTAAATGCTACGAAAATAATTAAAATTATTATGATTCATGTCAAAAAAGAGTAGACATTCTTGATACCATAAGGCTGAAATATCTGTATTTTTTCAACCTTTCATTGCAGCTAGCAGCAGGCTGCATCTTAAACTTGCTTTGCATGTAGGACTGCAGAATTCCGCTAGGGGGCAGAGTATATAACTCAGGTCGGATAGAGTGCCGAAGTAGAAACAAGAAAACATTGTGACCTAGGAGATCATTAGCTACTTAATATTCAGATAACAGAAAAAAGACTGCAGCACTATCGTAGATGTTATGTAAGACCATATTTACAACTAATGTTCATTTCTTTCCTATTGGTTTTGTGTTGCTACCTACAGACGGTCAAATAGCACTCTACACTCCCCCCTACTGGTTACTCACAATAGCACTGGTAAAATAAATGCTATTTGGTTCAGGTCTGACCTTTTAAAGCCGATAAACGTTCTAAACTACAAACGTGACTCCTCCTTTTGGGATTACTTCCCTCTGGGTCAGCATTGTGTGCTTCGCTCTGACAGCTCCGCCCATCAGCCGTACATACTTCAAAACTTTATTTTTCACGCTGTGTTGGAAAGCGTGTAGCAGTGAAATCGGTCCCCGCTGTAACACTTCACCACATCAAACGTTCCTGATGTTGTCTCAGCTATTCACCGCTATAGGAGTATATTAAACAATACATATCATAATGAAACTAAACACCAGGTTTTGGTATACTGCACGGCCTAGTTTAATTATTCTTTAATCAACTATGACCAGCTTCTCTTTTCAAGCTGTTGAAAAGCATTCCACAGCATGATTCCGCCGCCATCATGATTCACCATGTGTTTAGTAATTTTACTTTGCATGTAGCGTTAGGCATTAAATGTAATTATTCAATTTTGATAATCTGACCAGGGCACCTTTTTCATAATGCGTTTGTGTCCCATGCCTGACAACTGGTAAAACCTATATACAGGTATTTCTTTCAGTAATGTCTTTTTTCTATCAAACAAGTCAGATTTATGGTGCACCACTAACAGTCATCCTGTTGAAAGCTTCCATTTGAGCTGTTTTTTTTTTAAGGGGATATTTGATAATTAGGGGTAGGACTCGATTTAAAAATATTCAAATTAATTAGAGGCGTTGTTATTAATTAATTTAGATGATCACATTTTAAAAGTACAACAATTTTTGCAAATAACGCACAGTTATTTAGATATGAATGGATTTTGGAGGACGACAATCAAATAAACATCAAACGTGCGCATACTCTAAACGTAAGGACTTTTAATGTTTGAAAAATGCAGTTAAATGCATGTCAATTCAGAGCAGTAAATACAAGAAAATATCCTTGGCCAAAACTGAACAGACCTAAAACCGAAGTGTTAATTTAAGTATATTGTCATAACGTCGTCTTTAAAAACAATAAAAGCAAAAAATATATATTTGATTTGGGTGACCATAATGTGGTTTTAAAGGACACTTGGCCTTTTCAGTGGACAGTCCTGTGATTTGATCATTTTACAGCGTGCATTCTGTGGTGAGAAAGAATAGTTGAATAAGAAACTGCCAAAACGATTTCATGAGTACAAAAAATTAATTTAAAATAATGATAGAAATAATTACTCTCTTGAATTAGAAATTAAATCAGTACCAATGATAGTTTACTTTTTAATCTTACAACAAAAATCTGAAATATTTACAGAAGTACATTCCATTTAGTGTAATAAACGTCAAAAGCAACAGTCTCAAAAAGACGATAAAAACTCTGTAAACTCAGTGTTTCATTTTCAATTTTATCATCAATTTATAGATGAACTCCCCAATTTGCAAAGTGTTACTGAAGTTTTTGTGTCTATATGACCTGTGGATCTTTGCAACTTTTGTCACACAGGAACAGACATGCCAGCTATGGGAATGAGGCCTCTGCAACTTGTATTTTGCAGCCAGACGGTTTATCCTTTGTGCTTTGACGTAATGTAAACAGCAGTAAATTGTAGGGTGCTACTTCGGCGCACAGCCTGCTGTCTATAAATTAGTCTGATTGATGCAGACTGTCGTAATGCATACATCTCACCAGTCAGTTTAAGTATGATAAACGATGAAAACCCCTTCTGATCCCACAGAGAGCACATGAAAAGTGAATGGTCACCCTTAGCCTGTCTCTCACACGTGCATCATTGTAATCGTCTTATCAGGAAATCATCCACAGATAAATGTTCCACATTGATTGGAATGTAAACTACGATTAAATGCCTACATTTTTTTTTTTATGCGCTAATTCTTCTGTAATTAATTAATCACAATTAATGTGTTAAATTACCTCTCTTAGTGCATATTTCACTTTCTTCCATCTTTTTGTGATGCCATATGGGTCTCTGCTGCCTCTATCAACTCTTTAAACATGGATAAAAATTGTCCGTCCAATCCCCAAAGGGAATTTCATGTAAACGGCAATCACCTGTCAAACTGCGTGGCAAACCCCGCAGCCTGGTAACAACATGAATGGGCTTGGTCTGCAACCACTAATTTGCATAAAAGTGACAGAGTCCTCTTAACAGCTCATTCTGAAAATTAAAAAGTCATTCCGAATCAATACTTAGAAAAATCGAATTGAATCAATGAATTCCAAAAATAAATTTAGCTCTTGAACATTGCCCTTTTTACAGCGGAAGTTTGAAAGAAAAGTCCACACAATCCTTTTTGTAGCAGGGGTCTGTGAGGGTTAACACAGTTTCCCCTGTTGAACTGTTACTTACCTAGTATTGCGTCATTGAATTATAGCCAAATAATTACTGTAACAGCTCAAAAATAACTTTTCTAACAGCACAGACCCGTATCAACTGGAAATGATTGTGTAGAATTGTAACAGATTGGATCGGATCGTGATAATCCCTTCTAAGTCTTGAAAATCGGAAATGAATCTAGTCTTGAAGTTTGAACCGATACCCAGCCCTAATATCGACTGAGATTGTTTGGAATTTAGCTGGTGGGACCATATTTGTAAGAGTGATTTTGGTGAAAAGAACGTTATTAGCATGTTTTGTACAGGCCTTAGACCTGACCTTGTTAAAAAGATTTTTTCCCTTTAAGGTTAATACAGTGAAATTGGTTAATTACAAAAGCATTGCACACTTGCCTAATTTTTCTCCCTTCTTAACATCAAACATTAAAGTTGCATTTGTATAATGCGACATGTGAATATATAACTGGTAACTTCCCCAGCACTGTGATTGGCGTTGTGAGCCAGGGTGCTACTGCACAGAGGGGAAAGTCCTCTCAGCCAATGGGACGGCCTGTGTAGCGAGGGAAGACTGTCACTGCTTGGATATAAACACTGGGCATCGAGTGGAACCAGGCGAGTCCACTGAGGCCCCTGATGGATGCAACAACTGGTCAGTATAATGTAGAAACGACTCATGCAGTTCTGATTTATCAATGATAAATCAGTATAACAGCATCAGCTCTGTTTGTCTGTGTTGCAGCACGTGTGAGGGTGGCAAGTTCAACTGCACCAGAGAGCCTTGTCCTGGTGGGTAAAGTCACCTAAAGGGTTCCAATGTGTGATGAGCTCTTATCATGACTAAGTTACTACTAACTAGTACACACCTGTCTTCTAGTGGCGGGTGGGTGGTGTGACTGGTCCGAGTGGACTCCCTGTTCCAGAACCTGTGGGGCAGAGTCAGTGTCCCGCTACAGGAGCTGTAGCTGTCCCGAGCCAAAAGCTGGGGGAGAACCCTGCCCTGGACAACAGGAAATGCACCATGGGATCGGAGTGCAAATAGAGAGACAGCCTTGCCCCGTCGTCACATACTGTCCAAGTAAGATCCTTCCTAAAATCGCTAAAAAGTTACAATTATGGATCAGGGGACCTAGAAGAGACACTCTGCTGCTGTGTCTCTTTTTCCTGGTGCAAAGATCCAGATTAACCCAGAGGGTTGGAACAATGTTCCCTCTAAGATGTGCATGTGGCATGGTCTGCATGCAGAGAAAATATTGGCTGTGCAAAAAAAAAAAAACATAAATAAAAATAAAATAAACACATAATTCATCTTGTTATCTTACAGTATGAGTCAATGAGCATATGCAACGATTTACAGTCCTCCTGCACCGGTCCAATTAGAAAAAAAACACATACTCGTACGTACCTGTTACCTGTAGTTATTCCCATAGTAAGGAGGCAGATTTACAGCATTAAAATTGATTCTTTAAAAAAACTTTGAAGAAAATGCTCTGACATCACATGGATGATCTTCGTTTACAGTCAGAAACAGCATGGATGCCCTCAAGTTGTGTTGGCCTTAAACTGCTTTTTGCTTGCCTGTTTTTACAAGATCAATTACTGCATATGTTTAGAAAGTAGGATGATAAATGGCCTGTACTCGTACCTCAAAGCGCTTCATACCACACTCACTCATTCATCCGTTCATGCACACATTCACATTTTGGTGAGCGTAAGCTACATTGGAAGCGCAGCTGACCTGGCGCATACTAACAGAAGCGAGGCTGCCGAACACTGGCGGCCCAAGGATAAAACGACCGAGATAGACAGAGTGGGGGACTGAACTGGCAACCCTCCAGTTAGAATACAACCTCCTACCTCGTCATCCTTTTGTATGGGTAGGATTTGGGGAACTACCCCCCCCCCCCCCCCTACAGGTTTGGCATTTTATCCATACACATGCAATTAAATGTAGATGGGTTTTTTTGGGTTGTAATTTTATTCAGTTTAAAAACAAACAAAAAATAGGGATGTCCTAATCTCATAAAAGGATGTTGTAAGTGTAGATTGTTTCAAAAAAAAAAAAAATGTATTGGCTTATTTTTTATGTTCGTATTCATAAGTTTTTATATAATTTATATCATAATTAACAGTCATATCAGGTATATCATACAGAGTTCAAACAAGAACTGAAATTGATCAGCGTTTCATTAGACTATATTTCTTATGAAAAATGTTCACGTTACATTCGTATCAGATAATTCCTTTTTTTATTTTCTCAGTTGCCCAGCTTATCGTTTTGCTGCTCCTCAAATTTGATTTTATGTTGTATTTTTCATTTGTACTCCACTGATAGTTCATGGTTCATGGAGTTCCTGGTCAGCGTGGTCAGAGTGCGATGAGTGTGCTGGGTCATCCATTCGGACCAGACAGTGCAACAGTCCACCCGCCAGATTTGGTGGCCTTCCGTGTCTGGGAGAGAGCAGACAGAGTCGCAGATGCCATGGAAACATCACAGTCTGCTCAGGTCAGTTCACTAAGAGGTTTTGTTCTGACTGTGCATGCCTGTAAACACAAAAAGTACTTACCAAGTCTGAGGAACATTCTCAACACACTTTGCATTTTTAAGCAATTTGAGGCGCTAATTGGGGTGTAAATTAAGTTAGAGGCGTGCAATGTATTGACGCAAGACAACCAGCAGAGGGTGCTGCTATTAATCAGGCCTTTTACTGGCAGTAAAGAAGATATGTTGATACATTTATATGCCAAAATTGGTTAATTAAAAACAAGAGCAAAGCTAGCACAAGCAGGGACAATGCTAATACAATCCGGGTCTTAAGCCTAGTTTTTACTTCTCAGTTTGCACCCAAGCGCAGAGGTATTGATGGAGACGTTTTTACGTTTAGTCATTGAACAGGTGGATTTTCTGTGTTGTAAAGCAATTCCTGGCCAGGAGAGCAGGGGGCAGTGTCATTTTTCGTTAACTTCAGTTTATTTTCTCCAGCTTGTAAACTCATTCCCCTCCAAGGAGCACTGGACTATAGGAAGTAAGTTTTGATTGAGCTGTAAAGCTTTTTAGTAGAAGTGCAGCTCTTAGAATACAAACACAGCACTCTGTTTTGTTGTTTATCTACACCTCATTGTACTCAAGATTGCCAAAAAACATATTAGATAAACCGTCCTTCCAATAGAAAAGCATCAAGTGCCCAAATGCTGCATTGACCACTGATTTCATTGAATATAAAGGACTTTTTGGGGAAAGAATCTCTTGTTTATGTTGAGCTTACAAATCACAGGCCTATGCTCTCTGATGACGGAGACAGATAGTTCGAAAATTAAGCTCTCTTAATTTTGAAGGTTGTTACTGCAATACACAAATAAAATAGAATTGGTTTTTACCTTTTTTATGCTGACAGTTTCGGCAACAGATGCCGCCTTCTTCAGTGCTTCTACTGGTGTTGTTGTGGTGTCTTCCACTGTTTAAGTGTGGGCAGCAGGGGACATTGTCGCCCCCTACTGCCCGTGATGTTCCAGAGCACTGCGTCCCATGTATGGTGTTGACTCCTTCATCTCTGTTCATGGTTGACAGTGTGTTTTCTTATTTCTGGTGCCTCTTTGAGAAGCATTAGAAAGATTCAAACGATGGATCAATGGATAATGGCGCCGCGTCACTCCGTTTGGACATAGATTGAGAAGTATAAACTAGGCTTTATAGAGGCAAGTGCCGCCTTGAAAGACAGTCTGGTCCACACTGCACAGCAGTTGGTGATGGTAATGCACTATTTTGCTGTTTGCCAGTTGCCATAACGAAGACGAGAGGGCTGCTGTGTTTCTTTTTTGGCTAATTTGAGCATTCTAATGGTAGTTATGATGAAACAAAATCAATAATATTGAACTCTGGACATAAGACTTGTTGTGGACTAGCTATTTTATTGGAGGATATTAATTGGAACGTTGTGGATGTAAAAAGACCATCTTTGTTTTGATATGGCTCTGTTCTCTCAATGATGTTAAGGCTTCCAATGGTCAATTGCACATTTTTTCTTTCTGAGTGGTTTGAAAAAATAATTTGTTGTGCATCATTGGAATCACAAGAATCTCAGCTTTCCAATGACGCATAATCTGCACATGTACGTTAAAAGGGTGACACAAAATAAGCCCCACTTGACCTGAAAGTATGTAACGTACCACCAGTGGAACGTAAAAGCACGAATTGGTTAAATAAAAAGACTGTTTACTGGAACCCCTCCCCAGCTGGATTCCGCTTAAGCCTGGTCTGATCTATCTGTTTTTAAATGTTAAATTCTCTTTTGTTCTCAGACTGCGGTGGTGGCCAGGTAGAATGGCCATGTGGAAAGCTATGTGCTCGCTCCTGTTCAGACCTCCATGGCGACACAGACTGCTTGGATTCCCCACGGTGCATCCGGACCTGTGGTTGTCCGGGTGACATGCTGCTGCAGGATGGGGTGTGTGTGGCCAGAGATGAGTGCCGCTGCAAATATCACAACGGCTCCACCACCGGTTTGATATATCTTCTGCTCATGGTGAAGAGATCTGAAAAGAGAGAACCATGCTGAACTCAGTAACACAAAGCTTTGTGTTTGTTTTCAAAGATGGGTTGGATTCCAGTAATACATCATGGGTTTGGCCGGGTGGATATGACTGGCAGTTTGCAAATCCAGGCGATGTCATCATCAGTGACTGCAAAAACTGGTAAAGCTGCTCTTAGAAACTTTTTTACATCTTATGTCTCTCAAACAATCCATTAAATTCTTTGAAATATTTGATGTGCTACACATACATCAATTCCTCCTCTCTTTTGGTTTCCTTCTTTCTCTCTCAGCTCATGTGAAGCTGGGGTGTTGCAGTGCCAGTCTGTCCCTGGTTGCCACGTGGACGGGGGCTGGAGCCAATGGGGCGCCTGGACCGAGTGCTCTCTTCCTTGTGGTGGAGGGGTCACATTCAGGAGGCGTCTGTGTAACAACCCGACCCCTCAGGGTGGTGGCAGAGGCTGCCTGGGTGTAGCTGAGCAGCAGCGAGACTGCAACACACAAATGTGCACAGGTAGTCATCTGCTGTCCGTCCATGTTAAGCCCCTTCTAATAAAATATGCACTACATCCAATTATGTGAAAATCATATTGCTAAATGTATTATATATTTTAAAATACAATATTATTATTTCTCCTATATGAAGGTCTTGTCTTTATCCTTCCTTGTGTTTTCATGTCTCTCTGTTTTGGTTACAGACTCAGTGGGCCCCTGGCTGCTCTGGTCTCGGTGGTCTGCATGCTCAGTTAGCTGCGGTGGAGGGCAGCAGACGCGTTCTCGTACCTGCACCTCTCCCCCTTGCCACGGCATCAGTCGGCAAAGCAAAATGTGCAACACACAAGTCTGCCTCGGTGAGTTTTAGCTTTCTGTACATTGTCTGAGTTGTCTGCCTTATACAGTGGCCCCTTGTATATTGCGGGGGTTAAGTTCTAAAAATAACCCGCAACAAGCGAATTCTGCAAAGTAGTCGTCTTTATCTTATTACAGTTATAATGTGTTTTAAGGCAGTACCCCTCACCACGAACTATACACTTCTCAAATTTCTCACTAGTTTAAATACTCTTAAAGTGCAAAACCTTGTTGATGTAAAACAAAAGTATTAATATGCCGTGGCTTCTTCATCCACTTGCCGCTCGGGTGCATCTTCTTCCACTAAAGGCCTCAGTGCAGGTATAATTTTTTTTTAGAGTGAGGAACAAAGACATGGGTACAGTTGTTTTTGCTCTTTTTTTTCTTCTGGACGAGGAGATTCTTATAAACAGACATGATCAATTTGCCAAGTGAAAAAGACACGACACGAAGACTGACAATTGCATCTAAGCCATCAGGACGCAGAACACAACACACATTGGTATGCTGTTAAGAAGGCATGTAAAATTGTACTAAAAAAAAATCTGCGAAACAGAGAGGCCGCGAAAGGCGAACCGAGTTATAGTGAGGGACCACTTTATCTGGTTTGCATTATAACTTTCTGTCAGAGTTCAATGTCTCTGGGAATAATGTCCATGTGGGGAAGGCTGTATTGTCTAGTGAGGTTACTCAAGCCTCTGTTTTGGGCCCTGCTTTATTCTCATTTTATGTACTTCTAATTCAATAGATTATAAGTTGTTTCTGGAACGTCTTTATTCCTCTTTATGCTGATGACATACAGCTGTACAACCGCTTTGGCTCTTCTGCATTTTATATGCTGTCTAGCTTGACTGAGAGACACAAATGAAGGTGTGGTTAAATGAAAATTGATTAATTCCAGTTAAACAGAGTGGAGACCTTCTTCATTTTGAGCTGCAAGCATTTCAACTGGTACAAATGAAAGAGCTCACACCATTATAATTTTAACTTCCCTATACTGGTTACCTAATCATTAGAGAATACATTAGAAGTTTTTTCTTTTTCACCTTCAAGTGAGTACAAACAGTGAGTACAAGAGTAAAAACAAGATTCCCATTATAATTCAGACCTCTTCAAATCTTACTTTTCCTTGTCTAGTCTTTATATCCTGAGGTCCAAGATTGAAACAGGGACTCTGTGTGGAGAACAATGGCCGCTGGTTGCTCGGCTTTGTGACCGCATACCATGGAAGCCGCCATTGCTCCTCCATTGCTGTAGTACCTCCATTTGACCGCTAGGCCCCCATTGAAAAGCATTGGACTTTAGACACGTTAAAAACAACTTTAATGCCTGGTGCCTATTTTTTTTAAACTTTCTATGGCTACATATTCTTCCTGAGATAATGCTGGGCTCGTCAAAAACAGGCACCAGGTTGGTTTTCGTAAGATAATTTTTTGAAATCTTGCATAATTAATGAGGGGGCCGAACTTTGATTGACAGGCTGTTTCATTGGACTTTAATTATAGTAACACTACATTTTAATAATTATTTCAAGTTACTAGTTCTTACCTTCTGAAGTTTGAGAAATAGGAGAACCGTCGGAGGAGCGCAGATATGGCAGCAGTCAGGCATGGAGCTATTAGCCTTTAGCTTAGCTAGCCAAGGTTAGCATCAGAGCTAAAGACACGGGAGCAGAATGGGCGCGATTACGACCGAACTACACGCCCATACACACCCCGCGATGACAGAGTCTACAGTGAAGATCCCGCCCCTATGCCCTTTTTAGGAACATGCTTCGTCAGAGCTGGAGAGGAGGAGTCTGTGAATCCGCCATGAATTCCCCCATGAAAGTGTGTCATTCTGGTAAACGGGGAGGAGTGAGGAGGCGCTGTCTATTCTTTTTTACAGTCTATGGTGCAGAGTCTGCTCATCCATTGCACAAACTACAATTATTCTTTTTAAAGCTTGTATATTTAGAAATTACATTAAAAAAAAAAAAAAAAAAAAAAAAAGAAATTACATTTTGCAGACGTAACATTTTATCTTTTCCAATGTATTCAAGATTATATTACTCTCTGAACACAGCACTTAGGCTTCTGACTGTTAGTTTTTTACTTTTTTATGCTGACAGTTTCGGCAACAGCTGCTAGTGAAACACACCATGTCTCTACTCCAAATGTTTCAAGAACATCCTTAATTTTAATTTGGTTATGCGTCTTTTAAATATTTATGGGTGATAGATGTAAGAATGTTAGGCAGCTTTGTATCAGTTTGATACAAAGCTGTTTTGTTTCCAGCATTAGTTTTTTTTATCAAAGTTGATTTTATCTGCCTTTCTAATGTTGTTGTGCACATTTTATCATACTTTGCAAATCTTTGAAAAGAGCAATATAGATAAACCTAGAATAAAGGGATTTAATCGTGTTCTTGCCTGTGTTTTGGCATGGTGCTGCGAAGATGTGGGTTGCCCTCCAGGCAAGCTGTACAGGGAGTGTGAACGTGGAGAGGGCTGTCCCTTCAGCTGCGCTCAGGTCAGCGGCAGAGAGGGCTGCTACTCTGACAGCTGTGAGGAAGGCTGCCACTGCCCGCCACACACTTACCAACACCTTGGAGCGTGTATAGAGGTGGGGTCTGAGCAACTTGAATCTTGACAGTTGAAAACTAAGCAGTGATTACAGAAACTGATCCTGTGTGCTGTCTGTGTGTTCCAGGAGTGTCCATGTCTGGTGGATAAAGAGTTCCTGGCCTCGCTGCAGAGTGTTTCTGTCACACCAGTATCCTCTCTGCTCTCC
The DNA here is from genome assembly GCA_028564705.1 of Apricaphanius iberus. Taxonomy (NCBI): domain Eukaryota; kingdom Metazoa; phylum Chordata; class Actinopteri; order Cyprinodontiformes; family Aphaniidae; genus Apricaphanius; species Apricaphanius iberus. Next base: position 1,556,110 of record JAPXFQ010002533.1, on the reverse strand, counting down.
AACATCTCAGAAGGGATGGAGTTCATATCTGGAGATACATTAACGCATGACTGCAGCACCTGGTGAGCAGAGTTTTTTGGGTTTTTTTGGGATAAAAAAAAAGAAAATTAAATAATTATTTTTTTCTGCTTTAAGGCTGGATATGAAACATGAACATAATAGTGACATCTAGTGGGTGTAGGTTGTAGTTGCAATAATAGAAAAATCAGTCCATCTGCTGGGTTGCCAGGTTCGCTGCCGATACGCCCGGTGGCAAACCTGAACTGTGTCCAGTGAGGAATGTATCCTAGAGGAGTTTAACTGACAACTAACTTTAGCCAAGTTAGCTAGTGAGTTAGCTTAGCAATTCAGGAGGAAATTCGCTGTTTGTGTGTTTGATGCCGTAGAAATGCTCTAATGTAGGATACACCTAAATTTACCCTAGTTTCTGCTTTTTCTCGGTCACTTCTCCCCTGAGATGGATAACAATGTCTAAGGGGCTCTGATGCAGCTGCTGGACTTGTTGACTCCGCCATTTTTCCCAGTGCCAGCCGAGCTGAGTCTAACACATTGTTTGAACATAGAGACCGTATCTGTCAACCCACAAATGTGGCTGCTCATAAATAAGAGATGTAAAAATAACATAATTTCTGCCCCAGTTATTATATTTTAATTCAGACAGATTTTTAAGGAAATTTACTTTAAAATTGCACCCCTCTAAACAACCTGTGGAGGTTGCATTTTTTTCTAAATCTAGCTTTTTATGAAACTGTTCCAAAGTCAACCTTCAATATACCCAGGAATCATGTTCAATTTCCTGTAGCGGCTGTGAGTATGGCAGGTGGAACTGTTCCCTGGAGTTCTGTCCAGTCGATGGCGCTTTGTCACCCTGGGGCCCCTGGAGCCCCTGTTCCCTCTCCTGTGGAGGCTTGGGTGTGAAGACTCGCTTCAGGGGTTGTACACAGCCAGCCCCAGCGCACGGTGGGAGAGACTGTCAGGGGCCCCTCCAGGACACCACCTACTGCCAGGCCCCTGACTGCCAGCCTTCTATTCTTCCCACAGTGGAACCAGCTATTCCAGGTAGCATCTTTGCTTTAAGTGAAACATTTTACTGCATCTACACATCATCATTTTACTGATTTCTAAGATTAAATGTGTGTTTGATATAAAATCCCTGTTTTTTATTGATTTTTTTCACCTGCTAACAGCAATTTTACTCAGTTTTTTAAAAACTGTAATTAGACAACATGCCTAAATACTGCTAGTGTTGATTAAATACTCATATTAGAAAAGAAACATCATGTCGTCACTGTAAAACTGGGTTTACTAAGATTGTAAAACAAAAATTGGATATTAGTGGAGTCTAGCATCTTATGTTAGAGATTAGCACTGCTGGCACAGCAAGCTTTACTTAAACTATCACTGTGGTTCCTTGTGTTGGCAGCTTCTTATCCTAGCTTACGTATGTGTATTGTCAAGGTTGAAAGTCAAAAAAAGATGAACCACAGCAGCTTTTCTGTAGTCCATTATTTTAGCCTTCCTGTAACCTGCTGAGAATATCACACTCTTAAAGCATATGTTTCAGCATTCTGTAGATGTTTTCTTTTAAATGGCTCATTACATTTGCGCTTGCTTTGACTTTATTTTGTAACATAATACTGAAAATAGATTACTTTTAATCTCATTTATCAGCAACAACTGAAGTATGTTGTGGTCAAAGATTAGAAAAAGATCAGACTTTTGTCCTTCTGACTGCTTAACGATCAGGATCACCAGTTTATTCCTCGATGCACCTCAAGTACTGAAGTTGCTCCATCTTCTTACCTACTCCTGTCTCGTCTCTCTTAATAGAGGATTCAGGCTTTTCTCCATGGTCACTGTGGAGTTCCTGCACCAAAACCTGCACCGATGTTCAAACCCCTGCTTTAAAGTCTCGTCATCGATTTTGTGCCAAACCTCCCTGCTCTGGAAGCTCTCACCAAGAGAAGGCATGCAACCTACCACAGTGTCCAGGTATGACTGTCGCACCCTGTCTCAGTCAATTATGGCAGATATAAAAAAGTAGTAAAGGTTTTTCGCAAAACAAATTGCAGAACAACTTTCTGTTTTATGTATTCCAATATTTAATAATAATAAAGTAACACCAGGTGTTGTTACCCCCAAGGAACCAACCTTGGTATAATAGTTACAAGAAACCTTTTTATTCTTTCTAACCCTAAAACCATGAACTTTAATTTGCTTAATGTTGGGATTTTATGAGCATTTTTTTAAAGTCCTATTTGCGTCCATGATTTTAATTAATTTTTAAATCACAGTTTCGTATCAAATATTTAGCCTTTAAACCAAAAATATGTTGTTACTATATGTAGTTTGTGAACTAAATGTTTATCTTTGAACTACATATTTGGTTAGCAAGCTGAACTACTGAGCTAAATGTTTATCTGTGAGCTCAGAGATAAATATTTAGCGAATGAAAAATGTACTTGCTGATAAGTAGAAGTGAACTACCGAAATAAAAACTGGTTCTTGCAAACCTCTACATAAACCCTTGCCAGACTGAATGTTGTTCAATGTCACCTTAAACCCTTAATCGACCCTGGGGCATTTTTTCGTGCAGAGGATCCCCAGTGTTGCATTTATCTGAGGGACTATTAAAGTTTAACATTTTCTCCCTGACATGTCCAATATGTTAGCTTAGAACGTAGGATAAGCCATTTTAACACAATTACCGTCATTTACCAATGGATTTATAACAGCAATGACTTCACTAGCAGCGAAGGTTTATATTGAGGTTTGCAAGACCAAGCTTTTATTTTGATAGTCTATTTCCGCTTATTGGCAAGTGAATTAGCATATTAGCTGAATATATAGATCTGATCAAAAATTGTTTGTAGCTACAACCTACTAAATATTTCGTTTGTAGATTGAATAATTAGCTTGCTAATTAGCCTGCAAGTTTGGAGACAAATATTTTGTTTGTAAATTAAATATTGTTCACAAAGAAAACTTCTTTCCTGAATATTTACTTTAAGAAAGTGACATTTATAAATGAAATATCAACAACAGATGCAAATATGACTCTGAAAAATGAACCCTTGTTTTTTCTCCTATGACAGGATAAAAATAATAAAATTATTTGACTGTGTAATTTAACATCAGCATACCATACTTTCGTTATGGAACTATTACGTTGTGCAAGACACCATAGACTGTAGTTTGCTACAGACACTTCACCGTAGTCTGTTTCTACAAGAGCAAGAAAGAAAAAATAAAATACTGTATGCATCACTGAACCATTGGGAACTCAGATTGTTCTCCAAAGATATTTACACTACATACATTACAGGTGAGATGTGCATAGGAGCCAACTGCGTCGCGAGGAACTGCTCGTGGATGGAGTGGGGGGAGTGGGGAACCTGCTCTCGGTCCTGCGGAGTCGGTCAGCAGCAGAGAATCCGAACTTTCGTCCAGCCTGCTGGTAACGGTTCGTGGTGTGAGGACATTGTTGGAGGGAACCTGGAGAACCGCTTCTGTAACATCCGGCCCTGCAGAGGTCAGTACGGTGTGTCATTAAAGCAATACGGTTGATGATGATAAAGCTCTTATTTTTCATTAATGTGTCTTTATGAAACAGTGGATGGAGGCTGGTCCAGGTGGAGTCCCTGGTCCCGCTGCGATCAGCGCTGCGGGGGAGGCCGCTCCATCCGCACCCGCTCCTGCTCCAGCCCTCCACCCAAGAACGGGGGAAATAAATGCATGGGGGAGAAGAACCAGGTCAAACCGTGCAACACCAAACCTTGTGGTGAGGTTGACCAGACACACTGCCACTCTCTTTGTCTTCTAGATCACTCTGACCTTTCCAGATCCTCATCCTGTGCATGAATGAATCCTCAATAGTTCAGCATGTGGCCATCTTGTTTCAAGTCTTTGTGTTGAAAAAGTCAGCATGGCCCGTGACCAGCACTCTAGTGGAGGCTTGTTATGTGGAAACAGTGCCTGCAGCATCCTCAGGAAATCCCTGACCTTCTGTCTGTGTGCTGTCAGATGAGGAAGGGTGTCCAACAGGCCGGGAGTTTGTGACGTGTGCCAACCAGTGTCCTCAGCGCTGCTCCGATCTGCAGGAAGGCATCGAGTGCCAGGGCGCCACCGAATGTCAGCCTGGCTGCCGCTGCCCTAAAGGTACTCAACTTTTAAATCTATTCATGCTTTCATCTTATTTTGTTTCCCCACATATTGGTTTATAAATGATTCCTGTAGGTGTTGACAATCAGGTAGGTATTTTCAAAGGGACCTCTTGAGTTATTTCCGCTATTATTCACATAAACCAGCTCTGGATCTGATTCAAACGCATCTTTAAAGGTTCATGTGATGAAGTAAAAGTAGATTAAGAAAGCTTTATATAAAATGTGTAGGATATTTGATGGTTTCTTTAATTTACTTTGAGTTCTATCAAAAATCTGTTCTAAAAAATAAATTATTTAATCATCCCTGTGTTACCGGATTTTTTTCTGCGCTGCATTGGTTATAAATGAAGGCTTTACTGTCACAGAGTTTGTCTTTTCAGATGGACGAATTCACTTTTTTTATGTGTCGATAATTCGTAAACAGAAAAACAACCACATTATAGACATAGCTAAGACAGCTGTTGCAAAATCTTGATGTGAAAAAAAAAAACTTCCAGTCTACTAACTTCCTTCCCCACTCGTGCTGCATGTGTGTCCAGGTCAGTTGGAGCAGGACGGCGCGTGTGTGGAGGCGTGGCAGTGCGACTGCCTGGACCTGCTGGGCAACGTTTGGGCGGCTGGCAGCTGGCACCAGGTGGACTGTAACAACTGCAGCTGCTCTGACGGACGGCTCCTCTGCACCAATCACAGCTGCCTCCCCGCCTGCGCCTGGAGCTCGTGGTCCAGCTGGGCAGCGTGTAGCGTTTCCTGTGGGCGGGGTCAGAGAACCAGATACAGGTAGGGAAAAGAAACACTGAAACAGAGGAAGAATCAGCAAACTCCCATTTATTTATTTTATACTTACTGATATTTCAAGTTTTAAGGATATTTTAAACTTCTGCTAAAATGTTCCCGCATGAGAAAATTTCTGTCTTGTCTAAGAAGATCTTCATCTAACCTTCAAAAAGTTTCGGATACCTTTGGTGTTTTCTCATAATTTACACCTAACACAGTGCCTTCCAAAAGTATTCATATCTCTTGAACATATTCACATTTGGTTGCATTCCAACCATAAACTGTAATGTGTTTTATTGGAATTTTATGTGACAAGACAAACACTAAATAGGGCATAATATTAAAACGGAAGGGAACACCTGGGAACAAAAAAAATTGTCTTGTCACATATTCCCAATTTGGTTTCAGTGTAAACTAGGGATGCATAGATACAGATCATGTGTATCGGGGCCTATACCGTTCAAATGTACTCCTACGGTTATCAGTTAGTTAACCGATACCATGAACCAATACTTAAAATTTGGAAACTCTGCAATAATTTCACAGAAAGTTTTATTTTTCATTTGAATTTTTTGTTTTTTGGTCATTTTCTAATTTACCATCATTTGTTGCAACAAGCGGAAAAGAAAATAACACGTCTTCTTATTAATTTGATTTTTTTGTGTGATAGAAGTATCTGCATTGGATACTCTGTATCGGCCAGTACCAAGTATCGGTACCGTATGCATTGATCTGGCTGCTGGGAGGTGATCCACCCCAAATTCAAGTTTTCTACGACTTCTAGCAGGTTTCCTCCAGGCGTCATCTCTCCATAACTCTTACCAGCTCCTCAGTACTTAAAGCAGACAGTGTCCCTAAAGCCTAGATTATACTTCTAATGCTGCGTTCAGACCGCAGGCTTTGTCTGTGTCAGCAACGTCAAGATTACATGTTAAGTCTACGGTTGAGGCTGTTCGAGGAGCATCGCAGTCTCTACGGCTCTTTGTGAGCTTTGGCTCCTTCAACTTTTTAAGCTTTTCCTGCGTTTCAAGCTTAAAATCGCATAACGCTAGCAACGCGGAAGTTCAGCTACTTTAACTTTTGATGGTCCTAATGCTCTTGACGCAGCATGGCAACCAATCAGAGCCTCTCACTGTAGTGACGTTGCCCGAAGTCAACCTAGATCTGCTAGTGTTTAAAACATCCAGCAGAGAAAGACCCACCTACTAGCTTCAGCTTAAAAATGTATCTTCTGTCTATATGCGTCGAACTAGTCGCTTCGTGAGCGTTGCTTGATGCTGACAAAGCTTGCGGTCTGAACGCAACGTGAGTCTACGTCGTAACAGATTGAAGCAGCGCCATTATCCGTCGACTTAGGAGCTGTCCGTCACCTACGCCAGGATGGACGGAGTAGAGCCCAGTTTTCTAACTATCCGTCTCCGTCACCTCAACAACAGCTGGAGATCACCATAGAACGGTGCTCTATAGTCAATGTAATCAGTAATCCATAATCAACACAACATTTGTGTACTACATGTCTAATACTGCAAGGACAGTTTATGTAATGTGGTCTTTTGACAATTTTGAGCATTTTGAGGAGGGGGAGGAGTTCACAAGCTGAGGAAAATAACCTGTAGTTGACCAAAAACAACACAGCAACAGTAGGCAAAACTTCCATGAAAATCAGCACCCCCTGCTGTCCTGGTGGGGAATTGCTTTACAACTGAAAAACCAAGAGAGAACTAGTTTGTGTCTGGGTGCAAATTTGATTGAAGGAGAAGTATAAAGTAGGCTTAATATCTGACGGTGCAACTGCTATATTTCACTGTGGGGATCGTACATTCAGGGTGATGTTCAATATATTACATGCAGGTCAAAATGTTCCATTTCGGTCTCATCAGACCAGAGCACTTTCCATCATTCCTTTAAACCTAGAGCTTTGGAGCGTTTGACTCACGGTTCACTGTCCTGTTGTCCTACCAGAGCTTGAGATCTCTGCAGCTCCCCTAGAGCAACCACTTGCTCCTTGGACTCTTTTCTGAGTAATCCTGTGTAGGTGTGTGAACATGTCTTATTGCATCTCATTAGTAAGCCTCTTTAGGCTTTTAGTGGACAGTTTGGGGTCAGACAGGTGTTCAGTGCTTCATGGAAGACAGAGTGGGCTTTAGTGTAAAACAAACCAACCCCGGTCCTCCAGATCCACTCTCCTACAGTTGAATCAAATGGATGAACCGTTACCAGCTCTTTACCAAACCTGATGGTATTTTGAAGAGGTAACACAATCCTTTAATTCAGTGTGTTGGAACAGCAATCCATCTAAAACCTGCAGGACAGTAGATCTCTGGGAAACAGGGTTGGAGACTACAGGATTAAACACTTCCAGCAATGACTGATAAGTCTGAGTCTGTGGACTGTGTGTATCTCCAGCCTTCGTAAGTTCAGGGTAATCTTTTTTACCTTACTACTTGCCTATCTGTAGTTTTGATATTTCATATCTTTCTGTTGGGCAGAGATGCAGGAAAATATCTATTTGTGAGTCCTTATAGTATGTTGTGTCAGATCCCTGATCCCAGAGACTGAAGGAGCAGAATGCGATTTTGAGGAGGTTCAGCACAAAGACTGCAACCCTGGACCCTGCCCGTCTCTCTGCCTTCATGATCACCAGGAGCTTAGCGTGGGAGACACCTGGCTGCAGGGAGAGTGTCAGCAATGGTGAGATGAAAGAAGATAAACTGAGAGGAGAAAGAAACTTTAAGTGGGAACCGGCAGAGAAAATTTCTGCAAAAGCATCTACGTTTTTCTTTTTGATTTTCTTTTTGCTTTGCTTTGTATCTCAGCATATGCACCCCAGAGGGAGTCTACTGCCAAGACATTGACTGCAGAGGTAGGTCACTTAATTCATTCTAATCACTTAAACACAAAGGTGACCTAAGGATAGGGAAACTGTGTACTGTAGGGATGTAATGGTCATATTAGGATTTTTCTGTACGGCCCTGACAGTTTGGTATACACATTAACCAAATTAATCCATCTGTTTTATACTTAAAAACCTGCAGAATGTTTATTTTCAGAACTTAAGAGCCCAGTGGAACAATCCTCAGAGCAACAGGGACAAAAACAAAACGGAAAGTACTCCCAGATATCACTAAACTCTGCTAGTTGGAAACATTAATGCTTTCTCATTCAGCCGCAGTGGAAACAGAACAATGGTTCTGATACTGGACACTGATACTGGAGAAGAACCAGGTGATGTACTCATGGATACCAATACCATCTAATCAGCCCAAACTCCTGAATAACTATAAAATACAAGTCAGTGGAAATGGTTGAGAATGGCAATCCCCAACATTTTCCCATGCTGCATTCAAGTACTGCTGGGGACTAGGCTGTTGAAATATCAAAACTACTCTAAAGTAATTTATTAAGGTTTTTAATCTCAAATATGGCTTTTTTTAAAAACCTTTCTCTACATTAACACTGACTGGCTAGATTGTTTTCTGCTCTGGAGAGCTGCTGGCATAAAAAGGAGAGAAAATATTACAGGATGACATAGCCAGTCAGTTCTATACTTTCAACTTCTTAAGTTACTGAGCATAAAATCAATTTCAGGAACTGAAAGGAAGGAATTCAAAAAAAAGGTTACACCTAAATGCAGATTAAATAAAATTAAATTAATATTTGTATTTTTTTAAATAAAGTTTACCAAAAACATGACTGTAAAGACCCAAATTCATACCGAACTGTTATTTTTTTTGGGTATCATTAAATATCTATTGTACACTAATGTTAAACTGTAACGGAACTGTGTACTGAGCAAACTTTATCCTGCTGACCTCTGTGGCTTTGTTTTTAAAACTACACCAAAGGTTTTACAAATGCAACCCGTGATCAGTTTGAAGAATATATATGTTTTAACAATTTTGTATCTTGTGCTGTTCAGGCTTAGCTCTAACTATTTTGTTTCTAATGCCGAAAAATTCCCCAAAATAAATGCCCCCTTTTTATGTCTTCACAAATTGAATCGAGCTTTCTTAAATCTCAAACTGAGTTTTAAAGTGTAAAATAATCTAATTCAGGTTTGGGTCAGACTAAACACGTAGAGATGATCAAACGCTGTCCAGATTCTTGAAAAAGTTAGTTAACCAGAAAAAACTCTGATTCCAACTTCAGCTGGAGAAATCCATATTTTCTCCCTGTACTTACTAAGTAACAACACAAGGGGTCGCTTTTCCCCCATTGACTGAACATGAAATTGAGCAATTGAAAGCATGTTTCAGTAACAAGTGTCATAACCTTCCTTTTTTTCTTAAAGTGAGCTTAGCGCCTCCTGATGGATTTGCAGGAAGTCATGTTGTCATTATAAATCATAACTGATAACTGAGAAAATTATGCTTTGCGTTTGCAGTGGACGGTGCTTGGACCCCCTGGTCAGTGTGGTCTGACTGCTCTGTGACCTGTGGTCAGGGGACGCACGTTCGAACCAGAGCCTGCATCAACCCCCCGCCGCGAAACAACGGCTCTCACTGCAGCGGACCGGCGAGAGAAACACAGCAGTGTCAGACGCCTCCATGTTTGGGTTCGTATACACCATCCTGAAGCTCTGAATCCTTGTGTGCAGCTTAATTAAACACGCCCATACCTGAAATAATCTGTTCTACCTCTCACCCTGCCGCTGCTTCAAACAGCCGATGGACGTCATGCGGTTCCTGTTTCATCTCTTTGATTTGTCTTGCCTCCAGATGACCTTTGCCCATGGTCGCCATGGTCACCTTGCTCCCGGAGCTGTGGTGCGGGGTCAGTGTCGCGACGCAGGGAGTGTGTGTGTGAGCAGAGAGCTGAAGCTGAGTGCCCCCCTGAGGTCGAGGCAGTGAGGAACAGTGAGGAGACCCAGCTGTGCTACCACCAACCGTGTCCGGGTACAGACTCCCAAAAATCCACAATCAGGGGGTTCATAAACATAATATGACTTCATTAAACGGCAAAGGGTTATCAGTTAGCATTATTTCAAATCTTCCTGCTGTTTTGGGCTTTTGCTTTGTTATTTGTTACCACATTACTGTTCGAGCAGAAGAAAAAACCTTAGATAGACAAGGCAGTGGGAAGTAGGGGTGCAGAGGGAGCTGAAGCCTTCCCTGGTGGATAATAAATAATATGCATGTTGAATTTATGCAAGAAAAAGTAAATTAAATGTTTTGTTAATTAATTTTGAATTTAGCAAACACAAATCCATACTATTATTTTTGAAATATGTAAATGCTGTTTTTCATATTTGATAGTATTTTATGAAGGACCAAAGCTAACATTATCAAAAATAGAAGCAGGAATATATATACCTTTTTTTTATTTCTCCTTATTTGTTTGTTTTTGTGAAGCAATGTATATATTTAGTTTTTCTTTTCCCTCATTTGTGCTTTTTTTGCGAAGAAATTGATCTTTTTTTGTTTTTCCTTTTTAGGATTTTTGGGCCAGAGTGGCCTTTATGTAGTTTATATAGTGGATAGAGTTTGAATGGGGAGAGAGGTGGGGGAAGACATGTGGTAAAGAGTTGCCTGGGATGGGACTCAAACCAGGGACAGCCACGTTGAGGACTGAAGCCTCTGTATATGGGGCGCCTGCTCTTACCACTACGCCAAGCGACGGCCCTTTCCTTTTCCTTATTATGTGCATTTTCAGATAGATAGATAAATAGATGGATGGATGGATGGATGGATGGATGGATGGATTGATGGATACATGGATTCTGCTCCTCCCTGTTTATTGAACAATAGTGGAGGAGTTGGACCAGGAAGGGCAGCCTTCCGCATTTGCATAATAAAAACCAGACCATGTCATGTAAAAACAATGAATGCATTATAAGGAAAGGGAAAAAAATATATATAGTTTTTCTTGACAAAACTGCATGTAATAGGAAAACACTAACAAAAGTAAAAACAAAACACATACATTTCTTCACAAAAATGCCCTTATAAGGAAAACACAAAAATATATATTTCTTCATAAAAATGCACAAATAAGAAGAAATAAAAACACAACATATAAATATACATCTATCTATCTATCTATCTATCTATCTATCTATCTATCTATCTATCTATCTATCTATCTATCTATCTATCTATCTATCTATCCACTTTTATTTGTAATTATGTCAGTTTTGGTCACATGTCACACAACATGGCAAGCTGGAAGCAAATACCAGATTTTCTTTTTAACTCTAAATAAATAAAATAGGCTAAAATTCCACTGAAATGCTGCCATAGGCTTTCAGATCACAGCACGGGTCCCTGAAACAGACGAAACAAAACCTGAAGCCAATGAGAAAAATGGAAGCATTGTGTGTGTGTGTGTGTGTGTGTGTGTGTGTGTGTGTGTGAATGATCACATTACCCCCATAGGAAGATATGTTCCCACGGCTATGTAGATAGAAATAAATGTGTAAAAGTTCCCCTAAGTGCTGGTTTGTTTGTTTTACAGACTGCCCAATGTCTGCATGGAGTGTTTGGTCTCGATGCTCATGTGAGTCTCAGAGGCGGCAGAGCTATCGTGTAGCACTCACCTCAGCCACAAGGGGGCAGCAGTGCACTCCTGTGGAGACGCAGAGTCAGGCGTGCAGTCTCAAACAGTGTGATGGTGAGTCAAAAACTCTGTGTTAATCCTGCTTACTGAGCACATCCCTCACATATTCCTCTCTTTGAGCGATTGTGTTTGTTTGACACTTCTATTCAAAGAGTTTTCAGTTCAGAGATTCAATTTGGAGCCATTTTAACCACCCTGTCTTTCGGCGTTTAGCCTGCGAAGCCCCGTTCGTTTACTCAGCGTGTGGAGCGCCCTGTGAGAAGCAGTGTGCGCTGATGGGCAGCGAAGATCTGTGCCTCGGTGTCAGGGAATGCACACCTGGCTGTTACTGCCCAGAGGTGAACTTCTAGTCTCTTATCTACCTTAACTCTATTGTACATTTCTTTATTTATAAAGTCTATTAGAAACACACGCTGTATGAAGACAAAATGTAGACTGTTTTTATTCCTATCTAAAGACTTCACAGCAGTTAACCTGAATAACTCTCACATCTTATATATGGGGGTTAGAAGAACATAATGCAAACTGAAATATTATTGAAAATAGAATATTTGATCATAGAAAACTAAGTTACGAAAAACTATATCCAAAACCAGTAGTACAGCTAGTAAAGTAGTCGAGGCAATGAGAATGACAAAGGGACAAAATGAAATGATAACAGGGTTGAGTAGCTGGAAGATCTGACCATAGATCTATGGGATCCGTAGGTTTATTTACTGGGAAAGTGGTTAACGGATTGGCCCTTCCATGCTGACATTCTTCCATTGGACTAGTCACACAGATAGTAAACAAATGCTGAAGTCAGTAAAGGCAGGATGTGCACAATGATCGAAGAAATGGAAGAAAACAACGCTGCAGCACAGTAGATTTTGTAACTACCACACTGATTGTGTTACACAGAACATTGTTGCTCGGTGTGTTGTTGTTGTTCCCGTTTCTGAGGTCTCGTTACATCCTGAAGGGGGAGTTCCCAGGCCCCTGATAGCTCGGCTTCTCCTAACTGTCGTTTACATTCAAAGAAATTCAATTTCCAGTCCCATCATCTGGGTATGCAAAGCACATCCAGTTAGGTTACACAAATCTGTTAAACAAAAACAGTCATGTAGTTAAGTTTTTTCACTTCTCCATCCCGATCCGGGGTCCGTACACTGCAGTCTCATGAGGAAACGCAGCTTTTTGAGCTAAAGTTTTTCTTGCTCTCGAATACAAATATTTCTTCAAGTACTTGTTTGGAGTAAGTATTCGTAAAAAACACGTTATTTGTGCCTTTCCGAATATCAAATTCAGATCCACCCATACTGGGTACCTTAGTCTTATTTATCCAACTCCAGTTTGGTTTGATAAAAGTCATCTAAGTTGTATACATGTATTTTGATCGTCCAATTTCAGTCGGACTTAAGCAACAAGTTGAAGCACTGATTGAGGGCACTCAGTATTTAAACAGTTGTAATGTGCGGACATTTAGCAAATTCCTTAAAGGGATGATTTTGAATAGATATACACTTAGTTGAGAGGACCAGGCTAAAGGATCGATCCTGATAGAGAAACATCCGGTGAAATTACCCTGAAGTTCTTATACTGGACACACACCTGTAACACACCTGTTAGAGGTAATTGAGGAAACCTGAGGAAAAAGCCTGAAAACAAGTTGGATATTTACATCTACAAACAAAACCAAACAGTAGAGAAAAATAGAAAGTAAAAGCAAAAACTATGGTGGAATATGGATAAAAGAAAGAAATACAATAATATATTAAACAAAATGAAAGTCCTCTAAATTCCTTTGAATAATGTAAATCTAAGAGTTTTGATTCAATATGGAGCCAATGTCGGAAGTGAAACCTAAATGTGGCAGGTAACGTTTAGCCACCCTTTGTTATGCTGCGTTCATACCGGTCACCGCGTCCAGGCATCAAATCGCTCAAACGGAAGAAAGTGGATTTTTTGAAATTAAAACCTACTATTGAAAAATGTTTCACTTCTTCAGTACTACTGCATTCATATATATACAAAAATGTACTTGCATCTAAACTATACAGGTTCATCCATGAATGTCCAGCAAGCATGTCACAGACAGAAAGCAAACATGCATATAAAGGAAAACTACACATCAGCTTTCTTTGGCCTAATGCAAAGAAAGAAAAAGAGTCTTTTGGTCTTATTGTTCCCTGTTTCATTAGTAGATAAGTATGTGATCTGTATGTTTGTTGGAGGAGATAGTTCTCAATATTAGATGGACTACTTAATTGTATTGCAGTCCTCACCATTTCTCAAAGGTAAGATTTTATAAGATTTTCTAAGTATTTTTAATTAAAAAAATGTTTTAACTTCCTGGAGGTGATGAATAACTATATATTTGAACAAGGTAAAAAAGTACATTTATGGTGTTTATAATATATTCACTTAAAATGCAACAGTCAGCTCAATAAACAGAAGATCACATTAGAAAACCAAAGCTTGTGTAAACTTTTCTATATCTGTGTCTGAGTTTTTAGTTAAAATATGTTTAACCATAATTCGGTGGGCAGAGTATCCACACTTTTCTCAAGTAAGAGAAGCCATTCTTTGTAATAATGTTACTCAAATAAAAGTTAAAAGAACAGCATTGCAAAACTACTATTCAAAGTATATCTTTTCCAAAAAGTTACTGAAGTAAAATTAACCGAGTAAATGTAACTTGTTGCTAGTTTTCCAATAAGTTAGCTAACTTGGTATTAGCTACAGATGACCTGGTGCCAGAGGTGTGGAGGTAGCAGTCGTTTTATTTAATCCTTTAGGATTTTAAGTCCCGTTGGTTTAACGTTAAATGTGTCGGGGCGAAATCTGATTTCTTTTTTGGCAACACCCTCTATATGTACATAAACTGTTTTTGTTATACATCATTGGAAAGCTAATATTTTTGTGATTCCAATGATGTATGCCAATCAAGGGTACAATCTGAACTGTAGATACAGTTTGTGCGTTTGTCAAACCACTCAGAAAGAAAACTGGATTACAACTTAATGTTTGATGCCACAAATCACTGACAGAACCGAGCCATCCTGTCTTTTATGTTCACAACAGTCCAATGAATCTATTCCCATAAAATATATAGTTCACAACAAGTCTTTTGTCTGGATTCCAATAAAATCTGTCATTAAAAATCTTGCCAGTTTTCTTCCTTGAATGTACTTATTACAAAGTTTTCATTAGAATGACTATTATCATATTCATATTACCCAAAAATAACACAGAATAACTCTTCTTCTGCTTTGTTGTCATGGTAGCCGGTGATATGGGGGAATTATTTCAAGATTAGGTTCTATTTAATGATTAGTAATTATTAGTAAATGCATCAGGAGTATATGGCATAACTCAAGGGATTCAATGAAGATAATGAAGTTGAAGAAGACTGGTTGTTTCAGTGACTGTGGTCTAACTGAAGGACTCTCATTGTTACATGTGTAGAAGAGACCAAATATACCTGACAGAAAGTTTGGATGCCCAAAGAGGTGCTTTTTTACTTCTATAATACAATATTTTCAAAACACCAATGGAGACTCAATCATCCTTATCTTCATCCCTTTCAAATTCTGCTTTATCACTGGCAAGCAACAAATTATTGAACTACTGCCACCGACTGGCATGGTGTGTGAACCAGAATTCCACTTAAGGTTGGTGTTGTATTGACGTCAATCCTGTTTGTGCTAGCTTCGGTTTTGCTTTTATTGAGGGAAGCTCTAAAGTCTCTTTGGCTTACAACCATATTAAAATATGTTCCTTACCTCCTCCAAAAGTTAAAATTAATACAGCAGCATCTGCTAGTTGTCGCAGTTCGATACATTGATTGCATGGTTGCAATTTAATTTGTACCAGAATTGTAATACGTCTTTGGCGATACCTGAATGGGCGGGGCCTGGCCGACCCGTTAGAACCAGGTCTGAGCTGCAGACAGAGTGAGGGACATACAGTTGGGGAAAAAAGTATTCTATTGTAATTTTGATCATAAGTATACCTCAACCATAAGATACAATGAGAAAAAAAATCCTGAAAAATCACATGGTCTGATTTTTAAAGAATTTCTTCGGAAATGATGGTGGAAAATAGGTGTTCGGACAATAACAAAAGTTCATATCAATAGCTTGTTAAATGCTCTTTGTTGGCAATGACAGAGGTGAAATGTTTTCTGTAAGTCTTCACAAGGTTTCCACACACTGATGCTGATATTTTGGCCCATTCCTCCGTTCAGATCTCCTCTAGAGCTTTGATGTTTTGGGGCTGTCATGCAAACAGTTCCATTTTGGTTTCAAATGATCATATGACATTATCCCATTCCTCTTCTGGATCATCCAAATGCTCTCTAGCAAACTTCCTACGGGCCTTGACATGTACTGGCTTAAACAGGGGGACACGTCTGGCACTGCAGGATTTGAGTCCCTGGCTCTCTGCAGTTCATTCACTACGTCCCCCTATTGGGTTCTGGCATTTTTGGTCACCAGTCTTGTGATCATTTTGACTCCATAGGTTGAGATCTTGCATGGAGCTCCTAATCCAAGGAGAGTATCAGCAGCCTTGTATGTCTTCAATTTTCTAATAATTACTCCCACAGTTGATTTCTTCACACTAGACTGCTTACCTATTGCAGATTCAGTCTTCTCAGCCTGGTGCAGGTCTATAATTTTTTTTCTAGTGCCCTTTGTCAGCTCTTTGGTCTTGGCTATAGTGGAGGTTGGAGAATGACTGTTTAAGGTTGTGGACAGGTGTCTTTTGTACTGATAATGAGTTCAAACAGATGCCATTAATACAGGTAACGAGTGGAGGAAAGAGGAGTCTCTTACAGAAGAAGTTAAAGGTCAGAGCCAGAGCTTTTTTTTAAGTTACCAAATAATTATTTGCCACCATTATTTGCAAAAAAAAAACTCTTTCAAAAACAGGCCATATAAATCTTTTCCCCCTCATTTTGTCTCCCATATTTGAGGTATATCTATGATGAAAATTACAGTCCTCTCTCTTTAAGTGAGAGAACTTGCACAACTGGTGAATAACTAAATACTTTTTGCCCCACTGTAAATAATAGGAAGTGGAATTGGTGGACTTGATTGATTGATTTTATTATACCGTTTTTGTTATAGAATATGATACAGCTTTGGACCATACATAAAAAACAAAGCAAAAAAATAAAGTCAGAATAAAACAATAAAGCCCTGGGGCTTAATCCATTGTGGTCCATTGAGGCAGCAGACCAATCATCAATCACCACATCCATACATATATTACATCCATCTAGACAATACAGTAAAAAACAAGTAATTGATTAAATATTTGAGGACAGCCCCATGCACGATCTTATGGACTAAGCACAGGTGAATCTGAGATACTCTGTCTTCTACTTTTAACCACCCAATAGTCTAAAAATGAGAAGTGTCAAGATGAACTCTCATGTGAAGGTTCAAACTAGTCCATATAACCTTATTTTGAACAGTCTGAAGCCTATGTGTCAGGTGCTTCAAGACACCATTGTACCATGAGCAGCATGCATTGTCAAAATAAGTCTGAATTAGAATCAGAATCAGAATCAGCTTTAATGGCCAAGTATGACACAGACAAGAATGATGCATACAAGGAATTTACAGATACAGTACAACCTGTCCAAGATCATTACAAACAACAACAACAACAAACAGATCCAGGTCACTGTTGGGCATGCAGCCACCGAGCGGCGCTCCCGTTTATGAAACATAGAGAAGTAAACATCTGGTAGGGGAGGGTTCCACGGTGAGGGGGAAAAAACGCTCAACTGTGTTGTGGGTCCGTACAGCACTCACAACGCAGGTAATAGAAAAAACCACACCAACAAACATTTAAGCACATATTCAGACATTAACAATGACACATCAGGAAGGATGGGCAGGTATGAGCTCCAGTCCACAGGTTAACGCGCTGCCATCGAGGCGCGCTGTTATCCAGCTTCCTGTTGCAGGAGAGAAAATGAGGAGACAGCGAGACGGTGTGTGTGAATGTGAGTGTGTGTAACCATGTCAGTGTGTGCGTCAGTAGATGCAGGTGTACGGGGGAGAGGAGACTCTGTTGACATTCTTCTCAGGGACATTTGATTAGGACCAGGTTGAAGGTCTTCATGGGAGCCAAAATATAAAATTGTTTGGATTTCAGGGAGAGATCAAATATTCCTCTCTGTCCCTTCAGTCTGTCAGTGGTTTCTTTTTTAGTCTAATTCAGCCAAATTGTAGTTCAAATTAAAGTTCCAAATCCAAATTAATTCCCAGATTAATAGTTCCAAATCCAATTAATTTCCAGTTGCCCCAATCCGCACCGACAGTTTCTCCAAGTCCGATGACAAATTGCAGATGAGTCCCAGAGCGCCGGCCAGATCGCCTCTTACAGCGTCTGTTCTGCGTCCCAGCTCCCCCAGCATTTGGTTCTGAGTACCATCAGTACGAATCAACGCATCCGGCTGTTCCTTCAGCCGTCCAATCGCTTCCAGAACAGTGACCAATCTCGACCGTGTTTCAGATCTTTGTCGCTCCATTTTTCGGTAGTTCCTGTAACTGCCCATTCCAATCAGCAGAAACCCGATCACCATGATTGACACCCCGGTTGACCCTTACCGGTGCTTCGTAGAGTTGAGTAGATTTTATCAATAACATTCAGAGACCAGCTGACCATTTCCATCTTCGCTTATTCAGTTTGGTTTCGGATAAAATTGCCAAAAGATACTCCAGATAGAGGCACAGGAGACAGAGAGCTGTGGGATAAGACACAGGAGGAGGAGGGAGGGAAAAAAGCGACCGTCCTCGCTGAGAGCTGAGCAACCAAAGCTGCTCATAGCCTACTGACTGACATCCACCTACCCTTTTAGAGCACTTGCCAGGGTTAGCATTCCTTTCCTGTCCACAAACCTTGAGATTCTGGCCAAGAAACATACTCTTTGATTAATCTTGGCAAGTACCTTTTGCTCTTGTCCCACTCCAGACAGGTGGCAGTCCAGCACACAACCAAGATAACTGAGTTCTTTACAGTAATCACATAATCTCCAACCAAAACCTTAAAACCAGGGGATATTTTCAGTTTCATCTTTGACCCAGACAGTATAGCTTCCTTTTTCCCTTGATCAGTATTTCTAGTAGAGAATTTACCCTTTAAACTATAAACAATTAACAAAGGAGGCGTATTTACTCCTAAAAGGATTGTTTATTTGTAATTGTTGTGAGTCACAGCCAGACGGTGTGTGAATTATATATTTTTTTATTAAATTTTTTAAAAATATTAAAAAAAAAACACTGGGGAGCTTGAGTACCACTGGTGGTACACGTACCACAGTTTGAGAATCATGGCCCTAGATGAAGCAATAGCCTACTGACTGACATCCACCTACTAACATTTAATAGTTCTTCACTTATTTATTTCAACTGTTCTAACTTTATGTGAAACCAATAACGCAGAATCATCTGCATAGAAAAAAAGTTGACATTAACATACAGACTTAAGGTCATTTATATATATATATATATATATATATATATATATATCATATATATATATATATATATATATATATATAAAGGATATATATAAGGAAGAAAAGTGGGCCCAAGACACTCCCTTGAGGGACCCCAAAGTTTATTCATTGTGGTTTAGAAATTGTTCCCCAAATATCAACCACCTGCTTCCTGTCCTTCAGATAAGAACTCACCCATATGACTTCTAAGTCATTGAAACCTATGGCTTTCAATTTCTGCACCAATATGCCATGATCAACCGTATCAAAAGCCTTTTGTAGGTCTAGCATGACCATACATGAATTACCTTTATCTACCTCCCTCTTGATGTAGTTAGTTAGATACAGTAAACAAGTGTCAGTGGAATGTGATTTACAAAAGCCAGACTGGAATTAATCAGCAGCGTCTCTTAAGAAACTAAGATATTGGTAAAGCCAGTGGCTTTAGAGATATTTAGGTTTTTTAACCTATCGAGTGCAACTACTTCTAACATCTTTTCAAAAGAGAAGCCATCTACTTTGACCTCTTGCTGAGAATAATAGTCAAGGATGTGACTTTCACCGTACTGCCCTGACTGGTCCGGAGGTTTACTAGCAACTGATGAGAAGTATTTGTTAAAACTATCTGCCACTGTCCCCTTTTCTGATGTAACATTATTCCCCAGATTAAGAGTTATGTTGCTGGTTTTTGTTTTCAACCTGTTACTGTAGCCAAGCTGCTTGAGCGACTTCCATGTTTTACTACTTGGATCGTTTTTCTATCCCCCCATTTTCTCATTAAAATAAGCCTTTTTAGCATTCACTACAAATCTGCTCACTGATCATCCTTATTGCTCTTAAATGTGTCATACTTCTTATTTATCCTCCTAACTGCCTCAACAATATCATCATTTATCCAGGGTTCGGTCCTCTGTTTAATTCATCTTACTTTAAACGGGGCTAATTTGTCAACAACTTCTAAAAAAAACTTTAAGTCACTTAGCTTTACTTATGTGTGCTGCACAGAGAAAAACATCTATATATTTGCACTGAAAATGTTTCCATCTCCTCTCAAACATGGCGCGTGGGTTGCATGGCTGACAGTGATAAAGTTGTCCAAATAAAAAAGAAAAAATATTACTAATTGTGTGTAGATGCTGTCTTTAGAGTGCAAAACCACTATTGAGTACTATGATGTTAGGTGGTATATTTAGTTTAAAAAAAGGTTAATTATACTGAATTTTGTGTCGGTTCCTCTTCCTCAAACTTCCAGGGCCTGCTGCAGCAGAATGGGAGCTGTGTTCCTCTGCAGGAATGTGGATGCATCTACCTACAGCAGCAGTCTTCAGAAGAACCTCCCACACCTATCACTATCCCTCAGGGCGCCACAGTCACCATAGACTGCAGCACCTGGTTAGAGCCTACCTGTATATCCCACACTGGAGTGATTTTACTCACTACCTCCTACTATGTCAGTATCTCGCTGTTCTCAGGCTTTCTTATGATGCTTTTTTAAAAATCATTTTCTTCTTTGTTCCAGTCTTTGTCATGATGGGAGTCTACACTGTGACATGAGAGAGTGTGAAGGTAAAAAAAGAGAAGGATCAGATGATTCCCTTCCCTGCACTAATTTCTCTGTTCCATCCACACCTTTCTCAATCCTTCCTCTTTCAGTCATCCTCAGCGAGTGGTCAGAGTGGACCCCCTGCTCTCCATGCACACCCCAGCTCAGTACTACCTTGAATGGACTGAACAGCACTAAAATGGTCTCCATCCAGAAACGTTTCCGGGCCTGCTTAGACATAGATTCCGGTCTTCCTGTTAAGAGAGATGAAGAAAGCCAGTGTCTGGCTCCACTGGTTGAAGAGAGGCTCTGTCCAAATGTCACCATCTGTAGAGGTGAGGGTATTCATTCTAGAAGACAACATATATCATAGCCACATTTATTCATTTTTCTATGCCAGAGCCTTTTGTTTTTAGCCCACAGGGAGGAAATGTTTGGTTTAGTTCCATCTGACTTCTCATCTGGCTGCAGCAATCTGACACTGAGCTTGTGTCAAACGGATTCATGCAACAGACTCAGTAAACCTGTCAGTCTGACAAGCAGAACATCCCAGCAAAGTTTCATGTAGTGAAATAGAAATCATACGGTGGCGATGAATTCCGCCTGGCATCTTTCTTTCATGAGAAAAATACTGGATGAATACAAAGCTGAGTTTCTGACTGCACCTTCAAATAATTGAAGGTGATGTAGTATGCCAATGACACTTTTTAATCATTTCCTGTTGCCATTTGGGTCTCTGCTGCCTCTATAAACACTCCAAACATGAATTAGAACCATCTATCCAATTTATTTCATTTTATTTTTATGTCATGGTCTGCTACCTCTAATTTGCATAAAAGTGATTGATCTCTCTCTAATCAACTCATTCAGAAGAACTAAAAAGATTAAATGTTTAGTTGGTATACCTGTTTAAAAAGAGGCATAATATGTCCCCTTTAAGGTTGCCTCTATTAGGAACACATGACATATACTGAAACTTGCAGCCTTGTGGCTTTTTAGTTTGTAAAAATGAATCCTTTGCAGTGCCTTGCATGTTTATCTGTTGTACTGATGCGGTGATGCTTTTTGTCTAATTAATGATTATTGTTGAATTTTTGGATTAGTAGGCTACAAATGAATTACGTGCTGGGATTTATCAAGTTTTATGAATCTGAATCAGTTCCAGTCACGTAGGGCTGGGCGATATGAGCTAAAATTAATATCACGGTATATTGAGCATTTCACCTCAATAACGATAAGTGGACAATAACAAGGACCACATAACCCCCACCCCCCGTCCTTTTCTGTAGTCAGTGTCCGGTATTGGCTAAATTTCCATAATGTTCTTTAAAATGTGAAAACTGTGTAAAATGCATGTGGGTTCTTGCTGCTGAACGGCTTCAAACTAGCTTTTTAATTCAGTCTTTTATTCCCACCCCAGTTTAGACTCTGAAGTGATCACAGACGCAATGAGGTGAGGAAGTGACTGGGCTGAATGAAATAGTGATTTTAGTGTGCAGTCATTTATTTTAAACAGAAAATATTTAACAATGGAGCACAGGTGGGGACAGGTGGCGGCATCAAGCAACAACCCATAGGTGCTCCACATTAGAGTCTAAGTATCCAATAACATCATAAAAAGTCACTTTATTTGTCACTAGTTGCATTTCAAAAAAAAAGAGGAAAAAACCAGTCGGTAGATGAGTCTTAACTCTTCCTAAATATAGCTACACAGTAGCTGCGTTAGCAGCGCTTTCCCCTCAGTTGGGTATTATTGCCTCTGTGTGTCACATGACTGTGCGTAGTCACGTGACTCAAGGCAACGCTGATTTCTTAAAGGGACAGGAGCACCGTTAAACTCAAGCACATCTTTTCATTTTCTTAAGATACCGAATTTACCAGCTCGTGCAAAATGATGTCGGTAACAATCATCAAGGAGATGTACAAGATGGAGGAATCAAAACCCGACGTGAACGTTGGGAACAGAAAAGTGAAAGAGTGAACCAGAAACTAGGCAGGAGGGATGGACGGGAGGAAAACTCACGTGCCGTCCTCATTGCTCCTGTAGAAAACCAGGAACGGATCCGACTTGCCAAAGAAATCCTTTTTGTCCAGTTTGGTCCCACAGAACTGCATCATCACGGATTCCTGATGAAATAAAACAACTTTGGAGTAACTAAATATTTTTAGGATCAACCAATGTGACTGTAAAAAGGCAAATCATTTTCAGAAAGAATACATGATAGACATGATTACTATATGAAGGAGTTTCCAATAATATAGACACAACAGTAATTTACCCATGTTTATATCTGCTTTATAAACATATTTGAAGCTTCTGATAAATACAGGAACAGTTCCAATGAAACAGAAAAACTTGGATATATAAGAACATGATATTTTATGCCCCAATCTGACACTTTTTCTTAGCTAAAAGAATGTGTTATTCATCAAGCATAGTTTTGTAATTTTTGAAAAACAAATTGCATTGACACTGCTTTTTCTTCATGTCTCTGTATCCCAGACTCTAATTTAATAAATGTCCATAACTGTTCTTTATTGTGATTTTGTATGATAAGTGAAACAAGCGTAGTGCATATTTGTGAAATCGAGGAAAAAAGACAGTATTCCCGCTATTTGTTTTGTTTTTTACAAATGACAATTAGAGAAATTATATGACTATTTTTATTTAGCCTCCATCGATTCAGTTCTTATAGAACGTTTCTTTGCCACTACAGCTGCAAGTCTTTAGGCATAGTTCTAACAGCTTTGAACAGATAGAAACTCATTTAGTGACTCAATTTTGTTTTCTTTTAAAAGTAGCTCGAGTTAGATTGGATAGATAACATCCGTTAACATCTGCTAAGTTTTGACTGGCAACTGTCACTTTTTGATTCCTTAAACTGTCAGATTCTGCTGCTCATTCAATGTGCCCATGGGCCTCCTGGCTGCTGCTTTTATTAATGCTAACTTGCTCTCTCAGTTTAGTTGGACAGTAAGGCTGGACGATATAGAAAAAGAGCATATCGATAAAGGAATAGTCATATTGATCGATATCGATAATTAGCGATAACTATCACAAAAGGTAAAATATATATTTTAACTGACTCCCCGGTCACACTTTTTTATTTTTCAATGAACTAATTTAACTAAGAATTAAATTGAAACCCTAACACCTAATACTTCTTTTTATCATAACTGAATTTGTCAGACACAGAAACAAATCAAGAGACTTGAGTAACATCAGTAAGTACAAAGAAAAGTAATATTATTAAACATTGTATTACACTTATTTTTTTAATTGTTAGTAATTTAAATTAAAGGCTTATCTTGATGCTTTTTAATCTTTGAAACATTTTATGACACGTTATATTATTACAATATTAAAATATTAATGGCTGAAACCTTTGGTTTAGTTTGTCAATTAAGCTTATTCAAATTCACTTCACCTCTGGTTCAGCTCTTGGCTAAAGCTAACCAGCTAGTCATCATGGTGGAGACGGAGCCCAGAACACTGAGAGTCACTGAGAGCTGAAGCCAGTTGTGTTTTTCACTTCTGAGGACCAGGGGCATTTTAAAAGCCACAGGTGTTGTTAGCAGCGTGACGTGATACATTTCCTGTCTCTCTGTAACAGATCCGCAGTGCAGCGAGTCGGAGGAGGGGAGTCCTGGTTAAAACAGCTGATCTTAATATTATATTTCATTCATTATTGCTACGTTTAGTGTTTTAGTGCATGGAGGATCGGTTCAAAACGGGACGTAAGCTTTACCTGAGCCACTGAAACATTTATCCGGAACAACGTCCTCCACTGCTGCCTTGTTGTGACGTCTGAGCGCGGCGAAGTTGCGGTGAAGGTTCGGTTAGTGACTATGTGGAAATTCTGTTTCAGCTCAAATCATTTCATCCTTTTTGTGGTTTGAAAGGAGAGAGGGTGGCTGACAGAGCTGCGTGGGTCATTGTTAATGATTCGTTTGGAGTAAGTAATGATTGTTGTATTAAGCTGCCTGATAGGGTATCATGAAAAAATGAGGGGAAACTTTGTTTTTCTATCAAACCTTTTTATCGATCCCTTTTTTTTCTATCGCACCACACGTCTATCGATCAATATATACTGCTATTGAATTATCGTCCAGCCCTAGTGGACAGTCATGTCCTTGTAGGTAAAGATAGCAAAGATATTTTTGGAAATATCTCTTCATTTCCTACAATTTCCTGAATTTGACAAAATTACTGATTTACACTAGTCACTTACTCTTGATTTAAGATAGTAGAAGTTGGACCTACAGTATGTATGATGATCAATATTTTAGCTGCCTCTTTCCCAATAATTTCAACAAAAAAAAAATATTTATTA
Source organism: Apricaphanius iberus (assembly GCA_028564705.1). Taxonomy (NCBI): domain Eukaryota; kingdom Metazoa; phylum Chordata; class Actinopteri; order Cyprinodontiformes; family Aphaniidae; genus Apricaphanius; species Apricaphanius iberus. The sequence goes on along the minus strand of JAPXFQ010002533.1, from coordinate 1,531,246 downwards.
TAATTATAAATTAAAATTTTCATGCCTCTGAGTTATTGGGATAAATAAACTGTAAAATATTATCATGCTTCTAGTTGTTGACATATTTAAAATGAATCAACATCGATCAGTGTCTTTCTTCATGCTGGATGCATAAACAGCAATGCTTATGTACTACATATAAATCAGCGTTCCTAATAGTTCAGACCCCCAGAGTACGCCCATAAAAACCAACATGTATCACTGCAGGAGACGATGAGTATTACATAACTACCACTGCAGGAATCACACCAGTTACTGTGATTTTTACAGCACTTGTAATTAGACTCCAAACAGAGCTCATCGTGGTTGTGTAAATGTCTGTGTTGTTTTAGATTCGTGCCACTGGAGTGTGTGGAGTGTTTGGACGGCATGTGCACAACCGTGCAGCGGTGGAGTCAGGCAGCGCAACAGACGCCCCCTAGCCTCTCCCCCCGGGCCACACTGTAGGAGCCAGCAGACGCAGAGTCAGAGCTGCAACACCGGACTCTGTCCAGGTACACCTACTTCATTCTCCCCGTTCTCAAACAAACTGTGGTCTACTATCTTTCTAAATATCTACTTAATGCTCAATGAAGGGTCCATGAAGCAAATTCAGACAGATTTACTGAAATGTGCCATACAAATAAACTAAACTTGAACACAGGCACCAATCACAAATCCTAATTTAGATTTTTAAACATTCATTTAGTGTTTTTTTGTTTTGTTTTTCAAAAAAGTTAGTTACCCATATAAACAAATTAAAGTTTATAACACAATTAGCTTTTAAGTAGGTTCGTGGTTGGGAAATGGGTTGGGCGGAGGGGGGTAATTTTAATCTTTAAAGCACTTTGAGAAACTATGTAGTTTGAAAAGCGTATTATAAATAAAGTCTGATTTGATACAGTGACAAAATAGAGGTAATGGAAAACTGGAATCCAGTCTAGAATGAACAATTTTCCAGTGATTATTGATCAGTGGCAGCTGTATATAAATAGGGGTTTAGCCTTGATTTAAAGGAACTCTGTGTCCCAGATATTCTAGATTAGAGGAGCACAGAAACTGAAGGAAACTTTCACATGTTTGGATGGAGAGTACGCTTGGATGTGAGGTCATGAGTGGTCTGGAAGGTTGATACAGCAACAGATCTTTGATATAAAACACAAACCACTAAATAAACAAAAAACAAACATAAAACCTGAAACAACCAGAGAAGAAAGGTAAAAGAGTGAAGAGGTTTAACAGGGTGAGCTGAGAAACCACTATAAAAAATCATTTCAAACCTATGTGTATAGAAAGAGAATTTTGCTGGCGCTGGAGTCAATTACAGGACATCCAGAATAATGTGCTAAAGACTTAGAAACAGCATCTTAAAAAAGGAAACGTGTTTTTTGTTAGAGCTACTGTATATGTTTTATAGTTATCATTTCTTTCCAGGTGAAAGATTCTCAACTGAAATCCAACTTCAACAACGTTTGTAAAACAAACTCCTCTGTATAGCTCCTGAACACTAAATTTGTTTTCCGACCAGAGTTAATGCATAATATCTGTAATACAACTTCAATATAAATCCCTTAAATCTTTAGTCCCTCCTATAGAGTTTCTGCATAAAGAAAACTTTTACTAGTTAAGGTCTACAGTGCCAATATAAGACATGTAGCCATGGTTCTAAACATGATAGAACATTTTTATTCTGTTTTTAACAGTACAATTAATATTGAAGTGTTGTATTTAAGTTAAAACAAGACTGGAACATTTTCTGCCGCTGCTTCTCATTTAGCTTTAGACTATAAAGAACAATACATTTTTATTTTTTTTTCCATGCTTAAAACATTATAAAGTAACCATTTCTATTCATTCTCTCTAAATCTTGTTTTATGTTATTTTTATTTTTGCAAATGAACCAATGAAGTGTTGAATTAAATATATATGTATGCTTTTTAGAAGCAAGTTGTGACATCCCTGCTGTTGTCATGGATACCCTCATTAAAATGTTGCAGAAGCCAATACGGCTTGTAACTAAATGACAGCAGTTCAGTCATAAATGAAATAACAGGGCAGAGTCACCATGCGTGCACATTAGCTCCCAGCATAATAAGCCTTGTGGCTTAATGATTCCTTACACAGTATGTGCTGTCTTTGTAACACATGTCATAGCAATATCAGAATATTCCTTTTATTATGCTTTTATTATTTTTTTAAACAGTTTTCATACTTTTGTGATACAAATGCCTAGAAGCAGGTTGTACTGCTAAAAAAGCAACAAACTAATATAGCACCTCCACAGTAGCCCACTATATTGATTGGATGGATGGATGGATGGATGGAACTTTTTTCTAAAAATAAAAAAGATGGGGAACCCGAGAGATGCTTCATAATTTTTTTTGATAAGGAGAACTTAGAAGCTTCATAGCAGATCACCAGAGAATCAGTCTGTTTAGAAGTAACATACAGCGAAATCATGAATAGTTGGTCATCAACTATGATTTCTGAAAACGTCTAATTGGCTTTTTTGCACTTCTTATTCTTAGGTTAACAAAGAAATGCAACATAGTATTATCCATTGATTTTCATGTTCTCTGACTGTGGAACCGCATGGATGGCATTTTTATGGCCAACAGGCAGAACATTTGGTGGATTTTGTTCACCACTGCGGAGTTTAAGATTGTGCATAAGAAGATAGGGTAGTAAACAGTTTCTGACAGACTGTGAGGCAGCTGTAGATTTTAGTTAAACCATTCTCCAGGCGGGTTTAATGTTCATTAGTTTAATTTCTAACAGAATCATCCATTGAGAATCTTATCCAGAACATACTGATCAACCTAAAGGGAATGGGATAATGAGATGCCTTTTTAGTTGTCTTGCAGGACATGAACATCTTAAAAATCTAATCAAGTTATCTGCTTTGATTTGATTTTTGCTGTGATGTAAATGCTTTTGATAAATCAGACTATCTCTACAGATTGATATTACAATTATTCTTTAAGCACTCCGATACAAGGAAACACACACACAAAAAAACATTCCTTGTTGAGAGCAAATCCTGTTTTTTTTACTTTTGGAGAAGAGGTGACATCACACCATGAATGACAGGCCAGATTCTTTAAATAGGGTTTTTTACCATTTTAAACACAGTAAGAAGTTAAATATTTTAGGCTGCCTTAAACATTCTATATTAACCATGGTAAGTGGAACTAGCATTACGAAAACAACCAGCTCTGTGTTCCAGACAGTCTAGATCTGTACTATAGTTTCCTCCAATATTTCTATATTCCATGCCAGACAACAGAAAGCTCAAAGGTCAAACAATATAATACAGTAAATTCACTTTAATTAACAATTTGGAGAAACTAGGAACTTCTGGCAGATGAATAGATTTGGAAGACTTGCACCTAAGGGAGAGCTTTTTTAACCTTCAAGAGGATTCATGCGAGGAAAGCAGCAAAGATACAAGTTGTTAAACTGATGATGAAAGCCTTCAGGGTTTGTTTGTCACTGGGGACATCTGAAACAGCTGGCAAGCACCAGGTGACCACAAGAATCACACCTTATGGGCCTGGTCTATCAATGGTTTGGGCTGGTTCAAACAAAACCCATAAAGAACACGCCCTTTGCGCAAGATCTTTTTGAGGGAGAAATTCGGGAATGCCCGAGAGAAGCACTGAAAGAGAGAATAGGAAACAAGGTTAATCTAGTCACTCCTTCCTGGGCAGAAGAGGCAGGGTCTACGAACTTGCGGGAAGGCAAATCCTTTGCCATGGTACCAGCGGCTGAGGTACAGTAGCTCAGACTCCCAAACAGCAGCAATGGATTGTGAAGTTGTTGTGTCTGACAAACCTTGTTGATGTTGTTTTGGGGATTGGAACAGTGACAGTGGAGTGGTGGAGAATGTACTTTGATGGAAAGGATGCTCCAACTAATCTAGGAGGAGTATTGTGGATTCCAGATGGATGGCGTTGAAAAAGTGGATCTAATCTTTATCCTCATGGGATTACAAAGGTGATCAGTAGAGTCTGGTCATCCAATCTACATGTTTTGTGGATTTCGAGAGCATGTCCCTCAAGGAAATTTGCAGTAAGTGTTGTGGATGGGAGCCAGTAATGCTCTTTTCTGTATCCCAGGTGAGCGCTGTGAGGACAGAGGGCGGATCTACCAGGAGAGCTGTGCAAATCAGTGTCCACGGAGCTGCACAGACTTATGGGAGCATGTGCAGTGTCTGCGAGGAAGCTGTCACCCAGGTGAACATCTAAGCAAGCTGGATCTTAGGATCAGGCTATAATAATATGTTTCAATGTGTTTTGATTGTTTTTCATTTCCCCTATTCTCAGGCTGTCGATGCCCAGACGGACATTTGCTGCAGGACGGACACTGCGTACCGGTGGCCGAGTGTCGCTGTGGAATCCCATCAGGCAATGGGACAGTGGAGTTCAGCCCTAAAGAGGAGCTCATTATCGAATGCAACACTTGGTGAGAACAGTTTTCTCTGACAAATAGTCTATAATTTGAAAGGTCAAACCTATATAACAATAGAATAACTACAGAACCCAGATTATTTGAAGCACCTAAAAAGGAATGTTGTCTTGCTATGTCTCCCTTTTTCCCCTAAATTTGTAAGAAAACATCTTCCCCCTGTTCCTAACCTTTCTCTCAACAGTGTTTGTGAGAATGGCACTCTGGTGTGCACCAAACTTCCTTGTCCAGTTTATGAACCCTGGAGTCCATGGAGCTCCTGCTCAGTCTCCTGTGGACCCGGACAAAGAACAAGGACACGGAGCTGCCAGGAGACAGATGGGGGTCCCTCCTGTGCCAACACCACCCAGACAGAGAGCTGCCATCTGCCATCCTGTCCAGGTCTGCAAAAGTCTCAAACTCTGTCGATGAACCATCTTGATTCCCATGGGAGTGAAAAGTGCAGATTTACCACTTTCATGTAATCGGTCCAACTTTTTTGTTCCCGTAGATGGCTGTTCGTTAAGCGAGTGGTCATCCTGGAGTGAATGCAGCAGCACGTGTGGCGGAGGGGTGTCAACCCGGAATAAGACGATTCTTCAGGAACCAGAGCCCGGCGGGGCAGCGTGTGTTGGGCCACTCAGACAGCACACAGTCTGTAACACCAACAGCTGCATGCCTGGTAATACAAACACGCCACATTTTAAAACCTTGTCACTCAAAACCTCGTTTTATGACAGAGACAAACAGGTCAGAGCTCATAGGATGGAGCTAAGGACAGGACAAGCTATGGCAAGGCCTAAAATGTAGTTGACGGTCACTGTTTTTTCATTAAACTGTGTGGCTGTAGCATAAACAAGTGATAAATACTTCTGCCAGACTGGGTAAGGTTTCCTGTTGTGGTTGTGACACTGGAAAAAATGTGCTCTAAGGTGAAAAAGCAAATGTACATTCTGCTACGTCTGTGTCTCCTAGTCTGTTTGTTGACATGCACTGTTTTGTGTGTTGCAGAGTGCCCCAGCAGGCAGGTATACAGTAACTGTTCAGCTGCTTGTCCTTACACGTGTGAGGACCTGTGGCCACACACCCAGTGTTTACCTGTACCGTGTACCCCCGGCTGTACGTGTCCTCCTGGACAGGTGCGGACATCCCTTTTGTGGTTGTGTATTTTATCCAACTCCGGTATCATCGTCTACAACCATCTAACTGTATCCCTGCTAGGTGTTGTATGAGGGCTCCTGTGTGCCTCATGTCGACTGTCCCTGCTCGTCACTCTCTTTGCCAACTGAATACCAAAGCTGGAACATGAGCAGCGAAGGCGTTACAGAAGTATTGCTGCAGCCTGGAACAACCGTTCAGCACCGCTGCAACATATGGTAATACACTGTGTTTCTTCCTATTATTCTAATAGACATTGTTATTTGCACACTCTCTTCCAAAAATAGAAAGTATACATTCATGTGAAAATAAGTACACCCCATTAATTAAGTGTTTGCCCTGTAATGTCATTAAAAAAAGCCAGAAATATTATATCCTTATAGATGTATCTATTAATAAGTTCAGTTTAGTACGTTCGTTGGAAGCCATTTTTAATCAATCATTTTTTAAAAGAACAAATATCTAACTGACTTTGTAACAGTGTATAAAGATGAAAGAGGGATGGTGTACTGAAACTGAAATGCATTTTAAATGTTGTTTAATGAACTAGGTTCTATGGGTGCTGCTGAGGACCCAGTGAGTTTCAGATGTGTTGAAACAGAGACATGTCTAAATGTTTCTCGCCCTTATTGACGAGAGAATGACACCTGTGGTGCAGGCTTAAGTGTGTGGACAGATGCTCCACCTGGTGTCTGTGTTTTTAAGTCAATCAGAAATAATAAGTGAGATCTACTCTTCCTGTCAAGTCACTAACGAGTTTCTAACCCTTTCAGTGTTTGCCAAGGTGGAGCGTTCAACTGTACCACGGAGACCTGCGATGGTGAGTGAAGCAATGCAATACCCGAAATCATTTCTCCTTCCAGGGCCTCCGTCCAATAATATTAAAAGCAACAACTACTGAAATCTCAGGAGCATGATGGATTAGATATTTCACTGTATGGATAATTACTTCCAGCTGCTGAAACAGTTGGGCACAATAACTGAGCCGCAGCCATATCAATCACAGCTTATGAGTGCCATTACTGGCTTTTTGTTTTAGAATAGGAACGTGACAGTTCTTTTAATGTTTTACTATAAAGGCCAATATTAAAGATAGAACAACTATACATATATAGTGTCCAACTATTTTCTTTAACATGTCGCAGGGATATAAAAGAGCAATAAAAAAATTTAATAAAGACAAAAAAAGAATATAAAATAGAGTGTTTCATTGTAAATGTTTTAAATAATAATATGGTTTCGGTGTTCTTAGTTTAAATGACTAACTAGAACTTTAAAGTAACTGTGTGTGACAATGTTGATACATGTAACCATAAAAACAGGTCTAAAAAACATGGGTGCACGTCCAAATGTCTGACATATTGGACGCCATGTTTACTTCTACGTGAGCCTATGTGGACAAAATGCATGTACTGATTTTTGAACACGCGGTTACATCACAATCCCTTTGCCCCTACAAGAAGTTTAGCCTAAATGAAGGGCTCTAGGACCACACTGAACGAACCCCCAAACCGGACCGACCCAATCAGAGACCCACGCAATCCGGGGCGGCCTCACTGTGAAGGAAGACACACACCCCCTCAGCGGTTGTGTGAAACCTTTGTGCCGAGAGTGAACATCTACGTTGTATTCTCTCCATGGATTCTGCTAGATAGGTAACAGCTTGCAACATAATGATTTTTCAAACTAGTGCTAGTCAAGGCAATATTATGTAAAAGTACCCTGAAATTAGTCCTTTTTTCTATTTAGGTCATTCTATCTAACAATACAGTTTATCAATAAACATCTGAATAATATAATAATATCACTGACGCAAAAAAATGCTGAAAACTTTCGACATTCATATGTCAAATCTTTCATCACATGCCTGTGATGAAAGAATTTGATGTGCTTGTCCTTTTGCTGCATATATGATTTTGCTGATTGTTGAGCAATTTGGTGATGCAGTGCACTCGTTCTAAAATTGCACACTAGGCATTATTTTACCTTTAAGGCCGTTCGTTGGTAAGGTCATCACTCAAACACAGGAATACTGCTTTCTTGCAATGATTCAGGTATGTACTGCCCCCTATCGCCAGGGAAGCTACACACTGTCACTCTAAAAGATCTTTAAATAAATTAAACTCTTAATATTCTATGGGCCTGATTTATAAAGATTCCTGATAATGACTGCAAAATTGGGTGTGGCGCTAAACATATGCCGGAGTGGGTTGTCCTTAATTTGCGGGTGATCTACTAAGATTACATGACCAGTTCTTAAGAGGTGCAAGGGGCAGCATTATTAAAATGAGGAGTTTCCGTCCGCTAATGTGATCTGCGGCATGGCTAGAGAAAGGAGGAACATGCGCATGAATTCCTGATGCATCTTTGGCAAAAAAAGGTGGGGGTTATTGACATACGTATCAATTCCATGGCGGTTGAAGAATGAATGACTTTTAGGCTAGAATGTTGTGAACTATGTTATTAGTTTATTAGTAATAAATGTGATGCTTGCAGTGTACATGCACTGCTCTCTGCTTAATGCACACAGTGTATTCCGGAATCATTCTGATTAAAAGCTACAGCGTGTCCAGAACAAGGTCACCAAGATGTTCATATTATACTAATGTTGTTGAAATGTACCACACTGTATCACGGCCTCTATTAACTGTCAAGTTGCAGTAGAAGAAAATAGAATCTTGAAAATATATAATTTGAAATGTCTGAATTTTGTTTTTTAAAATGTCATATATATAGCCATTTTGTCGTTTGACGTTACTGAAATAACTGGTTAGCGTAAGTTGTTATTTGTTGGATTTAAAGCACTGCAGGCAATAACAAAGCACCTCCGATAGGGAATAGCGTTAGCAATTAATAACGAAGCACTGGTGAAATGAAGGATGAACAACATTTAGCAGCTAAAGTTAAATAACATCAATAAATGCAGCATAATAATTGTTGGGTGGAGTATTCAAAAATTAAAAAGATTTACTCAAGTAAAAGTAAGAATAGCCAAGACATGCAAGAAATCATCCAGGATCCAAAAGAATTGCGGTAAAAAGGCTACTCAAGTACTGAGTAACATATTACAAAATCTGATTAATATTTTTAAAATGATACAATCAGACCAAAATGTAAAATTCTGTGGAATTTCTAGCATTTTATAGATCAGGATAGAAAAAAACCAAAACCTAATTTCAACAAAACAAATTTGGGCGAAATGTAATCATTCTAAACTTACAGTGATTACAGGTCTGCAGGTGAATCCAGTTTACTGCTGAGGTGTGACGATAATTCTTTTTTATGGTTTTTCTGCACACTTTACAGAAAGCTTCCCAAACTTTCCCCACGTCGTCTCTAAATGCTGGTTCATTGTGCCAAGGTTGGAAAACCTTCTCATTATGAGGCGGGAAGTGGCTTGCTAATATTTCTGTAGTATAACATCACACATGTGCACAACAGATCAAACCGAGGAACCAATCGAAGCTATCAGTGCTGGACCATGCCATGCTGTCCCGTCAGCAAATATAACAATTTCTTTATAGGTAAACGTAAAAAATCAGCATAAACGGGAAAGTTACAATGTACTGAAGGTGTGACGACAGATTTAGTACAAAATAGCATTTTATTTAGTTACTATCTTTTAATTTTATTGGTCTATATTTGAATTCATTTAATTAACTTTTTGTACTACATGGAAACCCTGTAAGAATATATATATATATATTTTTTTGCTGTTTATCGAGAGACTGAAAGCTGTTACCTGGATAATTAGCTTTGCATTTGCTCTGTTTAAAACAGACAAACTGCAAAAGATTTTAGTCACAAATTACCGTATTATCCGCTTTTTATATTCTTTATTTTCCAGCCCATAACTTCCCAGAAGTCAGCCATCTTTCATGTGAACGAGAGAAAGGATAGCGCAAGATAGGTGACTGGGGAGCAATTAAATTCACTCTGGCTCTTTATCGGGTGTTTTAGTAAAGGCTTGCTAAATCTTGGAGCAGAGAATCCTCATGAATTTAAAACCAGGGTCTTTTAAAACTGTGTTTGATCTTACTGATAACTGTCCCATACCTAATGTGAACATTTAATAGCTACCATAGAGCGTTATTCCAAGCAATGCTCTGTTTCTCTTTTACTTGTTCAGAATAAGTTAAAATAAAGCCAACATTTGCCATTTGTTTCTTTCTCCTGTTGTATGAACCTATAAAAAGTAATGAACTAAAATAGTGGAGCCTGCAAATTATACACCCTTTAAGCCCAATTGTAAATACTTCCTCAGTGAAGCCATTTGGTGCATCTTTTAAGTTTAGTGAGGACAGCTTCCGATCAGTGGCAAAGGTTTTTTCTTTGTATCAGTTCACTTTGTTCAATACAGTTTTTATGCAAATACTATAGAGCGGCTAACGAACAGAAGGGAATATAACAAGAAAGTAAAAGCTGGCAAACAAATGCTGGAATCATGCAATAAAAAATGGATAGAAAAGGCCAAACTAATTTTAGTTTCTGTCTTTTGTTCCAAACTTATTTCTCTAAAACACCTGACGGTTTTATTGATTTGAGGTGCCTGTCCTATTTCCCCGTTTCTCCCAGTGGGTGTTGAAGTTGAAGAATTGCTTCAATTTAGGCGGCTACCGATTTTTCAGTGTAATTGTAGGGGAGCTTTATTTTTCATGCAAGTAAATCTGCTCAGATGACAGTTTTCATGTGCTTTGCTGTAGCAGGTAAATTGAAGCTTGAGTAAAACCGGGGAGAAATGTATTCTCCGTTTGTCACGCTGAGTACAGATGTTGCAGTAAACAATCACTGGGATGCCTTTCACATGCAACAATGTGAGTCTACTGGTCGAATTAAAACTGAGGAAGAAAAAGCATGAAGATGCACACAAGATCCACGGTTTGATTTTCATCTGTGGAAGCGTGATTGATTATTAGGAAGAAGACATTTCAGAGCACAGGGATTCCGTGTCAGCAGGTGAATGTTTTGGCTGACTCATTGGTATTATGTCAGGAAAAGGAAAGTACCAAGAGGAAAAGTGGGTATTTATCTCATTTAACTTTAACTTTTGTAGATACTCCAAAATTAGCAACATTTCAAACTTTAAAACAGTGTTTCTCAGCCCTCTTCCTCAAGGAACCGTTTAGATATTTCTCTGCCTCTGTACACCTGTTTTTAATTAATGGCTGATTGTAGGGATGCAACGATACCACTTTTTTCAAACCGATACGATACCGATAATTTCATTTGAGTACTTGCTGATACAGAGTACGCATACCGATACATCTACTACACAAAAAAATTTGATGAATTGGAAGACAGGTTTTATTTTCTTCTCTGCGAACCCTTTTACAACAAATGCTCAGGGATTAGATCAAAAAGTGAAATATTTATAAAAAATTACCACTAAACTGGAAATTTCAACTGAAAAATTTACATTTTCGGTGAAATTATCGCACATTTTAACTATCGGTTCATGATTAACTTTATCCCTTCATCCCTAGCTGATTGAAAGGCTTTTGCTGAACTCCGATAATCTGAATCAGGTGTGATAAAGTGATAAATCAGAAAGACAAAATATGCCTCACACTTGTTAAATATAATAGACAGACTGTAGAACATCAATATGCGTTGTACATGTGTAATCAAACATGTATATTGGCGATATAAAGACGCACAGCGCTGCCTTTTACATTACAGTGTTAAAATATTAAGGAAATAAATTATGGCACAGATAATTTGGAGCGCTGATTTTTCTATTACTTTTACTGAAAAGTTTAGCTTGCTGTTGAAGTATCAGTCCAGTAATTCTGATTATTTTTATTTTCATGTCGTCACAATAAGTTTACGTATACTGGCAACATTTTAGATTTTTGAAACGTTTTTCCAAATAGATGATTGATGGCATCGGCCACCTGATCTCAGCTGATGGCTGATAATTCAGGTGTGTTAAAGCAGAACAAACATGCAGGACATGCGGTGTACCTTGAGGAGGAGAGTTTGGAAACACTGCTTAAAAGATGAAAATTTTTTGTTTTTTAAGGGGCGTTGTTAGGAATTAGTGACGGTAAAGGTTTCTCTTTTGTTCTTTTTCTCTGCATGGAAGTAAAAGCGTGATTATGAAAACAGAAATACAGAAGTTAAGATACTTTGAACTTGCTGAGCTATTAATTCCAGACTTTGTTGGTAGTAAATGTTATCTAGCAACTGAATATTTCTCAAACGTTTTACTTTGTAATCATAATAAAAACTAGAACATTCCCAGACAACATCTGACCTAAAATTGTTGCTTTAAGTTGTTTTGACCCACCTGGTTCTGTCCTTGTGCAGTGGCCTGTCAGTGGTCCAGCTGGTCACCATGGAGTCCCTGCACAGCCAGCTGTGGTTCTGGCCGGCAAAGCTCCACCAGATCGGTTGTGCAGCCCAGCCTGTACGGAGGAGCCCCCTGCGAAGGTCTGAACATCCGGACGACAGCCTGTGTTGCGCCTGACTGTGGTGAGTGAACGCAGCAGAGAGGAGTCATGTTTAACAGAAGGTCACTCTTAGCATATCTAAGGGCGTTTGAAGTATGTTGGATACAGCCCCTTATAAAAATATTCATAATTGTTGAACCTTTCCACATTTTGTCGCATTGCAAGCCTGCATTATCATCCCTTTTTGCCATCTGACATCTGAACAAGTTTGATACTGAATACATATTATGCACCATTTACGCTGTAATTGCAGCCTACCGCCTTCAGAACTCATCTAATTTTTACCTGGGTGTAATTTCTTTTCAATAGAAATCCAACTCAGGGGCCTCAGACCTTTGTTAGATATTAGGGAAGAAACTGCATCATAAAGACTGAGGAACAGAGAAGACATGGCAGGTATACAGCTGTCAAGCAGTTTAGAGCAGGGATAGAATAGAAAAAGATGTGCTGTTTAATTCATGAACTGATCACTGTCTGCCTGAACTGACAAGCACGAGAGATCATGCAACACACACTCTTAAAGAAAAAAGTAAAGATGGAAAAGTTGAGCAAACACCGGTTTGATGAGTTTGATATATGTATGTATATATATATATATATATATATATATATATATATATATATATATATATATATCAGTTCTACTACTTTCTTTGAGTTGAAACAACCCATGTCAAGTTGAACATTCCTAGGCAGAAGTTGAGGCAACCTATGTACAGATTTGGTACATAGGTATGAGTAAATGTGAACTTAAGTCTTAAGTTTGTCTTAAGTTTGACTTTAGGTCACATTTACTCAACAAAGCTTTTAGGCGTGTTTCCACCTGACAAGTTCCGTATTATTGCTTACATGGAAGAAGCTGACAGGCTAAATCCACTCAGACATTGTGTACTCTTACCAAGTTGGTCCTTTAGGAAATGACCTAAGACCAGGGGTCACGTTAACAGATCATTCTCCGTATTTGACGGTTTTTTTGCAACGGTGAGGGAAAAATCTGAAGGATGTTATTCATTTTTACAGATTAGTTTCCACACCTCGCTCCGACCACTTTACGTGATTGTACAGATTTTTTCTTTTTTAACGCTATGCACGGACTCAAGGTAAATAAATTCCATCCATTATTTTTCCAGCTTCTGTTTAAAGGATCGCAGCATATCTGGTGCATTTCTCCAGCGGTTATCGGGTGAGAGGGGCGGTGCACTCTGCACGGATCGCCAATCTATCCATCCCATTGCGCCCAGTTAGACGCGCTCTACAGAGCCAGATGTGCGCCACAGATGTTGTGCTGTTCTGCTGCAGCTTTAACTGCAAGCGCTCCTTCGGTAGTTAAGAAGGTCTTTGACTTACGGTCACTGCAATGTGAGAAATGTTTCCTCATGTTAAACTTTTGACGTCTGAAGTGAATAACGTAATTGCAGTCTCTAGTTTCCAATGGAGTGATGCGCAGATTCTGCCTGCAGATCAACAGCTATTACCCATGGGGGGTAATCTATTCTGTCCGCAGAAAAAAAATCTAAAACCTCATGTCAGTAACTTCTGCAACAATCTGAATATTAGATTATCGAAAAAAAGAAAAATGAGCATTTTCGTTCCAGGCCGTGCAAGAACCGCATCAGATATTCCAAAAATGGCATAAGTGTTTAATTTCACTTTTATGTCTGGTTCTCTGGTCATCAATACTTAACAGATTTGAATGTTAACTCGAATATTAACCTCTGCCTAAGACGTCATGATATCGCGACTGTTCAGACAGTGAGGGTTGTCACTGATCAGCGCCAAAAGAAGCCCACGGCAGCACAGAATAACAACAGATCGACAATAGACAAAGCAGGGATGGATGCATATTTGTTGCTAAGGTTTTATACACTGCTTTGCCAGCAACTCTTCTAATTTTACAATTGTTAGTTGTTTGGCTAAGTCGGTTGATATCATGTCCCCCTGAGCAGGAGTTAACAACCAACATGCGTTAACCAGAAGTCCCGCCCAGCGACTCTACTGCTCCATTTATTAAGCCTAGTTTATATTTCTCCATCAATAAGTTTGCACCCAGACGCTGACTTATTCTGGCAGATCTTTCTACCACTGCGGTTTCTTTTCCGGTCAACTAGAGTTTATTTTCTTCAGCTGGTGAACCCATTCCGCCTCAAGAAGAACTGGACGACAGAAAGTGTGTTTTGAATGAGCTGGAGAGCTTTTTAGTAGAATTGCAGCTCATTGAATACTCTAAAAATCGCCAAAAGAACAGATTAGATAAGCTGTACTTTCAATATAAAACATTTTGTGTCCAAAAGTTGCATTGACTACATATTATATCTACTACAGCACTGTTTTGGTGAAATGGTCTCTGGCTTTTGTTGAGTTTACCAATCACAGGCGAGCGCTCTCCGTTTTGTTTGACGGATAGTTAGAAATTTGGTATCTACTTTTTTGCTTCATTGCGTAGGTCAAGGAGAGACCTTGTGTTGGGGGATAATGCCGTTGAATCTATCCATTCCGACATAGATGGAGAAGTATAAACTCGGCTTAAGTACATACTCCAAGGCAATCTAAACTTCAAACTTTTTAAAAATCAGACCAGGTGATTTATCTAGATTTTTTTACATAATTTTGTGTCTCATACTTGAAGCATACCTATGAGGAAACTTGCAAGCCTCTCTCATCTTTTTAAGTGGGAGAACTGGCACAATCGGCGACTGACTAAATTCTGTTTTGGCCCTCTGTATGCAAAGCTGGTAGAGATGTATCCAAAAGTGGAACAGCTAGGGGGAGATTTACCTCAGCTCTCTCTTGTGTGCTTGTTTCATTTTTTCTCTCTGTCATGTGTAGTATGTCCTGATGGGGAGCAGTGGAGAAGGAGTCCGTTGGAGGGGGTCCCACTGTGCGAGAGAAGCTGCCAGGACATTTACTCCACCTCCCCTGTCAACTGCAGCCGCTCCGCCGAAGGCTGTGTGTGCCAGGAGGGTCTTTACCGAAACCCGGAGGGCGTGTGTGTCATCCCTGCCCTGTGCCCTTGCCATGACCAGGGCATCCCGCGAGAGGTACACACACATACACTCACACACGGGGTAAACAGACACCTGATGCCCAGTAAAGCTGGCAGCTTGTACCCATTGTAACTGCATTGTTGTGTGCCTGAGCCGTACCATGGATATGGTGTTTGCGTTTCATCCTGTTCATTCTCATTGTGGTATTTACTCATAAAGAAGAGCCCGTTAGAAGATGAGTGATAAGGCTCGTGTGCCACATTACACCACAAGGCCTCTCCATACCCTCAGCCTCATTCATTATGTAGCGAGGCCGATGGAAAGCCTGTTCTCTGACCGCAACCGGGCAAGCCTGCCAGGAATTATTCATGAAGGAAGGAATATTGGAGCAGGTTCGAATTAATCAAACACTGACAAGAGTTCTGCTACCCTTACCTTGATCATACTTTCTTTTCTCTCAGTTCTGCTTCATTTCTCTTGACCAGTTCTAGCTCAATCATTTATTCCATCCCTCAATTGTTACAGTTCTTTCAGTCTTGCCATCTGTCTCTGTATCCTCTCTTTCTGTCACATAGGGTTGACTCACGTTCTCATAAAGACCTGCTCTGGGGGGTGGGGGGGTGGGGGGGTGGGATGGGTTATTCACCAACAAATGCCTGTTATATGTTACAGCGTATAACTGTCTGTTTAGGGGTTACCTTTGTCCAATAATTTGGACTGAATTAGATTGTATGTAATTGGACCTGGATAACTGGTCTGTAGTTTAATAAATTTGATTAAGTTGAAATGTATTTGGAACTCTTTAGATTTTACATAACCTGTATAACTAGACCTGTTTATCCTGTAAAATTTATTTTTAGTGACATTTGTGATGATTTGAACTGAACTGAATCTAAAGCCTGGTTCCTACGGAAGAATTGTGATCCGATTTTGAGCCCAATTAGCTGCTTCTAACAACTGCAAAGATGCCGAGATTATCAGGATGGCTTTAAAGATAATTCTAACAGATATTCCTGCCTGTGTGCTGCGTTCAGATGACTTTAGTCAGCACTGAAGGACGTCGGGAGCACTCCCATCAAAACAATTGGCGATATTCAATAGGTAGGATTGTCTTTACCCAAAGAAGTAGCTTGTGTCGTGTGTTGCAAGGACAAACATGTGTGCCACCTGTTGAATGGGAGGTCTGTCCAATCAGGAAGCAAGGTAACAGGCAGGGATGCACCTTGGAAGTGTATTAATGTTTCCAAGTGTCGGCTGTCTTAACAGTAGTCCAATCACGGGTACAGACAGATCAATCTGCTCTTTGTGAAGCTAGTAAAGCCCCTGATCCAACTCTCTCTACTCCTTTATCCAACGGCTTTTCTTTTTGAGGTGTTGTTTCTGTGTTAAACCTAGTCCACAATCTATTGCCGATACCTCTTCCTCGGCCGCCTTCTTTTTTCGATCAAAAGTCACGTGTTATCTTGTGAGGTTTGCGAGATTTCCCCCCTGAGCCAGCAATGTTCATGACTAAAATCTCTTAATGTGTCATCTCTTCCTTTTGACCATCAAAAACGTAGGAGACCTCTATATCATTGGATTCATGATAGCTGGATATCTAGTGATTAGTGCAGGTTTATTTCTGATGTATTGAAACTTCAAAGCTTCAAAGGCAGCATTTGGTAGGATTCCAATACTACAGGAATGGTGCAATGCGCACTGGTAACTGGCTACAGTAACAGGTTGAAGGTTCTGAAGTGGCCATTTGGGAGATCTAGAATGTGCAGTCCATTTAGGACCCTACAATTTCCACAATGCAAAAAATGTGAATAAAATAAATAAAAACTAATCTTATCTAATCTAATTTCCTAAGTGTTTTTGGCCGATACAACTGCCTGTACCTGCCATTACTTGAATTAGGTATTCAGTTCTGCTTTCCTCTCCTACAAACGGAAAAAAAAACCTTCAGCTGTGCTTGCCTTTCTGTCAGTTTGGTCTCGTTCTTGACTGGATGCGTCGGACAACCACTTACAAAGAGTGAAATCATGAATGGGGAGAAAAGAAAGCTTGCTTGATTCAGTCACATCTGCAAACTCTTGAACATTTAACTAAATCAGTGGAAGCAAGTTGAGAGTATGTCTAAGATTTGGTTGCCAAGCTGACAGAATCAGATGTTCGTTTAGAAAAAAAATATGTAATGGTGAAATACCTTAAACATTGGGAGGCACTGCTAAAACATGAGAGCTAAACACAAACCATCATTCACCTTAATAGAGAAATCTGAGTGAGAGAGCAGAAATAAGAAAGATCATAGGTTCTACTCATAATGGAAGACATGAACAAATTCTTACTGTCTGCAGGTTCTGTTTCTTTATGACATGTTTGTGTCAAGTTTAACTCAATACAAAACGAATTTGTTTTCATTAAATGTTAAATTTGACATTTTTTGCACATAAAGAATACTTTCCTTTTGAAGAAAATTTAGGTGAATATTTCTGTATATTAGAGAAACACACAGTGTTCTACTATATCACGGAACTGTGTTTGTGAAAGCTAAATAATGGTGATCTCTTTGCCCATTCATGAAAATAAATATTTATAAATATCATAAATATGGTTAGAATTAGGGATGCAACATTAACACATTATTTTAATACTGAAATAATTTTATTCTGATTGTTACAATAAATGCTGGTAAAAAATAGTAAATGGTCTGTATTTGTATAGCGCTTTACTTAGTCCCTACAGACCCCAAAGCGCTTTACACTACATTCACTCATTCACCCAATAATGCACACATTCAAACACGATTCATGCTGGTAAATTGGATAAAAAACAAAATTAATAAAAATTACCACAAATTTAAAAGTAAAAAATAAAAATTTTCTGTGAAATTATTGCAGAGTTTCCCCATTTTAAGTCTGGTTTCTTGATATCGGTTTATTTTAACCAATACCGATATGAGTACTTTAGAATGGTTTCTGCCCCGATAGCCGATACTGCATTGGTGCATCTGTAGCTAGAATGGAAAAAGGGGAAATCAGACATGAAAATGGAAAAGCGGAATTTGCGAGGGGTTGTGCTCGTGTTAGTGAGGCCCATTTCATGCAAAATAGTGTAAGAACACAACGGGCTGCTTCACCATCTGAGAAAACATGACAAAAACTTCTATAGATGTTATATTTAACAAAACGCTGTATTAGACTATGTAAGTTATGTTCGGGGTCATTTGGGTAGTTTCTGTCATTATTTAAACAGAGCAAAAATGATTGTTTGATATTGAATCCACCCAAACGTTAACCATGAGTGACAGATGTTTTTGGATTATGTTTCCTCTCCTCTGAAAAATGGCTCAAAAAATCTTAAATTCTGCTAGCAGAAATAATAATGTGGCTTTTTTTTTTTTCTGTGTGTGTGTGAGGCAGGCAGGATCGGAGTGGGAGGAGGGCTGTCTTTCATGCAGCTGCGTGAACGGGAGAAAACTGTGCCAGACGAGGTGTCCTCCACTTTACTGTGAAGAGGTGAGGCTCCGAAATTATTGAAGTCATCCCCAGAATGTCATATAACCAGGTAAAGTGCTGATTAAGTTTCTGCTTATTGTTCAAAGCTCAAACTGTCGTTACCGGTTTGACTTTATATCAGCACCAGGAAGAATCGTAAAGCTAGCGCAAAATATTTCAAAATACATATTTTCAAAGTGCAATTTACCCCCAAATCATTTTTTTTTCTGATAAACTGTAAAATGACTAGAGAACAACTGATAGTGAGTTTGGACATTAGCTGATAGGCCAATAGTATTTCTTTTGGAAAAAAAGAACCAGAACCAAAAAAGCAACATTAAGGATAATCCAAGTCAAAGGTTAACTATTTCCAGAACGTAAATCTGATTTATAAATGAACCTGTTATATAAAGTCAATATTTTCTTTAATATCATAAAAATATAAACAGCTACCCTGTGTTGGGGTGCACTTTCCAACAAGCCAGTTCAGGATTGCACATTAACTTTTTTATCTTATTGCACTGGTGCTACACAATTTGCTGCTTTTGTAGCACTGACAAAAAAAAAATGTGTAGCATCAACACAAACTCTCTAAAAATCGGGTCTTCATGTCTTCAAGAAGAGACTGTAGAACAACAAAATTTCTAATTCTGGAAAAAACACATTTGGGGAGTTTTTTTCATGAGACAAAATTAATAGAATATTGTTTTGTTTCTTTTTTAGTACTTTGTATAAAAATATTCATTATTCAATATTTATCATTCAGCAAATCTTTCATGCCAACCACCATTAAGAAGAAGTTTATAGCTTATGTTATTATTTATATAGTGTTTTTTTTCTTAGAAGTTTTACAAGTTTTTGAACTTACCACATATTTCAAACGTTTCTTGATTGCACCACCGATGTACAGCTTAGGGCAAGCCTCTGCCTGATGTTTGTGTGTGGATTTCAATCTTTCACTGCAGCTGCTTCTCTGGCTGGTCTTCTGATTGGTCAGTTGATGCAACGTGATCATGTTGTATGGCATTTCCTTTGTGAGCGTCTGGAAGGACAGTCCCGATGCAGAACACGTCGGGTCTCTAAAATATGGTCTGTGGTCTCTAATCTGCAGCAAATATTGGCGACAAAGTTTCACAGAAAATAGCTAAAGGTGATCAGAAATTTCTCTAGATTTGTTGCTAAGTTCTTTTTTTAATCGCACAGCCCTGCAGTTCACACGTTTTTCTGGGTCCACAGTGCTCCCTCTTCCCCTTGTATTAATGTTGAGCTTATAGTGTTGAAGCTTACTTTCAGTTTACAGATTAATCAGTCATTTTAGTAAAAAAGCTACATGTATGCATCTATTTTACCAAAAACTGTCAGTGGAGTGCCCTCTTCAGTTTAAAACCTTGCACTGCGCTTGAATTTGAATCAGGCATTGCTTGCGCATTGGCTCACCCCTTATAGCTATCAAAAGCCATGCTACCCAGTCTCGGCCACACCTCCTTAGAGAGTTGGAGTTGGTACACAAAAAAACAACAACAAAAAAACTTGCTGGGTGAACATAATAAAGTTATGTAAATCATTTCCACCCAACTGATTTAAGTTGATTTAGCAATAATGAATCTTGTTGAGTGAACTAAATGTAAACATGTTGGGTCAACCTAATATATTTATGTTTCTATAAGGCACAAAAATAAACAGCAGGGGAGGGGACTCAAACTCAGAAAAGTGCTTTTGTTTTCTAAGCAGCCGCACTAACCACTTTGCTACACAATAACTCAGAAAACTTGTATATAATAACACATACGACTTCATGTCCACTGTTAACTGAACATGATTTCAGTTATTCAATTCCTTCACTTTGTTCACGAAAAAAAGGGAATTGGCAGGTCTTTCTAATATTATAATATTTTTTAGGTAACAGTGGAAATAAAATCAGAGTTATTGTGTAGCAAAGTGGTTAGTGCAGGTCCTCAGAAAACCAAGGTCCTTTTGTGAGTTCCCTGCTGTTTTATTTTTGTGCCTTAAAGCTGCATAAATGTATGAGGTTGACCCAACATGTTCACATTTAGTTCACTCAACAAAATTCCCTATTAACAATTTTTTCTCATAAAATCAAATCTTCAGTCAGTTCCATACTTTCAACTTTTTTAAGTTATAGAACATAATAAGATTAAATTGATTGCTGTAATTGAAACGAATGAATACAGGAAAAGGTTATTTTGTTTAAATGCTGATCAAAGTGCTAAAAACGGAAGTCATACGTAGGGTTGGGCATCGTTTGCATTTTTTACGATTCTCACTATTGATTCCTGTTCTACACGGTTTTCAATTCCGGTTCTTTGAGATGCAGGAGAGGGAAAAAAAAATAATATTTTTTTTCATTTGAAAAAGCCTTGGCAAAAGCTATTTGTATTTGTTCTGTCAATCTGTCAATAAAGTTGAACCTGAACTGTTACTGTAACTTAAATCAGGGGTAGATAAAGTAGCTACCAGCTAAGTTTTTTAGCTTAAAGTTAAGCTAATTTACTTAACGTTACCTAAATGTGGGTGACTCTACATCGCTAATGGGTTGCAGACTTTTTACCACATACGCCGTTAGTTTTCTCTGGCACTCTGCAATTTGCTCCGCTGACAGCTTGCCCCTTGCTGTCATGGTGAATGGGGTTTGTGCAATTGCTGGCCGGGTAACGTAGGAGCAGCAGCCTGCCTAAAACTTAAGCTAGTCTTTGAAGAATAAGACAATCCTAATTTTCATAAACCTGAATCCGTTTCCAACGAGGAGTTGCTGGCTGATGGTTGACTGTCCGAAGAGGAGGAAGGGACAGGAGGAGAGCAGCATAACACACATAGTACACTCGTTACCACACTGTATACCACACAACTGCCGAAGGTGTGTTTTCACGTTTGTTGTACATCCTCATTTGGCCCTAATAAGTTTATCACAGCTGTTGCACTGTGTGAATGCAACCTTTGCTAAATTAAAATGAAGCCAGACTTTCGAGCGGCGTCTACAGTCCATGTTGTTCAGAGTATTATACAGTCTATGGTTACTCACTGGACGGAGTAATACCTAACACAAACCACAGAAACAAACTAGTGCAGGGCTCACACTAGTTTGTTTGCTCATACTGGAGGCATTTAGGAACCGAAAAAAGAATCAAAATTCAAACATCTTAACTGTTCTGGAACCGTACATTAGGAACCGGTTTCTATTAGGAACCGGTTCTCGGTACCCAAGCCCACAAATTTGTGTATGTTTCTTGATTAAAGAGTAAAGAAAACATGCCAAACCATAACTTTAAAACCCTAAATATGCACCAAACTGTGACTTTTGTTTCTTTTTTTGTGTGTGTAATTCTATACCCGTGATTCAAGTCCTCGTGTTATATTGTAACTTGTTCTTTTTTTCAAAAATGACCCAAGCATTTCTTCATCTGTATTACTTTGTTAGTTAGTAAACTCCACTCCTAAAGCCTTGCTCTTAAAGTTGCCAGTTGATGATAGGTCTGTTTTTGTCAGATGCAGTATAGCACTTTTAAACAGGCTTAAAAAATGATGCCTTCACAGATTAATGTTGAGAGACGAGCATACCTTTTGGATGAAACTAAAAGAAGTAAAACTTTTCAGGCCTTGTAAAAAAAAATCTCCCCCTGGAGAATAAGTTTAAAAAAAAAGTCACAGCAGGAGAAATCTGCTGTCTCATTCTTGACATTGTGACCTGAATAGGTATTTTTAGCTCGTGGATGCTGTACATAGGCGAGGATGAACGTAAATGGGCCAAAGGAATGCAATGATTCCTTCTCTCACTCTCAGAATCATTCCTGTTTGCTCTCAGTTATTCCTCCATGAAGTTACACCTCAGTCCTTTCTCCGTTGCCAAGAAAATGTCATTTAATGCCTGCTGGTTTCCGTCTCAACAGCGCTTTCTGTCAGCATGCAGTGATTTATGAGTCAGATTTGAAGCTTCTTGTTCAGGGTAGTTTACTGAGTGTGTTATCAAAGCTAGTGATAAAAGCTGTCTGGAGGTTTTCCTCTTAAACGGCAACTCTTTTTGTCATCTGTCAAATCCAGACACGGAGGATTACAATAAACAACTTCAATTAGTTTTCTAAACAAGAATTCTGAGTTTTAATGTGCTAAGTTTGTTCTTTTAACCACAGAACACCAAAGGTTTACATAAGGACTCAAAAGTATACATGCACTCCAGATATGATTTGGATATTTTATTCTTAAAATGTTCCTGAATAAGATGCAGAGGAATTACAGACTTTATAGATATCAATGAGCTGAAATAACTAACTTTTATTGGTTGGTCTCCTTGACTGTTAAGTATTTTCCATACATGTTGAGTATGGTTAAGGTCAGGAATATTCCAGTCTTAGGCCACGTCCACACTAAGCCGGATAACGCCTTAAACGTATAAGTATTTAGTCTACACCCCCCCTATCGTCCACACTAAGGCGGCTTTGTTTGTGGTCTGTGGCCGGATAAGTATTAGCCGGGTAAGAGAGCCGTCTAACTGTTATCTCAACGGCTAAATGAGCACGTCTGGACGCAACTTATCCGGTCCCCAGCTAAATCAGAGCAGCGACATCAATAAAATGCTGCAACCTAAGTTGATGAAGACAACAACGCGACAATAGCTAATGACAACAGCAAAGATGGAGACGAGTCTCGCTATGCTACTGCTTCTTTTACAAATTCAGACGTTTGCAAAGTTAACCCTAACCTACTTGCGTATGAGAAGGCGACACAGGAGGCGATCCAGGAAGCGACGACAGTGACGTAGATTATACGCGTCAATTTGTGTTCTTTTTGTTTTTCCCCATGCATGCCCAGTACATGCATAGGTTGGCATTGGTTTGCGCAATCATGGGACCTTAAACTGGGCGTAAATGCTCGTGTTGAGTGGATAACATTAGGCGTTTAACTCCCTGTATAACCTTATCCGGCTTAGTGTGGACGTAGCCTTAATTTGGGTTGTTTTTATTCGCTCAAAAAAAAGTCCTGATGTGTTTTTGGGATCACTGACCTTTGAAACATCAATTGTGTACAAGCTGCAACTCGAGAGCAATTCTTTGTAAAGTTAAAGAATTTTGAGGTGGCTTTTCATGATTTTTTTTTCATACCTTAACCCAGAGCTCTAAAACAGGTTTCTCCCACCACCATGCTTTAGAGTTGGCTCTGAGTTTTTTGTTTGAAAGCTTCACCCAGACAACTCTGAACACTCTTCTTGCCTTAGCATAACAGCTTTATCCTTTCTTTTGACCGTCTTAGGCCGCGTCCACACTAAGCCGGATAATGCCTTAAACGTATAATTATTTAGTCTACACCCCCCTATCGTCCACACTAACCCGGCGTCGTTTAAGGTCTGTGGCCGGATAACTATTAGCCGGGCAAGAGAGCCGTGTAAATCTTAATTCAACGGCTCAACGAGCTAGTGTGGACAGCTTCCCCGGATAATGAAAGGAAGTGGCGTCAATGAATGCTGCGTCAATAACAATACGACACTACAGACAAAGACAACAGCGAAGAGTAATAAATCGATCTCGTCGTCTGTCCACACCAAAAACTCTCTCTTCTTCTGAGCAGCTATTGTTCTCTTCGGTTAACGGGACAAGCAGATATGTACTGTGCTGTAGAGCTTCTTGTATATATTATGTAGGCGCTGGCGTCACGTAGATTATACGCGTGTTCCTTGCGTCTTTTCGCGCATGCCCAGTATTTGCACAGGTCGGTATGGGATAGCGCAATCATGGGAACTTAAACGGACCTTAAACGGGGCATAAATGCTTGTGTTGAGTGGATAACATCAGGCGTCTAAGTCCCCGTATAACCTTATCGGCTTAGTGTGGACATAGCCTTAGATAGTAGCTTATCTTATGAGCTCACAGAGCTTTTCTACTATCGGCATTAGCCTTATCCATGTGAACAGCTGCAAATTCCAGTTGTTTTTAGATGCAAATCTGGCAACAGTTTGGAGCCTTAATTTCACTATGGAAAGTGACTCTAGTGTGCAGATTGGCCTAGATGTTACTGAGGTGTTCTCACTAGAACCAAGAAGATAGAACACATTACCCCAGTTCTAAAGTCCTTACACTTGCTCTATATAGCTCAGAGAATAGATTTCAAAGTGCTTTGATTAGTTTATAAATCACTGAATGGGTTAGCACCACAGTACATTAGAGATCTGCTATCACGGTACAAACCATCCAGATCACTCAGGTCCTCCAGCTCTAGTTTACTGATCGTCCCTAGAACCAGAACCAAGCATGGGGAAGCAGCTTTTAGTTTCTATGCTCCTCACATCTGGAACAAATTACCAGGAAAATGCAAACCTGCAGCGACACTGAACTCTTTAAAGTCTAAAACTAAAACCTATTTAGACTCGCTTATGAGTAAGTGATCCTAATATTGCTTTTTACTTTCTTGTTTTTAATTTTCATACAAATTATTGTCTTGATTACTGTTTTATTGTAAATGCTTTCTTGTATTAATCTTTAATCTTGACAATCGGAAGAAGTTGGGGTATTTTAATTGGACAATGACTTTAAGCACATATTTGATCCTGTTTGGGATTAGGGAGTCTAACACTTATTTACATTTACATGCACATCTAAATCAAGCTATTATCATAACCAGATATGAATCTATATCCCAGTTTACATGTTCAGTAAGAATAATGAAGTATTAAATGAAGTGCGTTCTCTTCTGCGATGCTTGATGAAGGCATTCTTCTTCTTGGACTAGAGTCACACTGATGGTAAACAAATGGTAGCAGCTATTGTTGTACAGGTGTTGTTACTCCCGCTTCTGTGGTCTCGTGCCTGACCTCATTATAACTTAACTTACCTGGAATGTCTTATACTTTGCAGAAATATTTGGTTTTTAATATGCCATATCTGGATCTTATACCTTGATTTGTGAGTTGGCCAGATCAGTTGAACTTCAGTCGGACTAAGGTGTATAAATGCATTTCACAAGTTTTAATTTACCTGGACTAAGGCAATAATTTGTTTTTCTGTTACTGCATGTAAACCTACTAAATGATATTCAAAATTAGCCCAGACCTAAATTCCATCAAAACGCTTAGAACTTGAGTTAAAAAAACACTCTAGGGCAAAATAACAGTCGGTTTATACAAATTCGGCCTTGTTAAGTATGTCCAGAATTAAGCCAGAAGCTTTTTATTGGCTGTAAAAATTGTACTTTTTCTCTGTAAATGCCCAAGGAGAAATGTATCACAATATTAGTAACAGTAGATATTTGTATCTCTTTGTGCCTATGTAAACATGGTAATTACAGATTAACCTGCATTAATGTTAACAGCTGCTCACCTGATCTTCACTGCAACAATTTATGGATGTTTGTTGTGCTTTTTCGGGCTGCATAGTGGCACAGTTAGTGGCACTGTCTCCTTGCATCAAGAAATCACTTGGTTTGAATCCCGGCCTGGGGTTTTTCTGCATGGAGTTTGCATGTTCCCCCTGTGCACAGTGACAGCCCGATGACTGCTGGAGATAGACCCTTTAAGGCAAGGCAGTTTTATTTGTAGAGCACACCTTCAACAACACGGTTATTTAAGGTGATTTGCGTTATTCTGTGATAAAGAAACAAAACATATGTTAAAAGTGCCGGAGGATACAGTCGTCTGGTTAATAATAATTTAGAATAATTATACCAGTAACCTAATACTGGGATAATTATCAATGAAATTCAAATTGTCAGTCACAAATTTAGCAATAGAGGCCACCAGCTTCTTAATCTATATGAGAAACAGTATCAATTATAACAGACTATCAGTCTTTATTTGAAGGAAATATTTTTTTTACCATTGTATTCAATCAATCCACATCAAAAGTACAACAGATTTTGTCTCAAGTTTAAAGAATTTATCACAGATTGCTTTATCCTTATCACAAGCACAAATAAATAAAATCTAAAGGGAACTCTGCTACAGTTCTAAATGGGTGACAAAAAAATAAAAAATGTCATAGGGAGACCTGAATTTACGTAGGTGTGTAGCAGCAGGCGCCGCTCATCGACAAGGTGAGACCTTAATCAGTGTGTGCGATATACCCATGGAAGACAAAGAGACATGTGGTCTTAACTAGCTAGCCTTAGTTAGCACTATGGCTAGAAAAAGAAGTTATCAACTGTAATGGCTTCCGCTTCTCTCTTCTTTCCAGAGCGAATAAGCTACAAAGCCACAATCGTGGGAATCAAACAATCGCACAGCAAAACACAAACAAGCAACACTCTGCTTCTGCTTACATATAAAAGAAAAACAAGGAACTAAACATTAAATACAACCAATGACCATTTTCAGCAGAAAGCACCTACACATGTATCCATATACTAAACCTAGCTCCACCCAGGGTTTAAGCACTTGGGACATTCCGACTTTTGATGACTTCTTCAGTCCATGATCAGACAACAACGGGGATGGAGAAAAGACGTGTTAAGTCCTAGGGCAGATTAAGTCATCCGTCTCAATGCGCAGAAGAGATAAGACAAAGTTAAGAGACGCGTTCCGGACTGAAGCCTGCCAACACTCTCTTGGATGAAAACACTGGGTCACAGACAGCTTTTCGGCTTGGACAGGACGGTGCTCAGAAAACTCAGTGATTCCTTTGGCCCAGCTGGTAGAATCGAGAGAGCAGGGAAATGGGATCGCCAGCTAGATAAGTGAGTTTTCCCTCCGTCTCAGCCAACAATAGAATGGAAGAGAACAAACACGTTGTCGGGGCTGCCTTATATCAGCTCAGCGGCGCCATCCTTGGCTATCCTTAACCAAGTGACCAGTGAGAAGCTGTTGGGGTCAACAAAGTGGGTGCCGACCAATGGGAAACTGTTCTGGTCAACAAAATGGCTGCCAACCCAGAACATGTTGGGAGACTGAGTCCATTCAGTGTATCGTGAGCAAACCCAACAAAAGCATGGAAAGTAAAAACAGCAATTTGACAAGGACCTATCCGGAGGTGAAATTTTAATAGTTTCTAACTAAACACCGCCCTCTCGTTACTTACTCTTCAGTGTATGTAACTAAACTTGAAGGATAAGTGGCATAGATAATGGATGAATGGCGTATTTGCATCCATTTTCTTAACTGCTTAAACCTTAATGGGTTGCGGGGGGGCTGGTGCCTATCTCCAGCTGTCAACGGGCGAGAGGCGGGGTACACCCTGGACAGGTCACCAGTCCATCATAGGGCCACATAGAGACATACAGGACAAACAACCATGCACACACTCACACCTAAAGATAATTTGGAGAGAACCTGACAGTCATATTTTTGGACTGTGGGAGGAAGCCGGAGTACCCGGAGGGACAGCTTTTCGGCTCATGCATGGGGAGAACATGCAAACGCCGGTATACTAACCCACAACCTTCAACAGTGCTAACCACTGCACCACCGTGCAGCCCCACCTTTTCTTTTGTGGTGTTTTTTCTGTGAAAAGCACCTGATGGTGGCAAATTGACAGCATTGAAGCATGGAATTTAAATTTTTTCTATCAAGCTCCACATCCGGAAAAAAAACTGGCATCAAAACGTGTTATTGCTTCAAGGAGAAAACCAGTACTGTACAAGATTAATGATGGTCATTCTTTGCTGGTAGCATTGCCAATCGAATATCGGCAAAAGTATTTTTTGTGCATTTTGATTTTGATTATACTTAAGACCTCACTATATTCCACTTTGAAAACCTAGACTGGGCATTTCTGAAATGGTGGTGGTAGAGTAATAGTTTGGTTCCTTGTTTCCAACAATAAAATGATCTAAAATCAGGCCTATGTTCTGGCTATTCATTAATTGTGTTCAAAAAAATGGGGTTAATTAATCGCTCTTGGCTGATGGCATACCCAGAATCCATAGTGCTTAACATCTCCAGGAAAAAAAAGGAAACAGAACCAAAATAGGGCACCAAAATGTGTGTTGCTTTTTTGGTTCTGGTTACTACGGATTATGTCAGAACAGGTGCCATCATTACCCATCCCTAGTTGGGTAGATATTTACCCCAATGATTCGAGAATGCTCATAAATTGTGAACTCTCAAAGCTGCTGCTGGCTGATCACGCTACATGTGAATGCAAAAAAAGTTTCTGTCTAAAATAAATGACTGCACACTAAATAAAACAATGATTTCACTCACAGCCCCAGTCACATCACCTCGTCTGTGTCATCGGCTCTCTGTTACAGATGTTAACAGTCTCATGTCTCTGTGTAAACTGTGCTCTCAGAAAGGAGTGGGAACGAATTTAAAGGCTAGCCTGACGTAGCCATACTCAATTCTAATCAGAATGTGAGTCTGATACTGCTCCATTGGGCTGTGATTATGGGGCGTGTTTTAACCGAACAAGGAAAAAAAATGCCTCTGCACTCAATTGGATAGACCAATAACCAATCAGAGCAACGTGTGTGACGCTGATTGGAGAGCAACGGACGTTATCTGTTCCTCTTGTAAAATTCCTCTTTTAAAATTACTGCGCTGCTGATATCTTCTAGAACAGACTCGATTACAGAATCTACACATCTCAGTTCTCCAGCGGCAGCCATCGTTGTTGTAAACAAATTCAACCCAGGCGCTCTTTGGTGACGTGGTTGTTTACGTTACTGCTGTTCATCTGTCAATCATCATAAACCAGATTTGATTGGTCCAAACAGATCTTGTTCGGGCATAATTACTCCTCAACAGAGGAATGCCCGACCGAACTTCCAGACCATGTTGTGGGCGGTATTTCGGCTGGCACCCAGGCTATTAAAAGGCTGGCTGAAGCTGTTTATTGGAGATGTTACATGACCCTACTGCCTGTATTGTACAGCTGGTTTTAAACCAACAGTAGTAGTACCACCCCCAACCTTACAAGCATTAATGGTTTACAATAGATTCTGCAAAATCATGAAAAAATAAAATAAAATAATTATCTCGTGCAACATTTGTTATGATTTCAAGAAGATTATCCAAATGAGGCTACGACGGAACTTAGAAGGAGGGGAGTTGCCATATATTGACCTACTCAGTATATGGTGATATTGAGTTGAAGCCATATCACCAAACCTGTTATTTGCACTTCTGTCTCATTTCAAATTAAAACATTTCTGCTGATATTAAATTAAATTCAAAAATAGTAAACACTGATGGCTGTGGGTAGGATCTGTTGTAGCAGTCTGTGTTAAAGCAAAACTGGAGAAGCCTCTGACTAAAGACACTGTTGAATGATAGTCTCACAAAGAGGATGCTCAGGGTGGTCCAATATTACACATCGTAGTTGCTAGCACAGTTTGTCACTTTTAGTAAATAGCCTGTTCTGCAATGCAAAGATAGACAGTTTGCAAATATTTAAATTATCCTGCTCGGTTGCAAATTTCTTGAACTGAAATCTACAATTTTGAATAACTTCTCAGTATTTTAGTTTTTGTAATTTATTCTTTACTGTACACTGTTAATCCTAGTTTTTATATAAATATGTATAAATTTGATGTTTTTGTCTTTGTGTAAATCTGTCTTTGCTGCTTTTCAGTCTGATTTTCCCCAGTGTGGAACAATTAAAGACATTTGTATTCTGTTATATGTATTATATCATATAATGTAATACAACAGATGGTATTGTAGAGATTGTAAAATACATTTTGTGTTGATGCTACAATGTTTTTGTGTGTGCTACAAAACCAGCAACCTCTGTTGCACCAGTGCTATAAGCTAAAAAAGTTAACATACCAAAGCCTCAGTGTCAGTTTTTCTTTCAAACCAGATAGAGGGATAGTAGATATCAGCTATGTGGTCTAAATGTGGTACTAACACAAAGGTGTGGAGAACAGAAGATGGAAAGTTTGTCAAAGATTTGATGAAATGCCTATTATTTTAACCTTATTAACTTCACCTTGTTTTGAGGGGAAAAACCTCATCAGACCTACAAAGAATAATTTCCAGCATCAGTTTCTCATACCTGTTATGTGGTATTGATTTACCTATTTATTTGTGTTTAGCTGTACAATATACTGTATTTTCTACATGTTCAATATAAATAATTTGCTTATTGCCTCTTCATCCTCCCATAGATCCATCACTGACTGGATGCAACTAAATGTCCCGTTTTTATAAACATTTATTTGTTTTTTTAATGTAAAAAAATATGTATCCCTTAAACACTTGGAAAAATATGTTGAAATGAGAAGTAACCTTCATCTCTTTCTCAGGGGGAGGTGAAAGTGGAGGAACCGGGCAGCTGCTGTCCAGTCTGCAGAAAACTGTTCCCAGGTTAGTGCACAGAAAACTCACATTGATTATGCTTCTGCTAACGCTTTCATTGTCATGTTAATCTAAGTCTCTTGACCGCCACATCAGATATTCTGTCTCATCTTTCAACTCTTTGTGAATCTTTCTGGATGGTAATACAAAACTAAAAGGTGATGATACTAATGTGAAACAAACTGCTGTATATATTAAAAAAGCCCTAATGGTGATGGCCTCCAAAGCACTTTAGTGGATGTGAATGCTCGATTATACGTTTCAGAAAAGGGTAAAAACTAAGTGCTGCAGTCCCCAATTAGTGCGAGATTACATTACTTGGCCCACACAAGGGCTTTAATCTGTCTCCCTGTGGAGGAAATGTCACATGCTTAGAGGGGCATTACAATGTCACTGCTTTCTCTGCAGAGGTCTTTCCAACTCTTCCTTCTCTTTCTATCATCCCTTCTAAATGGTACTGGGCTTTTACTGTGTTTGTGCCTGTCTATTCTGACACACATCAGTGTCCCCCCCCCCCTTTTCCTCATTTCCTTTTCGTCCTCATCTCTGTTTTACCATCAGGTGAGCCTACGGCGGAGTGCAAGCGCTACGTTGAGATCCGGAACATCACCAAGGGAGGCTGTCGGCTTGACAACGTGGAGGTCAGCTTCTGCAGGGGGCGCTGTCTGTCCTGGACTGATGTCATCATGGAGGTATGAAGAGATTAAATGAAGGCACATCAACACTGACTTCAAACTGGCTGAAGGGTTTAGATCAGTATTTGTTATTATACTAGCAATAAACAAAAGTGATTTAACTATAATTTGGTTTCACATTTAGGAATAGCACCACAAATTGATTCCTTTTTCATTTTTATTGATGTAATTAATAAGTTTAGATATTTGCAACATAAATCCTAACAAAGCAACACCATTATTATGGCAAGTTCACAAAATATGATGGGAAGAAAAATCTGGATTATTACTTTTATCATCAATCCTTGAATGCATTCATCAGTCCATCATCCCTCCAAGTGTTTCCCAACCCTGGTCCTCAAGCTACACTGCCCTGCATGTTTTAGTCATTCCCCTGCTCTGTTTCAGATGATTGTAGTTCAGCAAAAATCTGTTTATCAGCCATCAATCGAAATCAGGTGTGTTAAAGAAGAGACACATTTAACATGCAATGTAGGGTGCCTTGAAGACCAGGGTTAATAGATGCTGGTCCATCCAATCATCTGTCCATTTGTGCATCTATTCATCCATCCATCCATCCATCCATCCATCCATCCATCCATCCATCCATCCATCCATCCATCTCCACTGGTCTTCCATAATATAAAATCTATTTAGTGAGTCCTGGGTCTGCCCTGTGGCGTACTTTGTGAGACTTGCTTAAAGGGGTCATATTATGTAATGGTCATTTGTTTCATCCTCTTGTGTTGCAAGTTGGGTTTTTACTGCCTCTTTAAACACTCCAAACACGACTAAAAAACATCCTATCCCCAGCGGTCACCTGGTGATAGGCGGCGTACACCCTTGACAGGTTTATCGCAGGGTAAATCATTTGATTAAAGAAAAAGATTCTTACACACTATATGCAATAAGTCTGGCTGAGCTGGACCTGACTGCAGGTTGAAATGTTACTGAGGCTTTGGAGTGAGACTTTGGCCGATGCGGCTGGTTAGACACGCTCCAAAGGGCCTAATGTGTGTCAAACACCGGCATCTGCTGGTGCTTTTCTCCAATAGTTTACAGGTCAGGAAATTATTCATTTAGAGAATCCTTTCAACTACTGATCCTTTCAGTGGGAGAAATGTTTCCCCATTTGGCTGAACTGAAACATAAGTCCAGCCTCGAGTGAGGCAGCTGAGTGTGAATTCAGCCTCCAGAACAACATCTAATCCCTCATGACAAGTCATCTGTCCAAGGAAAAAACCAAAACAAAACAATGCAGCAGTCCTGGTATTTGATTACCAACGAATGGGTGGGAATTTCAGTTCCATGCAGTGCAGCAACCGCATCAGGCATTTTACACTATACTATAAGTGCAATTATTTCCATCCATCCATTTTCTGAACAGCTTAATCCTCAAGGGGTCGCGGATAGTCCCTTGTTTCATTTCCATTTATTATGTAATCCTCTGATAAGGTTGTTTGGTTTGAATATTATTTAAAAAGAATAAAAAAGTTTAAGTGAATTTGTATTAACTCGTCAGACGATTGCTGGGGATAGGTAGCAATAACACCCTGACTCCCCCATGCATAGGATCTAAGAATCGACATTTTTTGACCCTGCCGAATGAGGGACAAAAAAATGTCTAATGCGACCTCTAGATGTGTGTTATCTGAAACAGCTAATTTGCATTAAAGTGACTCAAAAAACCTTTATTCTGAGAGGGACAGAAAAGTAAAATAATTGAGGTGGTGAGCCTGTTTTATGTGAGAGTGATTTTTATGCAAATAACTTAAAATGTTTTGTTTAAACCATTGACCTATTATAACTTGTTTAATAACAGTCATAATATGTCTCTTCTAAAGTATTTTCTTTTGGGGATGTCTAGAAGGCATCTTTAACAGATTACCTAATCACTTCAAGAGTTTCCCTGGGGGAGGGATCCAAGGTATCAGGCCTCTTTCATATTGTCAATGACATGACGGACTACTGCTAAGCTGTGTTGTTGACTGGGGTCCACCCGAAGTTATCTAGTCTGTCGTTATGCACAATTATGGATGACATAAAAAAGTAATGTATGTGTTTCGGTTATAGCGAGCTGTGCCTCTGAACTTCACCTTATCTGCATTGGATTTGACTAACTGCATGAGCGTAAAGGACAAAGAGCCATTCACCTGCTACTCATAGATTAGCCCTTTTGCTGGCCTAGCTCCAAGATGAGGCGACTTTATACACCCTGCCATAATCTGGTTACTTTCTTTCATTTCTGTGAAGCTAATTTTTTCTCCATTTCTGTCTATGAATCTTGAGCACATCAGGATCTTTAGAGTGTTTTAATAAAATCAAATGAGGCTTAAAGTGACAGTGTGTAGTTTTTGCAGTATATCTTCTAAAATAGCCATTAAAATATTATGTAATAATAATTACGTAAAGCACATTAATTGCAAAATATTGGCGATATTGTAAAATATGATTTTAAAAATCAGTTTTAAAATACAGAGGCGCAGGTCCTCTTTTCAGGGGAAAGCCATATTAGATGACGTCTTTACATAAATACATTTTTACCTCTTCGCTAGTTCCACGCGATGAAAGAGAGACTGATGTGCTCGTCGTGTTGCTGCAAATAGATCATTCTCAGGGAATTGGGCGTTTGAAAACAGCACTAGTTGGACCTCCGTTGTTGAGTTTCATACTCGAAGACACAGATACCTCATGCTTGTGATAATTTAGGTATGCACTCCCCCCTACTGGCCGAAAATTACACACTGTGCCTTTAAAACAAATCTAAATACTCTTGAAGTTCAAGCTAAGTTGTTTGGTGAATTTGAAACTTAATTATGTAATCCTAAAAGGTTCTTATTTTATTAATGGATAGAAAAGCATCAGTTAACATTCAATTATCGGCGGTTTTTCATTTTTTCTTGTTTCCATCCCTTCAGAACAGCAAAATCATCATCTCATCGCCATGGTGACATGTATCTTCCATGGCATTACACACATTCGTTATGGGAAAAAAATAATTATGTCAGCTATTCTGGGTAGATATGTAAAAATAAACATCATCTTTGCCAATTGTATCATCATCTCTCATTACTGTGGCAACCAGGAGTTTGAAACGGTGACTCGGCAGCACAGAAAAGTTTGAATTTCCTTCACCAAGCAGGGCTTAACTGCTATCTAGATTGTGAATGTAATAACTGAGTGAGCCATTTAAATTGGCAACATAAATGTAAAGAAGAGTTGTTAGTTTGTCTTGGATCTACAGTGAAAGTATTCAGACCCCTTTCAATTTTTTCCACTCTGTTTCATTGCAGCCATTTGTCAAAATCAAAACAAGTTCATTTTATTTCTCATTAATCTACGCTCAACACCCTTTCTTGACAAAAACCCATGGAAATGTGTCATATTTTTGCAAATTTATAAAAAAGAAAAACTGAAATATCCTATTGTAACTAGTAGTCAGACCCTTTGCAGTGATACTCATATTCATCTAACATGCTGTCCATTTCTTCATCCTCCTTAAGATGGTTCTGCTCCTTCATTGGAGTCCAGCTCTGTTTAAACACACTGATTGGACTTGATTAGGAAAGGCACACACCTGTGACACTGTACAGCTCACAGTGCATGTCAGAGCAAATGAGAATAATGAGGTTGAACGAACTGCCCAAGGAGCTCAGAGACAGAGTTGTGGCAAGGCACAGATCTGTCCAAGGTTATACAATAATTTCTAAGGCAGTAGAAGTTCCTAAGAGCACAGTGGCCTCCATAATCTTCAAATAGAAGAAGTTTTGGACGACCAGAGCTTTTCGTAGACCTGGCCGTCCAGCCATACTGAGCAAACGTGGGAGAAGAACATTGGTGAGACAGGTAAAGAAAAACCCAAAGATCATTCTGTCTGAGCTCCAGAGATGCAGTAAGGAGATGGGAGAAAGTTCCACCAAGTCAACTATCACTGCACCCCTCCACCAGTCGTGGCTTTATGGCAGAGTGGCCGACGGAAGCCTCTCCTCAGTGCAAGACATATGAAAGCCTGCATAGAGTTTGCCAAGAAACACAGACTTCCAGACTATGATTAATACGATTCTCTGGTCTGATGAGACCAAGATTGAACTTTCTGGAGTTGATTCTAAGTGGTATGTGTTTAGAAAATCTGCTCAACATCTGCCCAATACAATCCCTACAGTGAAACATGGTGGTTGCAGAGACAGGATGACTGGTCGCACTTGAAGGAAAGATGAATGTGACCAAGCACAGAGATATCCTGGAAGAAAACCTCTTCCAGGTGTGCTCAGGAGCTCAGACTGGACCGAAGGTTCACCTTTCAACAGGGCAATGGCCCTAAGCACACAGCCAAAATAACTAAGGAGTGTCTTTGGAACAACACTATGAACGTCCTTAAGTGGTCCAGCCAGAGTGATGACCTAAACATCTCTGGAGAGACATGAAAATGGCTTTCTACCAACATTCACCATCCAACCTGACAGAACTGGAGAGGATCTGCAAGGAAGAATGGCAGAGGATACCCAAATCCAGCTGTGAAAAAAAAAATGTTGCGTTCCCAAGAAGACTCGTGGCTGTACTAGCTCAGAAGAGTTATTCTATTCAAAAGGGTCTGAACATCGACAATGTGATATTTCAGTTTTTCCTTTTAATAAATTAGAAAAAAATTCT
Source organism: Apricaphanius iberus (assembly GCA_028564705.1). Taxonomy (NCBI): domain Eukaryota; kingdom Metazoa; phylum Chordata; class Actinopteri; order Cyprinodontiformes; family Aphaniidae; genus Apricaphanius; species Apricaphanius iberus. The sequence goes on along the minus strand of JAPXFQ010002533.1, from coordinate 1,495,168 downwards.
AAATTTCTGTTTCTGTTAAGATGAGGTGCTGAGTGTACATTTTATTATAGCAATTTTATTATAGCAAGCAGATACAGTGCAACCTGTCCAAGATCATTACAAACAACAACAACAACAACAAACAGATCCAGGTCACTGTTGGGCATGCAGCCACCGAGCGGCGCTCCCGTTTATGAAACATAGAGAGATACACATCTGGGGAGGGGAGGGTTCACGGTGAGGGGAAAAAAAACGCTCAACTGTGTTGTGGGTCCGTACAGCACTCACAACGCAAGTAATAGAAAAAACCACACGAACAAACATTTAAGCACATATTCAGACATCAACATTGACACATCAGGAGGGATGGGCAGCTATGAGCTCCAGTCCACAGGTTAACGCACTGCCAATCCGAGGCGCGCTGTTATCCAGCTTCCTGTTGCAGGAGAGAGAATTTAGGATACAGGGAGACGGTATGTGTGAATGTGAGTGTGTGTAACCATGTCAGTGTTTGGGTCAGTAGATGCAGGTGTACGGGGGAGAGGAGACTCTGTTGACAATGAATTGGTGAATGAATTAGTGGTTTACCCTTACTCGCTACACTGTTCAAGCAAAAATTGCTAGGTTTCATAGCCCCAATGACACTAGCTAAAGGACAGGGTTTAGCTTGGTTGATAACCAATCCTGACAAACACTGATTTTCACGCCATTCATCCCAGTGTATTTGCACTGTCCACTACCTGGAACCATCAAAAGCTATTCACACACTTTAAACTCATATCAGAACTTAATATTTCAAAATCTGCTGTATTTTTTCATGTTACGGCCAAATTAAACTACATTTAAACAAAGACAACTTTAAAAGAAAAGATAGAGTGACAGTAGTTTTTTTTCAATATTATAGTGACCAAATGAGGGTCTTTGCACAAAATGTTTTTTGTTTCAATCACGTTCTTATTTTACTACATTGTTCCCATATTTTGCCTCTTACTAATCTTTGCTTTTCTCTTTTCTCCCCACATCCAGGAGCCCCACCTCCGCTCAGAATGCGAGTGCTGCAGTTATAAACTGGACCTAGTAAAACCTGTCCGCTTCCTCAGCCTGCAGTGTGAGAGTGGAGAAAGTGAGCAGGTCTTCCTACCAGTCATAACCAGCTGTGAGTGCACCAGCTGCCACGGTGAGGAACTCTGGGCCAGGGGAATTTGCATGTCTTCTCTCATGTCAGTATGAAAATGAGGCATATGCTAAAATTCTACACAAAGACGTTAGTGCATAGGGCTAGCCAGCAACAAAGGGAAATGTCGAGATTTTCATTTATATGCCATTGTTCTTAACAGAGCCAAATTAAATGGAAAATCTGTTGTTTTATTCAACCTGGACCTTATTTTTTTGCATTTATTACATTAATTTACTCACCCAGACAAGTTTGGAACCACTTGGAGTCCTTCGGGAGAAGTTTATATCCGGTCACGATCAGCATATATCCTTATAATGGGAGTCATGAGTGCAGGCGAGGTGCCACCTTTAAATTAGGCATTATCTGCCACGAAACTTCATTTACCCAATGTTTTGTTATGAATACTTACTAATATTCCCGTATAAGTTCCGAATTTAATCCTGGGAAGTAAAAGAAAAACTGAAGTATTAAGATTTGATCATTTCTTATATAGGTTCACTTAAGTTGCTTAAGAGCCTACCAAACGCAGACAATATGAGACAGGAGTAGGGCTTGTTTAGCTGTAAGTGGTTAATAATCAACAGTGCATAGAATTTCCTCTTGGGCGTCGTAATACACTGAAATGTCATCGCAAAGGTAATTAATTTCAGTCATTTGAATTTTTATTATTTAGATTAATGACACAGAGTGACATTTTTGAAATTTTTATTTTACTTTATACTGGTTACGGATTAAAGATTATAAATATCAGCAGTTAAAATTTTTAAATAATTAAAGTAATACACAAGACCAATAACGTAATTTCATAAAGATTTGTCAGCCAGCTGAAAAGCAAAGTCATGAGCTGGAAATTACAGACACTCTGGAATGACTGTGGGCCTGTTTTAAATGAATTATTTCATAGAAGCAATCAGAACGATGGCCTGCTGTGGTGTTAAGGAAACCCAGCTTGCAGTGATAGTTATCTGAAAACAAATGTGACTGAAACTTAAAAAAATCTTAGAGCTAATGATGTTCTTAAAATCAGAACACTTCCATGTAGGGCTGAACGATTAATTGCATTTGCAATTAAATCGCGATTTGGTAAAATGCGATTTCCTAATCGCAAAGGCTGCGATTTGACTTGATGTAAACATATCTGGTAAAGTCACGTGACTTGCAAACAGCTCAAACAATGCAAGGAGAGAAGGAAACGCTGCACTTTAACCAGTTATAAAAATGACCAAAAGCTTAACAGAATCCAACACTGCACAATATTTGGTACCAAAGAGGAACAGTACATCAGTTGTGAGAAATTATATCGGCTATTAAAATGTTGATTCTGCGCAACGCCAGGTATTATGCAGAACCCGTCTTGGTATTGTTGCTGCCTCACGAGGTAGGCTACAGTACGAACATTTATCAACACCTAAAAACATCACACCACCATATATGAGAGTTGCACGGCTAAACTGAACGCCACCAGTGTTTCAATTTCCAGTAAACAGACTTCGAGGCGACAGGGATCGCTGACCGAGCTTTTTGACAGAATCGCTCCTTACGAACTTAAAAAAACGGCACACTGAAATAATTCGTGCTATAACGGGTTTTATAGCCAAATGTATGCTTTGTTAACCATGATGAATAAGCTAGGATTCAATCTCACGAACACATTTTAGCTGAATTTTACCTGCGCTGTATAAAAAATGCAGACAGAAAGTTAAAGCCGCACCGAAAACAGTGGAGTATTTTGCAACAACTGACCTGAGATCAAACCGCTCTACGGAGCCATACCAGAGTCTGAAAGTGCATTTGATCGATGGAGAATAAAAAATCAGAGCTTGTTCCTTCAAGCATCCTACTTCCTAGATAACCACACGGAGGAAAACAATGCAGGCAGAGGGAATTATTAGCTGGGATCAAAAGGAAGAAAACCTTGATTGCAGAACGACACCGATGACCATCGGGTGTGATGATTTAAATAGATAAAGTTGTTAATATTTTCCTTTGTCTTAAAATAAGTCTATCTTATGGAATAGAATAAATTATGTATAAAAATATGTTTATAATACACAATATTTTTGATTGCATTAATTAAAAAATGCATGACAAAAGCCCCACAAAAATAATTGCACATTAAATCGCAATATTGAAGAAAAAAAATCACAATTAGATTATTTTCCAAAATCGTTCAGCCCTACTACCATGGGAGTTTTTCCATTTATTGGGCCGGTGAGACTGGTTACACTACAGAGGACGTATGTTGAATAATATAGATTTTCTTTTAAGAATATTCCTGATATGAGGTTTTATAGTGACGACAGTAGCACAGTTTCCGTTTTGCACAATTTTGCGGATTAATTTTGTTCTTCTATGTTTAAGAAACTGCTCAGATCTCAACATCAGTCACCCTACTGTGGTCAGGTTTCTAATGTCATCTATGATCTCTGATCAACTCCATCTGTACCATCAGGAAGATTTGATTCAGACACTAATGTGTAGTAAGAGGATTCTGTCCTCTAAAAAGGCTTTTTGTGCATACATTTGATTAATTTTTTAATAAAATCCTTTAAAATCTGTAGTCCAATGAAAGATCTCAAAGAAAGTAGATTTTTAAAAGAACTTTTTAATCACAATAATACTGTCAGGTTGCCACATGAAGATGTGAAATGAAAAAGCAACTATCGTTTTTTTCAAGCTTCTCTAAAAAATACATAATTAATTATCCAATTATCCAGTCAGTAATACTAGGCTTGAACAAACAGTCATTTACTGACACTTTCATATATTTCAGTAGATGCATATCCACCAAAGTCTTAGTTAAACATGTGTTAACCTTTGATGCTCATGAATAATGGAAGCAAGGATCCGACCTCTGAAGGAGTTGCATGTTAATCCATTAATCAACATGGTTAATTGCATTAGTTAATTGGAAAGCACAGCCACCACCTCCCAGAGCTTCTATCCTTCACGCCTATGCCTCACAGCTTCTGTTTTGGGCCAATCCATTTATAATGCACACATCTACACACACGTTTGTATTTCTACTCATTTAGGGACTCTGAATGTTCCGTTCATTCAAGGACTCCATTTATACCAGTGGCGGGTGGCCAATGAGAGGCGCTTGGGTGCCGCTCCACCACTCACAACTTGCAGTATTACCTTGAATAAAACGTGGATTTTTTATAACATTAAAATAACATAATTTTTTTTTTAATATATGTATTTTCTTTCAGATTTGCAAGATAAATATTTTATAGTTTATGGTGAGTTGAGTTATTACTCTCATCGGTGTCTGATTCAGGACGTATTTCCACCTTGGGGTGCAAAAATCTTTGCCCCTAGGCTCTCATTAAAAGTTGTACATGCACAGTTGCTCCTCTTCAATACAAGAAATAGGACGATTTGGGGCGCAGCTCTCCAGCGTCCTGAGGAGGCGAGGTTTACTGATCGCCCCCTCAATGAAGCTGCCCCCCTACCGCCGTGAGGCTGACATCAAACCAATGTCGCAGACGTCTGTCATACAGTGCGGCTGATTGACAAGTCAAACCCCGGGAGTTGGAGACGAACGAAAAGAGACGCAAATTACAGAAAGAGAAAAAGACTAACTCAGTTATATCATTCACAACAATACTGATTGAGGGAAAAACAAGCAGAAGAAGCTTGATGTAAAATAGCTTCGACCTGTTTAGCCAAATATCAAGATGAATCAGCTGTAAAACAAAAGTATAAAAGCGCCGTATTAATGTTGATTTATGCATGTCAGCTCACTGTATCTTCAGTACATTTCATAGTGAGTTACTGCTGCGTTAATTAGTTAAAGTTATTTAGTTAAATTATTTAGTTAAAGTTATGTTTTCGGACTTAAAATAGTGCTACCTCATTAGCGGAATTAGCTGCGTAAACACGGCTACTTCACAATGAGAGCATTTATTTCTAATATGTACATTTATAATGATTGTTTTTCATTCGAGATCACACATACATTCATCTCCGTACTCATATTTATATCACCCAAACCTTTATTGTCAGCTGTGTGGAAAAATAAAAAACAGAAGAATTATAAGAGCCTTTTCTCCAGCTCATATCTTCTCATACTCTGAAGACCTTAAGTGGAGCTCTGGCAGGCACTCAGTGTTAACAGAGTGATCCCACCCTGAATCAGCACCTCAACAGACAGCTCAGTGTTTCCTCCTCTACAGTAGCAGCCTGTGTTGCAGCAAAACTGTTGAAGCCTCTGATTGAAATCATTCTGTTGTCGTGGGATAATTCTGTTAAGAGAACACTAATAAGAAACAATCAGCTTTACATAAAGAAAATGTTAGCCAGTTAGCTTGTCTTAGCAACAGGCTAAAAGATGTGAGCCATGTGTGAATGCGATTATGGAGTTCAAAACATCATCAGAACTCTATTAATCTCCTTTTTTCGTTTAAAAAAAGAGCAACAGCATCTGGATTTGTCCTTTATTTACACCAAAATGTATAGGTTTTTTTGGTCATATTTAGGAATGTTAATTAGTCATGATCAATTCTTGTGATTAATTAACTTGTGACTAATTCGATTTTTAAAAAGTTATTGTTTGACAGCCCTAATGTCTAGCCATTATAGTAATACCAAATTCCACTAGATTTTTATACCTATTTATACCTATCCCTAATACCACTACTACCCTAACCATGTTCCTAAGCCTGAATCCCGGCATAATTCATTATATTTAAACCACCGCTAGCCCTAAAAAAGGGTGTCCGCCACATAAGAAAAAGTTTTAATGACATTTTCGATTACCTCTGCATTTACAGAGCATTTTAATCAGCTTTAAAACATAGAAACTGTCGGAAATAATGCTATTCATACGCATTTCAGATCTAGGTACATGTATTTATAATATGTTGGATGAAAAAAAAACTTTGGTCATAAAGTAGCGATGGCAGCTTACATCACTTCCCCTTTTCTTTTCTTCCCAGGAGGCGACTTGTCCAGACGCTGAGCGAGTTTGTGGCGTGACTGTGTGTTGGTGAGTGTGTGTCAGGTAGAGTGGGAACAGTCCGAAGCTCACACTGAGAGAGAGCAGAATTCTGAGCGCCAACTCTCTGATAAATGGATGTTCCTGGGATGAACAGATGGGTGAGCAGTCGAGTGAAAGGAGGACATGATGCTCCACATAGTTTCAGTCGTAGTTTCAAGTTCTTGTTCTGCAGCTTCTTCAGTATGTACAGGCTTTTTTTTCCTACTGTATATTTATAGTTTGATCAAAATATGACCTGTTTTGCAATGAGATTTTTCAAAACTACTGCATGTTTATCAGTCCTCTTGTATCAACAAAACGTATCAATAAAAACAGTTTTTAGACAAAACTATTCTGCCTGCAATGCTTTTTTTTTTTACATTGCCTATAGGTTTGCTTTGACTAATCACTTACATGAGCCAATCCTGAATATACACTACCGTTCAAAAGTTTGGGGTCACATTGAAATTTCCTTATTTTTGAAGGAAAAGCACTACTTTTCAATGAAAATAACTTTAAACTAGTCTTAACTTTAAAGAAACACACGCTATACATTGCTAATGTGGTAAATGACTATTCTAGCTGCAAATGTCTGGTTTTTGGTGCAATATCTACATAGGTGTAAAGAGGCCCATTTCCAGCAACTATTACTCCAGTGTTCTAATGGTACAATGTGTTTGCTCATTGGCTCAGAAGGCTAATTGATGATTAGAAAACCCTTGTGCAATCATGTTCACACATCTGAAAACAGTTTAGCTCGGTACAGAAGCTACAAAACTGACCTTCCTTTGAGCAGATTGAGTTTCTGGAGCATCACATTTGTGGGGTCAATTAAACGCTCAAAATGGCCAGAAAAAGAGAACTTTCATCTGAAACTCGACAGTCTATTCTTGTTCTTAGAAATGAAGGCTATTCCATGCGAGAAATTGCTAAGAAATTGAAGATTTCCTACAACGGTGTGTACTACTCCCTTCAGAGGACAGCACAAACAGGCTCTAACCAGAGTAGAAAAAGAAGTGGGAGGCCGCGTTGCACAACTGAGCAAGAAGATAAGTACATTAGAGTCTCTAGTTTGAGAAACAGACGCCTCACAGGTCCCCAACTGGCATCTTCATTAAATAGTACCCGCAAAACACCAGTGTCAACATCTACAGTGAAGAGGCGGCTGCGGGATTCTGGGCTTCAGGGCAGAGTGGCAAAGAAAAAGCCATATCTGAGACTGGCCAATAAAAGAAAAAGATTAAGATGGGCAAAAGAACACAGACATTGGACAGAGGAAGACTGGAAAAAAGTGCTGTGGACGGATGAATCCAAGTTTGAGGTGTTTGGATCACAAAGAAGAACGTTTGTGAGACGCAGAACAACTGAAAAGATGCTGGAAGAATGCCTGACGCCATCTGTTAAGCATGGTGGAGGTAATGTGATGGTCTGGGGTTGCTTTGGTGCTGGTAAGGTGGGAGATTTGTACAGGGTAAAAGGGATTCTGAATAAGGAAGGCTATCACTCCATTTTGCAACGCCATGCCATACCCAGTGGACAGCGCTTGATTGGAGCCAATTTCATCCTACAACAGGACAATGACCCAAAACACACCTCGAAATTGTGCAAGAACTATTTAGAGAAGAAGCAGGCAGCTGGTATTCTATCGGTAATGGAGTGGCCAGCGCAGTCACCAGATTTGAACCCCGTTGAGCTGTTGTGGGAGCAGCTTGACCGTATGGTACGCAAGAAGTGCCCATCCAACCAATCCAAATTGTGGGAGCTGCTTCTAGAAGCGTGGGGTGCAATTTCTCCAGATTACCTCAACAAATTAACAGCTAGAATGCCAAAGGTCTGCAATGCTGTAATTGCTGCAAATGGAGGATTCTTTGATGAAAGCAAAGTTTGATGTAAAAACAATCTTATTTCAAATAAAAATCATTATTTCTAACCTTGTCAATGTGTTGACTCTATTTTTTATTCATTTCACAACGTATGGTGGTGAATAAGTGTGACTTTTCATGGAAAACACAAAATTGTTTGGGTGACCCCAAACTTTTGAACGGTAGTGTATATACTGCACAAAAAATAAAGGGAACATTAAACTAACCCATCCTAGATCTGAATTAATGAAATATTCATATTAAATACTTCATTCTTTACATAGTGGAATGTGCTGACAACAAAATTACACACATTATCAATAGAAATCAAGTTTATCCACCAATGGAGTAACACTCAAAATTGAAGTGTAAATCCACACTACAGGCCAATCCAGAGTTGATGTAATGTCCTTAAAACAGGTCCTGGACAGTCTGTGGTTTAACGTAGTGTTGCCATTTCCATTTGCACCACAGCACGGGACATTGATTGTCAATCAGTCTTGCTTCCTAAGTGGACAGTTTGGTTTCACAGAAGTATTCATGTTGTTTAGGTGTTCCCTTTATTTTTTGAGACGTATGTTTTTGCTCCGCAGTCTCTCATTTAGTTTGTATTGAAGTTGTCATGGACTGAGGAGGTGAAGAACCCAAAAGCAGAATCATAACATTAATTTAAGGATAAAAGGGAAAATTCCCAAAAATATACATAAAAAATGTAATCTGTTCAGAACAAGGAGGAACCAGCATGATACTTGTAAACAACAGACCACGGAAGAAAGCAAGAAACGGATCTGACAAAGGCCGACTAACGGCAATGCAAGGCAATTATATATGTATAGCAAATATTCAACAAGGTAATTCAAAGTGTTTTACATGATTTGGTGGGGAGAAACAACCAGAACATATGATAAAATCATGGAAAGTAAAAGCAGCAATTAAGATATAATGGGATTATATGGAGATGAAATGTTGCGAGTTTCAGACAAGGAACCACTAGCAATTATTTCCATCTTCTGATCATGCCAATAAATTTAATAAACCATGAAAAGCATAAAAAATCCATCAAATAAAAAATAAAAAAAACTCAAAATGGGGGAGGAAAATACAGCTGAAACCAAATATCTACATAGAATGAATGAATAAATAACAATTTCTTACTGTCTGACCATAGTGTCTGACATTAAATCAGACTTAATCTTCCCTGCTTCATTTTTCAATTCCTCAGTGAGGTTTGTTGGCTGCCTTGCTTTTGCACGCAACGTTTAATGATTCCCACAAATTTTCCCTAGAACTAAGATCAGATCTTTGCAACTAATTTTTACTTATATGCTTGGATTCTTTGATCATATTGAAAACCGCCCATGTGTCCATGCTTTAACCTGCCTGCTGTCTTGAGAGGCTGCTTCTGTATCTCCAGATATAATTCTTTCCTCATCATGCCAGCTGTGCTTATGTGAAGTGCACCAGCCCCTCCCACAGCAAAGTACCTACACAATATGATACTGCCTCCCCTGAACTTCCCTGTTGTAGAATCGATGTGGAATTTACGTTTGTTATTGGGTAACAGTTCTGTTGAGCTCTTGAATAGCACAAGCTGTTAAATATAATTCATATAATCATAAACTTGGTCTTCTTTGGTTTTTGAAGCAACTTCAAATGACAGAATGAAATTTAAAGCTAATAGAAAGCAGCCTGATGCCTGCTCAAGAGAGGTTGCAACAATATCAATGAAGGTGTCATCATATAAATCTAAACGATAAATAAATGCTCTGAGAGGCTCCAAGTGACGGTTACCAGAAATACTTCCATTAATTTAGCTGACAAATATTTGACAACTTGGGGCCAATAATATGCTGTGTAAGGAACATTTCTTCCCTAGTTCAACAAGTGATCAGTCAATGGGAGAAAAAAAGATAAATGAAAGGGTGTGGCCATGGCACATGTTACTGTATCACACTAAAACAATGTAAATCTAATTTTGTTAATCCCAGTATACACTGACTATAGAAAACGACAATGCATCTGTGATGCCTCATCTTAAAACCAATTTAAGAAATCAAAGAGACTTTAAGAATAATTAAAAAAAATCTATTTCTCTTTTTGTGTCAAAGTTGTTTTTTTAGAGTCCTTGAAAGGCCAACAAAAAATACAGCTGTAGCCTGTCTGCTTTTTAACAAGTATAAGTTCCCCTCCTTTTTTTCCTTCAGGTTCAAGATAATCTTCTGTTTATGTTCTTTACTTACAAAAGTTGGCCGCATCATAAAGGATCCAGTGGACAGTTATGAGTTATGAGTTTATCTCTCGTCATCAGAAGATCTATTAATCACTGTGTCAAATTGATCAACTTTGAGATTTCATTATTAGGAATTTAAAATGTAATAAGAGCACATCAAGTAGCTGTAGTGACCTTTATTCATGGGTGCAGAAGGGGGTGTAATAGCATCCTTGGATCTATCCTTTCTTTGATAATAAACCATCTTTTTTTCCTCCTCGTTCCACTGATCTCCCTGTGCTCACCTCCTCCATCCTCCCCTCTCTGTTCCTCTATTCTCCAGACTAAATAAGGGAGTTGGAAGGAGGGAAAGCTGTCCAGCATGCTTCCACTGGGATGCAGCTGCTCCACTGCTCCTTGTAACAGGATCAACAACTGATGCATTTTTAATGCAAACCAAAATGTCAGACTTTGATGGATGGTCCTTCTGCCAGGCTGCAGTTCATCATGTCCTGCTAGTCCTAAACAGTCTGAAAACAAAAAGCATCGATGGACCAGACTGGGTCATTTTGAGGTGCAGGGGTATTTAATTAGGTTTTTATTTGGTACAACCAGAAAGGAGATTCCTTCCCAACAGTGTCAGATCGGCCATAAATGCTCCCACCGCCCTCTGCTGACCCACATGAAGCCCAACCCAAAACACTCCCTGAAAAAACTATTTCAGCAAATACAGTAATTTTTAAATGAAATGTAATAACATGACAAATTTAATCTATGGTAAACCATTCTGCATGTTTGTTGGTGTTGATTCTCAGTCATCCAGGACATAAGATCTAAGGCAAATTAAAGGGATACCAGGCAAGTTTGAGTGTTTTCTCTACGATGCTCCCCCTAGTGTCCGTTAGTAAATTTTGCTTTCAAACCCGTTGTCGTAAAAACAAACTGTTTTGTTTTTTCCCCCCTCACCGCTTGCCACGAGCAACCCAGCTGATCAGTTGCCAACCCTAACCAGGCACAAAATAAGATATAAAAGTGTTACAAGCGCAAAAGCAGGAATGCGAGGTCTGTATCTGACTTGGAGCCTTCGGTGGCTTTCAGCTTTCGCCATTCGGTAAAAGCCCTCGCTCGGTCTGAAGCTCTTTTTCTTTTCTTGGCATCTTCTGTCAAGGGTTTTCGCTGCTTCTCCTCTGCCATCGGTTTGCCACACTCTTTAGCCGGGTTTCGTTAGCCTGCCTCAGTGTTGGGGATGCGTGCCGAAAACTGATCCTGCTTCTCGCGATGTCTGAGACTTCGCGAGACTGAAGGACACCGTGTACGGTAAACTGAACTTGCAAGTGGGATATTCTTCCTACTGACAGTAGGGGCGGGCGAGAGAGTCTTCATTCGCCCTGTAATGAGTCATTTAACCATATAACGCCTTATGAAAATGATTAATTAACATGAAAATGTTGCCTAGTATCCCTTTAAGGCAATTGGAATTCCTCTTGAGAGAATGTTTATCTTGAGAGAATGAGAGAACTTTTACATGTTTTAGCTTCCCGACACATTTTGTGATGTTCATTTCGGAGCAGTCCCACTCATGAAAACAGCACGATACAAATTTTTACTCGCCGGTCGACTGCTCGGCAGTATGCCACGCGCTACCGAATGATATACACAAACCCACGGTTTTCAGACTTGAGCCGTGGCAGATCCACCAAAGAAACCAAAGAGGATGCTATCAGAAGAAGCGGGGAAAAGAAACTAGGCTGCAATGACCAGGTTGTTCCACTCAGTAACAGCGCACCTCACATTGTTGCTCCTACTACCTCATAGCAGCAAGGGCATGATGATGTAGTGCAATACCAGGAAAACTGTTTGACCCATTCAGCACCCTTATTTCTGACAGTGTTGCCTCTATTTCCATGTTATGATTGTTCCTGACCAAAACTTTTAAGCCTAATACTCCCAACCAAGTTTCAGAATAGAAAAAGCCTTTTGGATGAAAGGTGCCAAAAAAGAAGAAGAAAAAAGATAATCCACCAGCGTTAATTTTTTTAACACTCAAGGGATTCTGCATATTGCAGCTTTTGCTACAATAATTCTTGCCTATTGCAAAAAAGAAAAGTGATCTATGTTTCACGACCAGATAAAAGTTGCTAGGTTTGAATTAAGAATGTAGAATTATATGCTTCAAGTTTGATTTGTAAAAGCATTTTAGCCTTTCCTTATTTGATCAAAATCTCATTCCACCCCACAGAATGTGCAAACGCTGGTAAGCCGCCGTTAAAGCCTCTGAATTGAGAGGAAAAAGGTGACAGCAAGAGGCCAGATATCTGTCTGTCCGCCCAGGCAGATATCTTCCCACTTTAAATGATCCTGATAACGCATGAGTTTGAAAAGCATTTCTCTTCTCTACATGTATATACACTGTACAATATGCAGCCTATATGCCTGTTAATGCGCCTCCTCCGAACTTGCAATAACAATTTCCCACTTTACGTGAACGCATCACCTCCAGCATGACGGAAGGGGGGGGAACCCCGGCGGTGTGACGTAGCTGAGCAGCCTGAGTGGTGAATCCCCGTCCAGCCCCTGATGAAAGCACGTTAAAGCAGCGCCACAACAGCATTTCCGCAAAAAAATGCGCAATAAAATGCCCTAAATCTGGCGCAGCGGAGAAGGAGACACGTGGGTTTTGCGTAGGTGTTTTTTTCTTCATTATTGTCTTGGTTCGGGAACGACATAATTATCTATATGAGCATGCATCGCACAGAGCGGGCCAGGGGGAGCACAATAGAGGAAGAATACTGGGGAGGTGGCTGTGTGTAAACTGTATTTTGATTATTTATTTAAAAAATGTTTTTCCTGCTATGAAAGAAGGCAGGTGACGCTGTGGAACACCTGGTAACGTCGAGCGTCTGTCTCCAGCCTCCTCCAGCAGGTGTAGGAGGCATCCGCGGTGTTTTTTTCTGTCTTATCTGATCTAACTGGCAGCTGCACCTTCAGCCCGAATGTAGCGCTCACCCCCGGGCCTCCAGTCCTACCTGAGACACCTTCATCCAGAGGAGAAATATAATCAGCCTTATTTCATTTACATCGAAGTAATGATTCAAAGCTGCACTGTGACACGGCGACGGATTTTGGAATATTTGAAGTGAATTTTCTGTTACTTTGTGACTGAGAGGCATTAGGATAACTAAGTGACTTCCTGTCCATCACCAAAAGGTGTGGTGGGCTGTGCTCTGATGAGCAAAGGGTTAAAAAGAGCCGCAGCTAGACGCCAGGGGAGCTGAAGTCATCCGGCAGCGCGCACAGCGAGAAGGAGGAGGACGGATCCAGAGAGCACCTTCTATAACACATACACACCCAAATACGCACATCCAGGACGATTCAAGCTGTCAACCTTCTTTTAATATCACCCGCTCTTTTTTCCTCTGAAGTCAAACACCAGGAGCTTCAGAAGCAACACCAAAGCAGGAGGAGGTGGAGGGAGTGAGGGAGAAACAAATACAAACCCAGCGCCTCCAACTATGGCTCCAACGACGCTCATCAGGAAACTCGCCCAGTCCGCCTCCAAGGAGCGGGCTGAAGCGCAGGATGAAAGCTCCGCTGCGCTCCTCCGGGTGTAAGAATATCGGTGGACAGAGACGGACTGCAGCTCCCCACCCAGCCTGGACCTTTGAAGGCTGGAAGCGGATCGGATCCTCCGTGCGTACAGCGCGCCTCCTTTCCAGAACTCTCTAATTTTACTCCCGGAGAACCCCTCCAGGACCCAGTGCCCACCTGAACACCCGGGAAACTTTGTCCCCCACCCCTAATAGGCTGCCGGTGTGGAGGGGAGTCCATCTGGGGAGCGCAGTGAGAACCGTGCGCACAGCGAAGCTTAAAGACCCAACCTCGGTGGGATCTTATTAAAAGTCCCGGGAAGTGTCTTAAAGTCCAGGGGCCACATCTGCCAGGATGCCGGTTCGGAGGGGCCATGTGGCCCCGCAGAACACCTTCCTGGATACCATCATCCGGAAATTTGACAGTCAATGTAAGATAAGTGTTTTCCTTTATATATCTTTTTCCTCATGAGAACACAAAGTTAATAATTAATTTGCTGGCTGTTTAAAAAATTGGATGACGAATAAACTCTCAGCTGAATATTGTTTTTTATTAGAAGTCAGTAATGCTGTTGGCTGTAATGGCCCCCACCCCACTGGTAGGAAATCATATATATATATTTAAAAGATGTAAATGTACTAAATAAAAGTCGTTTTTGCTTTTAGGGGTTATAATTTGGCCCTGAAATGGTTTTTTTAAACTATTTAAAATCGTTCATACATAAATACACAATAACCATGAGTAATTACAACATTCATTCATAGATAAAAGATGAATCATTCTGTTTTTCTAATCAATTCAATGAGTTCCACCTTTTTCCTCTTTTTGCTGTCCAGAGACCAGCGGTACTGATAGAGCGTTGAAATGGGCTCATTCCCCAACAAGCAGCTTTATGTTGGATTAAAGAGGATGTGTGTTTGTAGTGTGGTATTGGGTTTAAGGCAAGGTAACTTTTTGTGTAGCACACTTTAAAGGTAATACAAGGTGCCTTAGCAGGAACCCTCTCGGTCTGTAGCTCCTTCTTTTCAGCCTTTACTTGATCTTTTTGGTTTACATGGTCCTCTCTGGACAGACAGCTCATTTCCTTTTACTGATTTATTATAGTACACTTGATAAAGTTTATTGCTTTTGCTCTTCGTCGCTGATGTGTTAACATCTTCTCTGGATTGCCTTTCCCTTCCACAACCTTTAAAGCATCAGTTTTATGTCGTAATCGTTGTAATCCTCCACTTTTGACCAATTTATGGTTCCCTTGATGAGAGCAGGTTTCAATCAGCAAGCTCCTGTAACTTACTAAGGACAACGCGATCACTCTTATACAGACTCTGAAATTTAGGATTTCTATGTATATGTTTTAGAAAGACAAATTATATTTTCTATATATTTTCTTGTACTTTAGCTATACTTTTAAGGTAATCCTTTTTTTTTCTTAAACTGGTAAAATTAACTTTTAGAATTAATCTATTTAAATGTATGTCATTGCTTAAATGCATTTAATATAAGCCAGTTTTAATGAATATTTTAACCACTAGAAGACACTTTAGAAATACTTGCAGTCCTATAAAATTTTACTTACTTTTAGTAAATTTGTTATCTAATTATTACCTTTATTCCCCTTGTATAGCAGATTAGAAACAAGCAAAAAGTAAGAACTGATTTGTGGTATGAAACACCAGCAAAATATAAAAAAATGGAATTTTAGATACTTTCACATATACAGTTAGAGTATTACTCAAAAGATGATATATGTATTTACTCAGTTCACTAAGTTTAGCACACTTATCCATCCATCCATCCATCCATCCATCCATCGGGGGTATTGGTGCTTGTCTCCAGTGGTCATTGAGCTAGCAGCTGAGGTGCGCTGTTACAGAGTGACCGAACTCACAACTTACGACAATTTTGAGACAGCAGTTAATCTAACCAGTCATGTTTTTGGACTGTGGACGGAAGCCAAAGTGCCTGGAGTGAACCCATGGACGCATGGGAAGAACATGCAAACTCACCTTCTGAGGCAGAGACTCCAACCAGGACCTTCTTGCTGCAAAGCTAGAGACAGGAAATGAGTTAGCTGAAAAACATTAAACAGATTGATTCAACAGAGAATTATGTTCTCCAACCTTTTTTTCTGTTAATTACGATTATTTTTTCTTTCTTTTTTTTTGCTTACAGCTAATTAGACCATGATATTTAAGAGAATTTAGCCTCATATAGCACATTCTAATACATTGAATATGCCTGGATATTAAGAAGTTAAGAAAACTTAAAAATGTTCCCTAACAACCATGATTAAGATGCCTCATTCATTGGCATGCTCACTCGAGGTTAAGGAAGTTCTGCTTGTTAACAAGTTGAACTGCATCTTGCTAACCAGGTTAAAGCCAGATATAAACAAGAAATATTCTCAGCTACAGTCTTAAGAGTTTAAATGAAGGCAAACTGACTTTCTTGTTGTCTTGAAAACATTTCGTCTCTCATCCAAGAGACTTCTTCAGTTCTGAAACGACTGGGAGTATCGGATAGATAAATCTAAATTAAGGTTTGTTAAGGCTTACTGATGAGGCTATGTTATTCCTAAAGAGGCTATCATGGTTATGTAAGCTCTAAGCAATATTGGTAAGGTAAGTGTCGTTAACAGTGAAACAACGCTAATTAATTCATTAAAACTCTCAAGACTATCATGTCCTGGATGACAGAGAATCTACATCAACATATTTCTCAACTGAAAGTCTGATGACACTTCTTAACTTTAACTCAGTTAAAACATTCAGACAGAATAGCTTTAACTGGATTCCACCAAGACCCAATAATGACTGACTGATATAGATGAATTTTTATTCAATTTCAGTTTATTTCTTTAGCCCAGATTCAGAACAGATGTCATCTCAAAGCACTTTACAAGAAATGTCATTTTAATACAATCATACAAACATTCCAGTCAGTTTAAAAGTTTTCTATTTAAGGAATCCTAGCAGATTGCCTCGAGGCATTGACTTCCAGTTGCTCCCCGTTGATTGAGACTCCAGCCACAGAAATCCCTCATACTGAGCAATCATGTAGCGACAGTGGAGAGGAAAAACTCCTTAAACAGAGAGAAATCTCCAGCACAAGCTGGTTTATTGTGAGTGACCATCTGCCACGACCGTCTGGGAGTAATTCATCTGTTTAGCTATTTATTATGCTCCACTGATGTTGTTTGCATAAAACTCATTACTGTATTTACAAACTAACATCCTGGATCAAAATTGAGTACATTTATTTTTATTTACTCCAAAATTCCTTAGTATTGTGGGGTTTTTTGCTCTTTTTCAATAAACAATTAAATGAGATGTTTAATTTAAAATAAGTAGAGCACTTTAAAATGCTAGCTCAAACGACAGTGAAGTCCAATTTAATGATATAGTCAAAATGAATGGTGATTGCACCTGGATTACCTTAATAATGAACAAGCCATATTCCTCGTCTACCAGGTTCCATTATCCCTACGTTGTAGTTCACACATCAGCTTGACTGGATGGAGCCTATGTTTAGGATTCCTCTGAACAGTTCTTCATCAGGCCTACCAGGGTCAAAATTATACATACACTTTGAAAATATAAATACAACCCACATATATTTAGATAAATGTTTTTTAAGCAAGTGGCCAAGAAACTTCTGACCGTCCTAAAAACCAGCTTTGATGTGAGACAGAGATCATATTTCTGTCGAAACATCCATCTAGCTGTTGATTTAGTATGAAGTTGAAGAATCTGGATAAAGTTTTCTCCCTCATTCCATTTTTTTTTAACCAGTGGATTCAATGAACCAGTTTCATTGACAGAAAATCGTCCCAACAACATGATGCTTCCACTATGATGTTTGACCACAGATACATTGTTTTCAGGTTTGAAAGCCATTATTCCTGTCACTGTGTTCAGACTGCTACGTTTTTATTGAAATAGCAATGACCTGTCCACTCCGGCACATTTGAGCTTAAACGTTTCTATTTTTAAAGCCAGGGGTATTTTCTTGTTCTGGACTTACACAGTCCAAGTTGATGTTACAATTTACCAGATGTGGAAAGTGACACTGGTGTTATTTATGATATTTTCCAACCTGAGGTTCACAGTTTGGGTCAGATGATTGAACTTGGACAAAGGTTTGGTGTTCCATCAGAACAATGAACCCAAACACATCCAAACAAATGAATAGATAAACCATGCTAATGTTAAACTCTTGGAATAACCCCAAACTCAAAAATATTCTTTAAAGTGCAACTCACCCCGAAACTCAAATTATTTGCTGATCGACTCTGAAAATGATTGTCTAACAGCGCTTTGTACATGTCTGATTATTTTTGGTATTTTAGTACATTTTAGTACTCTAAAAATAATCATTTTGTACCACAAAAACCATTAGATGAGTGCCCTCTTCTGGTTAAAACTTAACACTGCACTGCACTTAAATTTTAACTAGGCTTTGCTACGGGCTCAGCCCGGGTTTCTGACATGGGCTCGGATTTCTGAGGACAGCATCTTGCTGCTGAGGAATATAAACGAAGCTCAGAACCACCACACCTCCGTAACGAGCAATGAGCTCAAAACGATATGGCTCAGAGCTGCTCGCCTCCTCCACAGAACCTTCCTCCCTCCAGTCTGGAGAGAAATATTCAACCTCATAAGTACCTGTCTCTAAGGCAGTGGAGCTCACATCACTTTTGCTTTGCTTCTTTCTAGCTGTGTGTGTGTGTCCCTCTCTGGTCCTGCTGCAGAAGCTGCAGGCAGTCTTGTCAGTTCAGAGCGCAGATCCATGCCCAGCTCTGCCCCTTCCTGTTGAGGCATTTTTCAAATGGAAAATGTTGGCAGATTTGACTCTGGTAGGAGGCGAGTTATTGTTTATGATTAACAGTCTGCTCTATAACAGCAAACCAACCCATTTAAATGAAGTCTACCATTTCTGATAGCAGGAGTGGTCAGAATTAAGTATTAATGGCGACAAAAGGAACATATTCATTAGAAAAGTTCCAGGACATTTCTGGGACGTGGGAAGCTAATAGCGAAAATACACCGGCTCAGTCCTCTAAGCCATTTTGTCTACATATGTCCTCATTGTGACATCTTCTGAGTTACAAACAATCAGCATGACTTGACCACATGTCCCGCCCTGTGACTCTACAGGTCATTTCCTAGTTCATATCCATAGAAAGGTACTTGTTTGGTTCCTGAAATGGTCTGGAAATCGGTTCTTTTCTGCATCGTGTGAAGATCTGGTAAAACTTTGCAGAGGTTAGGAAAACAAGCTTTTAAAAAATGCATTTGTCTGAGGGAACATTTATTACAGAAATATTTATGGAGCCTTTATATGCCATTATTACTCTTATAGATTTGATAAAATTCCCCATATACCTCACTTTCTACACCAGGTCTTTAAAAAAAG
The DNA here is from genome assembly GCA_028564705.1 of Apricaphanius iberus. Taxonomy (NCBI): domain Eukaryota; kingdom Metazoa; phylum Chordata; class Actinopteri; order Cyprinodontiformes; family Aphaniidae; genus Apricaphanius; species Apricaphanius iberus. The sequence goes on along the minus strand of JAPXFQ010002533.1, from coordinate 1,475,954 downwards.
ATAATTGTTACTTAAAAGCTATAAATGAATAGAAAGTTCATGAATTAATGTGTCTGCATTTTTCACCAGAGCTGTATTTGCTTGAGAAAGCCAAATTCCATATTGGCAAGGCAAGGCAATTTTATTTGTATAGCACACTTTCAATACAAGACAATTCAAGGTGCTTTACATGATTAAACAGCATAAATCAATTTGATGATTAAAATACAAGAAAGCGATTACAATAAGACAATAATTCAGACAATAAAACAATGTAAGGAAAAAAAAAACACTAACTGATAACTGATCTCACTGAGAAGCTCACAGTTCTTCCTTCCACTAACTGATCGTGCACAAAACACAAAACACAAGAAAGCATTCACAGTAATCAAGACTATAATTTGTGTGAAAATTAAAAACAAGCGAGTAAAACAGTTACTCATAGGCGAGTCTAAGTAGGTAAGTTTTAATTTTAGACTTAAAAGAGTTCAGTGTCTCTGCAGCTTTGCATTTTCCAGGTAGTTTGTTCCAGATACGAGGAGTATAGAAACTAAAAGCTGCTTCTCCATGTTAGGTTCTGGTTCTGGGGACGATCAGTAAACTGGAGGACCTGAGTGATCTGGATGGTTTGTATTGTGATAGCAGATTGTTTAATGTACTCTGGTGCTAACCATTTCAATGATTTATAGACTAATAAGATATAAACTGTGTATTTTAGAAATTATATTTAAATACTTTTGAATTATTTATTTGTCTAGTTTTAGTTTTATGTTCATATTAAGAAAACTGAAAGACAAAAACATGAGCTGAGATTAGTTCATCTGTATGCAAAGTGTTTATTAGTTTTGACTCAGTGTGCTTTCATGTTGCTCTCTAAACTGGTAGAGAAGAAATTGGCTGATCATTAAAATGCAAGTTTAATTATGCTTGCCTCATTAATTGTATGACATACTTTTATGTAACTAACTGTTTTACATTCTTCATTTTCTTTGCCTTGATAAAAAAAAAAATCTATAACCCTTAAACCAAGCTTTATGTGGGGGAAATGAAAAAAGCAGCTTTTCTGAGCTGCTTATATTGCAGAAAGTCCCATAAGGCATAGCAATTACAGAGTGTCTCCGTTTCAGTGTGCACAGGTGTGTGTCCCCCCCTGCTTACGTTCCTGCGGCATGGATGCAAATTATTTATGTTGTTTCCGTCTCTGGACGTGTGAGCAGACTTTTAAACGTGCTCGAAAGAACCCCCAGGGCACGTTTTCTCTATTAACTCAGCTCAGGACGAACATGAGTTGGGTGGGGGCTGAGGCGTAAGGGGGAGGAAGTGGTTCAATAAGAGCTCATCTATTACAAGTTTTCATGACCAGGGTTGATCACGTCAGGTTCGTCTAGTGAAATAAAACGATGTGTCAGCTGATTGGAACCTCTCTGGAGGAACGTCTTTTGTTGATGTGGTTCCTAACAGGCAGTTGAGCAGTTCGGAATCAGAAGCAATACGCAACGTCTTCCCGCATTATTCAGAGACCCAGGAGTTACAAAGTTTTCAACAAGGTGTTAAAACTGACAAGTATTTGTTCTTGTTCTTCACAGACGTGCTGCACAACTGCAGTCAAGTTGAATAATTCACATTAAACCCTGCTGTATTAATATTTCCTTCATCATGAGCATGAATAACTCTGCAAAGGTTAACTTTCCCTGCTGCTCACTGGAACACTGCAGAGTCACTGGACTGTTATCAGATTTTCAGCAGGCCGACAGGTTATATTGCCTGTGGCAGGAAGGTTTATCTGTGATGTTTTATTGTTAGGGGGTGCACAACATGTAATACACCCTGTTTCTGGAAAGAATACCGGGGTAAAATAGTCAACAGTGGGGATGCAACGATACCACTTTTTTCAAATCGATATGACACGGATACTTAGATCTGAGTACTTTACATAATGAGTACCAATGCTGATACTTCTAACAAACAAAGAAATTCCTACGGTTTCAAGGTGGAGGTCAGCGTTCTCAACCATGAAAAGATGGACAGTTGTCAGCAGTAACTTCTGCCACTTTCAAAATGGATTTTCTGAAAGACTTTGTCTTATTGAGGGGTCAGTTTCTTCTGACTATGGAAATAACGGACACAGCAAAGCAGTTACTTTCAAATAATGCTAGAATGACGGAAAACTTTATTTTAAAAGTAACTAAGTTAGATTGCAAGTTACTTATTAGTTACTTTCAGCAGCTGCCAGTAACACTTCTCACTGCCCTCAATAGTAACACACAGTGGCTGGAACAGTAACTTTAATCTGGTTACCTGTATGGAAATAGTAACGAGTTAGATTAGTCGTTAATGAAAAAGTGGTCATATTAGGAGTAACATGCTACTAAGTAACGCGTTACCGGCATCACTAGTCTTAACAGAAGTCTAACTTGCTGAATGTGTGTTGTTTCATTTCGCTTCAGGAAAGTTCATTTTTCTCAGTAATCCCTCACTTTACAGACAGATGACTCATCAAAAAGCAAAAATCTGCACACAAATGTAATAAGCCCCAGTCCCCCGTTTGAGTTTGATCTATTTCTAACTAAAAGAAGACAAAAAAAAAAAAAAATACTGAAGTTCATTTGTGTTTCCCATATCAGTGTCATGGATCTTATCTTGGTTCAGATAACACGATTTTCCAACAAGTGTATTTTTAATGGATTACACAGCATCCTCTACATGTTGGACTACATGTTAGTGTAGCAGTGAAGTCTGTCGGCGCACAGAGAGAAGGTCTCCTGTTTAAAGCTGTAGTTGTCTTTCTGACAGAGTTTGCACTTAGGGTTAATTGGTGAAATTGATTGGTAACTAGTTGAATTGATCTTTGGAGTAAGTGTTGTGTTTTTTGTGTTTTTCCTCTGTAATAAAATGCTCAACCCGTCACAAATTCTCCTTCATTGAATGAATTCCAACCCCACTGAGACCCTCAGTGTGAAGGCGGCACAGGAAATGAGCAAGTGACTCGTTAGAAGAAAAGGATCTTTGCGAAGGACAAAGACTCACACCGTATCACTCACTAAAAACTGCCCCGACAAAGGCAGCCTATGCAGCCACAGTTGATAAGTTTGTTACCACCTCTCTGTGGCATAAAAAGTATATTCTGAAATAATTCAAGCTATTAAAAAAGCTGGAGGACGAGCAACAAAATTTTCAAGATGTTTGTATGGTTCATCATCTCTTTCCTTAAGTTAATATGAAGTAAAGATTGAGTCAGAGGTTGATATCTGTTCATTGTTTGTATGAATGAATCTGAACCTTTCAAGTTCAGTATCACTTTGAAAACAAAAATTTCTTTTGGATTTTCTCTCACCAAAATAGGGTTCAAATATATAGATAGCACGCGTGTAATATTGTGTTAAAAGTCTTTTAACAAACTGCTCTTTATATTTTGTAATCACCAACAAGCTTATTATTTGACCACTATTTTTTATCACATACGGTTTCCTGTATTAAATCATCCATCATTCTGCTTATGTAGGGTTGGGTTACGGGGGTCCCAGCTTATGTAGAGAATGATAAAAGTAGCTTTAAAAGACAAAATATCCATGGGGGTTGAACTTTCTGATGTGTGTTATGGGTTGATGTCCCACTGGATTACTCCACTCTGTCTACGTTTTGGACATATTTAACCCCCATAGTATTTTAATATGCCTTTAGTGGTACATTTCATGGAGCTAAATGGTAAATGGGCTAAATTTGCAAAGAGCTTTTTAAGTCAGAGGACCTCAAAGTGCTTACATTATAGCCACAAGTGGCATGAGGTGGAGCTGCCAGACACTGGAGCCACTGGGCCCTCTGACCACCACCAGCAGGCAATAGGGTGAAGTGTCTTGCCCAAGGACACAACGACTGTGACCATTGCAGCAGGAACTCGAACCGGAAACACGTCGATTACGGGACAAATTCCTTCCACCTGAGCCACAGTGGCCCCAGTCTAGGTCATATCTGTCTTCATTTTACGACACCCTTTCTATGTATTCTGGGATTGCACTCATTGGCGAAAGGGTGATCCATTTGTTTAAATGTGTGCTCATTTGTAAGCAGACCTGACAGATAATGCATAATCTATGGGGGCTGCACATGTTTACTTCTTGTAGTTTTCCATTTGTTTTGGAATCTGTGATTGAAAGCAACAATGGATGTAATTAGATAGGACTGTCTGAAAGCCAAAACTAATGAGAGAAAGAATGGAAAACACATGTGGAGGTATAGACTTCCATGTTTCCAGCTCAGCATTGTATATGTTCATCTATAGACTGACCCGAGGGCGTCTCTGTTTACTGTCCAGCAATCCTCTGTGCAGGTATCCATCTCTGCTCACTGTACTGTGATCCCTAAGTTTGAAACCTATGCCACTCTGTATAGATTAGACTGTCTGTCTGCCTCCTTTAACAACTAGCCTGACCTCAGCGACAAGATGCGAGGATCTTTCGGGGTCGCTTCTTGTTGCTTGTTCACTGCTCCTCAGAGAAAGCCTTCACCCAATTACAAGCCTTAAAGTCCCCATCCTCAAGGGAGGATGCTACCATTCTGCAGCTGAAGCGCAAATACTTTATCACCATAGCAACTGCCCCGCTGCTTCTCCACCGACGCACCCGCCCACCCTCCTGTGAGCGCACACCCACACACACACACACACCCGGAACAGCAGGAAAAGGTAGAGGTGTAATGTTTCTTTGCCAGCTCCAGGTGATTTTACTTTCTCTGTGCTTTAAAGATCCAGCTCAGTATTGAATATTCGCTCTGCAAACTGCTTCCATGGGCTGCAGCTGAGCAACCTTTTCCACGGCACAAATATTGGCCTGTCGCTGCTGGCGTGGCAAAGGTGAGGCAAATTTAGTTAACAATGGCTGAGGTCTATTAAAAATATCCATTAGCCACAACAGTGAGCAAGACTGTGCAATATTTAAAAGCATGGTTTAAACGTGTTTAAGTGCTACACAGAGTGACAAAGCAAAAAAGAAAGAACACAATACATAGAGGGTGATTTTAAAATGTAAAAAAAATAATAAAATAAATTGCGATTATGGCTCAGATCTCATCTTATTGGTGAATTTAATTTATTTCCTTAAAAATCTTTAAACCTAATTCAGCTAATTAAAACTTATTTGGGTTCAATACTACAATAAAAGGCTAGTGTTCCTCAACATTTGTTATTCTTCCTAAATCCCGCCTTCTTTTCTCATTTCACACTGAGCGACATAACAAAATACAACCTGTTGATGCTCGATAGCGCTTGCTGCTTCCTTCTTTGACCTGCCGTTACAACACAAGTGATAGGTATGCACAATTGTTGAGGTTGGGCTAGAATGAGAGGAACCGGGGGTCTTGATTGATGGATTTGTACACGGTCAAATTCTAATCCAAACTATGCTCTGATTAAATACATTTTGTACATGTAAACATAGCTATTGTAAAATGATCACTAGTGTCCTATAAATTTGGATGATTTCCCACTTTAAGGACTAATTTCTTGTCCATGATAATTAGACCAACGGCCTTCAAACCTGGTCTCCCAGGTAATTACCCCCCCCCCCCCCATAGTTAAGATAACTAAAATCTGCACATCTTTTTTTTTAATTATTTTCCATAATGCTATACACCTCTTCCTTTCTAAACTGCTCAGGCATCAAGGCGAGGTTCCTGGGCATTGAGAAACACCCCCGTATCGGTGTGCATATCGCTTTAAGAAATAGTCACGTGACCGATGCGGCTGCTGTTTCGTCTGCCACTGAAGCGGCAAACTATGTTTAAAAGCAGGAGCGTCTCCAGCTGTGAACGGGATGCTTCTCTGTCAGAACAAAAAGTTTTTAATCAAACTTAATTCCAAAAAGTCCCTATTATATCATGGAGCCAGAAAGAAAGCGCAAGGTTTCTGCCATGTGGGATAATTTTAATCTTCTATCGGCAAATTCGCCTGTCGTTGCTTTTCTGCACCCTGCCTTCATTCCTACCTTGCAAGGGTGTTTTTTTCCCTAAAGCTGGAGAAATTGCTTCTAGAAAACGTAATCCTCTCAACACAAAAAATCTTGGAGAAAATTATTAAAAAAGTCTTCCTCAAACTCAATCCATAAGCATCACCTTCAGTTTCACTTTTTCACATGTTGTGACACGGACTCACATTATTTCTTATGATATATTTTACATATACCATATTTTTAAGTTGGGTTAAGATATTAATTAATGCTGTGTACAATATGGAACACAATCACATATATATCACACATTCTGTATATTATATAATCAAATCAGTCAGTTAGTTGAGTCTCCCAAGTTTGCCTGCCATTATATTTAAGGTCCAGCAGGTGTCAGTGGACCAATACAGCAGCAAAACAGTATCGACACAGTATCAACACAGTTTAGCCAATGTGCCAAAACACTTAATGAGCTCTCATCTACCCATAACTACCTAATGGTGTTTTAGCTCTACAGATTTTAGCATATTTTCATCATTTTCTCCACAACTCATGAGTGTTTTGAGGCAGTGTGTAAGTGCACGAGGTAAAGAGCCTTGATATTCTCATTGGTGAAATAAAACTCTTCTCTATCCTTCCGGAACTGCTTCCCGGTGCCTGTAAATGCTACGCTCATCCACAGCAGCATATGGTTTGCATGCATGGACGGAGTTCTGGTGAGGGTTCCACCTCAGATTTATCGCACTTTGGGGTGATGCAGACCAAATGGAGCCATCATTATCCACATGACCACCCCACGAGTCAAAGCATTAAACAAAGTAAATGACAGAACGGCCTCAGATGCAGTATTACGCTTGTATGTGTGGAGTGGATACTGGCAAGAGGGTCCTCTTAGCTGTATTTCTCTGCTCCATCTGTTTCAACCGGAGGGTGTAAACACAGTAATATAGCCTCACTGCTGCTGGAGTCAGGAGTGAGTCAGTGCCTCAAGATTGCACTTTGCTGGTGTGAAATCAGTTCCTCTCACCACCTAGTCTTCTTTCCTTCACTTTTGTTCAAACACTCACACCCACGCATGTTATGGAAGGGCCACGCACGCAGTAAGCGAGCACACTCATGTACTTGTAAACCCGTGGAGCTTGTAAACACTCTCTTGTTCTCTCTTGCTGCTCTTTGTCTCATCTGCCAACCTGTTTTCTGTCTGCCTTCACTTCTCCATGCCTCCACTGCCCAGCCGATGCCCACTGAGCTGAAGCGCCAGACTGCCTTCTGAGCCTAAGATGGCATACCGTACATGCAGCAGGGTACCTGCAGTTTGTGTTCCCGTGTGAGTTAGAGCTTCTGTAAACAAGACAAGAATGTTTCCATATTCCACGAAATAAATTTCAACCTGCAGTCTTTTGCAGTCCTAACATCGGACAGCTTTCTTGAGCCTTTGTCTTGCAGGCTTTGTCAACTCAAAGCTTTTTCTCTATATAAATATATAACTGTGATTATCAAAAGAAACCACTTGGAGACCATACAGTAGCAGAAAAAAACTGATCTCCAAAGAAGTTTAAAAGAACTTTAAGTTAACTTTGGGCTCCAATTGAAGGTAAAAAGAGAATAAGGACCATGAAACTGTGGAGCACCTTAGAGACTAATTTAAGGTTAAGGTTTAGAACATTGGTGAGCTTGTTAGAAACATTTCTTGTTATCGGAGATCTGGCAGATTGGTGGAAAGGGGCAGAGTGACTCTTCCAACCCTGTCCCCATAATTGGCAACCATGTGCCCCACTGAGCATTTGTGTCATAGCGAGGTGCTCTTCAAATAGCACATTTAATACTTAATTTGCTCAAAGCAGCTATGTTTTATGTAGTTATCTCTAATTCATATAATCATGTCATTGGCAAGTAACTGATATATACAATTTGCAAAGGTTAGAGGATATCAATCAGACATCAACTTTATTGATAGAGTGCTTTACATACAAAAAGTCAACTCAAAGTGCTTTTACAGATTAAAAATGACCCTCAAGAGAAACAATAAAAGGACAGTAAAATGGACAATGGGTTGCGTACAGATGAGCCATGTCAGGTAAGAAAACACCATCAAAGGAGCCATTTGAACCGGCAGCAGTGGATCAACAGCAGTAACCAAGGCACTGATCCAGGGCGCCCAGAGGAGTCAATGCCGAGACCCCCACCTCTAACGAAGCGCTGCCTGGAGAGCACCCAGGCAGCCACAGCTGACACACTCCCATGGAGGAAACACTGGAAGGAATGTTGAATTAACAGCATCAAATATAAAAATAACAAGGAGATAAATATGATAAGACTAAGTAGTAAAACACTGATGGAATAAAAGCAAAAATGGCAGAGCAATTAAGCAAACATAATAAATAAGAATGAGTCAACATTTTGGCTCAAAGGTGAGTCTTGAGCCTGTTCTTAAAAACTTTAACATTCTCTGAAGCCCTGAGGTGAAGGTCATAGTGCTGGAAAATAGCCAATGGGCTGAGTACAGATGGCTATGAAGGATATGAAGGTGACTGATTGGTTGCCGCCGTTTTGACATAAGCAATGAAAAAAGACGTAGTGTTGGGACTCGCCAATGTTCACTTGACTCTTCTTCATAGGCTGTGGAGGAGCCTCCAGCACTTTTAAATAAGTTACAGTTAGGTCCATAAATATTTGGAGGGAACTTTTTTTTTCTTCTAATGTTGGTTCTGTACACCATAAGACTTTGCTAATATTTTCAGAACCTTGATGTCATTTTTTTACGACTCTAGACACAAAACTCAAAACCAAAAGAGCAAAATGCAGATTTTTCTAAACTAACCCTTTTCTGAATTTGTTGGATGCAATACACATAACATTAAATAATTTGTTCATTCAACAAAAATCACCGTTCAATATCACAGAAAGTACTTCAAAGGCAATTCACTCTTTACATTTCAGATAAGTGTCTGTTTAATGACGGTACTTACAATGATCTAACTATCAATTGATAGAACTGTTCAAAATGATACGTAAATGTTGCATTACTTTTAATGAATAGTTTTATGGAAAAATACAATCTTCCATGTTTCAAGGTGTTTTCAAGATTCATTGTCACCAATTAGATACAATGTCCATGGATGTAGCCTAATATTATATCATACTGTATTTCATAGCTAATTATTTTTGCTTTGATTTAAATAATCCTATGCTGTGATTCTACTGTAGTGTTTTGCATCAATATATTACAAACCTTGCTCAATGATTCGAGTGTGTCTGTGGTATTCTCGCTACTACTGTAGTACTTTTATGTAGATGTATTTACGGTACATCTAGTACCACAATTACAGTAAAACCTGCATCGCCTATTTTGTTGTAAAATACTGAATGATTGTATGAACAATGACACGGTGAAACTATCGGTTGCATGTGTGTGGGTGATCTATAGTTATATTCCACTGGTATTTCACAATACATTTGTTTTTAAAACAATGATTGTGTAAGTGCGAGATTTCTTTAAAGATGTCAATGCACAATGCAATGTTTTCAACATTAGACAGCCTGTATTGCAAGCGATAACAGCTTTGAGTCAATCAAGGTTCTGAAAATAGTAGCAAAGTGATAAAAAAACAGTTTTTAATTCAGTGGGTTGAGCAAAAAAAGTGCATAAAGTGAGGGACTGACATTTTTTAACATAATTACGTGATTCGGAAAATTGACTTAAAAATATTATTTAATGATTAGTTTTGTGGGCAATTCCTTTGTCATGTCCTTATCAATTAAGCAGATAAAAGGCCTGGAGTTGACTTGAAGTGTGGTGCTTCCATGCGGAAGATTTCGCTGCGAACAGACAACATCTTATCAAAGGACTTCTCAGTGCAGAGAGATGCTTTAATGGATCTCAAGCCAACCTTGAGCTTAGGAATGACAAAATCTACAGTTTGGGAAAGAAAGAAAGAAAGAGTCTATGGGAGAAATAGTGGTGGTTGATCCCCGCAACCATTTTCATGTCGAACACAAACAGCTAACCAAGTGAACAACACTCTGATGCACTGAGTCTGTTTAAATCCAGCTAAATGTAGTCAAATTGTTTGGATGTCGTTTCACAATGAAACCAAGTTGAACATGCATTTCACTCATTGAAGACTAAACTGTGGGCAGAATGGCGACAAACAAAAAGAAGTTGAAAGCAGCTGGAGTTTCTAGCAAAGGCTTTTCAACTAACCATTAGAAATAAGTATTTTATTTTCAGTTTTTTTATTTTCTTTAACTTGTCCAATTACTTTTGAGCCCCTAAAATGAAATAATTATATTGAGTTCTTTACATTTTTATGCAATATTTTGCTCAACCCAATGAAAGAAACCTGAAGGTCTCCATCAAAGTTTTTTTCATTTAAAATTCATTGTGGTAATGTAAAAAAAAAAAAAATAGAAAAAAAAGTTATCTCTGTCTTAACAGTTATGGACCTGACTGTAAAAAAAAGGAGTGGGAGACAAGAAATGAATGATATGGGAGCACAATGATAATACTGCCGCTGGCCTGTGGTCACCTGCTAATCATGGTAAAGCTGGAATCTGCTGCACCACTCTTCATCAGGAGCTTGACTCCCATCTGAATTACATCTGAATAAAACTTGGCCTGTTCAGCTTGATTTTTCTTTGACTTATTAGTTTAAAAAACATGTTTTAATCAGTATCAGTATTTATATATATCTATGTTTCTTTTGTGAGGGTCTCAACCAAAGAAAAAACTGATTGAGGTTGAATATTTCCTGAATGATGGGCAACATTTATCCGAATTTAGGACTGTCAATCCAACTTATCAAGATAGATTTTAGGTTGTGTCTCTGTGGCTTGGGTCATGTATCCCAAGAAGGGATTGTAATTTGGAATCTCTTGGCACAACACAGTTGAATGTGATGCTAATTTAGAGAAAAATTTATTATCCTAACTGAAGGCTTTATGTGGACTTAGTGGAGAAATTGGAGCTTGTGACATTTTAAGGTCTGGTGAACAAAACTGATTTTAGAATTGCCTAAACAATGGACATTCCACTGCAGAAGACCTTCAGGAAGAGTCATCATTTCCAGTCAAACATTTATATACAAAATTCAATGAACTACTCTTTACTGTTAGGAGAGAAGAATCACAACGTGCGAAAAAGACTCAAGCTATATAAAAAAAAGCTAACTGGGCTGATAAAGTACAATATTCAAATAAATGGGTGGATATTTACCTCAGAAGATCAGTGGGTGGGAAACAGGTCAGTGATCTGACTGAACAAGACGCCTTTGTAAGAAAGAGGGCTTATTAAAAAGGAAAGACTCTTAGAAGATGACTCTTTTAAGAAGCATTACTAAGAAGTTACGCTGTAAGGAGACTCATGATTACTGTGGTGGCCTTTCATTTATTCTAAGATAAAGCTGAAACACATAGACAAGTAAAAGTTATGGGTTTTCTTATAAATTCACTAGTTTAGCTGTTGACAGCTAATGGAATTCCTAACCAGTGTGTTTAGAAATGTGTCTCCCATTGTTTGGTTTTTCTAACTATTTCCATTATATTAACCAAATAAATCTGAAATGTTAATGTGAAAGAAAGACTTTCATCATTCTTCAGATTCATGTTCTTAACCTTTCCTTTGCCAAACTAGGATTGCGCTGATGGGGCTGGCTGCATGTTGAGATGGCTCTGTTATCATCATCCAGTTTAGCTTTTTCTGACATCAGTTCCACTTTTTTTCTAATGGAATGATGGCATCTTCTGGGCCACTGTTCTGTCTAGTTTTTGGTGCTGTGAGGTTGAAAAGATTTTAGCAGTTGATTTTTAATTATTTTATAATTTCTTATGATTCAGAACATATTTTTTACTCTTTAAATAATATCTAACCCGAAGCCACAATTCCCTGATGAGTTGAGAAGGAGGCATCATGGATACAGAGCAGGAGCAGAAAGGAGACAGAGATGGAGAAAGTTCAGACCATCTCTTCCATTGATCATAATGAACAATGTGAGATCACTGGCTAACCAAATGAACTCCAAGCCCTTACAATGACTCAGCCTGAGCATCAGGAATGCAGTGTTATGTTTTTCACTGAGATGTCTCTCTGCTAGGATTCATGACTATATGAGCAAACAGAGATCTGAAGAGGAGCAAAAAGGGAGGTGAAGTAGAAGTCCTTGTCAACAACATATGGTGTCATCCAGGACATCTCTGAGGCCCAGATCAGGGGTGTTTCCGGGACCTGGGAACACACCGTCATACAGGAATCTGGGGGAATCTACACAGTAAAAAAGGCTCTATATTAAAGATTTTTTAATCATTGTAGCACCTTGTTAAAGCCAAATACTGCAATATGCATTTCAAAATGTATTTATTTTCAATCTTAAGCATGACAATGTAAACAAGATTGTTAAAATCTGTATTGATATTAAGTAAAAAAGGATGAAGAAATCAGTCAGTAACAGTTGTTTTTATTATTCCGTCCCTGAAAAGCATAGCAGTTAGTCTTTATCAGGTTGCATGGTGGACCTGTATGTCTGCTGCTCTCTTCTCCTTCTCTGCCGTAATCATGTAATCAAAGTATAACATCAGATTTCTTTTATCATGAAAAATTTTATTAAAAGGGAAACTGACCTTTACAACATAATCAGCTTTCAAGTTTCATGTATTGGGAGAAATTGGCTCAATTTTAGAATTTTAAGTAGAAAAGCACTCTGAGAACGCAGACCTCTGCCAAGGCAGCTTCATCCCAGTTAAAACATTCCCTTTGCACTCAAAACAAAAGTAAAACTGATGAGTTAATCAGTTGCATAGTCTAGTTTATTCTATTGGTAAACTCTAAAATTTTCCTTACAGACGATCATCAAGCAAAAAGTTAAACAATCATTGATCGATCAGGGATTTTAATTCTGGACTGCTATGTGCAGCAGCATCTTCTGTTCTGCATTTATGAAGATGCTGCATTATCACTATTGGTGCTGCGGCTTAGATTTATTGAATCGATTAAGTCACTGAATCTCATCAATAGTTGAATTAATTTGAGGTTAATAATCATATTTGTGTTGATGCAAACCAAATAAATTGCTTGCACTCTGTGCTTTCATTTTCTTATTCTCAATCCCAAGAGCACATTTGACTGCAGTCCTCAAATGGATAGAAACAGGGATCAGTCAGAGCAAAGTGTGTGACATTTCCCAGTGAAAGAAATATATAAAAAATATCACATCCATATCTTAGCAAGTACAGACGTGGATACAATTGTTGGTACCCTTCATTAAATCAAAGAAAAACTCATAATGGTCACAGAAATAACTTTAATCTGACAAAAGTAATAATAAATAAAAATTATATAAATGTTGACCAATGAAAGTCAGACATTGCTTTTCATCCATGCTTCAACGGAATTATTTAAAAAATAAATGCATGAAACAGGCCTGGACAAAAATGATGGTACCCCTAGAAAAGAATGAAAATAATGTGACCAAAGGGACATGTTAATCCAAGGTATGTCCACTAATCAGCATCCTAGGTGTCTACAATCCTGTAATCACTCAGTGGGCCTATATATAGGACTCCAGGTAGTCACTGTGTTGTTTGGTGACGTGGTGTGTACCACACTCAATATAAACCAGAGGAAGCAAAGGAAAGAGTTGTCTCAGGAGATGAGAAAGAAAATCATAGACAAGCATGTTAACTGTAAAGGCTATAAGACCATCTCCAAGCAGCTAGATGTTTCTGTGACTACAGCTGCACATGTCATTCAGTAATGTACGATCCATGGGACTGTAGCCAACCTCCCTGGACGTGGCTGCAGGAGGAAAATTGATGACAGATCAAAGAGACGGATAATCCAAATGGTAACAAAAGAGCCTAGAAAGACTTCAAAATAGATCCAAGCTGAACTTTATGCTCAAGGAACATCAGTGTCAGATCGGAACATCCTTCGCTGTTTGAGCCAGAGGACAAATCATTAAAAAAAACAGACTGGAGTATGCCAAACTACATGCTGACGAGCCACAAAGCTTCTGGGAGAATGTCCTGTGGACAGATGAGACAAAAATTTAACTTTTTGCCAAGGCACATCAGCTCTATGTTCACAGACGGAAAAATGAAGCATATCTAGAAAAGAACACGGTCCCTACTGTGAAACATGGGGGAGGCTCGGTTATGTTCTGGGGCTGATTTGCTGCATCTGACACAGGGTGTCTTGAATCTGTGCAGGGTACAATGAAATCTCAAGACTATCAGGGGATTCTAGAGAGAAATGTGCTGGCCAGTGTCAGAAAGCATGGTCTCAGTCGCAGGTCACGGGTCTTACAACAGGAAAATGACCCAAAACACACAGCTAAAAACACCCAAGAAGGGCTAAGAGGAAAACACTGGCCTTCTATGAGCCCTGATCTCAATCCTATTGAGCATCTTTGGAAGGAGCTGAAACGTGCTGTCTGGAAAAGGCGCCCTTCAAACCGGAAACAACTAGAACAGTTTGCTCATGAGGAGTGGGCCAAAATACCTGCTGAGAGGTGCAGAAGTCTCATTGACAGTTACAGGAATCATTTGATTGCAGTGATTGCCTCAAAAGGTTGTATAACCAAATATTAAGTTGTGGGTACCATCATTTTTGTGCAGGCCTGTTTCATGCATTTATTTTTTAAATAATTCCGTTGAAGCATGGATGAAAAGCAATGTCTGACTTTCATTGGTCAACATTTATATAATTTTTATTTATTATTACTTTTGTCAGATTAAAGTTATTTCTGTGACCATTATGAGTTTTTCTTTGATTTAATGAAGGGTACCAACGATTTTGTCCACGTCTGTAGATCCTCTGCTTCTCCTTTTTCAAAAAAGTGTTCCAAAGTATAAAGAAATGCCACACATATCAACGTGTAATATACCCACAGTTGTAGATACATTTTGCATGTTGAGCCTACAAAATTACGAACAAGTAATAAATAGTTTGAAAAAGAAGAAGAATATTCTACAGAGCCGACAGAGCTGCAGCCGCACAATTGGGTTAAACGTGTCATGAGTGTTCAGACTGCAATCGCTTTAAAAAAACAAACATTGAACATTTAAATTCAATAAATTCAACATATTAAAGTGACCTGGGTTGGGTTAAAAAAAATGTTTTGCTAGTCACACTGTCATTTAAAAAAAATCAGATATGGGCAGAAATGTTAGGTTTGATGTATGTTTTCCTCCTGTGTGAACATCTATCTATAAATAAAGATGTCTCACATTTTAACACAACCCGACACACAGCAGGAAGGCCATAATAACCTCACAGTAGCTGTGTTGTGTCACTGTGTGGGTGCTGCGGCATTGAAACGGAATTGAATGGATTTCTTCTTATGGACAGTGCAGATTTTCTGTGTGCAAGCTCGCATTTAAGAGGAAACAGTGTAAGTAAAGCGGATGTGTGTTGTGTCTCGCCATTGCCGTGTGGCCGCACACCAGCCATGGTAGGAGCAAAGCATGAATATGCCTGTTTTTTTTTTATTGCTGTGTGTGCGGTATTATGCTCTTTCCACAATTTTAAAATCCTGCCATGTGAACCAGGACTAACATAAATTACATAAACTGGTTTAAAAGTAGAAAGGTTGCGTGCTGAAATATGAGCCTGGTTTGGGATGATCTTCAGCGTTCTGGATTATAAATGTGTAGATGTGACAAACATTTGAGTTGTAATGTGGGAGAGTTTGAATTACTGTAAAGAAGTGAACAATGCAGGCCAAAGAGTAAAGTGTAAATGAAAAGGCCAAAAGTCAGAGCTAAAGTTCTTTCTGGGCTGTTTTTATCTTTATGTCAACCAGCCAATGTGTTAGGTGTGTTTGATGATGCTGTGATGCCTGTTAGCCCATAGAAAACTACTGAATGTGGACATTTTATATTACAACAACCAAGCAGAAAGATTTCTCTGTTGGCGGTTTAAAGAAATCAAGTAAGACGTGGAACAAATGCTGCATTTTTCCCTTTATTTCTGTGTCTAAAATATATTTTAATTTCATTCTGATGAGCTCATCAGCCTGTGCATTGGGTCTATTAAATAAAGCTGAAAGCCTGCTAGTCCTTTGTCATAAAAAATATGTTCAAAAAAAGCTTCAGATGACCTAAAAGCACTTTCTACAAACAGGCCTTTGTGAAATGAGTCTTTTTAAACTCTGAGCTGAATATTTGTTAGTGAGAGAAAAAAAAGAGCTCCCAGTTTGTTTTCTCAGATCACGTGTCGCCGCCGTGTCAGCGAGAGTTTTATCTTCCATCGCATCATCCGGTTTTAATTGGCTGTTCCTTTAGAAGAAGAAAAACACGTGCTTCAGCGATGAAAGCATCAAACACTGCCTCTGTGCTCTGTTGATTCCATGCTAAGATTAATAGAAGAGGCAATACAGGGGGCATCAACAGCATGCTGTCAGGTAAAGCTGATGGACTGAAAGGCTGCTGAGATGTTTATTCCCCACATTGCATAGTGTGGGGAAAAAGAGTGGAAGAAAGTCAGAATATTTCTCAGATCAGAAGCATAGAAGATAAAAAAGACTTTAATTCACAAGAAAATCACAGAAGATCTTTCAGAATTCCCTGTTCAGTTGCTTATGGGCTGCGTGGTTCTGAGTCTGGCTTTCTATACTTTGTGTTTTGCAGTCTCTAGGTGCATTTAAAACTTTAGTTTTAGGATGTTCTTTATTGCAAGCAGCAGTTCCACCTGGTGCTCCAGTGTGCGATCCCGTGTTTCAGATTATCAGTCTAATTTCCCTAACAAAGATAGCCTGAGTAAATAAAAGCTACAACTAGCACTCCAAAACATCTGTGTCATGACTTGTTGTTTTGGCTTGGATAATTTTCCTTGTGCATAACCAAATGGTGTTCGAACTCAAGTTTTCCAGCTTATGGACGGACATTCTGGTTTACCATTTTCTTCTAGAGAGAAAAGTTTCTGTTTTATGATAAGTCGTTCAGTTCGTGAAGCAGCAAATCAGCCCCCAAGCATCAAACTTCTACTCTGATTAATATTCCTGAGATACTGTGTTAGCTTTAAAACAGACCTTCCAAAAATTCATTCATTCATTCATTTATAAAGCACTACCAATCAAGGGAGCCCAAAGTGCCTTACACAAAGAAGTACAATGCAGAAAAATTAAATCATAAAACGATAAAAAAAGGAGCAGCTAGCCAGAAGACATGGCATGGTAATCAAGGAACAACATGGCTTTAAAACTCTGTACAGAGTTAACCTCTCTGATAGCCAGTGGCAATTGGTTTGTAGCCAGCACAGCAAACGTAGGCTAGTTTATGCTTCTCCGTTTTGAAGGAGATGGATTGACGCAGCACCATTATCCATCAACGCAAGGACTCTCCGTCACCTACGCAAGGATGAACGAAGTTGAGTCCCATTTTTTAACTCTCAGTCTCTGTCAATGGAGAGCGTATGCCTGTGATTTATATTGAAAAAGCAAAAAAACTAAACAGGCTGATGTGTTTGTTTCCACATGTTTTAGAGTATTCTATGAACTGCACTTCTAGTAAAAGGCTTTACAGCTTAATCAAAACTTACCCACTGTCATCCATTGCATCTTGGGGGGGAATACATTCAAACTGAAGAAAAATACTCTAATTAACTAGAAACAACACCACAACGACAAGCAGACATGACATGAAAAGATAGCACCCCCTGCTGTCCTGGTCGGGAACTGCTTTGGAACACTGAAAAATCAACAGAAAATCGAGAGAAAGTAATGGAGTACGATAAACAAAAAACATCTTGGTCAATACGTCTGCATCTGGGTGCAAAGTTGATGTCGGAGAAGTATAATTTAGGTTTCACCCTGAGATTTGCATCTGGTTCTCGGAATCAGCAACACACACTGGACTGACGAACGAAGGGATTTTAGTGAGGAATATTTTGAAAGTGAATTAGAAAGATAAAGTTGTGCCTTTTCTTTCAGAGACTTAAAAACATGAACAGAGATTTCAATGAGGATCAGGTACCATTCAAACAAACGAGAATCAGGGTAATATGATCTAACTTTTTAGCACCACAGCTAAATCTGGCCACTGCATTTTGGATCAAATGCAGCCTCACCACTGATTTGCTGGCCTTTTCGCTTCAGAACTCTTTACCAAATTATGGGTCGTGTTAACCAAATATTATTGTCATATTTGACCATATTTTATAACATGACTGAAAAATCTGAAGGCCATTTATCATTTTAACAGATTTGATTTCGCACCTCTGACCACCTGTTATAAACCCACAGAAATTTCTAATTTTACACAAGGAGTAAAGGCTACTAAATTAATCATAAAAAGATATATCTATGATAGCATCTGGTTAACCAAGAGTTGACAATGTGTTGAAGAGTTACAGAGGCTTTGGACCAGTTTGCTCACAAGAAACAAGTAGTTGTGCCAACCACTGGTGAATGGTGCGGGACTTTCTTCTGCTGAAGCGCTAGCTTGCAGGGTCAGAAAATGGTTCTTTCAGAGAGTGTTTCCGACTTCTATTCACTTTAACTGGAGAAATTTCCTTGATTTCAAAAGTTCCACCTACTAACCCTAACCCATGGGTGGTGCTCTGACACTTCTGCAGAAACACAGAAAAGAGGAGTGAGCATATGCAGACAACCCAGTGGTAACACAACAAATCTTACTCCAAATGAGATCTTGTTTCAAAAGCATGTGGTGTCTGTGGTTCTCTGGAGAGACGGCAAATCGTATTCTAGGATCCATAATAAAGTCAGTATCCTCTTTATTAGGACTCCAACAATGTATATCACCATGTTTGTTCACTTTACCACGGATGTTTAAACACTAGAAGATTGTGGTTGGCTAGGCAACACTGACATCGAGCGATGTCAGTACAGTCAGAAGCTCTGATTGGTAATGTTATTAGCAGACATCCCAAGTCTCAAGTGGCAAACGTCTCCTGCATTTATATACCATCTCCCCGATGTCCAGAAGCCAGATAACATCTACTGAAATCTAGAGCAAGCGGTTAAGAGCGCACACCGAAACGCATGCAGGCGAGACAGGCGGTTAAAGCAGGGGATCTCCTTCTCTCAGCCAATGCCAAGGTCCTCTTTTTGGCTTTTCTGACTACTGTCATTCCATAAAAAGTAAAAGGTCATAATCCATGTTCAGGGATGTTTCAGAGTTCATAGTTTTTGTTCCATCTTTCAAACAGACATTATTTGATTTCAAGTTGCCAGCACGCTGCATTATCAAAATGGTATGACCGAGTCCAGATGTGTTTTTGTTGCAAATGATTTAATCTGATAATAGGTTGGTCTTCAGTTTCTTCATGCTCATAAAGAGGGCAGGCTTCTGCAACAGCCTTTATTTTAGAAGTCATGCATGTGAGATAGCATATTGATGGTACTCTCTTTATTTCATATAACTGCAGACTTTAAAAAAAAAGATTATAAACAGACGTGCCTGGATATTAGTCTTATACAACCTCATTTATAATTTTAAGCTTCAGATAATAGACCTATTTGACTGGAATTTCAAACAATTTTCCAGTAAATCTTTCTAGCAGAAAACCCTGTTGTGTGACTTTTGAATAATGTTGGGCTGTAATGGCGTTCAGGCTTTAATAAGCTATCAATCAAAATATACTCTTCAGGCACGTGTCAGGTTGGGTAAAACGTTTAAGGCCCGATTGCAGCTCAACCTGTGAGGCAGAAAGCTCTGCAGCAGTCCCGGTTTAGATTACACACAATTTGTGCATTTAAAGTGTAACTAACCCCAAAATCAACTTTTTTTTGCTGCTTAACTGTATAAATGAGTGTCTAATAGTGTTACTCTGCAACTTTCTGGTTGTGTGTCAGTAAGCCCAGCTGGAGAAGTGCTACGGTGAAGGCAGTCATGTCAGTGACAGTGCAGATCACGCCCAGCCCTCCCACTCAATAAGTCTGCCACTCAACTCCTCATTTTGAGTAATTTTTCCCTGAAAATGTGGGTGGACTTTGACTCTGGTAGGTGGTGGGTTACTTTTTAAGTTCTGTGTGTCGCTGGAGGAAGTTTAGGTCACACAGCAGGATAACTATTCATATTTTAAATATATGCTTCATTTATTTACAATATTTATATGTATTGTAGTTCTCCGTTTGGCTTGTTCGGATTATATATTATTTAAAATGAGTAAAAACATAAGTACTATATATTATAATTTTAAAACATTTATCGGTGAAAAGAGATTGTGACCAGATATAAATTGTCTAGTGTGAACACTAGTACACATGTTTCAAGCTATACATAGATATATTCATACCCACTTGCTGCAGCACTGCACTGGTGGCAACAAAATTATCTATGTAGCGGACAGAAACCACCATGTTTGCAAGCTTTCACATAAAGTAGACTTTATGACAATACAAGATAGCAATGATGTTGATGTCATGCGTCCCTCTTTTTAATTATTTATTGAGTTTGATGGAGTAATTTCAGATTAACTCCTTTACCTGGGCTCAACATTTCTGTGCAAAATGTCCCAAACCATTTAGAAAACATACAGGAAAATACGTGAATGCATCACCCCAAAATGAGTTCAATGATTGGTCCAAAGCTTTTCTTTGCCTTCAATTACTTTGCTTTAACAATCGGGCACTGTTGATACTTTAGATTTTATTATATGAAAAACGAGAAAATATGACAAAGAAGTCCATGGTAGCAAGAATTTTTTTCTTGTGCATGTAAATTGACCTGTATTAGTAACGTCTAAAGTTTTCTCTTGCTTCCTGAATTGCAAAGCAAGTGGAATCTCAGAAGTTTTCTGGCACCTCCCAGTCTTATGCTGTCACTCTACGATTCGCCTCTACCTGTGCCTCTATTTGCCACTGTTTAATCTCCAGACAGCTCTGTTTTCTCTGTCATCCTGCTATCCGTCAAAAGGCCTCTACAAAACCTTCATCACCTCCTCTCATCTACTCTCACTTTTTCTCCTTGTTGCTTGGTCAGGCGTCCTCTCCTGTTCTCTGTAGCCCCTGTGCCCAGCTCCACTGCGAGCGACCAGGAAACATGTGGCTAACTGACTTGCGGACTTAAGAGTCACAAACGTTCTGAGGATTAGAGCTCATTTACATAAATCTGCATAACCTCATTAAGGCAGAAGAAGACACTGTACACACTGTAGCCTGAGACACTTCCGAGCGAAACGCCTCATTAAGGATTGCAGTGATAATGGGATTATCGCTCTTAACGACAGTTGTGGACTGAACTGGTTTGTACCCTGTTGCATGGCTCAGCTCTGAGCCTTGTGGAGGAAGATATCAGACTGAAGTCAGCTGACCTTCAGATTGGTTTTACACCCGATTTGTTCTCATTTCTTTTCTTTTTGCTGTGAGGACTGTTTCAAATAAGACACAGTATAGATCAGGGATCCCCAAATCCAGGAATCAAGGGCCGACGTCCTACCAGTTTTAGAGGTGTCTCTGCTCCAACACAGCTGATTCAAATTCTCTAACTTCCTCCTCAGCATTGCAAAGTTTTGCAGGGGCCTGCTAAGGAGCCATTATTTGATTCTGGTGTGTTGAACCAGGGAAAGAACTAAAACCTGCAGGATACTGGCCCTCGAGGCCTGGAGGTGGGGATCCCTGGTATAGATGATTGGTATTTAGGAATGTAACTAAAGTAGAGAATACATTTAAATATTCATGTCTAAACACACACACACACATAGAGATTCCAGTGTTTATAGATACATTCTTTAGGTTGAAGTTACCACAACTATATTTTGTAATAATTGGTGACATGAGCTTTTCAGCAACACTATTTTTTAACTTATTTATGGATGTGTAGTTGTATTTATCTATCTATTTGTAGTTCTCAGTTTGTATTCCATGCTTTGTTTTGCCATCGTTGTTTTCCCCTCTCCCTGCAGACCTGCCAGTGTGGAGGCGGACTGGGATGTTTTCTTGTGTTTGTTCCCTTTCCTCTCTTTTATCTTCAACTCACCTCTTCATTTTTTTCCCTACCTCTCTTCATCTTCTTTATTTTTTCTCCTTTGTTTTCCATTTCCATGTCCATAATATCCAAAAAAGAACCAAAGCAATTTATAATACAGATTACTCACACATATAAAGTATATCAAGAAGAGTGCTATAGGACTAGCTGTAATGTTTCACTTGTAAAATTAAATCTGTTAAGCTTTTACTTGGTGGTCAGACACCAGTTCTGAATGCCAACCTGCCAGACAGAACACATAAAGCAAATACATAAATAAATACATACCTTTGGTTTAGTTACATGTTGTGAAGCTACCATTGGTAATACAGTGGACAGCTGGTACTGATAGGGGCTAACAACTATCAACGAATATTTGAGATCCCTAAAAGAAAAATTACTGCCTAATCTTATAGTTCAAACAACAAACATACTTGCATTAGCAAGTACAGTGAAAACCATCTTAGCACTACCGTAGAAACTAACATCCAGTCTTTCTTAGCTTCACTCTTGGAGGTACAGCTAATCATCGCCAAGGAAAAAACGACTCTCTTAGATTGGAAGCTTTGCAAATGCCAGGGAATAGCATGTGAAGTATCATTGTCCCTATAGGGGACAATCTCTGACAGCAGATATGTTATTATTGTTGGATGTAAATCATAATCCAGCATTTATTTTTACTAAGATAGCTAGATAAAAGCATGTCATGTAGCAACAAAAATAAGTTAAGTCTGAAAGTTTTAAAATACAGGAGTAGCGCAAGCCACCTTTCTTTTTGAAAAACTGTGTGATACACTGTCGAATTCGGAGTTCCGTCTTCTCTTTCCTTCTTTTCTTTCCGTTTTTCATGCCCTGACTCTTGATGTGACATGGATGCGTGTGTAACTGTCTGCGCTGCATCACAGCAAGCGCAATAAGCAAGAGACGCTACCGTAGCAAGTGGAATGAACCATTGTGAGGGGGAGAGTGTGATTGAAACATTAAATACATTATTTGTTTGTTAAATATTAAATCTATTGTCAAAACAGACAAAATACACATTGAGTACACGAGAGGCCCTAGCACATTTGATGTATGTATTAAATCATCAGCCTGGGCCCTTAGAATCGGCCTAACCTTCCACCCGTTTACGGCGGATGTGATTACCCCGTAATCTACTCTGTCCGCGGAAAAAATACATTGAAACCATAATGTCAATAACTTCTGCAACAATCTGACTTTTAGATTACGAAAAAGAAAAAAGAAAAGTGAGCATTTTCGTTCCATGCCGTGCAGGAACGACGATTGCTGGACAACCCCTCCAATCGCATATAAATGTGATGGATAGAAATTGTACTTGATTTTTTTAACCCTGTTTTTCAAAATGGCAGATTAAAAAAAATGTCTAGCGTGACCTCTGACCCATGCATACATTTTGTCAGCCTCCAGAGTTGTTTTTGTGGGTTAGGGGTTAGAGTCCTGTCAGCTCTATCAGTAGAAAACTATGGATGTTAATGACACTGACACTGGTGAAATTTTAAATGTTTACAACAACACCAATGAAAGTCCACAACCAAACAGCTATAAGTCTGCTGCACGTCCCAAGAGAGTCCAGGGGGAGACCAGGGGAAGAATTGATTGCCAAAACAATGCTATGCTAAGCTAATGTTATTAGCCTGGGTGTTGTGAGCTAGTGCTACTGTTTGTTTTGCAACCCACATTTAGTGTTGATTCTCATCTTTGATATCATTCTTTTAACAAAGCTGAAATTAGCCGATGTTAGACAGCATGACTTACAGTGCACAGATCCCGTCTGCGTGGAGCTGAGCCTCTGATCAATCTGCTATTGTCGGTAGATGCTGTCACCAGTCCCGATAAAGATGTTAGCACCTGATCTTTGCTTGGATTTTAACCCACCGGTCTGAAACGTTTTTCATAGCAAAAGCAGAAGTGAAGTGCAATTTCACCTTCACAGAACACAGACACCAAATCTTGGTGTCATTTTTACTCTGAGTAAAACAAAGTTGTTTCAATCAGAGTAAGTTTTGGACATTATTTTGGAACACAGATGAGTTCATGTTCAAGTCAGTATCTGCAGCGGGCCCATGTCCTGTGGCAAAATAAGCCCAACTCATTAGCTGCCCCTGGGCTTGACATCCATCCATTTTCTTCCGCTTCATATGGGGTCGGGTAATGGGGGCTGCAGCTTAAGCAGAGAGACCCAGACTTCCCTCTCCCCAGCCATTTGGGCCTGCTCCTCATGAGGAATCCAAAGGGGTTTCCAGGCTAGCAGAGACACATAGTCCCTCCAGCGTGTCTTGGGTCTTCCTCGGGGCCTCCTCCCTGTGGAACATGCCTAAAACATCTCACCAGGGAGGCGTCCAGGAGGCATCCTGACCAGATGCCCGAGCCACCTTAACTGACTCCTCTCAATGTGGAGAAGTCAGTTCAGAGACCCCTCCGGATGACTGAGCTTCTCACCATATCTCTAAGGGGGAGGCCATTCAGCCTCAGCTCTGGTGCCAGTGCCCACTGCTTAACTGTATCTAGACACTGAGGGCCCGGGGTGGTAGATGGGGTTGTCTGGCAGCATTCCCATGTCCCACCCCTCTGTTTTAAGTGCACATTAGAACTACACACAACAACAACACATTTGAGCGGGAGGGGAGAGACTAGGGTTTTTTCTACGCCCCTGTTCACTACCGACCATCGGGGGTTTACATATCCGCACAGCTACAAGAGTGGGCTTTGCCATATCATTATGCAATTTGTACTTGTTAGTTCTTCAAAAAGGAATTATCTTCCAAATGTAACTTTTACATGAACAAGGATGAAAGGAAAGTCATTCATATTCAGAAGACTTTATAGTCAGAAGTGTGTCCCTGCACACTTCTGACTGTCTTCGACAGCAGACCATATGCCGATTGAAGAAAAAAACAAAACAACATATACTTCTTTGTGACAAGTTGTGTATCAGACGTCCCTGACTGTAATTTCTCAGGATAAAACTACACAGCCACTGCAAGCTAAGCTCCGTAGCCTTGGCTTCTTCGTTTTGCCGACGCCTCAGCTCTCCGGAGAATGTGCTGCGTGTCTCCCGTGATAAGGAGCTGACACAGAAAACAACCTGCCAGGAGGTATTTTTTGTCGGCACTCTTCTGTGAAGTCACAACATCTCAAATTCATCATTTATAGAAGGTTTTTGAAAAAAAAAAACTTGTCCAAAATGCAACTGCCTGAGCGCAGAAACAAACATTGGAATGTCAAAATATGACAGGACCTCCTCCGCCTGAATCGGCAGTCTGACAGTAATGACATCAGCACTTTTTCTTCTCCAGTTTAGTTTCCAGCCAGCTTCTCTAATAGGATGAAAAAATAACTACACCTCTGAATAATGCTGAGCAGTTTTTTTATTATTATTGTGCAGATTCTATACGTATACAGAGCTGAGGAAACCATTGAGGGAATGAATGTAATATTTTTGACTGACATTGTTAGAATAATTCAAGTCAGCAAACCTACAGTTTAAAAATAGTTTAATATAAGATATAATCCAGTCTCACATGTTCTGTATTAAATTCTAATGATGCCTTAGAGCCACTTTCAAATGAACAATGCCAACATCCAACCCCCCCCCCCACACACACACACACACTCCCCACCCCCTCCATAAATTATTTGCTGGGATTGGTGGAAGCATTGGCATCAAGTTTAGCAACAACAGAGGGTTTCCTGAGCATAAAAGGCCTCATTGAAGTCCTGCTGCAGCATCTTATTTGGATTTGAACCAGTTCTTTTTGACTTGGCCAATTGAAAACCTTATTTATTTTGCATAAACTAAATCACAAATCATCCAAATAGGGAAGCAGCCCAGTGCATCATAATGTCAGTTTAACGGGCTATACACATTCCAAAGAAATCCCCTTCTATCTCCTCCGTCATTCAGTATTGATACTTCCTATTATGGCTTGATGTTAGTAAAGTTGAAGTTAGCTAAAGGACACTGAACTGAATTTTCCAGGTTTGAACAGGTTTGTGCTGACAAACCTATTTCCACATTCTCACATTCCCCAGGATATATCTGGAGGGCTGCGGCAAAACTTTCTGATCCCACTTCAGAAAATGAAACAAATATTCTTCAATCTGTTTGCATTTATCTCTGCAGACAAAGATATGTTACATTTCAATTATACAAATGATGCATCACACATGTATTCAGTGGGAAACCTTTTCAATTTTATGTATATCTAAAATACAGAGAAAAAATAGACTATGTACTTCTATCATGGTTGAAAGTTTTCCCAGTCCATCAATTTCCGATTTATCCTTCTTTGATCAAATTCCGAATCCAACTCTAAATTCAACAGATGGTTTCAGACATGCAGAGGTTAATAAGGAAGGCTGAAGTAAACCAACTCTCTGTTCCGGCCAGGGGTCTTGCTGCGAGTGAGTTCTGATGTACTGGGGAGAGCATTTTCAGGGAGCGGCCCTTTGTTTCCGAGAAAAAGCGGTTTCCTTTTCACTTATTACTAATAGCTAATGGCTCTCACTGTGGTTGACTGTGGTTGGCGGCCATCGTTATCCAGACTAAAGGACGCAAATTACTTTCTTTCATATCTGTTCTTGAATTGCATTTGATCAAGGCTTGATTATACTCCTTTTGAGATCATTTAAGCCTACTTTGTTTGGTCGCACACCTTCTTTTTATTTAATTATACTTTATGATTCTGGTAGTAACCACATCTATGTGTGAGCAGTGAGATTGGATGCAGCTTTTCAGAAAAGTTAGGTAGTTAATCGTTGGTATAACTGTAGGGTGAGTTCCTTTTTACAATATAGGATGAAATTGATGGGGGTCGCTTTTTTCTTATTCAAAATTATTCACTTTGATTAACTCAGGTGATTTTTCTCTACTATTAAAATTTTTCTGATGATCTAAAGCATCTGTATGACTACAAGAAATCCAACAGCTTAATGTTTCAGTCAAAATGTCATTTTTTGTGGGACACATTTAGAATTCACTGACCCATGCTTGCTTATATAGATCTACACACACTACAAGATATTGTGTGACAGATAGCACAACAGAATGACACTTTAATTCACACTGTCTCCGTATTTTGGTTTATTTTTAGACAAAAGAGTTGCAGTAAACCTCATGTTTTATGAACCAGAAAACTATCCAGGTCTGCTCCATGGTCGGTTAGCCATGGTCCCACTGTATTACAGTGGGGCAAAAAAAGTATATAAAAGTATAAGTTATCCCACTAAAAAAGAAGAGAGAGGTATGTAACCATTTTTATAGGTACACTTCAACTGTGACTGAATAAATAAAACACTCCAGGAAATCACATTTTATGATTTTAAAGAGTTTGTTTGTGTTATGGTGCAGACAAAATGTATTCAGCACCTATGAAAATGCAAGAATTTGTGCCTCACAGACCTGTTACTACTTTTTAAAAGGAACTCTTCTATCCTCCACTCGTTATCTGTGTTAATGGCACATGTTTAAACTCATTATGTGTATAAAATATACTTGTTCACACCTTTAAATAGTCAGAATGCAGTCTCAATCATGTCATAGACCCGAGACCTCTCATAGTACACCAGGGACAAGATTGTACACCTGCACAAGACGGGGATGTGCCGATCAATAGTAGGCAAGCAGTTTTTTGACAAGAGATCAACTGTTGGAGCTATTCTTACAAAATGGGTCACTCACAACCTCCCTTTTCATTGGGCTCCATACAAGATCTCACTTCGTGGGGTGCACACGATCTTGAGAACATGAGGAAACAGCCCAGAGTTACTATAAGTGAAGGATTAAATCCTTAAAACACACCGGGTAACAGGGCAGTGGCCACGTAACAAAACATTCCATAGTCCTGCAATAGCTTAGTTTTCTCCAGACCTTCAAAGGGTGTTGATAGTCAAAAGATTAGAGTAGCAATCCAACAATATAACTTTTTTCAAACCAATATGATACAGATACTTAAATCTGAGTACTTGCTAATACCAAGTACCAATGCTGATACTTCTGCCTACTATCTGCCCCGATACTCAATACCAGTATCGGTATCAGTGGATCACAACATCAGAACTTTAGGGAAGATTTGCATGGAAGAATTAGCCAAACTACCAGCTACAGTGTGCAGAAACCTGGTGAAGACCTAAAGAAAATGTTTGACTTCTGTCATTGCCAGCCAAGGTTACATTACAGTCTTAAACTGATGGCACTGCTGGAGATCTTCCGATTTTGAAGGTTAATAAGCTTGACGAGAACTTAATCTGCTGCACTAAGCACTTTGTGCACTTTGTACTGCACATCTTGAAACCCCATGCTTTGAAATCTCTTTCTAGGAGAGACCTTACTGATCCAGTAAAACTACCTTGTGTCTTGTTGCCGTGCTCCATCTTGCCATCACATAAAACTTCCACAAACTCACCATGGTAGCAGAGTTTGGCTGTTCCTCGCCCTGTTTTAAGACTCCTCCCTTTCCGTTTCAGGTTTAGTTGATGACTGTGTTTCAACCTACGTCTGTCATGATGATCATTAGAAGCTGTTTGGTATAATTGGTTGATCATACACCTAACTATAATTCCCAACAAAATGCCTGACTTTGTGGAAGTGCACCCTTAATAAGTTGTAACCCCAAATATTGATTTGATTCTTTGTATTTTGTAAATTTATAGAAATAAACAATACACATTTTTGTCTGCATTCTTTATTTGCACCTTTTTTTCCACACCTGCCTTAAACTTTTGCATAGCACTGTACATAATTACATCAGTCCTGTTTCTAACTTTTCTGGTGTTGCATTAATGTACAAAGTTTTTCACCAGTAAAATAACTTTAAGTCATAACCTTTCCTTAAAGACATGAACTCTTTCAGGTGAATTTACTTTTTAATCAAAGAAAAGTACATAAACTGTTGAAACATACTTACTGGTTTTTAGCTGTCTTCTCCTTGCTCTGTCAGATTTTCTGTGTTAACGGACACTGCGGCCTGGCCACTCTGGTTCCATTTAATTAGAGTAATTGGTATTCATCATTTACTGGCTTTTAGAGCCTTTCCTCATCACAAAGGCATGGCAGCTGTCCACTAATTTTAACTCCGTAAACCCCTTATAATGCAAAATTAAAGTCTTTAACGGATCAAACTATAAATTTCATTCACACATTTGATATGTTTATCTTCAGCTGTCTTATCAGTTGTCAGTGTTGGAGGGCTTTGTATTTGTCAAATCTTCCATTTCGATGGCAACGGCATGGAAATTGGGAAATGAAAATTCTTCAGCCTGAAGCAGAATCAACCAAATTCACTCATATGGACCTGCTTCGTTCACTGAAGCTTTTTTTCCCCTCATCATCCTCCCCACCTGTTTACTCCTTTCATCACGTCTCTCAGTCCTTCTGTCCCTAATCTCCCCTATCCCTGTATCTGAAGCCAGCACAGAGAGAACCAGTGCTAACACACAGGCTTCCCCTTTTTGTCCTCCCACGCAGCTTTCTCTGGGAGATTCCAGGCATGCACACGCCGTCTAACAGACGACAGAGCGCCCAAGGTCTGGTCTCTGTGAATTATTGAGTGTGCGTTGGTGGGTCTGTCCATGCATCAAAGTTCTCATGAGGCTCATAGGGAATACATCAAACATGCTTCATTCACATGTATCGCTGAACATGTGAAATCAGGTTTTGATCTGGAACAGAAGCAGCTCGATATTACTCAGCTTTCTAAACAGCTCCCTGTTCCTTTGGCTTCAAATGCTCATTACAGATAAATCATGGAGGCAAAAGAAGGAGAGGGTGAGAGAGAGACGGGGTGTTTGAGAAACAACAGCTGCTACAGGATACCTCAAAGCAGAGCTTCTGCTGTTGAATGCTCTGATCATTGTTATGACCAGAGCTGATGGGGGGTCAGAAGATCTAGTTTTACTAATCACTTTTTCAAATGATAATAATAATGAAATATTCAGTGGTATTTCACAGTCATTCATTTGAACTAATATTCAATCCAAACTGAACAGGGAATCCACACCCCACTTTGAGAAGATTAATAGGCTACATGTAATAGTTAAAACATTTCACTTGCTATGGCCTGAACGCTCCACAAGGAGGTGAACTGAGATCCTGTTTGTATGTAATGGACGCTGAAAAAGCACTCTGTTGCCACTCTGGAGAATAGAATTATAAGCGTCTCTTCAGCCAAAGTTTTTGAATCAGAAAACATTTTTCTAATTGAAATCATCAGCAAGACTCTCCTGGAGTCTTTTCTGATCACTTTAGCAGGAAGAAATCCCTCAGTATGCACTCCTTCTGCATCAGTGGCTAATTTGGCGATCTGTCACTGCCGCTCTGTGTGCAGTTCAGTAAAAGATACGCTCCAAAGCCTCTTCAACTCATCAGTTCCTGATCTGCTAGATGAATTGAGTTCAGCGTCCAAGATGATGCTCAGATGTTTTTACATGGGATTTTTTGGTGTGACTGATTAGATAAATTAATTCTGTGGGTAAATTTTGAAGATTTCTGCACGTCTGAACTGAACAGTCAGGGTTGGAAATTTGCAATCTGATTGTTTTTAGATATATGTCACTGTAATAAAAAAAAGGTCAAAGATTGAAAATATTTGGTTAAAGTTCACCCTGGTTATGGCAATCATGACCAGACAATTAAGCATATACTTTAAAAAAAGAGATCATAGTCATTAACTGAAGATAACATATTATTTATTACTTTAATCAGCATGAATCAAAACCATTTTTTTCCATAATTTCTCAATTTCAATTACTGATTTCAATTAGATTTTTTGCAGTTCTATACTTCAGCTTTTGTACTCTGGCTATGTCTGCTTGTTCTATTTTTTTTTTAAAATCAGAGTAGAAAACTATATAACCACTTGAAGTTAAAGTTGGGAGTCCTTTCTTTTTTGTTACTGTGCCACTTTTTAAAATTGCGCTGCAAAATGTTCCACTCTGTTCTGAGTTCCACAATAAAATGTTCTGCATGTGTTCAGTGATAAAACAGATTCATTCAATATAGCCGCATGCTGAACCGACAAAGCACCAGAAAATACAAATACATGTACCATTACACCCCTAACAGCTATTATATCAGGTTATGAATATTTCCATATAGCTTTTGTACAAATATAATATTCTGGTTAGAAATTGTACACCTCACATTTACTGACAGCAATATGTGGCCACATATCTGAAATAGCATACATTTAAAGAGTGTACTATAATAGTGTTTCCGAACCCTCAAGACACACTTTTACTGCTTTAGTGACGTGTTGGTCACGAATGAAACAGCTGCTAGACCCGACTCTTTAAAGTAACCAATCAGAGCCAGCTCCTTGTTTTGAACTGAACTGGAGCTGGGAGGAGAGGGGAGGAAATCACCATTCATTTTACACATACATTTACATTTTATGGTGGTTAATTAATTTAAGAAACAAAAAACAGTGAGGAGCCGAAAGAGACAAGCCGAACTATAAGAACAGATTCTCCTAAAAGAGCCAGAATTCCCATCACTACCATGCATGTTTTAGATGTCAGGAAGAAGATGGATTTATCAATGACCAGGAGGAAAGACATGTTTTATCTTTATGCTTTATTATGGTGTCTTCAGGTTACTTTAATGTAAACTAAACTTTTTAATGTTGGTGTTAAATAATTATCTAGTATATTCTTTATTGTATTTAATCTCTTTTTTAATCTTCTCTTGCCATAGTTTAGTATTATATGTGTTTTCGTACCCCATAACTTTGTTTTACCTGTGACTGGTACTTTATGATTAAAGGTGTCAATCACTCATTTTCTGAAATTAATTTGCTGTGGTCTCTAGAATGAATAAATGCCTTATGAATTGTTTTCTGTTACAAAAAAAAGGAAAAAGATGATATGGCTTCGTAGAGGAAACGCTATGAAGCTGTTCACCGATCCCCCTCCTTTATATAATGATTGATATATGCAAAATATAGAAAATAAACATGTTAGGTATTAAAATTTCATATTAATATGCAACAAGACTGAAAAACCGTCACACAGTACGGCTTGAGCACATGGCATCTACCTCAGACCTACCACAGATGGATACTGCAGCTTACAAGCATTAAAGCATATGCTATATAGGCCATCCCATCCGAGATGAGCGGACTGTAATCGGGAATGGATGCAGTTCAAACGGCAGTGGAGAAATTGGAGCTTGAGTGAGACTGGAATTTTGGCCCTAAAAGATCAAGGCAAAAGTGTGTCCTGTCGTTTGTAAGTAGATTTTAGATGGTTGACTCTACATTGTTTATATAAATATGAAATATGCTGAACTTTAAAAAGTTTTTCCTCTGAATATGAATATCTATTTTTCATTAAAGAAAAAATAGGTTTATCTTGGCTTTGTTAATTAGTCAGAAGCTCGAACTGAAATTGTCTCCCTAAGTTTATAACTTTTCCAGTACATCTATGGGTTTACTTGAAGCACTCTACTTCCCTAACACAGTACAGGAACATAATTGTTATATGAAATTGTCCTTATAAATAACAAAAGAGGGGCCTGAGATCAATTTGGGGAGACATGTATGGATTGATGGATTAGATTAATGATACATGCACATCACTATGGTCCATAATGAATCTATTTTATTTTCCTCATTTTATCAAAAACAGCAGCTGACTCATGCAGATCAGCGCTTGTCAAACTGAACTCCCTACCTGCTGCTTTCAAATATTGAATTTCTTGTCTGTGAATACCTGAGGAGTAATAATAGTGTGATGGCCCTATCCTGGTGGAACAGTGATAATGTCCCTTTACATCCAGCTGTGTCCTGAACACTGACTATGCACCTTCAAGCAGCAGACTTGTCATCCAAATAACTTCATTATCCCCATACTGTACACTTTGTGTTATCCTTTGCAGCTTATTTTCCTTCTTTTGTGGCTTTTATAAAAACTTCTGCAGCTTTCTATGACCCAGTCCACATCATCTGACTTAGTTACAGTGTTTATATTCAGGATGTGTGGCATGACTGTGCTTTTTGTAGATATTTGTCATGAGTAATAACTAAATTTACATATTTCTGTCTTTTTATGGGCTTAACCTAAAAAAATAATGCTTCTGGCCATAATTACTCACTCAAAACCATCAATCCAGTGATTGGAAAATGAAATGTAAGAAGTAGATTTGCACACAAACACATTTCCCATTTAATATTATCTATTCTTCAGTGCAGCTAGACAACCCCATCTGCCTTTATGAGCCTCTAAAGGGCCTGCTGCTACCACTAATTCATGGAGGGAGCCTATCGAGCACATCCACACAACCGCTCTCCAGTGCTTCCATGAATATGTGAATAGGTCCTGCCACTGGTTTATGTGTCCTGTGAGAACAGCCTGTTGAACCACAAGCAGCCAGCTTTGATAGACGACGGGTCTTCTTTCTGAAGGGACGAAGAGGAGGAGGAGGAGGAGGCTGTGATAATGTTGTGGGAAGAGAAGGGGAAAGACATTTTCCTCCATAAGCCGTGCTCTGCCTGACGATCACTTTATGCTGAAAAGATGAGCAAAGACAATTTTGATTCATGCAGCGTGAGAATGATTGATGGCTTCTTTAGGAGAGGGAGAAAAGGTGACATTCTTAAACAGCTGCAAAAAAATAAGCTGGACTGCCGGCTTTAATCTAACTGCGGGGGAAAGTAAACTGGTTAATTTATCAGTGTATTGGCCTGTCACAATAAACCAGAAAAAAATAAAATTATGGATGATGAATTCAAATGAGCTCAAGAACAATTTTTTTCAGCCACATTAATTTCCATTTGCATTTGCGTTGGTTTTCCTTGCACAACTCCCTCTAGGGCGATATGGTCCATCCTCCATATTTGCTTAGTAAGATGGGATATCTTTCTTTATTCATATGGAGTCTTCCTGTTATTATTTTTTAAGACTTGACAAAACTCTTAAATGGTTATTTTGGTATTTCTTTTTCTTGATTGAGTGAATAAATTGATTTTTTTTTTTTTACAGAGCTCATCTATTTTTTTAAATAATTGTTATTTGGTTGTTTTGCTCATTTATAATGGATATGAAAAATGTATTGCAGTTTAAAGTTTATTGATCATTCAGAGGATGTACAAGCATTGTTAGATTAGTTGAAAATGGTCTAGAAATTTCAATATCATCATTTATTGCAATCATTTTTGGGGAGGTTTATTTTCTAGCAAAATGTGTTATGGTGACAGGCCTATCATCGGTGATCTGTAACAGCTGCAGGAGTACAGCGCTGCCAGACACTTACAGGTGGGAAGTAACTGAGTTACTATTTACATTTACTTGAGTAAATGAATGTGCTTTTTACTGTTACTTGAGTATTATTTTAACAAAGCATTGCTATAGTTGAGTAAAGTTTCTGGCTACTCTCCCCACTGTGAGCAACTTTACAGAATGAAACTGAACGCTTGTTTTAACCCAAAAAACCAACCAGACTCACACATACAGTTTGAGTAGAACTTAGACTTCTTGTTTGTACACAAGCTTCATGATTTTAACATTGTGTTCTTTCTGCTGAGAGTTTGTGCTATTTGGAGGTCAGGTGGGGGTACATTACCCTGGTCTAACATATTTCATTACCCACAGTAATTATTAGTTTTACTTTCAAAGAAAGTATAAAACTGCAAAAGTGTTACTTTTAGTCAAATGTTTTATTTTACAATTCTGTCTTGTGTTTCTATGTATTTAAGTTTTTCCACATAACTTTGTATTTTTGTCCATTACACAGCTTCATAGGTAATACATGACATATTATGATCCCAAAACACGTACTCCACTATCCAATACTTGAGTAGCTTTTTTAACAAATACTATTTTACTTGAGAATTTTTTTGTAGGGATGAATTGATACCATTTTTTATCAAACCGATATGATACTGATACTTTGATCTGAGTTCTTGCAGTTAAAGAGTACAACTGCTGAATCTTTTACTACAGCAAAATATACAATGAATTGAAAAAAGTTTTTATTTTCTTCTCTGCTTGTTACAACAATGGTGCTTGAACAAAACAACAGTCAGAATGTGGCACTGATGAATCCAGCAGGAAAATGAGAGGAACAGAGAGGCTAAAGCACCGAGGAGAGTGATTGCTGATAAAATGCAGGCGTTTAATAACAAAATGGGTGCAACGCAGAGAGAAGGCAAACTGGTATATCGTGCTTTTCCAGTCATGCTGACCACTGGACCCACATTCATCTATTCACCCTCACAAATGTGCACACAGTTATACACGGTACAAAGCTCAGCAGTCAACCTGTGGTTGAATGCCTTACCCATATCAACATGTGACATGCAGAAGCCAGAACTGAACCTATTTTATTAAAAAAAGTCTAAGCAAGTTTATATTTATTAACTAGATTTTTGTACAAGTACGGAAAGCTGGGCAAAACCTCAAACCTTTCCACATCCTTCCATGAGTAAAAAACCCATATCGCCAATGGTATGGTCCTCACTTCCTCTGATGGTGTATTGACGTCTAGTCCCAAGCTTAACAAAACACTTCTCGCTGTAGCTAAAGGGAATCGGAGGCAAGTATTTAAGGGAATCAAATCTGCTCCTCACTAATCTCTGTTTAAACACTCTGATGTACTTCTACCTGACACACTTCCTAGATGCATTTACTAGCATGTAATTATTCAATTAATTCACATTACTCTTTACAAATTTTCATCAAACCTACCAACCTCTGATTACAAACCAACTTCTCTACTTAGCGGGCCACAGTCGAGCAGTAAGGGATGATAGAAAAATGAACACAGAAGGATCTGAACGACTCCACGGATCTAGAACCAAAAGGGAAAAAGCCTGAAAAATAATCTAAGAGAAATAAATGCAATATTGATAAATGATGAACTGATCTGGCAATACCTTAGAAACAATAATAAACCAAGAAAGGAAGAGGATATGGTCAAACAAATGAACATGAAGTACCTACAAGAGAAGTAATCTTTTCACAAATAACAACCAAAGCCCAAACATGATAAGACAAAACCAGGAGAAATATGTTGTTTACTTCAATGCAACTTTCTATTGGGGAATTTACTTCTCAACATGTAAAGAGGGGCATATACTGCAGAATATTTTCAGTAGTCGCAATCAGCAGCTCCCACTGTACCACTACATTGCAGAGTCCAAAAATAACGGAACCTGACTTCTCACACTGTACGTTCACACATGATTCATCGTGGCCTTGCAATTTGGAACTGGAAAGAAGAAAAAGGAGAAAAACCCTGAAGTGAAGAGACGCTTGCTCAACAAAAACAAAACTTGGCAACAGTTGCCACTGTGTGCACGGATCGTTCAACTTTATCTTCTCTACAGTTAACGGCATACATTTACTACACATGTTTTGTGTTTAAAACATACTGATGTATGCAAATGTGGGAAAAATGAGAAATGCTCGGGGAAATTCTATATATACATCTTTGCTGCATTTAAAGCTCATTCAGATTTCTGCCTTTTTTACTGACAAATCTACTTACAAACAAGCAACATTTAATTATAATATTATTCTTTTAGCTACACACAGTTGGTAGCACTGTTGTGTCTTTTGGCAATAAAATTGCCTGGCTTTGCCTTGCCGCGGGTTTGAATCCCGGCCTGGGTCTATCTGTATAAAGGTTGAATGTTCTCCCTGTTCATACGAGGGTTCCACCCAGGTACTGAGGCTATCTCACACCTAAAAACTGCTTGGTTAATTGGTTTCTCTAAATTGCCCGTAGGTATGAGTATGCACACGCATGGTTGTTTGTTCTGTGGGTTTCTATGTTGCCTTGCAACCCGTTAGGGTGTATTTGGGCTCAGGGAGAGATATTTCACCTGTTGCCTGTTGGTGGTGGTTAGCCTTGCCTCTGTCAGTGCGCCATCCAGTGTATGAATGTGTGTGTGAATGGGTGAATGATGCACTTTGGGGTCCATTGGGACTAAATACCATTTAGCCTGCCTCTTTCCCGATCACTGCTGGCACCAGACATCCAAAGGATAGATGGTATAGATAATGGATAGATATAATCCATTCATCCAACCACTGTCTTTCACTTGTCTGGAGTCACATAGAGGGCATAGCAGCTAAAGCAGGGACACCCTGACCTCCTTCTCCTCAGCCACTTGTGTCAACTCCACCAGGGGAATCCCTTCCCAGCCCAACTGGGATAAAAAGTTCCACCAACATCCCTTTGGCTTTCCTCTGGTCCTTCCTCCATGTGGAACACCGCAGAAACGCCTCACAAGGAGAGTCAGTCCAGGTAGCACCTTAACCAGATGCCCGAGCAACTTCAACTGACTCCTCTCAGGTAGATTCCAGTCTACCTGCCTGAATGACCAAGTTTCTCTCCCCATCTCTGAGCCAGAGCCCAGACACTCTGCAGAGGAAGCTCAATGTAACTCTGATCCCGTTCTCTCTTTCCCTAGCCAAATCTTGTGACCAAAGATCAGGGTAGGAACGTAGATCGACCAGAAAATCGAGAGCATCGGCTTATCTCTCTCTTCACCACCATTGGTACACCAACTGCGTCACTGTGGACGCAACACCAGTCCGCCCATCAATCTCGTGCTCCTTTTGTTCCTTATTTGTGAACAAGACCTTACTTATTCTCCTCTACTTGGGTAAGAACCTTATTATATTGCTTGTTGTACCTAAACACAGTAAGCAAGGTTATTTATATCATTTCTTGAGTAGCGTTCCATTTTGCTGACCTGTGAGTATGAGAGGTTCAGGTAGATTTGAGTCGTGTTGCTTCTTCAACAGTGCGATAATGTCATGATAAGCCACTGTCATGACATGCAGATTACGTTTTTTGTGCAACTCAATGGGTGGATGTGACCCCCTGTACATTACACTTTGTATGACACACGATTAAGCTGAAACTCAGCCCGACTATTTTTGCACGGCTGGAAAAACCAGCTGAAAATTACCCATCTGAAATTTTATGAAAAATCCTCCATGTACACTCAGCATAA
This sequence comes from Apricaphanius iberus, assembly GCA_028564705.1. Taxonomy (NCBI): domain Eukaryota; kingdom Metazoa; phylum Chordata; class Actinopteri; order Cyprinodontiformes; family Aphaniidae; genus Apricaphanius; species Apricaphanius iberus. The sequence goes on along the minus strand of JAPXFQ010002533.1, from coordinate 1,438,135 downwards.
GACAACCGAATCCTTGCAATAAGTCAAGAAATAATGTTGAAGAGAAAGAAGATACAAAGGGCTGTTTTAGATCAACCTTCCTCTCAATAAAACCGGGTGTGTAGGAGTACTTTCTTACCTCTGGCCTTTGATATTCCTGAGAAAAGTGCCTTTTCTGAGTAGCCTGTTTAGATGCGGAATGCTTTGGTTAAATGTAGTAATGGCTTTAATCTCTATCAAGATGAAAGATCCTTCTTTGTGTAGAACGGAACCGTTCAGGAAACTAAAACTACTTTGATATGTTAGGTGATGGATGCTTCTTCTTTGTATACTTGAGGCTTTGCTGTCCCTTTGAATAACCCCATTAATTTACATTTGTCTATGTAACTAAAAACTAAAGTGATCTTCCTGCTTGCTGAAAAAAGCATCTTCTTCATCTAACTCTACAATACGTACCATACCGTTTACTGAGTTCTTCTATCATGCTTACATGTTTAAAATGATCAAATAAACCTTACAATTAAATAAAGATCATCTGAGTATATACATGACTTAAAAAGAAAATGATGGTTCGTAAATTAAGAGAAAAAATAAACATGAACCAACCTGGTCCTATTTGAAAAGTAATTGCAAGCTCAACGTAAAAGCTCTTTGTGCCCCCCTTAATTGCAAATATTGACTTCAAGCATTTGCTTCTCCGCTGGATCTATGACCACACTTTGACTATACAACTTTAAATGTGCAATGTGTAAGAATTCTACAGTGAATTAATCACACAACCTTCCAATTTCCCAACCATTTTGAAAGGCAGGTTACATTGAAACACATTTCCATCTCAGCCAACTGGGTGGTTGGAAGTTTTTCTTATTTTACAAGTGCTCTTATGGGAAATAGTCATTGGTACCATTGATATCCTGGTTCCAGGGCAAATAACATGGGATACTGCAATCTGACACCGACCGGTCTAAAGGCTAATGTTGAGCTAACAATGCTAGCGCTAAATTAGTTTGCTCTAAAAATAACTCAAACTACCTTTTAAATTAGCATCAACTCAATATTTCATATAAATGTGTTTATCTCCTTATAAACTCGTATCAACATTGTGTATGCTCTGGCCGATCAGTAACAGGCAACTCTCCATGAAATTCGTGGAGGGGAGGGGGTGAGTGATTGAGGGCAACCTACTTTGTTTTTTCTTCATAGACTGCAGTACTCCAATTTGACCACAAGATAATTAAATTGCACATTCTACTTTTAAATATGTAATTTTGGAATATTTTGTGCATTTTGGGGGGGAAGGGCATTTAGAGGTCGTCTGCTTTAGATTAGTGTCTCACTGCATGGCGTTTCCATGGCGTAACATTCCAGTCCAAGTCAAGTCATCATCGTCTTAGAGAAAGTCAAAAATAAGAAAGCAGGGGGTAAATTTTTAGGACTAGAATAATGGCAGCCATACTTTATTAAAAAAAAAAAAAAAGAAAAGGAAAGGAACACCTCCACACTATCACTATGTTAACACAGTAGCATGTAAGAAATAATAAAATATGTTTAAAATAAATTATCAAACAATAAATAACATGCTACATGTACACTTAAAAAGACTTTGGGAAGTTATTACATTTTTATCAGTAATCTGACCTAATACAACAAGCTAACATTAGCATTGGCAACATGCTAATTCAGACAAAAGCAATTCAGCATGCTGGATGCCAAATCCAGGTCCTAGTTTAAGGGTTAATGTCACAAGTTGGAGTCTAAGTGCAAGTCATTGGCGTATTCAATGGCTTGTGTTCGAGTCAAATCACAAGTCCCCTAAACGTGCCCTGTATCTTTCTAATGGTGCGTTCACACCGCCTTGAACGTCAACGTCAAGAGCAACAAGATTACATGTAAAGTCTACGGTTGAGTCCGTCAGAGGGGCGTCAGTCTCTGCGTTGCTTTGTGTGTGTTGGCCGTGTCAATTGCTGAAACTTTTCCTGTGGTTCAAGCTTGAAAGCTACAAAAGCCAGCAACACAGAAGTTCAGCTAGCTGAATTTTGAGCGCTCTAGACACAGCTCTTCAACCAATCAGTGCTTTTAACTAGAGTGATGTCGGTGTTGTGTAGTCAACTACGATTCGCTAGTGTATAAAACATCTGCCAGAGAAAGAGAAAACTGGTCACTTTGTGAGCATTTGACGATGACAAAGTGTGCAGTATGAACACACCATATCTTATGATTGTTCATGAACACTGGTGTCTTTTTAACTTTTCCTGACTGATAGGTGTCAATGAATTTTTTTCATCTGTCATTGACTTTCTTTAGGTGTGTTGAATGCAACATGTTGAAACATTTTATCCTGCTTCAAGTTGTCAAATGGATTCTGTTTAAGTGATTTTGTAGTTTTATATGTCTGGCAGTAGAAAGGCTGGTACAAAGAATTTGACCAGTGTGATTAACCTCAGTTTTTGTGGTTCATTTGCATGTTGTTAGTAAATGATTCCATATAATCAATCAGAGACAGGTTGGTCTCGGTAGCTTTTCTAGTCCTAGCATTTTAAATCACAATTTTACAACTTTTGATTATATTTCTTCTTCTTTTATAACAAAATTTGTTTAACGATCTGCAATATTTAAATATGTAACACATTTAACATTCAAACATATAAAAAATGTAAGGGAACTGCTCTAAATAGAGTTTTTATTTTTATCATGAGCCACTTTGTTAGATTTGAATTTTTTTGCAAAAATACAACCTCCAAATTCTTGAAAATTTCTGTTTTTATCTGTCATTCAATGATGTTTCATTTTTTTTATGTTTTGCATGTTGATGAGACAGTAAATACACCCACACACTCTCAGTGAGGACAGTATGATAGCACATATCCAACTGGCTGATTAACAGCTGACGCAGGGACAAATGGTTCCATTATTCGTAAGGCATGTACATGTAGGTGTTTACAAATGTATTACATGACAACAGAAGCAAAAGGAACAGCAGAATGATTTCTCCAAAATGTTGCAGCATACAGAAAAGCTCGAGTCAGATGGAGAAAATGTAACTCTTATTGATAGATGTTGGAATGTAAATGAACTGCTGTTAAAGAGTAACTTGCTAATTTAATCTTGATCTCTTTATGAATTTATTCTGAGTCTCAGGCAGTTGAAGCTGAACCACTCTTCAGAGGGAATGCAGTTTGATTGTTTCATTTAACTCTTATCAAGAAAATTGCGACAGCGTTCAGAAAATCTTTAAATTATTCATTGTGACAAAATATGGCATGGTACTTCCCTGCCAAATGGAGCAAGTGTAAAACAACAGTGCATTTGTGATGTAGAACATAGCTGAGAACAGAAGATTTGAGGGAGCCAGAGGTTTCTGAGAACAAATGAGGATTTACTGCTTACATTTAGGCAGGGTCAGTGTCCGTTGCAGCTCTTTGGCCATAGCAGCAAAGGAGGATGGAAACGAGAAATGGATCTCTAAAAGATGTCTTGTCCATGTTTCTTTGAGTGTGCAGACTGTTTAAAGAAAATCCATCTATCCTTACATTGTTTACAGCCATTTTACCTTGCAGGGGGGTTTAATGAACAATTGAATCACCAAACATAGGAAGGCCACAGCCAAGAGCTAATCTGAGAGGGTGCTTTATGTCATCGCTGTTTATAAATCTTTAAATTGTCAAGTTTGCTTTCAGGTAATGACATTAACGCCTACAGTTATTTAATCAAAAAGCAAGAAAAGTACATATCGAGGCTGTACACATACACCAATCAAGCACAAAATAGTATGCTTGTTGATTAGTGAAGTAAATTATATTAATAACCTCTGCACCACCTCAAAATCTAATTGTTTTACCTAAACTTTCAAAGTGAGAAAAAAGTTAGGACACCCTAACCCCCGTAATATCTGCTCTCCCACCATTTTGCTGAAAAATTTCAATGTGATGCTTCTTATAGTCATCGACCAGTCTTTTCTATCGATCGAATGAAGGTTTGCAACAGATTCTCAATTTCATCTACAAGATGCTTCACAGAGCTCTTGTTCTGTGGGCTTTGATTTTAGCCAGGACTTTCCATTTGCTAATTCTCTGTCAGGTTTGGATGTAATTACTGGAATGTCTTGGGTCATTGCCATGCAGCAGGGTTCGGTACTTTCTTATCTTTAAATGTAATGGTCATTTTTTTTGCCCCCAAAGCACTCGATATACAATAAAAATCATGTTGGATTTAAAGATGGTGAGCTTCCAAAGTTCTTTTCTGTTGTTTCACGATGTGAATGGCTGTGTATTTAAAGCCAATTTAACTGGGAAAACATATGGAGGTGAAGTCATTTATTCCCAAACAGAACACGCTATTTAATACGATCAGTTATTATAGATTCCTAGTCATCCAGGACATGATGGTCTTAAGAGTTTAAATGAAGGCAACTGGACTTTTCGTCTTATCTTGAAAACATTTTGCTTTTTATCCCACTGAAGAAGCCTCTTGGATGACAGACGAAACGTTTTTCATTTAAACTCTCAAGAGAACAATCCATTCATTATCTATCCCGTCTATCCTATCCAGGTTTGCAGAGTAATAAAATAATGATACATATGACTAGACAGGATAAAAATTCTGCATTAGACATTCAATGTCAAACATCAATGCCTGACATTTTTCAGTTGGGATAAGATTTTTTATACTGTTTTCCCTTGGAATGATTCACCTTTATTTTTTCTTGATTAGTGTGTACGGACAACAGTCTGAACCGTGACTTTAAAACCCCAAATATATACTTAACCGCCATTTTTGCATACAGTTATATCCCTAGTTCAAACTCTTTTGGATGTTTTGTTTTCTTACATGAAACATAGTCTCCAAATAAAATCCTAAAAGACGTCGTAATAAAAGGGTCTCTATCTCTCTCTCTCTCTTTCTCTCTCTCTCTCTCTCTCTCTCTCTCTCTCTCTCTTTCTCTCTCTCTCTCTCTCTCTCTCCCCCCCCGTAGGTCGGAAGTTTGTCATTGCCAATGCCAGAGTGGAGAACTGCGCCATCATCTTTTGCAATGACGGCTTCTGCCACTTGTGTGGCTACACTCGAGCTGAGATCATGCAGAAACCCTGTACATGCAACTTTCTGTATGGGCCGGACACCAAGAGGCTGGCTATCGCCCAGATGGCGCAGGCCCTGCTGGGATCAGAGGAGAGGAAAGTGGAGATCAACCTGTACAGGAAAGATGGTAGGACAACTAAACCTTCGTGGCTTTGTGTTAGGAGGGATTGCAGAGGGAATTTTAGTCATTGCTCAACACTTTGGAACTTCCTTGGGCCTTGTGACTGAATATAGGGATGACTCCCTGGTTTGAAGTTTGGCCATTCAAAGCTGAGTTTTGACAAATTTAGTTTCATTGAAGTTTTTCTTGAAGCTATTTCTGAGTAGCTTTACAGGACTTGTTTGATGCATTTATTTGTATGAAAACAACTGTTTTGTTCAACTAGCAGTATTCTAAGAACATCTCAGCTCTTTGTTACATAATTTGTGTTTTTCATATTAAATGGGGGGGGGGGAATGAATGAAACCTTCGAATAAATCTAATTTATTTCTGCATGCTAATCAGATGGATCATGGTCAAATGACAGAATTCTAGCTGGACAGAAGATAAGTGGCTGCTATGGTGAGAAAGAGCTGCATTGGTGCTCGAGTCACCAAGTCCCTGTGCCGTGGCCAGAGCAGCTGCTAGATATTTCCCCCCTGCAAACACAAACCAGAGCGGCTGACATGAATAGTATGGAGGAAAGAAATCAGAGGTGAAACTCGATCTTTGCTGTATAATATTTTAAGTTCAAATTTCATCTCTAGAGGAAAGAGGACAAGCTGCCAGCTGTGTTAATTGTTCTGTCCATTAGGAGATTTTCTGCTAGTTCAGGCATGCCACGGGGTATTTAGACAAAAGAAAAATGTTATGGAGTAAAATTCTACCCAAAAAATCTCGGAAATTTTAAGATTAATGTCACATATTTTCGAAAAACATAAATGAATAAAACAACCTAGGAATTCTCTTTTTTAGAAGTTTTTGAAAAATTGCAAAACAGTAAATAAGGGATTTTCTCCATGCAACGACTCAAACAACAAGATCTTCTGTATAACAGAATTTCTTAATTTCAAATTTCTGAAAAAATATTTTTAGGTAAAGCATATTTTACTAGTAGATGTTCAAATGAACTGAAACATTTATTAATGTACAAATCCTTTATGATTCTATTCCTTAAATGCTGCATCTGTAAATGATAAAGGAAAGGTGTGATTCTGCCATATCAGGGATAAATTGAAGTATTTGGGACATGACACAATTTTAAACAGGTCTCTGATTGGGGAGATGCAAAAAAGAGAGTTTTCAGGGACGTTTTCACTCTTCTATCTTGACTCTGTTCTATCACTAGCCAAGGAGGTAAATCATACAAGAAATGTTGTTTTTGAACCAGCTCCTAGTAAGCCATCGCCCTAAAAAACCAATAATAGTGTAAAAACATCAGAGACTCAGCCTCTATACATTACCTCTTATTGCTTACTCACTTAACTCCAGTGAGTTCTCTGACTCAGTCATTTCACATACACACTTAGGTAATCCCAGTGAGCCACCATCAGGCTCTCAGTGATCGGCTGACTGAACACTGTGGACACCCCTCATCCACAATGCATCCTGGGAGAAACACCACTATTTATTTATTTTTCTCTCCAGCATCAATCTGTAACAGCAAACATTTAGAGTTCTGACGAATGAGAGTTCAGTTTTATTTTAGTAAAGGTGGGTTCATGTATTTTATGTGTTTGTCAAGCTGTGTGAAAAGAACTCAACTCAACTGACATGTTTTAATAATAGGCTTGTTTTAATAGTGTTCTGTGGGTTAGAATGTAGAAGGGAAATTGCTTCTCCATGAAAAAAAGGGATACAACAAAACCATTTTTCCCTGTCAAACATTAAATCAGAGCAAACTTTTTGGTTTTACATAAATAAATAAATATGTAATTTTGTATTTGTGTGAAACGTCAGCGTAAAGAGAGAATTGTTGTGTATTTTTTATTATTGTCATCAAATTCAGAACAGAACTGTACATACACTTCTTTAGTATTTGGTAGGATTGCACCAAAACGGGTTCACTTCAGCAAAACGTTTTGGGTTTCTTTCCACAAAATTTCTACAATACTCTGCTGGAATCTTGGTCCACGAATATTTTTGTTTGCCACCTGCCAAAAAGCACTGCAAAGAAGAAGAATGTTTCCACATTATTTTTAGGCCAATATGGGCATGCTAGCATTAGTTAAGATGGAAACTTTAAGAAATACACCCAAGAAAGAAAATGATCAAGGTTTTTAGCGAGAAATTATTTTGAATTGTGGACGTCTAACTTATTAAAGACTAGCTATTTTACTACAATATGACTGTGGGGCGACTGTGGCTCAGTGGTAATTAGAGTTGGCTTGCAATTGAAGGGTCCTAGGTTTGATTCCAGCTTTCTCCAGTCACATGTGCCCCCCAAAAAAACATTGTCCTACCGAGCCATGTTGGTTGTCGGTGTATGAATGTGAGTGTGAATGGGTGAATGTGGCTTCAATGTAAAGCGCTTTGAGTGGTGAATATGACTAGAAAAGCACTATATAAGCTCAGTCCATTTACCATTAAACCCTTGTAAAAATAACATTTTAATTCGAGATTTGATTCTGTGGGTGATATTAAGCCCTTGGAAGGTGAGTTGCACATTTACTTTCTTTATGACCGTTTGACAACAGTGTTATTTGTGTCTACAGTTGTGATTGTATCCTTTACTGACATACATCAGATTAAAAAGAATCTCTGCTTTGAAATCAGGTGTAAAATGAAGATTTAGACAGAAAGGATGTCGCAAAAACAGGAGATTTGACTTGGAAGTATGTAACATGCTGCCAGCAGGACGAAAAACCACAATAAAAAGACTGTTTAAGCAATAACCCATCTAAATCCCTCAGCTGCGTGTGATATATTTATGTGATTATGATATCAGTTTGTAATAATGCAATCTAAATGAAGTTGCTCTGCGTCTAACTGTTTGGTTTATTGGCCCTTTCCCCCTCCCATTTTCTATTTTTGACACCAACTGTGCGATTCCTGTGGGAGATGATCAGAAGACAAACCAGCACCTCATACTTGAAGCAATTGTGTGTTGGCTTATACCCGTGGGTATGACAACTAGCTTTGTTGTCAGCTTGTACCGCAACAATCTGATCAGTTTACAACCAATAATTCAGACGGATCCAGCTGGTGTCCTGATCCACAAGCACAACATTGTGAAACCTTGATTATCTGCGACATCGCAATCACCGTTGCAAGTTTAAGCTTCAGGTCTTTGCCGTTTGCTCAACTGATGCCCCTGCCGTGCATCATGAAACAGCTCTCTCAGCTGTGATCTTAGAAGACCAGGAGACGCCTGTTAGACTATGTGGGTGTCCTTAAAGCACCTTCATTAGAAAAAAAAACAAAAAAACAAAAGAAAAAGATAATTCAGCACCCGGAGGAGCAGAGAGTCCTGTGTGACATGTGTGTTGGGGTGGAGGGAGCTTGATTGCTTAGCAGCGGTAGCTAAGCAAAGCACTTAAGAGACCAGGAGGCTCTCGGGAGAGGTTAGCAATCTGCAATGTGAATGAGTCCACCTCCACCTAAGAGTACATAATGTGCACACAACCACATGGAACACAGGCAGAATATTGTCACCCACACAACGACAAAAAAGAGCATTATTTAGAACTAAAGCAAATCCTTTCCTCATTTTCATAACAGTGATGGAAAGCCGTTGGTTCCTTTTTGTGAATAAGTTAATAATGGTTTGGACTTTTCACTTTGGGCTGGTTAGATGATGAAGAGATGCAGAATCTTCTGTGCTTTATGCAGTGGGATACATCCAGCTCATAGCTACGTTTGTAATACAAGAAGAAGACTTAGCAATAATAAAGGTAAAACTGAAAAGCCCTATCTTTTTTTCTTAAATAGGGTGTTTCACAAAAATCAGTGAGTGGTGTAGAATAATTCAGTCAATGTCTTACTATAGGTCATGCTAATTTTTACTTCCAATCCCACCTTAATATGGACGAGTGGTTCCCAATGTGGGGGGTGTAGAGTCATTGCGCAGGGGGTACGGTATGGATGAATAATAAATGCATGGATACGTGTAAGGATCCCACATAAAGCATAAGATAAAATGTCACCAAACACACACTCCAAACTAAACTGGTACATAGCGTGAACCAGGAACAAACTTCCTTCTAGGTCAAAGAGAAGGAAAAAATGATGTGGGATTTCTTGCCTTTGGTTTTGTTACAGCAAACACCTGCACATGCTCAAATTATCTTATGAGAAGCTTCATACAGAGCAGCACAGTGTAAAAAGCTGCGGATTTAATGCCGTGTCTGTCAGGGATCGTGCTGCAGTGTGGGAGACGAAGGACCCAGACGCAGAAGCAGAACTCAGGTGAGGTGGTTTAATGTGGTGCAGCAACAAAAGGCATGACACAATCAATGATCCAGCGAGGATAGAAGGCCTCGCTGGATCTTAAATGAGGGGAGAACCAAGGAGGAACAGGTGGAAACAATGATTAATCAGGGGCAGAGCCCTGGAGGTTCAGGATAACACAGGTGCAAATAATAAAGGAGTGTGAGTGGGGAGTGAGGCATGACAGGACCCCCCCCTTTAAAGGCGGATCCCAGACGCCATATAGAAAAAAAAAAACCCCAAAAGGATTAGCACCCTTTCAGGGTGGGTGGAGGGGGCACACGGCAGGAGGGCCCGAGTGTCTGTGTTGACGCCCCTGAAGGTCAGGCGGGCGACCGGAATGTCGTCCTCTGGTCGGACGACAGGCTGGCGGACGTCCCCTGGCGGGACGTGAGTCGGGCGGACGGCCCGAATGCCTTCCTCTGGCCGGACGTGAGTCGGGCGGACGGCCCGAATGCCTTCCTCTGGCTGGACGTGAGTCGGGCGGACGGCCCGAATGCCTTCCTCTGGCCGGACGAGAGACGGGCGGACGTCCCCTGGCGGGACGAGAGACGGGCGGACGTCCCCTGGCGGGACGATAGACGGGCGGACGGCCCGGCGGTCCTCTCCTGGGGACCGGGAGGTCCAGCTGGGGGCTGGACGGACGTCCCTTGACGGGACGGGAGGCGGGCGCACGGCCCGGCGGTCCTCTCCTGGGGACCGGGAGGTCCAGCTGGGGGCTGGACGGACGTCCCTTGACGGGACGGGAGGCGGGCGCACGGCCCGGCGGTCCTTTCCTGGGGACCCGGAGGCGAGGCGAAGAGCCGGCGTGGGAGCCTGGAGGCGAAGAGCCGGCGTGGGAGCCTGGAGGCGAAGAGCCGGCGTGGGAGCCTGGAGGCGAAGAGCCGGCGTGGGAGCCTGGCGGCGAGGAGCCGGCGTGGGAGCCTGGCGGCGCAGCAGCAGCTCAGGAGGCGGCAGCGGCATATCCGGCAGCTCTGGGAGCCGAGACTGCAGGTGCTCTGTGGGCTCTGGGAACAGAGACTGAAGAAGGGAGAAGGAGGAATAGGGCGATGCAGACGCCAACTTCGGGGCCGAGCTGGCCGATGCAGACGCCAACTTCGGGGGCGAGCTGGCCGATGCAGACGCCAACTTCGGGGGCGAGCTGGCCGATGCAGACGCCAACTTCGGGGGCGAGCTGGCCGATGCAGACGCCAACTTCGGGGGCGAGCTGGCCGATGCAGACGCCAACTTCGGGGGCGAGCTGGCCGATGCAGACGCCAACTTCGGGGGCGAGCTGGCCGATGCAGACGCCAACTTCGGGGCCGAGCTGGCCGATGCAGACGCCAACTTCGGGGCCGAGCTGGCCGATGCAGACGCCAACTTCGGGGCGAGCTGGCCGATGCAGACGCCAACTTCGGGGCCGAGCTGGCCGATGCAGACGCCAACTTCGGGGCCGAGCTGGCCGATGCAGACGCCAACTTCGGGGCCGAGCTGGCCGATGCAGACGCCAACTTCGGGGCCGAGCTGGCCGATGCAGACGCCAACTTCGGGGCCGAGCTGGCCGATGCAGACGCCAACTTCGGGGCCGAGCTGGCCGATGCAGACGCCAACTTCGGGGCCGAGCTGGCCGATGCAGACGCCAACTTCGGGGCCCCGGAAGCAACTACTTCCCGTCGGCGCCGCCGTCTGCGGCGAGATGGTGGAGGTGCCTCGTGCCCTCGGCTGCGTGGCTGACATGGAGGCTCATGCCTACGTGGGCCTGTTCCAGGAGTGCAGTAAGCAAGCCGAGAGCCGACGAGCGAGGTCTGCTGCTCCAGATACTGCTCCTCCGCTTCCTCCCAGTCCGAACCGTCCGAGGGCGGAGACTCCGGCGCAACCTTCCGGCGTCTGCGTCGCTGACCGCGGCGAGGAGCTGGATCCCCTCTGGAGCAGAGGTACTCGAGTCTGTCCCCATGAAAAAACTCGAACAGTTCATCCTCGCTCACGTAGAGGGGACCCCGTCCTGCCGCAGCCGAAGACGGTGGTGTGGGAGCAGCAGCTGGGCGATTGACCGGAGCCCTCGGTGAAGCGGTCGGGAAAGGGGCGAAGACAGCCGGTGAGAGGATCGGAGGCGCATGGAACCAGGAGACCGAGCCGACGTTGGTAGAGGCGGGCTGTGTCCCTGCAGGAGGCAGCTCCTCCTCCGCAGCAAGGAAGGCGTCGTTGGCTGCCTCCTCCAACTCCTCCGCATCGAGCGGGTTGAGGCTGGAGCGGAACCGAGGAAGGAGGTCTAAGATGTAGTCCTCCAGCGCGGTGAGGCGAGCGGACGGGCTGGCGAAGCCAGAGACCTTCTCCAGCCTGCACCAGAGGGACTCCAGGATGTCGGGGTCGGAGGCTTCTGCTGGGTCCATCCTTCTGGGCTGGATCATTCTGTCAGGGATCGTGCTGCAGTGTGGGAGACGAAGGACCCAGACGCAGAAGCAGAACTCAGGTGAGGTGGTTTAATGTGGTGCAGCAACAAAAGGCATGACACAATCAATGATCCAGCGAGGATAGAAGGCCTCGCTGGATCTTAAATGAGGGGAGAACCAAGGAGGAACAGGTGGAAACAATGATTAATCAGGGGCAGAGCCCTGGAGGTTCAGGATAACACAGGTGCAAATAATAAAGGAGTGTGAGTGGGGAGTGAGGCATGACAGTGTCATGGACACGGTTCTAACTAGAGGTGATTCAATTTTCAAGAATTAGAATCGATTATCACGATCCGATCCAATCTGTTCCGATTCGATATCGATATGAGTCAGTCAACCTTTTTCGAGCTGTTAGCTATAAATCTTTAATTCAGTGACACAACACTGGATAGACGTTAAAGTTCATGGGGGGGAAACAGTATTAAACCGTCCAGACTTCAGCTTAAAATGCACGTTTGGAGTTTTCCCACTTATTTTAGCTGTAAAAAAGGTCAAACATTGTTAAACAATAAAATCCAGCTTTTGGTGTCTGAATCGCTTTTTAGCAATTGTTATAAAATCGATTCAGAATCGATAATTTCAACGCCGCACTATTTCTTACTGTGACGGACAACAGCTGCCAGAAAACAACGAGTTGTTCCTCTGTCCCATAATACACCCAGCAGGTTTGATTTGGGAAACGTCAAAGCACACAGAGGAGCGGCTTTGTGATAAGCTGCATGGCAGCCGCTTTGTGAGGATCACGGCTGCAGGCACTCAGCAAGTGTCTTCAAATGTGCACTGGATGGAAAGCACGATATAAGTCCCAGGATGAATGATGTAATAGCAAACGTCTTTGATGCAGTTAACAACATCAAAACGCTTCAAAACTTCTCGAAGCCTGGATTTTTTTTAGCTGGTATGTGAGGAAATGGACTCCAATAACACAGCTGTTCATTTTCGTGTGGGAAGATGCTGTCCAGATGATATCCACATCTTTTTGAAGGAAGCAGGCAGTTATCCGGCTCACATATTGTACTGTACAAAGTTCTTTATGAAACTTGCAAAAGAACTCAGCCTCAATTGTGCAAAACAAAGCTTTGCATTTTTTCCCTATAAGAGGGTTTTTATGTTTGGACTATGGATGCAATGACATAATTTTTTCACAAACTAATACGAAACTTATACTTGGATCTGAGTACTTGCTGATATCAAGTACAAATTCTGATACTTCTATTGCATAAAAAATGCAATAAATTGGAAGACAGGTTTTCTTTTCTTCTTTGCTTTTTACAAAAAATATGTTGAATTAGGTAAAAAAAAAAAAGTAAAAAATTAATTAAAATGATAATAAAAATGATTCTGTGAAATTATTGCAGAGTTTGCACATTTAAGTATCGGTTAACTTTAGTCGTTACTGATACAACTTGCATTAGAACGATATTGACCCGATACCAGTATCCGTGAATCCTTAGTTTGGACAAAAATTGTGAACAGAGGTTAACCTAAAATATGCAGTCAAAGCAGTCTTGCTACACACTTCTTATTAGCCAAAGGGGGCCAGCAGAAGTAGTTTGGGAATCACTGATGTAAATCAAATGCTAAACATCTTCCTGTTTGGTATTTTTATAAATACAATGAATAGATTTTTATATCTGATGTTATGGGAAATGTTATATTGAGAAGTTATATTGAGACATTTATACTAAGAATGATCTTTTCTGTGTATTCTTACATACTGAGAGAACTGTGCGACATTTCTTCATGACATAGTGATAGTCTGGTTGTGTGACACTGTATAATATTACCTTTACACTATAAATAACCAAATTCTCAACTCCCTCAAAAACTATGAAATGGCTTTTCAGTTTATTGCTGAGAGGAATCCACAAAACAGATGCCACTTGTATGTATCTATATATAATTCTTATGACAGCGTAGTTATTGTTTTCTATGAAAGCATCACATGCTTCACAATGATACCAAAAGGGCAGCAGCAAGAGCTAGAAGTCTGTATGTTCTATTAAAAGGATTGGCGACGGTTACCGCTAAAGTTCAGCACACATTATGTTATCTAAAGGTGACAGGGCTCCGGCAAGATACACTAACAAATTACTAAAAGGTATTTTATTCCCCAGTTACCTTCCAAAAGCTGGGTTTAAATTATTATCCTGCAGTCCCAGATAGGTATGGCAAGTTTTGTGTACTATGAACAGCACCAACAGAAAATAATCATTCATTTTTATTAACACAAAACTGGAGTTTTTAACTACATTTCACTAACTTTATGAAGTACTGTTGATTTATTAACATGGATGAATAAAACTCAAAACCTAAATTAATTATCAATAGCTAAAATATTTAAATGGCAGTGAGTAAAATACTTCTTAATCAAAAATGAGAAGTATTCTAACAAAGCAGAGAGGATGATGAGAGCCTGGGACATTTCTCACAGCTGGACGTCCTCCTGCTACACTCCACACTTTGTCATAAACTGCTATTGAAATGTTCATATTTTATCTTTTAAGACTAAAACTGAATTAAATCCAGACCAGACTCATTTGTTTGTGTCCTGCACACAAATTCAAACAGCAAACTGACAGTGCACCTTGTGGCTGAATGGAAATGTACTCTCAACATTTTATCTTGAATCTGTAGACAGACTTCGCTCTGGAAACAGCTTCACAGCTAAGTAAGACGGCTGTGGTTCAGACAGAGTGGAAGTAAAGTATTTAGAATCTATTCAGGACATGGACATAATGGTTTCTTTTTAACAGGGCTTAATTGCGGGCCGTTGTCTAGGCTTTGTTGAAGTTATCACTTTTTTGACACTTTCTGGTAGTTATTTTGGAGAAAAACTATTTTGGTCAATAGGACCTTCATCTTTTCATTTTTGAGGCAATGATGTGTTACTTTAAAGCCATTTTAAAACTATTAGGTCCATTTGCTTTATCTACTGTGGTCTTTTTGAAATGTTAAGAACTGCTAATTAGTTGAAGATATTTGGAAACTTGGGTTTGTTCTCCGTTTAGTGGCACAAACTGCAGGTACTTTCTGAATCCAGCAGATTTTCATTTCAACACTTGGAGGGTTTTTGTAAATTAGACCTTAGTCTCTATACTGCTTAGTAGGGAAATTATGAGGAAACTAAAGCTATTATCAACTGTCAAAAATAATAACTGTAATAATTTATACTATATAAAGGTATTTATGAGCCTCTCATTAGCATCGTTCGTTCCACAGCCCTCTTAGCTTTCTGCTTTTCTGGAGACATTTCTGGGCTTCAGGCTACAGCTGTTTTTTCTTTCAAACTACAAAGGTTTAAATATTCTTCTGTTCTTCTTTAACCATTTACTACCACTCTACATTTGGAAAGTATATACATTTTTCTGTCTCTCCTTTTTTTCCCAAGTGTGCATGTTAAATAGGATAGAGACTGAGAGGTAAAGAGACTCAGATATGTAGACCTGTGAAAAATAAATTAATAAATGCTGCCATGTTTGAGACTTCAGAGGTTTAGCCAGTTTTTCAGTTGGGTTACCTCTATTATGTTTACAGGCATTTTTCAGTTTCAGTGTTCGGAGGACATTTATGTTGAAAGAAAATAGGTTTCGCCCAAACAGATGAAAAAAGCAGAGCATGAAACTTAGTGGAGCAAAATCCAACATTTTGAAAATCGTATTAATTTTTTTTTCCAATAACACTGTTTTTCTTTAACTACTGTAAGCTACTAGGTCTTTTCCACCAAAAAAAGAACAGGTGCTGGTGCCAGAGCTTATTTATCTCTTAGCCGGTTCTTTCAAACAACTGGATGCTTTTAGGAGGGGTCTAGTCAGTGCTGAGTCGTAACATCTTCTGAAGGGTTCCAACGCAAATGAGACGTAAACAGGAAGTTTCCCGAATAGAAAGAGATTTTAACAAAGGATGTGTTTGTGCCCTTAAAAGCAATGCTTTTGTGTTTGCACTTTTAAAATTTTATTTGCAAAGATGTGCACATAATCGGTTGAAGGTGCACTGACGTTGGTGGAGAAATAATTTCTTAGCAAGCACTATTTATGGCCCCTCAAGTAGTTGGTGCTAGGTTAAGCAACAGTTTAGCGTTAACATTTTTTTAAACATTTTTTTTTAAATCAGATCCTTTCAATTAAGACTACCAGTCACCCGGACACCTATAACAACAGATAAAGAGACTTGATCCATCCATTCTCTACATCTTAACCCAGGTATGAGTCGAGGACGTAGTAGTCTAAGCAGAGAGTTGCAGACTTCCATCTCCCCAACCACTTGGACTCAGGGGGGAATCCCAACGCCCTCCCAGGGCAGTTGAGAAACAAAAGCCATCTAGATTGTCCTGGGTCTTTCTCAGGGTCTCGTAATGGGATGTGCCCACCAGGGAGGCATCCAAGAGGGACCCTCACCAGATCGCCAAGCCATCTCAACTGGCTCCGCTTGATGGGGAGGAACAGGCTGGGTAAAAAAGTAATTTATGTCGCTTGTGTCTTTGAATTTGTTTTATTCACTGTCCAAAGCTTGTGAGCATAGATGAGCCTGGGAATGTAATTTGAATTAATAAACCAAGAGCTTCACCTTCACCAGGCCTGTACCACACTCACCCCCCCAAAGACACTGCCATCAACCACATATCGATCTCCCAATCCTCTATTCCTTTGAATAAGACCCTGAGATACTTAAACCCCTCTACTTGGGACATGTCCTTGACCCTGACCAGGAAAAGGCGCTCTTCCCTTTACTGTCCCTAAATCATGATCTCAGAATTGGATGGGGTGATTTTTATCCTGGCTATATAACACTCTGCTGCAAACTGCTCCAGCGAAAGCTGGTTTAATGACACCAACAGAACTACATCATCTGCAAAAAGCAGAGTCCTGATCTTGAGTCCACAAAAAAAGATCCCATAAACAACTTGAAAGCACCTAGAAATGCTGTCCACAAAGATACCAGGGACCTGACAGCCCCTATCAAGGGGGCTGGTGACCCATCCTCCCGAAGTCTTCCACCACACGACTCCGCCCACACCCGAGTTCTTGCCTAGGCAACCACCACCTTCTGCTTGCAGTGCCAGTACCTATAGTGTTCTTCCGCATTCCCAGAAGCCAAAAAAGACCCTATAGGACTTCTCCTTCAGCTTGACAGCATCCCCCTCGGCGGGTCCTCACTAGCTGGTTCAAGGGTCACAGGCACCCACCACAGTGTACCTGATACCTATGGTAAGCCCATGGGAAGGGGGATGGTCATTAACTCTTCAGGTTGTGCCTGGTAAGCCTTCACGGGAAAGAGCCAACAACCCAACATGCCCCACCTCCATGCCTAGTTCTAGTGGATGGCCCAGTGGACCCACGTGTAGGCGAGGGAACACAGTTTTCATTTTTGTAACTCATTAGAAAGGTTCTTTAGGCTGCACTTTGTCTGATCCCTTACCTAGCACCTGTTTGCCATTGGTGATTCCACCAAGACCCAATAACTTAAATTAATCAAATCCATCCATCAAATAAGGTGTCCGCCCAGGGAGGAGAAATTTGAAGTGTTTGTATTTATATTGCAAATCTGTTGGGCATGTGTTTTTATATTGTTGATCCTGATTTTTATTACGTTTATGACACAAAAAAGTTTTATGATACATGCAGTGTATGACCATGTATCTAGGGAGGAATTAAATAATTTCATATTTTCTTGCTTTGCTGTCACATTGAGTACTTCAGATCAGCAGTCAGATTCCAGCCTGAGTAAATACATACAGTGGGGTTCCATTCACTGGACACATCCTGGTCTAAATAATGTCAGATCTGTAGAATCAAGAAGTAGAGCTGAAACAACTAATCGATTTAATCGATTATAATCCATTATTCAAATAGTTGACAACTAATTTAGTAATCGATTAGTTGCTTTAACCCCTTAAGCCGCAGGGTCCCCCAATTGGGAGATTTTGTGATTTAATTTTTTTAACCAGCCTTAAACAACACTCACACTACAGAAAAAATAGTAATAAC
This sequence comes from Apricaphanius iberus, assembly GCA_028564705.1. Classification (NCBI taxonomy): domain Eukaryota; kingdom Metazoa; phylum Chordata; class Actinopteri; order Cyprinodontiformes; family Aphaniidae; genus Apricaphanius; species Apricaphanius iberus. The sequence goes on along the minus strand of JAPXFQ010002533.1, from coordinate 1,420,256 downwards.
GCACATCAAATTAAACAGAACACCAAACACTACAAAGCTATCTAAACTATTTTTACCAACCACAATCAAAACTCAGATGCAACGTAAATATATATTTTTGCAAACCAACTCAAAAAATCATATTTTCGTCAACTCAGCCACCACATTTCCTTTGCTATACACACAAAAACAACCACTCAAAAGAAAGAAGAGACCCAGCCGATTCCAAAAATGCCTCCATCAACCAGCTACGTTAAAGCACAGCTGAGATATGAGCCAAAGAATGACCGTCATTCTCTTGTGTATTCCTTGTTCTTAATGAAAAGGTAAAAGTAATAGCCAAATATCATTAATAAAAGCGATTAATCGACTAATCATAAAAATAATCGACAGATTAATAGATTATGAAAATAACTGTTAGTTGCATCCCTATCAAGAAGTAATTGAAAATAAGACTCATCTGACAACATGAGGTTGCCTTGAAAGATCTCAGAATACAACACAGCGTGCCCACATCTGAAGAAATTCAAATAACAGCCAGTGATTGACATCTATTAAGTTTTAAAAAGCTATTTCCAAGACTTTTGGACTCCAGTGAAGCCTAGCAAGAGCCATTTTCCTCAAACGGAGAAAACATGGGACACTGATGAACTGTCTCAGGAGTGAACTAATGCATCATATCACTGTAGGATATCTGATAAAAACAAAACATGCAGATTAAGGAAAAAAACTATTGTGACATGTAGGGAACAGGTAAAACTTTGAATAAGATCACAGATTGTTTCATAACTCCTTCTCACAAGGGTTGCATACTTCAGCTGTTTGTTTGTATTGTGGGACTCGTCATTTTGGTGGTGATATTTTTCAGCTGAAGTCTGTAGACACTCTCTTTCCTGTGGCAGAGCCGAAGGAAATGAGTTGAATCATTAACTTTGGTCCTGTCTCTGCTCTTCTCTTTCCTTTGTCCGAGCCTAATGAAAGTGGAGTCTCATCAGCTTTCTCTTCAGCACTCTTTCACTCACACTCTGTATAGATTTTCTAATCAGTGCTGTACTTTCCTGGTTTTTATTTCTGTTCTCCTTCTTCGTCTTGTTCAATTTATTCGAATTAATTTATCATATTGTTTATCATTTTTAAGATGGCACAGTTTGATAACTTTGATGATATTGAAAAGCCAACTTTCAAAGTTCTGAGCTACAGATTCCTCAGAGTCTTTCAGAGACAGAACAGACTGTAACTTTCAATGTCTCCACAATAGCACTGTGTGAGATTAGTTTTCGAATGAGGTTGGAACTGGCTTCCTCATTGAGTCATTTATCAGTCTGCATGCTCCCTGGGGAAACTCATGCTGTTTGCTCAGACAGAAGTCGCATTTAATGCGAATGTTCAAAGTGATTGCATTTTATGAAAGCCTTTTATTTTATTTCCCATTTTAGGATGTTGAAAGAGGACATTATTTGCACACAGAGGTCTACTCAGCCTTTGTAGCAGTGTTCAGTCTTTTATCGAGGGGTACCTTTAAATAATTAAGCTGCTGTTGGTGGAAGAACCTATGTTAATGTACGGTTAAGTTGGTTTTTTAGGATATCTTTTTACCTTTATGTCTTTTAAAGGAAAAAATAGGAAATGGGGTGAGTCATATCCTATTGCTACTTTAATAATTAGTGGGAAATTTGTATAAAACCTATCTTGTCCCAGTCCTTTGCAATTATACAAGTATTAATGTATTGTTTTGTACCATGAAAGTAGGTGGGTAAGTTAACTATTTTGTGGGGTTCATTCATCTCCTTCTATATCTGGGAGTAAACGTTAGTTTTGTGGGTTTGATTTGTGTTATGTTTGTGAGATGATTTCATTTTCCTTTTTCAGAAATGATCATGTTTACAATGATATCATTTTACAGCAGCCCTAATGCTTTCTGCGAAATAGTGTAAACTAATATGGTGATTCAACTCCATAAAACCAGCTACTCAAAATGAGGACATGGTAAGTTACTGTCTACCCTTGCTTGGATTTTGTAAACAAAGTAATAACTTTTAATGTCATTGCAGCGGAATTTAATAGAGGAACTCGGAGCGGAGCAAGCAGTGCATGGGCGAGTCACGGATATTGGCCAGTAGGCAAGGCAAGGCAATTTTATTCATATAGCACACTTTCAACACAAGGCAATTCAAGGTGCTTTTCATAATTCAGTGATAATGATACCAAATACATGATTACAGAAGCATGATTAGAGAAAAACAGACACAATCAATCAATAAGAAAAGATGATGTAGGGAACAAATTTATGCAATAAAGAATAAAAAAAGATAAATTACAATCGATTAAAATGAAATCAATAAATAAAATAAGAATAAAAATTAAGCCACAAGAGTCAAATAGTGATCAAAAAGAGCAATTTAAGGCCCAAAGGCAGCTCTGAATAGTAGAGTTTTAATCTTTGATTTAAAAGAGCCGAATGATTCATCATTTTTTCATTCTTCTGGAAGTTTGTTCCAGATTTGTGGAGCATAGAAGCTGAAAGCTGCCTCTCCCTGTTTAGTTCTAATTCTAGGAATGTTAAGTAAGCTCGAGTTGGAGGACCTGAGTGGTCTGCTGGGTTGCGATACTCCTTTTTCTGTACTATTAGTTAATCAATGGCAAGGAGGAAGCAAAGAAAAATCATAGCTGACTGTAGATAAATACAATATGTATATATAACCTAAAAATTGTATTCTATAATTTTTGGCCTTCAGTTTTATCTTTGCACCTCAAACTCAAACAGTTGTTTTGAATTGGTTACAAACTATAAATGCTGGGTTTACTATAGCCTAAATAAAAGTATATGCAAGGCAGACTTAGATATACAACTGCTACATTCAACCAGAAGTTTGATTTGGACAAACATTTATCAAAAGATAACAATAACAATGAAAAAGGAGTATGGATTACTGATAAATCTATTTGTATTTACATTTTTGTTTTTTAAATGTCAGGTGTAAATTATGTTTTTATTTATAGAAAAATATCTATTAGCATTACAGTGCTCAAAACTTCTTATTAATTTCTGATCAGCTTTTTGGAGTTTTCCACTTGAACTCTGACCAATTATCATTTGTGATTATTTCAAAGTGTTTGAGGTTTTTGAAGTCCTTCCTGCCGTCACTTTTGTCTTTAGCACCATCCACAAATTCTATTGAAGTCCGGGTTCTACTGGGTACAGTCCAGTAGGGTCTTTAAGTGTTACCCCATATCACAAGAAACATGTTTGTGAATTAAAAACATTGTTTCAAACATAAATCTTTCCCAGGATTGAGGAGTTTTATAACATGATCAAAGTGATGTCATAGGAAGCACTAAACTCTGTCCACAAAAGAATTTCCTTGTCTTTTGCCTCCTCATTGCAACCTTCACATTCACATGAAATCCTTTTCCACATTTAATGAGTAAAAGATCGCATCTTCAATGGAACCTTGGCTAAATCCAAAAATTGATCACAGTATATCCAGTGACTGTATTCCGACCGAAAAATAAGTCTCATCCTAGCTGAACTACTAGGATGAGGCTACTGAATTGCCTGCTCAGTGATTGCTGAAGTCATTTGTGCTTGATTGAAAAAGGAAAAAGAAAAATTCTTTGTGCGGCTTATTATTAGTTTATAATTTTTTTGATTGTACTAATAATTCATAACTGCCTTTAAACTGCTAACTAATGTGGCTAAATAATTGGATAGTGCCCTCATTGTGAAAAAGCGGTTAAAAGGTTCTTGATGTAACGTAAGGTGGAGCAGAGAGGGAGAGACCTAAAAGACGCAGCAAAGTGCTTTAAAATAAGTTGTTAGATATGGAACAGATAAGACAATAAACGTAATATTGGAGAAAACAGACCCACATCCAGTCCGACTAAACGTATGAGGAGGTTAGCTCATGGGCTAAAACTAAGTTCATCATGAAAAAGTTTTAAGTTGGACCAAAGGCTGTTGCTAATCTTAGAATATGGTAAACTAGATACACCCAAGAAAATATATCATATAAATATTGAAATCCTTAGATGATATTAATTCATTTAATCTTCATTTGACGTAGTAAAATCCCATTGAGATTAGGAACATTCTTAGTTACATGAACATAGCCAATGCGTTAAAAAAAATCTCCATGACAGAATCTGAAAAACTGAGATACTATTGGTGCTTTTTTGGGATTTTTTTTGTTTCTTACAAGCATTGTGTGGGTGCATGTGGAGTATTTTTTTAATTATTTTACACTGTTACATCAGTAGGCACCCAACCTAGCTCACTGTTGGTGTTTTGCATTAACCTGGCGGTGGTGGCCTAAAATAGTATCAAATTCCCGGCCTGCAATATTGTCCCAGTCCGCCGCTGCGCATATCCTAGTCCATGCAGAATGCTTTCCAACTCATTTGACTGCAGTGGTCACTGCTTCTTCATCTGTCACGCAACCCACTGAACCATTACGTGCCATCCTATTTTGAAGAATGGTTAAAGTAAGAAAATATGTATACAGGACACAACAATTCAAAGTGTTTGCACTTATGAAAAAAAAACACATGGTTTCACATTGGCAAAATCACATGCGCAATGTGAAAATTTTTTGACCCATGTGAAATACACACATAAAAACATGTTTAAAAGCGTGTGAGATGTGTGAAAAACAGGTACCCACCTGTATTTTGGAACATTTTCATGGTAAGAAATGATGAAACCCATGGACTTTCACATGTGAAGCCCATGGGATAACATGTTAACCACATGTGAAACATGTTATTTTCCACATGAAACCTAAATGTGGAGAAAAAAAATGTGTGAAATGCATTGAAATTGTTCTGTGATTCCCATGTGGAAAAATATGTGAATCCCATGTAAAACTATCCATGTGAAGCCCACATGTGCTACTTATGTGGTTATGGGGTAACATGAGTTCCCATGCGAAGAACATGTTGAAGCCCATGTGAGCAACTCTCCCCCCGACCAGAGTCTAACTCCGCCCCCATTTCTGTTTGAAAGATGTGCCAAAAGGTGGCTTTACCTGGCGGACCGTGTGCATGCATACATGTGCCTGAATGCATGCACATCCATGTTGGTCTCCTTTCAGCCAACTGAATATGATTATCAAGTTGTATAACAATTCTGGTGTGTGTGTGTTTATGTGTGTTTGCAGGATCAAAAAGTGAAACCCTTCCATCTCTAATTGTGTGTGAAATGAGATCCTTTGATGTGCTCCCCGATACTTACTCATTTTTGTGTTCCATCTTTTTTTTCTCAGTTCTACTAATGAAGAGTCTGCACATGCCTAGCATTTTCATGCATGGTAAACAATGTGCTGGTGGGAGAGGCATTGTTCTTAATATTCCTAATTGTTTTACAATTTAACTACTGGCCTTCACTGAGACAAAAAGAATGGAATAAGACTATATTTTTGCTTAGGTAGAAAATTGTCAGCCTTTTTGTTTTAAGCACAAAAAGTAATAAATGTGACTTTCTGTGCGAGTAAGAGGACTACTATAACCTTTTCCTTGAGATTTGCAAGCATCACTTTTCACAGGTTTCAATGTCAATCAAGGAAAATAATTATTTTAGCTTTAACCAACATAAGTGATTTTGGGATAATTTTAAATTTCTTTCAAGTCCTTCCTTCCTTCCTTCCTTCCTTGTGTTGGTATCCTTTATTCAGAGCATCAGCTACAAGGAAAAACCAACTGCTTATTACCAGAGGTCATTAGCAGTGGTGGAGGTCAAGTCCCGTGGTATGAACTCAAGTCAGACATTCAGACTTGACTTGAAATTTCTTTTAAGACTTCTGCCTTAAATTGGACTTTTACCCTAATGACCCAGAACTTGACTTAGACTTGAACCTGTGTACTTGAAAAGACTCGATAACTTACCCAATATCTCTTATTTCAACACTGCATGTTTTTAAGTCATTTCACTCATCTCAAAGTAAATTGAATGAAATTAACTAATTATTTAAAAATATGTAAATGGTAAATGGTGGCAATGCGGAGCGGCTGCGCGCTGAAGAAGCAGAGACATCGTAGGCCAGTTTTAGACACCTATATTTGGCTTGAGCTCTCAATCCGTTTCTGACTAAACAAATAAGACTGGCAACAATGAGGAAAGGAAAGAACTTGAAGGTAAACTCCATACCGGGTCCCAAAACTGATAAGCTACTTTGTTGCATGCTAACGAAGCTAGCACCCCAGCCAACACTACCACAGAGCAGTGTATTGATCGTGAGACTGATATATCTATTATTCAATGGATTTAGAGAGGAGGAATGGGAAAGTTTGATCAAACAACAACTTAGGCCAATGGAGGACGCTCTTTCCAAACGAATTCCATTATACTGGACGGCAGAAATGCTTTACAGGATAGGAAGGATAAACTGTAATTTTTTGCTGGCATTGCAGATGTATTCTGGGAGACATGGTACATATGTTTTTATAACTTGCCCTAGTCTGACCACCTACTGGAGTAGGGTTATGGGAAAGATAAATAACACCCTATGTTTGAATTTGGTCTTTACACCAGCATTATGCCTTCTGAATCATATGGATCATCGCCTTGGAATAGAATCTAAAAGAAGCAAATTGTATTAGAAATGCTCTCACAACTCCCAAAAAGGTTATATTATGACACTGGAAAGGACAAAACAATCCTGCATACACAAAATGGTATTCTGGTCTATCAGAGACAGCCGCATTCGAATGATTAATCTATAAAATTAATGGTTTGTTAACTATTTTAGAGGAAACATGGGAATGTCGTCTTAATGGTCTTTGAAAACTAATTTTGTAGAAGGTATATAGTAAAGGAAGTGTCCTTATTTTGATGACTGGCTGATGGAACGGGGATAGTTAAGGTAAAAATATAATGGATTCCATGACTCACGGCCTTGGCCTAAGGGAACAAAAAGCAGGTTTTGGTTATGTTTGTTCATATGTTCAGACCTGTCGTCAATGTTGTAATGTCTGCTTGATACATGGAAGGACTTAATAAAGAAAACCTAACAGATTTTAACAGGGTCACATGGGGCATGTAATAGATTGAACATATAGTTGCACATAATATAAAAAACTCAAAATGACTTGAAATTCAAAGCTTCAGACTTGGGAATCGACTTAAGGCTTAACTGGGAACTTAAAAACAATGACTTTGTCCCACCTCTGCTGATTCCTACAGAACTTTTTAAAAACCTGATATTTAAAATACAATCTGGCAAAATGAGAAATAAACTAAAAATGCATTTATCGCTTTGGTTTCCTCGCCACGTGATCAGGGAAGAGAGTCTGGTGACATTACTTGATGTATAGAAAATAAAAATGTATTTTAGAATTTATGTTGCGGACGAAAAAGGATATATTTTTTTTATTTTATTACGTTTTAATTGCAACAATAACTGTAAGGAGAAAATAGGTTTGAGCAATTACTCGTCAGATACTTCTACCAGCTTCTACACCTGTCCTCTCTGAGCTGTTTCCCTCTGTCATTTTTCTGCTTCTTCGCTCCCTCTTTCCTCTGATCAAACAGCCTAATGAGGGTGGTAGCTATAATTGCCCCCCCAGCGAACTGCTCTTCCTAACAGTTCCGGATCACTGTTTCACATGGTTGCTTTTTCCTGTTCCTCTGTGTTTCCTCACTGCCTTCGTTCTGGATTCACCTTCCAAGCCCCTTTATTCTTCTTTTCTGTGCTTGCAGTTCACTTTGCTCCCCTCTACAATCAACCCATTTCTTCTGATCTTCTCTAGTAATTATACAGAATGTTTTGTTGCTAAGCGAATAACTTAGGAATGCTGGTGCCATTGTTCTGACTAATGACAAATTATAGTAGATGATGGAATAAATAAACACATGTTAATAATGTATTTTTATTGTAACATAATGACACTGGAGTTAGGTGATAGTTTTATTAAAAGTCTAGATGTGTATTGCTTTGACTTTATGAAAGAAAACTCAGTAAGCATAAATATTCAGTATGATATTAAGATCACATTTTGAATACCTAACATCTAAAGATAACCTTAAATGACATGCTCATATTGTGTGTGTGTGAATCCATTGGTCTGAAGAGGGTACAAGCCATACGATTCGCCTAGTGCTGGTAGGATTATCTGTCTTTATATAAGAGGTCCAGTATCTCAAAGTGTCAGTGAAGTGACACGTTAACAGTTAATAGCAGACAGAAGACGGAGCGAGCGCAGGTAGCATTGTGGTGTGGGTGCCTCCGTAATGGAAGCAGGCTTCTGTCACCGTGACAACCTCACCAGCCTGGGGGATGGCGATAATGGACGCCTCCGAGTTAGACCCTCTAAATCATCGCCGGCGTTTCCCGTCCAACAGCAGCAGACATTATTCAGCTTTCCCGGTCGCTGACGAGTAAAAAATAAATAAAGCAGGATGTGAGAACAGTTGCAACTCTCAAACAATCTAGTTATGTGTTTTTCATATGGTTTAAATATAAGTTGTATAAATAATTTATATCCTCTGAGAAAACTTTTATTAAATAGACAAAATGAACTTATAGCCATCACATGTATGTCTCCATAGCAATTTTTCTACGGTGAAAGTAGGGCTTGCGTTAATCCAATACTTTTTTGTAATTGACTTGATTGTTAGAACAGTGACTGACAAAAATATCAGAATTTTGACAGATAGATTTCACACTTCTGATTACTTACTGAATAGCCTGCTTTAAAAAAAGCTAGCATTCATCTCTGATTTCCTCATTCATCGTTTATCCAGAAGAGAATATAAATATTATTGATTACAATAATGCACAAAAAAAGCTTTGTTGAAGATAAATCTATGGAGAATATGTCACTATTTCCAACTATTACCTCACAACTGATGTCCACAAATGCATAAAAACAGAGATCAACGGAAGCAAAGAGTGCAACGACACTTCCGAGTAAAAAACAACAAAAAAACACCCTAATTCACCTCCATAACATGGTATAGCCAGTAGAGCACCTGCAGTGCTTTCACCACTCCTTATCCAGCGCCTTTTCTTTCTGTGTTTTTTTTCTTCTTTCTTTTAAAACCAGTCCACAAACTATTGCCTGTGCCCTCTCCTCTGTGCCTTGTTTATTTACTCCAAAGTCACGATTTATCTCATTATGTTTTGCTCGCCTGAGGTAAAATAGTTCTTGAGCAAAATCGGTTCCAGGGTGGCGCCTCATCGTTAACGTGTGGCTGGTTCGTAAACCGTGTGACCATTTTAAAATCTTGTCATTTGAACCAGCCTTTAAATGTGAGTGAATGGTGCAGAAGTCAGGGCCATAGGCCAGGAAACCTTAAAGTAGAACTGGCATGAAATGCTTCGCAATATTTGTACCTTAATACTATATCAAAGGATCGCTTGCCGTAATTCAGCCTTGTTGTAGAAATGCAGGTGTGACGAAGTAGCCCTTCTGTTAGCATTAGCACAGAACGACCGGGTTTCGGAGGGCGGGGCCTAGGCTATCCGCTTCTGTGGTCAAAGAGTCTCTAACGATATTTTGAATGTTCAACCATAATATATCATCTTTTTTTCCCCCAAATAAAAGCATACTAGCACCAAAGCTACATAAACAAACTGGGGTATTAGCTGTGAAGCTAATTCTGAATATTAGCTATGAAGGTAATTAATAAGGGAACAACTCAAACAATGCCACAATGTCTACTAACAGCTGGAGGACTTTATGGAGGAAATATGCTTACTTGTACAGGGATATTTGCTGGTTCACAGAGAGTTGGTATTAATCCTGGTAAAAGTTTAAGACGATCTGTGAATCCACTGCTGTATTGTCCCAAGTTGGAAAAACAGTCGTCCTAGAAATGTTTGCCACAAACTACCACACGCTTCGGCAGTCGGTCAGGCACATTCCCTGCATACATAAAATCTATCCACAAGCTTTTCAGAGGCCCAAAATTAGGGAGGACAAAAAGATTTATGTTCTCTTTTGTAGACCCAGGTACAGTGCAGTTTGGATGCAGTCTGGACTCCATGCTGTTGGTTTGTTGTTTGCCTGTTACCGTAGCTCTCCGCGCCGCGGAGGGAGGGACTTGCAGGGTGTAGTTCGGGGAAAGGGGTAATTGGCTGGAACTCAACACGTAATATGCTGAAACGTGTCGTCATATGCTGAACTGCTAAACAGCCAGTTTCTGAGTGCTAAATTCACTATGTAGGCACAAAGGAGAGACTAATCAGTTATTTTAACCCCTTAGGGGCCGTAGGCAGGCTGGGGGAACTAAAAGATATGATCAAAAACCTAAAAAAAATGCAAATATCATGCCAGGTTCACTTTAAGTTCCCTCAATGTGGGAAAGAGGCTAAAATGAACGTTACCTCAGTTTCTGGTGTCACAGCTAAAGGTGGTTTGTAATCCATCCTTGGTTCTGAATGTTAAGTCAGAAAACAAAGGTGTGAACAAAAACAGGAAGAGGATCAGTGGAAGATATCACACAGTGACTCCTGACCTGGTCTTGGCTTTTGCTAACCACTGGAAAATGGTGTTTATGGCATTAGGATTATGACACCTTATGAATGGGATAATAGCACACAAACACAGGACCACACACACACAAAGGAATGCATTTTATGTGGGATGACTTCCATTCTCTAATAATGATGTTGGCATTCCTTTTTTACAATTGACTGTACTGTGTTGAACCCATGAGAAAAGCATTCCTTAATGTTTGTTATTTCAGTGTGTTATGTGGCTGCATGCTGAAAGCCACTGTGCGCCCCCCATAATGCCTGCAGAAGCAACATTTACCCAGCTGTGGCAGACTGTCAGCCAGCATCTACTAATGGTGGGACTGGTTCTAATTAGGAAGCCCATTACTGTGCCTGCATTATTCAATTGACTTGAAATTCTTCTGTCTCCTTCTCTTTGTCATACGCTGCCTAATTATTGTTAAATGTTAGCTCTTTCTCTCTCTGATCTATGGCTTGTGGTGATTTGGGGTTTACACATGTCAGCAGACAGAGGTGAACAAATGAATACAAAAGAGGTATTCAAAAGAAGATACTGCCCCCCGTGCATTTTGAGCTTTTGAAAGTGGAGACCTCTTTTTATGCAGCTTTTCTTTACAGTTCTTCCACTTGCTTTTTTATTATTTCTGTTTCCTGTCACATAAAGTATTTCTCCACACCTGTGCCCTAGTTCATCCTTCTCCTGCCTATCATTGTCCGCTGGCTCATTCTTTCTTTTAGAGATAAACAACTCCTACTCATTGTATTGATGTTGTTTCTTACTGTCTTTCTTACTTCCCAGGTTGCTCAGTTTGTACTCCTATGTACAAATGTGAATCTCTTGACAAAAATGATATTGTAAATCACATTATTGCGAACCCTAATATTAGTGGTTTGGTAAATAAATTGACTAGTCACTTATATTACTTCTAGTTAGTTAAATTATTAATAATCTTACCGGAGTAGTTTGTAACAGTGTGAGGAAGCTAAACTTCATATTCTTGACCAATACCAAGATGTTGAACATCCGCGTGGGTAAAATGTCCATGAGTAATCATTAAAAAGAACTAATCTTGAAATACTTCTTCCACCACTGTGGCAAATTAAACACAGAGATTATCTCAGATTATCTCGGATTACAAATATTTCTGCATCTTGTTTCAATCACAAATTCGGATCTGTCAAAGTAAAGCCTTAGAGCAAATTGCACAGCATAATCAACAGGAGGGAACATAAAATTTGGGATGCGCGATATATTAGTCGATGTAGTCCATTTCTCATCATATTGGATTAATAAGTAAAGTTCGGTGTGTAGTAAAAGTCTCATTCACTTCCCTTCAAACAGATCACTAATTTAATGTTTGTTTTGCTGGGAGTGTTCTAAGACAATTTCCTACCGTTTATTTCTCAGCTCCTCTTTTTTGGGTAATAAAATGCAGCGCTCATGTGCTATCTGTACAAATAACACAAGCCCAAACATGTTCCGCCATGTTGTGGGGTTGCTAACAGTTAGCTTCTACTGGCATATACCTGCTATGTTCTCTCCTGGTGGTCACAAACCAAGGTAGGCAAGGCCATGAAAACTAATTTTCCCTGTAAATTTGAACATACTCGTTTTTTTCTGACACACTCGTTTTTGGCTTCTACAGTATTTCCTTTCTGTGGCTAATGCAGGATATGGGGATTTAATGGAGCATGATAATGCAACTCAAAGTGACTGATCGCATTTCAGAAACAAGTCTTACACGTTTCTCAGTTAACAAGACCTTTAAAAACAATTGTTTTCTTCCATCTGGTTACCATGTGTTTTATTTGGGAGGAATTGGCCATGTGGTATTTTTCCCGCCATGTGATAGTGGCACAGTGCAGGATTGCGGGATATTTAGCTTAAGCAGAGAAGAGATGTCAAAGGCTTTTCATTGCAAGTCATTTTGACTGACATGGTAAAAAAAAAAAGGTCACTGTAATTTCTTCTAAATGAGTGGTGGCAAATTTTTTTCAACATTTTCTGTCTCCATTATAAAAAATTTGTCAAAAATTAACTTTTTTCAGCTAACGAGAACCCTGATCAGCAATGTAGTAATTTTTAAACAATCTACTCATGCATAGAAGATTTCTTAATTTGATTCATGGCTCACTCTCAAAATTTTAATTCATTTAATCTCGCAACCCCCTTTTAAAAGACTGGCTGTCCTTAATCAAAAGGCAGTAATTGGCTTACCAGCAGAAGTGAACCACTAAACGATGCGTAGATTCAGTAAATAAATGGCTGTGCATTTTAGCTGGTCTGTGAGTCTCTTACGTTGCAGTGCTAATCTGGGCAGGTTTTCTTTGAATGGTTTAATGCATAATGATGATGCTGTCTGTTATATTGTGGAAAAAGGGAAATGGCATTGGATGGTGAATGGTGAGATGAGGGCCCATGGAGGAGGTTTATTCTTCACTGTGTGATTCATCGGCCTCTAAAGGATGCTTGTCTGGCTTAGATAGGCCCTGAAGCATCCTTTAGTAGTGGTTCTAAATCATTGCAAATGTTTTGATTATGATAGAGTGCTGTTTAATATGACTATTTTTATAAGATACAGGATAAAAGGTATTCTAACCATTGACTTGGTATGAATGTTAAGCACTGGCACACACAGACTGTTCTGTATTCAGTTATATATACAGTGGAGGATGATGGAGCTGTCGTAACAAATATTTACTTGCTTCATCTCACAATGTCTGGATTTAATACTCCATGTGCAGTTCCACATGTTCATAATCACATGTACAATTATTTAGTTTTCATTTTTCCGTGAGTAAAAAAGATGCATACAATTGTAAAAGTTACATCAGACCAAACCTCTCATGTTTTAAATCAGATAGAATGACACAGTGGGGCAAAAAAAGTATTTTGTCAGCCACCAATTGTGCAACTTCTCGCACTTAAAAAAATGAGAGAGGCTTGTATTTTTCATCATAGGTACACTCTTCAACTGTAAGCAGTGGCAGGCTTACCATTAGGCAAAAGTAGGCGAATGCCTAGGGCTCCAAACACTTTAAGGGCCCCTTAATGAACACTTAACAAAGATCTTTCGGATATTTTTCTTCCTTCAAAATTATTCCACACCATCATTTAAAAAACAAAGCATATATGCTGTAATGCCATCAGGCTGCCAAAAGGTGTGTTTCAATGTTTCAGTGACTAGTGGTCTTATGAGTGTTTTTACCCTAAAGGCTGGTTCACATCATTTTGGCCATCTTAAAAGACTGCTTCATGCCATTTCTGTGAAACTTTGTAGGTGATATTTCCTGCAGATCATTAGAGGAGACACTTGTCCTGACTACTCTGTCGCACATCTGTGCTGCCTTCAACGAGTGTTCGAAATGGTGAGTTCAACAACATAGGACTTAAAACTTATAACAAAAAACCCTGAAAATAATATGTCATAAATCTGGCAGTTGGCAAGCAAAGTTTGGTGTATCTCCATTTTTTTTTCTTTTCAGACTTACACATTTTGTTTGAAAGGTCTTGGATTTCCAGTTGTAATTTGATATCTTGTCAAGTTTGTACCCGTTCCTTTCTCTCAATAGTATATTTCAGGTAACATTATATAATGCTCTCTTCTGAAGACAAGCTTTTCAGATATTATTAAACACGTTTTGCGCATATGCTGCAACTTTCTCTTCTGTGCTACAGAACCAGCAAACTCTGTGGCACCAATGATAAAGTTAAAAGTGACAAATTGATACATGACAAAGATGATGAAGATATAAGTTAACACACAGCTCTGCATTCATTTCTGTAAAATTTGGCTGTGTGCTTGATTGTCAGATAGATCCAGGGGGGTTGCTTAGTGTTGCAGTTCCAGCAGAACCTGCTTTAGTCCTTCCGATTTCTTAATTTTATGTTTGTAGCCATTATTATTTAATTCTATGCAAGTGTGTTTTAATTCCTCTTGGTAGGAAGGCGTCCACTCTATGTCATTAGTTGACTGTCAAAGGTTAAGTTTTGATAGTATTTAGTCTGTTTGTTCAGACTTTTTGGCAATCATACATTAATATGGATTTTTTTAGTATAATGCAGAGTTACCTATTAAATTATGAAATACTTCAAGTTACTGTCTTTCTTTTTTAATAATTTAGCCTTTTATTAATTCCTGCATTAAGAATGTTAAGTTATTGTAGTCATTTTCCCAATGTAAATGCTAATACTGGGAAGGTAAATCTATCAGCGCACACCAGGAATATTTTTCTCCAGCTCTCACTACTTGCAGCCCATTTAAAACAACACAAAAGGTCTGCTGAACATATCAGCTTGAATTGGCTGGTTGATGAAAGTGTGCTATACAAATTAATTTGTCTTGCCTTGTGACAAACATGGCTGCCTGGTGCATACTTTTACAGAAATTAATATTATTATATGTGAAAGTACATTTTTAAAAGTGTTAAATGTGTTTTTCATTCAGATGCAGTTCCAAACATCTAAATTCTGGAAATTAATGGTGTCTGATTACTGGACCAGTGAAGAAGTTAAAGAACAGACTTTTTTCTAACTTAGAATTGAAATACAGCTGCAGAGGCCCCCATGTCTTTGTTCGCCCGGGGCCCCCAAACTGCTAAATCTGCCACTGACTGTAAGAAACCGGCTTTTTAAAAAGTCCAGGAAATCACAAGGTCGCAAATAATTTATTTGCAAATTATGGTGGAAAATAAGTATTTGATCAATAACAAAAGTTCATTTCAATACTTTTTCATATACCTGTTGTTGGCAAAACATTTTCTGTAAGTCTCCACAAGGTTTTCGCACACTGTTGCTGGTATTTTTGCCCATTCCTCCATACAGATCTCCTCTAGAGCAGTGATGAATTGGGACTGTTGCTGGGCAACAAGGACTTTCTACTCCCTCCAAAAAATTTTAATGGGTTCTTGAAATGCTTCTTACGAAGCCACTCCTTTGATACCCAGGTGGAGTGTTTGGGAACACTCAGTACGTTTACATGCACATCTAAATCGAGCTTTTTGGAGTAATCAGATTAAAGTTTAGCCCCCTGTTGAGAGCCAAGTCCCAGTTTACATGTCACTCAGAAAATCGAATTATTAAATGGAGTATGTTCAACTCCTCGACAATAGATGGCGACATGCAGCCCTACATTTTAGGCTTATAGTCATTAGCTTTGAGCTGCATCAGGCAGTACACAGAGGTTGGCAGGAGTGAAGCAGATGGAGTCAAAGCAGAATATTCACGCAAACAACGCAACGTCTCTTCGTCAGTCCAAACATGGACTGATCGGCTGCTTACATTCGTCTTAGCCGGCATTTTTGTCTTCTAATACTACTGTGTCGATGTTGATTTGCACTTCCGCATCCAAAAATGTAACAATACGGAGATTGATGACTGTTACCATGATCATTTTGCCCGTGCCAGTGAATTCGTAAAAAGAAAAGATGTGTTTTAGTTTATCAGTGCTTTTTCCCCTTTAAGAAATCAGTGTTGCCTTGAGTCATGTGACTACATACAGTCATGTGACATCTCATCCAGAAGGGAGAAGCGCTGCTAACACAGCAACTGTGTCGCTATATTTAGCGAGTGTTTAGACTAGCGTCAAATATAGTGTCTTTGTGTGATGTTGTTGGGTACTTTGAGACTCCAACGTGGAGCACATATGATTGTTACTGCAGCAACGGAGCTGCAGTCAAACCACAGTGTTCCTAGTTCAACAGCTCCGCCCGCCCAGGTCCTGCTCAGCCAGAGCAGATATTAATCCCATTGAGTCCAGAATGTTGATTCACCGCTTGAAGCCGCCACTGCCTGATATTACCTGTACTGTAGAGATGTAAATGCTAAATATTTTCTGTCTAAAATAAATTACTGCACACTAAAATAGTAGTAATAGCGATAGTAATTTTAGGTCATATCGCTCAGGCCTAAGGCATATGTATGATGAAAACTGCAAGCCTCTATTGTCTGTGTTTTAACAGGAACTGGTGCGTCTGCTTCATTATAAGAACAGATTCAGTCTACTGTCCTTGCTGGGTGGAACTAGAAATGTGCAGTGATGTGACACTGAGTTCTGACTGATCATATCAGACTTGCTTTTAATAAAGCTGCCACCACAGCCTAATAGACATTGCCTAATTAATAGCATACAGAGATGTTTCATTCATTTTCATTGCCAGCTTTCCAATAGATGTTTGAGTAATGACTCATTACAGAGGCCAACAGAGCAGGGGTTTGAGAGAAGGGGTCATCCATCAACAACTTGGCAACATAAATATTTCTTTTTGACTTTGAAACAGCAAATTGTCAGGATGTTTTCTCCCTCCTTGCTCTAAATTCCCTTCATCCTTGCACTCCTTTTTTTCTAGGTTGCATCTAAGAAACAAAACAATTTATCGTGAAGCCACAATCAAATTTAATGTTGTGTGGATGACACAAATTGTCTAAGTGATCAGCCAGTAAAGATCAAAGGTTGGAACACAGACACGGTCTGCTCTTATCTGTTATTAAAAAATGAGCAAAGCAGATTACAGTGGTCTCACAACAACCAGCTAAGCTGTAATAGTTATCAACCACTTGTTGGGGCACACACACAGCCATCAGGTGGCGCTACTGTGCTCTAGTCCCACAGGAAGTGGGGGCGGAAGTCTATAAATACAGCCCGCTTCCACCCGCTCGTTTATTCTGCGTTCCGATTGCCGGGGAGCAACAGAAGATCATCTTTAACCATCTTCCTTTGCTGGCAGAGGAAGGCCCAAGTTTCTGGCAGAAACTTGCTCCAAAGGAACCCAAAGACCACTCGAGGTGAATCTTGAACATTGATAAACAAAGACGTTGTTTATCCCCAGAGTCCGACAAAACCCCTCTGAGTTTCAGGCTGCCAACTGCTGAGAAACGGGAGCTGTGAGCCACGTGTGCCGAGAGCCGAACCAGCCAGAATCCACATTTAGCCACCGAGCCGATAAGAGGTGAAAGCCGAACTGTAGAGCTCCAAAAAGGTACTGTTAAAAAGCTGGACGCCGATCGCCACGCAGCCAGCCAGGAGAAGCCAGAGCAAGGAGCTTCCCACTCCTGCTAGCCAGGTTAGCGATCCTTTGTTAGCCTGCTGGCTAATACTCCCTGGAGGTCCCCCTTTCCTGATTGACTTGCAGCAACTCGGAGGACTTTAAACATTAATTTAGTCTGTTTGGGCAGAAGCAAATTAGTTAGGAAAATTAGATTTAAATGTGTTTCCTTTATTTTTATTAGCTTTTTAAGTTTCATGTGCTATCTTTGGGTAAACCAGGCCTCGCCTGAAGTTTTAACCAGTGCTTTTTAAATGCCTTTCGCCGACAAAGAGTCGTTTTAATTCCTGTAATTTGAGCTACTCAGACAGGAGTTTTTCCCTTTTTGTTTAATGTTTAATAAATGTATTTTAGCCACTCTAAACGCTCCACGTACGTCACAGAAAGCTACAGCTAAGGAAGCCCACGTGTTGGTTTATCCCGGCGTTTCATTAACAAAGATCGCTATTGACGGTTCAAACAGAACTCGGCTTAAAAATAGATTGTTTAAGAACAGAAACTAATCTCATTAGTCGTGTTTGAACTCACCTTATTGGATCAAAATATATAAATTAGCTTGTTTTACAGTCGTGATCAAGCCATAAATTAAGCGTAATTCTCCAAAGGTTAATTACTCTTATCCAGATCATTTTTAAACATAACATGTCTTATACCAAAGGATGTTTTGTTTTCTTACATTGCTTATTGGTTTAAAGGTAAACCACTGGTGCTAAATTAGTTCAACTAATTACAATTATTGAAACTATTTCAGCTTTATTCCAGCGTCTGCAGATCAAGCATTGGCTTCTAAAAGACCCATATTCCTCTAGAATCATATCAGAATTCATGGTTCCTGATCTTATTACATATCCATCTTTTTGTGTTCTATTATTTTTGACTAATGGTTTATTTTAAATCGGTAGTGTTTTCTTTTTCTATCTTGTTGATTAAAATGTTGTTCTTATTTTTCTTTTGAATAAATCTTGTATTTTTTGGAAAGCAATTGTTGTCGTTCTTGATTCAACACACACATATTGCAAAGTTTATGGTCAATAAACGGTAAAGAATTCATTCCTTCAGATTATGAGACTGATATAGACATTTGGCTATTAAAATAGTTCCTGATAAAGGTGGTGCCCCGAATAATTAATCATTTTCCATAACATACAAATAACTACATTCTTGGTAATTTCCTCAACACACTGCTTGTAACTATGCTCTTTGGCTGCACTACCAAATCATGATGTTGTTTCAGGGACATGTTGCATTTATGAACATCTTGTATCTTTACTAAACTCACTTACCCTTGAGTCCAAGTCACACTTGAGTCCAAATTGAGTAAAAAGTTCAGTTGTTTGGGCCTACAGGCCAAGTTTGATTCCAAGTCCAAAAAATAATCTTTCACTCTACATCAAGTCATCATCACCCAAAGCAAGTCAGCAATGAAGCCTAGCTTATACTTCTCAGTGTACATAGGTACGGAGCCAAGCTATGCCTTTATCCGTCTAAGCAAGGGCTCCTCGTCGTCTACGCAAGTACAGATGGAGTAGAGCTAAATTTTTATTATGTCTTAAAGCCTATGTATTCTTATCAGGCGTGCAGAGGGTACCTCGCATGTTGGGTCCTACTAATGAGAGAGAAGATTCTGTGTTTTTAGCCCATTTTTGGGGGTGCTAAACCACACCTAAATAGAATCCAAGCACCCTGAAATTTGAGCTTTTCTTTTTATTGATTTTACTGTATGTGATTTTTGTTAACGCACTAGTAGAGTATAAAATACATATAGCACTTGGTTGAAATGTTATATTTTAACAACAAAAATAAAGCAAACCTCCCCCACCTCAAAATTGGCTGGATTCCGTTTACCCCTCTCAGACTTGGGCTCTGAGCTCTGTGCATAGAGTATTGCACTGCCTTCCTGGGTGGCTGATGTATGGTAGTGGTGTAAATTTCTCATTTAAGCCAGGATATCTGGCCCACTTCTTACCTTCTAGCACTCAATACCAATCGTTACTAGTCCTCATGTGGTGGTGCACCGAGGTTAAAGAGAGGGGTTTGACACATCTAACCTTAGGTTACTATTTATTTTGTTAGGAAGGAGTTTGCTGACGTTTTTTTCAGATTTCTAACCTGTAGTGTTGTCAAACACATCGGACATTTTGCTGTATTTTTAAATTTTCCAACATAAACTTCAAATTAGTAGACATTTTGACCAACCTGTTACTCCTCTACCCATGCTAATATATATTCTAAAAAAATTAAATGTCCGTCATTTGTAGGCAACTTATTTCTTAATATTTCTGAATGTTTACTGATGTGTCTTGGTTATAACTGTGTGATAAACGCGAATTAAGTCTCTAAATCAATAGACTGTATTAATCAATTCAGGAAGTTTTAATCTAAATCCATTTTTTATGGCCTCTAAAGTTACATTTTAAGGTCCTGTAAAATGAAGGACTACATTTTGAAATGTTCCAACAGATTAATGCATTTCTATCTTTAATGATCTTTAATGACCTTATGGTCACCCCTAAAAAAATATCTGTGGGATCCATTTAGGAAAGTAAGGCAGTAAGTGTTTTCCATCAATGGTTGGATTAATTAAATAATTATATTATATTATTTAGTTAATTATATTCTCACAGTACATAAAAAATAAATGAGGCTACAACAGCATATGGTTATTTGAAAATGTATAAAGAGAATATGTAAATAATATGAACTACAAAAAAAAGTGCCATAAACCGAATCAGGATTTATGAAAGCCAACACCATGTGTGTGATTGTAAATTCGATTTGCCTGAATTAACCTTAAAACCATGAGTATTTGTAGAATATAAAAATTTTCTTCCAATTCAGTGCACTTTTTTTGTGTGGGTGGTAGAATTATCGGCAAGTACTCAGATCCAAGTATCGGTATCGTATCTGTTTGAAAAAAGTGGTATCGATGCATCCCTAATTAACAGCCTTCTATTGCTATCTACAGGGTAAGCGTCCATCATATTAGCCCTTAATGCAGCGGTGTCAAACTCATTTCCAATTTGGGCCACATCAAGCTGATGAATATCCTTAAAGGGCCACTTGTGACAGCAACTATTGATAAAAGTATTACAAACCGTTAAAATCTGCCTCCGCATTCCAAAAGTGTGTCTTTAAATTAAATAATATTGAACATCTTTACATAATGATGTTACTTAGGACTGTTCAAATAAACACTGATTTTATTTTACTGATAAAATATTATTGGGGTGCAGAAAAATAGAACTTAAATGTTCTATCTATAGGGTTCTCTAAGGTTGAGAGGACAAAATAAATGACCCTGGAGGGCTGGTTTGACACGTGTGCCTTTATAGAATCAAATAGTTATTTAAAGAACCGGTTATTTTCCAGTCATCATGTTTATACTATGTAGAGTTTCACTATCAGTATATGACTGCCACTCTTCTGATGCAACATAGGGAAATTAGTACACTGTGTCAACAATGACTGAAGCCTAATAAGGCTGAACTACCATCAAAAAAAAAAAGATTACATCAGCAAACTTATATGAGTTATCAATGTTAAGCTGCAATATTTTTTCATTTTGCCTGGATGCTTTTTTTTATGAGCACTTTCTGATGTTTACAGACACAAATCCGTTGAAGCAACACAGGAAGACTGGAAGTAAATTAATTTCAATAATGTTTATTTGACCCACACATTTTTTGCTCGGCCCATCTAAAAAGCGTTTTCTGGCTATGCCACTGCACCTATTGCAGCATCCCGAGCTGAATTTTCTTTAGAATATTGTAGGAAAGAATGCAGAAATAAATCTGTGAATTGTGTGAGGTTCTGTGAATAATTCAGAGTCACGTTCACCAGAAAGATCTCTGGGTAATGAACCACGAAAACTAAACTGTGAATAGGAGGCAATCCACAGTATACCACAACTGATATCATCATCACAATATTAAAAAGGATTATTGCAAGATTTTCTAATATTGTGCGGTCCCAGGTGCAGTTCGTAAATGAATGGGTGAGTCCTGTCTTCCGCTGTCACATAACCAATCAAATTGCAGGAAATAATCTTCATGCCAGGGTTCTCAACAAAAAGCAAGGGATACAAGCTCTCCATAGAGTGCTTTTGAATAGAAGAACTTGTTATAGTTGTAATGGATTTCTTTCTCATCTCCCCTTTTCTGATTACACCATGACAACTGCTTTTAATTGACTGCAATTAATATTTAAAATGTAGAATAGAGAAGAAATAACCTTTATTGTCCCTCAGTGGAGAACTTGTGTACTTCAGACCCATTGGCCTTTATGCCCTGTAGGCTTCAGTCTGGACAGCCGTCTGGTCCAGCCTGGTGTTTGGTATTTGAAGGACTGATCTCAGCCTCAGTGGTGTCAGAGTGGCTCTGGGTCGAACACGTTAAAATTTCTTAACAGTAGCCTCAGAAAGAGTTTTCACTAGTGCCTCCATTGTTACATTGAATTGAATTGCTTTATTTGTCAATGAACCAGAGGTAGAATGAAGTGAACCAGACAGGGAATCCTTCCCCCTCATTTTTCCATCCTTACTTCTATCTCTTTTAGTAACATCTTTATTTTTCAAACGTAAATGTCAGCTTCTTCTTTCTCGCTGTTTAGTCTTTTTGGGGGGGTTTTTGTAGGTGATTCTCCCCCGTCACCAGCCACGACCCCCCTGCTCTCATTCACTTTTGATTTCTTTTTCCGTATCTGTTTCTAATTAGCCAGTGACTCATCAGCTCAGTTAAAGTTACAAGTATGTTCCTCTGTCTTCACACCGTCTGAGAGTTCTGTTTTTTCAATAGTGATATGATTACATATTTAACGTCTGTTCTGCTCTCAGATCATTGCTTATCAAGGAAGCAGCCTCCCACTAGAAGCTAAGCAGAAGTGATCTTAACTAAAGACACAAATAAGAAATACTTCACAGTTGCATGAATAACATTTGTGTTTTGATTTATTCTATTATTCCTCCACTTCACCACCCTGTTTATATGGACACATTAAAACTTTGCTTGACATTTCAAAGAGATTTAAAGAGCCAGCTGTCCAATTTGCTCCTTCCTGGTCATGATCGTGGAAGCACCACCATTGTGCTTTGGGAGATGACATGGCCGTATCTTTGCCTGCCACAACATTAGCTGGATCTGTGTGATATCCACATAATGAGGAGCTTCGCACTTTCCCCATTTCTCTTGTGGAGCTTTAAAACCTCATTTATATTAGCTAATTCAAACCAAGGTTTTTCAATGCATATGGCAGTCCCTGTGCTTCAATAGATTGAAGAAACTCAGAAGATGTGGCTAATAGGGTGCTTTTTATTTGATGTATATAATGTATAATTGAGTTTCATCTGCTAAGTTATGGTAACTAATCATATTGACTGTTATAATTTGGGTTAATGTAGATATTGAACAGAAGGGGTCCCAGGATGGAGCCCTGGGGGACCCCAGATGTGATTTATGTTTGGTCTGATGATAAATTACCTATTGACACAAACAATTTCCTCTTCTTGGGGTAAGACTCAAACCAGCCAGGTACTGTACCACAGAGTCCCATCAAGAAGGATTTGCAGAAACTTGGCTATGTAGAAATGGCCATCTGCCACTCCAGACTGGGTGACTGAATGAAGGATTTGAAGGGTCAGTTCCTTTTGAGGATGGACACAGCAAAGCGGTAAGCTTCAGATTACATTAGAATGACAGCAAACTTTGAGACATTCATTTAGGGCTGCTGCTATCAAATACACTCTATTTGTATTAACTATGTTAAAGAAATTGTTCATTTTGAAGAAAAAGAGCCCCAAATGATGATGGAGACATTACCATGTTGAACCCCGGGTATCATGTTCTCACACCAAACTAGCTTTTTGAAATGTTACACTTTGGTTCCATCACACCTTAACGTTGTCCCACATGGGTATATAACATATTAGCTCATCCAGGAATTTTGTTTTGAAGACCTCTGTCTGGTGATCACACTCTTTAGTCTAGATATATGAAAAATACAGAAGATTTTTGTTACATGAACAAGTTTTACTAAAACGTACAGTTTTAGTTTGCTGAAATGTCCCACCAGCTTTTCTAAATAGCAAAACCTCTAATAATTGTGAATAGCACTGGCTTATTGGCTCTCACATCTTTAAGCTGAGCGCAATTTTTCTAAAAGGCTGTGTGACCATCCATTACCCTAGCACCATTTTTTTCAGGGCGCCCAAAATTGAATTTGGTTCATTATAAATAGTCAGTAAATAAATTATAGCCAGCAGTGGGTCCAGCAAGTGTAGTTGGAGAAGGATTTATAATTGAGTGAACCAATGCACTGCAATGGCCCTGATCCAGGGACATCTTAAGCCTTTGTTCAGGGGAGTAGCAGGAAATAAAGTTATTAATAACTGGGGACTTTCTCCTTACAGCAGAATATATTTTCTACATATGGATACAAACAATGTGTGTTAGCTACATAAAATGTAACTTCAAAAATGTACAGTTATAGTATTACAACTACAAATGTTTCTACTTACCTAAAAGTAACATAAGGTAGTGCATTATTTGGAAACTTAGAATATATTCAATCAAAGCTGATTTATAGGGGACTTTTCATACAAAAATGCAACTCAAAGCGTTTTAACATTAAAAAGATCACCTCACATAGCACAACCCCCCCCCCCCCCAAGATTGCCAGATTAAGAGAATGACTGGGCTGGTTGCAAAATGCTTTTTATCATTTGTCTAAACATGGGGAATATGGAAACAGACCAAAATTTACTTAGGGGTGGCATATTCATTTCAACATAGCTCTTGTTTTGTCCTTAGGATTGGTGTGTTGCTGGATGACGATCCTCAGTCTTTTGCAATTTCTCTCAGAATTTACTCCCATCAATGCTTATCAGCTTCTTTTTGCTAAAGTGTAGCTTCACCACAAAATAATGCTACCAACCTCATGTTACAGTGACTCTACATGGTTTTATGTTTAAACCTTAAGCCTTGGCTCTTTTGCAAAAATTCATTTAGTCTTGCCACTCAGCTTCATTCACGAACAAGACCCCTACTAACCTTAACTCCCCCACTTTGGGCAGGACTTTGTCCCCTGACCCGGAGAAGGCACTCTACACTTTTAAAGCTTAAGACCATGTTCTTGGCTTGAAGGTGCTGATTTTCATCCTGGCTGCTTCACACTTGGCTGCAGCCGCCTTTAGGCATCTCCTCTTATAGATGTTCTTCCTCCCTGTCTGTTTGTCTTGAGCGTTATGCCTTGGTAGGTTTGCAGTAGGGTTACATGATGTCAGGACAATAGGTAGCCGCAGATTATAGCTGAAATATGCACAAAAAAAACCCATATCCATTACCTTTTATTCACATTTTTCTGACTCTTCACTTTCCTCAGCTTTGGGTGATCTTCATGATCAGTGTATATCTATATAATGGGAGTCAATCAGGGCAGGAGATATGTCGCCTGTAACACGTCTTCAGGTTGTCAGGAACGCTGCTGAAAGGTTAATCACTCTATCACCTAAACATTCACATATCACCCCTTTATTAATCAAACTACACTGGCTCCCCATTCACTACAGAGTACATTTTAAAATTCTGGTTTTAGCATATAGAGCTCTGAACGATCAAGCCCCGTTTTATATCAGAGAGCTTCTGCAGCCATACGTCCCTGAGATCCATTGAACAGGGTGTGCAGGTTACAAAGACAACTCGGCTGAAAACAAAAGGTGACAGAGCCTTTGCAGCAGTGGCCCCCGCTTTGTGGAACTCCCTTCCTCTCAGCCTGAGATCTGTGGACTCTGTGATCTCTTTAAAAAGCAGCTAAAAACGCATCTTTTTAAACTTGCCTTTGAATAGTTTTATTTGTCTTTCTGTCTCCTATGTTGTGTTTTATTGTAAAGCACTTTGTGATATTTATCTTGAAAGGTGCTATATAAATAAAGTTTTACTTACTTACTTATTACTGCCCCAAAACTCAACTCCTCCAAGTTCAGAATGTTTCAAATGTGCTTATTTGTTCGGTTCCAGGTTGATTTAAAAGCAATAATATACTACACTATTGCGCGATTACAATTACTGAACTTCCGTGCTCCATCCCAGTTGTAGTCTGAGCAGAGTGCATGTTTCCAAATTGCACTAGCTGAATGACCAATTGGACTAAGTTCAGCTTCTGCAAGCTTCCTTTCCAATGTCATTGAAATCCCAGGTTACTGTAAGTTGGAATCAGTTGCATTAAAAGCCGGCAACTGTCCTAGTTATTGACTCCCATTATATGGATACATACGCTGATCACAACTGGACAGAAACTTTTCCCGGGGGTCTCCAATGGGCACCAAACTTGTAAATGAACATAATATTTGTTAAAAATATGTTCCAGATTGAAAAAGATGAACTTTCCCTTTAAAAGATTACATGTTAGATTTACAAACATGCACCTAATCTTATTTTATTTCTTGTGGGATAGTAGAATAAACATTATCAAATTACCCACACTTAACAGCTGCTTTCTTTTGATCTAGCTATTTTAAAGTAGAGGTATGAATAATGAATGAATAATTAAATACTGCTGTGTTATAGTTCATACTGCTTACTGTGTGTTGCTGGAGGCCTAAACTTGTGCCTTTGAGCTCAGAGACGAAAGAAAATGAAGGGAAATTAAAGCAGATTGTTTTACAGTAGCTTCATTTGATACTTGGAGGTATACCAGGAGGAAGTAGTGTCTAGGATAACATTTTCTGACCTCCTCGTGTTGCTTACTGTAAAAAAAACAGTCATTTCAAACAGAGATGTAGCCGCTAACACACACATGGAATGGCTGACGTTATAAAAACTGTGGCTGCTGCTAACCGTCCTGTCCAGTCCAAGCCCCACTACAGCTATCTGTTTGTGGAGCTGTGACTAACATGTTGCAAGATTCCTAATTGGCTGTTTGGTGATATGGTGTAAACTTTCTGCTGTCAGCTTGGGTTGCTGACTGCTGCCAGTTTCTCACGTCCTGTTTCTGACTCTGCCTCTGTCCTTGGTGCTTCATTCTCTCACTGGGCACTTTTTCTCCTTTCAAACCTAAAGTCAAGTCAACTTTTGTTCAACCCAGCCACTTCATCAGCAAAACGTTGTGCTGTCACTTAAGGATGAAATTTATGCTGCTCCTGTCATCCATTTTCCTCCCTTTTTTTTCTTTTACTTTTCAGACTGATGCAGCAGTGGAAGCTCTCATTATACATTTACACGAAACCAGCTGAAGGTCAAACAAGCAGCGGCAAATAGCGCCTGCCCTTAGGGTGCGTGCGAGTGTGAGAGGGTGCGATTCATATTGCACAGCAGTCTACGGTTTCAAAGAGCTATTGTTTCCAGTGCCCGTTGTTAGCTGCTCTATACTGAGCAGACACCAGCTGACAGGCATAGAGAAAGGTGGATATTGGGGGGGGGGTTGGTTGGAGACAAAAGATTTGGAAGGAGAGTCTGTGTTGTGCAATAAAGTTTGATTAGACGCCATATGACCTCACTGACTTGATTAAGTTTAAACTGTATGTGTTTGAGTGAGTGTGTGTGGCTATGTCTATATATGTTTTTCTACTATAAAATAAGGACAGTTTAATACCATTTCTGGATTTTTTTCTAGGTTCTTCATTTTTGGAAAATGTTACAACGTTCTACTGGTTGGTTTTCGACGTATGGTTTACATACATTTTTAGTTAAAGACCCACTCTGATCATCTCTTGAGCTATTTCAAAGCATTCTCATTGTTCTTAAAATAATGATTATACAGTTTTGAAACCAAATCAGAAAACCTCATAGTTTGACAAACCTTGGATGTAATTTATATGCAGAGGAAAATTGATTCAATTTTCTCTTATTGCATGTGAACCCAGAGAGGGATGTTGTTTAAGTCTTAGATCTTTTCTCTTTCACTATCTGCACCAGAGGGCTGTTCATCAAAGCAAGCTTATCGCAAAAACCACCCTTACTTTGACAATCCCGTCTTAATTTCCCGAAATTCGGTTACACAAACAAGGCTAACCTGAAGCCCTATGCTTTTTCTGAGTTGCATCCTAAGAACACCATACCCACTGTGAAGCATGGGGATGGAAACATCATGCTTTGGGGCTGTTTTCCAGCACAAGTACCAGGATGACTGACTCATGGAAAAGAAAGAATAGACAACCTATGTGGTCAGACCAGAAGTCCCAAAAACCTGCACACAAGCAGCACCACCACAGTCTGAGCAAAGTCTGCCAAACTGAGTAGGTTTACCACACCTTATATACCCTGCCTCAGGCTGGTTGGATAACTTGGGCACAGCTGCACTTGCCTGCACTGCTTGGCAAAGTGAGGGAGTGAAAGAAACAGCAAATCCACAGAGCTGCACATAACAGTTACCTTCTGAAAAATAAGCTACATTGCTTGGTAACACTCATTCAACATTTCTGTAATCTTCCGTCATGTCTAAAAGTTCTTAAGACATTTTGTCTTTCATATTTCAGGGTAGAGAAGGTGCCCATCTCTGCTTTCTGGCTTTATCTCCTTCATCATCGTGTCATGTTATTAATTTTCCGTCCTATGCCTCTCCTTCACCTCACCTCAACGCTCCTCACACTATGTGAGACACCTTGTCAAGTTCTGATGAGTAAAGAAGAGACTGGCATTCTGTAGAGATTGTGAATGTCTGTATATTTATTATGCTCCCTTTCACTTTCAAGAGTGCTGATTCTAATTTTCTGTGGCCATGACTACCTCTGAACTCTACTAATCGAGCACGGCTCCCCAGAAACTCCAAAGCTTCACTCACAAATTTGCCCCAGTGACAAACACACCCATCCAGATCTCTGTCAGTCACTCTGAGGTGGTGATGGTGGACCCTGAATAGTATGCCTGGCAGCTTGGAAAACGGCATCTTGGCACACGATCAAACTTTTCAGAGAGAGTGAGAGCGGAAGCTCCTGAAAGTCAAAGGTAAAAATCTGGCATGGTACAGCTGACTGTGGTTCGGGTGAGGGCTGTGAAGGCAGCTGAACTTAAATACACACTGAGTTCAGTTAATTTTATTAATATAGCGATGATTTATAAACAGATGTCATCTCAACTAGGGATGTTCAATATTAGCTTTTTTACCGATATCCGATATACCAATATAGCCTAACTCATAATTTCTGATACCGATATAAACCGATACCGATATGTGGGGACCCTCCCTCATAAAAAAACAAAAACTACTAAACCCTTTTAGGTAACCACAATGAAATATCTTGTATCACGCATACTTGAGCTTTAAAAATGTAGAAAATGTAATAAGTACTAGAATTTTAATTAGCAATTGAAAAAGGTGCCATTTTTATTTTGTCTTCAAAAGTAGCTGGAACATTTTCTCACACAGAGAATACTGACAAAGGCCCACCACTCAGGATAAATTTCTACTTTTAGAAAAAAGTATCGAAAAAATCCGATATTACATTTTAAATTCCAATATCGGCCGATAATGACTTTAGGCCGATAATATCCGACATCCCTAATCTCAACGTATTATACAAAGAAGTCATTTAATTTGAATTTGTACATACATTCCAATCAGTTTTAAAAGTTTTCTACTGAAAGATTCCCAGCAGAATGCATCAAGTTTTGGCTACATTATCTGGGAACTTGAGGTCAGTTGTAGTTACCTTGACTAAAGGTACAGTAATTTATACATTTATAAAAAAAAATTCAGTACAGCTCTTTTATTTTTGTATGAATGCAGTACAAACTGAGCCAATAGAGCATTAGTTAAACATGAATAGATACACAAGGGACACAAAAACTAAACAAAATGGACTTCGAGATATCACTAAACTCAGCCATTTGGGGATATTACAGTCTCCTATTCAGCTACAGTGACAATAGAAAGAGAAAAGGTGGACCAAACCTAAGCCTTGTGTCAGTGATTTGAAATAGCAATAAGCTATATACTAGGCGTGTGGCAAAAAAATGTCAAGATTAGTTGTATTTAGTGATTGGTAACTATTAGTAAAAGCATCCGGTATATACGGCATAATATTTGGAACTCAATAAAGAGACTGAAGTTTAAAAAGATTTATGAAAATTTCACCTACTCTAATTAAATTCAGGACTCATCTTATTGTTGCGACATGTGTAGAGTAGACATAACAGTTTGGATAGAAAAAGTTCTGTAAGCTCGTACAGGTAGAAACGGCATGTTTAAGGGAGCGAGAGATGCCCCAAGAGGGCTGCTGTACGTTCATGATAAATATTTTAAAAACAGCAATGAAGACTGAATCCTCCTTATTCTTTTCTTCATCTCTATGGAAGTCTGCGACGGCACAACATATTTACCCGTTTTCTACCTGATCATAGGGTTTTTGAACTGTTTATGTGCAAAACTCAAAGTGCATTTCCACAATGCAACTTTGAAAAGTGACACCAAAGCAAAACAGAATGGACTCCCAGCTATCACTAATCTGCTATTTGGGTTTCTCATGCAGCTACAGTAGAAAAAGAAAGATAAACCGAACAAGAACTTTGTCAGTGAACAAATGTTTGATCAACAATGGGGTCCATAACACGCTCTGCACTCAAATGACTCACCTGAAACAATGTCAAGCTGAAACATCACTAGAGAAAAAGCAGCTGACGTCCACATGGCTACCAGTAGCATCCACTCACCCCACACTCCTTATATGTATAAAACACAAGTTGGTGGAATTCCAGTTGGAGAAGGCTGCTTTCTACTGGCAGCTCCCATTGACTTTCACATTGGATCCATATGCTCTTCATCCAATCTTCAACAGTTTGGTCTATTTTGCAAATAAATCTGAGTCAAAATATTTGGGTCTCTGTGTGCAAACCTTGTAGAGACATACTGTATGGTGCATTCCATTTTTAGCAGAAACTAAAAATTTCAACTTCAGAGTGGTAAGATTCCACTGGAAAGCCCCCCAACGTTGGACTTCCCACTCGGAAAGTCTGAAATCTTTTTTTATAGCTCCAACTTTGACTTTCAATATGGTCCGTCACTGAGTCAACAATAATAGTTTTGATGGAAACGTTTATTTTGCAAGACACACTAGTAAGAATGCATCGAGAATCAATGTTATATCTAGAGACTGCAACACCAAACTGAACTAAATAATGGCTGTTTACATACGGACAGTACAGCTTAAAACAATGTTTATAAGATGTAACACCAACTATGCTGGAATGCCAACTTATCTGACTACCTGAACTAAAATGCTGTTTACTCGGGTGTAATGATCCTGCCCAGCTTCGAGATCTGACTTCAGAGGTAAATCGACGGCACCAATAAACCAGAATGACACACCAGTTTTTTTTTGTCTAATAAATTCTAATAAAATACTTTTTAGATGCAATGTGACAAATTAAGACTCAATTTAAACAGCATGAATAGTTATCAAGGGGATTAATCACAGCTCAGAAAAATGACGATAGTGTACATGATTGGTCATGTACACTTATTGCTTGTATAGTGAAATGTTGTCTACTGGATAATATCTTCTCTAACCCTGAAGAGTACACAAGTCGACTGCTGAATCATTGGATGAATGGAAGTTTATTTTGGTTTTGTCCATCAACTACTTGCTGGCAGTTACATCATTCCATCTTTCTGTCTGCTTGCAAGAGCATGTTTCCCTTTGGGCAACACCGTAACTTGTAACTACACATCAAGGGCTTACAGCTGTTCAGTCTGAATGTAGTTTTGGCAGGTTTTACCGTGTGGTCTGGAGGTAATAAGATGAGAACAGTTACCAACTACAGTGTTATAGGTAGTTGATTTAAGACACATGGGCAAAAAAATTACTCATACGTCTCATTGAATTTCCACTTCACTTAAGATTAAAGTGTGCTTGAAAAGAACAAATGCTCCGCCATACTTCGCCCTTTTCGGTACTTCTCCCTGTTCAGTACTAACAGACTCAGACTTACAGAGTTTGAAACTCTTTTGAGATCATAAAAACAACATAAAAACATTGACTTTCTGCAAGTCGGTGTAAACTGGAACAGACAAAACGATGACCACTGAGACAGCATGACAGCAGCTCAATGGTAGCCGGGCAACAGTTACCATGCCGATGCCCAGAGAGATGATCCTTTTCTTAGTCTTGTCTGTGACTGACCCTGAGAATCTCTTCAAATCAAGCTGACTTAGGACCAGTGTTGGGTGGAAACCATTAACCTAGTGGTTTGAACTAATACGTATCAATGTACCTCTTTTAATTTAATCAGTTTCATAAACATTTCAGGAACGTATATTAGGGGTCTGGGCTACAAATATGTGTATGGGGTTTCATCCTTTAAAGTGTGTAGCTTCCTTGGCAATAGGGAGCAGTACAAACCTAAATGCTTGTAAGCAAGCAGTATTTTGTGTTCGAGTGACAACCCTACCAGCAAATAGCCTTAAAGGCCAAAAATCCCTGGGAGTGTCGATGTGCAATTTTTTAACAAGTCTACCACATCACTAGATCATTCAACCTACAGCGAGATCATATGCAGCATACCCGTAGTTAATTAAAGTTACTTGTTTGGGCCACTGTGCATTAATATTTTTGTAATTTTCTTTAAAAAAAAAGATATTTTTGGTATATATTTGGTACAAATATTTGGTATAAGGAGAGGGGCAAAACTACTGTAAGACATGCTTTTGAGTAATGTTTGGTTTCTTTACCGAATCATGGAAGCACCTTGATTTGCCTTGTGTTGAATGTTTGCTATACAAGTGTGGGGATTTTTTTTTGGCAGCTGCTGAAAGTAACTAATAATGTGACTTATAATCTAACGTAGTTAGTTTGAAAATAAAATAATCAGTAAAGTAACTATGTTACTTGAAGGAGAAATCAGTACTGAGCAATCAGGATATTATTTTAAAGTAACTGTGGCAACACTGCCGGCAACGAGCAAAGTGGTAATATGGTTATATGTTGCAAAGCCGGCAATACTTTTCAATGATTGGACATAATTTTATTCATTTTCAATATCATTTCAATTGATATTTCCAGAAATGAATGGTAAAAACTATACAACATAACTTTAAGACCCTGAGGGGATGGATGGATGGATGGATGGATGGATGGAACATTTGAACAATAGAACAGGTAAAGTCTGAAAATAGAACACAGTTGTGAGGTATTTATTCTTCCCATACCTTCTGCACGGGAATCTTCTTGTTTAAAGCATATTACCATTTAGAGAAGCCCGTGTTAGCTACATGTCATTAGATACTCAAATTGCTTCTTTTTCTGATAGTTTAAAGCAAACCATGCACTAAAGGGAAGTGAAGTTGTTACTACTACCGCTTTGATCTGCAGTCTACAGTATTATTTTCTTCTTATTTAATTCATTTGAAAGGTTAGAATGTTGACTTGTAAACACTAGAGTAAGCCTGAGGGCCTTCAATGCTCTCTTTAAAGAGTTACATGGTAAAAGGGAGAAAATATTTTTATATTTAAAATCTGAAATGAAATGAAATGGGGGGACAGGCAGATAAAATACGTGAATTCTCTGCAGATTCATTTGGCCATGTCGGGCTGTGAGAGATTGACTTGCTTGGATCAAAGACATTTGATCTCTTTGCTAACTACTGATTAAATAGCCTCTGTAACTTTCTGTGTGTCTTTCTATCTGTTTCTCAACAGTTTTTCCTTTGGGCCTTGATTAATCCTATAGATCTAACTATAGCATATTTCTCCTGTGACGGTTTTTGACTGCATCTTTAAAAACTCTGCTCAAAAAGACAATGCACACCCGTTATTTGAAAAATAGAACAGAGGTGCAAAGTGATTGGAATCAATGTTCCTCTATAGTTTTTTCACTACAGCAATCGTTTTTCTGAGTCAAATGTAACAGCAAGAAATGTGAGTAGAATTAAGTCACACTCCTCCGTTCTTTCTATTTTAACTAGTTTGTGTGCTACGTTGGGAAATAGAGATGTACCAACCTGAATGTTTCATATTATTTCTATATTATCCATCTATCCATCCATTATCTGTACTGCCTATCTTTCACTGGTTTGGTGGTGGTGGTGGGGTGGAGGGTGGCAACATAGAGACACAAAGAGCAAATCAAATAAAAAAGCATTGGCACAAATGTTTGTTTTTTCTTCATTGCCATTTTTGACTCATTCATAAAATTAAAAAGAAACAATCCAAAATGCTTTTTCATTTTCCAATTTAGTATTGCTCATTCTGTAACTTAATTAAAATGAAAAATAAATGTAATTTTTAAATAACATCCCAGCGAAAAGGAGTCTGGAAGCGCCATGTTGTTGCTAGTGTGGTCTGAGCAGCAGAAGAGGAGAACTACCAATGACGTTATTTTCATTTAGTTTATCTAGGTTGTAGTAACAACAATAAAAACATCATTCCAGATGTTGAGTTGCCTGTTCACTGCTGATAAACCCAGTGACCAACCTGAACCGTGTTCTGTGAGGAATATATTTTATAAGAGTTTAACTAACAGTTAATGTTAGCAATGTTTGCTAGCTTACCGATCCAGGAGGAAAGTCACAGTTTCTGGGTGTGCTTGATGGCATAGAAATGCTTTATTTGGGTTAATGTACGGTAGGCTTCACCTAAAACTACTGTAGTTTTGGTTCTTCTGCGGTTGCTCCTCTCCTGAGATGCACAACAATATCTCCGGGTCTCTGAAGCAGCTGCTTGACTTGCTGACTCCATCACTCTTCCTAGTACCAGACGATTTGAGCTGACCATATTGTTGGATCATTGAGACCATATCTGTCAACCCACAACCCGCGGTCGCTACTGTCTGATGGTGTGAATATAACGTCATTGTTGTGCCCGATATAAATGTACATGTTATTATATTTTGATTCAAATTTAAATTGTTAAGGAAATGTACTTCCATTCTGCACCACTCTAAAAGCCCCACTGGTGTATAATTATTTTCTAAATGTGGCTGTTTATGAAAAATTTTCAGATGCAACCTTTAAGTTACACTTTTTTGCAGGGTATGAAAACGAAAAAGCAACAGCCTTTTCTTTTAAAAAAAGTTACAGAATTAGCAATGTTGAATAAGAAAAGGAAAAAAAAAAACATTGTAACTACAATGTCAAAAATGGCATTTGTGGTTAGAAAATGAATATTTCTGCCAAAGCATTTTCATTTTCAAATTTGACATTTCAAATTGAATTTTGCTGGGGTGTTATTTAAATATTAAATATTAAACTTTATTTTCTTTTTCTTTTTAAAAAAGTTAAATAATTAGCAATGTTGAATTGGAAAATAAAAAAACAGTTTACATGTTTTCTTTTTAATTTTATTTATGAGTCAAAAATGTACATTTGTATAATGCATTTCTATAAATGCATTATAATTTTCCTTTTTGACATTTCGATTTTGTAACACTTTTGCTGGGATGTTATTTAAAAATAAAATCTTAAAATTCCTTTTCCATTTTAAATCAGTTACAGAATGAGCAATGCTGGATTGGTAAATTGAAAATAACTTCTGTTTTTTTAAATATTTTATTTATGAGTCAAAAATAGCAGCTAGAGTTTGAAAATTAAAATTAATTCTTGCTAATCCATTTTAATTTGATTTATTTTACACATATGCTTACATAATACCCAAGGGAAATTCAGAAATCATTTAACAGTCATGTTTGTGACAGTGGGAGAAAGCTGGAGAACCTGGAAGGAACCTATGCAAAGGGAGAATATTAAATTATATTATATTGTATTATATGATATGATATGATATGATATTATATTATATTATATTATATTACATTATTATTATGCAGCTTCCACACCACACAGTTTGACAGTAATTACTTGATACAACTATACTCACAACTTTCAGCGTTGCCTTGGGTAAGTATCTCAATAATTAAGATGTACAAATGACATCTGAAAAGCTGTGAAGTCAGACAAACTTGTATTTATTGGTACTGCATAAGGACTGTGACTGATTTCAAACATTTGTTGATGGGATAAAGAGGTCTGTTATATAAATGCAGCTTAACAAGGAGCTTCTGCTTTCACTCACCAAATTGAACAGGGGGAAATAAAAGTGAAGAGCTCTGTCTGGGCGTGATTTGCTATGGAGGTGAAAAATTGCTTGTGATTTTATTTTATTTTTCACATTTTGAAATTCAGGTAAGATTCCTGTTCTAATGAACAGTTGTCAGCCCAAATACATGAAAAAAGGAAGTGTTACACGTATTCAACAGGGTTCTAAAAACAAAATCAGATTTATTTCTGCTTATGGAGGAAGAAGTGTCTGGTTGCCTGGGCTCTCCTGGAATGTTCCCACCTTGAATGGTGTAGATGACACTGTGGCTAGTGATTGTAGATGATTTGTATGTTATACATTGTAGTTTATTGGGGTCCAAATTTTCATATCAGACTGTTATGGATTAGGTGAGTATGTTTTGAATGATGGCAGTGTAAAATAGAAGCAGGATATTATGTTTAACTCTGATTTTTATTTTTTGCTGTCTGAGAAAAATATTCTTTTATTGCCATTTTTGTAGATCTGATCTGAGTGCTGTTTCCATTTGTGTGCCTAAGAAATTAAATGACCTAGTGACGGGGATGGGCTGGGTGGGATGGAGATGAGTATTTTGTGAGTGGGTGTTTTTGCACCAACTGACTGCTGGGGCAACCTGTTCACGGTAATGATGATTATTAATGTTGGTAATGCGTCCAATTATTGTAGTGTCATCTGCATATTTGAGGATGGAGACTGAGCTGTGCATGGATATGAGGGATTCTGTGTAGCTGGAGAAAAGCCTAGGCGAAAGAAACCCTGAGGGTCACATGTACTGATGGTCAGAGGTTGGGACAGGAGGCTACCTATCCTGAATCTCTGTGTCCTTTGTGACAAGACGTGTAGGACTCAGTGGGAGAGATTGGTGCCAAAGTCCATGAGTTTATGGAAGAGGTTCACGGGGTTGATTGTGTTAAAAGCAGAGCTGAGGTCAATACCTCAGAGTAAGCCATGAAGCTTAGTTTGAATAGAGAAAGTAATGATTCTGATTATGTTTATTAATCAATGAAGATTAACACATTTACCGATGAGATGGTGCATATGGAACACTATTGGGATCCTTTGACCTATAGTTAGGAAAAATATCAGCAGAATGTTCAGTTTTTTTTCTTTATTGCTATTAAATTTGGTGTGGATGAAGGAAATAATTCAGGCTTTATACCACCTGTTTGTTTTAGGTCACCACTTCTTTCTAAAGCCCCTCTTACAGCATCTATTCTTAGAAAATTGTCTGACATAAAATTGTATCTTTTTCGGGGAACTAAAATTAATATTGACTAGTAACAATAGCACTGATATATAATCACATTTCAAATTTTAGAGTGTTTGCTTTCCAAAACGACCTCATCCATTCCCCTTAAATCTGAAAAGATTTGTACAACGACCTGTGTACTCAAAATTCATAATGAGCCTCAGTTTCAAGGTCTTCCCAAACCTGCATTTTCATTGGTTTTACCTCATGACTCTCACTTTCAGGGAATAGTTCAGTCTTTCTTTCCCTGAGAGAACAGGAGGGTGTCTGGTTATCAGAGCAGTTCTTCAGAAGGTCTGTTTTTAAATGTGAGTTTTGACTGCATATGCAATCTGTAGAGGTAACTCACGGGCAGCCTCTGGGGACATATGATGGATAATTTTAGCAGGCAGAGCAGAGTGGAAGTTTTGGATTCAGCTCCTGTGAGAATAGAGGCACACTCTGTGGTCAAGGTGAAGGGTTCCATAAAATACCACTGAAGCTACCCAACAGGTCTCAGTACTGAACACTACTGAGCATCCATTCGCCTTTGAAAAAGAATGACCCTATAGTGTAACTTTGAAATATTAATAGTGGAATCTCAGAATAGTCATATTCATAGAATGGTTGAGAATGTTAGTTTCTTTCCAGTGTTTCCCCTCCAGCTGTGGACAAATTTTAGTTTAACTTTAGGTAGACCATTTAGAAAATTTGTTGTCTTCAAGAATAACAGATTTTTTTTAATGCGTAATATTGAAATAAATGAGAAAGTCAATGCAAGAAAAAAACCATCACTTGTGGCAAAGGTTTTCACATTGCCACATGGTCAGAGAATTATTGGCTGATCTTCAGTTGTTTTTCTACTGTATTTCTCAATGTGTTCTCTATCCATTGATACTTCTGGCAACACCGGTTTAAAAATCCTTTTAGCTGTAGCAAAGTATTAGATTGAATATTTCAGTCAAGCTCTATGGTATGAAATAACATTATTGATTTATTTTCTTTTTTTTTGTTTGGTTAAGGCATACAGTGAAGTAGATCTTTGGCTGTGTGTTTTTTCTAAATCAGATTTTCTTATGTTTTCTCATCTTCTCATCATTCCTGGTTCTCTGTAGGATTTATGTCTAGGACCCATCTTGGATATAAGTTGGTTAATTTGTTGTGAGGGTTTGGTCATATTTCTCAGACCCTTTATCCTGTTTTTTACAGATGATGGTTCCTGGCAGAATTGGCATCCATCCATCCATCCATCTTCTTAACCGCTTATCCAATTCAGGGTCACGGGGCAGCTGGAGCCTATCCCAGCAATTATCAGGCGTTAGGCAGGGTACACCCTGAACAGGACGCCAGTCTGTTGCAGGGCCAACACAGAGAGACAGACAACCATTCACACTCACATTCATTACTACGGACAATTTAGAATGATCAATTCACCTATCATGCATGTTTTTGGAGGAAGCCGGAGTACCCGGAGAGAACCCACGCATGCACGGGGAGAACATGCAAACTCCATGCAGAAAGACCCTGGACCGGGATACGAACCCACGACCTTCTTGCTGCAAGGCAACAGCGCTAACCACTGCGCCACCGTGCAGCCGCAGAATTGGCAATTACTATAAAAAAAATGTCTTGATAAAGTAATTCATATGACAAACATTGGAACCATAAAAAATATTTGTTTAACATATTTGATGTTGAGGGAAGTGAAGGGCATGCTGGGTGAATGCCCTTCGCTCAGGGTCGTTGTCCCTAGTTCTTATGTCTTCAAAAGTGTGAAAAAATTGCCTGGTTTCTGAAAAGGTTACAGGAACTACTAAAGGTTCCTACAGTCCCAAAGTGAATGAAGAGTCAGAAGGAAAAAGAAAAGAGAACACAAGGAGAATAAATAAAGAAATCTGTGAATAAATCAGGACAGGAGAAAATGCAAAGTTAAAATATTACAGCAGAAAACAATCAATCCATGACTTTAAAAAGTTACAGCAAAAAACTAAATAAATACAGAATATTAAAAAATAATGATGAAATAAGTAAATATGGGGAAAAAAATCATAAACAAAAAGGGAAAAAATGTAAACAAGACAAACGGAAATAAAACAGAAACAATATTTATACTTACAGCTTAAATTAATATTGTTGAAAATGATAAAGATATATAGTTTTATGGCACACAATATAATCAAATAAATTAGGAAAGTTCTTTTTTTTTATTTTTTGGATGCAATCACTGTCGAATTTATCACTTTTTCAATTTATTTATCTACTTTTTATTTGGTAGGACCCATCCTCTCAATAAATTAAGGCCAAATACATGTTTCAGGATATATTTTTTTCACATTTAACAGTTTTAAGATTCGCATTGGAAAATCACCTTGTATTTCAAAATGTACATGATGTCATACAAATTAATCCAGTTTCCAGTGCTTTTGATAGTGAAGTAGACCCACAACATAAAAGACTCTTCAGTATAGTTGAGCTTTTTGTTGTATCAAAAAAGCTCAGTCTCATTTGACCACAGGAAAAGTTAAAACTAACTGGCCATATTTAAGAAGGTGATGGTATAGCAGAAAAAGCATGAGGTTCATGAGGATCTCTTCACATTTGCCTTACCTGAGTGTCATGTTCTCCCGTATTTCCAGTTTTATGATGTGGATTAAGAGAAATGGCTGCCTGCGTGATATCATTTTTACACTCTGGGGGAATGCAAAGTCATGAGTTACCAAGGAAAAGTTCCTAGACACTTTTATCACTTTAAAAATCATTCACATATTTGTATTTTTTATTTTTATCTTTTATATATATTTTTCGGAGAATTGATAGGATCACCTACAACCCTATGCAATTCAATTCAGTTAATTTATATAGCGCCAATTCACAACAGATGTCATATCAAGGAACTTTACAAGAAAAGTCATTTCAATACAATTATGCAAATATTCTAATCAGTTAAACATTTTTCCATGTAAGGAATCCCAGCAGATTGCATTGAGTCACTGACGTGAGCTTGTGCCCGGAACATGCAGACTCCAGCCACAACAATTCCTCAGTAATCCGTCATACTGAGCAAGCATGTGGCGACAGTGGAGAGTAAGAACTCCCCTTTAACAGGAAGAAACCTCTGGCTGAACCTGGCTCAGTACAAGCGGCCATCTGCCACGACTATCTGGGGTTTGAGAAGACAGATCAGGGACACAGAAAAAACAAAATAACTGATGTAAGAGTAGTTTATATATTAAAGAAAGTAAAAAGTTGGCAACAGGACACGGAGGATGTTCGGTCCCTGGGAGCGTCATCCGAGCTGATGCTCCCCATCCAGCAGGGGGTGCTGCAGCTGAGCAGGATACCAGACCAGGTGAGGCTTCTTTGGAGAGAAAAACACTGAGAGAAAATAACGTTAACATCTGAAATAACAGCAAAAAATACATCTGGAAAGTAGTAGAAGACAAAAGTAGAAGAGTGAAGAAAAGTGGTCAGTCTGTCCATAGTCTAATCCTATAGCAGCATAACTACAAAAATATTTCACATTGAAAAATATGCTTATTTCTTAAATCTACATATTTCTGAATTAGGGATTTTTTTCCACCACTAAGTAAAATAATTAAATTCATGACTGGTTTTCAATGAGAGTACGCTGCTATGACAAACGGATTGAGGTATTTTACACATTTTACTAGTATGTTACTGGAGTGTGAACTGTAAGATGTGGGTTTTTTAATGCCTGGTTCAGTTTTTTTTTTGGTAAATTGCTCAATCATTTTAGGAACTTGGGTACTGTAGAGTCTATAAATGGTCCGAAAAGTATCAATAGCTTTTATCCATGAAGGATACTCACTTAACATACTTCTGGAACTAAAACAGAGAGGTGACCTGTTACTATTTAGCTGTACCCGATCTACCAAAGTCACACATATTGGAAATCCATATAGTGGCTTGATAAAAAAGGGTAAGATATGGTGGTGAATGTAAAAATATCAGCTAGAAGTCTGTTAGAATTGTATGCATTCATCGTGTGCCTTAGTGTTTTTTTTTTTTAACGAATCAAAATCCAGGACAGTAAACAGATAGGAATAGAGCATCAGAGCTTAATCTGAACTGAAGCCACCACATTTTATTTTTTTCTCTGTCTGCTGCCTCCTGTGGCTCTCCGTCAGAGCCATTACACCTCTAATCTGTATCAGTCAGCTCCATCTCCTCAGTCATCCATCAGTTAATCAGCGTTTCCTCTTTGTGTCAGAGAGCTGTGGAGTCTGAATCCTGCTCAGGTTAACCTGCTGTGATCCTAGGAACCTCCTGTAAAATCGTCTACAGCAGGATCCGGAATGTCACATTTAACACAGGATGTTTTTCACAGGATTGAGGAAGACTGGAGATTTTGGGAGGCTGCCCTTTCTTTCATTTTGATTGAGAACTTAAGTTCACATTTTCTGGGTTTTAACTTGGAACAGCCAGCCTGTAACGTTCGTAAACCCTCATCAAATCTGAAACAGAAACATCTTCCTTTTTTAATATTTCAAAAGATCACAGAGTAACTCAGTCAATAAGATCTAGAATACAGATAAATATGACAAAACTCTAATAAATACAACAAATTTTCAATATTTGGTAAATGAATTAAAAAACTGTGTGTCTTATGATTAATGGTAACAATCTCAATACAATATTAACAAGCTGGGGTATTTTCAGTTTACTTTGTCTCAATACATTTGCATGACAAAGCTGAATCACCAACAAGGAAATTAGTTTAGTTTGCTACATTTTGATAATTTTCAAAATTTTTACCCCAATTGTCAGACGAAAGAAAATTGGTTGGGATGTTCGATAACCCAAGAAACAAGCAAGACTCTCTGATGGTGAAGTCCATATTGCATGACCATTGGCTGAGAGGGTGTTGACCAGGAAAGAAATGCATTGCCCAAAATGTTCAGGTGCCTTGGATTAAGCCAAATGCAATGGTTATGTGAGATAAAGGTTAAACTATTTGAGCTCAGTGACCAAAAGGATGTTCGAAGGAGTCAGTGTGAGGCTTTCAAACATAATAAATCAGGGCGACTGTTTAACATGTTGTGGCAACATTATGACGTCGTATTATTTAGAGCTACACAATGTATTGACCTGCTTTTTTCATTAAAATATCCATGTGCACAAAGTACTGATTGGACACAATGTTTAGTCAAAATTATGTTTTAAATGCTACTCATGGTAATTTTGCATGGCAAGTAATGATCATCCCATAGTGACACTAGTGGCAGTAGCGTTGGCAACATTGGTATAAAGAGAATTGAAGCAATTACCCTGGAAAAACCATAATACTTATGGATTCATCAGCCTAATATTCAGCAATCCTATCACAATTACATATTTCCTATTATTCTACTGTTGGTGGTGTTACATTGCTTATAGCAGAACAGCAAGCTTTAACCTCAAATTCTCCCTCTCTGTACTAACTCAGCAGCTAGACGATTGAAACTTGAATATAACAGAGTTTTCCACACAGGGCAGTGATTCAAAAGACATATCCAATCCGGTTTAGAAAGGCAAAAAAAAAAAAAAAGGAAAGATGAAAATGTATGGATTTTAACTGAATATTCCATGCTACAAATAAAGCGATTAAAATGACCTTTACCAATTCTGCCAAGAACAGAGGTCCAATCCCCCCCCAACAAACACAAACAGCTGAATTATGCCCAAAATCCAGTTTATGGCTACAGAAAGCCGGTGGTTGAGGTTAAACCTCCGAAGGTACTTTTAACCAGATATTAGGGAGAATGTATTGCACGCTATCTATACCTTTAAACATGTGTGGACTTAAGGATCCACACATTGGCTTCATCAGGACCCAACTTTCGCTGGATCAGTTTTTAGGCGAGTGTGAAGCGGACGGAAAAAAATCAGCACATCCAAATCCGAGACCGATGTCTTGAGCGGGCAAAATGTAGAGCATTTTCTCCTGTCTGAGTCGCCAAGTGGAGAAGTTCAGGTATCTGAGGCGATTGCTCATGAATGAGGGTGAAATGGAGTGGGTTGATTGGTGCGGCATCTGCAGTGATGGGAACACTATATCGGTCTGTCTTAGTGAAGAGAGAGCTCAGATGATAGGTAACTCGTTCGGTTTATCACTCCATCTATGCTCTTACCGTTCCTAGTTCCTGGGGTAAGAAGCTAAGGTCATTTGGTAGGGTTCAAAGTAGATCCGCTGCTTCTTCAAATCATTAGCCCACATGCCTTAGGATTCCCCCAGAGGAGGTTGCACAAGTACCTGGGGAGAAGGAAGTCTGGTTACCTCTGCTGCAGCCCCCATAATCCAACTCAAGATAAGTGGAAGACAACGGATAGATGGATAAATGGATGGATATAGATTTAAGAAACACCCCCCAAAAAAACAACTTTTTCTTTTCATTAATGATGGGTTGTATCATAATCCAACAAATCAAATGCATGTTTAATTAGCTATGATGGCTGTTTACAAACTGCTGACTGCCAAAGTACTCTGGGACTACGGTCATTTTCATACCTGATAGTCTGGTAGACTCTTTGATTGGGGACAAAAATTATAAGAAACCAAAGATTTTGAGCAACACCTCTCCTGTGGTGGAGCTGAACCAGTAAGCACTGAACTGGGGAATGTAAAGAAATGTGGAGTGGCATTGGATTTCAGAAGTTTTTTGATTGCTCTGTTGTCTTTGGCAAATGTGGCAAACAAATGTGTTGCAGCAATGGGCTCAGCATGAAAGGAACAAGGAATCTTTGCACATCTATTTTGTTTGTATTTGGCCATAATGCCCTGCGCTATGGCACCCATGGGTACCATGGTCACCCATGAGATAATCATATTAGGTGGAACAGACGTTATGTTTTTTGGTCCAAATCAGAACCTCCACAAACCAACCAGACTAATAAGAAACTAGAGTTTGATTAAATTGGACTAAACAGAACTTGTGTGGATGCACCCCAGTATTGCTTTTTATTTGCAGAATATTTCACTGTGAGTGAGCATGCCAAATCATAATTTTGTGCGTAGAGGTGATTCATAATATAGACTATAGGTTTTGGGAAAACCCGCTAAAATTATTGCAGTAAAGTACAGCTAGAGCATCTATCCGTTTGGCCTCACTGGAATTGAATCCTCAACCTTGGCATCCACACTGCTCCCCTTTGTGATTTATACAAGGACACAATGCAGACAGGGAGACAAAATGTGCTCATCCTACCACTATATCTCCACCATCAATTTTAAATTTAACTTTATGTCCACAGCTGTAAATCTGACCTGCCAACCTGAGGGCACTTTCAGTTCCCACACACCTCATTTCAAGGCATGGCTTCATCTCAGATTTACGGAGCTCACCCCAGGCCTGACTTATCCCAGTAATGACTCCACATAATTGAATCAGCTGGGTATTTGGTGAAATACAGTATATATTGACTCCTCTAGGTGGATCCCCATGTGTACCTTATCCCGTCCTTCTTCTTCTCCCCATGGCGCTCTGTCCTTAATAACACCACTGTGTTGTTTTTTGTCATCATGACCAGGAAAGTTAAAATTTGTTTAACTCTCATTCCGAGAAACTTTTGATGTTTTATAACGTCTTTCAGCCCTCCACTCTGTTCCCTGTCTTCCTTCCTCAGTTGTTTCCTTAAAAGCTCCCACGCGTGCACATTTAAAGGCGTAATGATGAGGACTGCTTTCCTTAATGTCCATTTTCCTCCGCACACTGGCAATTAACGCTATCTGTCTCTGCGACTCCTCTCCTCTGTGAGCCTTCCATTTCTGCCCCGCATTAGCCCACTGCCACTTATCCCCATGAGTCATCATGGGGATCCCACTGATGGAGACACACACATAGAGCCGCACAGTAACTGGGGCCCCTACTCCATCAGGCACATGAGCACCAGCAAAAAAACTGCCTCAAGGAATGTCATGCTGTAAGATTTGTCTGTTAACAGTTGGAATGTGCTTTCTA
This sequence comes from Apricaphanius iberus, assembly GCA_028564705.1. Taxonomy (NCBI): domain Eukaryota; kingdom Metazoa; phylum Chordata; class Actinopteri; order Cyprinodontiformes; family Aphaniidae; genus Apricaphanius; species Apricaphanius iberus. The sequence continues at coordinate 1,375,595 of JAPXFQ010002533.1, read as the reverse complement.
AAAATAAACCCATTTGAGGTTAATGTCAAACTAAAAGATTTACTTGGTTAATTTCTTAATACTTCTCAGAGATTTATTGCAGGGTTATGGTAATCTCACTGTATTCACTTCATCTTGATTCTTTTTTTGCTATTGGTAGGTCCTGGATTCGAATCCCAATCCAGGGAGTTTGCATGTTCTCCTTGTGCATGCATAGGATCCATCCAGGTACTCTGGCTTCCTCCCACAAAATCAAAAGCATGACTTTAGGAATTTAATGCTGTTTTAAATTAAGTTCATTTGTATAGCGCCAATTCACAACAGCTGTCATCTCAAGGCACTTTGCTAGAAAAGTCATTTCAATGCAAATATACAAACATTCCAATCATTAAAAAAAAGTTTTCTATTCAAGGGATCCCATCAGATTGTGTTGAGTCATTAATGTGAAGTTGTGCTTTGTACACGCAGGCTTTCCAACCACAGCAATCCTCTCAATCTCTCATGCTGAGCAAGCATGTAGCAACAGTGGAGAGGAAAAACCCTCTTTAGCCGGATGAAACCTCCAGCAGAAGCTGGCTCAATACAAGCGGCCTTCTGCCACAACCTTCTGGGCATTGGAAAAGACAGAGCAGAGACACAAAAATGAACAAAAGGATTGTATGTAAGAGTCATTTCTATATTAAAGAAAGTAAAACGTTGATAACATCAAAGATGTTCAGTCACTGAGAGCTACATCCAAGTCTATGCTCCACATCCAAAAAGGCATTGAGGCTGAGCAGGATACCAGACCGGCTAGAGACAGCTCAGGATAACCTAAGCCATTTCTATTATAAGCTTTATCAAAAAGGAAGTCTTGAAAACAGACAGAGTATCTGCCTCACGGACTAAAACTGGGAGCTGGTTCCACAGGAGAGTAGCCTGGTAACTAGATGGTCCTTAGGTATGAGTGTTAAATGGTCAGTATATCTCTATTGCCTCATTTCCACTATGTTGCACTGTGACGGTCAGTATGCTATATTATCTTTTTATAAAAGCAGCTCATAAATTCTAGGCCACCTTCAGTTGTATGTCCATGGGACAAAGGTCTGGTGCAGTTAGGGTAGAGCTAATGCTGTCTCAAAACATTATCATTTATATAGCCATTTCATTTATACTAGTTCCCTAAGATATTTCTAAACTTTTCACAAGTTTGTCCACAGAAGCAGCTTTACACCCCTACTGTTTAGCTGATTGCCTGGCAGCTTCTGCTGCTGGTTTCCAAGGCCAGATGCATGACGCCACCTTTCTTGGGAGCATAATTTAAGAGTACGGCGACAGCATCAGCAATAATAAAAGATAAAACAGCAACTCTTAAGATCACAGAGAGGAAGACCACACAGGACGATGCAAAAGGATCCAGAGTGAGCCAACACTCATCGAAGGAAGCAGGCAGTGCATGCTGGATGTGTATGTTTATGCTCTTCTTGACAACAGCGAGGCCTCCAGAGGGAGGGGAGTTTGCTGCTCATTTGTGTGTTTGGGAGCTCAGGAGTGCGCACTCACAGCCTTATCTCTCCACTAAGGCTTAATGGGGTAATGGAAACCTCCAGGAGCATTCTGGGAACGCAAAACCAAAGTTAGCGAGAACACAAACCAGAGATGGCCGATATGGATAAATGCTGCAGGATTATAGGATGCGTCCTCTCCTCGATTATGTGACAAAAACTGTAGACTAACAGAAGAGCGGAGAAGAAAGAAGATGCTTGTCTTCATCTACAAGTGAAAGATGTCACCTTGTCGGCTTGATCCTTGTTGTAAAAGTAAAGCTCCATATGTGAAATCTCCTCGTAATCAATGAATGTAAGGTCTCCAACTGAATTCACTCCCTGTAAAAAAAATAGCACTTCCAGATGGGGGACCAGGGGAAGATCATTATCAAGGGAGATTATCCTTGACTTTTTCCATAATGAGACTCTTTTTCTTCCGGAATAGGAGTGTCTGTTTAGAAAAAGCTCTCTCGCAGGAGCTGGGTTCCAAATGACCGGGTTATCGTTCAGCCCCCATCGAACAGAACCCTCTGCGTTGCACAAAATTTTGCTTCACCTCGTTGACCGCTGCAGGCTCATTTCCAACTCAATTTCACAGCTGTTGGAATCGGATGGATTTGACCGTCTCCACTGGGGAAACCACAGTAGTTTCTCCATCAAGTTGGGACCAACTGAGTGGGGAAGGATTTACATTTGGGAAAAGGTACAGAACAAGATATTAACATATTTAACATAGGTCTGAATGAAAAAACATAAACTGCCTGGCCAAAAACAAACAAAAAACTAAGCAAATAGTTTCAAGCTTCCTGTTGGATAATTACAGCATTAGCTATTTTTTCAGTTGGTAACAAGTTTTTTAACCCCAACTGGTGCAATGAGATGCTTCTTATTCCATGAATAACCATGTCGAAAGACACATCTCATGGTAGTGGAAAAGACCCATTAGCCTGGGTGCCAGCCGAACTTACTACCGCCAACAACATGGTCTAGAAGTTCAGTCTGGTATTCCTCGTTGAGGAGCAATTATGCCCGAACAAGATGTGTTCGGACCAATCAAATCGGACATACGATGATTGACAGGTGAACAACAGTAACGTAATCAACCACGTCACCAAAGAGCGCCTGGGTTTAATTTGTTTACAACAACTATGGCTGAGACCTGAGATGTGTGGATTCTGCCATCGAGTCCGTTCTAGAAGATAACAGCGAATTCATTTTAGAAGAGGAATAAAAAAAAAAAGGAACAGATAACATCCATTACTCTGCAGAGCTACATCACATACTTCCGTTGCTCTGATTGGTTATAGGTCTATCCAATTGAGTGCAGAGGCATTTTTTATCTTGTTTGGTTAAAACACGCTCCATAATCACAGCCCAATGGAGCAGTATCAGACTCACATTCTGATTAGAATTGAGTATGGCTACGTCAGGCTAGGGACCCATCATGTTTGGGGAAGAAATGTGTCTGGAAAGAGATCCCGAATGACTGTGATCAGTGAGTTGTGATCAAATTGAAGAAAAACCAATAATAGAACTCTGCGCTTGGTTTAATAGTGAAAGTAAGAGCATTTCCACGCTCAAACCATTGGGACTAAACAGCTGTGTTGCCACAACAAAACCACTAATCAGTGAGCCAAACCAGTAAAAAAGCATTCAATTTGCTAGGGAGCGTAAAGATTGGACTGTGGAGCAGTGGAAGATGGTCATATGGCTGATAAGTCCAGATTTACCCTGTTTTAGAGTGATGGGCGTATCAAGGAAAGAAGAGAGGCAGACGAAAAGATGCAATCAACATACCAAGTGCCAACCGTTCTAGCCTGTGGGGCCAGCACCATGATCTGGGGTTGCCACAGTTTGTCAGATCTAGGTTTAGCAACAGTTTGTGGTCAAAGAAAGAGGTCTGCTGACTACACGAATGTACTGAATGACCAGGTTATTCCATCAATGTTTTGTTTTTTTCTTCCCTAATGGCACGGGCATATTCCAAGATGACAATACCAGGAAGATCTTAGTGAAAAATGAATGCATCACTGAATGGAAATAAATCTTGTGACATTGCAGAAGCTTATCGAAACAAAGCCACGAGAACGTACTCAAAGCACAATATATTTTGCGGTGGCTTTTTTTTTTTTTTTTTTGCCATGCAGTATTTAGGCAGGCAGCTTTTATGATGGGTTAGCATAAGGAAGTGCCCAATAAAGGGTGGAAAGTAAAACTATACAGTTCAATTAAAAAAAACTTTATTGATCCCAGAGGAAAATTAGGTGTTGTTGTATCTCATACTACTTTGTTCTTTATGGAGTAGTTGTTAACGCTGATAGCTGTGGGCAGGAAGGATCACCTGTAGCTGTTCACATCCACGTTACGAGGGTTGTTAACCTTGTTAATCTATCTCTCTGTCTATCCAGACCAGCATAATCTAGCAGTGCCATTCTGTACCAACTGAAGGTGGTTAAGGGATGATTTATTAGTGCCCATTAAGGCAGGTGCTACAATAGTCAAGGCAATAAGTGATTAAAGTATGGACAACAGTTTCAAGCTGGCACTTACCCTTGATGAATTTGTGTTTGGAAATTTGCCTTAGTTGAAGAAAGCAGGATTTTACCATAGAGTTTCCGAACATCAATAGTTTTTAATCGAGGTTTACAACTGTTTATCTAAGGGAAGAAGCCAAAAAAAAATTAAGAAATATGAATATGAATTTTTAGACCGGAGGGGATGTAGACTTGTCAGTCATCTGCGTACAGGGGATACTGAACACCATACTTTTCTTTTTTAATGAGGCTGAGCGGTAGTAAATACAGCGAAAAAAGAGTTAAAATTAGAACAACATGAGTTCAGTACCTTTTATTCCTATGCAGTGTTCCAAGTCAATGGATAAGAAGATCAGAACCTATTGTGTCAAATGCAGATTAGATATCGGAGAGAAACAGAAGAGCCCCAGAACCAGAATCAAGGGTGGTTAAAAAATTGTTAAAAACACAGAGGAGAGTTGATTCAGTACCATCGTTTTTTCTAAAACATAAAAGTGTCGAAGAGATTTTGATCATTAAGGTGGGCAAGGATTTGATTGTTATTCTAGAACCTTAGCAAGAAATGGAAGTTTTGAAATGGGGCGAAACTTGGACAGAACAGATGTGTCACGGTTGGGTTTTTGTTAGTAGTGGTTGGACTACTGCATGTTTGATATATAGTAATATAAAAGTTATGGGCCAGCCAAAGAGCACACCAGTCAAGCATTGTGATGGCAGCAATATGCTGTGGGGATGCTTTTCTTTAACTACAGTTGGGGGATTTAAAAAAGCATATTTACCCTGTAAAAAATTACTTACTCGGTGTTTCAGCAGGTTTGTTGGTTTCTGTAAATGTTCTTCAGATAAGGAAAGGAGAAAATCTGAAAGCTCCTTCTCCATGTTTGTTTCTGACACTGGAGTTGGAGAGTAAACTTATACCACAAGATGTGAGTGGTCTGGGAGGTTAATAAGACTACAGATCAAATTCATTCAGTGATTTATAAACCAACAAAACTATTTGAAAGTATATTCTCTCAGGAACAGGAAAGCCACTGTAAGGAATTCAGAACTGGGTTGATACACTGTACGTTCCTAGTTTTAGTGAGGAATTAAGAAGCAGTGTTCTGGATCATCCGACTGACTTTTTGGGCAGACCTGTGAAGATAATGTTGTAGTAATATATCCGACCACAGATAAAAGCACGAATGAGTTTTTCTTGGTCTTGTTGGGACATTGGTCCTTTATTCTAGGACATGTGTCTCTAGGTGATACACGGCTCACTTTGTAATTGTCTTTATAGTTGATGCTTTCTGGCCTTTTTGTATTCCTCACAGACTATTTTTAGACCTCATGAGTTTGGGATTTCTAATCAAATGTTAGATCAATGTAAAGACGAGGCAGTTATCTTGCTTGTGTAAATTATGATGAATACACATACTATTGATTCACATCTAAATGAGGTCTTTTTATGGTTATAGAATTTAAATAAGGTCTATCGCTCCCTGGTTACTCAGTAGAATGGCCTAGTCAAAACCCACACTTAAAAGAACTTGAGAGTGAGTTGCATTACTTCAAATTACTTATTGCAAAGAAACGATCAGTTTCCAGCTGTGCAAAGCTGAAAGAGATCCCCAAATTACTTGTAGCTGCCATTCACACCGACTGTGGTTTATGTGCAGCAATGAATTTTCAGAGATACTTTGCAAAACACCAACAACTTTAAAAGGTTTAAAGATGCACTTGTAAAAATAACGAGAACGATCATACACTGTGAACTGATATCCCTTTCGTCCCTTTTGACCCTCCAAGGATAGCGGACGGATAATGGATGGCCCACGTCTCACTCCTTGTGTAGCTCTTGTCATTTTTTAACCGGATGGAAATCAATATGCAGCATTTGGAAAAAAAAACAGAGTTGATGCGAAATCGTTATGGTGCTCCACATCTGGATCCGCACCGCAGAATGCTGTGATTGCCTCCATGTTTTTTGTCTTTGGAAGCCGTAAGGGATCCGGGTCGCATTCGTTCAGCACTCCATGTGAATCAGGTGTAAAATATGCTGAAAAACATTAATGATTTTCCTTCCACTGCCACAACTTAAGCAGTGGCCTACTTGTCTGTCTTTGCCCAGTTTATCCCAAGACTATGTAACAGTGATCAGAAATTGCTCATTTTTGTCTCAAAAATCAGTTTTCTTGTCACAGCATACTTGCATGGAAATGTTTGAAGCTGTTTTTGGCTGTTTTTCAGATTGTGAGACCTGTTCCAAAGTGATCCTGAAGTGAGAATAGCTTCGAAGAAGTATGCTAGATAGCAGCGTGGGCATTTGTAACACATGAAGAAACAGTTGGGCTGTGAAAACTGAAAAAAGGGCAGGCCGAACAAACAGGATGACTGTGTCCACCTCTCCTCTGTCGATGCTTTAGTAAGACCTCTATAAGCTACAATCCTTTTTTTTCTTTAGTGGGGTGGTCACCCTCCTTTATCTCCTGCCCTCCAGAGGAGCACCCATTCACTCTGCCTCTTCTGATTTAATTGTACAGTTCAGGATGACTGACTTTCACCTTCCACATCCAGCACATCCAATCTCCATTCAGTTCTCTCCTTTACCCGGAAGGGGGAAGGAGGAGGACACAGAAGTGCAGGTCCCAAGCTTTTATTGCATTATAATGTAGTGGTTTTGCTAGAATTGGAGGTAAAGTAGTGTTAGAATAGAGACACTGACAAAAAAAGACAAGGTGTACAAAAACAAAAAGAGGTGGAAATGATTGGGCTCTTGAGAGGAGGTGAAAAATGGACGTAGAAAAAGATAATTGACTCCCAACTTACCTCATCAACACTGAGAGAAATACATAGATGACTCTTAACTAAATAAGGAATGAGAGCGCAGAATGAAACAGACCCGGACATTAAGAGTGCAAGAATGGATTTCTTCTCCAATCCTCATTATTCAGGGTGCTTTCAAAATGTCAGCTGGAGCAGGAAGAAAGAGGAAGGAAGAGTCACAAGTCTTGTCTTGGAGAACTCCTTGTTGCTGCCTAATTGCTCACAGAATCGACCAAAACCAGGCTGTCGTCTAACAGAAAGTCGAGCCCTGAGCCACTAGCAAGCCCAATTTGATCATCCCAAACATGACAACTACTGAAGTCCCTCTCCTCCACCATTCGACATAAATCGAGCGGTTGCCATCTGGTTTCTGTCATCCACTTTTTGGGAACTTGCCATAAGCTTCCCATTTGTTTTCTGAACAAATGTAGGATAAGTGAATGGATGAGGCTGCTATTTATTTATAGCAGAATGCATAACTAACTAAGTAGGACAGTTCAGGAACAGCAGAAACTTGAAAGCAGAAAGTTGAATTGTCTACTGTGGAAAGTAAAAGGTTTCTCTTGCTACACTTGCTTACTTTTTTCCCCACTGATTTGGTTCTAGTGCTAGTTTGGTGCAGAGCCTTGAAACACCATATTAGGTTTTCCACCTCCAAAGCATCTGTTTCTTGATTCCAATCACCAAGACCATGTTATGTTCACATCTTGCAGCACAGGGGTCCCCAACCTTTTTTTTGTTTTTTCGCCACTGACCCGGTTTATATCGGACATTATTTTCCCAGATTTATGCAAAAAATTTTAACAAAGACCGGCATCTAATAATATCTAAATGAAATCTATTGCGTATTGTGTCCCCATAACATGGTGGCATCAACATAACATGAGTAACATTCGCTCTTGACCTTAATGCTCTCTTCCTTCTATTGTAACATTTAAACATGCCTTTAAAATAACATTTACCACAAAAACAAATTTAAACTGAATTAATATATGCATTGCCAAATTAGAAAGACTTTTGCCGCATTATATGTAGAGCTAGGTAAATTGCCTGGTGCGATAGATCCATATTTTAGGTAGTATTGTCTACTGAATGTACACAGGTTCTTTTCTGGAAGTCATAGGCTCTTATTAGGTCTATTCACTGGACTTTTTCCTCCTCGCAAAGATGCTTTTTGTTGACCTGTGTTTTTAATCTTTTTGCTAGCTTGCGGGATTGTTGTCGCTGTAACGTATCACGTGACTGGTGCAAGCGTCGTGCCATGAGTCAAGATTGAGTTCTAGCCATATAAAAGAGAGCGAATCCAGCCATTATTCAAAATAAATCATAGTTAAGACTCCGATCATACACCCTTCACTGAGGCTGCTCATAACCAGTTACATTTACTTAAGTAACCTTTTTTAAAGTTTACTTTTAGAGTAGTTTTACTAGACTGTACTTTTTTTTACTTTTTCTTGAGTAATACTTTAAAGAAGTATCGCTACTCTTACTTGGTTAAAGTTTCTATTAATTCCACTTATAATGAGTAACTTTAATGAATGAAACTGAATGTCTGTTTCACAAAAAAATGCAAGAGACTCAGACATACAGTTCATGTTGAAGCAAGACCTTTTGTTTGTACACAAGCTTCATCATTTTAACATTATTTTCCATTTGCTGTGGCTTTTGTGACATTTGGGGTCAAGTGGGGGTATCTCACTCTGGTCTAACATATATACATTATCTACTTTAGGTCTTGGTTTCATTGGTTTTAATAAAAAAATTTAAAAACGATTTGGTAACATTTTTCCTCTTGTCAATGTATGTTACAATTATCCCATGTATTTCTATTTATTTGAATCAGAAATTGCACATAACTTGATATTGTTGTCCACTTGCATTATTTATAAATATTAAGTTGTATGCTATGATCTCAGAACAAATAGGTCTACTGAAGTATTGAATACTTGAGAATCCTTTTTACCAAATGCTTATATACCATTGAGTTATTTATTTTTTTGATTGACTACTTTGTTCTTTAGCTGGAATAAAAATATGTTGAAGTATTGCTGTTTTTATTTGAGTACAATTTCTGGCTACTCTACCCACCTTGCCCTGCTTCAGGGTAAAAACAGCTGGTTCTTTGAAAGAACCATCTAAGTGCTACTGCCACCAGCACTGAACTGGGACTGGTTCTTTTTTGGTGGAAGGACCCTAATAAAGTCTTTTATTTAAATCATACCGGATAGGTAGTGGCTGGAACTGATGTGTGTACTTCAGCCTGGGGTAGTTTTTCAGTAGTGTGGATGCTTGGAAAACAAAACTGTTACAGCCATAAATGCCACGGATTACTTTCACCCTTCAGGATGGGACAAGTTAGCCACAAGTTTGTATTTTTAACACTCCAAAATTCCTTTGATTTCACAATGCGAATGTTTGAAAGCTCTTGTGTTCCGAACATGAAAGACTTAATTGGTGAACCACAAACGGCAAGCAGATGCAAAGAGAAGGAACTTGTATTGCAGCTTTATGACGCAACTGTTTTATAAAAGCGGCTCTTATGAACTCTTGTCTGTTTCCCACTGCTAATTCAGAGAGGCCAAACAGTGGCTGCTCAATGCTGTTTCAGAAGTTGAGGGCACAGAACAAATTGTTGTGTACTAACGCATTCACAAAGAGAGTCTGTTCTTGAGGGCTGTGCAGCATTAGGAAACACTTGTCTTACCATCGCTATATTTGTTGTCACATGTTTCCACATTAGAGGCCTCCACAAAGATGCCCTTTTTTTGCGCTAATATTTTTACAACTGCTCTGTGAAAATGATTATTATATTGTTTAAAATGGCAAGAAGTCATTACTTTTGAACAAAGTTTAGACTCCATATCTGGAACATTGGAAAAAACTTGTATTACTTTTGTGATTAAACTAATTTGAACCAGATCTGCCTTGAACAGGCTGTGTGAAGTAGCCTGGTGTGCTGCTGTTGACCACTTTCTCCTTTTATTTAACCTGTTTGCTCCTCAATAAACTACATAAAGCCAACTCCCCCAAGTCCCCTTTCATTATTATGCAAATGAGAGTAATCCACACTATCTTGCTTTGTTGTAAATACATTTCTTAGTAATTAGGAAAGCAATTATTGGCAAAGCTGCCCGAGTAACTGTAACCAAAAAGGAAAATAAAGAGAGGGTGAAAGTTTGAGAGATAAACAGATAAATTTAACGTTTCTGAAAGCCAGAGATAAAATCAAAAAGAAAACAAATGAATTACAGGGAGATATTTAAAAATAATTAATTAATTTACAATTTAGTACATTAGGTGATTCATTCATTTTAAGGGCAGCTTGTTTGATTAGAGGCATTTTGATTGACAGTCAAGACCAGAATCTCTTGGCTGATTTTCCATGTTCTGTTTTTGGAATTCTTTAACCTGCTGATAATGTTTTATCTGATTGTGATTTATCTCTCAAAACTACAAAATGGAAAGATACAACACAATTTAATATACTAAACATATTTTATTGCAACCATCCTGCCATGCTCAGTCAAATATTTATTTTTGGAGCTGAGGCAAAGTAAGAGACAAGACTTTACCATTTTATAACAAGATGACATCTTTAGGGAGTTGTCCGTTTATACGATTATTAGCATTATACAATTAGTGTTAGCCTCATTAGCATTGCTAACAGTAGTATCTCTGTATATTTCATGAATAAGTACTTCCTGAGCCTGGAAAGGACTAGCGACCTTTTCAGGGTGTACAGAGGTTCTTCAAAGTAATCACAAATCAGAAGATCAGCTTTAAATGTATTGGTAATTGCTGATCAAGCTAAAAGCTGTGCATCTGCTGAGTTGTTGGTGCTTTCCTAATTTTTGAGTCTTGTTTTAAGAGGCTTTGACTGAATTCTCTATGTTAGAATGAAACATGCCAATATTGGTGAAAGTACTGATTTATGTGGAAGGAGCCACTTTGTGTTGTGGCAATACTTTATCACATGGAGATGTCATCCATCACAACCAAACTTTGAGAAGCGGCAGTACCACCAATAAAATATTGAAAAGGAGATGAGTCAAGGTATGATGGTGTCTTTATAGCAGTAAGTGCAAGTTTATGCAAATTAGTTCTCTAACATAACATAACATTTTAAAGGTGCAATCTGTAAGGACAACATCAACATCAATTTGAGAACTACAGTCCGTGTAGGGTCCACTCTGAGCCACTCACCCCCCACCCTTCATGAGTTTCATGCTGGGTTGACAGTTACGGATTAGAGCCTAAAGATTCACGATGACAAGCAAAGATGCGTCATACACTGTAAGGTGAAAGGCAGGATATATTTCAGTGCAATTTCGATTAGCAGGCAATGGAAAAAACGTAGCTTGAGATATTGTTTTTCCTAATTTACTGCTAGCATTGTTAACTCAATGTAAACTTCTAGCCTGGGCCCCGTTTCAGAAAGCAGTTTTGACTAACTCTAAATCAAAACTTGAACTCTAGGTTGGCAAACTCTTAGTTGTCAAACTCAGAGTTTTCTGTTTCAGATGTTAAGAATTTTTCGTTCAACTCTGAGTAAAAGTTAGTTAGTTCATTCATGAGGATTTAAAAAGCCCTCATCAATGGGACACAGATAACATGATTCAACATGGCAAAGAGTGAAAAACAGATTTGGTCTCCCCACTTCTCCCTAGTGGATTTGGATATATTAATGGCTGCATATGTAGAAGATGAGTATATTTTAAAGAAAATGTGTCTGTGTGCCATTGACAATCCCACTCCATGTTAATAGCAGTTTAAGCTTGTGGGTAGTTTGATCCAGTCTGTTATGACAGCAAAAGCTCATGGGCAATTGTATAAATATCTCAAATATGACTGTTTGTGGTCCTAAAAAGTGTGCAAAAGTAAATATGTGCTCAAATATACAGGTTATATAGGTTATTCAAATTAATAGCATATGTTAGATGTGATGGCCATCCATTCTTCTACAGTTATCTGTAATTGGCTGCAAGTGGCTCTGATTCATCTGATTATCAACAATCAATCTATTCTAAGGAGACTCCGAGTCAGAAAAATTGTGACGGGACATGTTAAGGATTAAAAAAAGAAAACATTAGGTGTGGCACTTGTCTGGTTAATAATCAGCTGACTAATCTTCTTCTACCAGTTACCGATAGTGTAATCTGCCTTGTGGAGTCCTCTACTTTAACAGCCTTCAATGCTGTTGTATGTAGCTACACTTAAAAGTCCAAAGAGTTTTTATTATAGGTAGAATATAATATGATAACCCTCTCCTGAAAGAGAATTCTGCGGAGAATATCAACAGGCTCTTAAAGAAATGGACACACCATATCTGGGACTGATTTGAATATATGGCAACCTCGCAGGCTCACATGCGATTGACTCTGGAATCAGGAGTTTTGGAGGCGGGACAGATTGTAAACAATGACTAATTCCGTGTGTGGCCTTTTCAAAATGATAAAAACTTGCAATCAGTCAGCCACCTGAGAAGGAAATCTGTTTTAATGTAGCCTTGCTTCTAGCATGACATTAGACTGTTGGGTGATTATTTCACTGCAAAATTCATTCGTATTTCATCTTTAAATTGGATTTCATGGAAGTCGTCCTAAAATTGTGGGCATAATTTCCAGTGAGCAAGACATTTTGTATGCTCTCCATTACTTAATGAAATCTGAAAGCACGCTAATGTAGAAGTGCAGCCTTGAGTAAGCAGTCTCAGTAGATATGGCATTGCTGTCTGTGCGGCCTTTAGACCAAAGAGGTGGCTTAAAACAGTTCCTTCCTGCTTAAAAAAGGCATTGCATAAAAGGCTATATTCAGTGATAATAAAGAATGTATTATGTATGTATAATATCAGTTCCATTGAGTCAAAAACATTGAGTTTGTGTCTGTTGAGGTTCATATGAAAAGTTAAAAGGGGAACTTTCTGGGCTGCAGGGGAACCGGTGAGCTAAAGTTGAAATGGTCAGAGGTGGTGAAACAAGCAATCAGCTTCTGTTGTCTGTCTCAGATATGAATCCTGAAATATTGCTCTCCGGTAGGGTGGTAGAAGTAAAGCAAAGGTTTGCATGGCATTTGTTTTCCCAAACAAACACGTGTGACATTGACATGGGGTTTTATCTCTCAAACAAATACTGTGGTGGCTTGCTAGGTAGTATCCTATATCATACTCCATCACCTGTTATTGTAATTATTAGTTTTTTCCTTTCAGTTCTTTTTATTTATATTTCTGTCGTTCTACAATTTAAACTCCACTCTTCAGAGGCCAGCAACCCTGGCTCTACACACGTGCAATAAATTGCTGGAATGTCTTGTCTGCATGAAACTAAGATCCACAGGTTTTGTACTAAGTATTTAATTCCGGTGTGTTGAAGCAGAGACAGATCTAGAGGACTTATCAGGTGCCAAATAGCAGAATTTCCAACTTTGTGAGTTGACAATCATTCGCCAGCATGCAAATCTCTCAGTCCCCTTATATATTTCTTCAGTTTATCTTTTTTTTTATCCTACATGTTTCCGTTCAAAAATTTTATGAGAAGATAATTAAATATTAGCCACGAAAAAATAGCACCCTTTTTAAAACCGATATGATACAAATTCTTGGATCTGAGTACTTGATTTTTCTGTGTGTGTGTGTCCTCTACCACAGGCCTGGGGGTTTGAGGGTCCTCCTCAGTATCTTTGCTGTTCCAAGTACTCACCTTTTCTCGACATGTCTGAGGTTGTTCCAGGGACCTGCTGAAGCCAATCCTCCAGTCTGGGGGTCACTGCCCCGATTACTCCGATAACCATGGCTACTACTGTTACCTTCACCTTCCAAGCCTTCTCTAGCTCCTCTCTGAGCCCGTGCTATTTCTCATGTTCCTTCTTTTTGATGTTACCATCACTTGGTTTTGTCAAATCCACCGCAACGACTTTCCTCTGCTCTTTATCAACCACCACAGTGTTGGTAGGTTCTCTGTTACCATCTTACCTGTCTGTATCTGGAAGTCCCACAGGATCTTACCTGGCTCATTCTTCACCACCTTTGGAGGTGTTTCCCACTATGACCTTGGGGTTTCCATCCCATACTCCGCACAGATGATTCTGTATACTATGCCAGCCCCTTGGTTATGACGTTCCATGTATGCTTTCCCTGCCAGAATTTACACCCTGCTGTTATGTGCCGGATTGTCTCCGATGACTCTTTGCACAGCCTACACCTTGGTTCTTCTCCGGTGTGGTAGATCTGGGCCTCTATCGATCTGGTGCTTAAAGCCTGCTCCTGTGCTGCCAGGATGAGTGCCTCTGTGGTGTCCTGTAGGCCAGCCCTCTCTAGCCATTCGTAGGATTTCTTGAGATCCGCCACTTTAGTTATGTTCCGGTAGTACATCCCATGTAGGGGCTTGTCCTCCCATGATGCTTCCTCCTCCAGCACCTCCTCATCTTGGCATTGTTTCAGGCATTCAGTAAGTACGTCATCCATTGAAGCCTTGTCCTTGATGTACTGATGGAGCTTCGATGTTTCATCCTGGATAGTGACTGTCACGCTGATCAGTCCTCAGCCTCCTTCCTTACGGCTTTTGTACAGTCTCAGGGTGCTGGATTGGGATGGAACCCACCATGCATGATTAGGAGCTTTTGTGTCTTAACATCTGTGGTCTGTATCACATCCTTTGGCCATCTTATTATTCCATTGAGCGAGCTTCTTAGGACTTGCCTCACTCTTTGGAGGTATTTGGCTGTTGCTGCTTCCCTCTGTGCTTGTTCGAGGTAGCCATTTGCCTTTGGTATTCCCAGGTACTTGTAACTGTCCTCAATATCTATATATATTGATCCATGTGTGGGGACCGAGTCATAGGCTTTCTTGTAATCAATCCAGGCAGTGCAGAGGTTGGTCTTTTGGAATTTGCAGTCTAGCCAAGGCTTGGAGTCTTTTTTTTCTCAGTTTCGAGTGCTTCAGGAATGGACAACTGGCTGTACCTCTTCGGTATTGGCAGTGTTGGGGAGAATACTTTGTAAATGTATCTAATTACAGAAAACTGAATACCTGCTTTAAAATGTATTTTGTAACGTATTCCGTTACTTTGATGAATCCTGGTACTGTATTCTAAATACTTGGAATACTTCCCCTTAAAAACTGCATTTAAGTCTATTAAATGTCACAAAAAATGTGCTGGTAGCTACTCCTGCAGGAAAACAGAGGGCATTTATTAATTAATATTAAACATTATTAATATTAAACAGTACTGACTGGGAAAAAATTAAGTATTTAATTATGTTTGGCACAACACTGCTACCTCTCAGTGATCTAAAACCAAACAAACTAGTTTTTAGCAGTAATATCTCTTTACATTTTATAAAATTTTATATTTAGTCATTTGAAATGAAGTTTAGCTGTTTATCAGACAAAGCTAATTAGACTATTTGCGGCTTTTATTTATAAATATGCAAATTATTGTTAATTGACATTTATTGCACTCCAAATGGAAAGCTTTTATCCTTGTAGCCATAATTTTCGGGAAACCCATCATAACAACATATAATCAAGCTAACGTCATGTCAGATACAACCACTGTAACTGCGAAAAATAACCTAACTAACACAATATATGCCCAGTGGTAGAGAATTTTGTTTTGTATTTGTACATCGTTGCAGTGTCTTTAATTTTTTTGTGACTTGTACATACCTTTTACGCTGGGCAGGCGGATGCTTTGTTTGTGGTTTGCTGTTGACATTGTTGATGTGCGACGCTGTAGTTTCTTGAGACCTGCCAGCAAAACTTTACACAAAAATGTAAGAATTTTCCCACATGGATCATCACTAACCTTTGCAAAAATATTTTAGTTGGTAATACGAATATGCCGCTTCATTAATTGATACTGAATTACATCTGCTCCAGCAATCACTTGAGTTTGCCTGCATTGTTTACAGTTTGACACCAGAAGCATTGCGGTGCGACTCTATGACTAGTGTTGCCAGATTTGATCTTTTCCCCCGTTTTAACCACCATGGCTTTAGTCGGGCTTTTGTCAGGAATGCCCAAATGAAATCTAGCATCACTTGAAAAAACATGAACTGCAAGAGAGCACCATTGAATGCATCATTTCCTTCACTGCTAGTAGGTTTGGCTGCGGTTGTGGCTCCAACGCCCCCAGCTCCTGGTCTGAATCCATACTCATGTTAATGTTGGTGCTTGTAGATCGGTTGTTATGATGATTTTATTTTGGGTTTGGGAAGGGTGGGGTTTGGGGGGTCATTTTAACCTGTAAAGCACTTTGAGAAGCTTTTGTAGTTGGAAAAGCGCTTTATAAATAAAGTTTGATTGATTGATTGATTGATTTCTTTTCACCTCTCTGGGACTCTGTCAATTGGCTAACTTCTCTCCAAGCTACCTTGACGTTAGCCTGCAACCGTCTGCACTTTAAACAAAAATATAATTTTGGTGTGGTGTAGTCAAAGTGTGGAACTAAATCTGATTAAATTACTCTGGAATGAATCTAAACAAACGGCTCAGGTTTGAGAATCCTCTAATGTGGCCTAATGAAAACAATTGTGCACAGGAGGGGGTCATAATTCATCCATTGTGATGTAAACAACACTATCTTTGTCTGTTATTACATCTCTGAAACATTTCACCCTGACAAAAATAAAAAAATATAAGAAATCTGTGGAGGGGGATTCACTTTTGTCTCAGGACTGTATGTTGGGGGATGTCTGTTCGGTTCTGTGATATGAACACCTTCAGTATGTATTTCATTGTCCTTTATGTCTGAACTATTACTGTATATGTTACAGTCACCAATGATTGCCAGTCTTTCAAAGTTAAATTGATAATGAAACTGAAGTCTAACTTATAAGTGGAGAAACTGAAACCCTAAAATCTGTCTAGGTTAAACAGACGTCCAATAGCACAAAGACTATTTCTGATCACGCCGCAGTCTTTTTGAAATCCTACTTTTGTGAAATAATTTTTAATCTAGATGGAAATTAGGTTCAGTCCATTTCAAATTTTAAAATGTTTCCCTACTGTTACAAAACCTTTCTGCTTTAACTAATGGGGCTCTTTCTTTTTTTCTTTCTATGCAGCTGCATAGCGGAAGTTCTGATTGCCTATGATCCAGTAAATCAAATGCTCCTTATGCATATATGTATTGAATGTAGCTTTGATTATATTGGCATTTGCCTCCCTTTTTAATTAAATAATTAGTTTAGTTAGTTAGACAATGTTAGACTGAGAAAGCTACAGTTGTCATAGTGTCTGATTTTCATATTGTTGTACCAAATCACTGCTCTCCAGCAGACGTGTTTAAGCAGCTCAGGGTTTTTATTGCCAGGATAGCCACTCAGACATCCATATTTTGACATTTACACTGCGCCATTGGGTATTGATGGCCAGACCACTGAGGAGCTAAATGGTAATGTCCCACAGTAACCTTTGGATAGCCAGCTGGTAAATATAGAAAACCAACACACACAGCAAACCTCCTACACTTGTTTTCTTTTTTCTTCTCGTTCTCTTTATTCCTTTCAAACCTCCATGTTGTTTTTCAATTGGATTGATACAGTATATAACAGTTTGGTTTGTATTCTGGCACACTTAACCTCAAGTCTTTGATCTAAAAAAACTTTACGACAATCTCTTCTTTTAGACCTGTCCACATACATGCATGCATATTACTAAAACATCTGTTCAAGATGGCTTGTGATTCCCAAACTTCTTTTTTTCTTGATTTTTGGTCTTCCTTGCAGTAATTCTATATATTATAAATTTTTTCTGAGTTTCTCACCAGGCAAAACGCCAGATTTATGTGTAGCCCCGCCCCGTGTCAAGTCTGCACATCGATTGGAAACCGCTCCAATACAAAAGGCCTGAAAAAGAAAGAGGGCCATCCCGTATAATATTTTGTGATGATTGGTGGACGAGCCAGCAAGTGTCAGCCTACTGTGATTTGTCTTTAGCCAATCACAGTAACCACTTACAGTAGTAGCAGTTTAAAAGTTCTCATTCAGAGTAAACGCCGGACGAATGGCGTGCCCTTTCCAGCCCATTAACAGCAGAGTTCCCTCCAAATCCCAGTGGCCGGAGTGGCCTCCCTCTTTCTCGTGGGAGTGTGAAAGTTTTACTGCAACTCCACCCATTATTTGAAATACAGAGTATGACCAGGAGATGGCGCTTCTCTCACAGAATTCTCATCGACATGATGTTATTATCAGTATGCACGTCCACTGCAGAAAAACCATTTTGGATGTAACAACACAAACTGCTCACTTTTTTGTAATTAACCTGCTTCTTCTATTGTCAAAGTTTATCATAGGCTCCATAAACTTAAGTTCTCCTAACACAGGCCAAACTTCACCAAATGAGTTCTGTAAAATATTATAACAAGTAGCCTTAAACGTTATATTTGTAAACAATTTGATTTATTTCTATGAACCTAAAGTATATCTTTTTTTTAAACCTAATGTACTTTCCTTTAATTTTGTGATAAACTCGTGGTTTTTTATGTTATTGTTGTTGGATGAAAATGACAGAGTTCCACAACGCAAAACAACGTAATAGCCTATTTATAATATTTATGCAATCACATGACTATTCGGCTCACCACGGAATGTTTGCAACACCAGAATAGACATGGTTACATACTGTAGCGATGGGGAGCAAAGCTTGGTGGGGGGATGCTTGAAGATGGTAATGAGTTACACAACGCAAAAACAACGTAATAGCGTATTTATCATATTTATCAATTTATATATTTTATAATAAATTCTTAATTACGTTGTTGTGTATATTATATATTAATATAATCATATAACAACTCACAATAACAACAGAATAGACATGGTTACATGCTGTAGGGATGGTCACGAAAGCTTGGTGGGGGGATGCTTGGAGATGGTAATGTTCTTTAGGAGGTGTGAATGATCTGGAGTCTATGGTGTGTTGTTAAGTTGGGGGATGCATTCAGGATGATCATCAGCGAGTACAATAGGTTACCCAGACAGTGTTGTGTGACTATTATATGTGTGAATGTGTAAGCCCTGTTCAGAAAATTTCTGCCTTTTAGGCCCAACGTTACATTACAAGTTCCTAAAATCTTACAAAAGTATATATATCCATCCATTTTCTTAACCGCTTAATCCTTCATGGGTCGCGGGGGTGCTGGTGCCTATCTCCAGCTGTCAACGGGCGAGACGCGGGGTACACCCTGGACAGGTTGCCAGTCCATCACAGGGCAGGACAAACAACCATGCACACACTCACACCTAAGGACAATTTACAGTGATCAATTAACCTGACAGTCATGTTTTTGGACTGTGGGAGGAAGCCGGAGTACCCGGAGGGAACCCACGCATGCACGGGGAGAACATGCAAACTCCATGCAGAAAGACCCTGGGCCGGGATACGAACCCACAACCTTCTTGCTGCAAGGCAACAGTGCTAACCACTGCGCCACCGTGCAGCCTATATATATATATATAGCGGCAAAATTATTTTTAGACTTTGATATATCCTTTCAATCCTATGAACAGTCAACGTTTCATCTAGTAAGAAAGCAGAGGCTGTGTCCGAATCCAGCGGCTGGATCCTTCGAAGGACCCGGTCTACTCGGTCTACATGGGCTGGGTCCTTCGTGGACACGGTAGACCGGATGTTAACGGCTGTGAATTTGGACGGTCTAGCCTTCAGTTGAATTCCCGCCCCCACTTTGCCGAACGTCCTGTCTCCTAGCAACCGCGATCACGCTAAACCAGCTGGTAAAGCAAGAAATATTTCCCAGTATTTTACTCACCTGTTGCAAATATACATACAGTAGGTTTATTTTTTTCTCTCAATTTTTTTTTCCGGCAAGGGATTCATTTCTCCTGCAGATACAACTCCTCCTGAATTTTCCTCATAAGATAGAAAATAAATACCAGAGGAACGTGACAACTGTATTGATTTAAGAATGCAGAACTATAGTTTTCACAGCAGATCACAGGTTCTGTGTTGTATGAGGCTCAATAAGAGTCCTCTAGCATAAGCTGTGTAACTGGATTTAATCTTCAACCTCCAAGCCAACGTGCCCCGATTTTCACTCGGTAAAGAGGTAATAATTTCTCCTAAGAGGAGTTAACTTTTTACTTAATTTACCAAAGCAGAAAGTGGCTGCGTAAAGATGAAGAAACTTTTACACTACCATACAAGCTCGTTTACGATTGATGCTTTACAAAAAAATATTAAAATACATGTCTAAGCCAAGAATAAAAGGCAAACAACACAACCGCTATAAGATTTTCATTTTTGAACCGCCAGATTTTAATATACTTACATCTAAAACTGTGCTCCTCTCTCGCTTCGCCTGCCGCTTCGTCCGCCATGTTACTGGAAGTAAATTCTCCCGTTCAGCCCGCAATGAATCTTGGGACAGTATAAATGATCGCGCTGAGATGATCAGCTGACCACTAAAGCCCGTCCTGAGACCGTGGACAATGATAGAAATTAAGCCCTAACCTGGCCAGGTTCCCTAACCCTATGAAACCCAAAAAGTAGGCTAATTGCCTACAGTACTGTCATACGTTTCACATTACAGAGCACTCTTATGCTATAAAACTACTGTATCTGGGTATAAGACTACAGTGGTAGGCTATTTGAACCCTGAGTTTCTGAGTTACATTCCAACTTAGGCTACATACAAACCAGCAAACCATTGAGGAACAGATAGGGGAACATTTTTTAATGACATTTATATAGGCTACCCTGAGTCTGATACATCAATAAATCATTAACATTAAAATCACTGCTCATCCCCGTGGTCAAAAGAGGCATTGCAGCTGGTTTTCACTCAGGCTCCTTGGGGGCGAGGCCTCACTGAAGACGTCATAGCGGGGGATTACATTACCACCACGGACCTGTCAGGGACCTTTGACGGATCAGGCACGTACCAGTCAAGGGCCAGTCATGGAAACATTAGAACTTTTAAACTGCTACTACTGTATATGACGTATACAGCAGAGGGGACAATTGGCTGACAGAGTGGTAATGATTTTTGGTGTGATATTGTAATTGCTGTTTGTTGTGGAACTGGTTTTCATATATATATATTTGTGCTTGCTGCTATAGATCTCCCGCCGCAAATCACAATGCTAACAAACCTTTGGTCCACACCACCAGTGGAGTCGAGTTGGACGGTTTAGTTGGAGCAGTACAAGATGGATTTTCATGGGTTTGGAAAACTCCAAACATCGCAAGAATTCAGCTTGCGACACAAGCCTACTGAATTTCAGCAGTGAACAATACATTCTTAGGCTATGTTCACACTGCAGGTCTTAATGTTCTTTTACAAATATTTTGATCAAATCCGTTTTTTTTTGTGTGGTTGTTCACACTGTTACCGTTCATGGCCACAAAGCGGCTCGCATGTGCAGAAGAAGGCAAGATGTCACATATACAAGCTCCTCTATTTATGGAAAGAAAAAAAATCCTTGTTGCCTATAGGAGGATCTTTTTGTGACGTCAATGTTTATGTTTTCTCCCAATGCATAATGGTAGTGGTTGGCAGGAAACAGCGTATTTTTGCCTATAATTTGATTGTTTTGTACGTTTGGAGGAGGATTTAGCTGATGACTTACTCCTGCTGTGTGGTCAACCTTACAGCCCACTGGGGGTCTGATGAAAACATTTTTTTTATTCAAAAAACGAAAGAGATTGCAGGCGATCAAGATATTAAATCTGGATGCTAGAAAGGAAGTCTGGAATCCTGCAGCAACTGACAAAGTTTGTGAACCTAATTTTTGTTCCTGGTAAGTCCTTGTGATTGTCTATTTGTTATTAAAAAACGTGAGGTTTGCATATTTTAAAATCCACTGCATTATATACTTTTCACCGTTTGATTCAGATGTCCTAAACTGCAATCAGCACCCTGTCAATGCCTGCTGCTGTACATGCAGCAGCTGTAAATCCGATCCAGACAGCTGCTTCTAATTTATTTCTTTATTAAAGCTGCTACATGACTTCATGTTTCTCCAAAACTGGATTTTAAAAAAATAACAAAGTGCTGATATTCAGGTTTTGCCAGAGACCAGACGCCACTCTATTACTCAAGCCGCGTCCAGGACAACATAACTTGTACCACAGTGATTACATTTCCATAAATAAATAGATAAATAAATAAGGACGGTGATCAATGAGGACTTACCCAGCTATGCAGTCGCATTGAGGATTTTGCCGTTCGGTAGTAGCCCACAGTTGATGCGAATCACGCTGTGTTTCTGCTCATCCGACCTCCACTTTAGCACAAACACGGCTTTCTGTTTCACAGAGATCAGCCTAACTCTCCTTGAAACAACATAATCTCACGCCTCCAGACTTTTGGAAGCTGTAAACTTTTTCATGAGCGAAGGGTCGGCTTTAGGAATAGGTATAAATGTCTCCCCAGCTGATTTGTGGCCAGGACACAGGCTAATCAAACTAAAAGAGGCTTTAAATAACTTCTATATATCACCGTCATTCGAGATTTTAAGTTTCTCTCTAAAGCTCTCCCAGTTTTCAAATGTTAAAGTGGTTATATATCTGCGATTTTGCCTGCTAAATTATGGTTGTGTCTCTATAGCTGCCGTTCATTAAGTCTGCATTCTGCCACCCAACGACTCACGAATACGCAAAAAGATGTCAACAAAGATCCTCCTATCAGTTCGACAATTCCTACACAGTCTGAAGCCACACACTGATTTCACTCCTCACCAGTGACCCCCTTAGCAATGTGGAAATATACCTGAGTTATATATTATATATTATTGAATATATAAGGATTAAATCTATTAATAATATTCATGTAGTGATATTTATTTTATGCATAGCAACGCCCCCTTCAAACAAATTCAGCTGAGTGACATTCCAGAGAAATAAAAGGCAAATAATCATTATATAGTTTAAATTCAAGCAGGGTTACTGTCCTTGTTCAATAATGTAACAGAACACAAGCAGTTCAGGGAACAGAATCAATAAAAAACAAATTTTTATGCGAGTATCTGAGCATCATCTCAGATCTGGACTCTGTACCTTGTGTATCTTGCTATCCAAGAGCTCAGATGAAAGCATATTTGAACATTTATGAAGTTGAATTCTGAAAGTTGGAGCGTGTAAAAGCGCTGGAAATAGAAGGGCGCATCCCGGAGTAGTTGCTTTTCTATAAAATTGTTCCTTTTTTCAAAGCATAATCGCAGGCTAACTAGAAATGTATAAATCAAAATGGGTAGCCTAGTAACAGCCCACTAACAGGGACAAGTGATCTGATTTTCCCTACATGACCCAAAGAAGACAAAACATCAAAATGTAAGACATTTAAGACAAGACTATGCCATTTTTCAATAAGACTGATATCAGCTATTAGAACATGTTAAATAAATGTAAAACCTGTCAAATAAATGTAGTAGTTGCTGATGATAATGGACGACACTAATCTGCATAGATGTTTCTATTATTGCTTCTAGATTCTGGTTGAGTCCCTCTTCCAGTCCTCCAACGACCATTGGCACCTCTGAGGCCTTGACTTGAGACCTTTGTTTTTGGAATGTTACATCTAAATGTGTCCTAGTCTTATAGTCCTTAAAAATCCCCGTAAACCATTCATTCGCATACATATTATTGTAAATTGTTGTAAACAGACCTCATAAACCCTATTGGTAACTATAAACCACATTCTACTGACCTCATTGACCTGTTTAAAGTCATACAGGCGGTGTACGTCTATTCTGAAAGTAATTTAGTATTGATAAGATTTATCTTCTCTGAGGAATAAAAAAATACATATTCACCAGATGCAAGGAAAGCTGTGTATATACTGTATTTGTCCCTACAAGCAGCCCGAAAGTCACGCTGGTGTCATATGTGTGCATGCTTGAGTTTGTGAATGTGTTTAACAAGTTAAGGGGATAAAGTGCTTCAGTAATAGCAGCAGACAGGAAAGGTTAGCCCTGGATCCTAATGGTCCAGTCAACCATGAAGTAAACACTCATTTACACATATTCCCAGGAATAAGACAAGACCGGACTGCCACACTCCTTGAGCTTATAAATACCTCATCAGGCATCACATTTTCTCCATATTTATCCTAGTATAGAAATTCATCATAAATATATACAGACGCGGACAAAATTGTTGGTACCCTTCATTAAATAAAAGAAAAACTCATAATGGTCACAGAAATAACTTTAATCTGACAAAAGTAATAATAAATAAAATTTATATAAATGTTGACCAATGAAAGTAAGACATTGCTTTTCATTCATGCTTCAACAGAATTATTTAAAAAATAAATGCATGAAACAGGCCTGGACAAAAATGATGGTACCCACAACTTAATATTTGGTTGCACAACCTTTTAAGGCAATCACTGCAATCAAATGATTCCTGTAACTGTCAATGAGACTTCTGCACCTCTCAGCAGGTATTTTGGCATATTCCTCATGAGCAAACTGTTCTAGTTGTTTCCGGTTTGTAGGGCGCCTTTTCCAGACAGCACGTTTCAGCTCCTTCCAAAGATGCTCAATAGGATTGAGATCAGGGCTCATAGAAGGCCAGTGTTTTCCTCTTAGCCCTTCTTGGGTGTTTTTAGCTGTGTGTTTTGGGTCATTTTCCTGTTGTAAGACCCGTGACCTGCGACTGAGACCATGCTTTCTGACACTGGCCAGCACATTTCTCTCTAGAATCCCCTGATAGTCTTGAGATTTCATTGTACCGTGCATAGATTCAAGACACCCTGTGTCAGATGCAGCAAATCAGCCCCAGAACATAACCGAGCCTCCCCCATGTTTCACAGTAGGGACCGTGTTCTTTTCTAGATATGCTTCATTTTTCCGTCTGTGAACATAGAGCTGATGTGCCTCGGCAAAACGTTAAATTTTTGTCTCACCTGTCCACAGGACATTCTCCCAGAAGCTTTGTGGCTCGTCAGCATGTAGTTTGGCATACTCCAGTCTGGTTTTTTTAATGATTTGTCCTCTCCTTTTTCGTCTCCCATGTAGCCCTCTTTGGCTCAAACAGCGAAGGATGTTCCGATCTGACACTGATGTTCCTTTAGCATAAAGTTCAGCTTGGATCTATTTTGAAGTCTTTCTAGGCTCTTTTGTTACCATTTGGATTATCCGTCTCTTTGATCTGTCATCAATTTTCCTCCTGCAGCCACGTCCAGGGAGGTTGGCTACAGTCCCATGGATCGTACATTACTGAATGACATGTGCAGCTGTAGTCACAGAAACATCTAGCTGCTTGGAGATGGTCTTATAGCCTTTACAGTTAACATGCTTGTCTATGATTTTCTTTCTCATCTCCTGAGACAACTCTTTCCTTTGCTTCCTCTGGTTTATATTGAGTGTGGTACACACCACGTCACCAAACAACACAGTGACTACCTGGAGTCCTATATATAGGCCCACTGAGTGATTACAGGATTGTAGACACCTAGGATGCTGATTAGTGGACATACCTTGGATTAACATGTCCCTTTGGTCACATTATTTTCATTCTTTTCTAGGGGTACCATCATTTTTGTCCAGGCCTGTTTCATGCATTTATTTTTTAAATAATTCTGTTGAAGCATGGATGAAAAGCAATGTCTGACTTTCATTGGTCAACATTTATATAATTTTTATTTATTATTACTTTTGTCAGATTAAAGTTATTTCTGTGACCATTATGAGTTTTTCTTTGATTTAATGAAGGGTACCAACAATTTTGTCCACGTCTGTATATACATATATATATATATATATATATATATATATATATATATATATATATATATATACATACTCATACAGTAGGTTTTTATATTTCTGTAAAAAAACATACCCTAATTCTCACGTAATTATTTTATGAATTAATCATAAATGTTTCAGTCTCTTGTTATTTACTTTTTTCATGTTACCACCACTGAGAAGCAAACTTTCCACAAGATGCATTTTAGACTCAATTAATTTTATTTATCTAGTGCCAATTCACAACAAATGTTATTTCAATCCAATTATACTAACAGTCCAATCAGTTAAAAAATTTTGGTTCAGTCTCTGTCTTAGAACCAAAAGGATTTCCCTTTTTTTTTCGGTTTTGTTTTTTTCCTCAAAGTTGTCAAAGTAAAAAAAAGGAATAACTATGTTTAGTAATAGAGCAATAGCCCTATAATATTTTGTTTATGACTTTTACGAATTCATTAATTCTTATCGTAGATTTTGTTTAATGTACTTCTTTAAGTTAAAGCTAAGAAAATTCCAGAAATCCATTTTTCAAGTCTTCATTGGTTGTTTTAGAGTATTTTTACATGATCACCAAATTAACACTTGATTGAGTGAAGGAAAATATGAAATACTGTCAGACTATTTTGACATGAACATGCTGTTTGCCCAGATTAGTCTTCTAAACCGATATTAGCTGGTTAACCCGTCGGGCTGTTAGCTCACATTCAAAACATTAGGAGTTTAGAACCTTTGACCTTTGACACTACATTCTGCACACACATACCCCACAATCCTGGCTATTGCATTGTTCTTGTAAATTGATAAAAGCAAACAATAATTCTATTTCTGAAATAATTTTTTGTTTACAGCATTTTTTCACAGTTGCCTAAAATGTTTTCCTAGTAGTATATGTAATATATTTCTCTGTGTTCATTTGCACAGAGGTAATCAGGAATAATTAGGATCACTACAGAGTAATTTTCATGACTTGCACACAAAATGCTAAGCTTACATCTCATACATTGTTAAAGCAAATGGACTGCTGCTAGATGAGGAGAAAGACTGTTCTGGTTACAAAATGCTTTTTCTCACTTATCTACCTCTGGGAACTATGGGAACAGACTCAATTTCACGTAGGGGCGGAATATCTGTTAAACATTTTAACTTGATTACAACACACAGAGGCTTTGGTATAGATCTCTTCGAATTAAGCCATCACTCTCTTGTTCTAAGGAATGCAACCTGACCTTGACATGGCCATCTAAGTCAAACAGTGGCATTGTGAACCTCAACTTGTCTTCTGAGACCCCCCATCATTGTCAGGCATGTTTGCTGGCTGATGAACATTATCGATCCACGGACAGAAGACAGATTGGAGTTATGGCAGGAGCACGGCAGTGCCGTGAATTTCGAAAAGCCTAATATTGATTCAAAATGACCTGTGTGGCTGAGAGTTGACACAGGATCATTTTGGCAAACACAAGCAAGACTTTTCATTTTTTTAAGGAATCATAAGATCCCCAAAACAGCTGTTGGTTGGTGATATAAGTTAATTAAAACCCTGAGGTCTCTGAGAAGTTTGTAAGAAAAATTCTGGTCTGTTTGGCCTTCTTGTCCAGCCAAGGTAAATCACTGAAATTGCTGGGTATATGGAAAAAGTCCCTCAGCTAAGTGTACATGAATTAAACATGGATGTCAGAAAAAGGCAACAGGGATTGGGGTGGAGGCAGAGACTGGAGAAAGAAGCTAGATCATGGACAGGAAGAAAAGAGAAATCTGACAGGGAAGGTGTGGCAATAGGGAACAGATGTCAGAGTCGGTTACTGTAATGAGATGCCCTATCCGCTGACTCCAGGTCACCAAACAGAGTCCAAGGTCAATTGTTCTTAGCAGGAAGGCTTGTGTATTCACCACATCATCAGGTGTGTGGGGTTAAAAAGCTACAGTCGATCAGCCTAAAGTCAATGAGGGAAAGGAGTGAGTGATGCCCCTGGTCCACCCTTTTCAGCCAGTGTAATGCAGGGCTTCACATTTGGCTGCCCACTGACCGACAGGAGCCAAACGAGTTCCTCTGATGAGCAGACACTTGAGTCTGTGTTAGCAGCATGCTTACAGTGGAGTGAGATGAAATACTTGCATGTCTACAGCTTACACATGTGACGCAGAAACACTGGTATTAGTATCCCATGCATCAGTGCCATCTTTATGCATGAAGGCCAATCTCTGATTTATGACTTTCCGTTTCCGATCAGTAATAATTTTTTTAAGTGTGCTGGAAGAATGTGATTGACTTTGACATCTCTGTAACTTTATGAAGAAGTTGAGCCTGTAGCGTAGAATCAAATTACATAATACCTCAGTACTTTAGTATTTTAAAAGTCTTTTTGAGTATATTCACAAAGTCTTGGGATTCTTATAGATAACAGTCATTTAAAGGATTTCTATCATGCTATTTTACCCCTTTCAGTGTTTGGGATAGGCACATATTTGATAAAAGTCTTACCTTTGGTATTATGTAGTATTCGTTTGTCCTGAAATACGACTTATATTCGGGAGTTATTCTTCGACCCACAAAATAGATGGTCAGTTTCACTAAAATGTTGCCTCTCCCTTTGTGAGTGCCGCCCATTTCATGACGTGGTGAGTAACTTTCACACTCAATATCAGTGAAGAAGGATGGAGAAGAGCCCATTCATTGTCAGGAAAAACTTGCCTTCACCACTTGGAGCAACGTTCCCACAAGCCCACTGGGAACACTGGACTTGGCTTTTTTTAGTTCAGGCTGGAAAAAAAGTTATGATCCAGCATCTGAAATTCAAATGTGTGTATGTTTGGATCATATCTTGGACTTAGGATTTTGATCAGGTCTGAATATTTAAAGACAGACATCTATTTCATAGAACTTTGGCTATGTGTGTGCTGTGGTAATATAAAGATCCCTGGTAAAATCCTTTCACAGCTAATGAAACTTTAAAGCATTAAACAGAGGGGCAGATAAGATTTTAACCATACGCTCTTAACCCGGATTGGTTGTTTTTACTCGTGAATCGCGAGGAAACCCGTTGCCTTGCACCATTTTAGTTTTAACACAAGCCAAATATAAACATGTTGAGCATAACTAATGCAGAATGTTAACTTTTTACACAAGCTAAAACAAAGTTTGTTGATTTACTCATCTTTAACTTTAAATTGAACAAAAAGCTTACTGACCGGATTCAAACAGTGAGTGAGAAACTTCTTAATGTGATAGCAACAACTGTCAAAAGTTGTTTAGCTGAATTATAAACCATGTGATGTCCGACAGTTATCAGCTGCTGAAAATCATGACATCAGCAATGATATTAAAACACACAAATGCTGCCTAATATTTAAAAAATGGGCTATCTAGTGATGTGTCGGTCGCGACCGAATCTTTGAAGTGAACACATGGAGGGAGGGAGACAAGAGAAGAAAAGAGGAGAAAACCGAGCAATGCAACGAAGAAGAGCCATGGTGAGAAAATGAGCGAAAATGAGTTCAGATTTCTTAAAGTGTTCAGTTAATAAAGCCATATAAATGATTAATATTTTCTATATTGCATGTTTTACATTAGCAAATCATTTTACACATAGTTTTGCATTACTTTTTGGTGATCAATATACTTTTTGCCACAGAAAATCTGAGGAGCCACTTTGGAGCTTAAAAACCTAGCTGTTTTTTTTTTTTTTGAGCCAAGCCAAAAGAACCACCTTTCCAAAAACAGCCAGGCTTCCCATCACTTGGACTAGCACAGTGCTCTTATTCCCTTTAAATGACCTCTTCACTCACGGTGCCAACCATAACAACAACAAATAAAATCACATTTGCGACACTGAACAAAGCAAAACAACCACCAACACAAATCTCACAGTAAAATTGCAGCAAATGCCCCAAATAGAACAAAAAAACAAAAAACACGGCTACCCACAATGCACTTCGCACACTGCAGGTCATGCAGCAGCTTCTCCCCTCTCTTATAAAACTAAATACACCAAATTATCTCTACTAAACCTCATTAGTAGAATTGATCTTTCAGCTAAATAATACAATCAACTAATGTTGTTTAATAAAGACAGCAGGTTTTTACAAAACTTAACAGTATAAGTAAATCAAGGCGATGCAATTGTATTTCTATAGCACACTTTCAACACAAGGCAATTCAAGATGCTTTACATGATTCAGTGATAATACCAAATACATGATTACAAAAGCATGATTAGAAAAACAAAAACATATAGGTTTAACAGCTAGACACAATCAGTCAATAATAAAACATAATGTAAGGAACAAATTTATGCAATTAATATAGATTAAAAACAGATAAAACACAATCGGTCTAAGTAGTGATCACTCAGAAGTTTACTGGAAATAAAATCTGGGCTTACAGTGTAGAAGGAATTCCAAAAACAGTTGTTGCATGTACAGTATATTGTATCCATTTTTCATAACATAACGGAGTCAAAGTCTATAAGTTTGAGGCAGGAAATTACAGGGAAGGAAATGGGTCTAAATAAGATGACTTGATTGTTTCAGACACAGCAGATGTAATAACATTTTGAAAGCATCCTAAGTAGGCAAAGACAGGAATTAAAAGAGACAGGCTTGGGCAAGGAGAGAGGACTCAGGGACGGGGGGGGGGGGGGGGGGGGGGCTGATAAACAGGAAGATGAGTGATAGTGATGGCTGGGCTCTGGAGAGGGATTTCCTGAGCAGAATTAAAAAACAGGACAAAGGGAGCAGGAGAGCAGGCAGGCTTCATCTCATCTTTTCTATCTGCTTCTTAATTACTCTGATGAAATTGCTGCCTTGCCAAATATCCTAGGACGGTGTGGGTGTGATGGCCTGTATCAAAATCATTGACATTATAATAAAAGTTTAATTACTACAGGCCTGGACTTCATAAATATGTTAACCTTTCACCTCCTAATGGGCCTCTCCTTTTGTCAGAGAGTAGATCTCTTCTTAGTGATGGGAGGTAAATTATCTCCCATTGGCGTCATCATCAGCTTCTCTCTGGTCGATTGCTACTCCGTCAAGCAACGGGATAGTACTCTGTTAGAGGGAATTTGCAGGCTTGCGGCTTAGTTGAAATGTCAAAAAGTCAATGATGCAGCTTTTCTCCTACAAGTTGGTCATCAACACATAATTTGTAGTGTACAACGAGTCGAAGAGTTCTGGAGGCTTTGGAACAGGTTTGTGAGCAGCCCCATCGATCACAGACAGAAGCGAAGGCTTGACTCCTCTTCAAGAGAATCTTACTGACTTCTGACCACTTCAACTGGAGAAATGTTACCTGAATCCAAAACTTTCACTCAAGTGACACTTGTAAGCATGCACCCAGCATTCTAGCAGCATTTAAATGCAACCCTTACGCACAAATCTCCAGAGGTTAAATTATTCTGATCTGTGTGTAAATGTTGTTTTATCTTTGTGTATCAGGTGATTGGTGCACACGTACTTAATGATTTGCATGCGTAGGAGCCGTTTTCAATTCGTAGTTAGTTTAAGTTAGTGTAATTTGATATTGTGCGTGTGTAAATGGGTTTTGTACTCGTATTTGTTTTATATTTGTGTGTACATTTTACTAAACCCTTGCAAGTACACCAAGTTACACAGAAAATGTATTTTACGGTTTAAAAATCCAGTTTTGCGCGTACATGTACCTAAATTTACACACAAAAAGTCAGACACAAGTTATAAATCAGGTATTACGCACACAGAGATCTTGTGAGTCTATTTTCTCTCCTTACATCATCTATGCAACAATTGCACTTGACACATCCAGTTAAACACTAGCTGGTGTGCACTTCAACTCCATGTGGACCAGAAAAATTTGTGAGACTGCGTTCCGGCCAGAGCAGGTGGACTATTCTTATACATAAAACACTGTGAAAAAGGTTTAGGTACAGTAGAGTTGATAAAATGCTGCAAATAAAAATGCTTTCTGAAATACAAATTACTATTGTTTACTTTGATAAATTTACAAAATGCAAGGTGACCAAGAAAACGAAAATCTAAATCACATCAATATTTGGTCGTAGTACATTTTGCCTTTAAACCAGCATCAATTTTTATAGGTACACTTGCAAAAACTCTGGGATTTTGAATGATTATAGTCAGTAAATGATTAACTAGTTATACCAAACAGGTGCTAATGATCATCTATGTCACACTAAGGTTGTGTGTGTAAGAGTAAGAGTCTTAAAACTGGGTGAGGAACAGCCAAACTCTGCTACCAAGGTGAGATTGTGGAAGATGAGCACAGCAACAAGATACAAGATAGTTACACTGCATTTCTCACAGACAAAGATTACAAAGCATACTGTTCAAGTTGTTTTGAATAAGCACAAAGAAACGGGCAACATTGTGGATTGTAGAAGCAGTGGTTGGCCAAGGAAACTTAGTGCAGCATATTAAACACATAAAGCTTATTACCCTTCAAAATCAGAAGATATCCAGCTCTCCCATCATCTCAGAATTGACAGAAACCAGTGGGACCCAGGTACACCCATCTACTGTCCGGATAGGTCCAGCCAGAAGTGGTGTTCATGAAAGGGTTTTAGACAAAAAGCCATACCTCCGACATGGAAACAAGGCCAAAAAAAAAACATTTGGGGTGAAGAAATGGGACAGCAGGTGTTCTGGACTGATAAGGCTGAATTTGAAATATTTGGCCGCTGCAGAAGGCAGTTTGTTCAACAAAAGGGCTGGACAATGGTACAATAATGAGTGTCTGCAGGCAACAGTGAAGCATGGGGGAAAGTTCCTTTAATGTTTGGGGCTGCATTTCTGCAAATGGAGTCATGATTAATGGTGCACTCAACGCTGAGAATTACAGGCAGATGCTTATCCATCACGCATTACCATCAAGGAGGCGTATGGTTGGCCCCCAGTTTATTCTGTAGCAGTACAATGACCACAAACATACAGCCAAAGTCAATAAGTAGTGTATTCAGTGCAAAGAAGAACAAAAAGCCCTGAAAGCCCTGATCTTAATATTATCTAGTCAGTGTTTATGGAATTACATGAAAAGACAGAAGGATGTGAGGAATCTTACATCCACAGGTCTGTGGTTAATTCTCAAGATCTTTGGAACAACCTTCTCTAATCGAGTTCCTTCAAAAGCTGTGCACAAATATAGCTGGAAGAACTGATTTTTTTCAAGCTAAAGCATGCTTCCATCAAATATTGATTTGATTTACAGTCTTCTCTTGTTCATTCACTGCATTTTGTTGATTGGTTGAAAATAAATTATTGGCAATTGCGCGTTTGAAAGTATTCTTTGTTTAAAGCATTTTCTCACACCTGCCCCAAACATTTGCACAGTATTGTCTATTTACAGATATATAGACATAAACTGGTTTTAATGTATGATGGGATGATGTGGATTCCCTGTTCAGCTTATTCTGATTGACCATTCATAAAAATTAATGAAAATTAAAAACTATTACATTTGTCATACAGATGACTTAAAGTAGTTAAAATACTAGAGCTCCTTAAACTTATCAAACGTATTTAGATAGATATTGTATCATTTCATAATGCGGATCCCCTGGGTCTTTCCTGAAACTGTGTAAAGGGACCAGCCACAAACTGTGTGAAACTCTTCTTCAAAGTCTACAGGGTTTCTTTTTTTTTTCTGTTTGTTTCTATAAATATTGTCTTGTTCCCACAGGACATGGGATGACAGTCTTGCTGCAAGGGGGGGATTAAATCTCAAACACTTCTTGTGCTGTCATCAAGAACATAGTCGCCCGGTTTCAAAATGCTGTGGTTATCTGCTAGGTAGCTCATGAAGATTCATTCAGTTTATTTCATTTTGATTTATTTATGTAGCACCAGCTCATAACACTTCATCTCAATTCAATTCAGTTGTACATGCATACAATTTAACACTTCACTTTATCATTCCAATCAGTAGAATATTTATCTATTTAAGGAATCCTAGCAGATTCTAGTCATTAACATGCAACATCCACTCCTCCTGATCACCATAATGTCTAAAGAATGGCTTAGTAATAACAAAACTTTTCTAAAAACCAATGAAATCAGTAACTCAAATGATTTTTATATCACATTAAAAAGGTGAGCAAATTGTCACAACTATAGGGAAAGCAAATTCGCATTGAGAAGGTTCGAGAACCCAAATGAAAAGTGGAGTATGAAAAACGAGCTGGACTAAACTTAACACAAACTATAACAAAACTGGATATCATTGGAAAGACTGGTTATTATTTTATAGTAAAAGGTTCTGAATATTTGTGGGAAATATATATGTGTGGGGCCGTTTCCTGAATAACATTTCAAATTGCTATTACTATCCTAATGTTTACAGAATAGGAGCAATGATGTTTAAAGAACATGTTTGCATTTAAAAATGGCCTGCATTTGTATAGCGCTTTACTCAGTCCCTTCAGACCCCAAAGCGCTTTACACTACATTCAGTCATCCACCCATTCACGCACACATTCACACACTGATGATGGCAAGCTACGTTGTAACCACAGCTGGGGCGCACTGACAGAGGCGAGGCTGCCGGACAATGGCGCCACTGGGCCCTCTGACCACCACCAGTAGGCAACGGGTGAAGTGTCTTGCCCAAGGACACAACGGCTGAGACTGTCAGAGCCAGGGCTTGAACTGGCAACCTTCTGATTACAAGGCAAACACCCAACTCCTGAGCCACAGTCGCCCCATTTAACAAAACGTGGGTCTCGGGAGTGAATGGAAGGACGGTGCTACACCCACAACAGCCTGGCACCTACTTGTCATTCTGGTCACTAGCTTGGTAACAGACGGTTATGTAGCATCCTTTTCTTTAGCACGCATTGAGGCACAGACTGCTTAGTCCAACCGATCTCACGGGGTGTGTGGTTACGACTACAGAGGTGTTATCTGATAAAATAGGAAAGAGTTGGATCTCAGAATGTTTAGATCTGGGATTACTGCTGGTTCTTGATTCTCATCTTGATATCTCTGCATTTAGACTGCTTCCATTGATTGCCAGCCTTGTTTTTTTGTTTTTTTACTATATTGTGGGAGATGCATCACCACACCGTCTCACTGTCTGCCCCGAAATTCTTTGCCTTGCTGTTGCAGAAATGACCATATTTGCCTGTTTTCAGAAAGATTTGACTGATTTTGACAGAATATTGACCCAGGGCTGAAGTCTGCACTCTTCCTCATCTTCAGGTTGCAGTGCACACGTTTCCAGCACCATCATGAACATGCATGATGAGGAAGGGAAGCCATATGAAACCAGAGATCAGCTTTGGGCAATCTGTTGAGGATTATCTTGGGTAGAGAACCATTGTCCCCTTCTTCTGTTTAATTTGGTCTCCAGTTAAGAGGTGGTTCTAGGGCTACATGTTAAAAATCCTTATT
The DNA here is from genome assembly GCA_028564705.1 of Apricaphanius iberus. NCBI lineage: Eukaryota > Metazoa > Chordata > Actinopteri > Cyprinodontiformes > Aphaniidae > Apricaphanius > Apricaphanius iberus. The sequence goes on along the minus strand of JAPXFQ010002533.1, from coordinate 1,340,662 downwards.
GCTTTTGTAAAACCTTACCCTAACGTAGCTCTATGGCCAGAGTTGCACAGATATTTTTGTTGTCTGTCTTTTTGACCAACTGGGTCAATAATATCTGGTCATAATATAATTTTATTTGTCAACTTAAAAACACATTGCTTTTTGTACTTCAATAGGTGGACTGTGGCCCCAATCCTGTCTGCGAAACACCTATTTCTGGCCCTGAAACCACAATTCATTATACCCACATTTTTGCACTGATGCAGCAAGGTATTGTATGTGCTCTATTTAAAAAAGAGGAAGACCATGGGATGCCTATGTGTCAGCTCCCTAGCAAAGCAACGATGCAGACCTCTTACTGCTATCGACACGCTGACTGTCAGTCGTACAGCGTGAGCGACAGGTTTCCCTTTCAGAGCTGTTCTTCAATTGATTCTTACTTGATAGTTATTCATTTAGAAAAAAAGGCTGTGCTCTGAATTCGCTGCTAAACAGAAGAGTGGACAGTGACAATAGACAGTTTAAAGACTAATGGATGCAACAAGCTGCATTATTCTCCCTCCATCCGGTACCAGACTTTTTGTGCTTAGTTTGCTAAAGAGACTCTTTAATGCAATAAAGGTTTCCAGTTTGAAACGGCATTATAAAACCAAGATATATTTACTCAAAAATCTGAGGTAGAAACAGAAAGATAAGTGGAACAAAGTCATCCTATAAAATTGCAAGCACGATTTTAGTTACATCTATGACTCAACAACAAAAGTTTCATGGATTTGGGGGAAGTGCAAAAAGCCTTTCTCTGATGCAGAAACTATGAACGTGCTTACCGGTAGTTTTATTTAAGTATTCTTTTGAATTTATTTTGGAATTTAAATTATATTGTACTCTTGTTACTGATTTGATTGAAACAGGCGAGTTTTGTTCAAGCAAATGTGATTAAGGCATGTTGATTAGATAGAAAATGCCTAAACTGATTGGAATATATTAAGGTTTGAGTTAAAATGACTTGTAAAGTGCCTTGAGATGGTTTGTTGGTTTGAATTGGTGGTACATAAATAAACTGAATTGAAATTTAATTTATTGACAAAAGATGATAAATAAACCTTTTACTAGTTGAAAATATTTTTGTGCCTCTTTAAGTGGCGACTGGGGCTCAGGAGTTAGGAGTTCAGCTTGTAATCAGAGGATTGTTGGTTAAAGCCCCAGCCTCAACTGAATGGTGATGGTGGTGGTCAGAGTCTGGCAGCCTCTCCTCTGTCACCGCGCCCCAGGAGGATGTGGCTACAATATAGTTTGCCATCACCTGTGTGTGAATAGGTGAATGACTAAATGTAGTGTGAAGCGCTTTGGGGTCTGTAGAGCATAAATAAAGTGCTGACAGGCCATTTATATACCTTTTTGTTTTGGTTTTTTATTCATGAACAAGTGCAACTCCTAACTTCCTGTTGAAATCAGCTTTAAATCAGGTTTAAATTAATATATACGTTAGATTACAGATCGGGTTCTCTGCTTTGGAACCATTCAGATGTTCAGAAATGCAGACTAATTTTTACTGACTGTGGTGAGGTGAGGTCATTTTCCACATGATTCTGAATCAATTCAGTGAAAACTAAAACATACACACAAATGCAACCTGCATCCACACACATGATCTCGGTCTAAGCACAAGCTCCAGTTAAATAATTCAGTCTCTATTACCTGCATCAGATCGCTGTGGTATTTGTGTAATAGATGTGAGTATATAGTGATATCCATCTTTCATAATGTTGACCCATATGAAGTAGGCTGATGAAAAGCTCAGAGACCACCTTGTGAATCTTTAATATGACCCCTTCCTACACATCTACGCACAGTTACTCCTCCTGAGTTTTTCTTTACCTCTTGTCCTCCTTGTAGATTCCAGTTTCTGTCTCATCGAATGACAACATTAAGCCTCTTCTCCTTCCATCTCCCTCTGACGCTCATTGTCATTCAGAGCCTGACTCACCTGCACTGCTGTTTGCTCTTTCTCACACTTATTAACCACACGACACGCAGTAACTCTTCAGCTATATTCCCAGATGCTCAAGCTCTATACTTCCGTATCTCACTCACGCGTTGCGCTTATAAAGTGCTGAGATGTCACGCATGCATGCTTCAGTGTGATCGACTGGCTTAGACGTTTCTGACAATACAAAGTTGATATTAACCAGAACAGAAACGCAAAGTTTGTGTTCCAGAACCTCGGGCCAGTGGGAGATGTTCTGGAGGAAGTGAAGATCTGTTTTCAGCGACGTTCTCCTAAAAGAGGGAGACAAGGCCAAAGATTCTCAACCTGTTTTCCTTTTCCTTGTCTGTGTCCAAGAACAAGCTGGGAACCCTAAACCCAACTCCAACCCACATACATGCAGTAAAACTGATTGATTACCAAAATTGTATTGCAAGAACTTAAAAGCAGTGGTAGATTTTGACTGCGATGGACTGGCAACCTGTCCAGGGTGTACCCCGCGTCCCCCCATTGGCCACTGGAGATAGGTAGCCGGTCCTGCTTCAACCCAAGGAGTGTCTGACCTAAGGACACAACAACTGAACCAGATGGATCTGGGGCTCAAACCGGGAACCATCTGGTTACAAAAACCCAAAACCCCATTATTTAGCTTTTTTCTGATATTTCTTATCAAATCTATGCAGATGACATCCAATTGTATCTATCGTTTAAGTCACACAAGCTGGATAGACTGTCTACCCTTGTCCAATCTGTCTCTGTTCAGTGACTGGCTGTCTAGTCACAATTAAGTGACAGAGCTTGACAATACCTCTGAGTCACCTGCATCCTAATAATAATCAAACAGCTGACTCTTTTTTCTCAATAACCAAATCCAAAGTAAAAAATCTAGGAGAAACATGTAATTCATTTTTAGGTTTTGACACACATACCAGAGATATTTAATATTCTTGGTTCTTAAAATGCAATACATTGTCTCCAGAGCAGATCAAAAAACAATCCATTATGCTTTTGCATCATGATGCTTGCACTACTTATTGCAATGCTCTTTTTACCTGTCTAGACAGATCCTCAGTCTCATTACATTTATTAGATGCACTGACACCACCCCAGTCCTGTATTCTCTAGTGTGACCTCCAGTGGATTTTAGAATTATATTTAAAGTTATCATGTACAAGGCTTTAAATGGCCACTGTCTTTACTACTTGTGTCAGTTTTTAACCAAACACTCTGCCGTTCATGGTCTTCAATCCTAATATTCTGGTTTTCCAAATATTTAGTTAAAAATTAAGGGGGGCATGACCTTTTTGTCAAAACTGTGGAATAGTTTGGTAGCTGCAGTTTTTCTTTGCTTACTATGTGCAGGTTTTCTAAAAACTAGCTTGTAGATTGCCTTCTTTTCTACCAGCCTTTAATGTAATTATTTTATTGTGTTTCTCATCCATGTTTGTTGTATTTATAACTCAGATTTCAAGCTTTATAAATAAACATTACTTGCATTCTTTTTACTTAATAACTGAATAACTTGCTTAAATTTTTGCTTTTTTTTTCATTTTTAGTATTGAAAACAGGCCAAGACACTGTTTCTAGACAGGTTTTGAAAATCTAATGTATAGAAATACATTAAACACGACTGGTAATCCTATCGTTTCCTTTCACCTACTCTTCCAACAAACCTCATCCTCCTGAAAAAGCAGTGTGAGAGCATATTTTTCACAGAAAACAACTCACAAGGGATGACAGCAAATTCATTGAAAAAACAAATGAATGGGACCTTTGAATCGAACACATTCCTCCAGAAGTTTTTTCTCCTGTGCAGCTCTCATCTCTGTCATTGATGCTGATTGCTCCCAGGTGTTCATCTGCATTAAAGTCAAAATTCTTTTTCCCCTTACCAGCTCTAATATTTCTCTGTACACATGAAATTTGACAGTGACGTTGCATTCTTTGTCCATAGGGGTTGGTAGTATGTTGTTGGCCCACTCTTACAGTTAAAGAAATACCAAAAGCCAATCACACTTATTAGGCAGTAACGTTGGTGTTGGTTAATGTTTGTCATTTTTTTTGAAGATATCGATATTTGTACGATAAGTAAAACTGGTCCGATATTAATGACTGGTGTCTAGTTCCATCCTTCTACTACTTGGGCCTGTTTTGGGAGTGGGAGTGGAGGGGTTAGGCTATGTGATATTTGTTTAGTCATGTGATGGTGATAGTGCTGGATGGGGGGGTCATTGAAGGAGAGAGGCAATGTCAAGGGTTCGGTTTGTATTTGTATATAATGTATTCTGCTTAGTTGATTTTTCTTTTAGCTGTTTTCTGCAAATAAAACTTTGGACACGTTGAACTATGTTCCTGGAGGTTTTATTACTTGTTCCCGTTCCCAGGCGTTGGGCTGAATTGGGAAATGTTACAGTGGCAGTTTGTTAAACAACAGCACTCTGTTGGTCTGGAATACCATATAATTGACCTGTTATTGAATGTTACATTCATTTTGTGTGTAATTGGTCTTTAATACTTGCTAATTTGATGACGCAAGATTTTAAGAGCCCAATCCCGGTTAGACTTTTCCTGGTTAAATAAATGTTAAATCCAAAAAAAAATACTTAGGCAGAATATTGTGATACTGCTGCAAATCCTGACTAAATTAGAACAGTGTAAAGTTCTGCATGTTGGACTAATTTGTGGCTGTTTCCCCATCCTAACAGTCCTCATTATTCCACCAAAATATGTGCAGAAAAATAATGTGTCTAGTGCTGTCATGAGATTAAATAACTTTGAGATTGATCATTTATGATCTTTAATTAATTAATCTAATTAATCTCATTTTAATCTCACCAAATAATTGCTGAGAAAGAGCCTCATCTTGAGGTATTTTCATTTAAATTAATTTCACTAATATGGTTGAAAAAAAGGTTTGATATATATAAAATTTAAAAAGTGGTTTTATGAAGTAATTAATTGTATTTAACAGACTTGAAGAGATGCATTCCCAGCTTTTACATTCTGTTGTTTGTTGTTTGCAACCTTCTGTTTCAAGCATACACACTTAATTAGCATTCTGGACTCAGTGGAGTAAATATCTGCAATAAGTCCAGCCATATTACGGTTTAAAACAACCTGTAACATACACCTTTTTTATATAAAAATGGCTTGCCATACAGTTGGACCAGCTTCCAGTGCAGACTGATTGCCTTCTGTGTTTGTGAGTGGTACCACTAACTTGGTAACAAGAGTTAGTAACAACATTACATGTTTCACCTAAAAGTCTCCGATAACCACATAACAAGTTACTAGATTTGTCATTATTCAGTTTTACTTTTTAAAGAGAATCATTAGAGTGGTGTAAAATCGTGTATATTAAAGCTAAATTGGCAACGTTGTCTTCCCCCGGTCCTTCTCACCTCACCCTCCTCACTATAATAGAAAGCAGTCAGTTTCTGATAAATTTACAGCCTTCGATCTCCATTTCAGGGCGTGGTTAACCCCTAACAACTCAAGGACAAGACGCCCAAAGCATAAAAACGGATTTCATTTAAAGTCAACTAGCATACAGAAACAATAAAATGAAAAAAAAAATAGATTAACACGATTAAAATAAATGGAGCACTAAATATGGTTGTAATTAATTAATCGCAATTAAGGCGATAATTTGACAACCGTAGACATGTCCCCTGATCAGTGCAGAATCTTCATTTTCCCTTTTAAATACAAATTCATGAAAGGATAAGTGAATCTTTGGAACTGATTTTCAATATAATAAAAGAAGAATGCACTTAGCAGATCAGGTGCACTCACTGAGTTTCCACAGCAGCATTTTCCTATTGACGTCCTGCTCGCTTTTCTTCAATAGATTTCTGAACAGATAGCCGTATATTTCCCCACCAAAATGCAGGTCAACATTGGTATCCTAATTACTTTTGCTACTGCTACAGAATGACAGCCAAGCGAATCCCAGAGTTAATTTTGGTCTAAAAGAAGCGTATACAGCTAGTTGTAAATGTGTCTCTGCTCCAACATGGCAAAGATTTGCAGAGGCCTTCTAACAAGCCATCATTGAATCAGGTGTGTCAAACCAGGGGGAAAATAACAGCTCTAGAGGACCGACTTTGGGCAACCCTGGTCTAAAGCTAAAGCATCTTGGGAAGCTGAAATACATAAGTGCAGTAAGCCTGTGAATATTCTCATTCATCCAGGTCATGTCTGAACTGAATGACTGCATGAACTGATGAAGCCTCTTGGATAAGAGGGGAAACGTCTTCCAAGACAAATTACCAAGTCCAGTTGCGTTCGATTGAAATTTCCTTGAGATAAGTGTAGTAATACTTCCAAGCTATTGGCTTGTATTTGCAAAGATGTCGATCCAGAGGCAACATTCCTTTTACTTGTCTCAGATTAGCTACCACCCCCCAGACACTGGATATAAGGAAAGCTTTAGATCATATCTGTGTGATTGCTGAGATGGTTTCCACTCTACATATTAATTCATACACTGACATTATATATCACACTATTCAAATGTACAATTATAAGCATATTCAGAGGTGCTTTTAGTTGTTGGTGGATTTCAGATATTCGGTGGTGTTTCTAAATCTTGAAAATACCCAGGGTCCACTGTACAGCTGCTATATACTGATATCTATACATGACTACCTGTATTATATATCTTCCTTGCCATTAATACTCCACAGAATCCTTCTGCAAATATTTATTAATCTCAAAGGGAAATGTACATATTTTTGATTTTGAATATAACTATTCCTTTTCAATTTCAAATTGTATATAATGCAACATTATCGTTAGAGATATGACAAAGTGTATATAAGAAATAATGATTTGTTTTTCTTCTCAGTAAAAAAAATTACAACACTTTTTTTGGTTTTACAGAGCAGATTTATTTAACGTAATACATTTATTTATTTATTTACAGCAACTGAAGCTGTGATCCATTTTTGTGTTTCACCAAAACAGTTATAAAAAAGTATGCTCGCTCATTCTGTATAGTTTTTATATTTTTAGACTCTTCATGACTCCTCATGAGTTCCCATAATCAGGGAACGCAGGAAAGGAAAAGCAAAGATGAAGGCGATGCAGCCTCTGAAGGGGCTGTAATGGATGTGATGGTTGTGTGTGTGTGTGTGTGAATGTGTGTGTGTGTGTTACTGTGCCTGGGGTAACAGCTTAAACAGATGATCTTCTGGCTCTCCTTTACACTCTGGTTTCTCTCACACAGCTTATAAAGTGACGACTGGTGACTGTCAGCTATAAAATCTCTCTCTCACATACTCTCTCACACACACACACACACACACACACACACACAATGCATAACACTGCACTTGTAGAACAACAGAGCTCCAGCGATGATATTACTATCCAGAGCTGTTACTGTTCAAAAGATATCTTTGTTACCTGGAATATTTTCTAACTCCAGACCTGGTGCAGAATATTAGTGCTACTTTTTTTCAGACCAGCCTCTAAAAATGAGAGTTTTAAGCAGAGGTAACACAAGACTTTGTTGATATCTGTCATTTTGACCAATGTGGTAAAAAAATGTGGTTATAATCTATTTTTAGCTGTCAATTTTTTGAAAGGACATATCCCACAGTATTAATGTTTTTATTCATTTTAAATTATATCCAATCCAAACAAGCTGAATAGAGATCTACTAACGGTGTTTCCAGACCAAATGCAATAGGAGCGACTAGAGCTTCAGGTTTACACGTAAAATCAATGGAGGAGCGCGATGAAGCGCGACTTGGGGTCCCGTGACACTTCAGAAGCAGATTTGCGTTGCAAAAAACCTTTTCTGCTTGATTTGCGCCAACAATTCGCGCTACAGATGCGATGGAAAATTGTTCTAGAGGTGGACTCAGATGCCCAACGAGAGATTGGAATTACAAATACCACGTCAGCCAAAGTTTTGAAATCAGGGAACAATTTATCCAAGTGATCAGAATTCTGAAAGACTCTCTGAACAAGGCGTTTACTGACCTGAATCCAATCACTTCAGCTGATGGAAATCCCGCAGCGTTTGCCATTTCAGCATTTTTGGTTGGCACAACATTGAGTTCTTTGGAGGGGACCGGTCAAAGTCCCGTTCTGTAACTCTTCAACGCAGCCTGTCAGCTTCCAGTTTGAGAGATATGTTGAGTACAGGGTCCAGGTCTGAGATGATGCTTAGATGATCTCACAGGAATCTTTCTGAGTTTTTTTATTGATTTACAAGGACTCTGTGCATAAAATTTAAAATGTATGTTTGTCTACACTAAGTGGTCAAAGGTCTGTATTATCATCTCCCAACATGACAGATGTCATTCAGAATTTGCCGTCATAGTAAAAAAAAAAAAAAAAAACTTTTTTATTTGATGCAATCCAAGATTTTAACACAGGTGAATAATCAATTTTCTGTATACAAACATCACACTAACATATTTCAGGATCAAGCTGGTGAGCCGATCTAGCCTATTTTCAACGTTTCTGGGGCTTTAAAGGTGAACAGCTGTTTGGAAAGTCAAACATGTCATCTTTTCCTGTAAATGTACATGATACCATATAAGCAGTAACTGGTCATGCTGATAGCAAAACTTCTTGGCATAAAAGTTGCTACTGAAGCAATAAGATGCGTTAGCCACTGAAGCTTTAAGCCAAGTTAGCGTATTTCAAAAGAAAATGGCACCATCAGTGCCAGCATTGATGCCGGCATCAGGTAATCTTTTAGTCATTCATAAGTGCTCAGCTAATGGAGGCAATGCGCCACAATCTGGTGTCATTCACAAAAGATTATAATATGAGGTAAAGGGGGTATGGTGGTGGTGTATGGGTTGTTGACTTGCAAGGCTGCATATAAAGGCTGAGACAGAAAAGTTTGTGGTAAACACAGACCCGGCGTCATGGGCGGGCCTGGGCGGGCCGGGCCCGCCCAGGAAAGATTACACTTCATGTGAATATATTGGCTCAAAACGAACAATAGATGGCGCTCTAGATTACTAATTAGAAGTTTTAGTTTCGGTAAAAGAAGATCCTTTGGCAGTTTGGCACAGCAGCTTGCTAAAATGGACATTAGAGCTTGGTTTAGCAAACAGAAAAGCAATCCCAGCACAAGTAGGGATAATACATCAAGAGGGCAAGTGCAGCCAGAAATTGCTTCAACAAGCACTTCTGCTACGAGCGCTTCTGCACCTGAAGCAACAGTAATTCTGCCACCGGGTGGCAGCAGCACCAGCATAAATTACTGTTCCCAAATCCCATATTTGAGTTCCATTATGTTTTATAAAGAGTTTTCCACGGAGCTTGTTTTCATTTATCTTTAAGGTTTGAGCAAAAAAGGTGTTGATGTGCTAAAATATTTAGTATTCTTTCCAAAACATTGTTTTTTCAGTAGACATTTGTGTAAAGCTGCTCTCGAGTTTCTAGAGTAAATTTGTTTTAAACACAATATTATATATTACATATAGTCCTACTATAGTTTAACACTGTTGATTTGCTTCTAAGATTTTTGTCGTTATTACTATTTTGCTAAACAACCAGGATATTTCATTTCAAAGGCCATATAAACAGTTATTTATTTGCTCGGATTTTAAAAAGTCCTACAATTTTTGATTAAAATGTTTTAAAAAAGTCTATTAAAATTAAAAATGTTTTTGAACCATTTTGAATACAGGTGTGGCTGCTGTGTTTTTGATTAAAATGTTTTAAAAAGCATATCAAATTTGAAACTGTTTTTCAATAATCTTTTTGAAAAGAAAACGCTAGATTTTTCCCCCAATCTTCCGTTTAGAAAAAACGGTGGTGCATACTTCTTTCCAGCAGGTGGCGAGAATACATGAAGTAATTTTTTACCCGCAGTGATAAAGAAAAAGAAGCACACAGCTAATGCAGCAGCATGCTAACTAGTATTTTTGATGTAAAAATTACGAGAAATGCGGCAAAAAGAAGAATTTACTAAAGTTTTAAGCGGCAGGGCAGGATACAGAGGAAGACTTATGGACTAATTACTTTATTAGAGACCATTAACTGGACATAAGGATTGTTTTTGTTTGAGATGACTCGGTGATGTGCAGGTGCAGCTAAGAACGGTGAGTTGGACATATTTTTCTTAGAGACTCAGTAAAAATGGTTAGCCTACTATGTCTTAATTTTTGTTTGCATCTTTAATTGGTATACATAATTTGAATCAAACAATGAATACTCTTAGCTTTCCAGTAAGGTATGTAGAACAAGTTAGTGACACAAAACGGTAGATTTGACACGGAAGTATGTGTATGTAACGTCCACCAGATATATTTATAAACATGCAAAAGGGTTAATTAAAAGACAGTTTACTGAGCCCCCCCAGAAAAACCCACTGCCCCCCCAGGTAATGCCCTCTGGCGCCGGGTCTGGGTAAACAGTGAAACTAGTTGGGCATAATTAGTTGTTTCTCCTGAAACATGGGGAATGTGCAGGAAACAGACCGACACACAAAAACCCCAGAATCTTAAAACTGTCCATCTCTTAATTTACCTGACACACCCAGATTAAGGGGTTAAACATGTAAATGATATTACTGACTGCCCTGGAAACTCCCCCTTCTGGAATTGACAGGACAGCGGAAGTAGGAATAACACCCATACAACACCAGCAACAATGCATGCAACGCAAACTCCGTCTACTTCACTGCTGCCAGCATTTGTTTACTTCTCAAGATGTGTGCTGCGTTCATTTTCATGACATACGAACAGCTCAAAATTCCTGGAGGCAGAGACAATATTCCACCGTAACATGTCCTGGATGTCCATCAGCTGTTGGCAAGCACTACTTATCCACCTCATTTCCCTCCTCTTTAAAGCTCTGTCTGGCCATATGATTAGAGTCTTGGATAGGGATCCAACTTCTTAACTTAAGCTTTTTGAGATGCCATCAGCTGTTCGCTGTTGTAAAATCAATACTATGTTGCCATGGCAATGCATCCTACAAACTGAAAGTAAAAAAGTAAGAGTGAAATTCCTTCCAGCTGCAAAGCATCCAAAACCAGGCGGAATAATTTTCCAAAAAAGCAGTTCCTCTACCACAGTCTAGAAATTGTGCACCACCTTGTGTTGATCTATCCATTGTAGTTTTGACATGATGAAATAGCTTTAAAAAAGAGGTATGAATACTTTAGCAAGGTAATGAATCACCTAGTCTGAGCAGACGGAGATTTCCCTTCCTTCTCCTCCAGCCCCCTCTCCATGCTCTTTCTTTGCAGAGAGAAATTTACTAAGAGAGTCTTGAGCTCTTATATAAGCACATTTAGAGACAGCGAGCAGTGGGAAACATTGGAGGGCAATACATCGGCAGAGAAGTGCACACCAAGGAATAACAACAAAGAAAATTGAGACATATATCTTCAAATGAAAAGGCTTGTTTACACAGATCCTGTAAATGAGTCAGGTTGAAATATCACTTTTTCAAGGGCTTATTTAACCATACGGCCAGGATTATGGAGTCGCTATGTTTCTGGGATCATATACAAATACCCAGAGTCACGTTTTCCGGCGGCTCATTTCGAGCTCTGATCTTGATCCAGAAACAGGAGAGGCATGAACATACACAGAATTTCCCTTTCAAATACAATCTGCTCATCAATGCAAAGCAGTGGAATTGACCTCTGAGTGCACTTTTTGCACCACCTGTGTCCTGCTGGTGTTCTGTCTCTGACCCGGCTCCTGAAGCTTCAAACCATGGGTTATGCATCTGAGAGTTTATAATTCTGATGCCTAAATTACTTTAGTTGAAGCAGAGAAAAGTTGTTGCAAATTTCAGACATCCCTCTTTACCTCTGCTGGACAATAAAAGGTTAATCCTCAGAGATTTTCGATGTGCATTCCTTTCTTAGTAACTTGTATATTCCTATCTGTCCGTCTGAATGGTGGGAGCAGGAAATTCCGATGGACCAGGAAAGAAGAGAGAATGGGAATCATCATAATGTTGAATCACTGCAGTCCTGGACAGGAAATGATACTTCAGGCTTTATCTATCATGTTCTTTCTTCCTACATCTCTCTCACCTGTCTGCATGGAGCTGATCTTGTATGGAAAGGTTAAAGTCTTTATTGAACTTGGACATGAAAGGAATGTAGTGATATTAGTTGCAGAACAGCACAACTGTCATAATCTTTAAGATTGTGACTCTGGAACCATAGCACCGGGTCAGGAGTTCAACAGGGTTGTTGTAATTGCACAATGATTCAAGTTAAGCTGGTTTCCTTTCCCATATGACTGTGTTCTCCTATAAATCAACTCAGAGCAGTTTCTACAAAGCCTTGAATGAGTTATACACTATTATACTACTACCCATGTCCTAGTATACCCTTTTAATGCCATTCTAAAAACATTGGAGTCAAAAAAATTAAACATGGTGCTCTTCTGACCCTTTTTTCTAAACGCAGTATTACATCCGATATTTTGGCTGTACTGGATGATCGTTATAAGAACGCAAGGGATTGGTGGCAGGAAGGAAACGGGTCGAAACCATAAGCTCCGCTTCAGCATCTCATTCCAAAATAACAAATTGGCTGAAGTTATGACTGAACCCAACCTGGCCGCGACCTGCTGAATTCAATGCATTCTATCCATGTCTCCTACTTCAGCTTTCTCTGTGTCCTGCCAACTTTAGTTTTGTCTCTGCTACAACACAGCTGATTCAAACTTACCAACAAACTCTTCAACATGGCAAACTTCTGTGGAGGCCTGTTAACGAGCCGTCATTCGATATCAGGTGCGATGAACCAGGGAAAAAAGTAAAAAATGTCAGAATACCGACTATTGAAGACCGACTTTGGGCATCCCTGGTGTAAAGGAAAGAGTGAATGGGGCCATGTATGGTGACATTTTGAGTGAAAACCTCCTTCCATTAGCAAGGAGACTGAAGATTAAATGAGGCTAGTTCTTTCAGCATGACAATGATCCCTAACACACCACCGGGTAACCAATCAGTGGCTTCGTAAGAATAATTTCAAGGTCCTGGAGTGACCTAGCCAGAAATCTTTGGAGGTAGTTGAAAGTCCGTGTTGCCCAGTGATAGCCCCAAAACATCGATGCTCAAGCAACGAGTCCTTCAATTTAAACGACCATATTGGTCGATTGTGACAGCTCCAAAAAACGACCCATGTGAGCGTTTGTTTCTTGGTTTACCTGATGTCCTTTTTATATTCTTAAAAGAAAAAGGTTTTGAATTGAGAGCGGACACGCGGCAACGGTTTACTTGACCAGGAATGTAACACAGATGGATCAGGTTAGGTTTACGCACTGGTTCCCGGATAGTACGATTAGAAAAATAGTCAGGTTACAGTTAGGTAATGCTAATAACTTAAGGTTAGGAAATTATTCTTGAATGTTAAGGTTAGTAAGAAATCAACCGGTCAGCCAGTCAGAAACAAGAAAGGCGGGATGATAACACGTAACACCGACATTAACACAAGAGGTTGCATACGGAATATAGGGTCTGTCATCACCAACAAAATGTATTTGTTGAAAATATATTGCTTTACAATCAGACCATGTGCACAACTTGCACCAATGGTGGCTAACTAAATACTTTTTTTCCCCACAATGAAAGAATTAACCAAGGTTTTCAGCAGCCGATTATGTAGACTGTGGCTTCTTGTGGACTGGCTATTTTATTGAAGGACATTAACCGGACACTTGTGGACAAAAATAGACTGTAGGTTGCATGTTATTTTTCTCCTCGGATGCTTTGATAAAAGCGTTTACTGTGTCTACAGTTATAGTTGGATCCTTGACTGGCATACATCCTAGGGATAACAAGAATATCAGCTTCCCAATGATATATAATATGTATATATAAATAGAAGGGGTGTCGAAAAAGAAGGCAGGTTGGACTCTGGAAATATGTAATGTATTGCCACTGGGACATTCGGAGGGGTTAAATGCAAACCCAGTTTACTGGACTGGGGTTACGTTTGTGCTGCTGTCCTGGACCAGGTCACTCTTGGTCACACTTTACATCAAAAATTTCAATTAGTTTTCTACCTGTTTATATAAAGGAATAATACAATTATAAAACAAATATAGTGAAAAGTTGTCTATTAATGATGAATACAGATGATGAATATAAAACACAGATTTTACTGTAATCATGTTTCATCAAAATAAATGTGAGTACACTCCATTTGAGTCACAGTTTTGGTCTCTGTTACATGATGGGGTAGAATATTTTTGCATCAGGTCAATTTTAATGCCTTTTTAAACAGCCTATACTACATATGTACCATAATGATTAATACCGAATATTAATGTTGTGGCAGTAAGTTAGCAGTACTGTAATGAAAAGAAATTGAAGACAGTTAACATAGCTACAGTAAGTAATGATGCTGATTAGAACCAGGGTTTTAAAAACATTTTTATTAGTTATAGTTTTTATTTAGCTTTGAGTTCAGATTTTCAATTCAATTTTAGTTTTAATTAGTTGTTTTTACTGTTTCTTAGGTAGTTTAGTTTTAGTTTTTTGAAAACGTTTAGTTTCAGTTTAGTTTTTATTAGTTTAAGTTTTAGTTTTAGACTTTTCGTTAAACAAGTTGTGTACCGTGGAAAGACCAAAAATAGAAGAAATGTATAACAAAATATTAGAAAATGATTGAGATGGACAACCATGAACATGTGTCTACAGAAGGACGTGATTATTTGGCTATTACTATTTATGAAGGATTGCTTATGGAAATCAATAAGATTAATAATTTATGGAAAATTATTATATACGGGCACCACCTGACTGTATGTTAGGACTTCATGTTGCCATGAATAAGTAAGTTCTGTAGATAAATAGGTCATCTATCACTGCTTTCCAAACAGAGCTTCTTGGAATTACTGAGATGTTTAAAAACTGATAATAGAGTTCCCTTTTTTGTTTGAACCAGCTTTCTTTACTCTGCATCATGTTGCAGAAAGCAGAGTTCATGCTGAGCTGCTACAGATCTAGTCATTATCTGTACTTATTGTTCTATGAAAATGAAGCGCTTCCAATTTGCTACCATATAAACAGATTAGCTGTTCAGTCAGTAAATGCTCTCACCCTGCTACTGCCTCAATACAGCATACTAACAGGGCTGTGTATCGGAATAACATGATGGTTTTGGCCTGATAAGTTGATTAATATTAATAAATCATGCTAAAGAATGAGTGGCTATTTCATATAAATATTTTATTTGAATAATTAATACAGAATATTCTTTAGGAATTAACTGTCTCTCACATTATATTAGGAATACCTTTTACCCCAGATGCTTAGGAGGGGAGACAAACGTTTTATATAATCAAACCTCGTTTCACTGATTTACAGCTACTTTATTCACTAAAGCGGTTACTTCTAAGATCAGAAGTTTATCTCGTCAATTGTCAACTTTCTTGAGACAAAACCGGACAAAGGACAAAGGAAAGCAATGACTGTAGAGGCTGTATAATCAGTCCTATCGATTAAGACAGCACTAATGAGCTGTTTCTGATTAAATCCATGTTTGCACATTTCTTATGGGTTTATTATGCTGAAACAAACCTGGTAGTTTGTGAAATATGTTGCAGCTGTATTCTGGACCTGTTTCTTAAACTTGCTCACTTTGGTCCTTAGCTCATACACCACAGGGAGGACAGTAGTTTCCAAAAGGACACTCTTCAGTGATCTGGTCTGGAATGATGTAATAACAAAAACTAAGAACACGTTCTCTGTTGTGTGTAGCCCCAAGGCATTAGAGAATAAGTTTTTTTAAAGAGATACATTCTACCTGTGGCACAAAGTAAAAAAATTACTGCTCCGTGTTTCACTTCTTGCTTTTTCTTCTTAGCATTGTGACCACAATGTATCCGCTGAAAGCACTTTTAATACCGTGCAATTACATCATACAATATATTCCTTCATTCATTCCCATTAGTTCCGTCCAAACATTATAATCCCTTTGGCCAGAAATGACTAATTTAACACCATTTTCGCTGGATGGAGCTTTTTGAACATCCTGTTCGCGTGAAATCACTGAGAAACGGTTTGGCCTCATATTTTGGTGTATTTATATCCATCCAGTTGTGTTGTAGTCAAGTCACCAAGATCAGTCAAAGTCGCAAAAATAACCTTTCAAGTTCAAATCAAGTTGATATATTCTGAGAACAAGTTAAAAAAGAGCACAATGTAGATTTTAATACTAGAACAATGAGAGCCATACATGGGTTACTTTAATGAAAAAGAATTTGTACTGAGTGCCCCCATGTTAAGCTAATGTAATTTAATTTAATCTGATTCTAAAATTGCGCTGCTCTGAGTGGCTCTCTGGACTACATATTGAATTTTGTTTTTTCGGACGTTGCATTTTTTGTGTTATATTTAGCAAAGACTGCATTTTTTACGTTTTGATTTCTTTGTTGCGATGCATAACCATGGCAACAAGGTGGTTTACAGCCAGGAGCAGCTGATTAACATCCCACAAACTGAAATAACACCTGAACCGAAGCCACAATTTCCACTATGAGTTGAAAATGTGGCGTTGTGGATGCAGAGCAGGAGCAAATAGGAGACAGAGAAGGAGGAAGTTCACAGAATCTCTTCCATCAATCCTAATTAGCAATGTGTGATAACTAGCTAACGTGATGAACGTCAAGCCCTCACAAGAACTCAGCCAGAGTATCTGGAGTGCAGTATTATGGGTTTCACTGCAGGCTGAGGCTTCTTCAGTTTGGCTGCAACACAGACTGCTACAACAAAAGCCTTCCTTCCAATTTTTGAATTAAATTGAACACAGTTGCATGTGCAAAATAAGAAATCAAGCTCAAAATAAATTTGAAAACAATAAATAATCAACATATCTACCGAAAACGTACAAAGGATTTGTTAAGTTGTTGTTAAATTGGTCCAGTAATCTAACGTTACATAACTAGCTAACATTAGCATTGGCTATATGCCAATTCCAACTTTAGCAATTTAAGTTGCAGTATACAGTAACAGCAGGTCATCAGGCTGTTGTTTGAGTCAAGTCACAAGTCCCTGACTCGAGTCAGGACTCCATCCCTGTCATCCAGATACGGTTCACAGTGTCTGATAGATGCTGTGCAGTACTATCCTACCATCTGATTCCATTGTATGACCTAAATAGATCATATTATTGCCTATGTGGTTTCTCTACACATTACTTATACTGTCTCTGCAGTAGCTGAGCTTGTCCTTTGTGTCTGACCTGTGTTGTTTTATCGTTTGATGGTTACTATAGATGCACAATAATAATAACACAAGTCATTGCCATTGTACTTCTGAATGTTATGATGATGATGACATCAGTTATAACCAACCCAGACTCTCCTGACAGTTTTTCCCCATTATTACCATGCCCTAACCACCATCTATGAGTTTTACCGTCTCTTCCACCGAAGGTATAAATCTGTTGATAGCAGGTCAGGTTTGAAGGCATGGTACTTGAACTATTTTCCTACCAAAACATGCTATTCCTTGTGATTGCACTGAAAATGGTTATTGTGATGATGGTTGTGACTGAATGCATTTTCTGTTCTGAAGTCGCTCAGAGTCGACTAAAGTACCTGCCCCAACAGTCTGCCCAAAAGCTTAAAAATGATGCCCTGGCAAGACGTAAATATTAAAGGCGACTGATGTTCTTGGACAGAAAGAAGCAAGTGGATGTGATAAGCAATACCCAGCATTGTTCTGCACAGATTATAAATAAATGTTCGGCCAACGTCGTTCCAAACACAGTGAGCGAGGAAACAAAGCAGCAGTCACAACATCTGCATTTGATTTCAGCAGCTCCTTCATACTCGGGTGTAAACTTGTGAATCCACCACACTCAATCATGGCTGAAGTGTGACATGCTAAGACGGATGCTGCTTTGAAAAAAAAAACATATATATATACTGTATATTTCTTGAAGTGCTTCTTGTGAACACATGAGCTCCCAGTTTTGCCATCTTCAAATTCAAGTTCAGGATTGTAGAACTTTATCTATACCAATAGGTACATTTGATTTACAGAAAGATTAAGGCATCCCTTCACAAAGTACTCTGCTGTTCATTGGGTATAATGGGAAATACACAAGAGATTAATATAATATGAATAAGTTTCAGATTAATCAAATGAAGCTCTTAAATTCAGTGATGGGAGCAGGAATAAAGGTGTTTTTATAATTGTTTGCCCTAGTTCTTAGGTCTAAAATCCTCTGTCTGGACTGAAGAAGCTGAAATTCACCCAGCAGAGGATGGGAGTCATTATTAAGATTTGATAAAGCCTTCTACTTTACCTGTTTAGTGCACAGGAAGGCTAGACAGGGCTGTGACTTACCTATCAGAGGACTGGACTCTCTCAATATTTGACTTTATTTTATTTACAAGATTTTCTCTTTTACAGAGGTCTGGCTAAACCATGCTGCAAAACGAAATGATAAAACTGTTAAAAAAAGAGTGAGAAAACAAAGTCAAATTTGTTTGGTCAACATGGAAAGGAGTAAGTCACCCATAGCAATAAAGGTGCAGGTGAACTATTAGCATTTATTCTCACTCCTTAAGACCTTCAGATTAAAAGGTTCCTTAAAAGGTTGATTACAAACTGTGGTTTCTGGGGACATCAAACTACAGTTTTGCTTCAGAAAATTATATGCGTTTGAAAGCATGATTTGTGTTCATCACAAAAAAATAACAAAATAAAATTCACACATCATTATTAGTATTGGGCTGCACGGTGGTGCAGTGGTTAGCGCTGTTGCCTTGCAGCAAGAAGGTTGTGGGTTCGTATCCCGGTCCAGGGTCTTTCTGCATGGAGTTTGCATGTTCTCCCCGTGCATGCGTGGGTTCTCTCCGGGTACTCCGGCTTCCTCCCACAGTCCAAAAACATGCATGATAGGTGAATTGATCATTCTAAATTGTCCGTAGGAATGAATGTGAGTGTGAATGGTTGTCTGTCTCTCTGTGTTGGCTCTGCAACAGACTGGCGTCCTGTTCAGGGTGTACCCTGCCTAACGCCTGATAATTGCTGGGATAGGCTCCAGCTGCCCCGTGACCCTGAATTGGATAAGCGGTTAAGAAGATGGATGGATGGATGGATTATTAGTATTTTCTTTCCATTCCAATCACGCCAAAGGGAAACCAATCTATCCAAGCTGCAGTGCATGTGAGGTGCAGAAGTACATACCTTTGTAAAAATTAGGCTAAATGTTTTTAGTTCCAAAACAAACGCTCATAGCATATTGTATAGCCCTACATACTGTTTTCATATAACTTGACATGATGATGTTGGTTGATTTGGTGAATACATCACTTCATGGTATCTTTACCCTGGTTAGCGTGTTCTCAGTGTAAACACATTAGCTTGAAAATAATGTGGTAACAGGCATGATCATATGAGTTGGTAGGTTGGCCACAGCGTTAAATGGAAAGAAAGTCTATCCATCCAACGTTTTTTCTATACCGCTTAAAGGTCACAGTTCCATCGCAGTGGCCATTTTTTTGTGATGCAAGTGAATCAGGCTCTCAAACGTATATAATATTCTGAAGCAAAACAGTAAAGTTTGATGGCCCCAGGTTTTTTAGAAGTTATAAAGCAGAAATACTCTTTTAGGGAAGACCAGAAAGTAGGGTATTAAGCTTTATTTTCTACCTCCTGCTGGAAGTAGCCATCAGAAGATGGGGACAATGTGGTCATAAAGGGATGGACATGGACAGCAACAATACTCAGGTTGGCTGTGGCATTGCAACGATGATCAATTGGTACTAAGGGGCCCTAATTGTGCCAAGACAATGTCTCCCACACCATTACATCACCACCACCACCAGCGTGAGCCGTTGATATGATGTCAATCCATGCTTTCATGTTGTTGACACCAAGGTCTGACCCTACCATCCGAATGTCGCAGCAGAAATACAGACTCATCAGACCAGGCTACATTTTTCCAATCTTCTATCGTCTAATTTTGGTGAGCCTGTGCGAATTGTAGCCTCACTTTTGGCTGATTGGAAATTTGCGTTAACAAGCAGTTGGACAGGTGTGCCTAATAAAGTGGCCAGTGAGTGTATATTGAAAGGATGATATTTAATATGGTCTTTTGGCGATTTTGAATACTAGGAGGTGTAAAGAAACAACAAAACAGCCTGCTGTGTTTTTTCACGTGTTTTTTATAGTATTTAATGAGCTACACTTCAAGTAGAAAGGTTTACAGCTTAATCAAACCGTTTCTGCCATCCATGTCTAAAATGCAGTTAAAAGTGCATCCATTGGACATCAGGAGACACCGAGATGTAACAATGTGTATCATCAGTTTTACTGTGAAAATTAACTCCATGTCTTCTTTTGACGCTGCCAAGCGGGCGCATATAAAGATTAAAAAGCACTGGGCCTAAAATTAAACTCTGGGGCACACCACATGTAATTTTTTTTTACCTTAGAGAAGCAGGTATGTAAAGTTACCATAAAACTCTGTGAGATAGAGGCGAACCATTTGTGTATATCGTATTTAAGGGAGCGCTTAGATCCAATAGCACCATCACCCCTCTGTGCATCATAGTTTAATCTAAGATCATTTAATGGTGCTGTCCATTATTTCATTTTCTCCATCTTCTACCTCATCAGCACAGAAGGAGATTTCATGAGATATGTGGAAGACAGTGGTCTTAAGGGGAAACAAGCTCCTCCTCTTTTTAATACAATCAAGTAAAGCTGGAAAAATGCTCTGTTTGACATGCAAGAGAGATCTTTTTCTATTAATGTGCCAGTTTTGATCGATTTCTTCATAATACAAATATGAAAGCACACAAACCTGAATGTTAGTGCGCCTTGCCCAGAGAACCAATAGTGGTTGAACGAGAAAGTCAGTTATTGCTTTTATCATCGGTTCAGTCGATCAGATTGCTGCTGAAATATTTAAAAGCCGTCACACATTTGTGCTTGGTCATTCATATCCAGCCATACACACCAGAAGGCAGATGAAGAAAAATGTAGGAGGCTTGGCAGCAGTAGGTAATATCCTCACCTCCCTGAAGTGAAGAACCCTCAGTCTGAGCTCTTCTTTTTATTATAGTAACATTATTTATTTAGTACCCGTCATGTTGCAACCATGACATATCTTTGTATGTTTTTACAAATACTAATCTGATTTTGGGATGGATATATTTTAGCCTTCTAAGTCAATATAATTTAGCAGTTTTGTGCAGCCAACCTTTGCTACAACTAAAATGATAAAGAAATTTTTTTTGGTCCAGAAATGTGCAAAAATCGAGAATTCAGTTCTTGTTCAGTCATAAATAGTGAGAATGAAAAAAGCTGTAAGCTAAAACCAAACCACACTAAAAGTAGAATATAATAGGGGATAAACGGGCACATTGAGATTATGTCTTGAAGTCAACGTGAATTTTGTGCAGAATATTATTTCCTTACTTCTGCTTTTTTTGCACTATACTATAGCCAGTGTTTGATTTGGGAATAAGAAGAGTGGGGGAAATTTTTCTCTTGCATTTTGTGTATTCTGGCTGCAGGGCATCATATATTTACCCTTTAGAAACTGAAAGAAAAAAAAGAAAAAAGAGAGTCAGTATGTTGTCCGCCAAATTAATATTAAAATATGGACATCTCTATTTGTTACCTAATAAGAAATTTCTGAAATAAAAAACATCAAAATCAGATCAAATATATTAAGATGATTAACAAGAAACATAAGAGTTTACGTGACTTATCCAGTCACAGTAGAAACGTCTGATTTAAGATTAGATTATTTTTCCCCATAGCAGCATCAGTAGCACCTTGTTGGCCCTCTTAGAGCCACAACTCAAGCATATTTTTCTGTTGGGAAAACAAATCCACCTCTGCACAATTCACAGCGATGAAGGGAAGATTGTTGTTTGCTGTTATCATTCTGTTCCTCCCGTCTGTCACAGCTGTGTTGATTGTGCTGAATCACCTCTCCAGGTCGGCTGTGGAGACTCGGAAGGTGCAAACCGCAGCAATTCAATTTTTGAAGGTGTTCGCCTAGGTTGTCTTGGTGCTTGTAGTGTTTAAAGTCCTTCAACAGAAGGACAGGGATTGTTGAATTTATTTGAATTTATTTAGGTGGATGAGAAGGGAAGAAGAAAAAATCATATCCCTCCCAGTGATAAGAAATGAATGAGACCAAATCGCACCTTGACTACTGCTGGTCAGTTAACCAGGCTATTGGCTTTGTAAGCCGACCTGCAGCCTCTTTTCTAGACATACTTTTCTTTCTGTTTACAATGCAACAGAAATTCGTTGAATTTCCGAAGACTGAACCGGCTTTAGTATCCAAAGTTTCATCTATTCGTGTTATTTTTTTTTTATTTGTTTGTTTTTGGGGGTTTTTTTGTTGATTATATCTAAAGTATGTTAAAGAAATGAAGCTTGGGAAGCAGAAATAGAAATCATTAATTTTCCTTTGCACTGAGTGGCTGTACCCCCAAGAGTGCAGATAAAGAAGGTCATGGATGTATGCTTCTGTTGTAGTGCTAAGACAGGTTGCACTGTGCATATTAAGGTATATTTGGTGTTTTAGCTGATCAAATAGGCAGTTATAAGTGTTTTAGAGCAGAATTTGTGGATGTCAGCTATTCACGATTTGTGGTTCCTAACCCCCACAGTTACAGAGGATCCACATTAACAGTACTGGGTGTTGTTCCTTTAGTGACTTTTTGTCTCTAAAGAGCCTGGTGAGACAGTCAGGGATGGAGTACTCAAGTCCTGACATGAAAATTATTTATTGTTTTAAAATGTATTTGAAGCATTTTTCTGTTTTGAACACTGTGTGAGCTTGGTGATAGCCTGTGGGAATGGATTTTAATTAAAGTAAACCATATATGGACCTAGTGACTTGACTTGGTGTCAACTTGGGCCTAATCCTATGTGGCTTGGACTTGCAATTGGACTCGAATACCAAGCACTAAAGTGTGACTTGAACCTGAAGAATGGTGACTTGACTACAACACTGGTGACAGAAGATAAGAAGGACCTACATGAACCAGGAAAGATCCAATAAAGCCAAAGAGAAACCTCCCCTTTCTACTTTATGTTGATTTATCACAGAAAATCTTAATCAACATAAGTTCAACTATGTTGTTGTAATGAGAGAAGACATGGAAAAGTTCAAAAGATATGAGTACTTACCCTGTACAGCAAATAACTTGTTGCATTGCACTGACGTGTTTTATGGTTTTACGCCATTCTCTGTCCACTCACTGCCACCATCACTTCTCCATCTTTACAGCCAGGACAGGTATCGTCTGTGAGGGACGGCTTGGTTATTGGATTCCCTGACAGCCTGCCGCTTTGTCAACTTGCCAGCCACCTCCATCCCATCCCCTCCACCACATCAATCATGTGGTCAACTATATCACCATCGTTTCTCAGTTCCCACCAAAAGAGGGCAGCATTAATCACCGTGTGTAGAATGGGGACAGGCACACACACTTATATCAGTACGATTAAATCTTTGACACAGCGCTCTCCTTCAGGTGATTTATCTCTATTATAGGTGAGGTAAAGTGGTGAATCTGGATTATACCACACCCCCCCACCCCACCCTTACAGCTTCACATTTGGAAACAATCCCGAGAAATGGGAAGGGGTCATCTGGAAGGCAACTGCGCACTTGTGTGGAAGTGTGTGTCATCAGTGTTGGTAGAGAAATGCTGGATCAATTATCAGTGAACAGCTGATGGCCATGACTGAAGGGAGGGGGTTGGGGAAGGGAGGGAAGGGGTCGCAGCCCCAAGCTGCTTGACAATAACACACACACACACTTACACACACACAAATATAACACACAAACCGATTTATGTTTCCATTCTGTCATCCAGGTCGCTGCCCGGTCCTCTGAGAACATCACACCTGTATGGTGGTGTAGTATAGCCTGATTATTTCCATGTCTGCCTATTTGTAAAGGTGTTACTTACAACAACCGTGTGTGTGTGTGTGTGTGTGTGTTTTTAGCTCCGTATGTTTACCACTACCGATATGACCTCCAAAGGATACGTTGTTTTTCCCTGCCATCTAGTGGTTTGCTTTGAGATCTTTCTGTTACAATGAACATCACTAGGTGTTAATAATATTATTAAGTGATTAGAGCAAAAGAGCTCTCTTTAGCAATCGTTTACAGTCCGCTTCAAACTCAATCTGTTTCTATTACCAAGTAATAGTAATGTGTAGAGAAACGGTGGCTGTATTGTTGGAAGCGGTTCCATGGGACGTTCCTGTCCTCCTTAACCAATATCTTTGACACCGCTCTGTGAATCTCCTGCTCTGTGTGACGGAAAGCTGATGTAACATAAAGTCACTTGTCTTTTCCCTCTGGTGTATATCTATCCCGTCATCCTGTCTTATCCAGCTCTAACACCACACGTCACAAAACATTACAAGGTTATTGCAGCTGGAGACTAGCCTGACGTAGCCATACTCAATTCTAATCAGAATGTGAGTCTGATTCTGCTCCATTGGGCTGTGATTATGGGGCGAGTTTTAACCGAACCAGGAAAAAAATGCCTCTGCACTCAATTGGATAGACCTATAACCAATCAGAGCAACAGAAGTGTGTGGCTTTTCTTTGCAGAGCAACGGATATTATCTGTTACTCTTTTAAAATTCCTCTTTAAAAATTAATGCGCTGTCGATATCCTCTAGAACAGACTCGATGGCAGAATCTACACATCTCAGTTCTCCAGCGGCAGCCACCGTTGTTGTAAACAAATTCAACCCAGGCGCTCTTTGGTGACGTAGTTGATTACGTTACTGTTGTTCACCTGTCAATCATCGTAAGCCTGATTTGATTGGTCCGAACAGATCTTGTTCGGGCATAATTGCTCCTCAACGGAGGAATGCCAGACCGAACTTCCAGACCATGTTGTGGGCGGGACTAAGTTCGGCTGGCACCAGGCTAGCTGGAAGCTTGATCCATGGTGAATGCAGAGGATGTTTTCTGCTCAGTCAGTTTTATGCCGTACGTCGTGACAGATCGTCCTGGTCAGTCCGCTGCCAACAGGTCTGATGAAATAGAGATTGGAATATCAATTTAGTGTTTTCTTTAATCCTACTCAAGTGTGAGAGAGAGAGAGCAAAGGAGGGTGTGTCTGTAAATTACACCGACCAGTTTGCTTAGAGGAACTGAACACAAACACACAGCTTATATCTTATTTATGTATAGCTCTGAAACATGGGCTCATTTTAAAGTTTATCCCCAGTAGAGAAGAGACCACAAGCTAACGGTTTTCTAAATTTTTATTTCCAAACCTGATGGAGTCATAGTCATTCTGGAAGCTGATAGACGTTCCGAAATATCTGCGGACAGTTCCATCCGGTCTTTAACCGTAGTTGCCTTTTCAAATACACCACATTTTTACTGTAACATTGCCCTTTGGCTGCTTTCAAACGGCAAGAAATGTATCGGAAGGAATCCTAAGTGTCACATTTGGAGGATACCGGGTCGATACAATCCCTATGGTGAAGCATGGTGGTGGCTGCATCGTGCTGTTGGGATGTTTTTTAAGGGCAGGACAAATTGGATGAAAACCTACAGCAGAAAGCTGACTGGGGTAACATTTGATCTTTTAGCAGGGTACTAACCCAAAGCACTCATCCTAGGTAAAAAAAGGAGCGGCTCCAGGACAACTCTGTAAATGTGCTTTAGTGGCCCAGCCACTAATTTAAAAACATATTAAACACATATTTAAAAAGACCAGAGGCTGCTGCCAAAGTGGTATTGAGAAACGGATGTGAATACTTATGCACATAACAGTTCACAATATTTTTCGGAAATCTCCCAAAAATATTTTTGATTATGTCATTATGGGGTGTTGTGTGTAGAATTTTACGGGGAAAAACTTGTTGTGTCGATTTTGGAAATAGGCTTCACCATTACAAAAAGTGAATTCTTTCCAGATATGTCTTATAGGGGAGGGGGGGGGAAACAGATTCAAATAAGAATCTCAATTCTTTGTTAGACGATTGTGAATCGATTTCCATTAAAAGAACGACTTTCAAATTTATGTATTTTTTTACATGCAGCCAAGGCTTGGAAAAAAGTTTAAGTTCACTTTAATCTGAAGCATATTTAAGTATGTTGCTGTTTACTTCAGAAAGTCTTTACTTTTCATTCATTCTGTTGTAAAGGTTTTAAGAGGTGGGAAGTAGAGCATTCACAAAATTATATATTTTTTCAATACTATAGTGAATTAAAAATATGCAATATTGAAGAATCTCAATTGAAATTTAACCAGCATTTACAAAACAATCATAAAAGGAATGAATCGGGAGAAAAGCATTTTTCTCAGCCCTACAAATTGACACCTTTGTTTTTTTTACAAATAGTATTGATTATCAATTGATTCTGAATCGAATCATCATTCCACGAATTGTTATCGAATCGTGAGTTGTTGTAAGATTCACATCCCTAGTGTCTTATATTTCATGACCTTTCTCTTTCTCCTATATCACACTCTATACTAGAGTGTAAAATGCAATGTCCTTATTCTATGAATAAAGATGAGGCTTCAGTCTGTATCGGCATTTTCTTATATTTTATTACGGCCAGTCTTTCACAGGAACTCTCTCTGGGTCATGCTCGACTCCCTTGAACCCGTCTCCTGTGTCTCCTCCTGTCTGAGTCCCTGTACGCAGCTTCTGTCTATAACCCCTTCAATCTTATGTCTTCTTACAAGTTTATCAAAACACTTCTTACTGCAGAAAGGGAACGAGGTGACTTCTAATGATCTCTTATTATGACATATTCCCTGGATGCATTTACTAATATGTAATAAATCGATTAACTGACACAATCTTGAAATATTCATAGAACAGTACATAATTGGATCAACAAGTTGCAGTTATTCCTCTGAGAGGCCATTTTCACTACATATGTGTCACTTCTATCTAATTTGCGATGATCCAATATTAATATTGTTTACTATGCAGACACTCTGCCTGCATTATTTACTTTATTTACTGAATTCATTAAACAGGAAAGATTAAAACAACCGGGCCTGACCCAGTTTAAAACTGGTTTCCAGCAGGTTCCTGTTCTGCAGAACATACAGCATAACTCAGAAACAGCATCTTAGCATCTATCTCACCTATCCATTAGAAACTTTGCCATTTCCGCATACGTTTTGATGCCATGAAAGTTTTTCAGTTCTCTCCATCTGTTGTATACTTTACCCAAAGCAACTTTGGTTTCAGATCTTGTAAGGTTGCTTCTCTTCTGAGAAGGATAATGAAATCAGGGCTCAGACAAAGCAGCTTGACTGTGCCGGGCGGTTGTTTGCTAAAGTATTTGGCAACCCGCAGTCGTGCCCAACATTGGCTGGAATACGTAAATATAAACACAATATCGTTGCTGTAATAAGAAATATTTTATGTATATATTTAAAATATAACTTTTAAAAGAAATGGTGTACTTTCATTCCGCACGCCTCTGAACGCCCCATGAAGGTATTACTTTTTTAAACAGATAGCTTTTAAAAAAAATGTTCCATATTCAGTCTTATTGATAATATACTCCTACTGTCTTTTGAGGTTTCATTCCAGATGTAGATTAACTTGAGCATGCTGAATGCGATGGAGCTTCTCAAATCGATTGAACAGCGATCTACTTTCTCATAATATCAGCTGACCATTATTTGACCACTCGAGGCCACCCAGCCAAGGTAACGATGGTGGGTCGATCCTTAAATATGAAAAAAAAAAAAAGGAAATACTAGATTGGTTCTGCGACAAAAGTAGTGTCTCCACTCCTAATCTAAACGTTTCATGATAAAAAAGAAATGGGGGCATCACAAGTTCAATAGAAATGCCCCATGTGGAGGTTGTGGCTCTCAGCTATCCAGGGTCTGATTCCCGATCATGAGACCTTTATAACCTTCTCGTCTAGTGACTGTCAATGAGGGCCAGTCGTCCCAATTATTTTAATTTTTTTCCAAAAAATAGAAGGAAAATAATGACATTATATGATGCAATTCCCCCTACATAACACATTGCTAACATGTTCTATTCAATTTCTATTCTTCAGTGTCTATATTTGCTGCTCTTAAAACACTTCAGATAATTCAAAAGCTGATTCTTGACAACATATGTTTCCTATTGATCTTTCTATTGTTTTAAAACTTCTTTCTGTTACAAAGGATTGAATACCCCCAGGGCTGCATGACAGCACTGCACTCACAGCGATAACATTTGACACGCAGAGAGGGCAGGTGGTTTTTAGATTTTCTTGTTTCTGCTTTTTTTAAATGATTAATGATTTAGTTTTGTAGCTTTGAAACACAGAGAGAAAAAATGTGAAATCTGAATTACAAGGACATTTTTTTGTTTGTTTTTTTAGCATGTACAGAAGCATATTTCCAATCCATCCAGCCAATCCCCAACAAAAAATTCAATTCAAAACTACTTTATTGATCCCATATAGAAATTAACCCTCTATGGCATGAATTTTTATTTTAGGGGGAAAAAAATATTTCAACACAGTTTTTAAGAGCTCGTGGGTGCCTGACAACATATTGATCTTTACATTTGCCCCCCCACCACCACAATCAGATAATTGTTTGTTGCCTAAGGGCAACATTGTGCGACGAGGGTACTAAAACACCAAGGTTTTCAATATTACATGGAATTAGGAAAATAATAAAACAAATACATTAGACAAGCTTTTATTCTTTTATTTTTCAAGCTCACCTTTTTTAAATAGGTACAGAACACTTCAGATTGCAACAACAAAAGCAAAAACAGTTCTGAGGCTCTAGTAAGTCACACAGCTGCAGGTCTCAGTAGCCTATTGTGTATGGAACAGCAAGAAGCAGTTGCTAGTGGCCGTGAAACATAGATGGATGCCACATTTCCTGCACTTGAGCCTTGGAGTTCCTTTGCATCCAGGTATTTCCAGCTATGACCATCCAGTGGGCTGTGGCGTCCGGGCGCACGTCAGGAACGGGAATGGGAGTAGCGGGTCCTCTTCTACACTTCTCCGACATGTAGATCACAGTACCTATGATCTGTTCCAGTTCCTTAGTGCTGCGGTTTAGAGACTTGTTTGGGTTGCACTGTCTGGCATACATATTTGACTGCTCTGCAATCACTGACAGGATGTCATCTGAATAAAATATCTTCAAGTAATGATGGGGGGAACAAACATCTTCAGATCTTGGGAGGTTACCCTGCCATTCAGGATAGTCGGGGAAGTTTGCATTATGGGATGTTCTCCAGTGGGGTAAGCCATTGTCATGCTCTGGTTCAGGGAGCATGTCTTCATTTTCCACATGTTCCTCTTCATTTATTTCCTCAGGCTCATCAGCTTGCCCGTCTCCTTGAGAAAAAGGCAAGAAAAATTAAATTTGAAAGAACCTAGTAATTGATCTATTATACTTTTCTTCACCCACCCATGCATATACAGGCATGCACACAGGCGCAAACATGTACACACCCACACTCACACACGTTATTGAACCCTGACTGACCCCTGACCTACTAATTGGCCCTCAAACCTGATTCTGGGGTCCAGTATTCTCCACTGTCTCTCTCAAGCTCACTGTCCTCACTTTCGATTGGAATGTCCCTAACTCCTTCATTCTTGGACCCGTAAAACATTATTCCTACAAGCAATAGTAGATAGATCAGAATGGAAGATAGAACAGCAAAAAACATTGAGTGTGGTGTTGATTATCCATTCAAGCACATCCCCAACCAGTAGCATTACACTGCTCAAACAAAAGTGCTACAACTGCATGATGTTGCCTTGAGGCAACGAACCTAAAAGTGCAGTTTTAGCATTTAAATAGTAATAAAAAACATATATTAACAATCAAATATGCTTCTTAAAATAGTCATGCACTGTCACATATTTATTTTATCAAGTTTTTTGAATTTAAACATGTAGAAAAGTGATATTTATCCTACCTTTTTCTGGCACTGTGTGCCTTGTGACTCTGCTTCCTGAAAGGACTGCTGCACCCCCAGACAATTGCCCCCACCCACTTGAGAACCTGATTGAATTGGACAGAAACATGTCTAGTAATTTTATAAAAAATAAAAAAATAAAAAAAAACATTAAAGGGCGAGTGTAAGAGCTAAAAGATTGGTTTGTTGCCCGACGGCAACCGTATGCCATAGAGGATTAGGAAGAAATTTAAACTACTTTTCTTCCCCCCAACGTTTATCTTATTAATTCATAAAAGCAGAGGAGTATTTTATTTTCAAGTGACTGCAATACACTTCTGTAGGGATGCAAAGCTTAATTTTTCCTTGCACAAGGATAGAAAATGTTGTTTTTCATTTATACCCATAGGTGTCCCCCATTGAAAAAAAAAAAAAAAACACTGAAGGGGGAAATGTCAGAATGATGCCTACTGAATTTTAGAGCTATGCTAAGTAGAGAGGTGACCATGACAGCTGCCTGGTCAGATACTCCACTTGACAGCTGTGCACCTCCAGGCACGTCATGTTTCCGAAGGCCCTGATACACACATGATCCCCCACCAGGGACGTCAAGCCCCCATTAACCGTATCCATTAATAGTCACAACACCTGGACAGGATTCACTTTATGTTGTAGCTCTGATGTGGAATTCATAATATATTACCTTAGATATTTAACCTTTTACGGACTTTGGGAGTGTTATTCAGGAGTGATGTAGCTGTTTATTAAAAAACAATTAATAAACCATCAGGAATAATAAAACTGTGCTCTGATCAGTCATTGTTCGAAAAGTAACATGTGGAAAAACTAGACATAGTTGTTAGTTATTAAATGAGATGTTGACATCTCATGTTTTCAAAAGGAAATCTAAAGTCTCTAATAAAGTCTCTAATAAAGTCTCTAATAAAGTCTCTAATATCTGAAATGATCAAATCTGTGATCAAATCTTCTAACCTTCTAACCCCGTGTCACTGTAGGACTCCAAACGTTACAGTTTTTTCCCCACCATTCATTATTTGTTTAACAATTATCTGTTAACAGTTCAATTACCATCCAAATATATGTAGAATACTTATTTATATTTTTTAAATCAATAATTGGTTGAGTATAGAAAAGTTAGGAGTGAAAAAAAGGTATTTAATGAAATTAAGTAAAAAAACAGATTGAAACCTGTGTGGAATTTCCGAATAAATCAAAGTTTTTTTTTTTTTTTTGTAATGACTAACTTAACTCCTGTTTATTCCTGCTATCATATTAACCGCTTTATTTTATAAACATATTTCTAAATGTCTTTAAATATATGAATAGTTTAAAGTTGTTTTTTTATTAAATAAATTAAATAAAAAACTTTATTTTTTACTTTTCTTTTAAATCCCCCCAATTTAAGTGGTTTATCACATGGGTTTAAATAAAAACAGACTTTTAAAAATAACACTTCACTACCACTAAAAAACTGAATAATTTCTGTGTTGCACAATGTGTAGAAACAGCAGTTATCCACTAGATGGAGGAGATGCATGATTTGAAAAGCAGGTCACAGATAGAAAAGGAAGAGGAAAAAAAGAAAGCTTTTTCACATTTAGTTTATTATGTCACATAGCCTATTCCTTTTTTTTTTCGCTGTACACGAGCAGAATATTTTTTTTTTCTAAAAAGAATAGCTAAACACTGATTGTTACTCTGACTCAATGACTTATGATTACACTTATTTTTACATTTTGATATAAAAAACATATTTCTTTTTCAGTTACACAAAGCTTAATCTTCATTAGGTTAAATGGTTTAAAACAAAGTATTTTACAAGTTGATTTAGCCTAGTGGGAGCACAGAAATACTGATTATGTGCCTTAAAGTGAAACTGTCCATGTGAAGTCCTGAATCTGTCACGGGCCTAAATGGCTTCCACTCTTTTCAGGTGCAAATGTTTGCATAAATGAATCAGTCCTTTTAATGATAGTTTCTGAAGATGATTACTCTACTGTGCCAGACGAAACTATTCGTAGCTTCTTTAAATTGTTCACATTTTGTCACATTACAACAAGAAACCATAATGTGTTAGATTGGGATTCTATATGATAAACGGCCACAGAGTGGCGCTGGTGAGATGGGACCAAACAGTGTAAAACAGTAGTTTAGATGGAGAAGTCACGTTTATTTGTAAAGCAACAAGGCAGTTCAAATTATTTCCATGATATAAACATAACACAATCAGCAATGAAAAAAATTTGCACATGTAAATGCAGCTACTGTTGCACTAATCTGTCGGACTAAAGATACAGTAAAGATTTTCTCTAGATCTTGTTGGGTCAGTCATTTTTTATTCCTGAAAATGTTCTTTAGGTGATAGGAGGCCGACTTTCTTATTGCCCTTATGTGATTCTGAAGGTTCTGGTATGAGTCATGGTTCATATTCACCCGGTGACATTGTGATGAGAAGCTGTGTTATAATCTGAGCTAGTGGGAGCATTTAGATATCAAACAGGAGGAGCCCCAGGATGGAACCTTGGGTAACCCCACATGTGACCTCTGTTCGTTCTGATGAACAATTACCCAGATACACAGTAGTCCCTGTTGTTAAGGTAAGACTCGTACCAGTGGCATCCTTTACCAGAGAGTTTGACCCAGCTCTCCAGTCTTTCCAGGAGTATATCATGGTCAACTGTGTTAGACACTGCACTGAGGTCCAACAGTGCCTGCACTGTGGTTCTACCACAGTCTGTATTTAAGTGGATATCATTAAACACCTTCACATTTAACACCGGCCATAATTCAGAACACTCTGTCTCCAAAGTTGTGGCTGTATCATGCTGTGGGAATACTTTAGTTCAGCAGATTAAGGAAGCTGGTCAGACTTGATGGGAGGAAAAAGAGAATCAGTGGTAAAATGTGAAAATTATAGAGCCTCTTCAGCCAGTTTGACTGAGCTGAGCTATTCTAAAATGTAAAACATGATAAAAAATTTAATTCAATTTCATTCCTCTAAATTAATACAAAGTGGGCTAAATAAAATAATATTCTTCATATTTTAGATTTCTATTGGTTAAAGAAAAATAGAGTGCAGTATATTATTTACAGTTAAATACACTGAAGGTCAAGTGGAACTAATATTTTTCCGTCACAATACTGATGCGCTTCACAGGAAACACCAGAGAAGACTCTTCCAGTGGAGGAAGCTGAGGTCTTTGGGAGTCCAGGAAGTGTTTCTAAAGACAATGTTTGACTCTGTAGTGGCATAAGCTATCATTTATGGTGTAGTATGGTTGGAGCAGCAGTTTATCTACTACAGCTGAGCGGAAGAGGTTGGATAAGCTCATCAGGAAAGCCAGCTCTCTTGTGAAGCAACCCTGGATCCAGTGCAGGTTTGTGGGAGACAGAGTGGCCAAAATAACATCGCTGAAGGACGGAGTCTCCCAACCCATGCATGAAGATGTTGCTGCGCTGCAGAGCTCCTTCATGAAGGAGCGTTTTCGCAGGTCCTTCCTCCCTGCAGCTGTCAGACTTTACAACATATACTGACCAAAAATGTTCACATCCCTGCTGTGAATTACACTAATTCACTAATTAGTATTTCTGCTGCTGTTAAATTGCACTGTTTATATATGCTAAAAATGAGGTCCAGGGGTCCCCTACTGCCAAAAAATGAATGAGAGTCAACAGAGCGATAAAAGTAATTTTCTGATCCCATTTGAAATGTGCTGTGGATCAAACATATGATGTCCGAGAATTTTTAAAACTTATTTGGATGCAGAGAAAACGCTGATTTTCGCCCGGCTGGAAAAGTTACTTTAGGTTTTGAGTCAAAACTCTTAGTGGACTTAAACTGAAGAAGGAGGAGGAAAATATCCGTGATTCACCTCCTACTTCCACAATGAAGGAATGAGCATTAAATGTGGAGAAAACATCTATAAATCTGGTCATGTGGAAAGTAGCAGCTAAGCTGGGGGAGAATCGGTTGGTTACGTGAGAGTCAGCGTGCGGGAGAAGCTCTACAAGGTCTCAGTGTGCTAGCTAGTGCTAGCTATGCTAGCTAGCATTAGTCCTGGATTTGTAGGCATTTAATTACAAATCAAATAAATACCAAATCACTTGACAAACCAAACACACATCATTAGTTATCATTTAAATTAATGTACAACATATTTGTGATTCTAAAATAACTTTTATCGCTCCATTGACTTCCATTCATTATTTTTTAGCAGAAAGGGGACCCACGGGCTAACAGGAACGGGAAGAGACTTTGCCTCCCCATTGGAAATAATACATTTACTCTTTTAATGCACAAGTAGCCTACACATGGACATTCTATACATATTTCTAAATATTTTTTATTATTGTAATACATTTAAAGTATCTTGTTCTTTTGCGCATTCCCATCTATGTATGCCACTTTATCTTTGTTTTTCAAAAACAGTACTCTGGTTTTGTAACTCAGCCCATAATGTACATGTTATTCTTGACTCTTGAATTCAGTGTTTTTTTTATACTTTTCCTCTTCTGAGTCTTAAGTGATTTTTGTATTTCTTGCTGCCTTCCAGCTGTTCCAACCGAATTTTCCCTTGTCTGGGACAATAAAGCACTCTTCTATTCTATTCTGCCTGTATTGAAACACACTTAACAAATCTTCAAAGTAACCTCACCTTTTCCTGCTTTGATAAAAAAAAAAACTCCTGGCTCCTAGTTTGGATAAAAGCATTTTGTTGTTTTGTGTGTACTCTGCTTTGTGAATTATCTGCTTTGTGTAAGCGCTATAATCTCCTCGAGTTTTGTAAATCAGTAACACGGAGTCAGATTATCAACTGGAACATGCAGAATTGGAATACCTCCCTGCAGGATTTTTAAACGTAATGGCTTTCTGTTCTCTTCCACTTCCAGCCTCCGAGCTCGGTCGTCTTGAAAGGAAAACTTTGTGGGAAACGGTAGCATGATGGTCAACAACAAATAGGTCAGATGCTCAGAAAATATGTGGGCTTAATGGCAGCTTTTCACCACTCCACAAAAATCCAGGACAACCACAGACACAAAAGCAGATAAATCTGCATGTGAGCCCCATGCATCCAATCCAAAGATGAATGCAACTTGGCAAGTGTGTAAAGGAATCACATGAGACACGGACTTACCCACACACAGATGAGCAGAAGATAACTGACTGGATGCTCCAGATTCACAAGAACTCATCCTGTTGTTTTGAATCTACTTTAATCCTTTCTTCTTGACCTTTGACCTGGCATTGTCGCGTTGCAGTGCACACATGTTATATGTACAGACATCCCGCCTCCTTTGTCTGATCTAATGCATGTATGCTTGTGGCTCCCTGCTCTGAAGCTTGTGGTCGCACAGCAGAGTTGTTTCTGGTTCTGCAGGCGGTTAGAAAAAGACTTTTTAGAAGCTGTTGGACACTAAAAGATGTGTTTGAACATCAGGAACCTTTTCTTGCAGCTTAGCTAATTTCCTCAGACCATTACTACCGTTACTAAAGTCAGCAGAAATCACCATGCGAGAACTGTAGTCTGGCTACAGATGGAGTATTATGGTGAGAGAACAAAGTCTCTCCAACTGATCTTATCAGTTTAAAATAGTCTGTAGATCAAATTTCCAGTGACTTCAACTAGGTCTTAAACTACTGACGTCTGTTTTATAGCCATCTGTAGAGAATGAGGGACTGACGTTTCCTGTTCACTAGAGTAGTTTTGTGTGATTTTCAGTTCAGTAGCTGACCCCACGAACAAGGATGAATGTATATATTTTGTTTAGAGCCAGAAGGAGACCTGAAGGGAAGCTATGATGACAGTTGGGGTGGTCTACATTGTTAACACAGTACTCTGTAACTGCAAGCTTCAGATGATTTGTCATTTTTGTGTGTAATCAAATGTTTATGAAGCAGCAAAGAGAAGCTTTTGCTTATATGGCCTTAGTCAGGTGGCTGCAGAGTTCTCCAAAGCAGCTCTCAGTCTGATTTAGGAACACGTCCAGTGATTAAACAAAGCAGCAAATGCATTCACAAGGCTGCAAACGAGCATGAATGAACTCATGAATGAGCTCCTGGCTCTGCCACATACCTTTTACACGTATGCACATTAAAGCACAGATGCACACTGACATACATGCACAAGTGCTGCTGGACGAGGCCAGATGGTGTAATCCTTTAGTTTTCTCAGCATTTCATATATTTTCCCCCGCTGCGTTGGGATTAGAGCTCCCTGTCCAATCGGATTTCGGCCCACTCTCCAGTGATGATGCGAGGTGCATGGCAGCCAGGTTGGTGGGTGAAGCAGGGATGCTGCAGATAGACTCCATGTTGGCTGGTTCAGCACACGGGACGAGCTTGATTCACTCCTCAGGTCCAGGTAAGAGACCAGATAACAGGGATTGGTTTAGAGACGTATCCTGGGACGTATGGTGGGAATGCCTGTTTGGTGGTAACCAGTCATGTTTGGAGACAATGGAAACAAGCAGAAGGATTTCAGGGATAAACTAAAGTTCTGCTTTTGTGCTGATGCAAATCATTGACCTGGACCTGAACACAGAAAAAAAGGCTTTTCTCTTAAACTCCAAATGCATCCAGATGAAAAATGTGAGCATTCGTTTGAGAAAATTGTTTAATATGAAAACCTCCCAGGTTGTTGTTGTTTTCAGTAACCATAGGAAGTTTCTTTGCTTGAGTTTGTCTTTTTTAAATTTTATATCACTCTTTATTCTATGTATGTGCATTTTAATGTTTGGATGGTTCTGTTCCTAAAGCTGAGACCAGAATAGAACCCTATTTTGACTCCCAATTAAGCTCCTTTCTGTTATGTGTTGAGCTCAGCCACTTATTTCCATCTTCAGACTAATTTCATGCTTACTTAGCTGTTTTAGCATTCCTTTGCAGATTAGAGTGCCTTGTCTCAGGCACAGATTCAAATAAAAGTGTCTCTGAGTCTATTTTTCTTGTATCTATGGTTTATGGAACATACTGTATATATTTTTACCCATTTCTCTTCTGCATGAGAAGTTTTGGTGTGTATCTCAGATTATTTTCTGTAACGCAGTGCATTCTTCACCGGACTAGAGAGTTTCCCCCATCAGCCTGAATCTTGGCCCTCTTCTCTGCAGGCCAGTGTTTCCTTTGTATGGTGGATGTGGTACCGGTGAAGAACGAGGATGGCTTGGTGATCATGTTCATCCTGAACTTCGAGGTCCTGACCGAAGACACACTGAAGGACCACAAACGGGAGCTGAATCACCGCCTGCCCACCTGGCTCGTTACAGGTAACTCATTCACTCCCTGCACCTTCTCTTTATTATACATAGGAGCACATCAGGCGCATTTGGACCAGAAACATAGGAACCTTTCACAGTCAGACTGACTGTTGAATTATATTGATTGAAATGTTTTATTTGAACACAAGAGAACAAATAAAAAATAAAAACAGTAAACAAAGTAAAAGAGTTATACAAAGAATGGGGAAAAAAAGTCTTGGCTCAAAGTTCCAATATTTTTCTCTTTTATTAATGTTCTCCTTCACTCTTTTCACACTGCAACCATTTATGTGCTTTTAATATGGAGCAAGAGAACTGTCAAAAATATGTGTGAATCATTCTAACAACTCTTGTTATTTGTACATCAATATAAGTGTTGTACACACAATTCTGCTGTCATATGAGTCTGAGAAATTGTGCAGATTGTGAATGCTTTTTATGAGTGTGAATCTAAAAGCTGTGAGAGCAAAGACTTGACTCTAATATAATTCTAATTTCTATAACTTTGAAATCTTCACTGTTACAAGTTTGTGGGTTTGTGCTAATTGATAGGCCCAAGCTAACTCCTAATACTAGCTCTAACTTAGTGTCAATGCCATGCCATTAGCTAGGGATGGGTATCGTTTAGGTTTTATCCGGTACCGGTGCTAAACCGGTACTTTTGAAACGGTGCCGGTGCTTGAACCGGTGCTTTAAGAATAGAAAACATACATACTTCATCCAAAAACCCTCTTACTTAGTTATTTTTTGTAGGGCTGTCAAACAATAAAAATTGTGATCTAATTATTCACAGGCTATCAATAAATCCATCACCATTCCTACTGTGTGTAAATAAAAGGACAAATAAAGATGCAGTTGCTCTTTAAAAAATTTAAATATAGGAGACATCAATTACATTTTTGTTTTGAACTCCAATAACAAATAGAGGCAGAACTAAGCCAAATATATGGATAAAATTAACAGTGGTATATCAGTAGTCTGTGATAAATATCACATAAATAAAATGTAATATAGACTTAGTAATCAAATGTCACCATTGATCAGTTTTCAAAAGTAAACAGCAGATTCTCCAGTTCACCACAGCAGGAAAATAAAATAAAATAAATATGAAACATTTAAACTTTAAGCGCCGCACACCACCGCACACACAGCAAACACTGAAACACACACACCAGAGCTGACATCCGAAACGGACCGATAATTCCCACAGACAACTTATGAATTTATCATATCACCACAAAGCCAATAAGCATTAATAATATACTCACATGTCATTTAGGATCACAAACACCTGCTGCTGTGCAAAAATCCGTAGTTTGGCTGGTTAGGAAGGGGAGCTGATGTGGTGCGGGCTGAATTATAAACAGGCTGCTGTTCTGTGTATGCGTTCAATGCGTAAAACAAACTCCAAAAAAACAGTTAATTCTAGAAAGTAATCCACCCGCGTTGGTACGTTAAATTCCCCAGCCGTAACTTTTAACAGTTTTTTTTGCACAAAGATAACCATGTTTATCTAATCACTCTGGACTGATGGCACGCAGGATCCACAGTGCTTAACATCTCAGGGGAGGGGGGGGGACCGAAATAAAGCACCGAAATGTGTGCTGCTTTTCGGTCTGGTTACTACCGTTCATGTCGGAACCGGTGCCGTGATGGCACCCATCCCTACCATTAGCTAGCAGGCTACAGCAGTACGTATGTAATGGCAGCAGTATTTTTTCCCTTTAGCTCTATCTTAGCATAAACCAAGTTAAGCGTATGGGAACTACTAGCATGTGTCGTGGTTCGACATGTACTCTGATTCTTCACTTCTGGCTAACTGTGAAACTATCTGACTATTTATGAAAAGAAGTCAAAACTGGTCAAGGCGGTGATCTCTTCGGAATCCAGAAATGTTTATTAAAAGACAGAACAAAGACAGACACGAGTCAATGCATCAACTGAATTTCATAATGCACAAGCAGTTTTCCTGGAGCAATGGTGTATGCCCATGTGGGCCAAATATCACATTTCTACCATTGGAAAATACACCCTCATTCTCATGGGTTCTTCCCGCCTCCAAAACATTAGACATTCATGATACATTAACAGAATGGTGGTCTTTTCTTCAACCACTAGGATATTGATAAATTGCATGTATATGTAGAGGACTTATTTATTAGTCGAACATAGTTTAGCAAAAGTTTAACGACGGACTCTGCTTATCTGGTAACACGAAAACATGTCTAAGAATGCATTAGCTGGTCCCATAAACATTCTCTGGGGTCTTAGAAACAACATACATCCCGTCATTAAACTTCACTTGAACCATATAATAAATGACGTGTGCTCTGAGTGGGTATTCTTAAATCCTATAGATTACATTGTCAAACTATTTCTAATATCCTCTACACATGCAGAGCGTAATTATATTGTGGTAGGGAAACAACAACAACCCATCGGTTATAGCAGATTTTAGAATTATATTTATTCCGACTTCTGAGAGAGAAACATTTACTGGAACGCCCTCTTAAGTCGGACTTCCCATTCGGCAAGTCAAAAATATATTTTTGCTCCCATTTTGACTTTCAATATGGCCACTCCTCATAACAACAATAGTAGCTGTGGTGGAAAAAAATGTATTTTACAAGACACACTAGTAATTATGTATCTAAAATCCACCTTACATGTAGAGCCTGCAACTCTTATCTTAACAAAATAAAAGGGGTGTTTGTATGCGGAGAGTACATCTTAAAACGATGTTTGTGAAGGTACTACAGCTACGGCTACCAAGGCGTCGCCATATTGGAATCTCGACTTATCCGAGAACGTTACCTCCGAGGTAAATAGAACGCACCATTACAGCCGGTGCAAAGCTAATGTTACTGCTAGTGTCAAACACCATTTGTTTTAATATGTTCACTCCTAGCATTCATGCCTGAATTCAATGAAATGACAGTTGGTGGGGTTAGAGTTCACCGGGGGAAGCCGTATTGGCCATATATGCCTCTCCCTAAAAAAGGACAAAATACCAATAATCAATCTTTGGACATACAAATTGATCCTTGGGAATTATCATCTGAATCAAATTAGAATCAAAGAAAATATTTTTTTCAACACTACTATTCAGCAATATCAGCTATTTTTTGTCTTCTAACATTCTGAGTACTGATGTGACAAAGAGCTTGTATCAGGATCCCACCGAGCATATAGCACTCAACATATTTATATATTTATTTATTTCCAATAATCTGTGTTTCAGATTAGTTTGACTTCCTGGCTGAAACCACAATCCCATCAGTTTTACTGTCCCACATCTGATCCACCTCCAATCTCCCTCTTCCCTGAACAAACTCCACCTCCATTTTTTAAATCCTGCAGGTCAGCAGCCAGTTTCATTCTCCATCCGCCTGCCTTCTTCTCTCTCAGGTCGTCCACGAGGCTTCAAGCTACGTTTCCCCCAGCTGCGCTCCCTGTCCAACAGCAAAGCATCGCTGGATGATGCCGAGGCCGGCCACATTCCCACAGCTACTCCCCTTGAACTGCATCAAGATCCCAGTCCAGAGTCCTTAGGTCTAGGAGAGTTCCTGCCCCTGCCACTCTTACCGCCAGACCACCAGGAGCAGCTCAGTGGAAGCAGGTAGATTCCTTAGGATTACTGCAGGAAGGCCATTTGGGACCTAAACAGATGCTGCATGAACACTTTGTAGAAGCTTAATGTGAAATCTCTCCTGTAGTCCTTGTGTGATGTTTTAATCTTGACCTTGACCTATAGTGTTCTGTTGTTCTGTATTCTAGGTCTGCTCTTCAGAATTGGCCAGAGGATCACCTGGAGGACCAGCGCACACTTCTGTGCTCAGAGACACCCACCTCCCTCCCTCGGATCCCTCCCCACCTGGTCGGGCCACTCAACCAGTCCACCCCGTGCGTTGTGGCACGCCACCGCCTCAGCCTCAACCCGGACGCCTCGTGCTCCAACTGCTCCCTGACGCACAGCCGCTCGCGTGAGAGCTTCCACAGCATGCGGCGCGCCTCTTCCGTGGACGAGATCGAGGCCCTGAGGCCCGAGTGGGACCGGAAGAACCGGAGGGCCAGCGTCCGTCCGGCCAGCAGCAGCACCGGTGAGTACAGAGGCGCCAGCTCTGTTTGTCCTGAGCATTTCCTGCTTTAATCCTGACCTGCTGAGCTTCTTTTACAGGTGCGGTAAACAGCAAGTCTAACATTCTGAACTCCACTTCCGACTCCGACCTAATGCGGTACCGTACGATATCCAAAATCCCCCAAATCACCCTCAACTTTGTGGATTTCAAACCGGACCCCCTCATCGCCCTGCCGTCGGGGGAGATGGACATCATAGCACCCTGCAAACTTATTGACAGGACACACAATGTCACCGAGAAGGTCACACAGGTAGGATGTCTCCCATGAGGGCAAAGATTGCACATTGCTGGTTCGAATCAGATGCTTTCACATGGTCGAACTTGAAAGTTGTTGTTTTTTTCTGCTCTGGTTTAAGTCACCGCGAGGTGTTACCAAGTTGTTTTGGGGTGTATATGGATGCAGAGAATATGTCTTGTGTGTACGTGTTTGCATTTTGCACCTGCAAACCGTTTCCTTTGCAAACAGAGTGAGCAGAGCACAGTGCTTATGTGACCTACTGGGATGCATCATATTGTGTTTGCTAGAACTTTGATGAGAGGATTAAAGGCCTCTTAAGCCCAGCTCACTCTGTGTGTCTTTTGGCTGTCAGATATGACAAATCTTTTGTTCTGATGAAAAACAGCAGGCCTGGACGTGAGCGTGAGGTCTGTTGCCGTCCTGTGTTAAGGGTCTTCTGACAGGCTATGATTAGATCAATTAGTGTCGGAAGACCTACGACTCTGGTCTGCAATCGACCAATAAAAATACACCCTGAAAGTGATGCCAAAAAACTAGTGGCGAGAAAAGCAGCATCAGCATTAGCAACAATGGCAGCTTTTGCTGTTACAGTCAAATATTAAACAGAGAGACTTTTGTGGTTATTTAGCCTGTCGTAAGAGAAAAAAAAATAGGATTTAATCTTCAAAGCAACGTTTTCACCTTCTCTTTCCTATGTTTATGAATCTCATATTGCCTAACTGAATGTTTAGGTAGCAAGTTAGAGATTTAAAATGTATGATGTTGCTGTATCCTGGTAGAGCACAGATCCCCAAATCCAGGCCTCAAGGGCCAGTATCCCGCAGGTTTTGGTTTATTTCCTGGTTCAACACACTGGAATCGAATGATTGCTCTTTATCAGGCCTTTGTAGAACTTTGTCATGCTGGGCTCACAGAACTCTCTCATGCCACAAATATCGCACATTTTTGATGTTATTGGAAGAATTTAGCCTTTTAAAGTTCAGTCTGACTGGATATACAATGCAGCATAAACTTATTGCATTAATGGTTTTTTGTTGAGATTTTCCGATCAGCATTTTAGGCCTCCGATCCCGATCCAAACTTTTGTCTTTAGTATTGAAATTTATAAAACTGAAATATATTTTTAGCAAGTATCTCTACTTAACTTTTTGACAAGACTAATTTCATTAAAAAGCATTACCTTTATTGTTGTAAATCCCATGAAATCTAAATCTCAGAGAATTAAAGGTCATCTTCAGTTTATAATTTCAGACAAACGTAAAAATCAAAACTAAAGTTACTTGGTACAGTATTAATTTAAAAAAATTAAATAAAATAAAAAATTCCTGCAGGCCTTATGCTGGTGTGCACAGTGCTGCGCTTCCACTTTCATTGGACCGCATTCACTGTTGTTTTTGAATAAATACCAAAATTAGAAAGCCCAAATTGTTCTAACTTTGTGAGTTTCAGTGTTATTATGGGTGTTTTCACTCTAAGCTGAAATCACATATGTTCCCAAAGTCAGCATAGATTTCCTACGCTACTTAAATGCAGCACAGCTGCAGGTCTGTGTTCCTTTTTCCTCTGCCTCCCGTTGGGAGCTGAGATAAGTTTCCCTCTGTGTATTTCAGTGTATTGTTGTGTGTAAATGCCAGAAGGTGAGTTTCTGTGCCTTTTATTGTATAATTTAAAGTACGGTCAAGCATATTTGATGAAGTTTA
Organism: Apricaphanius iberus; assembly: GCA_028564705.1. Classification (NCBI taxonomy): domain Eukaryota; kingdom Metazoa; phylum Chordata; class Actinopteri; order Cyprinodontiformes; family Aphaniidae; genus Apricaphanius; species Apricaphanius iberus. The sequence continues at coordinate 1,297,468 of JAPXFQ010002533.1, read as the reverse complement.
CCCACATTAGATCTGTGTTTAACCTGCTTTTCTGATTTTTGGTAATTAGGAGTCCTTGTGGGCATTGCTAAGGAGGTTTGAGTTATTGCACATTCACCGTCACACTTAACTTTCATAAAGATCGTCGGGACTCTTCAGCTAATATAGCCGATCTCCAATTAATGAAAAATATGCAAAATGTTATTCCGATTTGATCTTGAGATCGGGATTAGACCTCCCTAGTTCTTTGTCATCTCCTGAGGTTCAGGAATGTTTTCCTTTTTTCCGGAGGTGACCAGATAGTCCAACGATGACTCAACAGATTTATTATTCATTTGTCTACAATCAGTTTGTCTTACAAACATTTTCATTTGATGACTTAGATTGAATCAGGACTGTGGCATAACTAACATGGCAGCCGTTTCCTGGTGGTTATAGAGTCCCAACAATGTTGCATAAAATCACGTGGCTTTTGGGTTTATGGCATAATCCAACTAAATAATCTGGCTTTAAATGTTGTTTTATGTTAACATCTTGCAGTAGGAATTGTTTAATGTAGAGTTTTGAAAATGTTGATCATAACATTTTAAAAACTGGGTTGAATAGACGGTTCTCCTGTAACACAGAGAAAGAACACTTATATGAATGGATTGTGGGGAAAAACATGGTCATTCTCTGCAGTGACTATGTCCCTTCTGAATGTTTTGGGAGATTCTGCACATGTTCAAATGTTTTATGCTTACTGAAAGTTTCACCCAATATCCACCGTGGTTGTGACTTTACTAACTTTGTCACCGTTTACTAATCTGGAACTGGCTGCTCAAAGTTGTCATAAGACCTAACATGTGCAGTGGTCAATATCAAACACAAAAAAGTAAGCATGGCTCGTTTTTTTACACGCAGTTTCTATGTGCTGTTTAACATTTTATGACCCTCATGATCTTGCTCAATCTAGAGCTCCAGCTTGGACTGATTATGGTAGAGGTCTTAGGATGGACAGGTGGATTGGGTTTGCCTTAGGGTTTCCTTCTGTAAGTAGTTCTTCGGTAGAGAGGCACCGATGAGCGTTTAGTGGCCGATCTCTGGTCTTTGTAAAGGTTTGACCTGTCAGTACATTTTTGAGCCAATTTTTTCAAATTTCTCTTTAAAAACTGTGATGAAAGAAAACGAAAAAAGCAGCAGAATATGGTTTATTATGTAACCAGAGTGTTGCAGGTTCGAGCCCAAGATTCATCTGCGTTACTTGTTGTGTTCTTGTGCAAGACACTTCACCTACCGCCTACTAGTGGTTGAACCGGGGGCAGCTGTAGCTACAATAATAGCTTGCTTCCACCAGTGTGTGAATGTGAGAATTACTGATTGGTAGAAATGTAAATCACTTGAGTGTCTTAAAAAACACTATATAAATGTAATCCATTTTTTTTCTCTCCTTTCATGACCTGTCATAATTATTGGGAATAGAAGGTGTTTCATGCTGCTGTGTCAAGATAGGATTTTGCTTTCCGTTCAAATACAGGCAAAGATTATAAGCTCAATAGAATCAAACAGATACAATTTTCTGTACTTTGTCTGGCCTTACTGTTATCTGCTGAAAGTCTCGCTCTGGCCTTCACCTGTAACTTCTGTAATCCTTAATTATTGACTCAATTAGCGCTTTGAAAAGGAGACCTTTAATTGTTTTGTCAAACTTTTTCTTGGCTTGATTTACAGGAAGCCAATCACTGACACGCCTGTGTTTCTGCTCTCTTTTCAATGTCTTTTCACCCAGCACTCAGGGTCAGAAGTTTGCATTGGTGAGCCATTAGAGCAAAGACTGTCTGTATACATGGTATTGCTAAAGGGAGATGTAAGCAAAACCTTTTTTTTTGTTCTGTCTTCTCTGAGTGAGGAGTGAGATGTGGGCTTTCTGTTAGCTCCAGGGTTAATCATGAATCACCAAATGCAGTCTCGCACAGGTTCAGCTATCAAGGTTAAAACAAAGCGCTTAGTGTGTGTGTGTGTGTGTGTTTGTGCGTAAATGTGCATTAACTGATGCTGTGTACTGTAGTTGTTCAGTGCAGATGGGAGGAAACAGCACCAGCTGTGTCTTCAAATGGACTTCTATTAATAGCAGGCTAATGGGAAGAATGGAAGAACACACTAAAAATAACAGTATACATAAAATCTACATTCATTAGCCTACCGAATAAATCATATTTATGAATCTATAACTTATCTTCAGCGTATTTTGTTTTTTAGTTTTCTGCTTCTTTCTGAGATAAGCTCATTGCTCTTAAGAACAGTAGAGACATTTCAGTGAAGAAGCTCCTGCATTACCACTTCCGCCCTGAAGAGGGTAGCACCACCACATTGTGAAGAGGTACTACTGGCCCCAGCGAACACTCATAGTTGGCTTTGAAGAAGACGTGGTGTAAACAAGGTTTTATAATTTACCCCTTTAAAAAAAGAACATGTGGGGGAGGGGGGACTGGAACACGTGCAGATTTTCTTTCTCCTTTGGAATGACTCCTGGTGTTTTCCCTCGTATTTCCTCTTCTGCACGTGGAGTTATTTTGCCTCCTGTGGGGCTTTTTGACTGAGCTGCACGCCCTGGTGTCAAGCTCCTGAAGCCGGCGGATGTTTCTGCGCTGGGAGGAGACAACTGGACTCTACGTGAACAGCAGATGCCTTTTAGTGGGAATAGCCTGTTCACTAAAGGCCTGAGCAGTGTGTCCGGCCTTTGCCTCAAAAACTCTTTTAAAACTTGGAGATGAGCTGTGACTTGATACAGTTCACAGCCTGGTAAGGCACTTGGATGAGAAGGAAGGAGTTTTAAGCACTAGGTGTTGACCAGAGATGTGAACTAAGGCCCGGCTGAAGACAGGTGTGGGTTTTTTTTTTTCACGCATTCTGATAGATAAGAACTAGGGACCACAGCCCTCAGGCTCCAGAACCATTTTAGTTCCTCCTATGAGTCATGGTCTAAACATGGTTTCATTGGAAGCCGTATGACGCAGGTGTTTGGTGAACTTATAAGCGCTGCCCCATTAGTTACAAGTCCACTTCTTAAGGTCCTGCCAATTTAAATCACCTCAAATTAGAAAGCATAAAACTGTTAAAAAAATTAACTTCTTTTAAAACAGGCCGTTTTTTCACATCTGTCTCATTCAAGGTCCCTGACTCCTGTGCGAATGGAATCTGGTAAGGGAAGTTATAAAAACAAAATGTAAGAGGATGGTTCTATAATCAGTTTTTAGAACATGGGTCACTGCACCTCAATCCAATGATGCCTTATTAGCAGGCCTCAGCAGAACTTTTCATTTGATGAGGAGGAGGAATTTGGAACATTTGAATCTATCAGCAGTGTTGGAGCGGAGACGCATCTAAAACTTTGAGGACACCAGCCATTGAGGACTGGAGCTGGACACCCCTGAGTGGAGAGGAATGAAGTCAAAACTTTTTGCGCTGCTGGCTAAAATCATCCCAGTTGAAAATACTGGGACAGCCATTGCTTCTCTATACTTAATTTGACAAAAATATTTTTAAAGATTTTTTTTTTCCTTTTTACTTGTGGAGTCATTAAAAAAAAATAGATATTTTAAGAAAACAAAATAAATTATTTTCGGCCTGAAAAAGAATCTATGATGCTTCCTTAATAAAATAAAGTATTTTACAGTCTTGTTAGGTCATATTTTTACTATTCTAGAAATGGTTTATAGCCTTCATCCAGTGACAAAAACTAGAAACTTTCTTAAATTCTTGCTTTAGTTAGCAAAACTTTAATAGACCTGTACCCCCAAGTCTGCTTTTACGTGCGTGGCCCTAATGAAATATTAAGCAGGCAATTTTATTAGTATAGCACACTTTTAAACATGGTAATTCAAGGTACAAACAGCATGCATGGGTTCCCCCCAAGTTACTCCAGCTTCTTCCCACTGTTCAAAAAATGACTGTCAGGTTAATTGATCTCTCTAAATTGTCCTTAGGTATGAGTCTGTGTGTGCATGGTTGTTTGTCCTGTGTTGCTCTGTGATGGACTGGCAACATGTCAAGGGTGTACCCCACCTCTTGCCCATTGACGGCTGGAGATAGGCACCCCCCCTGTGACCCCGATTCAGAAGATGGATTAATATTGATTTTTATATTTGTACATTATCAACTCACCTGAATAAGAATTGTATGATTATACAACTAAAATATCTGCATTTAGTGAAGACAGAAATACAAGGCATTAAACTAGAATTTATTTGTTAGCCTTACAAGATTATCTCAATCAGGTGAAGAAGAAGATCCAACTTGGCAGACGTCTTATCAGAACTCACAAATCTTAGTTAAGCCAACAACAGTCGGCAAAAGTTGAGAAAACTCAAAAATATCTTGCATCGTGTTGCCTTGAAATTGTACATTTTCTCAACTTTTTCTTTTTTAAGGTCCCCTTGTATGGAATTATATTTCAGTCAAAAAACCCAAGTGAACTTTTCAGCAACGTACGCATAAAATTCATCTCACGAGTATTTAACATGCTCTCACCTCCCCTCCTGCATGAAGCTTCCGTACAAGTGTGAGGGTAAACCTTAGGAGAGGCTGCACCCTTGAGAGGAAATTTTGCTCGCACGAGTCAAAGACTTTTGACAATTTTGAGGGGGAGCCTAAGGTCTGCCCTCAGCTTTTGTAACTGGTCTTTTTAAATCACTAGCCTCATGTGTGAATGAAAGCTTCATGTAGAGCCCTGGGGAAGGAAAATCCACACCTGCGAGTTGTTGGATACTCGTGAGATAAACTCTATGCATGCGTGTTGTTGAAAATCTCGCTAGGATTTTTAAATGAAATTTAATTCCATATCATTGCGACATTGGTACTTTAATCCCAGAAATGTTCTGGTGATAGAAGGCTGACGTTGTGTCTCTGAAAATTCAGGTCTGAAGCAATTACTGCACCCAGATTTCCTGCCTGACCAGTAGTTTCTATCTGTATTAACTGATGTTAGCAGATCTTAGTTTGTTATATTAGGTCAGACTACTGGTCATTTTAATAACTTTACTAAGCCTTTGTAAGTGTACCTAATAAATGTTGATTATTTATTTACTTTATTTTTTTTTAAGAATGTTTAATTATTTTGCAAATGCTACTGTGTTTGCTTGGTGATAGGGTTTGGGCATTGAGTAAATGTCTTTTTTCTTTTTATAAAGTAAACCATATATGGCTGTCATTCTTCTGGTCTTAAAATTGACGCTGTTATTTTTGACTTAACTTGGACTGGAAGATTTTATTTGGACTAGTACTTGTCCTGTAGTACCTGGCGACTTGACTTGGACTTACACTTGTGTGACTTCGACTAGAGAGATGGTGGCTTAACACTCGGACCAAGGGACTTTATCCCCCAAAATGACAACCCTACGAACTCCCAAATCAGCAAAACAATGGCTTCACCATAAGACGATTTTAAACTTGTAATGGCCAGGCCTGAGCCGAGATCGGAATCCAGTTTAAAAAAATCTGTGGGGTGACATTAACAGTTCTGTGGAAACAATCGAATTATTTTCGAAATTATTTTTCAATTTTTTTGGTATTTATGTGCATATTAATACTAGTTTATCAGTTAAATCAAATCAGTGTTTATTTGAATAGTCCTAAATCACATCCCTGTGAAAAGCTGTTAAGTAATATTTATTTTTTAGAGGTACTTGTAAAATGCCCAAACAGATATTTATTTATATTTTAACACTTTATCAAAGATAGTTTTATCAATACTTTCTACTACAACCGGCCCTTTAAGGACATTCAGCATCTTAATGTGGCCCAAACTACAGATGAGTTTGACACCCCTGGTTTAGGGTGTGCATTCTTTTTTTTTTTTTTTTTTGCCAAATTATTTCAATAACGAATTGTGCAGGTCATTTGTCTTTAAAGTTGAAACTTTGATTGAGAATATTGCAGTTATTGCTTACTTTCAATTTGGCAGCAATTACTATAGTTCATTTCTCCCATTAACACGCGATTCACCCATTAGAATGCACGGCAGAAAAACGTACAACCATGCTGTGCAAGTAGTCCAAAATGTTCCAGATACTGGGATCTGAGGTTGTTCTCACTACCAGCCACTTCCCTATTCATGTTTATTAGTGCACGGTGCAGAAGACCCAACAGGCCACATTATTTCATGAAATTAGTTCCCTTCTGGTTCAAATCTGTTGATAAATATCTGCATAAAGTCATGAGTATGCATGAGTTCTCTAAGTGGTGTGTGATGTGAATGATTCAAAAGCATGTATTTTTAGCATTGCCACATGGTTCCCTTAGAATATGCCGGCAGGGTCAGACTCTAATGTTACATTGCAGTTGTTTTGTTTTTTCTCAGAGACACCTCTGGGAAAGTTCTACAGCATGTCAGCAGTGGAGAGAAAGGACATAAATTAGAAGAAATGAGTACAATAGTTACCCAATAAGGAGTGTTCCACCCAGAGGAGAATGTTACAATCAGCCCTGTGAGGATTCCAAAGATTCTGCTTTCCTGCATCAGAATCAGCTCCTTGATTCGGTTTAGCTTTCACCCACATAGTGCTGTCCCACAGTGACATAACTCAGCATTGGCTTGTTCAGGCCTTTTGGCTCATGAGGTTGGTCCTCAGATGCATCATGTGGGAGTTCAGTCAGAGCATGAGTGTGTTGGGGTATAAATGAGTGCAGTATTTAGCTGTGGCATTTTCCCATTATGGGAAATTACCGTCACAGAGTTGCTGAGGGCGGTCATAGTTGTTTGTCTGTAGAAGGATTATGACTTTATTCATCCTGGAACTGATGGGTTGCCAGTCTGAACCCTCTCGCTATCTTTCTCAGTCACTTTGATGTTGTGTCTTTGGGCAAGACACTTCCATGCTGGTGGTAGAACCAGTTGAATTGCAGTCTCACTTTGGTCAGTATGCTCCAGGGTATCTGTTGCTACAATGTGGCTTACCACTATAATGCAGCATGCTCATATGCACATCTAAATAAAACTTTTGGCAAAAATTGGACCAATAGCTCTGCCAGAATGGGAGCCTTTATCTCAGCTTACATGTCACTCAGAAACTTGAATTAGAATTTAGGGTCACCTGTGCGACGCTAGGTGGCGACATGAACCCTTTCACATTGGAATTTTTCCAGTTGGCCTATACCACGGGTACTCAAACATAATTCTTAAAGGGCCATAAAAATAATTTCAACCTGTCAATATTACATTATCGTTTGTCAATCACTTCAATTTCAATTAATTTTATTGATCTAGTGCCATTTCACAACACTTGTTATCCCAAGGCACTTTACAGGTTATTTCAATTCAATTATACATACATTCAAATCAATTTAAAAGTTCAATGTGATCATTACATCTTAGTAAAATTTGTTTGAACAAATTGTCTGTTTCAATCAAAACAGCAATAAGAATACAGTGGGGCAAAAAAGTTCTCCCACCTAAAAACATGAAAGAGGCCTGGAAATTTCATCAAAGGTAAACCTCAACTATGAAAGACAGAAGTAATTAAGTTATTAAATGTGTCCAGTAATCTGACCTAATATAACAAACTAAGATTGACGCTGGCTACATGCTAATTCCAACAATAGCAATATTCCATGTGGGAGTAGAAGTCCTAACGTTGCAAGTCCAAGTGCAAAACATCAGCATGGTGCTCAAGTCAAGTCACAAGTCCCTTAGGCATGACTCAAGTCATTACTTATTGCAAGTCCAGGCTTCCGGTCCTCCATCCCTGCTAAACGGCCCATTGATTCACACAAGATCTTCTCCCTGTATTTACTCCCTGTAACATTCTGTTTCATGACAGATAATTTAACCTATTTTTTTAAACTTCTTTTTATGTATAGATTACATGGGTTGTTACCGACAACCTATCCGCAGCAGTTAATGGGCGAAAGGCGAGGTACACCATGCACAGGTTGCCAGTCCAACGCAGGCCATGTGTGTTTAATGTTATTCGAAATATTTTTACTAAAAAACCTGTTGACACTTTCAAAATGTATTTTGTCCACAAAATACATTTGATGTAGGACATTTACCTTAAGTCCCAGAACAATGTGACAAGTGTGAGCTTAAATATAAGCTATAATAGTACAAGTAAGCAGTCATGTCTTTGTTACGACTTTACCTATCTGGACAGCCTTCTACTATACCATTTGGATCTGCTCATCGTCTTTCAATGGGGAATCAATAGAGAGTTTGAGTCTCCATCTTGCTCAGACAGACGGTATCGACATCCTAAATGAAGCGACAAGAATATTTCTACCTAATTGTACATAATTTATGAAACTCCTTCTGCCTAATTTGATATTTTTGTCATTTCTTTTCCTGCTCTGGATTAGTGAGAACCTCCAGGTTGGCCCCAGTATTCTCAAACAGCTTTAAATATCTTGTTTTGACATGTGTAGTGGTTTCCTTCTTTTGTAAAAAGGAACATATTCTAGATGTGAGACATAAATGACTTTGGACATGTTGTACCTAATGTGCTAATGTTGAAGCAGATAATCCATATCAGACGGATCTATTTTTTGCTCCTGCTGCTGAAATCACCCTGTTTCAGCAATATTAGAGACATCGATTTGGGAATATGTAATGCTCTATAAAACAAAAGATGATTCCAAGTAAAATCTGCCGTGTCTTTAAACCAAATCTGGGACATTTTTTTTCATTCTAAACCATATCATGGATAATTAGTATTGTCTGTCTGGTTCTACTCAGCAGGTACTGGTTTACAGAATCTGTCCGGCTGTAATTCACACCCAGGCAGGAAATCTGTTGGCAGCCTGCCTCTGACTCCATCTCTCACACAAATGCACAAGCACACCTCGACTGCAGACTGAGAGGCAGGTGGCATCCTCGTGGAAGCGAGATAGGAGGGTCAGTCGAGGCATCCTGTAGAGGAGGACACAGACAGACAGAGAAGGGCAGGGGAGACGGGACAGATTGTCAAAGAATGAGTGTAAGACGACGGTGACAGCTGAAAGGAGGTAAAAGGATGAAGGAACTGGATGGAGGAGACGTGACAAAGTCAATAGATAAGAGAAACATAAAAGAGAGCACGGGCCAAACTATAAAGGATGACAGATCTATAAAATCCTCCCAGTCTGCTTAAACGCATCTCTTTGTGACAAAACTGCAATTTCATATCCATGTCTTTTCTTTCACTCTCATATACATGTGTACACACCGATCTGTCACAGCAAGTACATGCAGTCAGACCGAATCCATCAACCACTGGTGATCAGCACTCTTAGTTCAGGATGACAGCAGAAACTTAGCAGAAACTAAAAAGATTAGGGTAGTATCTAAAGCTTTTATTGCTGATGCCCCTGTTAAAAAAAAAAAAAAAAATGACCTGCTGATCTTGAATGATGTTGATCTTCTCTTTAGGCTCTATAAAACATGGAGCTCATACATCATTCAAACTGTTTCACTTGATCCTCCCTGCCATGGGTAGAAGTGATGTCAGGATGCATGTTTGTGAACAGTACAAGAGCTGGTAATAAGATTAGAATATCCATAAAAAAAGTGGATTTATTTCAGTAATTCCAATTAAAAAGTGAAAGTTGTATATTAGATCCATTCATTACACACAGACTGATATATTTCAAATGTTTATTTCTTTTAATTTTGATAATTAGAACTAAAAAATAACAAAAGTCCTGGACTCAATATTTTAGAAAGCTAGAATATCAATCTATATCCATGCAAAAAATATATTTTTCGAAATGTTGGCCAACCAAAAAGTAGGAACATGAAAGGTATGCGCATGTACAGCATTCAGTATTCAGTTGGGGCTCCTTTGGCCTGGATTACTGCAACATTGCGGCGTGGCATGGTGTCGATCGGTCTGTGGCACAGCTTAGGTGTTAGGAGAGCCCATGTTGCTCTGATAGTGGCTTTCAGCTGTTCCTGCTGTCAGCATGCCAATCGCACGCTCCCTCAAAACTTGCAACATCTGTGATATTGTGCTGTGTGATACAACACATTTCAGAGTGCCGTTTTATTGTGTCTCGTCTAAGGCACAAGTGCAATAATCATGCGGTCTAATCAGCATCTTGATAGGGCACACTTGGGAGATGGGATGGATTATCTCAGCAAAGGAGAAGTGCTCACCATCACAGATTTAGACAGATTTGTGAACAAATTTGAGAGAAATTGTTATTTTGTTTACAGTTGTTGCCAAAGTTTAGAGAATGACACATATATTAGTTTTCACAAAGTTTGCTGCTAAACTGCTTTTAGATCTTTGTTTCAGTTGTTTCTGTGATGCACTGAAATGTAATTACAAGCACTTCATACCTTTCAAAGGCTTTTATTGACAATTACATTACATTTATGCAAAGAGTCAGTATCTGCAGTGTTGGTCCTTCTTTTTCAGGCCCTCTGCAATTTGACTGGGCATGCTCTCAATCAACTTCTGGGCCAAATCCTGACTGATAGCAACCCATTCTTTTATAATTACCTCTTGCAGTTTTTCAGAATTAGTGGGTTTTTGTTTGTCCACTCGCCTCTTGAGGATTGACCACAAATTCTCGATGGGATTACGATCTGGGGAGTTTCCAGGCCATGGACCCAAAATTTAAACGTTTTGGTCCCTGAACCACTTAGTTATCACTTTTGCCTAATGGCATTTTCAAGCTCCATGGTGCTGGAAAATGCATTGTTCTTCACCAAACTGTTGGAAGAATTTGCTGATGGAGGGTGTTTTGGTACCATTCTTTATTCATGGCTGTGTTTTTGGGCTATGTTGTAAGTGAGCCCACTCGCTTGGATGAGAAGCAACCCCACACATGAATGGTCTCAGAATTCTTTACTGTTGGCATGACACAGGACTGATGGTAGCGCTCACCTTTTCTTCTCCGGACAAGCCTTTTTCCAGATGCCCCAAACAATCAGAAAGAGGCATCATGGGAGAATCTGACTTTGCCCCAGTCCTCAGCAGTCCATTCACCAAACTTCCTGCAGAACATCAATCTGTTCCTGATGGTTTTTTGGAGAGAAGTGGCTTCTTTGCTGCCCTTTTCTACACCAGGCCATCTTCCAAAAGTCTTCGCCTGACTGTGCATGCGCTCACACCTGCCTGCTGCCCTTCCTGAGCAAGCTCTGCAATGGTGGCACTCCGATCCTGCAGCTGAATCCTCTTTAGGAGACGATCCTGGCGCTTGTTGGACTTTCTTGGATGCCCTGAAGCCTTCTTAAAAAGAATTGAACCTCTTTCCTTGAAGTTCTTGATAATCCTATAAATTGTTGATTTAGGTGCAATCTTAGTAGCCACAATATCCTGGCCTGTGAAGCCATTTTTATGCAACGCAACGATGGCTGCACGCATTTCTTTGCAGGTCACCATGGTTAACAATGGAAGAACAATGATTTCAAGCATCACCCTCCTTTTAACATATCAAGTCTGCCATTCTAACCCAATCAGCCTGACATAATGATCTCCAGCCTTGTGCTCGTCAACATTCTCACCTGAGTTAACAAGACGATTACTGAAATGATCTCAGCAGGTCCTTTAATGACAGCAATGAAATGCAGAGGAATTTTCATGGCAAAGAAGGACTATGCAATTCATCTGATCACTGTGAAAGAAAATCAACAAAGAAAGCCATGGAAAACAAAAGGTCTACAGAAAGCATGTAAGAAGAAAAACATACTGTTTAAGAATTTTTTGAAGTTGAGGACCAGCAAGAGTGAAGAAAAATACAAGTTGTATAAAAATAAACTAATTACAATAATCCGAAACCAGAAAAAGGAAGATTATAGTAAAGTTTTAGAGGATAGCAAAAATAACACCCATATGACCTGGAAAGTTATAAATAGTATTATACAGAACAGATGCCCTCAGAATGATACTCCTAAATATTTTGTCCATCAGGTAAATTCCAGGGTGGAAAATTTTGATCTTATTGTTGAGGATTTGAATAATTATTTTGTTAATATTGGTGCCACATTGGCTGAAAAGATAAATGTCTCTACTGAAAAGCAGGATATGTTTAACGACCTCCATTAAAGTTAACACTGATTCTATGTTTATTTGCGGGGTAGTTGAGAGAGATTTCATAGAAGTCGTTAAAAAAATGAAAAGTAAAACATTAAATGATATACATTCTATTGACATGGGGATTGTAAAGGAAGTCGTTCTTTCCATTGTTACCCCTCTGACCTATATATGCAAACTATTATGTTTTTCCTGGAGATATGAAAATTGCAAAGATAATACCCATTTTTAAAAATGGGGATAAACACAGTATGGAAAAATATAGACCAATGTCACTACTTTCTCAGAGTGATAAAAGTTATTTTCAGGTCTACTCGGTTTTATGTTCTGGATTACACAAATGCGGTACCTCAATTTTAATGATAACTAATGATGTGTATTAAATCTGCTTTTGCCAAGTGATTTGGGCTCTATTAGATTCTAAAAATGTGCAAATAAAATACCAACGAATCAGAAGTCGCATATATGATGTCCTGGAGCTGCTAGCTAGCACTAGCTAGCACTTAGATACTCATCAAGGCCTTTTAGAGCTTCTTCCCCATGCTGGCTCTCACTGAACGAACTATTCCGCACTTAACATAGCTGCCATTTTCAGATACAATCAAACAGCGTCAGAATCGTCCTATCCGTCCCAAAAGGAATCGACGCAGACATGAAGGAGGTCGGAGACGTATACGTCCAGAGCGCAGGGGCCAGAAGCGGACCAGCTCCGGGCCACCCGCCCACTAATAGAGGAACGGACGGCAGCACCAGGGGAACACCCACAAGCCCAAGGGCTCCGCCGGAAAACCGGCTACGACAGGGCGGGCCCAGACCACAACCTGGAAGCCACGGGGATCAGGGGTGCCCTGCCCCCCCAGCAGGGCCCCGACCAGGGATCGGCTGACAAGCGTACTCCGCCACTGCCGCAAGGCAGAAGGGACCATCAGCCAGCTGACGGACAACATACGCCACTGCCATCCCGGGCCAATCCCCCCGCCAACAACCTAGCCCCCCGCACACACACACCAGGGAGCCACAGTAATGTATGCCCTCCCCAGGCCGCGCCCAGCGAGCACCTGGACACCCACATCTATCAGTTCCTGGGTCCTGATCCCGCCCCATGCAGAGTGCCGAGACCAGGGACCCAGCCAATGTCGACCAGGCAGCGGAGCCCACAGAACTGGCAGGAGGCCTGGGCACCAGACACGGTCCCAACGACCCACCGAATGGCACCAATCTACTCTTCAACCCGGGCACCCCCATAAGAGGTGCCCAGGTCAATCCAAGCATGACATCAGCCTGAAACACCAGCCGCTAGCCCACCCAGGATCAGCCAGGCATTCACCAGGGCCGAGAGCCCCCATCTCCCACCCCGGGCCCTCTGTGTCTAGATGCAGTTGAGCAGTGGGCACTGGCACCAGAGCCAAAGCTCTTTAAAGAGCTCCACCTTCAGCGCTGAGGTGTATCCACCGCAAGGTCTCTACGAGTGTGTCTCATGTAAAGGTTGCGATTGAAAGTGTCTAAGTTGTACAATTAAAATTGGGACTTAGGCCGACATTAGGCAACGAAGACGGAAACTCCTCCCCTCACCCCAGTGATGTGCCCACGCCCCAAGGCCCTCTGTGAATGGTATAATGAAGGAGCAGGGGGACAGAGGCGTCTGGGGATGGGGAGGAAACGACTGGGGTGACACAATGCCATCCCCAGGGAGCCAGCTCCCCTGCTGACTCCAATAGGCACCCCTGTTCAGCACGATCCACCAGGGGTGGGAAGCCCCATTACATCAAAGTCGGGACTCATGGCCGCGGCACCACCAAGCCCCATGGAGGCCAAGGCCATCCCCCCGCCCCCATCCCAGGGGATGGTCTAAATCCATCCCAGCATTGAGACTACTATCAAAACACAGGACAGTAGACACCGGGTTGAGTTTAGCCCACCCTCACCCTGTTTCTTTTTCTTTAGGTATAAGACTTTTGTAATATTGTTTCAGTGTCATGTGGTCACATTACTTGGAAGCTATGGAAGAAATATCAGAAATAAAATAGTAAAATATTTAATTTAAAATTGTATATGCATTCAACTAAAAAAAAGGGTATTTCTTTATCTTTGAATGTAATAAGAAATGTCCACATTTTAAATTAAATTAAAATATAAAAAAAAAAAAATATATATATATATATATATATATATATATATATATATATATATATATATATATATATAATTATATTTATTCAAATTGAAAATAAATACGTGTTTCATTGGGTGTTGAGCAAATTTTTGTATTTTGGTGTTTTTTTGTTATTGGATTTGATTTATTTTCTGGGATGTTTGGAAATCTATCAATGTTCCCTAATCAAAGCCACCACCATCAGGAACCAGCCATCGGCGCCGATCTGTTCTGCTTAAATGTAACAAATATCTCTTGAATATCCAACTTAAAAAAATAACTTCAATGCGATTTCTGACCTCCAGTTTCTATCTGGGTCCATCCTTATATTATGTATTGCAAATGTGATATCTATTACATCAGTAGCCTCCTTATCGGCTTCCATGTGCCCATTAAAAAACCTTGTGTCCGATCATTTTTGTCTTTGCTGTTGTACCACGGACATAACAAACCATGACCCGGTGATTTCAGTGAATCACTGATACACTATACTTCTTCTCCTTATTAATTCTCTGCTTCGCTCTTCCTCTCTCTTTTGACCCCCCTGTATGCCCAGTATCTCTCTTTTTTCTTCCCCTCCTCCCCCCATCCCTCTCCCTCTTTCCCTGTGTGACCCATTTCCTTGGTCATGGCCCCATCAATCACAGTGTTGTGGGCATGGCCTGCCTGTCTGCCTCACTGCCTTTCCTCATCATAACAGGTAATTGAATAAGAAGGGGCTGAAGGTCTCGACAATAAGCAGCCATTGATTGGTCTGTTCCTTACTCTGTATTTGTATGGCCCAGTTACTTCGTTGACTTGGTGGCTGTTGCTGGCTATTATGTGAAAACGTGTTTGTTGATAGGTCAATTAGCAGCCTGATAAAAAGAAACTCTTCTCTGTTTGGTTCTTAGGTAAATAAATGTGTGTGTGTGCGAGCTGCTTGTGTGATAACAGAATCAAGATCCGAATCAGATGATGGTAACGACTGTCAACAAAATGTGAGACAGTCCAATATCAAGGGGTGGAAGACAGTAAATTAAAAACACCCCATATTTATGGAGAAATGAGCCAAGAGGTAACATATTTAAAGAAAAAAAAGGGGGGCGGGGAATAGAACGTTGTGAAACACCACAACAACATGAGGTTGTTGAAAAAAAAACAATTGTCCCATATTTACAGAAAATGTCCTCTGCAAAGTAAGATTTAAACAATTTCATTGCTATACCCTGGAGGCCAACAGAGTGCTCCAGACGAGATAGGAGAATCTGGTGATCAACATTATCACAGGCCGCAGTTAAATCTAAGAGCACTGAAACAACTGCTTTCCCAGAATCAACAGTTAAGAAAATTTTGTTAAAAACCTTTAACTTGTAATATGTACAAGTTGCACTGTTGCTTGTTCTTATTAACCCGTAACTTTTGTACTAAGACGAGACTTAAAACCAGAATGAAATTTTTCTAAAATACCCTGAAAATTTAAATAATCCTGTAGTTGCATGAATTTTTCCAACACTTTGGAAAAAAAGGAAACTTTGAAATTGGCCTATAGCTATAACTTACTTTACAAACTGTTCTCTTACACTGGGCAGCTGCAAGATTTGATTCTGCGCTACCAACTATGCTTATCCCCTCTGCCATGTGCTGGTGATGCCCGGAAACCTGCAAATGTGACTCGAGGCAAACTCCAACATGTCCTTGTAATACTATCTAAGGGATCAGTGGACTGGGATCTTCGTTCTGGTACTGCTTGACTCGCTGTTGGTTGTCCTGGAAACTCCCTAAAGTGTTTCTCTTCAGTTATAGTGAAGATGAACTGATATTGATATACACATAGCTACAAAACATTTGCTGCAGGTCATTCTAAAGATGCTTAGGATCAGCATTTTGTTAAAATCTTCTATTCATAAAAAAGTTTGTTTTTTATCCATTCAGATCCAGTTTTAATGTGTTCTATAATTACATCAGCAGGTAAGCTCCATATGTGAGAGGATAGCATCTAGACCGGGATAGTGAGGTAGCCAGGGACCCACCTCGGACCGATCCATCAAAGAGCACACAGGGGCATGGTGGCGGGGGAACGGGCTCATAACGGGAGGCACTGGAGTGAACCAAAGGAACCGCTAAGGTGCTCTGTCTCTGACAAACACAGCCAGCTCACGTTATTCATCCTTACTGTGCAGCTGGAGGCTGCTCCTGCTTATTCTGGACTGGCCAGTATTACTGGATGTCAGCTCCACGAGAGCTTGTATGATTTCCAAGTTTCAGCTCTGCTGAACCTACAACTCTAAAGTGGCATTGCGCTCACCTGTCAGACTTATACTACTCAGGCTGAAACAGTGTGATTCAGCTCCTATTAATGTGTTGTAGTTATTTGTTCACTAAATGCTAGTAAAATGTGACATGATCTAAGGTGATGGTCAGTCTTAGCTGACAGAACAAATGGTAAAATATTGTTCTTTCGATAAGATTTGACTCTTCCACAGTCCCAATAAATTAGAATATGCATCCCGATGGGGCCCGCTTGTTAGATACCTATTGGAAATAACAACCTTTAAAGGTCTCATTCACTATTTTTTGCTTTTAAAATACATTTGCTGTTGTGTCTAGTATCAATGAATACATTGTGAGATGAGTACAGTATGTTGATGAAACAGAGAACCTCAACTATTACTTATTTATCCTTATCCTTAAAAACAGGAATCTTAAGTTTCAGTGTTGAGCTTAGAATCGCTCCATCCATTCTCATCCTGCTCCCCACCAACCCTCTCCAGCTCATATTCTAGAGGACCACAGAAGGGACATACCAAGGAGTAGAATAACAAGAAAGTAAGAAGAAGACATATAACTGCTTACCTTGCACTCCAATATCCTCCGATATCCTCTAAATAAAGTCTGATATCAGTACAAAGAGTCGCTGACTGGTTGGTGATTTAAATATGGATAAAAATATGGATACAAATATTTTATTAGTGATTGCTGTGGGTTTAATTTCTTGAGGTTATGGACACAGAGAAAAAAACAAGAGAAAAGACAAAACTAAATTAAGAATAAACAATCAATAACATGCAGGAACATAAACAAAACAAATCCAATGAAATGAACCAAAAACTACAAATCCACAACATACAAAAATTTGTATATTAATACAACAATGTCCCTGATAAGCCCCTGCTACCAACCAACCATTGATGACACAGTCAGCCAGCTGCAAACACTGACGTCCCGACAGCTGTGTGGTTGTGATCATGCACACAAGTGCCCGACAGCTGGTGTGAGGAGCCCAAATCCATCCTATAGGAATCGATGCAGACATGAAGGAGGACGGTGACAGAGGGCCCCAGAGTCAAGGAACCTCAGGCGTACCATCGTAGGGCCGACAATTCGGCTGAAGAAGGAACAGAGGGAATCCCCCAGGGGATATCCAGCAGCTACAATACAGGGGCCTGGCAGGCCCATAGTGGCGAGCCCATGGGCTCCACCGGCAACCAGCTATGCCAGGGTGGGCCCGTTCCAGGACCTGGGGACCAGGGTGCCCCTGCCCCCAGCAGGGCCCCGGCCATGGATCAGCTGACAGGGGTTCCCCACCGCCGCAAGATTGGCAGGACTGCAGCCGGCCCAGGCCAATGCCCAACCAGCATGTAGACACCAGAACCACAGACCCTGGGTCCAGATGCCTTCCTACGCAGAGCACCGAGAACAGCCACCCAACCAAGGCCAGACAAACCCAACAATGACCCGACCAGGCTCAGAACCCACAGAACAGGTTGTGGACCTAACGGCAGGTCCGATCTCTGCCGAGCCATCAAACGGCACCACCAAACAATCCAAAACCAGCACCCCCCAAAGGAGATGACCCAACCAATCCAAGAAGGACCACGGCCCAATACTCCAGCCGCTCGGCCCACCCCACCTGGTACACACCGGGGCCGAGCCGGACCGCACCCTCAGCCGAAGACAGCAAGAGCCACCAACGCACCAGCGGCCAGAGGCATCAGTTACCGGCAGGTAGTGACGGTAACTGACAGTAACCCCCACTTCGTGTAGGGCCTGAGATGCAGGCGAGAGGGAATTTCTGCAAAGAGATGTTATAACTTGTGTGAAATAAGGCCTAATACAGTATGTTTTGTTAAACATTCGGACAGCATTTCACTGTTATTCCGTTTTTGGACATGCAAAAATATATTTCTGTGAGTTATTTATATCGTCTTTAAGGTCAATGCTATCACTGTTCCAAGAGAATCGATATCGGTCCCACAAAGACCAACACGCCTAAAAGGCCTGACAGACACCTCGACGTGCTGAACTACAGTCGCATCAGCACAAGACTCTTACTGAGACTACAAAACCATCTCTAGAGACCTTTGTTTTATGTTGCCTCTTTACGGGCATCAAGGGGAATAAATCACAGAGTGCCATTTAAGTCCAGTCATTATCCATGACCTTAGTCCAGACCCTGAGCCCAACAGAAATACCATGGTAAATACCAACAGGACAGCCCACGATGAAGCGGTCAAATGTGGGAGCTTTGCAGTGTACACAACAACCACTGTAAAGACAGACGCTAATTGGTTTCCCAGCTGAACTTGACACTATAACAAGACGATCCATTGTCCTCGCTTTGCCTGTCTTAAGTCCATGCTGATGAATGCAGGCTGTTTCTACCTGGCTGACCGCATTCTAAAACAGGCATTAAGGTAGTTTTACGAGTTACTCGCTTGCTAGTTTTCTTTGATTCTTCAAACAGGACTGATTGGCTGTTATATTCTTATATGAAACAGAAAGTTGGTAGGAAATAACCACGTTTATAGCCTCTAGAGGACGGCTAGTTTTTATTGGAAACGTAGCTTTTTTTTAAAGCCTACAAATTTTGAAAAATAATCATACATATTTTAATCTATCTAGTAGGTGAAAACACAATTCCCTCCCAGAAAGAGTTTTTAACTTTACTTCCATAGACTCATGTCTTTTCTGTCTTTGTCAGTGAGGCACACACACACACACTTGAGCTTTCTGATTAATCTCTTCATTTGCAGATGATTTAATATGCACATCATACACACATACTCGTGTAAAGTTAATGCAGCTGTAGCTCCATTGACAAATACACAGGCGCACACAGAGAAACAAGTATAAAAACCAGGTTTCCCCTGTTTGGTGTGCCATGTTGAGAAATGACCTCCTGCTGCATTTTATTCAGGTTGCAGAACTGCTTAGCACACAACTTCACCGGCAGACACGGACCGGCCCGAGCAGGCATCGTTTCAGGAGTGTGTGAATGTGTGTAAAGTAATAGCCCCCACCTAGCCAGTTTAGCAAAAGCATATCCATGTAACCTTGTAACTCAGAAGCAGCTCTAAGCTTTAAGGCACCACTTTCTCAACATGTCCTGCACACTACTGCAATGCATCCTGGGACAGATCAGACACTGCCAGGGGATAGTTGACAACCTATCTGCTAAGGCTGACTCGTTTTCTAAAAGTTGAATCCCTAGAGAGCTTTGTGTCTGTCCCATGTCTTACCCTCGCTTTATTTCCGCTAAGGGCCTGTCTATGTATTTTCATCATTCATATCTGCATAATAACTGGTATGTTTTGTTTATCTAGAGTGACATGTTAATTCATGATGGAAAAATAAAACTCTATCAACCAGAGGTCGCGCCAGGCATTTTTGTTGATCATCATTTTGGCCGACGTCGTAAAAAAACACACACAAAAAAACTGTCAATCTCTAAAATGATGACATGATAAATAGTTTTTTAAATTTTTTTTAATTAACATATAATCCAAACAAACTCAACAGAGAACTATATATAACGAATTAAATTAACCCACTGCACTTAATAGTTCACCTGCTGTGGCCTGAACGCACAGGCTCACCTATTCCTCGCAAGGAAAGGAAGTGCTCACGGAAATGTTTGAGTTTGTTCCTGAATTTCCTTATTTAGTTTCCCTCATTAGTCTGATTTATTTCTTGGTGTTTATTTCTGTTATTTAAAGTGACAGTGTGTAGTTTTTGCAGTACATCTTTGAAAATAGCCATTAAAATATTATGTAACAACAATTACGTAAAGTACATTAATTGCAAAATATTGGCGATATTGTAAAATATGACTTTAAAAATCAGCGGGTCCTCTTTTCAGGGGAAAGCCATATTAGATGACGTCTTTACTTCTACAGGAGCCCGGACGGACAAAGCGCACGGAACACGCCCGCTATTAAAACATTGATTTATCCTCAAAATGCAGAAAAGTTTCGCCATAAATACATTTTTACCTCTTCGCTAGTTCCAAGCGATGAAAGAGAGACTGATGTGCTCGTCATGTTGCTGCAAATAGATCATTCTCAGGGAATTGAACGTTTGAAAACAGCACTAGTTGGACCTCCGTGGTTGAGTTTGTTACTCGAAGACACAGATACCGCATGCTTGTGATAATTAAGGTATGCACTGCCCCCTACTGGCCGAAAATTACACACTGTGCCTTTATTTTGGCCCTTGCTTTTATATTTTCCCACTTCTTGTCTTTAGATATTTTCATAGTTTTTTCATTGTTATCGGTTTAATCCCTTATTTACTATTTTCTTCAGTTTTCCTCATTAGTTATGTTTTACTTATTTTCTCCTATTAGAAGGTTCTATTATGTCGATTTTTTTCTGCCCTCTGTTCACTAGTGTGTTTATTTGGAGTTTATTTTAGGTTCCTTCTTAGAGCTCCTTCTTTAGTTAGTTTCTTGATGGTACTTATGTTGTTCTCTGTTTCCTGTTGATTCCCTTCCTTTTTTCTTCCTGCCATTCTGCCTCCCTTCCCACTTGCTGATTGCCTCCACCTGCTCTCTACCTCTCGCCTGCGTCTGTTTCTTTAACTAGTCCCAGTCTTACTTTCTACCACTTTCACTTCTCTTCCGTCTATTTTTCATAGGGGTATCCAAAGTCAGTCCTGAAGGGCCGGTATCCTGCAGGTTTTTGTTTTTCCCTGGCTTAAAACACCTTTATCAAATGGTGGCTTGTTAGCTGAACCTTTGCAGACTTTTGCTTTGCTGAGGAGGTAGTTGGGCCATTTGAATCAGCTGTGTTGAAACAGAGATGCATCTAAAACTGGCAGGAAAGAGGCCCTGGAGGACTGGAAGCCCCTGATTTAAGCTTTCTGACCCACATTGTTCTTCACTGGTTCCTTCCGTTACTCTGCTCTGGTCTCCATGTGTTCTCCCTCGTATCCCCGAAGTCTGCTGCCATTTTTGTAAATGTTTTAGTTCAATAAAGATTCATCTTTACTTTATGAAGATCTGCATTTAGTTCCTTTTAAGAATTGTCAAACATGACAGTCGGCTGCTGGTTAGCAATATTGAGTTTGGTTTTCAGGTTTAAGATAAAGCCTTTGTACTTTTTTTTCTCATTTATTCAGTTACTTCATGTGTATGGTTGGGCAACGTTTGTATTTTCCGATTCCGAGTCTCACTATCGATTCCTGTTGTACACGGTTCTCAATTCCGATTCTTTGAGGTGCAGGAGAGAGAAAAAAAAAATTCATTTAAAAAGCCTTTACACAGGCCATTTTTATTTATTCTGTCAATCTGTCAATAAAGTTTAACCTGAACTGTTACTGTAATTTAAGTCAGGGGTAGATAAAGTTGCTACCAGCTAAGTTATTTAGCTGAAAGTTAATCTGATTTACTTAACGTTACCTAAATGTGGGCGACTCTACATCGCTAAGGGGATGCAACCAATTTGCTCCGCTGACAGCTTTCCCCTTGCTGCCATGGTGAATGTGGTTTGTCTATTTGCTGGCCAGGGTCTCTGGCCGGGTAACGTAGCAGCACAAGCAACAGCAGACTGCCTTAAGGTAACGTCGCTCTGCGAGCATTTACATTAAACAATCTGCTATCACAACACAAACCTTCCAGATCACTCAGGTCCTCCAGTTTACTGATCGTCCCTAGAACCAGAACCAAACATGGAGAAGCAGCTTTTAGTTTCTATGCTCCTCGTATCTGGAACAAACTACCTGGAGAATGCAAAGCTGCAGAGACACTAGATTGTTTGCTCACACTTCGGGGTTTTAGGAACTGTTGAATTAAATAATTATCATAATTAATTCAATGCATGTTCAAGCAGAAACAAAATGGAGCCAATTTCCAGTTTAACATTTATTTTGAACAGATTAACAAATTGCAGTTTTACAGAGGAAGTTGCCCCCGTAATTTCCTCTGTGGTCCAGATTTAACGAAATTGGACAATTAAATGATCTTCATTTCACAGCTTTATAGAAAACCGGGCCTCTAGGCGTTTCTACTCCCTCCAATCAGAACATTTCCATACAGTGTCTTAGCCATTATTGGCTGTCAGAAAATTATACAGTCATATGGGTGAGACGTCTTTTCTTAAAAGCTCATTCTGAGTTGTATGGTTTTATGGCAACACACTAAATCTACAGACATCCTGTTTTTTACAGATTGCAATACAACTCACCCCAGAGTTTTATGACTTAAAAGCTTACCCCCATAAACAATAGTGACAGACATATATTTTACAACCATGCAAACTATATAAACAGACTTTTACCTTCTGAATAATAAAAGTTTAAACCCTATGCAGAATAACACCACAGAACCGAAAAACAGAATCAAACTTCGAACATCTTAACGGCTCTGGAACCAGACGTTAGGAACCAGTTTCTATTTGGAGCCGGTTCATGGTGCCCAACCCTAGTCATATGTAAAGTTAATTTGAATCATTTTAATGTGTTTAATGTTCCATTTTAATAACTTTTTTTAACTCAGTAGATCATTTCTTATTCCCCTGATATAGAATCTATTAGACTGAAATGAGTGAACCATGGCTGTTTCAGGGGATGTGTTTATTATACATTTTTGAAACACAGCAAGCATAATGGAAAAATGATTCCCTTGGTGTTAGATCCAAACTGTAAAATATATTTTTTCATTACCCATAATCAGAATTACACTTCACTATTGATATACTTCCTTTCCCACAGAAGGTTGCTCATTATAAGGCTGAAGAGTTTGTCATCAAACTGTAACAATAAATATGAAAATGGAATAAACAGGAAGGCAATTAGCTTGTTGTTGCAGCAGAGAACATCATGGTATCCTGGTGGAAGAAGTTTTTCAGGGTCCCGCACTTGATCCTGCAACCTGTCAGACGTTGAGCAAAGCTTTGCTGTTTTTCCAATAGTGTTTACTCTTTCCATCTGCTCATCCATCATCCTTTAGTGCTGTGTCACAATAAAATGAGAGAAAAAGCAAGGACTGAATTCAAGAGTGAGAAACCTGGCATTCATTTTTTTCAGCCACACCTCTGCTTTTCCCTCCCTGACATCTTAACACAGTGCTTCTGAACTGCTCTGTGTTGGGTTTAACCAAAGCACCCAGACAAATGTAGCTTCAAATGTAAAATGGTGCGTGAATATAATTGGAGAACAGGCGTCGCGGCTGAGTCAGCCTCGGTTTATCTGAGCTGTCAGGCCTTCCTCCTTACCTTCACGTCCACAGTACATCCACTGAGCTCAGCTCCGGGATGGTGAGCCATTCTTCATTCCTTCGTGTGCCGGCTGTCATTTTCCAAACACTATTTCAGTAAGCAGCGCTTATGTTGAAAAAAAGTGTCCATGGATTCATGTTGACACTTTCATTCATTGTGGGCGTCACGGTCAGAGTCGCTGTGTAGAGACGGCATAACGCCCAGTAGAAACTGCTGATCCGATACCGCTGCAGCTCAGCTTAAAACTCTGGAATAGTGTTTGTTAAGCTGTCTGCTAGGTTCCACAGTGTTCTTGACTAACAGAGACACTGTAACAAAGTTTTGTCAGCCGTTTTAGTTCTGACAACTCCAGCTAAGTGCATACTTGCCGGAAAGTGCTGATTCAGAGAAATCTCTCATAAATTTAGTCAAAAACTTTTTTGCGAAGGCACAAAGCTCTTCCGATACTTTTCATGGGATTGGTAGATTTTTTTTATTTTCTATTACAGCCTGGTTACTTCTCCTTGTAAAACCTATTGTCAGATTATATAATATCTACCGCCATGCTGCAGTGTGTGTATACATCAATGGTGTAATGGTATGCTAAAATCATATTCTTTTGGAAAAGATGCCAATACACAATAGATTTCTTACATAGAATGAATATAAGCGACACATTTGGGTGATATCTTATATAAATCATACTCTTCATAATGAAATACACCTCTTGAAACATTTTAAAATAATGATAAAATATTGTAACTACTGGTTATGACCTGAAAACTTTAAACACAGGAGCAACAGCTTAAAGTGACATTGTGTAGTTTTTGCAGTGCATCTTTGAAAATAGCCATTAAAATATTATGTAATAATAATTACGTAAAGCACATTAATTGCAAAATATTGGCGATATTGTAAAGTATGACTTTAAAAATCAGTTTTAAAATACATAGGCGCGGGTCCTCATTTCAGGGGAAAATCGTATTAGATGACTTCTTTACTTCTACAGGAGCCCGGACGGACAAAGCGCAAGGAACACGCCCGCTATTAAAACATTGATTTCCCATCAAAATGCAAAAAAGTTTCGCCATAAATACATTTTTACCTCTTCGCTAGTTCCAAGTAGAGGGTTATACGGGAATCAATTGTCGCTCCCATCCCGATTCCAAAAAAATACTCCCGTCACGTCCCGATCACGTGACAGCCCCCCAAAAAAATCTTGTCCCGAAAAAATCCAGAGAGGAAGAATCCTGTCCCGACCCAAATCCCATAGATTAGTAATTTACCTCCTTTGGTGCTCGCTCCCCCCGCCCCCCTTTAAACCATAGCCTTGCACAGTATCAGAGATCATCTATTTAGCTTTATCCGCCATCTTTAAACATATCCTGCATTCTCGTTGTTTGGCCACCTTACCACTTCATGAATGGACTCGATTCGTCTGACTACCAAACTATTAAGATACACGCATTTTCAGTCGGATATCATATGCTTACCAGTTTATCCAGGTGGTGTAGCAACAACGTAGCAGTTTCAGTTTTGGTGCATGCAGTGTAGTAGACCCGATGGAATTGCATTTGCATTGCAGCGGCGTTAATAATCACACACATTGGCACCGCATCGCAGCGTCATTTTTTAAAGCTAATTCTCTGATATCTGACAAGATAAATGTAAAAAAAATAAAAAATTTATTATAATTTCCGGTTTCCCGTCCCGTCCCGATCACGTTACCAACAGTGAAATTGACTCCCATCACGCGGGAATCCCGCAGGAATCTCGTGACCTGTTGGAATCCCAAAATATTGTCACCCTCTAGTTCCAAGCGATGAAAGAGAGACTGATGTGCTCGTCATGTTGCTGCAAATAGATCATTCTCAGGGAATTGAGCGTTTGAAAACAGCACTAGTTGGACCTCTGTTGTTGAGTTCCTTACTCGAAGACACAAATAAGCTTTAAGCTTGATTATCAACAAGCTAACTATTCAAGTTTAAAGTTTTTGGCTAAAAAGATTAACCTTTCACCCGAGCCGAACTACTTGACAGCGGTTGTTTAAATGCTAACATTAGCAATAGTTGTAAAAGGCTGTTTTTCTTCTACAAATAAACATTACTTGCCTTGTCTATTGATTGTTATCTTAAAAGGGCTTCATTTTGTTTTCTAAAAAAATAATTTAGAGCTCATTTACAAGAAAAAAATTGGATACTCTTTCAAAGCTGTAAATTTATGAGACAAAAAAATGTAATTTTCCATATCTGAAGGAATACATATACAATATTGAAACAAAGATATTTAGACGTTGTAAAGTCACAAAGTTTAAGAAAAAAAAAAACTACAATTATTAGAGAAATACTTAAAAGTTTACTGAGATTATAAAGAAATTTGTGACAGAAAATCCTGAAAGTGCAGGTTTCAGTTTAGAGAACTGAGAACAGAGAAATATATTAGGAACAGTTTCTAAGTAAAAATTTACTGATAGGCCACATTAATTATTTTTGCTTTTGTAGTTGTTTTTATGAGAAGATTTAACCTCCACCAGAGGTAAAGTGGGAGAAGGGAGCTCGATCAATAGAAAACTATGTATTTTAATGCCAGTTCTGACACAGAAGACTCTTTAAATGTTAACAACTACAAATCTGATGGATCACAACCATACAATTGTGAGTCGGCTGCATGCCCCTAAATGCAGCAAGAAAGAAATCAAATTACCTTAGTCTAACTAATATCAGGCTTTTGATATGAATGTATACACCTTAGTACAGCTTAAATTGAACCAAACTGAAGGTTTGGGAAAAATGGCGAAGTCAGAAAGTCAAGCAGCTGCTTCAGAACCCTGGAGATATCGTTATCCGTCTCAGGAGAGGAGTGACCGCAGAAGAACAGAAACAGAGCAGTTTTAGGTGAAGGCTACACTAGATATACTCACATAAAATATTTCCACATCATCAAAGAAATGCGGAAACGTTGATTTTCCTCCTGGATCGGTAAGCTAACTTACTCACTTACTTGCTAACTTGGCTCACGTCAGCGTCTGATAAACTCCTCTGAAATACATTCCTTACTGGACACAGTTCAGGTTGGTCACTGGCGTATCAGCAGCAAACCAGGCAACCCAACAGGCTGCAATGATTTTTTCTATTGTTGCAATTACAACCTAGACACACTAGATGTCGCTATCATGCTCATGTTCCATATCCAACCTTTTAAGCAAATCCCTGCTCCCATACCTGTCGGGTAAACCACCATATTTATATGCTATATTCACTGCTAGAGAGTTTTACAGCTGCTATTCTCTGTATCTACAAGTTGTTTATCCAGATGCTCAAATATTTCACTAAAACTGGTTGCTTCTGCTGTTACCCCTAGTGCAAGTTTTTCCTCACGGAATCTTAAAACAATAGTTTAACAAAATGTTATAATTTCGAAAAATCCTCTTTTTTTATTGTGTGTAGCATTTTATGGTGCAATTAAATAAACACTGAGCTTCCTTGCTCCAACCAATCATAATGAGTTGCACATCGTAAAGTAAAAGATAGTAAAAGTGACCTGAATATGTTCTGTAAATAGAAGCTGACGAATGGAGCTGTAATCTTTTTTGTTGCATTAATTGGCTGTGAGGAGATCCTGTGGTATTTTCAGGCAATAACACTTTAACTGTTCAGAAGAGTAAATCTCTCACAACCTTCGCAGCTCTCTGTGGGGGTCTCCCCCCCCCCGTCCTTTCTGCGGCTCGTTTGCTGCGTTGCCAGTCGTCTTAAAAGGTCACCCCCACCTGGCGAGCCACGCGAAGCAAACTGTCGAATCCCATCTGTCTTTGGGTTTTTCCACCATTGTGTCTTTGTGCACTTATCTCAGACAACACTGACACATTGTGAGGACATAATGTAAACTGATGAAATTAGACTGAACTAAATAAAAGCCTTTTAATAAATTGTATCTTATTTCTTATTTTATTTTATTTTTTACTATGGAGCACAGTTTAAACTTTCCAATTCAACTCAACATGATGTGGGTTTTTTATTAAGTCTAAGAAAAAGTTACACATTTTATTATAATATTCTATAATTGTATTTGCTTTGGGGCTTTGATACTTAATTTCAATATAAATCAAATGGAATAAAGAGAAAATTATACAATTGGAAAACAACATGTAAAAATGGGATCCTTTCACTTTAACAGCACTTAAAAATATGAACTCTTCTCGTGTTTTCTTGTCACCTTCATTTGTGTGTTTTAGAACTGTCCAAATATATAAGAACACAAGAAAATCCACTATAATAACATATTTATCACAAGCTTTATCTGTAAAGATTTAGCACGGGAATCAGATTTTATTTTTTTTCATTCTGATCTCCAGGTTTCGTAAAGCCAATGCCACCTGACAATAATTCCATATCAAAGACTTCTGATATCATCACAAAGTGGTATTGGTTAAATATTGGTAATCCACCAGCCAATTTTTTTTTAGTGCACTGCAACGCAGAACACATCTTTTTGTTCTGAGTAAGGCTCCCCACATTTAACAGATGATTAAATTACGTTATAATGCATTTACAGTACAGTGCAGAGGTTTTAGGCAGATGTGAAAAATGCTGTAAACAAAGAAAGCTTTCAGAAATTTAAATAAAGATTGTTTAGTTTCATCAATTTACAAAATGTAAAGTAAGAAAACAAAAGAAAAATCTAAATTGAATCGATATTTGGTCTCTCCAAACTCAATTCTTTATAGGTACAGTTGCACAAACTCAGGGATCTTGTCGAATTATAGTCTGGTGTATGATCAACCAATTATGCCAAACAGGGGCTAATAATCATCAGTGTCACATATAGGATGAAACTTTGTCATTAACTGAAACAGAAACATGTGTGTAGGATGCTTAAAAACTGGGTGAGGAACAGCCAAACTCTGCTACTAAGGTGAGCTTGTGGAAAATTGTTTAATGTCATGGCAAGATTAAATACAGCAACAAGACACAAGGTAGTTATAGAGCATCAGCAAGGTCTCTCCCAGGCAAAGGTTTCAAAGCAGACTCAGATTTCAAGATGTGCTCCTCAAATCTTGGAGAAGCAAAAATAAACTGGCAACGTTGAATAGCTTAGACGCATGGGCTGGCCACTTGGCTGATATGACATCAAGCTTTTAAGCCTTTTGAAATGAGAAGATGTCCAGCAGTGCCATCAGCTCAGAACTGATCAAATACTGTTGGACCCAGTACACCCATCTACTGTCCGGGTAAATCTGACCAACGGGGTCTGAGTGGAAGAGTTTCAGCCAAAAAAGCCAAACCTCCGATGTGGAAACAAGGCAAAGCACAAAAACATAGGAATTGGGTTGAAGAAAAATGGCAAATCACAATAATGGTTCTGTGGATTGATGATTCAAAATGTGAAATATTTGGCTGTAGCAGAAGGACGTTCATCAAAGGGCTTGAGAGCAGTTCAATTGGTGTCTGCAGGTAACATTGAAGCATGGCTGGTGTTCCTCAAAGGTTTGGGGCTGCATTACTGCAAATAGATTTGGAGATTTGGTCAGGAATAATGGTGTTCTCAATGCTGAGAGAAAGCAGATACCTATCCCGCATGTAATACCATCAGGGAGGCATTTACATGTAGCACTTTGATCATATTTATCATTTAGCAACTTGCTAAGAAAAACTAACTAGTCAACATTTTCTGAATTTAAAGCTGACCGTTTCTTTAAAAAACGGGGGAATTACTTGTTTATCAAAAGTGGATGCACACACAAATGGTGTAACACTGGCCCTTTAATGAGCTCCGGTTCCCATTGTTTTTTTTTTTTTCTGTTTATCTTTCATTTTCAGTGTTGGTTATCTGTGTTAGCTGTTATGTAGGCCAAGGAGGCTTACCTAATAAGAAGTGATCGTTGCAGATTGTTTCATTTTTAATGATCTACTCCTGCAAACTGCTTCTTTGGATCGCTTGAAACCCAAGACGTCTCTCTTTTACCTTGAAAGGTAGTGAATTCTATACAATCGCTTTTTTTAGTTGTTTTGATCAAAGCAATTTGTGCAAGCAAAAGGTTGTGAGATAATCCCTAAAAACTACCTGAGACCAAGAGACACATCGAACTTAGTGAACGTAGTGTGGGTGGAATCATGGGAAAAACGTGTTTGTGGGGGGTGGGGTGGTTGTAAAGACAGATATACTAACAGAACAGAAACACAATTTTTACAGAAAGAATATTTAAATCATGGACATAATTCCAAAAACAGACGACTGACTGTACAGTTATTAAGTTATTTAAAGTACAGATAAAGTGGCAATTATTACTCAAGTAAAAGTAAAAAATACAATTCAGCAAAACTAAAAGTTACCCAATAAATGTAACCAGTTCCTACCCGCATCTGGTAGCGAGTTCCTCCTGCTAGGACTGTGAATGTCTGATGGGAGACTTTCTAAGAGTTGCCACACTGCATTACACGACAAACCCTTGATGGCTGCAAATTCAGCAGGAAGTACAAATGCTTGTCAAGCGTCAAGGTTGTAAAGCATGTCATGAACTGGGTTGGATTTACTGTGTGGAATGTTTGAAAGTCACTTGGTTGACCTGAGTGGACAATTTCTCACAACACTGTGGAGCTCGGTTAGTCACTGTGTTATTTACTGAGAGAAGACAAACCGCTCTACGATATTGTACGCTACGTATCAGCAATACTCAGACAACAAGAATATTAGAGCTACATGTGTCAGAAAGGGATGTGTAATGGCTCAGGGGAGAAGTCAGTCCTGCTGCCTCATTGAATGTCAGAGGCAGACATGTTGCTGAGAGTGAAAAAAACAAAACGTGAGGGTGAACCATCAACAGGACTCTATAATATATGATCCCAGTTTATGTTTGAGTGCAACTTTTTCAGATCACAGCAGAGTTGGGCCAGTCTCATGTCCTCTGTGTCACATGCCTCACAATCTGTAGTTTAAGTTTTTGATCCTTTAAGTTTCCCTTTTTGTTGAGGTTCATTTCTTCCAGAAATGTTCTTTACCTGTCCGTCAGTCTGTCACCATTTCTTTTTACCAGAGGGTCCATACACTTCCACATAAATGACTTAAAGGTGGTGGAGTTTTTTTCTGTAGATTTCAGTCCAGTTCTGGCAACCAGCCTGATTAGCGTCCCTTATAAACCAAGGCTGTCAACACTGCAGTAACTACTTCCTGTCTTACTTCAAAATAAGAGTTGTAAACACAGATACATAGGATTATATCTGGGGCCCATAATAGTGGCTTGCACTAACTTCACCAGTTTTGCAAGGTAAAAAGAAATTAATTCCTCTGTATGTGCTTCACGTTTAGAAAAACCTCATAACCAACCATTTTATTTCTTCAGACACTAAATATACCTTAATATACATTAATACGCACACTGGTAACTGTTACAGCAATTTCACAGAAGCTAGTCTTCCTTACCTCGTCTCTTGAGAGTACAGCCAACGATTCCCATGAAAACTGAATTGAACTCCTGGATTGCGAGCATTATCAAATGCCAGCTGCATTTTTTATTTATATTTTTTATATGTGCTATGAAACAAATCTGAAAATGGATCATCTTGAGTTATTTAATTATTCTGAGTTACATTCTGTGGAGAATGAAGGTAATATGTATTACGTCTTGATTTTCCGTGAGCTCTCATCATACCTCTAATGTGCACTTATATTTTTAATAATCTTTTTAAAGAATCAATAGCAGTTTTTTTGTTGTAAGGGAAACTGTTCCTTTGTGTATAGGTATGGAGGACCAATATAAAGCATCAGAAGGTTACTAACTTTTAAAACCCAGTTTACAATGGTTTTTTTTACAGCAGCACAAAAGACTGGCTCATGTCATAGTCACACATCTATATGCAGTAAGAGAAAATCAAATTATTGGCTTAGTCTGTCAGAAATCGGACTTCTGACATGCATGTATACAACTTAGTCTGGCTAAGGTTCAACCTGGCCTACTCTTAATTGTGCCAACACACCAAGATAATGTGTTGGAAAGCTGATTTTTTTCTTCATATAAATGACATCTCATCTTATTCAAGCTATTAGAAGCCTTGGTTCTCCCCCTCCCTAGAGTGATGTGACTGCAGAAGAGAAAATAACAACGCTGGCACGACAACAACCATACGAACAGTACAGGACTTGTGAAATGTACTGTGCTGCAGAGTGTTGTCGTCCGAGCGCCCCAGAGATGCTCCGAACTCACAGGGGAATAGCGCTAGCGATTCATGACAAAACATTGGTGAAATGAAAGAGTTTTGGGGCGGATAATTCCTTATTTAGAGGCTAGACTCGGCATGCCCCAACAACTCCTCTTATATGGATCTACGCTGATCGCGGATTAACTCAGTCGGATCCAAACTTGTCTGGATGAGTAAATGAACGTTATGCATGCTATAAATAAGGTCCAGGTTGAACAACACCAAACTTCCACTTTAAGAAAGCTACACAAAAAGCCAATTGCCTCTATATGATGCAGTTCTGGATTTTGGTTTGTATCACGTCGTCTTTTTTTTTTCATTTTTCATGAAAACACTCGCTCTGCCTATAATGGCTCGCCAGCTATTCTCTCTGCTCATCTTCACCTGCCCATCAAACAGTTTTCCCTTTCCAATCTAATCCCAGTAACATATCTTTTCTTTTATTTTCTGTCTTTTTGTTTTAGTGGAACTTTTTATATCCACTTCACAAAGCCCCTGAGGTTAAAATATGACATCATCAAGTACCCGCAGTTATGACACAATTAGCTAAACTAATATCTTTAATTAAATCAAACCGACCTAATTATTCTGCAGGTACTTAATATTGCCAAGAATTAAAGTTTAGCTTGTAATGTGGCTCCATTTCTCTGGAGCTGGAGGCCTAAGCTGAAATGACAGCTATGTGACCTTTTTAAATGGAACTCTTAGACTTTCACATCTTTCCACCATGTCCACTGGCACCTTGTTCTTGCTCAAAGAGAAGGTTCCATGTCTCTTGTAATGTATTGTTGCTTACAGAAATAGTTATTAACCAAAGCATCCATGTTCTTGCCTGGCAAAACACACACAAACTGTTTTTTTTTTTAAGCCTGACTTTCTACCTCTTTGCTATGTAGATTGAGACCTTTTCTGTTGTCAAAAGGCCGTTGGTCAAAAGTGATTTCCTTAATCTGAGCCTGATCAGCTCAGGTTCATATTTTCATCTGTTTTCATATCCTTCTTTGGTTCACCCCTTTCTTTCCTTTCTGAGTTCTACTGTGTTTCCTATGTTATTCCTCTTTGAAGTATTACTATATGATTTATTCGAGTCATCTCCTTCCACTGCCTCTTTGACATTTCTCAAAAGGCACATTTCGTTTTCATAACTTGTTACAGTCAGCAGTTTCTCCGTTCCTGTCTCATTAGTCATTTCTGCATTGCTTGTGTTTTCTGCACCTTCTTCTCAACATTAGGAAACTCCTTTTTAAAATATATTTCCAGAAGTTTCCCATCTGTCTTATCGGAGCTGAACTCTGATCTCCAGTTTTGGACTCATTCCCTGTAGCCGTCTACAAGAACATTACCAATGAAAAGGAGAGTTGTATACATTAGCTTGATTACTATCACCCAGATTTCCAGGCTTTGCCACCCTGCTCCAAGCCTTTTCTACTTGCGTCATTTTCCAGTACTCCATTGCCAGCAGCAAATCCCTGACCTCCATATCCCTTCCCCTTCCATCCCTGGAGGTTTCTTACAAACCAAGACATCCTCTTTCTGCCACTCCTTGCTCCCCAGAGATGGCAGACTCCTCTGCTATCATGCCCTCCTTTTGTTCTCTTTCTCTAATTGTTGGGCTCGTCCTTTGCCTATCCTTTGGATGAGGTATGCTAAACATCACACCCACGCCTCGGTAATTCCTCCGTGTCAGACGCAAGCTGACAACTTCAGGAGGTTTGACTGTCTATTTATGTATTAACTTATCTCTTCTGCCGTGATAAAGTTGGTGAGTAATGGGGGACAGCTTAGGACCGCTGGACATTTCCCAAGGCTGAGTGAACACCAGATCACAACACTGAGTCAGTGCAAAGAGGTCAGTCTGTAGCAATCGCTTCAAATGAACTGCCAGCTATGGTTGTTGTCAAGTGTCAACTTTGCATGTGTCACCTCTTGGAACAGTCCAGCACTATCTCTTCTGCACATGTACGTACACTTACACTGTGTCATAATACACTAACGCCCTTCCTTTACATTCACTTAGGGTTTTAGAAGTCCAGCATGAAAGTAGTAAGAAAAGCACACTTTCTGCTTCTCCTAAGCTAAAGAGAATGCAAATTTCACGTATTGTGTTTTTGTAAAGAGGGCTAATATATATATATATATATATATATATATATATATATATATATATATATATATATATATATCCACTTGTATGAGACAGTGTAACTTGGTCATCCAGACCTTGGTGTCACAATGTCATACACTATGTGAAACATCAGGAACCCCTGGCTGTCATGTTGAGGGTGTCGCCAGTGGCGGTAGGTTTGGCCAAAAGACATATATTAAAATGCTACGGTTTAGATTCCAACCGCGCAAAGCGTTCATCTTATAACAGGGGAAATCTTCTTTAAAACAACATGTTGCTATTTAAGCTCAACAAACTAACACCAAAAACCAAGCTTTCAGAGCTTGTTGTCACAACTGACAACTGTCCAAATTTTACTGACCCCCGTCCCCCCGAAGGGTTGCAGCTGATCCAGAACGCTGCTGTTCGCATCCTCACTAGAACCAGGAAAGTAGAACGCATCGCCCCAGTTCTAAAGTCCTTCCTCTGGCTGCCTGTAGCTCAGAGAATAGACTTTAAAAGATCCTACTAGTTTATAAATCATTAAATAGCTTAGCTCTAAAATAGGTTGAAGACCTGCTGTCACTATACCGACCCTCCAGACGACACAGGTCCTCCAACTGTAGTCTACTGATCACCCCTAGAATTAGAACCAAACATGGACGAGCAGCTTTCGGTTTCTATGTTCCTCAAGTCTGGAATGAACTTCCTGATGACTGCTAAGCTGCTCAAACTCTGGTCTGCTTTAAATCAAATGTTATAACTCTTCTGTTCGGAGCTGCCTTTGAATAAATGATTATGACGCTTAATTTATGTTTACTTTCTCTGTTTTTTATGCTTTTTATATTCGATGCTCAATTGCTGTTTTTTTCAGCTTACTCTAATGTTGTATTTCTTTGTTTATACTTTTCATGTTTCAATCTTAATTTCTGTCATTTTTAACATTCTATGCTTTTATAACATGTTCGGTTTCTTTACCACCAAAACATGTAAAGCACCTTGAATTACCTTATTGTTGAAAATGAGCTGTACAAATAACATCGCTTTGCCTCGCACCTTAATTAATTAACAACCTAGATAAACTATATGTTGCTATCACGCTCATGTTACAAACTTTAAGTAACAAGATAAAGCTGCAATAAATCCCATTGCAAGACATTGAAGGTTTAATTTATAATGTTTCAAAATCTCAAAGGTAAATGTGTTTGAATGCTGCACAGGTGGCAGAAGGTGGGGAGTTCACCTCATTGGATGATGTGTAGAACAGTGTTTTTCATTTCACCTGAGTTCAACTGATGGCTGATTAACAGGCTTTTGCTGAACTGCAGTTATCCGAGGCATGCGTGTTAGGGCAGGGCGTGTCCGTTAACGAACAGGTTTAACGACACAGTGGTGTAGAAGATGCATAGGACTGCGGCTCTGCCCCGTTTCTTCTTACCCGACTATCTTCTTTCATATCCTGCCTTGTTTTGTGCATTTTGACACTGCTGCATAGGCCTCATAAGGAGAATGTAATGAGAAAGAATTTCTCTACAGGAACGCAGGTAGGAATATTTAGAGCGTTTAGCATCTTTGTCCGCAGGGCTCAGTTCGGTTTGCTCATCACGGTCTGCTGCAGCTGCTGAGGAAGCTTCTACACACAAACACACACACACACACCACTCCTAGTCTTGCAGGATTTGAAATTGTTTACAGCATTCTTACTTGACAATAATCCATATGTTATCCCCTCAGCCTTGGAAATGAAAACATTTATACGACTAGCCTACACACTTATAGCAGCATTATGTTTCATACTAGGCGTGTGTACAACAGAATTTTGTGAAAGGAAAGCAGGTGCACATATTTTGAATTAAAAAAAGGCTTGGTTTGGATCACTGATGTCTATTTTTTATGAGGAATGCTGACTGTTTGGTGGAGGATTGATTGCTCAGGGTTCAGTATGCTATCACAGTTGGAAAGCACATGTTTCTGAGTCTAAAACCAAGAGCTGATTTTAAGTATTGAAGAAGGTTTCAAAGTTCACACTTCAACCCCGCTAGTAAATGCACTACTTCAAAATTATTCTCTATTACACAGAAGTTCTGAGAATGAATTTACTGCTCTGAGCAAAGACAACGATTTGACTCGTTCTAAAGAAAGTCATAGAAAGTTGTGTGGAGGGAAAAATGTGGCAAAAAAAAGGTTAACTGGCAACAAGGATAAATGCAGCCTTTAAAGAATGTTGTTCTCTTCCTTCTGCTTTGCTATGTGAAACGGTTGTTTGAAGACATACTCAATTGTTGTTCTAAATTTAGTCTTTAACTAAACTATAGCTGGATTTCCTTATTCTTCCAACCTTAAACTTTAAGCATATATTTTCATACTGGTCTGTGATACTATTTGGTATCATGCTATGAGCAATTTCACGTTTTATCCTAAAAAATTGGGGCAGCTATAATTAGTAATATTAAGTAATTCAATACACTATTTAGTGCAAACTAAGCAGAATTAGCTTTAAATCTAAAAATTCATCCTTTCTCAAAAAAAAGAGAAGCCATTTCAATATATTAAATTTAATATATCATATTTGGCCAAACATGGAGGGACAGAGTGTATCAAACAGTTCCGACCTCATATCTCTGCCCAACCCTTCTAATTCAGCTCTTTTTGTTGTTACACAGTGGAGCGCGGAAAACTCCCCTTTAACATTGTGTGGGGGGTGCGGAGGTTGCGCTCGTTCTGAACAGACTATTAGCTCAAATCAGACGAGACTTCCTGCTGGATTGTAGTATACTGCTAAGCGGAGGACAATGAATTTACAAGGAGTAACACATAGCAAAAAAGGAAACCGTGGCCCCGAATACCTGTCTGCCTGCGGCGTGTGGCTTACTGAAGACTGTATCTGTCGTAGCATCCGTGTGGAGTCCTGCTGCGGCCAGTTACATGTTGGATTCCGGTCTAGTTTGGTGATGCTGCCTAAACTGGGAGGTAAACTCCGCCAAAGCATAAATACCGGCACCATTTTTAACTCATGTTACTGATTTTAGTAAACAGAGATAATGTAAGAGTAGTGTTGGAGTTAGACAATCAGAGTACAGAGACTTGCATGTCATTAATCTTAATGAGAAAGCCCCCCACATCTTGTCGAGTCTCCACACCCACTCCCACACTGAACTGCCATAAACTGAACTAGACTGGAAATTATTTATTTTTTACAGAAACCCACTCAGACGGCATTATTTCATACCAGAGAACACTGAAAAATTTATAAAAACACCCGTGAAGGAGAACTTTAAAGATGAAAAAGTCCTGGTAAATATTTTTAAAAGAGCTAGTTTCTCCTGAAAGGTCTCATTCCCAAAATTTTTTCTATAAATCTGCAACGGTCTCCAATATGAATAAATGCCTTTTGCGCCATTTTAATTAGAATAAATGCTATAGCGCTCAGGTTTCAGAAGGTGGCAGTTTGGGCACATGTCAGGATCACAAGTCTAACTCATTATTATTCACAATACACAAAAGTCTTGCATCTGATTGGCTAACAGCAATGCAACTCTTGCTGCCTTCTAAACAATAATTAACTTACTTTGCTGATATTGTTCCAAAACAAATTCCA
Organism: Apricaphanius iberus; assembly: GCA_028564705.1. Classification (NCBI taxonomy): domain Eukaryota; kingdom Metazoa; phylum Chordata; class Actinopteri; order Cyprinodontiformes; family Aphaniidae; genus Apricaphanius; species Apricaphanius iberus. Next base: position 1,259,998 of record JAPXFQ010002533.1, on the reverse strand, counting down.
ACAGTTCCTTCATCAGCTCCCCTTTGTTCTGTAAAAATTGCAACGCTGATGTGCTATGTCCACAAATAAACCAAGATTGACTGTGTTCTGCCATGCTGCGAAGTTGCTAAGAGTTAGCTTCTCTGCTAACAATAAGCTTTGGCTTTTAGCTTCTCCTAGTAGAGATGTGCTCTGCTGTCTCCAGGCTTCCAAATCCGCCCTCCAGTGGATGGTCGCAAGCCAAGGGAGGCAAGATTATGACTACTAATTGACGTAGACAGGACTGGCTCTTTCTGACTCACTCGTTTTGCAGTCTGTTTTCTTTCTGTGGCTAATGCAGGTGATGGGATTTGAAGAGAATATCCACGTGTAGCGAAAGATGGCCGATAGTATTTCACAAAAAAAAAGTATTACACTGTTTCTCAGTGAACGACACCTTTGAAGTAGTTTCAGTGAGAAAACTAAGAAGCCTCAGAATCATGTAAATGATCACATTACTATACACTATACGATAACTTAATTGCTATGTTAATCATAAAATGAGCTCAAACTTACAAACTTTTGGCATTTAAATTACTATTTCATGATGAATTTAGAAGTTATCATGCTTATTACCACATAATAAGAATAATCAAGTTAATTCTTAATTCAAAACTACTTCCTTAAACTAAACTTGTTTCGGGTGAACCTGCACAACACCGATGATAACCAGCACGTTATAGCTCAGAGCTCCGCCCATGTTGCCTATTTCAGTCCTAAAATAGACACCGCTCTGTTCTGATTGGATCCACAAGGTATATAAATTTGTGTTTAAAAATGTTAACATGGAAGGTGAAATAAAAGTCATGAAGGTGAATTCAGCACATACGCTCTGCAGTGTTTGCTGCACTATCAGCAATAAAATACTTTAAGTATCTCTATCAAAGCCATTCTGATTGGTATATATTTCCTTAAACAACCTTTCAGATGAAAAATGTGTCCCCAGGACCACCTCTTCACTGACAAAATCTAATTTAGTAAGGTCCCAATTTATTTGAGGACAAGACTCCCATTTAATCGATACAGCTGTGCCTTTTGACACTGCAAAGAAATTGTGCCATAAAACTCTGATGCCATCCTGATATTAATTCAACTGGAAATGTATTGAACAGTTAATTAAGGCAGAGAGTCCATCCTCCAACTGGTTTAACCTCACCGAGTCGTTCCTTGTTATTTGGAATAAAAATGTTCAAGCAGTAATTAGTGCAGTTTATCAGCATTGCTAGGATCATTTATATACAAGAGAAGTTTAATTCAGACATATAAGGCTAAACTTGGGATATTTGTGGTGTTAACTGACAAAAGGAGTTGGCAATAAACAGTGACCTTATTACAGATTTTGCTGGTTTACTAGTCAACTCAGTTGACCGAGAAGAAACAGAAGTGCACGTTATCTTAAAACCTTACAGGTCCATTGATTCCTGCCTCAGACATGGTGTGAGGACCAGGTGTAGGTGCACCGATCCAAAAAAAGCAAGCGCATTCACCTACCTGTCCTTTCCATCCCTGTACATGTATACTCATATCACCAAGAAGCACGCACAGGCAGAGTGCCATGATCCATGGATCACACTTCGATGAGTCCTCTGAATGCACACAATACACTGTTTCCCCTTCACTGCTCCACAAACAAGGACACACTCACTATACCTGTCTGGTGGCAAGATATTTCAGCAGTATTTGGATCTCATTTCTCATGATCAAATCCCCCCAGTATTTTCCACCCGGGAGACCGATGACAAGCCAACAAGGCCGTCACTGATGTGCCCATTGTGTTTGTTGAAATCAACCTCCCAAGCTAATTAAATATGGCAGCCTGCTTCAGTGTGTGACAGAATGCGGGTGTAGTAGTAACACTCGGAGAAGGAAGGATGCGCTCTTCCATGCAGCTCATCTTGGCCGCTTGCAGAGAGCACGGGGCTGAATCTAATCGGAACAAATGCCAAGCACAAGGTTTGCTCCTTCCGAAGCCAAAATGCAATTTACCACAAATAGTGCACACTTTGATGTCTGATGAGCGGGGATGTTCTTTCCACCATGCAGTTTGTGTTAACATTAGGCTCAGATGTGAATGGTGCAAAACATAACTTGATACAGTTTGTTGAATTTCCTTGGATAGAATGGTTTTTTTTTACCAGTTTGAATAATAAACTGAACATACCTGCATTTTTTTATTTTTTGACTGTGACCCGGTCTGTATTATTGGATTCAATTGTGTTTATTCTGTAAAATGACCTAAGATTTTATTTGTGGTGAATTCACACTGTATACAGTGGGGCAAAAAGTATCTGACAGCCAACAATTGCTGCAATTGTCCCACTTAAACAAAGTCTGTAATTTTCATCAGAGGGAAAGAATGTAAAAAGTCAGGGAACTTATCTTATAAAAGAAACCTGTCCATACCTTCAAACAGTCAGACTCCAACATCCACCAAGGTCAAGACCAGAGAGCTGTCCACGGACAGCATGAACAAGAGTCAACACCTGCACAAGCCTGGGATGAGCCCATCTACATTAGAGAAACCGCTTGGTGAGAAGATATCATCTTTTCGAGCAATTATTAAAAAAAGACGCAAGAACTACATGGAGAGAACTGCTCAATGACCTGAAGAGAGGTGGGAACACAGTAGCAAAGGTTAGTATTAGTAACACACTACTTTGTCATTGATTAAAATCTTGCCAGCACAAATCCAGGCCTGTCTAAAGTTTGCCATGTCGTCATGTGATCAGATGAGACCAAAATACTTTGGTATTTGGTAAACATAACACTTTGGTATAAACACCACTCGGTGTGAGTAGAGGTGGAAGAATGCGGAGTTGCATCTCAAGGACAACATACCCACAGAGAAGCATAGGGGTCGAAACGTTGTAGTTTGGGGCTGTTTTTCTGCACAGGGGACCAGACAAATGATCTGTATTAAGGAAAGGATAATTGGGGGCATGTCACGTGAGATTTTGGGCAAAAACCTCTTTCCATCAGTGAGAGCCTTGAAGGTTAAGCGCGGCTGGACTTTAAAGCATTTCAGTGATTGCAAACACACTTTCAGGGTGACAGAGGAGTGGCTGCATAAAAAGCATTTCAAGGTACAGATCTCAATCCAAAAGAGAATCTGTGGAGGGGTTTAAAAATCTGCGATGTCTAGAAGCAGGCCTGTAGAAGATCAGCATGGAATAATGGGATAAAATACCAGCTACAGTGTGTGCAAAGACCTAAATGTTTGACCTCTGTCACTGCTAACCAAGGTTACATTACAAAGTATTGAAGTGAACGTTTGTTGTCCAAAGACTTATTTTATTCATTATTATATAAATATGTTCTTAAGAAATCATACCAGGTGATATCCTGGACTTTTTTCTCTCACATCTGAAAATTCCAGACCTCTCTCATTTTTTAAGTAGAACTTTTCAAATCGATGGCTGCCAATTTCTTTTTTGCCCCACTGTAAGTAAACTGAATCGAATTGAATTCATTTACAAAATAGTTAGCCATCATTCTGGTGAGGGGAAAACTCAATAGACCTTAACAGAACAGCATTTTGAGTGTCAGGTATTGCCTCATACCATAATTTTGGTCACTGCTTTATAGAAATCTGTCTTTCACAAATGAAACAAATGCCAGGAAACATGTTTTCTTAACTCATACGAAGATTTATTCATTGTGTTTCTATCATGCTGTTAATGATTGCTGGTTAAGACATTAATCCACAGAATATCTGTGCCTTGTTGTGCCTTATACTTCATTATCTGTAAATAATTGCTAATTTTGGAGAATGTCTTCCTCTGGCAACACTGACCAATTGACAATCAACTAAACCCTAGTTTATACTACTCCATTTTGACGGAGAGGCTTGACGCAGCGTCATTATCCGTCGACGCAAGGGCTCTCTGTCAACACAATTTGGTGTAGGAAAACAACAAAAAAGGCAGCTGTGTTTGTTTCCATGTGTTTTTAAGAGTATTTTATGAGCTGCACTTCTAGTAAAAAGCTTTACAACTTAATCAAAATGTACTTTCTGTCGTCCATTGCTCCTTGAGGAAGAAATGCGTTCACAGGCTGAAGAAAAAAACTGAAACAACGCTGCGATTGTGGGCAGATAGGAGGCATGTAGCCGTTCATGAAAAGTTAGCAACCCCTGCTGTCCTGGTCGAGAATTGCTTTGCAACACTGAAAAATCAATAGATAACAGAGAAAGAAACAGAGAACCATAATCGAAAAATGTCTCCGTCTATATGTCTGCGTGCAAATTTTCTGTTGGAGAAGAATAAACTAGGCTTAACAGTTTAGCTGGGTCAGACTCTCCAGTACAGTATTTGGGTGGTTTAAGCCTTCTCCTAACAACATGAAATTCTTTCTTTAAATAGGCAATTGTTCATAATAACAGAGAGAAATCACATGTGGGGTCCTCCAGGGCTCCATTCTGGGGTCCTTTCTATTTAATATCAATGGCTTGTAAGTAATTGCTTTTGGACCTGTTATGGAAAAATGTAGATTAAGTATTATCTTTTCTGTGTATTCTTACATACGGAGAGAACTGTGTGCTATTTCTTCATGATATAGTGATTGTGTGACCCTGTATAAGATTAGGTTAAGCCAAATGAACTGATATTAGTGTTCCTATTCTTGTATTGCCATGGAAGCAACTCTCTGGATGTTCTGACGTATTCTGAGATTGAGCGTGTCCTATCAGACGAAGACACCTGAGAGTCTGGAGACTTCACCATGGAGAAATGTTTACTGATATGTTGTATACAATAACAAGGTTGTCTAAATCTAGAAAAAGGCTTTTAGTTGTTGGGAGCAGGTCAGCTGTTACACTGATCCTGCCAATACTGTGAGATGCTGTTTCTCCTTGCTTGTACAAACAAGTTGAAATTAAACCTCCACGAACTGAAGGAATCTTTCTCACCTCTTTATTTAAAAATGTGTTTTCCAACTACAGACCTGAAGAGGAATGGTCAAGTGTCAGGACACAGCTTCAATACAACTACAAGCTACTAATCAGGCCCAAAATATAGAAATAATAATAGACTCAGAGCGGTATTTCCAGGGCTAAATACCGCAACAGTGTCCCCACAGGTCTGTATAAAAAGCCACTCAGACACCTGCAGCTGATACAGAACGCTGCTGCTCCCGTCCTCACTAGAACCAGGAAAGTAGAACACATTACCCCATTTCTTCATACTGACTCCCTGTAGCTCAGAGAATAGACTTCAAAGCACTTTTAATAGTTTAGAAATCACTGAATGGCTTAGCATCAGAGTATGATGAAGACCACTCATAACTCATGTCTTCTTACTCAGTCTACTAGTTATCCCCAGAATGAGAACCAAACATGGAGAAGCAGCTTTCAGTTTCTCTGCTCCTCTTATCTAAAACAAACTTGCACCACCGCAAAGCTGATGAAACACAGAGTTCCTTTAAATCAAAGCTAACCCCCCCCCCTGTTTAGAGCTGCCTCTGAGTGATTAATATTAGCTGCAAGGTCAAATGTTTAATTGTGTCACGTTATGTATCTCTAATGTTGTGTTTTGTACTTTTACTGTTTTTTATTTCATCTCCTAATCACCCAAAGCACCATGAATTGCCTTGTTGAAGTTTCCTTGCCTAAAATCTGGTTCTCCTTGAAAGCCTCAGCCCCTAATCAATTTTTTTTTCTAAACACTAAATTAAAATAAAAGCCAAGAGTGGATGCAGACCAAACTAAAACGGCCTTTAAAGGGCTGTTTTGGTTTCGCTTGTCCCTCTTCTCTTGAGGTTATTATAAACCAGTCCTTTTAAGAAGTCCTTATTTAGTATGAATTTTGAAGCAAGTATCCAAGTGTTTACATATTGTGATACAGCTAATGATTTAAAAACATTTCCTCCTTGCTGTGATGCAGGATAAGGCAGGAGTCTGAGTCACACTGGAAATCAATAGATTTTTTTTTCAGTAAATAGAACAAATTTTGTCTGAATCTGTTTAAATGTGGGAAATACCACTTCATTTATCTGAAATAAGAAACAACTGATTTAAAGGCTCACTTGAGCAAATTTAATGATTTGATTGAGCTTAAGGTAATACAAACTCAGCACAATTTCTAATCAGTTAGCGTACTGTATATGGACTATTTTTGCTCTTGAGACCAAATACAAAAAATAAAATTGTGTATAAGCATTTCAAAGATGATCTACTTTTAACTGTCCCTGATGTTGCTGTGATCTGGTTACTGCTGTCTCATCACTTAATTCTAATTTTGGCAAAATGGCGCTCTGATGGCAAAAAATTCTGCTCCCGGTCTCGGTCCGCCATAAGAGTGATGACCGGGAAGGAATCGGGGCACATTGGAAGCAGAGAGCAGGAAGGCGCGGTAATCTGGATGATTAAAGATGAATTTATTCTGCTCGGCAAACTTTATGAGAACAAAGGAGCCGCTTTTGCCTCAGGTTTGGTGGGGGAGAAGGAAGAAAGAAAGAGAGAGCAATGGAAGGATGGAGGTGAAAAGAAGTGCATAATTCAGATGATGAATTATGGCTGTGAGCCAATGATGAGTGAATGGAGCCACATTGGTGTTAGATTTCTGGATATATGTCTGCTAGGGCATGCTTTGCATAAAGTAGTCACTTTTCTTTAACTTTCTCAGATTTAGTGACATTATAGCAAAAACCTAAAGCGTGTGTCATAGAATTTGTATGAGCGCTTTAGTCTAAGGCAGGAGTCAACAACTTTTGCAAAGAGCCTTTTTTATCCCTAAACACTTAACATATTCTGTGGGGTTGTCAGAGGTAAATGTATTTTTTTATCTTGAAATAACTTGTTCGGGTCATGCTCAGGAGTAAACTCCGCCCCATTAGAGGAGTGGGTTTGTAAAAAACGTTTCCGCTCCATTCATTTATGTTGCTTGGGGCAAGCTTCTGTAGCATTAGCTACTGCTGTATTAGTGGGACTCATATGTACCTTGAAGCTGAACTCTCTCTCCACCTGGTTTAAAGTAGAGCTTTGAGGTACTGCAGAAACTGGTTTTAGAGCTGGAAGGAAGTGCGTTTTCTAAGAAAACACAAGTTGTTAAAAATAGACTGTCTAGAAAAATAGAATGTTTCTCTGCAGATGTCAACATTGGATGTTGTTTTTTACCCTTTAACTAATTTTCTTGTGGATTAGCACTTTTATTTTGCACAAACATGCACATGGACCTGGAGAAACCCTTGAAAGATGATTCAGTGGCTGGAGATTTTAGTTTTATTTGAATAATACAAGCAAGGCTGAAATATGTTGCTTTTGTTCAATATAGCAGTTCAAGTAAAGAAATGATTGTTCATCGGTCAGGTTGTGTATGTATAAGTTATACTGGAGCATGTCAATTAGAAAGTAATTCTGTGTTTTTCAAGATTGTTAGTGTTCAGACGTCCACATATAATCTAATGTAGGAAAACAAGGCAACTTGGATTTATCGCATTGAGTTTTAATGTAAATTTTTGTTTTTTACAATAGAATGTATACATCTTTTGATTAGAAGAAGGTATATTTAGTGATAGCTTAACCAAAAGCAATTTTTTTAACCTTAATTAACCTACTAACCTAATTTTCACTTTTTTATAAATTAATATTTTGCTTTTAGAAGTTAAAAGTGGTCCACAGTATACTGATATTTAGTATGTACTACATAAAAAATGTTGTTTTATTAACTCAAAAGAAATCAGGTCCCTCACTCTTAGAAACATATTTATCAAGAAACATGAAAACGTTATGTTAACTAAACTTAAATATGTTTTTTGAACTGAAAAAAAGCATGTTCATCACACTTAGAAAAATACATGACCAGAAACATGAAAATGTCATGTTAATTAAACGTAACTATGTTTTGTGGAACCATGATCTATACTTTTTTATGTCAGAAACACAGATTTCTTTTCAGTGGTTTTAAACTGTACTTTCTACATGCAAAAAAAACTTTTATTTTGTTAATTTTAGAGTTGCATGCTCTGTAATATTTCTTTTACTGGCACTGGTGTGTTTAAAATAAACATATTTCCATCAAAGCTACTATTGTTGCAAGCATATGTGTGTTTTAAAGTGTCCCAGTCAAAGCCCAGGCCCACATCCAACAGGGTCTTTGAGGCAAGACTTGAAAGATAATATTTAAAAACACTCATTATCAGATCTTCCAGAGGTTGAGCTATTTAGTAGAGAAAAATGGGCAAAAAAGGAAGTGACTCTATCAAATATTCACATTCGGTTTTTGGGGGCCACAGTGGCCTTTATCTGATAGTGGACAGATTTTTTAAGGGGGGAGGTCATGCGTTATGGGTCTAGAGCCGGGGATATCCGCGTCGAAGATTGGGGGCCTCCACACTTGGGTCGCCCACACTAACCCCTACACCATGCAAATCCCCTCACGTTTGGGTTTCAAAGGTTTTTAAAAATCTGTGAAAACCAAAGAAGTGATTTCCTTCCACTTTCCAGTTATGCAATTCTTTGTGTTGATCTATCCTGTAGAGTCCCTACATCCACTGTAGAGTCTGTTTCTCCTAGGAGTGTGTCACAACCACAAACTGAACTTTTTATCAGGCTGGTTAAATATTAAAATGATGAAGAACAGGACATGTACTGGCTGCTGCTTCTTCAATACCCAAATAAGCAAAGAAAAGCAGCAGCTAAAATACCTAAATTATGCCTATAGTTGGAAATATTCTTCTGTCTTTTATCTCTAATTATGGTCCGGTTTAAAGAATTGACAACCAGTGGAAGAAGAAAAAAAGGTGCAGCTGCTTATTTTGACATGACCAAGACACGAACAGGATGCAGAATTACACCATGATATGCTAAGTGATTTTCAGTCAAGGTCTTTTTCTCTACGGCAGTGCTACCCTTCATACTGTTTCTACAAAGGCACCAGGGGTCATACTTACCAGCATCCATCAAAACAGCAACCCTGTGACGACACGCAGGTCTGCTTTGCTGTGGGGTTTATTATTTATGAAGTGTTTCTGATCAAAGACATTTAGCGATCCATTCAAACTGGAGGATGAACTGTCAGGCTACATCCACACTAAGCCGATAAGGTTATACGGGGAGTTAGATGCCTAATGTTATCCACTCAACACGAGCATTTACGCCCAGTTTAAGGTCCGTTTAAGTTCCCATGATTGCGCTATCCCATACCGACCTGTGCAAATACTGGGCATGTGCGAAAAGACGCACGGAACACGCGTATAATCTACGTGACGCCAGCGCCTACATAATATATACAAGAAGCTCTACAGCACAGTACAAATCTGCTTGTCCCGTTAACCAAAGAGAACAATAGCTGCTCAGAAGAAGAGAGAGTTTTTGGTGTGGACAGACGACGAGATCGATTTATTACTCTTCGCTGTTGTCTTTGTCTGTAGTGTCGTATTGTTATTGACGCAGCATTGAGCCATTGACGCCACTTCCTTTCATTATCCGGGGAAGCTGTCCACACTAGCTCGTTTAGCCGTTGAATTAAGATTTACACGGCTCTCTTACCCGGCTTATAGTTATCTGGCCACAGACCTTAAACGACGCCGGGTTAGTGTGGACGATAGGGGGGTGTAGACTAAATAATTGTAAATTTAAGGCATAATCCGTCTTAGTGTGGACGTGGCCTCAGTCCTGATGGATCAGTGGGGCCTTTTTGGTAATCGGACAAACAGACAGCGGTATAGGAGCAAATCAGGTTGATAAGACTTTACATGTTAAGGAAAACTAAATTACATTCTAAAATAAGCAGCAATACATGACATGCTACCCAGTAATGAATAATTTTACCAAAGTGAGCATTGTAATGCGCTACATTGTTGTGTGCCAGCCACAGAACAACCCTAGCCCGAGCTACTGCCAATGGCCGTGTTGTCCTCTAATCCAACACGGACAACAAAGAAGAATTTCGGGGCACGCATGTAAGTTACCACTCTGAGACTCCGGTTCAAACATTTATGGTTGAATGCCAGATCGATCCTTAGCTAGCCTATTCTGGGTTATACGGATACTGTACTGTAGCTTCAGCGGACGTCATAGAGACATCGTAGTAAACGGGCCAATCAGCATACAGCTCGTTCCTGGCTGAGTCAACAGGGAAATTCAGTCCTTGCCTTGTAGGGCTTTATTATGAGAGTGTAAATGGGCATTTATCATGGCTTTTGGGCCATTTTTGTTCCCGACAAAGTTTCATATGCTATAGAGGGGCTCAAAGAACAGTTTGGAAACATCAAAAACTCTGGTTCTAAAATTCCTAGGCGGAGAAATAAGAACAGGTAGAGATAAACTATTCCACAGTCTCGGGGCGGCCATGGCAAATGCTCAATTACGTCTTAACTTTGATCTTGGAACAACAAGGAGAGACTGGCTGGTTGTCCGTATTTCTCTCAAGGGTAAATGGATGCTAATGAAATGATGTTATTAAGATGGGGCTGTCCCATTTAAAACTTTCAAAGTGAGCAATAATGTTTAAAAATCGATCCAAAGACAAACAAGACGGCAATGAAGACAGCTGAATACTAGAGTTATATGTTCACGCTTCTTTGTACCACTTAAATTACAAGCTGCAGGGAGGATTGATCTAGCCTGGCACATAAAGAACTCCAATGATGAGGGGTAATAAAAGCATAAACACCCTTCTCATGCTTCTTGAAAGGGAAATAACTGGTAACGGAACATTTTCACTGTATTATATTTTGACAAAAGGTCACAGCTCCAGATGCCGCTGTCTTGTCGTTGTTGAGAAATAAGTTTCCCCGACAGCTAGCCCTTCTAAACATAACGTAAAACCCAGGCTTTTAGAAATTTTATTTTGCTGACTATAATCACTTCAATTTTCCCAATTGGGAATTTCTTTCCCATCAGTTAAAACAAAGACAGACACCAACACACTACCAACACCACTGCAACATGAATTGGAAACGTATAATTTGTGTGAAAAAATGCAGTATCTAACCCGGTGTATAAGTGTGTCTGACAATGGCAACCACACAATAACTTCTCAGTCACTCACTGAAGCATTGGGGCATCCTAGCTGATTCACTGAATGGTCTCCTTAGTTCCTTAAAAAACATCATATGATGAATAAGTTTCAGAGAACAGCAGCACTTTCCGTTTTGACCTCATTCTCCTAATTGCAGTGACCTCTAGTGTGTCTGAGGATAAACCATTTACTGATCTAGCGCTCTTGATCATCCCAATAATCCTGTTTTTATCTTAGGGAAAACACGAGTTTCTTCAGAAAGTATGTCACGAACTTTAAATAGAAAGATGAACAAAGAGGTTAGTGATGGCAACATGTTGGAGTAGCTCTGTTACATTAGTTCTGATTTGTTCTTTTTGTAGACTTTTGTTAATCGTTGGTATTTTGGACAGTTAAAGCTGGATTCAGATGCTGTGCAAGTCAATGGAATTTTTGCTCATACTCTTAGATCGGGAAAGTTATTAAGATCTGCAACTGTGAAAACAAGGTGCTTTTTTTGTTGTTTACTTAAACCTGATTGGTGTCCCAAAATCTAAATAAAACCCTGAACTGTACCCCAAATCCCAGAGGCATTGAAACAGATACAGAGCAGGAATATAGAGCACAGAGAGAGATGGAGGAAGTTCAAACCATCTCTTCCATTGATTATCTTGGACAATGATCGTATCCTACTCAAAAGTCTTTTTAACCTCATTGCCACACAGAGATTGGAAGAGGAGCGGGAAAAGCAAATGAGATAGATTAGAGTGAAATATCATCTTTAGTCAGAGGCTTCCTCAGATTCGTTAAGACATCCTTTCTGCCCACAATATCACCAGCCACCATGACTTTTTGAAAATACTTGGTTGATATGAGTAATGACAACATTTAATTTCTCTTTGGGATGAACAAAGCATTTTTGAATGGAAGTGATTTCAGATTGAATTCGGATATTCACATCATTTTGAGCTTTGCAGATACTGAGCTCTGCTACTCTCCCTTCTGTACGTTCTCACACAAAACAAATTCGTTTTTGTTTAGTTTTGCCAAGTAATTAAACGGAATATAAATAAAAATATTAAATTAAAAATGTCTTCCTCCTACATGTTCCAGCAGTAAAATGTAGTAAAATGAGCTTTGGCTTTTTCACCACGGTTGCCTCTATATGCCTGTAAATTCATTTAAATAGAGAGTGTTCGGGTCGAAAACGCAGATTTCCCAACTGGTTTCCAGGGCAGCCTGCATAATAGCTTTGTGCGCATTCACACTGAGGTCTAGCGTGGACTACCTCCATCATAAACAACCGCAGAGCGAGAAGTAACTGAAGGATGGATTCAGCAAAGCAGAGAGCAGCTTTAGCAGCAGCAAAACTTCAACTAAACTTACATAACAGTTACATTTCTTACCTCAGTTGAAGTCATGGCTGTAAATCAGTAAATTGTTCGGGATGGAACTGACTCAGCTGCTGATTCTGTGCGTTCGGGAGCGAGCTCTAAAGCTTGGTTTATGCTTGGCGCATGTAAATTCCGCGTGGAAATGAGAAGTGCGGACCGGCCGAGGCGCCTTCTTGCAGCGCTTATACCTTTTGCGGCTTGTCCCTTCTGTGAGCCAATATTCTCAAAGACTGTAGGGGGCGGCGTAGGGCTCTACGGCATGCATACAACACTACACTATAGTAGAAGTAGAAATCACCGTTGTTCACAACATGGCGACACCAGTGAGTTAAACAAAGAGGAAGAACTTTTACGCTGTTTACTGCTGTTAGAAACACGACGAAAAAGGAGACGGTCCACTCGTCCTCTAAACACGACAAAAAAAATTTCACTGCGCCCTCGACTTTCCCAAGCGTGATAGCAATTTCTCTCCAAGAATTGTGAACAATGTTTTGATCACATTGATCGCTCTATGAGACGACTCATAAAGATGTTTTTTATTTGCGAACCTCCGCCAGTAGGAGCTTTTGCCAGTCTAACATGTTTTTCCGTGTCTTGTTAGAACATTTCCTAAGTGTGCGTTGCGGAGACTTGCGGCTCCCCAGAGGCCGCCCTGGTTGCTGGAGCCGTGCGGACATCGCGGATGCGTCACGCATAAACCAAGCATGACACAGCATGTCGGCCTCATGCATGAGCTTACCATTCAGGCTGCAGGGACGCCTTTGGCCTGAAGGGGCAATCGCGAGCGACAAACTTTCAAACTTCACATAGTTGCTCTAAAGACTATGTAATACATCATGGGTTGTATTGTCCTATATGAAGACAGGAAGATTACATTTAGCTGTGTTTAGTCTTGGGCAGAACCAAATAGAATTGCATGGTTTGTCTTCAGCATCCACAGTGACACTGTGCACTGTGGACCCCACTCATAAATATAGCCTGGGCAGCACATTACGTGTCTCTCGCTGCAAATAATTACCAGTACTCATCAGTGTCTCAGACTCAGTTCTGTCTTTAACAGTTTGGGTCTGGTAATGAGACTCATTCATCTCAGAGATTCATCAAGGAATATTTTCAGGTCATTGCAGTCGTTTTAATTTTTTTGTTATTTTTATGCTTTTTGTCAGATATATAATCCAGTTAATCTATTTTAGGAAGTATTCTGCTAACTCTTTCCCCCCTTTTTTCACATATACACCTCTACCTACATAATGTAGGTCAGCAGAAACTACCATCATTTCCCATAAATCATAAGCTTCTGGCATTGAAATAGGCTCCCAACAAATCAATATGATGAATGGCAGTGGTTAAAGACAGAATATGACGCAAATTCCATCGTTAGTCCGCCATCGCATATTTGGCTGCTTTTTTGACGTCTGTCATGTCGTTACTGCTGCTGTCAGTTATGTGTGTATTTTTCTTGGAATATATTGATTTTCATATGTTGAACTGGCTCCCTAATGTAGGGCTGTGCAGTTTTTTTTTTTTTACTTTAAAAAGCACCAGAGTGTGTGATTTCAGAAATAATATGCCGTAAAAATACACAAACGAAATCTAGTGGATATCCTCCTGTTGGAGAACGACCAGAGAGAGTTGAGTGATGTTAATAAAAGCAAGAGATCCATTAATAATTGATGAATCTATAATTTCTACTACTGATTTTGTAGCTTGTTTTGGGAACGTGCAAGCATCCCTTTTGGGAAGAAAACGCATTGATTTCACATGGGCAAAACCATGTGAAAAACCCCTTATAACCTTATTCATACCATGCATTGTGTTCATTTATTCACCCTGACAAGTTTGGAGCCACTTGGAGTCCTTCGGGAGAAGTTTATATCCTTTTGTGATCAACGTGTTTATATTATTGTTCTGTAAATAAATAGATATTTGATAATAAGTTAATTCATGGACCCAGATTCTCGGCTCATCCTTCTGATGTTGTTTGGTTAAGCTACAACATATATCCATATGATGAGAGTTTAATAAATAAGGAGTTATCTGCCAGCAAATTCCTTCATTTCACCAATATTTTCTTATGAATCACCAGCGCTATTCCCCTGTGAGTTTTTAGTGTCTTGGAGGTCTTTTTTTTTTTTTTTCATCTGAGGTTTCTACAGGCTTTTAATCCCACCATTTCCAATTTACACTAACCAGCCTTTTTGAATGACGTCAGTGGACTTCCACTTAGTCGTTTTCTCTGTGCAATTTGGAAACACAGAAACACAAAAGATGTTAGTGTTTGTAGTAAGAAGTTCTGTCTAACCGACCGTCACAGAGCAGAGTAAAAGCCCTGCTCAGACTAGGGCTGGGATGCCGCATGTTTGTGTATTTGGATTAAAGGCCAGTAAAACACCCCCAAAGACAACAGCGCAGCACCTCCTAGAAGCTCCGAACTTACAAGCTAAAAGCGCTAGTGATTCATTAAAAAACATTGGTAAAATGAAGGAGTTTTGTGGTAGATTTTGTCTTATTTATAGGCTGCACTTTGGTTGCCCCTTTAACTCGTATTATAAGGAGATACAGTGATCGTGAATGGATATAAACTTCTTCCGAAGGACTCCGAGTGGCGCCAAACTTGTCTTGGTGAGTAAATAAATGTAATGCATGCTAAAAATAGGTCCAGGTTGCAAAAAAAGGTGCCTCCCAATTTAAAAAGTTTTTGAATAACATTTTTAAAAGAAATTGCCCTGGCTGGCCCGCTTCTCCACAGCAATTACAAAATTACAAATCGGAACAGAAAGGCTGCTCAGAAACTTTTCAGTAGGGTACATTTGAGAACCCAAACTGCCTTAATTAAACAACAAATTAAATGGGGTTTTGAGTTCTAGGACCTCTTTTAAAAAAATAGAAGGAAATGTGTGAAAAACATGAGATGAGATTTATTTTGCACAAATTTCCTATGAGAATCTGAAACATTTTTATGTTAATAAACTGTGAATCCCATACACATTCACGTGTGAAACCCATTTGAAAATCACATTTGAAACAGGTAATTTTCTATATAAAAGCATAAACCAAGAAAAAACATATATGTGAAGTCCATATGTGATATGTCTCTTGCTTCTTCAGTTGCATGCCTCCAGCTGGTGCAGAATGCGGCGGCCCGCCTCTTTACGGATACCAGACGGAGGGAGCACATCACTCCCGTTCTGGCCCGGTTGCACTGGCTCCCGTTGCGCATCCAGTTTAAAATGTTACTTTTGTTTTTAAATCACTCTATCTTTATGAGCCTCTGTACTTGACCCAACTGGTTCAGCCCTATGTACCAGGGCGAGCTCTTCAGTCAGCGGACCATGGCCTGTTACAGGTCCCAAGGGTTCGGGTGAGGCCACGAGGAGAACGCGCATTTTCAATCTATGCACCCCGTCTCTGGAATCAACTCCCTCTGGCGGTGAGAATGGCCCCCTCTCTCTCGGTTTTTAAATCATGCCTGAATTCTCATTTTTATTCTTTGGCTTGAAATTTGGTCTAGTTAGCTTTTACTAGGTCTTTGTTTTACTTATTTATTGTTGATCTTTAGTAGTTACTGTAATACTTTTAACTCGTGTATTTCGGTTTTCGGTTCTATATGTTCTATCACTATTCCAGTGTATAGCACTTTGGTTGGCCTCGGCCATGTATAAATGTGCTTTATAAATAAAATGGTATGGTATATGTGCTATGATATGTGGTACCTGATTGGTACATGACAAAATTGTCTTTAACAAGTCATTAAAAAGTAAAACTGTACCATGTTTTACCTGGTTTACAAGGTAAAACCTTGGATAACGTGATCCCATGTGAAGAACATGTGGCATTTCCATAGGGGATGCAATGAAAAAGTGAAGAATTAGCAGAGGAACATTCAGAGCCAGAAAGATGTGCTTGTGCAGTTTTGGTCGAAAGTGTAAAACATGCCCTCCTACAAGCGCTGTAATCCAGCTGCGTGTTTAGTAATGAGTGGCGAACAGAAGGGGATGAGTGGATGGTGACATATTAGGAAGCTGTAAGGAGGGGGGACTGAACGGACGGAGCGAGGGATGATGTTTGTTATGCGGCGCAGCAATTAGCACTGGCACACATTGAGATTTAAACTACGGAAGACTTGTCAGGCTACGGGGGTTGGTAGAGTCACAAAAAGTAGGAGCGGATAACTTTTCTTCGTTTTCGTGACTTAGTAAATGCTTTTGTCAGCTGTTGGGGCAAATGAGCTCGCTAAATGTCATTTGATGTTGCTGTTTATTGCTGCTACCGTTGTTGCTGCTGCAGCTGGAGATGGAACCAGCACTGATTAGATTTTCAATGCAAATATCACACCAAAGTTACAGTGATGGTAGGAATTAGGACTCTTTATTTTGTTACATATAGAGATGAAACAATTAGAATTTTGCATCCAGTTTCTACTGAAACTTTATATGCATCAATGCAAATAAAAGCCTGTTCCAAATTTCCTTTAAGAACTGAAGCATTGTTTATACTTCTCCATCAGTAAGTTTGCACCCAGACACAGACGTATCGATGGAGACATTTTCCTTTTATACTTCTCTGTTGGTGTGTCAGTGTTGCTAAGCAATTCCCCACCAAGACAGATGGGAAAGCTGACTTTTTATGGCGGGTCTGCGTACCACTGAAGTGTAATTTCTGGTCAACTAGAGTTTATTTTCTTCAGCTTGTAAACACGCTCCCCCTCAAGGAGCAATGGCCGACAGAAACTACGTTTTGATTGAGCAAGAAAGCTGTTTACTAGAATTGCAGCTCATTGAATACTCAAAAAGTTTTTGTACGCAAACACAGTGTTCTGTTTTATTTGGCTCCACACCTCTTGGTGATCAAAATCACCAAAAGACCATATTGGATAAACTGTGCCAAAACACTGCATTGACTAATGATTACATTGACTATAGAGCACTGTTCTCGTGAAATGATCTATGGCTGTTGTTGAGCTGACAAATCACAGACATGCGCTATCCGTTTTGTTAAACAGATATTTAGCAAATTGGACTCTAACCCATGTTTCCTTGTGTAGGTCACGGTGAAAGCTTGCGTTGACGGATAATGGCGTTGCGTCTATCCATTCAAATGTAGACAGAGAAGTATAAACTAGGTATAGAGCAATGCAAGAGCAACTTTCTGACATTACACTACTGTAATAGTGAGCAGTCAAAATAAAGCAGAAAGTACTCTCTTCGGCCTAGGACCTGCAACCACTGAAGACATAGTGGGCACCAAATTCACAACTATGGTCTTAGTTTAGTTTTACATCTCTATATAAAAATGGGACGTATTGTGCTAATATCTCTTTTTTCATCATTTTGTGTTGCCATATGGGTCTCTGCTACCTCTATAAACACATCACAAAGGAATAAAAACCATTCTGCCATTTTTTTAACAGATAACAAAGAGCTGCATTGATCTACCCAGCTTTCCTGTTATAATCTGAAAGTCTCACTATCTGTTCCTTTTCTCACATTGGCAATTTGCTAATTTAACACAGAGACGATTAGGGGGACGTTTACAGCTCTGTTTAGCATTGTATGTTAGCGGTCAGCGCAACTACCATCGCTAAAAACCAATTCCTTGAAGGCTGCCAGCATTTGAGAGCTCAAGGTTTGAAAGCTCAAAGGGATAAAATCACATTTTTTTGTATTATACATACTTCTATGTTATATATGCTCTTCAAGTAGGGAAATGTCAGCAGAAGTCTTACATTTGCAAATGCTTATTTCTGGAGGAGCTGGTGGAGCACATTTGAAGTTAAATCCGACTGTATTATTTCATGTTGGGGCATTAGCGTTGTATCTCAGACTTGCATTCTTGTTAGACGAAAACTATTAAACAAAAAAAGAAAGAAAGAACTACGAAGGAAGAAAAATTAAGAAAATATTAAACAGAGAAAGCAAAGCTTGACATCTGAGGGAAAGTGGTATCGAAACCAAACTAAAGGGAATCCTTTAGAGTCCAAATTTAGATGGGAGAGAGAGAGGTGTTGCAAAACCAGAGTGAGAGAGATTCTGAGTAGACGAAGA
The DNA here is from genome assembly GCA_028564705.1 of Apricaphanius iberus. NCBI lineage: Eukaryota > Metazoa > Chordata > Actinopteri > Cyprinodontiformes > Aphaniidae > Apricaphanius > Apricaphanius iberus. The sequence goes on along the minus strand of JAPXFQ010002533.1, from coordinate 1,241,605 downwards.
GTGAGATAGCTCAAACAGAGAAGCAGAGAGGGTATGAGGGAGGGAGGGGAAAAGCTGAGCGGAGGGAGGTCTCCACAGCAGCAGCAGTTTGTCTGAGCGCTCCGCCAGACCGGCTACAGCTGTGGATCTGATGGGAACGGGGTTTCTTTACCAGCCTCTGGAGACTCACTTAAGCCCAGACTGGGTCTGACAGAACATGAAAGATGGACGAGAAACGAAGGAAGAGAAGGCCAGAGTGACAGACTGATAAAGGTGAGCAAATTCTGAGAAGGAGCAGAGGCACAAGACTTGGGAGCCGAAACTCTGCTGAAGATCTGGAGGCTGATAAGTAACAGCAAGGTCTCCAAGGGAGGAGGAAGAGGTGTAGAAGGGGTGACCAAGAGTGGCCTTTGGGGCAAAGTGACGGTGCCGGCGGTGCCAATTGTGGTGCCACCTTCACCCTTTCCGTCTCTGGGTGAGAGCGGAGGGGGGAGGACGGCCGACGGAGTGGCAGGACGGGGAAGCGTGGATGGCGGCCGGGCACGAGGGGGCAGCTGGGGAGGGATGGGGGAAGCCCGGCGGGACGTGGCCGTGCCCGTTGGCCGGAACTCCTGGGCCGATCAGATGAGTGAGTTGTCCCTGAGTGGGCGAGACAGCCTCCCCCAGGAGGGGGGCAGGAACGCCAGGGTCAGAAGGGCTGTCCGCATCTCGTCCCTCGTGGCTCAGGAGGTGAGTGTGGGGGGGGGGGGGGTATAACTACTCTAGGGGCCAATTACATGACAGGAACATGAAAGTGTTAAATGTGTGGGTGCTTGGAATGGGATAAGCAATCAGCAAGATACATGTACTGTTTGATTTATTGTCATCAGAGGACTCAGCTGGGACATGTGACCTTTGACCTAATCTCTGACAGATTCTTGTCCTGTAAATGTGAAGAATTATAGGATTCTAAGGGCCATCAGATATTAAGCAGCTTTGCTTTTTGTTTTACTTCATCCAGCGTCATCGATAATCCACATTTCACTCAGTACATGATGTTATTTAATAGAGTCATTTCTCTCCAAATACGACTTCCAGGTTGTATCTTTAAAAGGATATTAATTTGGTCTCCATTTAAGAATAACTAATGAATGGTGACTTTATCCAAAATGTGTAAACAGTTTTATTATAGATCATTGTACTGTAATTGATTGATTCTTACAGAATACATTCACCTTTTTATAACCATGGAAATGATTTTAGGGCAACTGTGGTTCAGGAGTTGGGAGTTCATCTTGTAATCTGAGGGTTGCCAGTTCAATCCCCAGCTCCGACTGTCTCGGTCATTGTGTCCTTGGGCGAGACACTTCACATACTGGTGGTGATCAGAGGGTCCAGTGGCGCAGGTGTCCAGAGGCATTAACAGATGGTACAATGTGGTAGCTTGCCTTCTTTAGTGTGCATGAATGACTGAATGTAAAGCGCTATACAATTACAGGCGATTTACCATTCGCCATTCTTCTTGGCTCTATTTCAATCAGCAGTCCACATTGGTAGCTTTTAAATTATTGCAGACACTGAAGACATAGATCAGTTTAATGTGTACAGTTACCTCTTACCAATGCTTTAGTTAGTTACAGCTACACAGTCTCTATCATTTTCCATCATACCTATTCTGAGGCTTAAACATCTTTTAGTGAGATGTTAGAGAATGATCAGGGTACTTTCTGATTCCAGGGGTGCTACTCCCCAACTTGTTGCTCTGCTCTGCCCTTCAGCTGGCACTTCCCTCCATTGCTGCATATCCCCAAGCACATAGATACATGCTTCCAGTAAAATCTGCCTTTTCTGGCAATACCCATTCTATGTACAAATACAGTGCATATTAGACATCATTGGAAAGCTAAGGTTCTTAGGATTCCGAACATGTATGCTAATCAAGGAGTCAGTCATAACAGTAGACACAGTAAATGTTTTTGTCAAACCACTCTGAAAGAAAATATAAATGCAAATCGTTCGTGCCATCTCAAACAAAAACTGCCTTTTCACGTCCACAGCGATCCAATGAATGTACTGCAATAAAATAGTAGTCCACAACAGTCTTATTTCCACAATCCAACATAATCTGCCGCTGAAAACCTGAGTCATTTTCTTCCTGAGTATCAACTGCTGGTAGCATGCTCTTATTAGTCTGAAAATAACACACCGCCCATCATCTTTGTGATGTTTATTGGCAGATTGCAGGCAACAACTTGGTGCATTATCGACTGGTATGGAGTTTATATCACTTACGGTTGTATTTGCTTCTCTGAAGTTGATGGTGTATTAGCATTTCCCCTGCTTGTGTTAGCTTTGCTGTTGTTTTTAATAAACAAGTGCAAAGCTCTGACTATTTTTGCAAAAAAAAAAAAAAAAAATGCATCAAAGTATCTCCTTTATTGCCTCCAGAAGTAACTACTAATAGTCTACAGCACCCTCTGAAGGTTGTCTCTGGTCAATACATTGCATGGTTGTAATTTAACTTACATTAACATTGTAGTCTGTCTTGGAAAGGGCAATTCCTGAATCAGATAATAGCTCATTCTGCTTGAGAAGAGCAGAATGCTTTGCTATGAAAAGCTGTCAATGGATTTACCCGGTTTTTGCTCAAATCCATAAATAAAAATCTAAATATCCCTAAATAGATTTAGAAAAAAAAAGAAAAATTGTTACAATTTTATATTTTTTTTAAAAAGCAGAAAAACGTTTTGCTTCTCTGTTTATGGATAATTCTCTGTTTATGCTCTATTTCTCCTTGCTATTTGGCCTTTTTTTAACCTGAAGTACAAAAACTAATCATCATCTTTTAGCAAAATTGTACAGTAGTTTTAGAGACAAATTATGTCTCCCTATGTGGACACTCAGAAATAAAAATCAGAAATCTGGTTGTGTGCAGTTAATAAACATTTTGTAAATATCATCAGACTATGAAACTATGACGTTTCTACTTGAGGTTATCAAATAACAAGAATCTCATATTAGCCCTGGAGACAATATTAATATAGACTGCATTTATATTGTTTTTGAGTCACATTTTGAATAAATTATCATTTCCAAATCACAAAGAGAGTTAGACATCACATTCTTGTCTCAGGCTTCGTCGTTCATCACAATAATGTGACTGTCTTCCACTTCTGCGTCTGTGTGTGAGTGTGTTTTGGTGGTCTCGTTTGCTCCCTGGGCGAGTCGTGTCTCCATGCGTTTGGCACTATGACCACCGTCATCTGCTGGGAAGGAAAACACATCTGCACAAATGCTGGGAACATCGGGTCCAAAAGTGCAGTGAACCCAACTCTGATCCCTTTCTTACTTCTTTCTCTTTTCTCCGGTTCGCTCCAACAGATAACCCCCCCCCCCCCCTTATATATCTCGCCAATCCTCTTCTTTATCACCACGGCAGCTGTAGAGCCAGTCCATGATGACACCAATAGAACATGGTGAAACACAACATAGCATGTTTAGCAGGGCCAAAGCAGTCGCATCATGATTTCTGAAAATGTTGTCTTTCTGCTGCTGTAAGTGTGCATTTAAAGTTAGCAAGGCTGCATGGCGTTAGAACCAGACTTCTGCAGACGGTCTTCTAATGTTGGCATTTAGGTGCTCTGTTAAGCTGCTGTGTATATACTGAACCAATGCTGCTGTTTAATCGGACAAATGGTGGTGGAAAAAAAAGTGTAAGGGGGCAAAATAGTCCCAGTTTATCAGCATTTTAAATAAAATATACCTAAAATCCCCTCTATCTGATACATCACAAGTAGAGCTGAATGTCATCTCACTGAACTGCCTTCATGCAAGCAAAATGTCTTTTTTTTCTGACAGATAAACAAGATGTTAACATTTGACACACACGTTCTCGCCTGGCACCATGTGTGCATTGACAGAGAATGTGTGTGCGGGAGCGGAGCCAGAGTGGAACGGGGATTCAGGCAAGCTGTGGTTCATCAATACAAACGACTTTGTTTACATAAGGCACAAGCGAAGATCATTACCCCCCCAAAACGCGTGCCTCTGGTCGATACATGTCGATTGACTGGGTTTAATTCAGGCACCGTTATATGAATTCTTGGTAAAAGCACTGACAGCTGTTTGCCGTGGCTTCATTTTCATGTAATTAGATTTTTATGCCCGTTAATGTTGATTCATGTAACAAGCGGCATACTTTTATTGACCCAGATACAAGCAAATAACACCGTGTTTATCCCAACCGGTCATGTTTCAGAGTCAGTTTGAATAAAGATGTATTATTAAGATCTTTGTTGTGATGAGAATCCAATCATCTATGTCAGAGTCTAATTCGAGGATATGGATATCGATGCCAAACTCATTCTCCGTGGCACTCCTTGGCACTCAGACTTGGTGTTAACATCCATCCTGGGTGATCCGATCATCCTCAGAGCATCCTAACTATACATGGGAAGGCACTCATAACAGATAAAGCATATTTTTTTCTCATATTATATTCAGAGATACATTCATCAGCATTAACATAACGCCCTAACGGCAGCCTCACTTATAGCTTCTGCCACACTGTTCTTTCTTGCAATGGGTTATGTTCTATTAAAATCACATCCTGGATGAGTTTAAACATAAAGGAGAAAAACTTAAATAAAACTTTTGATGCTCTTCCACTCTGAATAGTGCAGGTATATTGGGTTTGAGGGGGTGGAACTGGTAATGTTGCTTCAGGATGTCACTGTTTTCATTAAATTTTATTTTTTTCGATATCAGCTAATCAACTGGGAATGAAAAAACAGTGCTCTTCAATGCCCCCAAGTGGTTAAATAATTACAGTAAAAAAGTAATTATTACGCCATCAGTTTTGGTATGGGAAGTGCCTGCATACTGTGAGGTTAAGTAATGTTAAGATTGGGTTATTGCATAGTGGGGCTGGGGGGTATACTGAACATTTACCAATAGCAAAATGTATGACTGTTACCGACATCATTAGAGAGTGCTTTACAAAAAAAGCGACTCACGACACATATAGTGACTTTTTATGGTGTTATTGGATACTTTGAGACTAACGTAGAGCACGTATTATTCTGACTACTTTAGCTCAGCAACGGAACTGCAGTCAAAACAGAGCGTTTCTACCCCAGCATGATCAGCTCCGCCAGCCAAGGTCCTGCTCAGCCGGAGCAGATAGTAACTCCGCTGAGTCCAGAATGTTGATACACCGCTTGAAGCCGCCACTGGCTGATACTAGCTGTGCTCCGATGTGAATGTGAAATATTTTCTGTCTAAAATAAACAACTGCACACTGAAATCACAGATTTCACTCCCCCAGTCACTTAAAAGGCTGTTTGGAGCCGTTCAATATCAAGAAACCATCACATTTTCAAGCACAATATCTCCATTAGGCCGATACCAGGGTGGGTGGGGGGATGGCGGTGTCATCAAGGTAAACTGCTTAATATACCGCAATATTGATTTTAGGTCATATTGCCCAGCCCTATTGCAAAGGTGTTTGTCCTGACTCAAGTCGACCTAAAGGGACTTGTGACTTGACTTGAGCATCACACTGATAACTTGTACTTGAACTCTGACAAGCAAAGTTAGGACTTGGATTCTATTGATTTGTTGGAACTAACATGTAGGAAATGCTAAATTTAGCTTGTTATGTTAGGTTAGATTACTGGACAAATTTAATAAAAGATCCCCAGAGCCTTTGTAACTGTACATGTGACATTATGTTTTTTTCTTGCTTTGAAATGTATTTTAATTCAATTCAGTTTATTTCTATAGCGCAATTTCAAAACAGATGTCATCTCAAGGCACTTTACAAGAAGAGTTATTACAATACAATGTTTAATTTAGGAATTAGAGAACCACAGAACATTGCGTCATGACTTCTCAGCAATATCTCACACTGAGCAAGCATGAAGCGACAGTGGAGAGGAAAAACTCCCTTTTAACAGGAAGAAACACCCCAGCAGAATCAGGCTCAGCGTAAGCGGTCATCTGCAGAGACCGTTTGGGGTTTGGAGAAGGCAGCAGAGACACAGAAAGAGCAACAGAACTGATGCAGAAGCAGAAGTTGGTAGCAGGACGTGGAGAACGTTCCTCCACTGGAATGCCATCTTAGTCAGGGTCGTCAAGCAGGGCGGGTGAGGAGCACCTACTGTAGGAAGAGACTAAGAGAAAACAGGTTAGCGCTTGAATTGACAGCTCATCATGCAGTTGGGGAGAAGTAGGAGAGAAAGTAGGAACTGACTCTAATAATGTTCTCCAAATGCCTAGCCTAAAGCAGCATAGCTACTAACATTAACCTGTCTCCTTGCTACTAGCCTCTTTTATTATTTTGCACGTTACTATGTTTGCTTGTTGATAGCATGGAGACACCGGACACAGTTTTATATAAATTAAACCATGTAGAGCTCCCATTATTGTAGTCTTAAAATATCCACTCTGCTCTCTTATTGAATTTTAAATACACATTTAAATGCACATTTTGATGCAGAGAAAATGCAGATTTAGTTACTTTAGGTTTTGTGTAAAAATACTTAACGGACGACAACTGAAGAAGAGGAAGGAGACAAATGGCTATGAGTTTAACTGGCTTTGTATCCTTCCTTCAGGACAAAGGAATGAGCATTAAATGTGGAGAAAAAACCACTATAAATCTGTCCATGTGAAAGTAACAGCTATGCTGGGGGAGAAATAGTCGATTGAGTGAGAACCAGCATGGAGGGGAAGCTCTACAAAGTCTCGGGGAGTATTTTAAGTGCTACCTAGTGCTAGATCTGTGACGTTCTAAATGTGACTTCTGATTTGTAGGCATTTTAATTGAGAATTTTTACAATCATATAAATCCCAAACCACTTGACAAACACAATCGAAATGCACATAATTAATTAAATTAATTAAATTGAGGTAAGTCATGTTTGTGATTCAGGGCGTAAGACAAAGCGGACCAGAAAAATAACTTTTATCACTTCATCGACTTTCATTTATAATGTTTTCGGCCAGGGGACCCACAGAGCAACAAGAAAGGGAGGGGACTTAGGCTCCACAAAGACTTTCTCCCTTTAATTATTTATATTAAGGGCAGAAGTAATGGTTTACCCCTTCCTATACTGTGACTTCTAAAAAGCCAACATTCAGCCATTTATTTTCTATAAAGTTTTGGGGGGAGGCATTTGGGCATGGTTTGGTGGTGGCAGTCTGGGGGTTAGGCCGTGATTGGGTTTGGTGTCTCTGCTTGGTCGTCTGTTCTGCATGTTCAATGGTTGGTTGGTTCATTGGTGGGTTTATTTGGCCTCGGTTGGATGCTTGATCTTGGTGCTCTGCAGCGTGCAGGACTGAGATTCGGGAACTGGTTAAGTTCGGTGTCCGGGTGCTGGGGGCGCTGTCTGCCCGCTTTGGCTATTGGTGTGGTTGGGATGTCAGCTTTGGGGATTGGCCTGGGGTGGTGGCGGCGGATGTTGGAAACTGCAGGATGAAGGGTATGCCATGTTGATGGCATCTTCTACATTCCTGCTGGCTCTGTAGGCAAACTGCAGGGTTCCGGAAGGGGGGCCATGAGAGACATTTTCCAAATAATCAAGGACAAAAGCGCTAAATGGATTGTGCTCATCTTGCTGCGGGTTTGATCTTGCTTTCTTACCTTTGCGTTGGTAGTAAATCAGCTGCAGCATGTTTTTAAAATAAATAACTTAGTTTTGTTTTGTTTTTACATCCACACTCTTTCTCTTAGAGTTGCCAACAAGGATTTAGCATTTTGGGCATCTACTGCAGTTTTGTGGTTTTTAAGATGCTTCACAATAAACTTAGATTTTTAGATAAGTATACTGTTTCTATAGCAACAGAAAGGTAGTCTATTTTTCTAAAACATATTCACTGTGCCATACAAAGAGTCAAGTCAGTGTATTTGACTGTTAAGAGTTCTGTACTTTCTTGTGTTCTTGTCTGAACCCGACATCATGTGGATGATGAAGTCTCACCCATACAGTGACAGCAGATACGAGCATTTTTCAGCAAAAATACCAGTGCAGTAAGATTTTTTTACACGTTTCCCTAATTTGTATTTCTTTCCAAAGTTGCAGCAAAACAAATATTCATATTTGTACCATGCTCTTTTTTTCCATTTTATTTGTTGGCTTCACATTATTAATGAGGGTTTTTGGGAGGTGGTATGTGGCTGTTGGTTGTACTGTCTTCCTGGTGGTCTCCATAAATATCCCATTTGGAGGTTCAGAGAAGGAAAGAAATGAAGCCCAAGCAATCTCCATCCATCACCATTACCAGCAGTGCCCTTGAACGTAGCAATCACGAGGTCTGGACATATAAATCAAAACTTTTTTCCTTCAGCTTTAGCTTGTAACCTCTCGCCACACACACAGAGACACAAGCACACGCACGGAAGCGATTTCTCAAATGCTTCAGTTGGTAAATGATAAAGTGTTGCTGCTGGCCATGAGTTAGTCTCTGGCTTTCTTTTGCCTTCTCTTTGTCCTGCTTTCTGTGTCAGTCTCTGGCCTCTGGTATGGTGTGGTGGAAATTGAATTGGCTTGTGTACTGAAAGGCTGTCAAAGGCAGTGCTTGGTGTAAATGCCAAGCTGTTTACTGTGAGTGAAGGTGTATTTCTCCATGAGAGAAGTTTCAAAGCCAATGTGAAAGCAAGTTATAGACAATAACTTTGTTTTTGATTATTAGTAGACACTTCAATCATAAACATCCTCTAAGCTCTTTTTGGCCTTTGAGTCAGTGTATATGTGGTGAAGGTGAGCCATAAAAAATGTGGCCACTATAATAAATACAATTCTGTAGTGCATAAATGTTTGCCCTTTGCATAGACATTTAACATTTGAATTTCATGGAAGTTTTGTTGTTCGATTTCTCCACAGCTTCATAAAATAGTTTTTCTTATTTCACTTTTTCTTTGCACAATCTGAAAACTGTGGTGCTGGTAGGAATTCTGCCCCCAAAAAGTCCGAACTTTTCTCTGTAATGACAGTAATCACAGTCTCAGGGCATAGGTCCCTGCAAGCTTTACACGTCTACTAACTGAGCATATTTATAGGTCATTTTTCTCAAGGCATTTTTTAATCCATTTCGCCTGTTATGTCCTCTACATGCAGCATTGTGTATGACATATTTAACTGAACTCATGAGTGCAGCACACATTTTTGAGAACTTTCATCTGTAATTTCTTACATTAAGAACATGAGAGAAATGTAGCTCCTCCCAACATTGTTTGACTGCTTTTCATTCTGGGGGGAAAAACTGCAGTGGCCCAGAAGGGTCAACAAGAATACAAAACTCTGCAACATAAATAGGCAAAAAGTGAAAAGCAAAAAGTTAACTGCAGAAACCCCACAAGGCCACAGCAACAAGCCACAAATCAATAGCAAAACTAACAAGAGAATCTATGCCAAAAATAAATTTACGCTTAAACCGACATGATAAACTTACTAGCGTAACTTTCATACTGACTTTTGCTGTTGCCTTGTGCCTTTTGCATTTTATTGACCCTTCTAGGTCACTGTAGAAAACTACCTAGCCTTTGCATCAATATTAAGAGTATCAAGCAAGGGTTCAAACGAAAACCCTGAAAAGTAACAGACTACAAAGATTTAGCTATTGTGGGTGGAAGGTAACTGTCTTGTCTCACACCATCCTGCAGGTGAGTAGCTGAAATAGCCAAATACATCTGATTTTGTTAAAGAGGAACAATGTGGCATTTCATTCAGTATTACTGTGTTTTGGTCTGTACGGTAAGAGTTTAAAAGGAAATATATATCGCATCTGTGCTAGCTTGATGGTAAAATAAAATGAGATTCAAAAGTGGCTAAAATCATAAATGTTGCCTGAATGAACCTGTGAAAATGTCAGACTCATTTATGCTTTCTCACTGTTAAAAAGCATTACAATATGTGAATGAGAGAAGGTGTTTTAGGAATTCAGCCATTATCAAATACAGCTTACATGAACCAACATAATGGGATGGTAGGCGTTAATTGGATGGATGGATGGATGGATGGACGTACACTCTGTGCAGAATATATTTTCTCTAGTTGTACATATAGCTATATGAAGTCTATGGTATTGTAGCTCCTTACCCCCCTCTATGAGTGCTCCCAGCCCACTGCCAACGTCCAGCCCATGTTCTCTCCATTCTCTGTATTTTCCACTGTAAGGTGACCGGAGGCCTTTTGTGTTCCCAGCCGGCTGAGTTATCGTGCTCCGGGGACTGTGGGTGACGGGGAAGCCTGTAGACAGACGATTTAACGCCTAAGGACTGCTAAGGACGCTTGTTCTGTGACCTTTCAAAGATTTTAGCCAAGTAGGGCAAGTTCGCCGTCTGGACTGTGATTTTAAATGTTTTCTACAGTTTTGCAGAAAAAATGGAAAACAAAGAGGCTGGCTGGATTTCCAAGCCAACTTTGAGGGGAGAGAACTCCTTTTGCTTCTTGCTGTTACTTTGTTAGGTTGCAAATGCAAATCTTAATGTGAATGCTTGGGCAGGCTATTAGAGTTTATTCAGGGACATTTTTTATTCAGTTTCATTATAGACCCGACGTGAACTGGAGCCCATTTCATAATCTATTAATATTAATAAAACGTAATAAATGAGGAGTTTGCTACTGGATTTGGGATCATCAGTTTCATGGTGGGTGCTTTAAAAGCAGGACTGTCAGTGTCGTAGCGAGAAATATGATTGTTTCTGCCCTCTTTTAGTGAAAGACGTCTGTGTGACATAAGAAGTGCTCCCAGTAAAGTAGTGTGTGTGCTTGTGTGTGTGAGCAGAGATAATACAAAGGCTCATCTGATCTGATAATCCACAGTTATTATTTATGTTAAGAGTATTGTATTTTCTGATCTTGTCACGTTTAAGTCCTGCTTCTTGATTCACTATGTATTAGAACATATTCCAGTCCCTGTTTCCACTGAATGAGGCTTTTCCACTACTCATATCGTTTCTTTTGAGGTCACAAATTCTGTCTTAGGTAGTCTACAAAGACATAACTCCGAACACGTTAATATTTTTTGTTTTTGATAAAAATCTACATCTATGCAGTCTTGGATTCCAATCAAAATTGCCTTAAATACTTATTTAGTGCCAGTAAGTGGCAACAATGCCAACCTTAAGCTTTGGTAAAATTTAAACAATGAACATAAAACGTAGCTGACACTTAAGTAAAGTTTTCAAAAGATTTAGCTCAGATGTTTTACCGACCTACCAGTCATACCTGAATTGAGAGATCTAAAGATTAGGGGGTCCTTGCCAAGGTGGCTTTCTGACGGAAAGACACCAGAGCTCCTCACCAAAGAGAATTTGTCAAAATACCAGTCGAAACATAAAAAGCTGGTTAGCAGTTTTAAGACAATGTTGTTCTGCTGTAATTAGGGATATCCAGATCTCATCATGTGATTGGAAATCACGTGGTTTCAGATTCAATCGTAATTGGACGTTACCTCCCGATAGGTTGCACTAGATACGTTTTTTTGTCCCTCATTTTGAACTGAATGGAATCGAACAATTGCACTTGAATATACCTTCTGTGGGTCCTGCTCCACATGGAACTGTAATGTGTGCCCATTTCTGTGTAATCAAATAGTGGCATTGTCATTAAGTTTTTGGCTTGGACAGATGACTTCTCATGGGGTTTAGATGTTGTTCTGGAGCCTGAATTTAAAGAGTAACTCACCCCAAAATCAACTTTTTTTGTTGATAAACTATATAATTAAGTCTATAATAGCACTATCTACATTTCCAGTAATTATTTTATGTATTTTAGCACATTTTAGTGAAAATATTAATTTTGTACCAAAAACCGTTAGTTTAGTGCCCCAAGTGGTTAAATGATTACACTGCACTGCAATTCACTGGAATTCAAATCCTGCCTTGCTAACGGCTAATCTCGGGTTATTGACGTAGGCTTGGAATAGTGACGACAGTTTTAAAATGAGGAAACATTTCTCCAATTCAGAAACTTTTCAACATGCAGTCTACTCCCGTACAGCGACATGCCTTGATCAAACTGTCAGGGAATCTTTCATTAATTGATTTAATTACCTGGAATCCATGCGTAAAGTTGATCATATCTGCTAATTTCCGACAAGTGGTCAGTGTGAATGCTAATCTGTCAAAATGACTGAAAGCCTTCAGATTTTTCCGCCACCATTAAAAAAAAAATTTTAAATGGTCAAATTTGAAAAATCCCGATCCCTGATATGTATATACATTCTCGTTATTAAGCTTATTTAAGTTGAGGTGCTACTTGTTTTTTTATTAAACTTTTTTTATATTTACAGTAAACAGTCTTTTTTTGTTTAAATCCTTAGCATTTTCGCATCCCTTTAACAGCTGGTTATATACTTCGGGTCAAATCTGCCTTTTTTTTGCAACACCCTCCCTACGTACACAATGATATTATGCATCATTGGAAAGCTTAGATTTTTTTGATTCCAATAAAATATATAGTTCTCATGTCCACAATCCAACATAATCTGCTGCTCAAAACCTTTATATTTCTCTTTAATGTGTGTATTTTTCTTTATTCTCTTAGCCATCTTGAATATGAACTAGGATGAATTAAACTAATTTCAACAATAAATACAGCAGGTCTGACTCACATTATTAAATACATTTATTAATTCAAACTCTGATCCAAGGGGAGACAGAGGCAGATGGAGTACCTCTTAAGATTTTTTTTAATGGGACTCTATATTCTTTGCCGACAACGTCCTACCTTCATCGGTCATTTCCAACATGTTTTAATCTGTCACTAATCACTAAACGGAACAGAACCACGCCTACCTGTGTTGATGCTGCGCCCCGTCCAGTTCCTCTGGAGGGAAGGAAACTTACTGTCCCATTTCCCCGATATAGTTACATGTATTCTAATTTGTTTTTGAGTGACTCTGTCTTCACCAAGTTCATCTTATTGTTGCTCCCGTTCTAGGAGCTGATTTTTCCAGACCTGCCACTGTAACTGCAGCAGCTCTCGCACTTCTCTAAACTGAGAGGCAGAGGATTTACTTATGATAATAAAATACGGGAAATTTACAAGTAAATTTTAATACGGCAAGACGGCGGGAAAGAAAATGCAGAGGTTCCCATACCCCCCACCCCCTTGCTTTGTCAAAACACCCCCCGCCTGCTCCTGCTGAGGGAGAATTGCCTGATGACAGTGCACAGTAAAAGTGTACAGCGTGTGCGCTGATTTAATTTATTTTCATGAGAAAATTGGAGTAGCTATATATAGAGAGTGCATTTCAAAATACGATACATACATTTAATAACTTTTCTTTTCTCAATTTTGCGCCCTGTCAAGCAGATGTCAAGCAGCTTTGCCGACAGGCGCCCCAGGCCCTGATTCCGGCAACAAACTGATATGAAGTATGGATCACAATTTCGAGGCCAAAAAAAAAGGGGGTTCCACCTGTTTATCTATGACTGGTCATTAATTAATTAAAAATTCTGCTTGTACTAGCTTTGTGCTTGTTCTTATTAAGCTAAACTCTAATGTCCATTTTGGCGTACAACAATTAATACCCACAGCGCCTCTTGCTGGTTTTCTTGAGTTAATACATTGAATTGTTGCAACATAATTTACACAGCCGTTATAATGTGTCTTGATTCAGCCAAATACCTGCATAGGTGGGTTCTAACTTCCTTTGGCGCCACGCCTGATTAAGTTAGAAACTTTAGCATTTACTTTCTTACCAAATTATTACCACATGTCAAAAAACACACGTTAAACTGCTACTTTTCTAATTTCCTGTAATAACTAGCTATGCTACAGCTAGCTTGTACGTACACAGAAACAAGTTGGCTTTACACTTTACAATTTTGGGCTATTATAGACAAAAGAACGTTCACAGTGTAGCTAATATTGTTATCTACATCTGCTGGATTATAACATATTACAGCACGAATACCACTGACAGTGCAGTAACAAATATATTTTCCAAAATATCAATTAAAAAACATGTAAATTTTGTGCAACTCTGCAAATACATTATGCGCCTCTGTGGTTTCATGTAGGAACAAACACTAAAGGTTGTTATATTCCCATCTTCACAGATTCCACAGAATTTTTTTATTTTTCCGAAACCTCCAACCACAAAAGTGTGTCTGTTATTATTGAAGTCACAAGAGATAAAGTAACAAAAAAATGCTGTTAGGGATAAATATCCTTGCATTAAAGGATGCAGCAGTGTATTTTTCTATAATAATGTTACAGAAATAGTGTAAGCTGTCATTGGTACCACTATAACACTCTCTCTCTCTAATAACAACATTACAGCAGTAGATAGATGGTGTGTTAAATGAAGTTTGGAACTGTGTGACTCTGTAGGTAATCTCGTTTTGTCAGCACCCTAGCTTCTAACAGGAGTTTTTACTCTGTTTCAGTCTCTTTCTCTTCCCATTTATTTTTCCCACCAGAGTCAGCTTGCCTGACTTTATTCCATTGTGGAGCTGACACTTCTCTCTCTGTACCTGAGGAATACTTCCAGAAAAACCAACAGGCAACTCTTTAGATTATACTGTGTAGATTCCAAACCCATATTACGCAAACTTTCAACTCTTTTAGTTTTTGCTCTTAAGAGCTAAATAAATCTGTGAAGTTTACAAAGGCGCTTGTCCCCTGATCAAAGACATAACAAGCTTAACACCCATAAAGTACGCTAAAAACTTCTAAGTTGTTGCTCTTGAGGGTCCATTTTAGCCCCAAGGATTTCCGTCAAATCAAAGTGTCCCCACCATCGCCGTTCATTACCCCCGGAGACGGATCATAGCGTTTTGCTGTTGTGGATGTCAGTTGTCCCAAATGACAAATGAATCATGGGTGGGTGGAGCCATCCATCAAAGCGATGTGCACCTTGGGATTATATTGGCTGTCATGAAGCACCACTAGATGTTACTCCTATATCAATGTCGCGGTGCTAAATTCAAAGGGATTTTGATATAAAGCTATTAGACAGAGGGCAGAACGAGGAGTTGCACTTTGATAGTAAGCAGGACGAAGAAACTGAAGAAACACAAATGTATATTTTTGATGGGATGTTTGATAGATCAATACAAAGTATTTGTGAAGTCAGAAAAAAAGGGATGCAATTTTTTTCTTATTATTATTTGTCTGCAATTGAGATCTAAATACTATAGAGTCCAAGTGTGTGTCCTTAAATCTGCACCGGACGCAGACTGGTGGTGACAGATCGCTGCAGCCTAACCTCTGATGCAGAAGGAACGTATGCTTGGATTTCCTCCCGCTTTAAGCGATCAGGAAAACAGCCATTCAGAGACTCCTCCTAAATTCTGATCACTTCCGTTGGAGAAACGTCCCCTGTTTTACTAAATCTAGGCTGAAGTGTCGCCTCCAGTCTCAAAACTTTGGCGGAAGAGTGACGATGGCATGATGTGGATTTTCTGTATGTTTTTTTCAGACTCAATATTAATTCAAATGAAATAAAAATGAATATGTCATTTTTATCATTTTGATGATAGGTAAAAAATGGATTATGACCTGATTTTGTTTTTTACCCCATTAGTCAAAATGACCGACAAAAATATTGTAGCGGGACCTCTGTTCTGTAGATCACACCAACCCTATTGTAAATGGGACAGTGAGGAATCTTCTCCTGTGGTGAAGCGTGTCTTTTTCATTGAACTAAAATTTTTCAGTGAACTAATTAACATGTTGGGTCAACTTAATACATATGGATTGCTATAAGGCTCAAAAATAAAAGGCAAGGAATGGGACTCAAACTCAGAAAACGGCCTCTGTTTTCTGACTACCTGTGCTAACCACTTAGCTACACAATCCCTCAGAAAAAAAAGGGAATTGTCAGACCGTTATAATATTATAATAATCTTTGCTTAGAAAACAGAGGCCCTTTTCTGATTTCAAGTCCCCTGTTGTTTATTTTTGTGCCTTATAGGAATCCAAATGTATTAAGTTGACCCAACAGGTTTACATTAAGTTCATTCAACAAAATTCTTTATTGTTAAATCGAACCAAATCAGTTGGGTAGAAATTATTTATATAATTTTATAATGTTCACCTAAAACATTTTTTTTGTGTGTGGAGCTATTTTACTGGGAGAAAACCTTTTAGAACCTTAAATCCCGGGAAGATGTTCGCCTTCTAGCATGACAGAAACCATAAATTTACAGCAAGATCTGAAATATAATGTTTAGATAAAGGCATGTTTGTTTTCTAATTAATTTAGGAATTATTAAAATTAAGAATATATTTTATGACTGTTTTATTTTCTAAAAGAATATGAATATTTTTGTCTATGACTAAAGCCGGATAACATGCATTGAGGTTTGATTTAAGTTTAATTAAGACTACTGTAATACGGTGTAAGGCACTGTAATTGTGCCACAGTTTCTCCATAGGGGCTAACCAGGAAGCGTCATCTGTATAATATACTCCAGTAATGAAATAAATTATGTTTTTGTTACATTATTACGTATCTGAATGAATGTGTGGTGTATTCTAGCTCCAGACACAGAATGCTGCAGCTTCAGTTTATGCCACTCGATCACCTTTATTTTTTTCTTTTTGCCCAGGATGTTCTTGCTGCTTGTAAGAAGACAGGCTGATAAAAAGTGTGGACAAACACTCTGGTGAAAAGCCATCCACCCACATGCTTACATTGCCTAACAAAAGAGATGTGTCATTCCACAGTAAATGTCCACCCCTGACTGGCACTACAGCGGTGTGACCCTCTCAGCGCTCCCCTCACCACCCTCTCTGTTTTTCTACAGGTCATTAGAATAAATTATGTGCAGAACTCATATGAATTATGCCTCATGAGTGTTTTTGTTGCCATGGATGAAAGAGGACCGTTTTTTTCTCTCGGGGAACTAACATGGGAATATGAATTGGAATGAGTCATCCCTGTTCAGAGGCTGTGAAATAATGTTTGCAGGTTTGTTTGTTTGTGCTCATGAAGCTGGTGAGTGTGCATTTAGAACATTGCTAAGAGAGAAATGAGGCTGGACTCGCTCTCCTCTGAATTTGTGCTGGATGCCGGGGTTGTACATTAAATATTTCATGGAATGTGGATTAGGAAATGTTGCGGCTGCTGAATGTTAGCAACGAGTTGGTGGTAAAACTCCACACCACTGATTGCCTGTTCTTTACCTCCGCAGAATGATTTTTCCCTTCCCATCCTAATAAATGGCATCAAACGAGAAGTTCCAACAGAACGATATATATGCATAAAGTTTGAGTTCTTTCTTTAGATCTCCTTTTTTTTCTAATAAACGCTGAGCTGGTAAAAGATGGTAATTGAAAAGGGAAAGTTAAACGATCCCATTAATAAAGATTTGCTGCAAAGAACCTAAAACCAGCTTTAAAAGTAAAGCTACACCAGGGATCAGGAATATGTTACAGTTTTCTAGGAAACCTTTCTAAAGCAAGCTGATTACAGATGTAGGGTTAAAATAAAAACTGAACGTAACCTAATAGGGCTGGGCAATAAACAGCAAAATTTACCAATACCGAAATGTATGACTGTAACCGACATCATTTTGCCAATGTCTGTGATTTTGGTAGGCTATTTAAGAAAAGAAGAAAAAGATGTGTGTAGATTGGCGATGCTTTAAGAAGCTGCAGCCGTACTACAGACTGTGACTCCACCCAGCACTGTTACTAACTAACTCATTGTTTGCATTATTTAGCAAGTTTTTAGACCCCCCTTGTGACTTTTTTTCAAAAAAGCGACTAGCGACATATCTAGAGACTTTTCTTGCTTTTTTTTTTACATGAAACATGTTACTTTCCTTACAAAGCAGAGGTGTTGCTGTGCTCTGCTCTCTCCTACCCCTGATCGCTAGCAGGCAGCCAGTCCTCCCGCTGCAGGCAGAACAGCCGTCCAAAGCCGCTGCTGGTTGATCCTACCTGCGCTTGGATGCTAATGTTAAAAAATTCTGTGTAAAGTAAACGCCAGCACTCTAGGTACATCACAGACGTCACTATCATAAACTCAGTCATTTTCCTTGTCTACTGTGTGCGCCTCTCTGTGACGGCCGATAACCAGCCCTCATGTCTCACTCTAAGCTGGACTATGAGAAATACAGAAAGAAGGGAATTGAACCCTGAGTCAAAAGGCTGGATAAAGCCGTTTATTGGAGATGTTTCATGGACCTACTGCCTGTGTTGTTATGCTGATTTTTATGGCAAAATCACAATTCAAAAACATATACTAAGGAAAATACCTTATAGCTGTTTTCCACCCAAGCTGGCATCAATAGATTTATACTGCCAGAAAATAAAACTTTAAAAAAATGTCCCCTCTACTGTATGCACATTTTGCAAATGAGGCGATGGCGTCATTTAATTAACTGAGGGGTAAGAGAGAAAGGCTGTGAGCAAATGGAGGAGGATTCAAATATTAAAGCAGCGGGGTAGAGCTGGTCGAGGAGGAAGATGAGAAGCCACAGCTGCAACTAGAAAGAAAAGAGTTGTCAACTTTCAATAATTAAAAAAAGGGTGTTATTTACCACGGCCCGTGCCGTCCGACTCGCAGGGAGGTGTGGTTGTTTTAGTGAAGGGGTCATCCAGAATGGTGATACGTCAAGCTTGAAATGCTTTATTCACAATAAACACATTAATGCATAATTTCTGTAAGTTAGACTGCATAAAGATGCAATTAAATGCATCCACATAAAAAAGGAAATAACAAAGTGCATGCAACTTATGTTAACGGGATGCAGTGAATCGGTCTGTTTGTTACACCTTCCAACAATGAACCCAAAAAACATTTAAACTTGTTTATCTGCTCGTTCAAATATCAATTTATGTGTGGGATGTCAAATTGTTAATTAAATTGGCTTGCATGACTTGTCTGGACAACAATCAAACCACACTAATAAGAAATCTAACACAATGGTTAACTTAAAACTTATAGGCTATAAAATATAACATTTCAACAGGCAGAAACCTGTTCAAACATTTTTTTTAGTTTTCATTTGAATCTATTTATTAACAGTTAACCAGTTAGTATGATAATACACTATGCCTAAGGCTGCTGGCTTTAAAAAACGAAACAATCAATGATGAATATTCTAGCCCACATGCCGTATCAGCCTCGGGAGATGTAAAAACTGTGACACAGACGCATGTTTTTTCTGCGTTCTTGTGTGCCTGCCGTGTTGTTGCAGCGATGAAGCGTTTTTCAGTATGTGACTGAGAACACTCGCCGACAGAACTTTAGAGTTTGCCTTGTGTTTTTCTTTACAGACCCTGTTCACACTCACATCTGTATCTCTTGAAGTGTTTTGGTTTTGGGGACATTTTTAAAGGCGCAGGTTCCATAGGGAGTGTCACTGTGTTGTGTGTGTCTACCTGTCTGATCAATCCTGATCGGGCAAACCCCTTTAGATACCACCGTCACAACTTTTTGTTGACTGTAGTTGGGGGATTTCCTGTATTTCATTTTATCATACGTAGTTAGAATTAGGATATTTTAGCCTATCTGAGACAGAAATATTTGACATTTATGAAGATACAGAGCAAATAGAGTCCCTTATTGGTGCAAAACAGGATGCTACATTTAATCGTCGAATAAAGGACATTTCCATATTTTAAGGGACGGTTGGCAGTCCTAATCAGGTCTGACCTTCCTACATGTACATACTGTTCCTTTTATCCTGTATTATAGGCAAGGTAAGGCAAATTTTATTTGTATAGCACACTTTCAACAACACAATTCAAGTTATTTATAAAGTCACGTTTATTTGCATAGCAGATTTCACAGCAAGATATGATAAGATCATAACATAGTAAGTAAAGAAAAGGACATCACAGTACCAAAATAAAAAGAGGTAATGAAAAACTCCAATTCAGACTAGAACTGACAATGTTCCAATGACTACTGAAGAAGGGCTGCTCTAAACAGATGTGATTTTAACCTTGATTTAAAGGGATATTCCACCCCTAACCATGAATGTGGTTACAAGCGTGCTAATAGTTTTCATTCACTTACATTTAGGGCTGAAACTATTCTTTGAGTAACTCAAATGATTCGAGTACAAAATATCCTTGATGTAAATTATCGGCCTCGAAGCTTCGTTTGATTTATGTGACCACCGTGTACAATCGCTAGGCGTCATGTGTCACCCGGACTGAAATAAGTGACGCGCATACATTAGACGCTACACTGAATTGCACGAGAGTGCCGATGTGACTTTCTCCTAAGCCGTGGAGTGTGAAAAAGACGAAGGTGAGGAACCAGTTTTTTGCTTTATGAGACGGAAAACGTAGTCCAGTGTAAATACTGTAAAATGGATTTAACCTACCAAAACACGACATCCTCAATGCTGCACCTGACCAGAAAACGTCCACAAGCGGGTTATGTAAGGTAATGCATTTAAGCCTGTGTTAAGAGTTTATAGCGATGAGGCACGAGAAACAAGAGGCAAACGCACTAAGCTAAAATCTCACTCCCGAACTTTCCTCATCACCACTGCAGCGCAACTGTGGCGTTACAAAAAGACACACATGTATGCACACACACCTAGGTCACACATAAGATATTAATAGTAAATGCTAACTATGGACAAATTTATTTGTAGAAATCAATGGGTTTTTTTTTTTTTTTTTTTTTGGGGGGGGGGTCCAGTGGCTACACGACTTTTACATTTTTGCTAAACCAAAGGAAATAGGTTGTGTATAGTTATTTTTTCGCCCGGGTATTTGTATACCATGCAGTAAAGTTGAAGTGTTGAAGTTTTGAAAAATATTTTGAATAAAACTTTGAAGAATAACTGACAAATGCCTGCTCATTTTAATAGGTCTTTCATATTTTATAACACACTATTTATATCATGGTTTACAAACACAAAAGGGTAATTTATTAGATTACTCGATTAATCAATAAAAGATTCGATAGAATACTCGATTACAAAAAATATTCGATAGCTGCAGCCCGACTTACATTTGTTTATGCTAGGCTAAAGCAAACAGACTGCTGCAAGACCAAGGGAATTACTGGACTGGATGCAATTGGTTTTTTCTCACTTTTTTAACTCTAGGGAACATGGCAACAGACAATTGTTTACTTAGGGGTGGAATATCCCTTTAAATGAACTGTTTCAGCAGCTTTGCAGTCATCTGGAAGATAAGAGCAGCTTAGAAAATGAATACTGCTTCTCCACCTTTGTTCTGACTGGGGATGGACAGTAGACTTGAACCAGAATATCTGAGTGGTCTCAAAGGTTGATACAACAATAGATCTTAAATGTATGTTGGTGCTAAGCCATTCAGTGATTTACAAACTAGTAAAGGTATTTTGAAATCTATTCTCTGAGCTACAGGGAACCAGTGTAATGTTTTAAGAACTGGTTTGATGTGCTCTACTTTCCTGGTTCTACTGAGAATGCAAGCAGCAGCATTCTGGATCAGCAGCACCTGTCTGGTTGAGTTTTTAGGGAGACCTGTGATGACACTGCTGCAGTAATCAATTCAACCAAAGACAAAGATATGAGTTTCTCTTAATCTTGCTAGCACATTAGTCTTTTATTCCAGGAAATGTTCTTCAGATGATAGAAGGGCAACTTTTTAATTGAAGGTTCAGTTCTGAGTACTTCACTACACCTAGATATCATGCCTAATGAGTAGTTTCTAGCTAAACTAACTGAAGCTGTATGCTGACTTTTGATTGTTCCTCTTTAGATCCAAAAATTGTTATTACTTCAGTTTCGTTTCTGTTCAACTCAAGAAAGTTATTGCACATCAATGCATTGATGTGCTCAACACATTTGCTCATTCTTTGAATGGATGTATTGTCACCTGATGACATGGTAATGTAGTGTTGAATACCATCTATAAAGTTATGGTAAATAATATTATTGCTTTTTATAATCTGAGTTATAGCGGAAGCATGTAGATATTAAATTGGAAGGGCTCCAGGATGCATCCCTGGGGCACCCCACATGTGACATCTTTCTGCTTCAATGAAAAGTTGCCTATTGACACAAAGAAGTCATTTTTCTTTTGGTTAGAATCCAAGTAATGTACCAGAGAATCCGACCCAGCTCTGCAGTGTCATCCTCACTGGGTATTTGTCTTCACTTAAAACAATCTCAGTCCAGAATGCTATAAATATGAAATTATGCTTTTAGCAGGGACTAGTTTGTCTGTCGTTGTATGCTAAAACATGAGGATAAAGAGTGAAAAACTGTTGTAGACATGTTCGCATTAACATAATTTGATATAAGTTTCATATTAGCGGGTCTGCTGAAAATATACAAGCTAAAAATTAGCTTTTATAGTTTTTACCAAAAGAGTTTAAATGTTAAACTGAAAATGGAATTTTTGAGGTACACAGGTTCTAATGGACTTACAGAAACACATTCTACCTGCAGCTAACTCCTATTTTATCCACCTTGAGGCTAAATTTAAAGCCTTCGGCTGTTCAAGAGCCCATTCGTCCTTTACTGTGCCTCCTTCAGAGGTGCTGAGCATTAATAAGCTGATGTTAGCTCATCCACACCGCACCTTTGACGAATGATTTTTCCTGACGACTTCACAGTTCGTCCATCAAATTAATGTGAGTTGCAACCTCTGACACAACCTGAAGAGGTTACTTACAAGGAGGTGTTGTTGCAGAAACCACATTAATTAATTATTACTCCTTTAGGCTGCCCTTGTCGCATAATGGGGCTGTATGGGGCCATTTAGCAGAGTTTAAAGAGAGGCAAAATAATATTATTACACTTTGTTTATTAATTCTCACTCTCACCATAATTCTGGCAAAAAAGCCCCACAAGATTATTTTTCTAAGAAACAAAATCTGTTCCACTAATTTGGTTTAGGAAAACAGTAAGGAAGCATCTGAACAAAAATACCTGGCAATAGAAAAATTTAGCCAGGCTGGCTGTAGCTGATTTTGAGGCCAGCCAGTAAACAGTCTTTTTACTTAACCCTTTCATGTTTTACATCCCGTTAGCGTTACGTTACATACTTCTGGTTCAAATCTGCCTTTTTTGGGACACCCTTCCCATACACATATACTTATTAGACATGCCTGGAAAGCTAAGATTTGTGTGATTCAATGATAAATGCCAGTCAAGGATACAATCATAACTGTAGACACTGTAAATGCTTTTTACAAACCACTCAAAGTAAATAACATACAACTCTTTCTTTGAAACGTTTATATCATTGAGAGAAACAAGCTCTTAGGATTTGCGGTTGAATTGGTGAAGGACCAAAGTGCGGATGAGAATTTAACAGTGCAGTAAGGATTTAATGAGGAGGAGGATGGCAGGAACACACAGGAGGAACTACAACAAGGAAGACACCATCAATGATCCAAATGGCGCATGAAGCACTCATGAGGAAGAACAACATCTCAAACAAAAATTCTGTTTTTGCATCCACTAAGGTCCAATGAATGGACCCCAGTAAAATAGCTTGTCCGCAACATATCCTACGTCCACAATCTAATATAATCTGCCTCTCAAAACCTTGGTTGAATTACTTCCTTGCATGTATTTCACACAAACTTTTCATCATACCTACCGTTAGCATGCTAATGTAGGGTCCCTGTCCCCATAAACTCTATCCTGATTTTAACAGTAACTCACATATGGGACTTGGACCTTACCCTACTTCATTCATACCTGTTACTGTCAGCAGAGAGCAAACAAATAATCATAAACTGAAAAAATGCAACCCAAATAATCTTAAACTGTTCCTAAAAATCCCACCTACAGTAAATAATACAGTCACTCCATCACCAACCACCATTAATATGGCTCTTTTAAATGTTCGCTCTCTGCTGAATAAAACTTTTATAATAAATTATTTAATTTTAGACAATAATCTTCATTGCTTATTTTTAACAGAGACATGGCTGCCCCTGCTGTTCTCACAGAGGCCTCTCCACCTAATTTTAACTTTTCTTATTCTACGAGGAGTAGCCAGAGGGGAGGCGGAACTGCTTTTATAAGTCCATCAACTCTTTCCGCCAAACCTGTTTTATTTAATAATTTTACCACTTTTGATTACACTGTCTCTGTTTTTAGCACTCCTCAAGTTTTATCTGTCCCAGTTTATAGGCCACCGAAAAATAGTGCACTTTCTATTCAAGCATTTTCAGAGTTTTTATCAATTTTGCACAACTCTTATGAAATTATCATTTTAGCTGGTGATTTTAATCTACATATAGATCACATTTTAGATCGACAGATTTTTTTGTATTTTGAATTATATGGATTTTAGCCAACATGTCATGCAGCCTACTCACAACAGAGGACACACTCTGGACTTGGTCATCACGTATGGCCTGTCCACCAGTGTGTCCTCTGTTGTTGACTTGACTGTCTCTGACCAGTACTGTGTTTTTCAATATCACCAGTTTTATCCAATTAGAGACCTCTGTGAGAACTGTCAGGAAGCGTCATCTAACCCCTGAAGTGGCTGCAGGTTTTTTGTAGTTTTTAAAAAGTTCCCTCCTGTACCTTTACCTGCTGCCTGTGATTTTATCGTGAATGATTTTAACAGTAGGCTTAATATCTGCTCTCGACCTGCTCGCTCCACATAAAATTGTAAACATATATTCAAAACATACAGTACCATGGAGAAATTAAGCTCTTAAAAATTAAAGAGGAGCTGCAGGGTGGCAGAAAGGAAATGGAGGAAAAATAAAATTACAATAAATCATCTGATATACATAGAATATCTCAAATCATACAATAGTGCTTTAAGAAATTCCAGAAATACATACTTTTCCAGAATTATCTCAGAACATAAAAATAATCCAAAATTCTGTTTTTCACCCCTGACAACATTCTTTATCATTCCTCTAGCACTTTTCAGAAAACCCCCTCAAACACTCTCTGTGAGGAGTTTGCAGACCGCTGCAAAGGGAAGGGAGACACCATCAGACGTAATATTTGATCCTCTCAAACTAACATTGTTTTAGAAAAATCTGAGTGTCTGCCTTCACCAGAGGAAACACGGGACATTTTTGTGGGGTCATTTTAATCTGTAAAGCAATTTGAGAAGCTATGTAGTTGGAAAAGTGCTTTATAAATAAAGTTTGATTGATTGATTGATCTTTCAAAGCTTATCTTACTCCGGTCTTGGAGATCAAGAGAAACAGGAAAGTTTAGTGTAAAATGTTGCTGCAAAAACTCATTTTTCTTCATTTGTACTTTTTCTCTTGGACAAGTTGCCTGGGAATCCAATTTACACTTTATTGTGTATCAGACTGAAAAGATTGCTCTCTAAATGCCCATCATAAGACGGGTATTGTTTATTAGTCATTGTCTAACATTAGCCATGTTCTTTGTCATCGGTAAGCAGTTCACTGCCTCTAAATTGTTATTATCAACAACACAGTCGATATTGGGAGTTCATGTGATCTGCCTACACCATATAAATAATCCAAATAATCACTAATATTAATTATTCTACATATCTGTTGAACCAGGTTATGAACTGCCACTTTGAGATAGTTGAAGACCCACTTTTAGCTCTGGAGTCTAAGGTTTTATACTTTAGTTTAGTTCAAAGTACATTTAAATGTAAAATGGCCTAATCAATGTCCATACCCTTTTGCACACAATATCAGCTGTAACTGCTTAGGAAAGAAGACTGAAGATGAGTTCAGGCTTTTCCTTTCTGCATGTGCATAGCTGGTAACGACAGCTGTAGCTGCAGCTGAAGGGGGTTCTGCAGTGCATTGAATTAAATAGGTAAATGCAAATGCACACCAAACTTTTCAGAATTCCTATAAAATAAAAAAGCATTTATTGAAAATTATTTGTAACGTGACAAAATCTGAACTTTAAGTGTACAAATGTTTTGTTTTTTTTCAAATCCCAGTACATATCAGGACATCTTTGCATGTTTGCAATTAGACCCACAGCCATTAACAAAGCAATCAGTGAGTCCAAACCACTCTATGGTTTATGTAACTTGAAAGTTACATAAAGGCTCCTCCAGCTCTGCAGGCACAGTTGTTTTATCAGGTAGTCTACTTAAAGACAAAGGAAGAAAAATAGTCTCCCTGTGTAAAAATAGAGCAACGAAGAAAGTGAGTGAGCAGAAAGCCAAGATGGAGGAGTAACGTAATGATGGAACGATGGAATGACATCAGCCCCCTCAGCGATGTTTTCACATGGTGTGTTGTGATCTCCCGACCAGGGAGGGGAGCTGCTGGCTCCCAGATAGAAACAATCCCAGCAGAGCTCGTTCTTCCGTCCAGCAGCGCTTCATTTGGAGACTAAAGCTACTTATCAGTGCCACCTTGGATGAATTATCCTATACAAAAAAACAAAACACATCTAGCTCAGGACATAATGCAAAAGTCAGTGTGGAAGTATTTCAGGTCCTCACATTGGCCGAATTTATCTTCGAATTTGTTCCTGTCTATGTAAAACTGAGCCGAAGCAGTCGAACAAGAACACTAACACACATCCAGTATGAACACGTACTTTTTCCTTTTACGTCTTCATGTCTGCTGGCTGTGATGGCAAACCGCAGCTTGAGCAGCTTAGCTATAAGAGGTTTACTTCTTATAACCCCCAACGTATTTCCTTCTCTCCTTTCCTTTCTCTTCTTGCTTACTAAAGTGTCAAGCGATTGCGTATCATCCCAATGTTCGTCCTCCTGCTCTGCCCTCTTTTATCACACCCCACCCTCATCTGTTTCCCTCTGCAAATTTCTTTCACCTCCTCTCTGCACCAGTCTTTCTCTATCCTCCACTCCAGGTTTAAATTTAGATGGGAGTTTCTCTTCACTGTATCCAGGCAACCTGCTCCCCATATGGAAAATACCACTAGTGTTGAACTCCTCCTCTAAATTAACCCCTAGCCTGATCTCACATGTATTCCATGTCTTATTTTTCTACCTTTTCCTACATCTCTTTCCCCGCTGTGCAACTAGTTTATGGGTTAAAGATGTTGGATGCAGTCATGTGGTATGTGTGTGTGTGTTTGTGTGTGTAGCACTGGCCCAGAAAACTGAGAGTACTATTTACCCCCCGAGTTACGAGCTGTGCTGAGAGAGTGGGCAAGCGGAGAAAGCTTTGCAGTCAGCCAGTTTGCCAACTACAGACATCACCACCGCTACAGCAGCAGGGGAAGTAATCACACCAACAACCAGTTAATCAGCTGTCAAGGATTTCATTAAACCACTTATTAAACGTTCCCGTATTGTGCTTTGTAAATGTTTTCATAGCCCTTTAAACACTCTGATTAGGCGCAACAACGCTCTCCATTGGATTTTGGGCGACTACGGTACAAAATGTGGCACGGTAGTGTGGCAGAAGAAAAAGACAACATATTTTTTGATTCAGTGGACCCCCCAGCTATTCATGGATTCGGCAATTTATATATTTGTATTTTTTTTTTGTACAATTTAGCTCCTAGTTCCCCTATTTGTGAACTTTTTTGTGAGCATATCCAAAACATTGGTGAGAAAATGCAGCTTGAGAAGCTGAAATACCGAGGCACAATGTATTAGCTCAAATTATGGTCCTAAATATTTTTGTTTCTTTCTTTTGGTAAACTTTTTTCATCCATTTGTGTTGCCTTTTGGGTCTCTGCTGCCTCTACAAACACTCCGAAGATGAATAAAATCACTTTTGCCCTCCTACAAGTCATTTGAAAAAGGGAATTACTAGGAGCATTTGCAGTAAAAAAAAACAAACAAAAAACCTTCAATCCTTTAAAGTGGAAAAAGAACAAATAATATGAAGACTGTAATTGTTTACAACCACTTTGTTTTAACTATTTTTGGGGCCAAAATTAAAATTAGACAGTAGATTAATTTATTTGCTTTTGTCTGGTTATATGCACTGCATCAGATAAAATCTCAGCGAATAACTTTGATGATGCTTTAACATTTGGGGTTATACTTGAACAAAAATAATTTAGAAGTCATACTATTTTGAAAGAACTGAAAGTATTCACCTCAGAATTGTGAGAAACATTCAGAGAGACGGCAACTATGTTTGAAAAATCTGCTTGGGGAAGAATGGGGAGCCTTAAACCAATGACTAGCTAGATGTGTGTGTGTGTGTGTGTAGTTCGGCATTAATTAGTGACTTGAGAGAAGTGTGCACCTCTGAGTGTGTATGTGCCTGTTTGCTGTGCTACCATTAGGACAGGTGCAGTTCCTATAAGTGGCTATAGCAACCCATCAAATGCACAGCTAGTTCAATTTATCATCAAGCCAGCTGGGTCCTAATTATGAAGCTGCTGTCACACACTCCCCCTCTGTTGCTCTCTACCTCTCAGGATCTTCTCCACACACGTGTATAAAACAAAAACACAACCGATACGTTTAAAATAGCTAATTCTGGACCTGCCAGAGTTTTTCTCATGAAGGATGGGTCCAGTATAAGAATGGTTGATAAAAGCCTGTAGCTACGGAGATGGCCAGCACAGAAAATTTAAAGCACAAAGAATTTGTTCACATCATTAAAAGGTCTGGCTTTGTGGCAAAAAGAAAAAGGACAAAAGAATTCCCTGAGCCTATTTATAAAGCATGAGAGGAGAACGGGGAGCTTTCTGGAGCAGCTAAGACTTCTCTAACCTTAGTAAACTTTTTCTGGAGCTAAATCAGTTCCTATCTCTTTAACTGAACATACAATAAAAAATATATACTTCTAGATCGACACTACAGTGATAAATCTATATTTGGGGGATCCATCCACACTTGAAGCCACCCAACAGACACAGTAGAGTCACTCCAGGGACTGCCATGATCAGTTTCAAGGGAAACCTTGGAAGCGTAGCAGAAAAGTAGTTATGCCTCGTATAATGGATGTAATTTTTATCATTTCATCCACAGGCAGGCATCCAAAGCACAGCTATGAGGCTGCAGTGCAGCCCTGCCCACCACAACAAAAGCAATCCCAATGGCATTGACATCCATGGCCAACGATCCCCATGGAGGAAACACTGGAGGGAGTCTATATAAAACAAATTGTAATCATTATTATAAATAAATAGCAAAATATAAAAAATTAGCACGGTGGCGCAGTGGTTAGCACTGTTACCTTGCAGCAAGGCAGTTCTGGGTTTGTATCCCGGCCCAGGGTCTTTCTACGTGAAGTTTGCATGTTCTCCCCGTGCATGCTTGGGTTCCCTCCGGGTACTCCGGCTTCCTCCCACAGTCCAAAAACATGACCAAAAACATGACTGTCTCTCCAAATTGTCCTTAGGAGTGTGAGTGTGTGCATGGTTGTTTGTCCTGTCTGTCTCTATGTGGCCCTGTGATGGACTGGCGACCTGTCCAGGGTGTACCCCGCCTCTCGCCCGTTGACAGCGACCCATTAAGGATTAAGCGGTTAAGAAAATGGATGGATGGATGGATGGAAGATAAAAAGATACGAAATAAAAATTATAAAAATGAAAGCCAAGTTAAAAAGGAGATCTGAAATCACGTTTGAAATCAGATATAGAATGCTGGGTTATTAGAAGTGTGGTTGAGATGTGGTCTGTGATAACACATTAACATCCATTAACTTTATAAAGTTCTTAAGATCTTCTTAATAGCCTTAGCGTTGTTAGGAAGGGTTACTGCTCCTCCTATCTGAAACTTGTCAAATGAGGAGGTTCATCAACTCTAATACAGTATGGATTGCAGGTGCACTGTTTGTTGGACTGTACAACAGAAGGAAACAAACCTTTGTCCTCCATGTGCATCTATGAGTTGCAGCCTATAACAGCTCAAATGTTTCCCATTCTGAGGCCAAACAGAGGTGTAGTTCATGGGTGATCTATCTCAAAAGGCCAATACCAATGGAGAGTTGGGGAGCTGCTGCTCCTTTGCACTCAAAGGACGGAGTTCAAGTGATTCTTGGATCTAAGCTAGAAACCTCCAGGGTTCCTCCCTTCAGAGGTTTCCCATGCATGCATTGGATCTGGGAGAAGAACAGTACTTCTTTCAGGGACTGTATCGTTTTTAACCTGGGACCATCTATTGACGCTCCAGATTGAACATTGGGGTGTTGTTAGGGAGATGGATGTCTGGGTTTCCTACCTAGTCCAAATGCCCCCTTTGATGCAATCTCAAACAAGCAGAAGAGAATAGATGGATGGATAACGTAATCTGATGAGGACCCTTTTTACTATAAACTGTCAGCTTCTTGCGTACCTCAGAGGTAGGGAACTATTTTACAAAGTATAAATAAAGATTCTTTGTCAAACCTCAGAACAATTGTTGATTCAGCAGCAGGATTATTTTGGCTGCAGTCGGCACTCTTCTCTGACTGGTTATATAACAGTGCTTTCTGGGCTTGTGCTTAGCGAGGATGATCAAGATATTCTAATCACAGTACACCAGCACCTATAACGTTGCATCCACATACTGTAGCTACATGCATACTGCTAGCTCATCCTTCACTCCGTACCCCTCTCACCACTTTCTGTATACCTCTTTTTTTTCTCTCTCTCTCACTCAGAACTCCTTTTCTGATTAGCCTCAACACAGCATCTCATCTCTTTTGTGCACAGGCTTATGTATTTTTTTTTCCTCTCAGCGAAACACTTCCCTTCTCTCCCTCCTTTTGCTCTGCCACTCTCTCTTCCACAGTTGTACAAGTAATACCATCAGCGGCTGAATGCCATCGTGGCTCCTTCACCATCTAACAGAAACCGACTCTCCTGTTGCCTGCGTCCTCAGTCTCTTTTCTTCTCATCGTCTCTGTTGCGTCTTTTGGGTCTCGAGTGACGCAAAGCTAGGACCCTAGTAACTATCCGCCAGGGGGCTGTTGCAGTACGGGGGCCAGTTGAAGAAACTCACTGAGTGGAAGGAAATGAAAGTGACAACGCTGGTGGTTTAATAAGGAACCACAGGCCAGCTGAGCGCTGATCTGAACATTGCAAAGAGACATCAGACCAGAGGCTGAAGACAGATGTAGGTACAGCTGGATCGTAGTGGGAGCTGTTATCTAGAAGAGCTGTCCAAAAGAAGCAGAATGGAATGACCGTCCTCTTATTGTGTGACTGCATCACCAGAGATGAGGCTTGTTCTGCGCCTCACTACGACTTCTTTGGCAACTTTGAGTGGCAACCTCTTTGTCGTCGTAACGCTGTGAAGTCTCTGAGCGGGTTCTCGTTGCTGGTGGTCTCCCCAGCCCGTGGGGCCGCCCTGACCCTTACCCCTCTGCGGTGAGCTGCCGCTGAGGACCATGGTCCTGCCTT
The DNA here is from genome assembly GCA_028564705.1 of Apricaphanius iberus. Classification (NCBI taxonomy): domain Eukaryota; kingdom Metazoa; phylum Chordata; class Actinopteri; order Cyprinodontiformes; family Aphaniidae; genus Apricaphanius; species Apricaphanius iberus. The sequence continues at coordinate 1,210,479 of JAPXFQ010002533.1, read as the reverse complement.
CACTCCTCAAGCTCCTTAACGTCTTCCTGCGCCAGTCGACCTTTACCAAAGCCGTTGCCGTCCAAGGCCGCTGCCGCCCGTCCTGCTGTCCGCCTGCTCTGATGCCACGCCCGCCCGGCCTGTCGCTGTCTTGCCACCGTGGGTGGGAGGCGAAAGAGCAGCCTCGATGTCAGTCCGGTGAGGGAAGGGAGGTGAGAAAGAAATACATCTTTGAACACGAGAAAACTACAAAATTATATCTTCCAAAGCCTTGTTTGGGTGTTAATGTTTCTATTACTCAGAAGAAACATGTTCTAGCAGTTTCTGTTAGAAAACGAGGCAGGGTTTACCTTCTCTTTCCATCTATTCTCTCTGGTTGTGTATTTTTCATGAGAGCTCATACATTAGAGTGGAGGCAGGCCATCTGTCTAAATTTTAGCAACAGTCCTTACCAGAACAAATATGTGATCTTAAGTGTTTTTCACGGTGGCAATTCAGCTCTAAATTCCTTTAGGTAACTCAATAGATTAATAGGAACATTTGACAGTTCTGTATTTGCTTAAGCGTTGTTATCAGTCCTTTCGTGTTACTGTTGGTTTGTTCTTTGGCCTGCATTGTCTTCAGGCTAAACAGAGTCACTCTCCATCATGTCAGCTTCACCAGCTGAACATCGAAGACAAAATCAAACAGGAAGCCACTGCCACATCCAGTACTTCTAAGAAAAATTGGTTGTTATTTCAAGGTTTTTCAACAAAAAAAGTCAAAATAAGAACTGTGGTTTTAAATCATTTCAAACATACATATACAGCAATCGTGTAAAATACACTAAACAAGTTGTGTGACTGAACATCAACCTTTTCCTTCAACCCGTTCATTAAATTTGTTTGTATCCATCCCAAATAAAAGGGCTATGATGTATTTTAATCCTTATTTAGAAACCTATTAAAATGTTATCGGTTTAATTTGAGCTCCCTCACTGTCTTCATGGGGACCAAAATCTGTATTTTTAAGAAGCCGTCTCATTACCAGCGTGACTAATAAGTAGTTTTGCCTGACGATTGTTGCAGTCGGCAGCCAAAAACAAAAATCCTTCTGATTTAGATAAAGGTATTCCTAATAGAAGCCAAAGCCGATCAGGAAATGTGAATACTGCCGGCTCAATTCAAGCTGGACTGAATATCAATTAAAAACCATTATACTTTGCTCCCTCTTAAAGAGTTTTATTCAGTTTGTTCCGTTCCTGGTGTTGATAATTGTACTTCCTTCAAAATTTGAGTTTGCCCTTGATGTTTGTTTTTTTCCTCAGAGAGTTCTTTCGTGTCTTTGTCCGTCACGAGACGGTTGCACAAAGGTCTTTTGCCTGTCAGTGTTAAGCAAACTCTGCTCTGGTGACAACACAATTCTGTTGGACACTCCCCAAGATGAGACAGACCTTGAAATTTTCTAGTCTTGGAAACGGAAAACACAAGCTCAGTCTTTTGGTGATAACCCTGTACATGGTAGTTTAGGTGGTAGGGGGTTTGCCTTGTAACCGGTGACTTGCTGGCACAAACCCCGCTCCATTCATGTCAGTCGTATAGATCATAAATTTTACCCACCCTCCATATTGGTGGTGGTCAGATTGTATGCCTGCGGCACTGGTTATGTAATAGGCTCGCCTTTATCAGTTTTTCCCAGCGCACAATGTAGCATGTGTACCTGAATGTGGAGTGAAGTGGGTCCTTTGGACTAGATAACGCATTTTACAAGTTATTTACCAATTATTTAAAGGAGGGGTGGCGAGTAAAATCCACTTTTTAAAGCTTTTCATTACATTTTTCTGTCATTCCCTCCTTAAAAACATGCCTAAAGTCTTTCTTAGGTTACCTATGTATGGTTGAGTAATCGCCATGTTGAGCTCTGAAGGCCTGAGTCCTCCCAGCAATGCCCCTACATTTTGATTACCACCCCCGTCTCTCGAAAGCCCTCCCTCCCCCGCTGCCCAAGCACAAAAACAGAAAATTATCACTCAGCTATCACCTGTGGAAATCAGTATATACATTTTTTCCAATTGCACAATGCCTTCTTGAGAAAAAAAAAGTCAGGCACACTGAAGATGCAACAGTACTGTAGCTGTGACTGACACAAAGTCACAGCATCAGCACAACATGGAGGAAATACTGATAAACACTGTGGTTAGTCACCCTTAGCTACATAACACCAGCTGTTTTCTATAGACACATGAAGAAAAAAAATAATTATAAAGAGGTTAAACAATTTAGACTGGAAAGCTCTTAAGAGGTTTGTTGGTGGCTCTGAAATGAGCTGTTGTGGCCGCAAAAGGCCCCGCTCTCTCCGCCAAAAAGTGAGCCATGTACAGCTTCCTCACCCAGACAGCCTCTATTGACAGGCCTGGTAATGGCTCCACCACAGCACGTCCCGTGCCGCTCACATATTATTCATTTTTACTAACCGCAGACAGATGGACAGCCGCTCAGCATTGTGGTTAATGACTCGGCGGGTGAAGTTTGGACCAAACTGGGCTTGCACACGCAGCGAGGGGCCGGTGTTTATGAATTCTCCGGTGTAGCGTTCCCAGCTCCACCTGAGGCCAAGCAGAACACATAATGCGATCAGCTCGGAGACTAAAGTCCACCTGCAGCCGGGCTCCACATGATGGGCTCGTTGGAGATGCCGCTCCGAGAATGTTGTGATGACGTTGAAGACAGCGCGTGGAAGGTGGAACCTCGAGGCTCTTAAAGGGACATGCAGCTAATTTCAAGGCATTCAGTTAGGACATGTTATGGGTGCTATATTTCAAATAGGCAGTATATATAATTTATTGAACTTACAGATCAGTTTAGGATAATATCATAGTTGTACTGTACCACAGAATTGTTCTGAATGCCTGAGAAGAACGTGCCACCTCTCTTTTAAAGTCTATTACTAGATCTTTGTGGACTCAATCAACACACATATACAGTTACAAATTACCTCTGCAACCCAGTTAACACAGCCCCTGGAAGTCAGGTTTTGCATTTGCTATATCTGTATATAGTTTGCATACTGCTATATTAGTCCTCGAATTGAAGGTTTTTCTCCTTGATGAATTTAAACTTAGTCTTTGTTACATTAGCATTTTGCAGCTACAGTTCCTGCTTCCTCTCCATGTCATGATCAAGAGTTGGGCTGCACTGAGCTGAAGCTGAAGTTCAATTGAACTGCAAGAATGCTTTAAAGCCTACTGATCAAAGTGACAGCCTATAGTTTGCTTCATTTGCTATCTATATTGCATGTAAGCTGCAGTAGAGGCAAGTGAAGTTTACTGACCAGAAACCAGCTGACCATGTGCACGCACACAGACACACCGAAGTACAAGTGACAAATGGAGGTTAGATGATACATTCATCCATTCGTAACAGATCAATGGTCTAATAGGCTGCACATTTTCGCCTATTCTGCAGGGCACATAGTCGTGTTAGAGACTGGGAGTCAAATATCCAATTTTGGCTCAGTCACCCTCTCTTTCTCACTTTCTCTCCTCCTCCTACGCAGCTTTCAAACAGGCCCTGTTTGACACCTGAAAGCACCCTTTAGTTTTAGAACGTACCTACCGTCAGTGGTTACGGTTATGTAAGACTTTGGCAAGCCCAGAAATGGGATGCAGTACATGAGTTTTCTCTTTTATGTTAGTTTCATCTTTTTTTCCTTTGATCAGTTTGTTTGTATTTGTGGAAGAAATTACCAAGGAAGTCCAGATTTCTGTGTTTTAGCTGCTGAACCAGACTGGCTATAAATTAAGATGGTGAGATTAGGACATCTGTCTGCAAAGATATCAGGACATTGTTTAGAAGCTCGTCCTAAATATCTGTACCTTCCTATAATTGTTCAGATTGCTTTTTTTCAATAACCTGTACACATCTTTTCAGACCATTAAAATATTTTTACCTTGGCAACAACTTCCATCAAATAACTCAGAATTAGTCTTCTTTCATAACTGTCAAGGACTGTTGGCCAACTCTTTGCTAAAATTTGGGCACAATATCTTGTTTAAGTCAACATCTCAGTTTTGATTTAAGTATAAATGGTGAACTGATTTCAAAAGGAAACCTTCACTTCATCTTTTACTTAAGGAGTAATTCACCCCCCAAACAGAGTATAATCCCGCCCACATTTATTTTAGAAAAATAGCTCAAAAGGAGGCATTGCCTGGCGGACCAGGAAAAACGCGGGGGGAAAAAGGTCTGGGTGTGGTCTGAGCTGTGACTGACATGTTGCAGGCAGCAGCACAGCACGGAGTCACAGACACGGAGTCACTCTCCAGCTTTCTCGGAGAGAGCCGTAGTAACGCGAGCTCCTTTGCCTTGAAAACATCTGGAGGTGGAGCTTTTTTCTCATCTTCTTTCTCCAAAGGTAACAGAGTACAGGGAGATAGGTTCTGTGGAGAAGGCGAGCGGCCCTGATCCATATCATATCGAGCCGTTGTCTCGTTCTCTGCCCGGAGCAGCAGCAGAAGCCGAGGCTGTAGCGGCATCGTGGCATAGAATGGGCACCGTCTCTGAGAGGTACATTGTTTTTGACCAAATCTAATGCTAAATATTGATTAGCTCACGTAATTTTGCGTGACTATGCCTCGACTGGTTTAGCTGCGGCCACTGTGTCATTGTCTGCAGCAGAAAATGTGTTTTGTAGAGAGTTGCCCAAGGTGTAAAGTATCCAAGCATGATGAGAAAAACATTCAGGAATGTGCAAAAACAAATACACACCATCACAATTATTGTATTATAAATTAACCTTCTAACAACAGAGATCAAAAGAGGAGCACTAAAAGCAAATGAGCTGGATTAGCGGTGCTTGCCGAAAACTGATGGTGTCGTCCAGGACATGTTACTGTGGAATATTCCGTCCATCTATTGGTTCTGCTTGTCTGGGATCGGGTCGCAGGGACAGCAGCTTACACAGAGAGACCCAGACTTCCACTCCTTAGCCACTTGGAGGTGTCCATAATACTATTGGAACATTGCCTCTGCTATTTGCATCATGAGCTCTTAGCATGGGACTGTCAAACAGAAACCGTATCTTCAGTCAGCCGTTTTTCAGATTCATTGCGAAACTGACAGCTACCTGTAACAACATAGAATTTTTCTTTGGGATAAATCAAATATTTTGTAATTGAACATATGGAATCTTTGACAGGGTCACCAATAATTAAACATACTACACTTTTCTTAAAGAGGACATATTGTGTCACTTTTCTTTACCCTTTTGTGTCACCATTCTAGGGCTGAAAGATTTAGGAAAATGATCTAATTACGATTTTTTTTTTGTCAGTATTGCAATTGCGATTTGATTTGTGATTATTTTTTAAGAGGCTTTCCTCATTTATTTATTTTAATTAATGCAAGCAAGAAAATCTGTATTTTTATAAACAATGTCAGATTGTTTTTAGACACAATTTATTGTATTCAATAGGCTAGATTAATTTTAAGATAAAGGCAAATGAAGCATGACTCAATATAAACAAGAATATTTATCTACTTAAATCACCACCTTCGATGTGATGTCTGTCATTATGCAAACAAAGTTTTTTTTTTCCTGTGGATCCCAGACAGAAAGCCCCTCTCCAGGCCGGCTGTAATGTTTTCACTCCTGGGGTCATCTGGTGGCTGGCATTTTAGCCAAGCAACTCTCATATATGGTGGTGTGAAGTTTTTTTAGGTGTTGATAAAGGTTTGTAGTGTACATCGTGAGGTAGCAGCATAATAATCTTTATAATACCTGGTGTCGTACAGCATCATCGTTTTTATATCTAATATAATTTCCCATGTACTATTCCTCATTGGTACTACATTTTGAGCAGGGTTGGCTTCTGTAAAGCTTTAGACCATTTTATAACAGGTTAAAGCACAGCGTTTCCTTCTCTCCCTGCATTGTTTGAGCTCCTCATAAGTCATCTGACCCAGATCTCATGTTCATGACCAGTCAAATTGCAGCCTTTGCAATTAAAAAAATCTGATTTTGTCATATTGCGATATTATTGCATATGCAATAATTGTTCAGCCCTATGCCATTCAGGTCTCTGCTGCCTAAACACTTCAAACATCAATTGAAAATATCCATCCTTTTTTTGTATGTTTGTTTGTGCAAATGTTTGGCTATCAGAAATCTTGTGCTTCTACTAGACTTTTGTAAAAGTGCCATCACTTTGTCGTATTTGCATATAACCCCACTTTACCTGTCAAACCCACTCACAAATTCCAGTTAGATGCCTTTCTCATGGGTGCCAAACCCACAGCCTAGTAACACAATGAGTGGGCGTCTTCTACCACTAAGTTGCATAAAATTGGCAGTGCCTCTGAACAGGTCATTCTGAAAGGGACTGAAATTATAGTATGTATTCATTTTATGCCTCTATTGATTGAAATATATATTTTGATTTTTAAGAACAACAAAAGTTAAGCTTGGTGAGTTACAATATACAGTGTATTTAATTTAGCAATGGAGTAATGCTCACTTAACAAGATGAGTTAATTAAATGGCTGGTCTAGCATTGTTTAAACTAAGTATTTTTAGTTATTGCAACTCTGTTTTAGTACATTCAACTTAAATCTTCAATTCAAATGGGGCTCAAGCACACTGAACGTACTTCACTGCACTCATTCAACTACTGCTTCATTACTTAAAACATTTACATTTATTTTTAATTTTTTTAAGTAGATTCAACTATCCAGGTTTGCAGTATATTCAGAAGAAACCTGATCGAAATCCCAACAAGCTTGCAGAGACAAATCTTTTCAAAATCGATTAGAATGTTAAAGACATATAATAAAATGTGCATAAATGTTGTACAGGGCAACTCTTGAGCAATGGTGCTTCCAAATTTCTGCATTTCAAAAGATATTGTGCCATTGTGGAAATACATTTTAGTTTTTTCCTTTTGTTGGTTTTCATTTAGTTATTTAAGATCTTAACACCCCGAAGGAAGATGAGGAAGAAAAGCCATTCTGGAAGATACGCATGCATCGATCTCATAGGAGACAGATCTGTGCCCACCTCTAAAATAGGACTCAGGGTCTGGGGTGGGACGATCACGGAGGAGATATCGATGACTCTGGCAATGCCTGCCTCCTACACATGTTCTGTGCAACATGCCCGAAGCAGCTTGCAGAGTCACTGAGAATTCTTAAAACGGGTTTCGTCAGTAGCCATTTCAGAAGCCCCAGAACTCATTTTGGCTAAGCAGACAAGCATAAAAATGTTTGCTGGTTCTTCAGATTAATTCCCCTAAGTGTATGGTTCTCATACATGTTCTTATATGGTTTAGTAGTGTGTGTTTGTCTGTGCCCAAGGTTTATTCGGAGCTTAGCTTTTACTAAAGTGGAGGTGTTGATACTTATGAGTCAAACGTCAGGGAAAATTCCCACTAATATTTTTGGTGTGTGCTCTGTTCAGCTTGGCTGGGATTAAGAAACCCTCTGAGACGACTTAATGCGCGCCCTGCCTCCATCACCCAGCTGTGAGCCATTGCATTTCCTGGTGATAGGAGGCAGAAAGGGGAAGGGGAGGAAGCATTGAAAAGAGAGAAACTGATTGCTGCTGGGATTATCAAATTCCCCACTAGGACGTATTGCTTGAGTGATGCCCAGATCTGTGCCCTCAAGTAATGTAAGGTAATATCCCGGATTTTATTGGGTTGTCTGAGCTGGACTGGAACCTTCCCTGGTCAGCAGTGCTGACATCAAAAGCAGCTGTTTGCAGCAGTAAAAGTAACGGAGGGAATTACAAAGAAGGGATTTAGGAAGTCAGAGGTTTTTGTTGGCAGAAAGGCACAGCAAGGAGGACAATGCCACTTGTGGAAAGATATTCTTCTTGGATTCTGTGCCCTTTCATGTCACATGAGTACACAGAGCCACAAACAAGGAGGAAATGTCTTTGAGCCCGCCTCCTTTGTTCTTCCTCATTGATTGGTTGTTGTCTCTTTCTTTCTTTTTGAAAATTGAAAACTGTACATCTTCTCAGTCAAGGATGTTTTAGTCAGAAAATAAAACTAACATGTCCAGTTTTTAGAAGTCCTACAACAAGTTACGATAGCAGTACGAAACTTGAAATGATAAAGCAACAAATATTTTGCCTGAAAAAAACCCAGACCCTAATCTATTAAGATTAAGGGTCTGGCGAGGAGAAACGAAAAGGGCCTAACTCGAGGGGCGGAACCAAGCATGCATTTTAAACTCTCACTGCACGCAATTGGATAACGCCACGACCAATCAAAACATTACACGGTGTGACGTACGCTTAGCCACTAGCGGAGCTAACTGGTAGATTAAACTCTTCCCGTATCCAGTCGGCAAAACAGCAAAAACGTCCTTCTTGCAAAGGAATGATTGGAGCGCGGTTTTCTGTTCGACTGTTAGATGAAAAGCCAAGTCTAACTCGTTCATTGTAGCGGCCAAAGCCGTTTCAAACAACTGGTGTTCATCTGTAGCCATCTTACAGTTTACTAAATGATTCCGGACGTCGCACCGATGTCGTCATCAGCTCAGCTCGCCACTGGCTCCGCCTACATCAGACACACCGATTTGATTAGTTCCCCAAACTGCTCACGTAACGCAATAACAGCTTCATTGCTCGATGCCAGAATATCTTGCAGAGAGAATTCAAACTTTGCTCTCACGAGACCCCTGGATTTCCAGGGTAACAAATGTTCCTACTTGAGCTAAAATATGGTTTTTAATGTGTAAAATATTGTAAGACATTATATATATGCTGTTGCGCATTGGAGGTATACCATGTTTTAGCTCTTAGCAGCCACATCGCTGTTAGAGAACATTTTAAAACGGCATGTGAGCTGATTAAAGTGCTGTACAATGAAAGAGAAGTAAACGAAATTTATAAAAGCAATCAATTAAAAAACAGGCATATAGGAAGCTAGGTGCTGAAAGCAGCAGAATAGAAGTGAGTCTTGAAACGAGACTTAACAGTTAGATGGACGAACAAAGTCTGACATCCATGGGTAGGTCATCTCACAGTTTTGAGGAACAGCCCTCACATGATTAAAACCTGTGACGAGAAAAAAGGTGCCATCCTCTATCTGTGGGCCTAATTTTCCTCTCTCTCTCTGTGGCCGTTCTCTCTCTCTGCCTCCTTTCTCTTGTTGTCGGCAACTCAAAGTGCAAAAAAGAATAAGATTCTACTGGCTGTAGTCTAATGTTGATGCAGGGTTTTCATGGTTTGAGCAGACTTGCAATAATTAATATTAAATTCACAGTAATTAAAAATCAAGCTGATTAAGTTTGGTGGTTGAGAAGTGGCTAAAAATTTTGAAAAGCCTGCAGTCTGCTGCTTTACATACATGCTGCTGAAGGTTGCCTAACTGTACATTTAAGGAAGTAGCACCTTAATGATAGTGAGTTAGTCTTTTTTATCCAATATTTGCTAACCAGTCTGTTGCTGTAACTGCAGGAGACGTTTTGTGGCCTTCTTAAAGCCAGCTAGCCAATCACGGGATTGTATCTATTTCTTTTTTTTTTAATCTTTTGTTTCTTTGGTTTGGCCAAAAAAAACTTTTCTTTTCTCAAATTTCGTCCTGGAAGTTTTCCTTTCCTTTCTGGCTGTGTGCGTCCTTTCTCTCTGCGTGGTAATGAAGCCGTTCGGGGCGGTGGCTTCTCCCAGGCAGCTAATTAGCTTCTTGGTTTTGGAATGGACAAATGAACTGTTGGTTTTTGCTTCCTCTACCCCTTTCTTTGCTCACAGTGGATGTAGCAGGGTCTTCCTCTTCTTAATTGTGCAGACAGGTGGAGGAGGGGTGGACTGGATATAAGGCATGCCTCCAGTAACTCCAGGGTGGCTACAGATGGCTACTGTAGCTGTAATGCCTGTCAGATTCTCTAATAATAAGAATTTGAGACAAGCATTTATTGGGTGCCATTGTTTTTGTTCATTGAACAACACAGAGCACAGCTGCTCCATCTTCAGTCTAGTTTTACATCTATCAGCACACTTTAATCTCTAGATTCATCATCTACTCAATGCTGTGAGACATGCTGTGATATCACTATCCAAAGAAGACTGCTACACATTCAGCTACAAAGGCTGTAACTCGATGTAGAGATGCTTTGTGCCATAGATGATTCACTATAGTCACATACAAAACAACTTTTCCACACAGGGTTTTAAAGCCACAGAGGATTTGTAGATCAGAACTTATTCATCCTTTAAGGGGTTGTTATAAATCATGATGCTTTGCATAATGCTCTTTTATCTTTAAACAGAACTCAGTGATTTGGTGATAGGGTTCACATGTGCAGAACAGTAAGTTGGAATTACGTGTTAATTCAAGCAGCTGTTGCATAGATATTAAGCCCATCCATGCATTGAAAGCACTGAGTTGCGTTTATTTCAGTTTGCCTCTCCCCCATCTTCACCACTGTTTCTTCTCTGTGCACCACAACAATCTCTGCGTAGTCCCACAGTCCTTTCAGCAAAGCCGCAACAGGAATGATTGCTGGTTGTGAGATTCACTGACCACAAAATTTCCTGTTATACACACAGCTTCTCTGCTAAAAAGTAGAAGCCAACACTTAAATGCCCAACATCCCTATGTAAAAACAAAAAATACTGTTTTCCTTCATGGCTATAGTTTCATCTCTCAGAAAAATCATGATTGCAGCAACTCAGATACATGAACAAACACGGAAAATATTCATCTCAAAAAAGCATAAAAATTCACAGGAATCAGTCAAACTAAGCCGTTAATGTGTTGTTAGGACTTTGAATATAAGTTCTGCAAAACCCTAGAAACAACAGAATTTTTTTTTTCTTTTTGTTCTGTGAAAGATTCATGAGGAGCACCGAACTGATCACAATAAAAATAAAAAAAAACGTATTATATAAATGTTTACATTAATAAATATTAGACAAATACATTATGTGACAATGAATTTATAAAAAAAATTATTCATATAAAAGTTTAAATTCATTATGAAATATTTTTCTAATTTCTTTAAAAATGCATTTATAAATACAAAAAAAAAATGTAATAATAGATTTGGTTTTCAGTCATTTTTTTATTTAATTTCATTAGTTTTTATTCCAAAACATATTTTTCACAAAATCAGCTTTTATGGTGATTTTCCCAATGGCTTAAATATTTAAAAAGAGCCTTTATTCACTGAATGAGATCCTCAGCCAATCAGAGTCATTGTGTGGGACCTGCATGCTCATTGCCTGGTGCGTCCACATTGATCTTCCTGGACAGCCATTCTCAATGCTAGCAGCACCACTAGCGGTGGTTTATGACTGAAAAATAACATCTAGTTTTACATTTTTTTTTTACAAATAAATATTTGTTTATATTAATAAATGCATTTCTAAAGAAATTATGCGAATAAACTTTTATATGAATCCTGTTTTTTCATGATTTCATTGTCACATATTTGTCTACTATTTATTAATGTACAGTAACTATTTATATTATAAGGTTTTATTTATTTAGTCTTTAGCAGTTTGGTGCTCCATAGAGGAGGATTCCATTACAACCATTTTTTGTTAGCTCGAGTTCTTCACTTTCACTTGTCAATTATTTTCAATGCACCTATTTTAACAATCTTAAGGATTTAACAGGCTTTTTTTTTTTTTTTTGCCTTTGTAATTATTTATTTTTGCCTTTATCTTTTTTTTCTTTACTGTTGCCACGGCGCACAGTTTCTAAAAAACTGTTTTGGAAATGATCATATGCAAAAAAAATTATTGAAAATGTCTGGACCATTTCTCTCCCTCTCAGTAGTGCTGAATTAGTGCGTTACTATCACATTACCGTTGACAACACTAGTGGGTGCAAAAACAGCCACTCACGAATTATTAATAACAAATAATTTATATAAGTTAGAGGTAACATCAACTTCAGAGAAATATAGCTATTTATTTCTTACAAATATTGCTTAATCGTCCAAAACAGATTCATTAGCAATTTAACAAGACTCTACCAATAATCACAATAACGATAATATCATAGAATAATTTAAATATTTTGGTCTCATTAAGCTACTGCATGTATCTCTGTCTTTTTCATGTTTTTCCTCATCTTCTCTCCTTCGTTTTTTTTAATGAGAGCCTGACTTCTGTTTTTCTTGCTTTGTGGTACCCTAATTGTTGTTGGCACAGTTAGTGTTGGAGCCATTCTGAGTATTGGAATGGGATGGCGCTGTTTCTGCCACAGGTCTATTTAACACTTGGGTTAATTAGTGCAGGGGTGGCGCACAGCGAACGCATATGGTTTTTGACCGTGAAACCCATGCATTGGTCATGAGACACGGTGAATTGATGACTGAATATTGTTTATGTTTTTTTTTGTAATTTAAATAAATGGATTGATATATCCGACTTTAAGTTGAGAGTTTTTGAAAGTAGCCTATATTATTTTTATTTTAAGCCACAAGGAAACAGCACGCCGGTAAACACGCGTGCAAAAACAACTTAAATGTGCGCCAACAATTAGTCAAAAAACCATATGCCTCGCTGTGCGCCACCCCTGCACTAATTAACCCAAGTGTTAAATAGACTTGTGGCAGAAACAGCGCCATCCCATTCCAATACTCAGAATGGCTCCAACAGTTAGTATTTCCCTGCTCTGCCAATACAAAGGGCCGGCACGGTTGGGTTCAGGGACCCCAGCCGCCCGCAAAACGCTATGATCAGCAAACTTTTGAGATGCCTCTATACATGCTTTAACTACCTATTTTAATGGTTCACCATTAAACACCAAATATGCTTTAATATACATTTAATATACACCGCAGAAATCACTTTACTACTAACATCCACGGTTTTCGTTATCTCTGCTTTTGGAGGTACAGCCAGTCAGCACCAACAAATATGAACGATACTCCTGGATTGGCTGCTTTACAGGTGGCAACCAATAGCATTGCATCTAGGTATCTTAAGCTCCCCAGCAGAATTTTCTTTTGAGTAATTCACATGAACCTTATTTAAAAAAAAGTCTCCACTAATAATTTGGAGTTAGACTCCGCAGAATATCCATGTCAATCAGGTATTCCGCTTTACTGGACTTCCAGCTGTAGATCCCTTTTATCAGAAGAGCTAGAGTGCCTTAATAGAACCAGTTTAAAACGGGTCCCTGGATCCTGGTTGTTTAAAAAAAATAAGGGAAATCAATTGTTTGAGTGGCCTCTGCTACCGCTGATGTGCTCAGCAGTTTGCTGGACCACCATGTCTTGTACTGCCAATAATATAGAAAAAAAATGGTTATGCATCTGGGAAAACTGTTGTAGACCAAAGCTGAACAAAGCTTGGTTGTGTGTTGACCATGAAACAAAGCATTACATAAATCTTCCACTGAGTGTGTTCCTTTTTGGCTTCACACATCAGCATCTTTCTTCCATTTGGCCTTGTTCCATAGTTTGAATCTAATGCATGATGGCATGCTCTGATCACATGCAGCTCCCTTTAAAGTCACATGAAATTCCCATCAGCTTTGCACAGTGCCAAGACTGTAATCAGCGTGGAGTGAATTAATACTGCCGGCATAAGATCACTCTTTGTAAACGAGATAATTTGTTAAGAGCAGAAAGAGATGCAGGAAGGATCTAACCAGGTGTTTTTACATCAGTACCGATAAAATCCCTTAACAGGTTCTTGAACCACAGCTCTGGACTTATGACCCCCACATCTTTAGTCTGAGTACTATCAGATGAAAGCAATTTTGCCACAAAGACATACACATAAAGCAATAAGATTACTCAATTAAGCGTGCCGTCAATTTATGAGTCTTGGAAGTCTGTTTGTGTTGCAGATGAACCAATTCTGGTGCATTTGTGTGTATGCAGACTGTATGTCAGAAGCCCTTCTCTGTACTGAAATAGGCAAAGATGAAAAGTGCAGGTATGGAGACACGAATGCTCGGAAAGATCAAGACTGCGCTTATAGAGGCAAAGATAACAACACAGATGAGATATGAGGACCTGGAGATGGAAGATGATGTACAGCAAGAGAGGGAGCAGTTAACCTAAGCACCTGATGGAGGTGAGGAATATTGGAGGAGAAGGCTGAGGTGAGAGGTGGAGAGTCAGAATGCAGGATGTAGAGGTGGGGGTTCAGCAAATCAGCTCCTTTGTTGTGTCTTAATGGGGACTGTCAAAGCTGTAGAAAAAAGGTCAGCCAGGAGGCCGAACATGGTGGCAGTCAGATATCAAATTGTCAAACCCACAAAGACACACACATTCTCTCTGAAATATGCTAAATGTTCTTCAGCTGAAATAAACGTTAACAACTGAATCAGTGAATGTCAATTTCTACCTTTACTTTTATCTTGTGGCTGTGTTTTAATTTATCCTACCCTATAGATGAGATGTAGTTATATTCAAAATTTCCTAGTGCAAGTGCATCCCCAACTGCACACAGGTGGATTTACAGCCGAGAAATAAAAATAAAAAAACAAGAGCAAAGCCAGCAGAAGCTGGGACGATAACACAGAGAGACAAGTGCAACATTATGTGAAATTCTGCTCAACATTCCACACCAGTTTTCAGCTGCCAATAAACATCCCGAAGAAGAAGGATGCTTTGTTAATTTAAGGCTAATATGAGCATGCTAATAGCTTGTCAGAACTACACACAAGGGAGGGAATTACCAAGGTTTTGAGTGTTAGATTATATTAGTTTGTGGGCATAAGACTTGCAGTGGATTTATTAGAGGACATTGATTGGACTCTTTTGGATGTCCGAGGCGACTGTAGCTCAGGTGGCCTTTGCCGAGGCACTTCATCCGCCTTGCCAAAGTTGGTTAGAGGGCCTGGTGGCGCCTCCGTGTACAACAACAGCCTCACTTTGGTTAGCATGCCCCAGGGCAGCTGTGGGTACAAGGTAGTTTCTTACCATAAGGGTGTGAATGTGTGGTTTATTGGGTGTAAGTAAGTGTAAGGCGCTTGGTGTTCCTCTGACTGAAAATGCACTATACAAAAACAGGTAATTTACCGTATAAACGGACCAGTTTTGGTTGGATTAAGGTCTCAAACGGTGAGTTGCTCATTGTTTTTCTGTCTCAGTAGTTACCAATCCTGTCTTGTATAATTGGAATCCCAAGAATCTGGGCTTTCCATCTATGTATAATATGTACATGTAGACATAAAGAATTTCGGGGTGGGGCAGATGTATGTAACGTACTTCCAACGGGATGTAAAAACATTTAGGCGTTGCATAAAAAAAGCTGTTTACTGGACATTTGAAAAAAGTGGGTGAGCATTCATGCCCCCTGGTGGATTATAGTGTCATTACAGGCAGGTCAAGTGTAGTTTTGGTCATTTCCAACATGGTTGCTCCCAGTAAGTGATCCACTCGCCTTTTCCAGGAAAATCATTGCTACATTTTGAGAAGTTACGGTAGGAATGACATCAAAATTCTAACAAATTTTTTGAAATAAGTATTTCCTCTTTTGATAGAATGCATATTTATTAAGTAAGTCACTCTTTATATTACAATTAAACCGTGTTAAAAAGTCTGTATTATATTTGATACTGCAGGTATAAAATGTGCTTTTTTCCCAAATGGACATTTTTGTGAATTAGTCTACATAATGCTTACTAAAATAAAAACACGCATTATTTTGATGACTTAATTAATTTAAATAATCACTGAAATGCTTCTTTAAATACATTTTCAGTATTTCACAATAACACTTCCCCTGAAATCATAATATCTATGCTATATTGACCTATATGTCTATTTTTAGATGTCAAAAAGATTAGAGGAAGAAGAGAGAAAGAGAAAGTATATTGCAAATATCATCAACATGATAATAGATGGAAATAGCAGTGACATAGAGGAGTTGGCAGAAGATGAGGATGAAGATGAGGATGAGGAATGGATTCCTCAGGACATTCATGAAAGTTCAGATAGCACAGATGAGGAAGACAATCAAGAGGAAAGTGTAGCCCAAACAATCACAGAAATTGAGGTTCCAACAACAACACAGGACACAGTCAGAAAAGAGTCAGTGAAAGGCGAAGCAACAAGGAGAGAATACAGATGGAAAAAAATACAATACCAAGCTCCACCTATCAATTTTATTGCATGTGTCGATGAAGGTGCAGAGGACAGGTGTGACTGGACACCCTACATGTATTTCAAACAGTTTTTCACTGATGAAATGCTAAGGGAAACTGCAGAACAAACAAACCTATACAGTGTGCAAAAACAGGGCAACTCCGTTAACACAAGTTCCAAAGAGATAGAGCAGGTTCTAGGCATGTACCTGCATATGGGGTTAGTACAGATGTCCAGTGTGAGAGCCTATTGGGAGATGGAGACAAAGTTCTCTGCAGTTTGTGATGTGATGTCTCGAAATCGCTTTCAGAAATTGCTGACACTGATTCATTTTCAGGACAACCTTTCTGTTTCTGATGATGCAAAGAAAGATAAACTGTGGAAGCTCAGGCCATGGTTACAAAAACTCAGAGAACAGTTTCTCTTCATATCCCCTGAAGAGTGCCATGCAGTGGATGAAATTATGGTGCCTTTCAAGGGAAAGTCTAATATGCGTGTCTACATGCCGGCAAAACCCCACAAATGGGGTTTCAAGATGTGGGGACGTGCTGGACAAAGTGGTTTTCTTTATGACTTTGATGTTTGTCAAGGTAGAGAAGATCCAGAGAGAGAGAAGTCTGAAGTTGGTGTTACAGGAGAAGTTGTGCTGAAAATGAACTCAACACTTCCAGCAGGAAGAAATTACAAGGTCTTTGCAGACAACTACTTTTCATCAGTTCCCCTTGTGCAACGCCTAAAGGAAAGAGGAATCTACTACATTGGTACAATCCGGATGAACAGGGTAAAAGACTGCAACATGATGGATGAAAAAGAACTGAAGAAAAATGGAAGAGGTTCATTGGACTTTAGAGTAAACCAGGACAACAACATCATTGTAAGATGGTACGACAATAGACAAGTGAACCTGATTTCCTCTTTTGTTGGCATTGAACCTGTGGGGAATGTGAAGCGCTGGGATCGCAAATCCAAAACTCACATAATGGTTCCCAGGCCAGCAATTGTTGAAACTTATAACAAGTTCATGGGAGGTGTTGATCTCCTTGATATGCTGTCTGCACTCTACAAGTTCAGCTTCAGATCCCGAAGATGGTACATGTACATCTGGTGGCACACTGTTACAGTGGCAGTCATCAATGCATGGAACCTCCACAGAAGAGACCAGAAGAAGCATGACCCCCGAGAGAAACCCATGGCTCTGCGAAGATTTCAGGCTTTGGTTGCTACTTCTCTCACAAGTGCCGGAAAGGCCAAGTGTGGCAGACCACTATCCTCTCCTGAGATGACTCCAACACCACCCCGTAAAAGGCAAACCTGCAGTGCGCCTCTTGATGTGAGAAAGGATGGCATTGACCTTTTTCCTACCTGGGAAACCCGACAAAGATGCAAGCACTGTATGGGCAATCACTTTTCACATGTCTATTGTGGAAAGTGTAAGGTGCATCTTTGCCTGAACAAGGACAGAAACTGTTTTTCTTCCTACCACAAAGTGAAATAAAAAGGGTGTAAAAAGTGAAACTGAAAAATAAAAAAGTGGAAAAACTTTAAAACATGTTCAATATTTTCAGTGTTGTGCAGAAAACTATATTTTTTTGTTTACAGTTAGTTTTAATGCCAACAAAAAGTTGCCAAAAACGGCCAATGTATCAAATGTGATACAGATAATATATATCATAAACAACATGATATAGCAAAAAAAAAATCTGGATTTTGTTATAGGGGTTAATAAACATTTCAGTTCCAAAAAATCAGAATTTTCTGAGTATTTTTTGATGTGTTGGGTCTTACAGGGTTAACTTTTAATCTTTAGAAAGAAGTGGAGCTAAATCTATATAATTATTTGCAATGGCTTATTGGTTCTTGAAGGTCATGATATAAAAAATTGGGTTCTGATTATACTCAGGTAAAAGTACATGAAAGAAAACAAATTAAATAGCAGTAATGTGTTAAGAAAACTTTCACAAAGCCGTAAAACCATAACTCTAGATCCCATTGATTATCTGAAACAGCCTGGCTGAGGAGCCAGCAGTTCATTTTACCCCATTCTTTCCTCATTTGGACAATAGGAACCTTTTAGCAAAAGCCATTATCATTAATTTTTCAAGCTGCTGGCTCTCTGTAGATTTCAAAACACTCCCGACAGAGTTGGAACATTGTGTTGTATTAATTTTTCTGTGGATGTAATTGCATTAGAGACATAAAATTGTCCGTATTTTACTTATAAATTTGTGTAGTTCTCCTCCGCAGCATCCAAACAGCAGATAGCATTTATTCTGAAAACTTCTGACAAGTTTGTCCACTGACCGTGAACTTTTACAAAGACACTATCCAACTACATCAAGAAGCCTTTGGCTTGGGTCAAAGCTAAATGTGTGTGTGCGTGCATGACTGTTGCAAATGAAAATAACCTCCTCCAAACTTCTTTTGAAACATATTTGCTGTAATGAGGCTAAGAAAAGGTTGCTGTTCATCTATTCCGCTCTAACTCACCATGACAAGAGAGAGTGGGAAGGAGAAAAAGTGTCATACACAACCGACACAAAGCTTTTTTTGATTTTCCTTTGGGTTTCTATTTAAATCGGAAATTTCAGAGTAAATCTGAAACATCTTTAGTAAGTCTGGATGAAGGGGGTTTGCTTGCTGAAAACTACAACGAGTAGCAAATTCAGACCCGATAGAAGTTGTACAGCAGATGGAGATATTCATTAGTAGTGAGGCAGGAAGTAGGAGGCAGGCTGTAAACAGCCTGTTGCAGGGAATCAAACCTAGGACAGCGGCATTGACGATTATAGACTTATGATATCGTGCTTGCTCTACAAAAGAACCATGAAACACCCTCACTTTCCTGCTACTTTTGACATGTTGCTTCACCACGATGGAATATCTACACCTGTTTTGATCCCTGTCCGATTCAATATCGGTCATTTTTGGAATGATTGTGAGTAAGCCCACTCCATCAGGTGAAAGGCACCACACAGGACTCATCATAGCACTCTCCTTTTCTTGGTAAGGATGTTTGATATGTTCCAACGCTTTTGAAGGACCATTCCTCAGAGAAAATTACTGCCTGTCTGTGTACTTCATTTACAATTTCCGTTCACCCTCATCCACCTGGTAAATGGCCTGTATGCTTAACCTTACAATCACACACTGATGGTGGTAAGCTACATTACAGCCGGAGCTGCCCTGGGGCAGACTGACAGAGGTGAGGCTGGCATACAGTGGTCGCCACCACGCCCTCTGAGCACCATCAGCAGGCAAGTGACTTGCCCAAGGACTGAGACAGAAAGAGTGGGGGTTTGAACTGACAAACCACTGGTTTCAGGATGAACTCCTACCTCCTAAGACAGCGTTAACCCAATCTTACCAATGTTGAACAAACTCTGCACTGTTGGTATCTGAATTATGTGAAGGCATGGATACTCTTAGGTCTCCTGAAGATTTTTTTCCACAGCAACTACAGTATTTTAGTTGCAACACTCATCAGTAGGATTGTTTCATGTTAGATAATTGCAATTCAAACTAACGACAGCTCCATGCTTCTCTTCAGCTAATAGCGTTAGCCATTTGTAACGCAAGAAAGCAGTGACTTTTTTCATAACACACTACAAGGCAGGATGAAAGCCATCTCTAAATGTCTGGTGACAGGACCAAAGGGTAGAAGTAAGCTGTTACGCCCTTTAGTACCCAGGCAAAATAGTCACAGTGCCGAACAGCTGACTTTGTATAGGGACAAGCCGGCTTTGCAGGTGGAATGATTTAAGAAAACACTGAACTAGACTCGGAGATCGTATCCAGAGGCATGAAAAAAATCCCACTTATTATTTCAGAGAAAGCGTTTGCTTGCATCTGGGTTCATTAGTGTATTCAAAAAGAATCGTACAGTAAGACTTTTGACAGATTCTATACCTAGAGCTGACTTTAATACAGTTTATTGCCTCTGTTGTGCAGGCAATCACTCATTTATAATGCAATCAGTTTTCTAATTAGATCAGTTGCGTTCAATGTGATCAAAAAATATTGTTAACAAATTTGTCATCTAATGTTATGCATCAATAATTAAACTATCAAATATTTTTGTTTTATTTTTCCCAGAGCAATTTTTTCATCTGATTATTCTGGAAAAAATGTCTGTATGAAAAAGTAAATGAAGCTACAGAGTTCACAAAGACTAAATCTCTTTTGGTGCCAAAACTTTAAGCAAAACTTGTAAACTATTAGTAAGCTATAGGCTGTTTATTAATTTGCATAATTTCTGAACCAAATCTTTTGTGTGTAAATATAGACTTATGATGTAACGCAGCAGATGTTGTCACTGCAGTCCCTCAGAGATGGGGAGAGAAAGGGAAATGAAAATGGGCAACCAGTATGTTGAGTTTAGTTATCTAGTCTAAATAAAGTCTCGGCTAATTGCTATTTTAAAGAATAGGTAGTCCAACTTTAACAGAATAAGATTTGGACCATGTGTACTTTTATCAAGCTGACAAGACTTGATTTTCCTTATTACAAGTTTATGAAATAAGACAAAAAACCTTCTGTGGTGCTCCTTTTCACTGCCTGCTCTGTTTAAAGAAAAAAAATTAAGGTCCTCAAATTTTCATGAGTGTTATTATTCTGTTGTTGATGCTTTGTTCTAGATGTATATAGATTGTGAGCATGAGCATTTGTGTTTGACTGTGTATAAAATATTAACCAGTTTCTCATAGTAAAACTTGATTATCCTTGCTGAAGCTTCTAAAGCTTATAAGCTGGAACAAATTGAAGAAATGGAACGGAAAGAACCACGAGTGAGCATTGGCTTTACTTCATTTCTTAGAACAGCTATCCTAGGTTAGCATAGCATGCTGTATCATCTTAGCACGGTCACATGTCTTGCAGTTTTGTCCCTTTTAGTTATTTTTCTTTTCATTTGGTTGTCTTTATTTCTTTGTGTTATAAGACATAACAGCAGTAGTTCCCAACCTTTGCTTCCTTTAAGACCCCCTTGTCTGTCTCCAAGACCCCAAACTCCTACCTGCATAGTATTAAAAGTCATTAATTACCAAATTCCATTTGCAAAAAAACGAACAGCTCTTGTAGTTTTTTTTCTTACGGTTCTTATTTCATACTGTAGACCATATAGACATTTTTTAGGATTTTATAAATATAATATTTACAAATATAATTTAAGTAACCTCATAACTTCAGCACAGAAAAAAATCGTTCAGACCCCCCGTGAGCTCTAGGGACCACCTTGGGGAGGTTCCGGACCCCAGGTGGGGAACCACTGCTCCGGAAAAATGTTTTTTCACCCTGGCTGCATTACAATAGGCATCTTATTTGAGTCAGTTAGGTGGAGTACTTTACAAAAACTGCTCTATCTGAGCATGTGATGTATAAAACGAAAAGCATTAATAACATGCCAGTGTAAAAATATGAGCAAGACATGTAAGGTGAACAAAAAATATAAAGATAAAGTAGTCAAAGACAATGTAAATTTCTGAGAAACGTATCGTACCGTATGCAAGCGTCTGATTTTGAAGACATGAATAGATAAATGTTTGACATATTCTTTCTCTCTTGTGGCATATAGCAAATAGAAAATTGTAGCTAAAAAAAAACAAGAGATATTTGGTCTAATTTAACTTCAGACTTTGACAAAAAGTATGTACGTGTCTTTTTATTTGCTGAATATAAACTTTTGGTGTTCACCGTCAGTCCAGAGAAGAGAAGGACGGAGGAACTTTCTCACAAATAAAGAAGAAATTAGGATAAATGTCTGAGTGATTGGAGACCTAATCAACCTGAACTCTACCCAGAGGTTTACAAGCTCAATGTGTGGTCCAGAGTGCTTTTAAATCCCTATAGGGCAGATGAGTGTTTGCAGCAAACTGTAATTCTAAAATTGAGAACTCGCACATATTTCATGTTGGTAATATAATGAGTGCTCCTGCTTTTCAACAACAATATTGTATCATTGGCGGTCCCATTTTGAAGTAATTGTGTATAACTGTTGGCGGGTACTACTGGTTTTCTTGATTAAAAGAACATTTTTATAGGAAACCATCAAATGGATGTGTACGCTGCTTATCAGCACCACAGTAGAATAATGACTAAGCAGTTTTGGATTTAAATATCAGTTTCCAGGAAACTCAGTCTCACAATTTGATCTGGAAACATTGCAGCAAAAAACGTCTGAAAGAGGGAGGTCCATCTGGTAAAACTTTGAGCTGATTGGTGGACGTCCACTGGCACTGGCTCCTACGCAAGCGTCAACCGGCGCGGCCATGTTTGTTTCACTTTTCACAAAGTGCTTCCCTTTTACTCATTTTTTTACGAAGAAATCGTATCCAGTTCCTCTATAACCGATTCAATAGCCGCTAATATGCAAGCGTCAACCGGCATGGGCATGTTCGTTTCAATTAGCTGGGCAGTTGACACTACTGTCACGACTTAACTCCCACCCCAAAGCACAATGGTGTCAAACGATTGGTCTGGCGAAATATGGGTCGGACGGTTTTGATTGGAGCGGTCCAAGATGGATTCTCCTGAGTTTGGAAAACCCCAAATCTCACGAGAATCCATCGGGCAGAAGAAGGTTATCTCTCCCTTGGAAATACTTATATACTGAAACTGTACATTTGAATTAAAAGGAAGGAATTAAGGTTGGGAATTGAGAACTGGCCCCAACAGACGTGTACGCATCCAATGTTATCGAGTCTTCATAACAATTCCCTTGGTTCTGTTTTTCCTGAGATTTTTGCAACCCTTGAGGTGAACATCATCATGGAAAGGAGGAGGTGATATTCCCGTAACAGATCTAATGCCTATCTCTATTTCACCAAACAAGATGATAATTCTGCCATAAGTAGTCTATGGAATGCTGTAATAGACAAATAAAAGCAACATGCTGAAACATTTCTCTGCCCAGCATGAAACTACGTATCAAGAATTTCATCTTTTAAACTGCATATAAGTGCTTACTGTACGTAACTAATCAAACAAGCTCCTCTGTGATTTCCATTGACTATGATAACGTTCATACTACTAAATATATTCCGCATTAACACACTTTTGCTTTGCAACTGCAAGCAGCAGGCACAGATTTATTCAAATTAAAATTTGAGGTACTTGAGGAAATATTTTACGGTCCCATGCATTTTAGATGAGTATGATGATGACGGACATAGACAGTGCGACAACTGTAGACAACTGTAGTAGGTAGCTAGCCCCTGGACATCGGCTAAAGTTACCCCTTTTATGCTAGCTGCTAAAGAAGCTAGGTGAAATGAGAAGATGTTATTAATGAAGGGTTTACATCCCTTCTCCGCCATAGAGCAACTGTATTTTCAGTAGGTGGTCTACCTACAGCCAGAATGCTTACCGCACATTTTAGCCGATAAAGCGTATCCATGTTAAAGTTACAAAAGTAAAGTTGTAGCGAGTGTTTTTCTTATGGCTAATACACCATCCAAATTATATGTGATATTATGTGTCGTTGATTATATCTTAACCATTGTAATGGGTCAGAGAGATTGGGGCACAGCAGCTTATGCCACAACTACAAACAGCGGAGGAAAAGGCCAGGAGGGGACCGCAATTGTTTGTGAGCATTAAACCTATCGGGGAAGTAAAGGGCTTCTTTTTCAGCGGGTTTTACTTTTTATTTCCTGCTGTTACAACAAATGATGGTAAATTTAAATCAAAAAATAAAATATTAATAAGAAAGACCACAGAACAAACATTTTGTGAAGTTATTGCAGAGTTTCCACATTTTAAGTATCGTTTTATATCGATATGAATATAGTATCAAACTTGATATCTGATACCAGTATTGGTATTGGTGCATCCCTAGGATTTAGTTTTCTTGAGAGGCTTCTGTTGTATTTTATTTTGCATTTATTTCTGGGTTTTTATCGTCCCCAGATGCTTTCCTTGCCAGATGAATCCCAAACACAGTGAGAAATGGAAGCTCTCTAAACCTACTGACACCCCTACCAGGCCGATGGGTGTCTCATGCTGCTTTAGTGCCTTTTGCTGAAGTTACAGTCATGTCGTGCGATTCCTCTTTTGTTTTGCTGCTCTTGGAGACCCCTGCAAAGTTTTAAATGAGCAGTGTGTCAAGTTTAATAAAAAGCAACCGTGAGAAAGAGAGAGTTGAACTGAAAGGTCCTGTTGGGCCATTCAACTCTGATAGGACGTGATAAAAAAAATCTAATGTAATTTTCTCTGTTGCCCATCTTGTTTAAACGATGTCTAACTAAAAGGACCCTGCACCTGTATGTCGACTTCAGTCATGATCATTTCGTAGAATGCTGTTGGTTTTCATTTTTAGGTGCAATTCAACTTCTAAACAATTCTGACAACTTTGTGTGCAAAACTAAAAGATCAGATTGGAGATACCGATAGTTGTTTGATATTAAGCCTTTTGAACCTGACTTCAATGACTTGATGCAATCTCCTGGGATTACTTGAAATAGAAAACTATTTAACTGCTTAGAATGTTTGTATTGTATTATCTTAACTAATATAGAGATGGATTTCCAAAGGTTTAGGAGAGGTGGAGTTTAGGTGTTCTGGACTAATGTTATTGAGTAAAATAAGAATGGATCACATGTTGGAAAGACAAACTGGAGTGTCAGATGGAATAATGAGGGTGTTGCTAAAGTCTGTCATGGTAAAAAAGGAAGTGAGAAAAAGGGTTATGCTCATCCTCACCATAAAATCCTGAATGTAAGATGATACAAGAGCCAAAATGAGATTCCTTTAAAGGCTGACGTAGTTCTTACTAGGATAAAAGGTAAGAAGCCCTTTGACTCCTGAGGACTAGAGTAGAGATATCAAAAACTGTAGAACTCCTTCCAATTTGAGCAAGGTACACAAGTTGCGAAAAAACCCCATGCAAGAACTAAATGGCTGCAAGAAAAAAAAAATGTAATATGGTTTTACATTGTATTTTATCCATGAGCTGACAAACTTCACTGCACATATCTTTGGAATTTTCAATACAGACAAAGGAAAATGGATGGATGGATGGATGGATGGATGGATGGATGGATGGATGGATAGATAGATATTAGTGCTGCTCAACCTTCTTTGATCCAGCCAGTTAAAAAAAAGAATATGACTGATTCTATTTTTTGAGCAGATGTCTACTACATGTCTGTTACTTTAGGATTTACAGTTCGGCAAAAAAAAGTATTTAGCAGCTACCAATTTTGCAAGTTTTCCCACTTAAAAAGGTGAGAGAGATCTGTGATTTTTTTCATCACATTTACACTTCAACTGTGAGACACAGAATGTAAAAAGAAAGAAAATCACATTTGTTTTGTAAGGAATACATTTGAAAAATGAAAAGCCTAGGTATGGTGGTCACTTGACACTCCAAAGCTAATGTCAGCCTATCCAGGTTAACGCTAGCCCCTCCATGCTAATGAGAGTAGCCATTTGAGTGGGTAAACAGCCTATGCTAGTCGTTAGCCTCCACAAAGCTAACGTAAGTTAGCAATATCCTCAGTTACCAACAGGGTCATTCAGTAACTGGTGCTGGCCTACCATTAATCAGGTCAGAAGCAGGCTTTTGATTGGATATAACCACCTGTATGAGGAAATTAGCCACACTGCTGGGTGCCTTAATGTGACCCCAGTACCACATCATAGAGTTGAGGCTTAGAACTGAGTTGGACTTTTGACTGAACCTCTTCATATAGCATTAACTTCGTCGGCCAAAACCTCTAAAGCCTCTAACTGTCCTTCATAATTATGTGTTAAAGGGGTTTCAAGCCAAGCAGCTTAGTGGGATATTTGAGTGCTTTCACTCAGACCAGAAGCCAGCGTGTCAGGAGCATTTCGAGCAAATCCTTTCACTTTCGAGGGATAAATGTTAAACCTGCACTAGAGTGATGTTCTTTGAAGGCGCTGCAGTCAGCTGGAGCAGGGATTCCACCCTCCTGTCCCTATGACAGGAACAAAAACAGCATGTGGTTGGTGAAGTGAGAGAAACATATGTGTTGACTCTCCATGAAGCAGGCCCTATAAGCCCCCCATCACCCTAAGTCTTCTACCTCCAGTGCTATTCTCAAATACAACTTTGGCCTATTTGCACTTAAATGTGTCTTGACATCCGCACTTTTAACGGCCCTCGTGGCAAAGAATAGCAGTTTAATACAGATGGCTAGCAGTAACCTCAGATTTTCTGTATAGGAGGACATGCTGCAAGGGGGCACATTTGGTTGAACTTTAGGGTGCATGGATGTACGAGGAGCACAGTAATGTTTGATGATAGTAATAATGAGAGATTACTGGTTTTTAAATTGTCATGTAACACTGCTCAAACGTCCAATGTTAGCTGTTAAAAATCTACTTTTATTTTCTGCTCTAAAGCCTTCTAAACATATCTGGGGTAAACACAGCTGGCAGTGTGTCCTGCCGGCACTTCTCTGGAAGGTTCTGGCAGCTGCTAACACTGCTCAGCCTCTCAGATATTTGGTTTATTAACTACCACTGATGCACGAAGACTATAAAAAGCCTCAAAACATTCATACCTGACCAGCTTTCTGCCATAAAGTGAATTTCACAATTATGCTTTGAAAATGATCACACACACACACAAAAATCCATCCATGTGAAGGTAAAGTTGGACCGAATGGAACAGAAAGACAAAACGGAGCCTTTTGGTTTATTATTTGCAGATTTTTTTTAATGTTTACTACAGTGAAGCCTTAAATGAAATGTAAATCAAACATTAATGTGGCTGCATGGTGACGCTGCAGCACTGTCGCCTGTCTCCAATGTCTGACACATGCTGTGGCGACTAACTGGAGAGGTAAGTGAAGACCTTAACCTTTAGCTGACAACATTAACTGTGCATCTAGTTTGGAGCTTCTTTTTGGTGCTTAAGGGTGATATTGCAATCTCTTTGAAAACCCTTGTCTCTATTGCATTGGCGTCTTCAACGCTTTTTGGTATTAGGAAGACCTTAGAATGAGACAAGCATGAAAACCCCAATCTAAGTATCAGCTGATCCAGAACGCTGCTGCTCCCATCTTCACTAGAACCAGGAAGGAAGAACACAAGCATCAATTCTAAAGTCCTTCCTCTGGCTCCCTAAAGCTCAGAGAGAATAGACTCCAACATAGTTATTAGTTTATAAACCATTGAATGGCTTAGCAACAAAGTATGTTGAAGACTTTTTGACTCTATATAAATCCCCAGGCCACTCAGGTCCTCCAATTCTAGTTCACTTATCACCCCTAGAATCAGAACCAAACATGGAAACTTCCTGATGACTGCAAAGCTGCTGAAACCCTAGCTAAAAACTCATCTGTTTAGAGCTGCTTTTGATTAAATGATTACCAACACCTAGAATAACGTAACAGTAGCATGCTTTAATGTTCTTTATGTGTAGATGTTATGTTTCTCTACATATTTGTTGTTTCATTGCTTTTGTTTCTTTTATGTGAGACCACTAGTTTCTATATTCATAGAATCTTAATGTTGCAACCTGTATAGTGTTTAACTGAGGCTTTAACTTAAATCTGATTAAGTTTTTAACGTTGTCTAAAATAATGGATTGTATAGAAATGGGGAAACGGGGATATGAATGAAGTTATTCTTCTTTCTGTTATTTTCTTAAAAAAAATATGATCTCTTTAAACAAAATACCAAAGGATTTCTAAATCTCTTAAATAAAACATTTGAAGGAGGCTGGCTCCTGATGAGCTGGCTAAGACATGAAACAGATGGCTTTGTTTCAGAGATGAAAAACAATTAAATATTTCATTATTGTTTTTAATAAATCCAACAGATTGCTTTCTTTTTCATTTATATTAAAATAACTCTTAAAGGAATTAGAACTGGAAAATACATTTCTGGGAGGCCAGTCGTGGTTCTCTCATCGCTGCATACATAAAGTCTGACATAGGCATTTGGTAAGGACAAGAAAATAATTCCAAATGCGACTACGTGTGTGGAGAATGTGAAGCAGTGATTGTTCTGTAGGGGCCAGAACGAAGCAAGAAAAAAAAGTTCTAACAGGTCGGGGTGAGGAGAGGGAGGAGCAGGTGCAACGACAAGCCCCGTGAAGTGGAATGAAAGCTCAATGTAGAGAAAAACGGACTTAAAAAAGGAAAGCTGATAATGAGCTTTCATGTTTTATAGAGCGTTCTAAATCAGAGATGTTGGCTCCTATTTTATTATGATTCGTGTTTTCTTTGATTGCTACATATTCTGCAAGCTGTTTGCCAGGTCAAACGTAACACGTCTTACCTGCATACGGATTTTGTCAACCCAACCATATTTAAAAAACTTTTTGAAATAGTTGCATCTCGATTTTTTTGTACAGATCCTGTACACCGCTGATTAATTATCAGTCTGTCCCAGGGCAGCATAGAGACAAACAGGCATGGACGCACACATTAAGACAATTCAGGGAGACCAAATAACAGTCATGATGTTGGACAGTGGAGGGAAGGAATACCCACAGAGACTCACAAAGACCCCAGGCTTGGATTTGAACCCATGACCTTTTTGCTGCAAGGCAACTGTTCTACCAACTGTCCCACTGTGCAGCCCCAGCAGGAAAAAAGGAATCAAATATAAGAGCAAATAAAACTGAAATAAAAAGGTACATTAAATAGATTTTTTTTTATATAAATGAAATTTAAAATAAATGATTCCATAAAACCAACTATTGGTGTCTGTAATAACAAATAATTGAAAGTTAATTGTTACTCTAGGAGGTGAGCCACCCAAAAAATGGGGGCTAGTGGGCTTAGGGAGTTGAATTAGTATCGTACAATAAAAGTAAAGATTGAACGTAGAAGT
The DNA here is from genome assembly GCA_028564705.1 of Apricaphanius iberus. NCBI lineage: Eukaryota > Metazoa > Chordata > Actinopteri > Cyprinodontiformes > Aphaniidae > Apricaphanius > Apricaphanius iberus. The sequence continues at coordinate 1,181,662 of JAPXFQ010002533.1, read as the reverse complement.
ACAACAGTTTGTGTAACATTAACATGAAATTCCCTCATAAAACCCCATAAAAAACGACAAACTATTATCGTTCTAATCATTATGTTTATTGCTGTTTTTACCAATGATGATGGTAGAGGGGATGACAATGACATCATTGATGTGCATTTTATTTATTTTTATTATTGTCTCTGTTGATATGAAATTTTGATTTGGAAATTCTTTGGGGGGTGGTCGGGCAAACAGGAAGTAGACTAGGGTCTGCCTCCTTAGAGGCCCTCCTGCTGACTTACACGGATCTGGCCTACAGGGTTTCAGAGAACAGTCTGGACCAAGGTGGGCCACATCGGTGAGGTGGTACAGTATACTATGTAATCTTATCCCTTGTTAAGGTGAGCCTTTCCTAGTTTAAAATGATGACAGACACATCTCTTCCCAAGTATGAATGTGTGTATGTGAATGGATGTAGGTGTGAATGAGTTAATGTCGTATGCTGTTGTTTTTCTGTGCTTATAAATCCAATGAAAAACGACAAACTAGAAAAAACTCTGAGAGTGCAGGTCACTGTTCGGACCACTGAACCCCAACCCACTCCTCATGTTGTGATGTAATTCTTACTTTCAATATTTTTCCAATAAAATCTTGGTTTAAACGACATTTCCCTGTGTTTGTGCTGTTCCAGCAGAGAGAGGAGATTCATGCATGCACAATTAATTTGCTGTGCATACGGTCCAACTGCAGCAGGCCTGCTGCACGAGCTCAGCCGTCCATGAGCTCTCTGACACGGGAGAGAAGTACAAGATGGCGCCGTTGGTTGGTGGGTGGATCCGTGTTTTATGTCAGATCAACCCCAGAATCGTATCAGTTGGTTCTGGTCCCACTGCTGACACTTCCTGAAAATGTAATTAAAAGCTGTCCCTAACTTTTTGAGTTATTTCGCTAACAGACAGACATGAAAACATGACCTCCTGGCAGAGGTCAATCATCACACAAAATACAAAAATACTAAAAGAAATGAACAATTTTGCCATTTACATTTTTAACAGTTCCTATTATTAAGAAAAAATACTCTTTGTAAAATGGTTCATGCTCTGTCAGATTCTGCGGTTTTTGAGTTTGTCTCCAGCTTCTCCATTGGGTTTAGGCGTAACCTTTGACTATCCCGTTGTCGCTCTCTCTGGATGTTTAGCCGGATTTTGTTGTTGTGCGTGTTACAACAAATGAGGCATTATTACAAATCCATGCCACACTTCTCAGATTTGAAATTGGAAAAAAAAAATCCTCTGACACTTGACAAATAAGCTAAACTTAGTGTTGGTCTATCATCAGGTCCAGCTTTACAAATGCCCCCTCAAACAAATGTCTTGCCCCCTTAAATTAATCACTGTAGAAATTACCTACAAACTGAATGTGGACATAATTTACTACAGTAGCTGAAACATCCCCTCGAAAAAGCAAAAACCAGAGGATAGAGTTCACTTCTTGTTTGTGAGCGCACAGCACTCGGAAGAGATAATAATGATACTGTAACCGTTCAAATATATTGCCATTAAATTATATGAAAATAAGTGATACCTCTGTTTGTGTTCCCCCATCAATATGTGTCCGCCTGTGTTGATTAATGCGCATCAGACATGCTGTGTTTTAACCTTAAGAAAATGTAATCCAGTTTGTTAAATTCAAAATGATTATAGGTATTATTGCCTGATCTATTCAGACAGCTGAGCAGGGGTGTATCCAGTAGGTTTGTTAAAGAGGGCTAAATGGGGGCCAATGAGAATCTTGGGTAGTCCTTCTGGGAGATGAGATGATACCTGATAAATTACTATGCTGACTGTTTTAGATTTTTCAAAATGATACTGTGTATTTAATTGGGCCTTTTTATACTTACTTTATTTTGGTAATTTATCTTAGAATTAGACCATCCAATGAAGATACTTTTGATGAAGCTTGCAACACTAGCAGATCGTGATTGGCTAGACAAGGTCGACATTCGGTGACGTCACTACAGTGAAACACTCTGATTGGTTGGCGCACTGCATCGAGAACGTGAAGTGCATATTTTTTACATTTTCTTAAGAAAAAAGATATATTACCGTATTTTTCGGATTATAAGTCGCAGTTTTTTTCATAGTTTGGCCGGGGGTGCGACTTATACTCAGGAACGACTTATGTGTGAAATTATTAACACATTTAAAAAAACGAACGAAACGCAGAGTTCGATCGTCAATCAAATTCAGGGATTACGAGGAGGGGAGTTCAAAAAGTGTCCAGCACAGTCTTAGAACGAAGGAACAGCTTATCTCTTTACAAAGTCAGCGGAGGAGCTCACGCTTCGATCGGTAGCGGCAGAGAGCTCCTATTTGTCTAGGCGTCCGGTCAGCTGCAGGAGGAGCCGCGGTCGGTCTGAATGAGTGGTTTTTCACCCAGCTGGGATGGATTTTATCAAATAAATTTCCCAAAGAAATGCGACTTATACTCCAGTGTGACTTATAAATGTTTTACTTCTTTATTATAAGTTAATTATAATCGGCTGGCGCGACTTATACTCCGGAGCGACTTATAATCCGAAAAATACGGTAGGTACACGGGATCAACGGCGGCAAGAGCAGTAGGAAAACAAGCAACAATAGTAATAAATATGATCATGGCTGCCGTCTTTTTCTGTCGTAATCTGAAAATTAACCAGCTTATGATCTCCTCTACTGTTTCCATGTTTGTTTTGTTCCTGTCTTATACATCTGAGTTCTGTACTTTACCCCCTAGTGGAGCTCTCAATGAGAAGGTGCAGTGTGTAGCAAGCACGTGCCCAAGACGCAGATTGTTGCTGGTGTCAACATGCGGTTAAAAAGCAAGTATATTTCTGGCCTTACTGTTAAAATGCACTTCCAATAAAGCGAGTATTGGAAAAACCGGTTAGTGTGTTTCAGGTTAGGCAGTGGGAAGTGTTACAGCTGTTGAAAGTAACTAATAAAGTAACTTGTATTCTAACATAGTTACTTTTAAAATAATCAGTGAAGATACTAGTTAAGTCTCAACTTGTGTCTGATTTGTACTTGTGTTTCCGATTTGTACTTGTATTTTCTGATTTGTACTTGTATTATTAAATGAATCCGTACTTGTATTTTTCAAAACATGTGTACAAGTTACAAATAAGCAAATACAAGTCACAATACATAAGTCCCAACTCTAGTTCCATACATGTCGCCACCTACAGCATCGGAAGCAAACACACAACCTTGTTTTCTGAGTTACATTCTCCCTTTCCGGTTCATTCATTTGCTAGATCATTGCGAGAAGCTCGATTAAGACGTGTGTGTAAACGTATTGAGTGACCTTAAGAGCTGCACCAGCAGAAGTTTAGCCTTTAGCTGGGATGCCCAAACTGGACAGGTCATAGGGTAGAAACCTGACAAGGCACATTCCAGTTACATGACAAAAACAGTTATCCAGAGCTCTACCAACCCTCCTCTGACGCCACCATGTGCCCCCTTCACATTTCTGTCTGCCTCCTCATATAGTCTTTCTAGAACCAGCCCTGTCTGTCACATATCAGTCCATCGTCTTTTTTTGTCTCCTGTATCTGAGTCTCTTTTACAGTCACGTCGGACCAAAGGCTTTCATACTTTTGTAATCAACTTGTTTGACTGTGCTCAGATGTTTTCTAAGAAATGGCATTAACATAAATAGAAATCAGTGGTATATAAGCGTCCCTATTAGATCAAATGAAATATACCAGCTTTTACCTCCAACGTGCAGCAGTGACCGTGGCGATGTCCAGAACAGAACACACTGACCCACCATCTATCATGGCCAACCTATTTCCGGCGGCCATTGCAGTGAGACAGTCGCTCCTTTTATTGTTCCTGCCGGGCAGAGGTGTGTGTGCGTTTTACATGATGCGTTCCCACATTCAGCCTGTCAAATGCTTGCCACCTGAAGTGACCGCTGTACCTTCAGCTTGCAGTTGAAGTCAGCTTGAGCTTTATGTCTTGTGTGCAGTGCATACGGCGGTGTATATCACCGCCACTAAAGCTACTTAGCAATGCAGCATGAACCCATAGACTTCCTCGCTGTGATGTATGTGTGCATGCGGGTGTCAGGGGGAGGACAGAAAGGGGAAGATGTTTCTGAATGTTTCTCTCGGTCTTGTTGGAGTCTTGTCAAAGCGTCACTGCTGCATTCGTACAGGATTACTGTGTGTTCTTGCCCATTTCAAAGCACTGTTGTGTGCTTGTGCATCTACTGTGACTCAGTGTGTGCGTGTGTGTGTGTGTGTGTGTGTGTAAAGCTGGCTGCCCAGGAGGGGAACCTTAAGAGGGGCAGTGCCTTCAGAACGGGTCTCATCATCTTCGGTGGGCACGCTGTAATTGCAAAACGTTGTTGTTGTATCCCCTGAATCCACACCACAGGGATCCATGTATAGTTAATGAACTCTTTGTATGCACTCATGCCGTATGCAGAAATATCTGTAAGCAGAGGTTTCATGGTTGCATTTTCATTACGCTCTTATTTTTTGGGTCACTCTTTGTTTCTTCTCCTCTTCCTCTCCATCAGCGTCTGATTGCTCCTCTCCCTTCCTTTCCCTACTCAGGTGCTGTCTCTGGGTGCAGATGTGTTGCCGGAGTACAAGCTTCAAGCTCCTCGCATCCACAAGTGGACCGTGTTGCACTACAGTCCCTTCAAGGCAGTGTGGGACTGGCTCATCCTGCTGCTGGTCATCTACACCGCCATCCTGACCCCCTACTCAGCCGCCTTCCTCCTCAACGACCACGTAGGGCCTTATCTAGAACTCAGTCAGTAAAAACAGTGCTGAAATATTCATGCTGCTTGAACTTTTTTACACATTTTATCATGTTTCAACCATGATTTAGATTTATTTGATAGACAAATAGAAAATAGTTCATAGTTGGGAGGTAAAAGGAAAATAATACATGGTGTTAAAAGTTTTAAGTGAGATCGATTGAAACCAATAGGGTTCAGTGGTCACATGATGTCCATAAAGACAAAGAAAGACAGAAAATGGAAATAAAAGAAAATGGAAAGAGTGGAAAAACTACCTTAGAGGGATCTTAAGGGTGAGTTTCTAGAATGAGGGACAATGATATGTGTCCTCTGTTGGTCAGGATGTGGGTGAGTTTTAAATTGATTTTCTATCAGTCAACTAGACTTTTTGATCGTTTGTATTAAGATCCCCAATATCTACTGTTACAACAGTTGCTATTCTTCCTGGGGTTTTGACTTCATCAAATAAACCTGCGTAATGCATCAACACTGGGCAAGAAAGCAGATAAACTTGGATGTGCATACAACAATTTTTAATTACTATAAAATACACAAAATAAATCAATAAAGTACTACAAAAACAACAAACAAGACAAAGCAAAAACAATCAGACAACAAGTGAATTATCGCAAATATTCAATTCAGTTTCCGATTTAATCTTGATTGAATATTAATAATCTAATCTTTTAACAAAAAATTGTGGATTTTTCTGTGCAATTTAGAATTGTGGTAAAGTTTCATGCCACCACTGCCCTATAAAGTACTGATCTCTTAATATAATTAGCTCTACATGCAGGCAACAAAAAGTTTCCCTCAGCCGTTTGGCGAGTATTTTTTGTGCCTTAGTGATTGTTTCTTTTTTATCAAGGAATACTTTGTTCTGCTTTTTACACACAGCCATTCCAGCTGGTCATGCATTTCCGTACTGCTAGTCCTAAGTTAACAATTCAGGATAAGCCGAGCTACTTTATTTTGTGCAACTTGCAGTTTTTTTAAATTAACCTCTGTAGTGGCAAACCACATTACTAAGCGATAATCTAAAAAATTACACAACACAATTGATTCAACTTATAATTTTCTAATTGAATATGTTTTTTGCAATGCCTAACCATTGCCATGCTTTTGTCCATTATTTTGACCGACGGACTAAAAAAATCTCCTCGTAATCTAATTTTACCCATCGATTTTTAAATAACAGTTAAAGAAGATAGTTTTATATTATCCATGGTGGACTGGCCGGGAGGTGAACATATGGGACGGGTAGGTGGGGCCGCTGGGTACCGTTTCTTGCCGGGCCATAAGATAGTAGTGGATGGTGGGCGACGGCCTGGTGGGTCGCCGCCCAGGGCTTTGTATTATTCCTGGTCTTGGTGGGAATGTTGCTGTGTTATTTGAGCCGGTGGATGCACTAAGTTACTGTCTCGTTCAGGGGACCTTGAAGCCACTGGGCCCCAATCTTACTGTGCAATTTAGACACTTTCACTTATAATATTTTCATGATACACACACGTAGGGACCTTGCGGTGGGCACACTTTTTGGCTCCAGAGGGGGAGCCCTTCACTGAGCCTCACCTCTGGTGCCGGTGCCAGCTGCTTGACTGCGTTAATACACTGAGGGCCCGGGGTAAGGGATGGGGGTTTCTGTCAGCATTCCCATGTCCCAGCCTTCTGTTTTAAGTGCACATTAGATCAACACGCAACAACAACACATTCGAGCGGGAGGGGAGAGACTAGGGTTTTTTCTACGCCCCTGTTCACTACCGACCATCAGGGTTGGGGGTCCGGGAGGTAGATCAGGCTGTCTGGTCTTGGGCATGGGCTGGTTGGCTGCTCTTGCCACTAGGGGGGCTTTGGTGGTCTGCTTCTCTCCATCCTAGGGGGTAGGGGGTATGTCACCCGGTTGCAGGTACGGGTTGCTCTGCTGAGGCATCGGTGCCTGGACCTGCGAGTATAGAGTGTATTTGGGGCATATGAGTGACTGTAGAGTGTCCTTTCTTAGGTGTCTTGTGTGTGCATAAGACGGAGTGTATGTATGAATGTTTCTGTGTGTATCTATTATTGAATTAAAAGTTATCAAATAATTCTGTGCATGTTCAAAACAGAGACAAGGAACCAATTTCCAGTTCTTAACATTTATTTTGAACAGATTAACAGATATGCGGGTTTTACAGAGAAAACAAAGATAATTCTCTGGGGCAGATTTAAAGAATCTGACCATTGAATGATTTTCATGTCAAAACTTTTATAGACTCCAGTATTCTGCCAGGGTTGTAGGCGTTCCTTCTCCTCGAAATCTTACTCCAATCCGATCATTTCCAAACAGTGTCTGAGCCATGATTTGCTGTCAGAGAATCCTGGAGTCAGAAGATGGGTCGTCTCTGTTCTGGGTCAAAGGTTCATTATAAAGATTTATGGTTAAATGGCTATCTGCTTCTCTAAAACTTTTCTCCCAGTTTCTTATCTAAACATCCTGCTTTTACAACATGCCATAAACTTTAGCCAAAAGTTTTACGACTTAAAAGCTTAGCCCCATAAACAATACTGACAAACATATCTTTACCATCATGCAAGCTAATTAAAACAGACTTTTACTTTCTGAATACTAACTAAAGATTATATAAACATATTTAATACGAGACTGTTATATAAAGTAGCCCCAAAAAATATGAGTCACGACACTATCTACCTGTCAGGTTGGGTCCTTGGCTGCCCTCTCGCCTCGCACATCTCAGGCGCTACACCTAATTGAGGCCTATTTCATCTCCATCAATCCTTGTCAGTGACTGATGCCTCTACCCACTGGTACGTTTGTGGCTCTCGCTGTCTGGGGCTGGAGTCCTGGTTGCGGTCTGGCTCGGCCCTGGTGCCAGTGGCGTGTCCAGACTTTTTTTTTCAGGGGTGACACGAGAGGGGTAGCTAGTTCTGCTGGAGTGGCACCGGTAAATCAACGATCCCCGCACCTTTTTCTCTGATAAATGTTTTAAAATAACAAACATTTTTCCCTCTTGTAAAACAATTGCTGAAACTAAATGCATTTTAAAGCATTGAGCTACAACATCAGTCAACTTGCAAAAGTCAGCACAAAGCACTAATGTAGTGTGTCAAATTTCCTCTTGAATAATGTCAATATGGTAACCATTGTAATCCATAAACCTTTATATAGGAAAACATGCTCATGACCTCATTCAGAACACCACAGTGGATTCTAGGGGTGGCACAGGTTGGTCGGGTGGCCAATGTTTTGGGCCGGGGTCCTCTTTGGATTGGTTGGGGCACATCTTTTCGGTTTACGAGTTTTGAGTTGTTGTGTTATGACAGTTCGGTTGTCTGTTGGCCGGCTGTTGGCTTCTGATTGGGGGCTGGGCACCCATGGTCACCAGGGGTCTTTGGGTACTGGAGCGGGCCCTCCCTGGCATACAGGCAGAGCCCATGGCCTCTTCCTTGGGCCTCCCGGGCCCCTTCATTGTAGCTAGTGGATGTTACCTGTGGACTTCCTTCTGTTCCTCCCTTTGGGGGTCTGGTCGGCCCTGCTCTAGTGCACCTAGGACTCTGGGGCCCTCTGGGCGTCCGTGTTCCCTTCCTCCTTAATATCTGAGTGGATTCCTGTAGGACGGATCAGTGGCTCCTCATCCAGCTATCAAACACTCGTGTATGGTAACTTTATATTTATCAGCATGCTCACCCACATACATAGGCGTGTGTACATACACATTCTTGGTCTGGAGTTATTATCAAGAGATATTTGGTGCCAAGAGCTTTTCACTGACATTGTTGTTGTATTCATACTGTATACCCATTTCTGTTTGTGGATTTGTAGTGTTTGTTTTATATTATTTGATTTGCTTTGTTTATGTTGCTCCGTTTTATTGTTTGTTCTTCGTCTTCTTTTTTCTTCTGTCTTGTTTTTTTTCATTTTTGTGTGTATAACTTCAAGAAATTATACCCATATCAATCTCTAAAAAAAAAAATTTCACACACATATCTATTTATATATAAGTGGATTATTACAGCAAAAGCTGTAATGCTTAATAAAAAAAAGCTTTTGGGCTTATACTTGTTACTCAGATACCAAGCATACCCCAATGAGTACCATACTGCCGGACAGGACATGTTAAAAAAACATTACCTTGATTTATCTGGGAAGCCGTAACCAGGTGAAGGAATTCTGTTGTTTAAGCGCATTACCCAGGGGTCTTAGTTTGATTAATAGTAGGCCAGCTCGGTTCAACTTCAACTGGACTAAGGTGCATAAATGCATTTCAAAAGTCTGGTTTGGTTGGCTTTTTACTCTCACCGCATGTAAATGCACTAACTGTTGTGGTTTCCAGATAAAGTTTGGTTCCTTTTATCTTGTTTTTTGGTTATTAGCATTCATACCTGTTGAGTCCTGTCTAAATCGGTTCCTTGAAACACGTGTAGCCTGTCGTGCTGCCACTAATTTGATAAAGTCATTTTGGAACTTTTTTCCACTCCTTTTCGTGGAGCAAATCTGCTACTGCAAGGCAACAAGATCCACAATCCTGTGGAGCGAAGTTCAGGGCAATCCTGGAAGAAAAACTGTTAGACACTGTATAGGACTGAAAGGTTCACCTTTGAGCAGGAAAATAACCTCGAAATATATACCCTGAGAATTGGCTGGCAAGACCAGGGGCGTCCAACGCTAGCACTCAAGGGATGGTGTCCTGCATGTTTTAGACGTCTGCTTGTTCCAACACGTGCTGTCTAAATAAACCATCATCTATAAGTAAAACAACCTACAAATATGCCATAAAATCTCAAAGAAGATTGTAATTTAACATAATTTGAAAGAGTTGGTGGGGTGTGAATAGTTCCAGTCAACACTGTACTGTATAACACACACTGAAACCATGTTTTACAAAGGCAAATAAACGGAGAAGCTGCTCTGTGATGTTTTTTATCACACACTGAATCCTGACAGGAAGCCACATAAAGCAGCAATATCAAAAAATGTGTAAAGTTAAATGCAATATTTGATTTAATCATGTTGAAGCGTTGTGTCTCTAAGTCTTGCAGGATTTCCTATTACTTTGTGACTTCTGTAAGCTTTGCCGTCATGCATATGCAAATGTACTTGAAGGCCTTAATGCTAAGCCATCTGAAAGATGCTTTCTATTTTTATTCCAGTAGCTCCTAATTCTCTTCTTCTGTCTCCATAACTTTTCCTTTGTCCTTCTTGTATTCTTCCTCCTCCCTCCTAATGTGTCTCTCCTCTCAGGAAGAGGTAGCCAAGCAGAACTGCGGTTACTCCTGCTCTCCTCTCAACGTGGTGGACCTCATAGTAGACATCATGTTCATTATTGACATCCTCATCAACTTCAGGTCTGAATCATTCCTGAGAGTTTAATTATTGGATGTTTAATGTGATCACTGCATTGAAAAAAAAAAGGGATTTGTAGTTTCAAAGCTTGTGTCAAATAATTTACGTCAACTAGTACTACACCAGGCTTCCTCGATCATCACCACAACTCTTAATAACAGACATTTGGTGTAGAAAGGGAGCAGGCATTAGTTCTACGCTCACTGTCTCCCAGAATGCATCTGGCCACACTATGATCCCAGTGTTTATAAACAGGTGTAAAACCACAGCCCAAATCTCAAACTGATCACCTGTCAGAATGATCAGTTACCCGCCATAAAAGCACCTAAATTAGCTTCATTAAACATCTGGGGTCTCATTTATAAAACTTTGTGTAGAATCCTTACTAAAACCATACTTGAGATCAGAAATATAAATGTACCTATGCAAAAAATGTTTGCATGGAATTTCTGCTTTATAAATCAGACTCTCACTAGAAGTGCGCTTATGTGAGTTTTGATCATATCCCGTATTCCTTCTGCCATAAGCGGTCAATGCAAAGTGCCAAGTGAATATTCTGCATACACTTAAGATGGCTGATATGGGGCTTGTCTCATTTAACCATAGCAACAAACAGGTTAAGGAAGTGCAATTACACTGTGACTGAAATCAAGGTATTTATGGGTGACGTAGAGGCAGGAAATGTGTTTTTCAATAAATCAATTGAGTTTTACTCAACTAAAAGACGACCAAATTGCTTCAAAAGAAAAGAAAACACTATAGTTAGCAATAAGAAAATGAGTAAGAGTAAAGAGATGCAAAAAAATAAAAGTAGCAGCACAAGCGATACAACAAATAAGAACAATCAATATAATGTTTTGATTATATGATTAATTCTTGTAGCAAAAATAAGCAAATAAGCAACAAAAAAAAAGCAAACAGAACAAATAAAACAAAATTCCAACAGAAGGTAATAAGTTCCAGCGCTCCTAGGTATATAAAACATGACAGAAAAGGTGTTTCACGTCTACTTTTAAAAAGTATTATCTGTGCAAAATATTATTTGAGAGTGAAAAATAAATAACACAGCGTTGATGCAGCAATGTGTTCAGTTTTGCACATACATCTAATAGAATCGCTTTAAAGATTCTTAATGGGCTATTTATTATATAATCTGGGGACATACATGTAAAGATACTGTGATTTAATTCTTTAATGCAATGTGACATTTTATGGCTGTCTGAAAGATTATTTTATGGCTTGTTGGATTATTTGTATGTTTTGCTAGGGACTACAGATGAAATTTAGCTTGTAGCTAATTCTGGCATGGCCGAGTGCTATGCACTGTCCTTTTTAATAAATAAAAATAAAAAATAAGTAAAAATATATATATTTTTAACTAGATTCACATTTTTCTAAAGATTTTCTCGTCATAGTGGCCTTTATTTAACAGCGGATAGTGTAGAAGGGTAAGGGAAGTGAGGGAAGGCATGCGCAAAGGTCCATGAGGACAGAACTTGAACCCAGACAAACCTGCCATGGACTGAAGTCTCTGTACGTGAGATTTTCACACTAAGCACTATGCCACGCAATGCTACAGATTCTCATTTTAATTCTCAGTTTAGAGACAGAGTTATGGGCTGACTTTTGTGTATTCCTCAGTGTGTGCGAAGCTCTACAAGTCTGAAATTGTGGCTTATATTCAAAATTTTACCATCTCCCTGGCTGCAACTTTAACATACAATTTTCAAACCCCATTTTGTCTATAAGCAAGCTTTACAGATCAGACCCCAGGTCTTTGTCAGGGAAGTAAATTACTCCATCATGAAGCGTTATCCACAAGCACTGTTTCTATCTAAAACCTGGTTAAACGGAAATAATGAGACACAAACATTGAAAGAGTCAATGCCTCAAAATTCATATCCTCAGAGTTTTTCCTAACTCAATAAACTTTAATTAGGTATTCCTGTGTACATTAGACTCATTTGACTAATCTGGAACAAACTTCCACAGCAAAGTTGCTAAAACACTGAGTTATTTTAAACCAATGCTAAAATCCCAATTTGTTTGGAGGTGCATTTGATGAATTGATTAATAATAACTGTCATAACTATAGTGTGTTATAATCTTCTTTATGTGTTCTATGTTGGGCTTATCAGGTTTGAATGTTGTTTTATAGTTGCTCTCTTCCCTAAAAATCATGTGAAGCTCCTTAAATTGCCTTGTTGCTGAAAGTGTGCCGATGAAAATAAACTTGCCTTGCCTTCCCCAGTAGTTTTGATCTGTACTTTTCCTTTTAGGACAACATATGTGAACTCTAACGATGAAGTGGTGAGCCACCCGGTGCGTATCGCAGTGCACTATTTCAAAGGCTGGTTCCTCATCGACATGGTTGCTGCTATCCCCTTTGACCTGCTCATCTACCGCAACGGAGAGGAGGTAAAGACGTGATGCAGGGAGAGAGACGATGAGCTGTCTGCACAACAGACAACATTAATAGGTTATAGCTCCGGGTGTCACGATTCTCCAAATCCTCGCTTCGATTTGATTTTCGATTTTAGGGTCACGATTCGATTTAACTCTCAATTTTTATTTTTTTACTTTTTACAGTACAGAGCCTTATGTCATTTTTTAGACTAGTCTACGATCATTTGTTTTACTCATTAAATATTGTACAGTAAATCCTATTTTAAAAGACAAAATTGATGCAATTTTTTCTTATTCTTGTGTAATGTATCACATTAGGCATTAATGGTCAAATTGAAATAATTTATTTGCAACAAAAGTCTAACAGTATTGTTTAAAAATCAGAATTTAGTAATGGAGGGTGGCTGCCATCTAGTGACTATTTATAGTTACTACAGAACGACTGCAGACACATAGCTCATTGGACCAAGCAAAATGCAGCTAACAGTGGTCCTCTTGTTTGCAATGTGAATGTGGATTTAACTGCTGGGAACTCAATATTCCATCACTGTTGATATGAGAGTAGACGGAGCGGCTTTAGCTTCGGTCACGCTGCGTCTTCTGTCCTAGCCGTGGTCGTGCTGTAGCTTAGCTAATAGCTATTTACTAGCATCAGCTAATGTGCGCCGTAGATGTGTGCTCTGATCAGGGGGGATGTGATAGAGAAAGTTAAAATGTTACCAGGTGTTGCTGTGAGTTTAATGAGAACTAGTGAGAATTACTTCTTAGGACAAATGGAATGTGTGGTTCCTTGTGTTGAGACGGTTATCTGATAACTGTCGCTACGGCGTCCCGTGTGGGACGCACTATATATAAAGATAGCAGGAGGTGATCGTGATCCTCTTTTGGATTTCGATGTGCAAGGTCGTAACGAAATTTTGACTGATTTCGATACAAAATCGAAATCGTGACACCCCTAGGTATAGCTTCATAAAATTTAAGGAAACTGCAATAAAAAGCAAGGACCAGTTAGCAGCTTCAGGGCTTACCAAGGTTTAAAAAAGTTGTATAAAATGGCAGAGAGGCAGACTGAGTCCTGGAGCTTTTCCCAACCATGTGTCGGTTACATAAGTGCCCCTCCCACACCTGTTGCTATGCACTGCTCGTCAGCTGGTAAAAAGAAAGTTGTGAGAAACCCAAACAGTTGTGGTATGAAAATGAAATAACTAAACAATGCCTAAGTGACACACTGAAATGTAGACTTAGATTGGTGTCTAGAAAGGTAAAGTTTTTCAACACCTCTTAAATGCTCATCAGACGTTTAAATGCAGGACTGCTTTTCCAAAAATAATAAGCATAAGCAGAACTCAAGTTCAGTGTTGGTGAGAAAATTATAAATAATCACCAGGAGGAATTTGGATTTCCATCATCAGATTATGATTAGTCCCATTTTTGTAGTTTGCAACAAAGTCAAATGAATAAAAAGTTACTAACAAGAAATGTTATCTTTCTTGCTCAACTCAAACATTTTACAGGACATAACTATATAGCTATGGGTATATGAAAGAAGATTTCAGACTCCAGGAATTGTTGCTTTAGCTCTGTTACATCAGACAGATCCCGCAAAAATAGCAGTAAATGAACAGCAACTTGTGGAAATTCATGGTCGCGTCCGCCTGTGCTTGCAACCACCTACGGAAAGGCTGTTGCAGTGGCAGCTTTAAGAAAAGCTAACTTTTAAAAAAACGGTTGAGACAGTTCTTCTGAGTTGTATACGTTGCTTTAGCAAGGACAGACATACCAAGCATGTCGTCCTGATCTGTGTCAGAATCATTCAGACTTACAACTACGTTTTATACAACTTAGTCCCTCCCACTAACGTTCCATTAACTTAAACCCTCAAGTCTGAAAGCTGAGCATTTATTGGCCCTGTCACTGGCGGCGGAAAACCGATCCAAAAAGGAACTTGGTCAGCTCATAAACTAGTGTTTCCTGACATCCTCTTAAGGCTAAGTTGCCCCACTTTCTCCTTGTGGATGTTAGATGACCTGTATGTTGCTGACCTGTAAGTGTCCATTTATTTGAAAAAAAAGTTAACAAAATCATTCATTTACAATTTTTCTTTATTGACTTAGGAGCGATTGTGTCCTTTCTCAACAGAAAATGATTCACATTTATTCCTACGGAGGGTGCTGTAGGCTATTAAATTGGATCAGGGATATATTCCAAAATTGCAGCAAAACGTTCAAATGGACGAATATGATGGTATTAAATCAGAACACAGCTCTTCCATACTTTTTAGTCCAGCATCTGTTTATCACATTAGTTTGCCAGCGGGAGAGCGGGGATTTCTCTGCTGTTTCTCTGTTATTTCTGCACTTTCTCTCCCTCTGCTCCACTCTTGTCTCTTTCACAGTTGCCCTGACCAGGTTTGGCTAGCATTAAATAACATAACCAGAAAGATAAAAGAAAATATTTAACTGCTTACCAGGCACTTCAATATCCTCCGATTGCTGCCGCCGGCATCTGGTCCTGTCTCCGCTGCCTACAGCTCGTGATTGCGTATCTGATATATATCCGGGTGCCGGTCTGACTTTTATCATATTCTGCTTTTGAGTCATGCTGCTGATAAAACCTGCTTCTTCTTAGTGTCACTTTCAATGTGCTTATGGTGCGTTCAGACCGCAAGCTTTGTCAGCGTCAAGGAACGCTCATAAAGCGACTAGTTCGACGCATAAACACAGAAGGTACATTTTTAAGCTGAAGCTTGCAAAGTTCGTAGGCGAGCCATCTCTGCTGGATGTTTTAAACACTCGCAGATCGTGGTTGGCTATGCAGCGTCGACGTCGGGCAACGTCACACGTGGTGGTTGGTTGCCGTGCTGCGTCAAGAGCGTTAGGACCGTCAAAAGTTTAACTAGCTGAACGTCTGCGTTGCTAGCGTTACGAGCTTTGAAGCTTGAAACGCCGCAGAGACTGCAACGCTCCTCCAACGGCCTCAACCGTAGACTTAACATGTAATCTTGCTCACGCTGACAAAGCCTGCAGTCTGAATGCAGCATTAGAGTTTCCCGGTTACGTGAATGAACTGCAAGTAGTAACAATCTTCTTCCTGTTTGAAGCTGAGCTGCCGTGAACACGCAAGCAGCGTCGACTCACGTCACCCCGAAGCACAGCGCGAGAATATTCGAGCACGAACTGAAAAATGGAATAATACCTGCTTGGGCTCATTCTTTTTGCTTTAAAATGCTTCATCACACAATAGCATTAAAAAAGCTGCACATGCGTGTTTATTCTGTGACAAATCCTGCCTCATGCTCCTTTAAGAAAAAACAAGAGTAATGCTAGCACAAACAGGGATGATTCTAATACATCTACAGTCTTAGAGAGGCAAGTGCAACGTTCGAGTGACATTCTGGTCCGCATCAGTCGTTGGCAGTAATGCACAAATTTATTGTTTGCCAACCGCCAACAAACATCACAAAAAAAGAAGAAGACTGCTGGATAATTTTCAGCTATTAGGAGCATGATAACAGTACTTACATGAGAACCTTGTAGGAAATGCACACAACTAAGGGAAGTACTAAGATTTTCAGTGGCATATGTTGGATTGTAAAATTTGTTGTGGAGCAATTTTACTGGATCACATTAATTGGACTTTTGTGGATGCAAAAACATTTAGTTTTAGTTTGGGATGGCTCCGTTCTGCCAATGATATTCAGCTTTGAAGTTGCTTATTATTTACTTTCGGACTGGTTTGACGAAAGGTTTTACCTTATAATTGTATCCTTGACTGTAATACATGATTGGAATGACAAGAAATCTTAGCTTTTAAAGTTAACAGGCCGTAAAAAGCTCCAAGGGATTAAATAAAGACTGTTTACTGAGCTGCTACAAAAAAAGCCACTTTCCCGACAGCTAGTAGTGCACCATTACCTCTCCACTGTATGGTCAGTATCTCACATTTTGGATTCCGTAACAAAACCAACAACAAGTCCAGATCTCAATTCAGGTACTTACTAAAAGTTTGTCCTCATCAAGCCTCTTTCTAAAAGCAAGTATTACCGCCTTACACTGGTTGGGCCTGTTTAGAAATCACCAATTTAAACTGTGCTGTGGGCAAAAGTTCTGCATTATTGAAGTTGGGCCCACTTTAAATGAAAGCTGTGGTTCTTACCCAGAGGACATGTGGGCATCCCCTTTCACTTTATTTTAGCCCACCACAGCTCAAACTTGCTTTTAAGCATCAGTTATTACCAAAGCAACCGGCTACAACATGGAGCTTTCATCTTTTACGTGCGAGGTAATCTTTCTTTAGACTTATTCTTTTTTTTCCCTTATTTTAGCTTCTTAAATAAGGAATAAATAAGGCTTGTTCAGGATTTCATCTCCCCTTTTTGTCTCAATGACTTCATGTTAAAATCTGCTGGTAATGCTGACAGCATAATTAAAGAGACAGTTGTTCCTCTTAGTGGATCTCTAAGCCATTGAGGAGATGGGGCTATGCTTAGTAGATGTTGCATTTAGGGAAACAAGTGTGAAATTATGCAAATTATGCCATTTGCAGGGAAAAGATCATTTTGCTGCACAGAAATTGAACTAAAGAAATGGAAGACAAACAGTGCAAGCATCCCCTTCATTGATGCTGTTCAGCAGAGCCTGCCAGCCCAAGGAAGTTAAGATTGTCCTGACCTGAAAGCTCTTACTTACTTTAAAGGCACAGACGCAGTCTCTCACACACACAGAGACAGAGCAGAAGTGGAAACTCTGCCAGCGCAGCTTCTTATTTATCTGTTGTATGGCCACCACGAGGGCTTGCTGAGTACAAAGCAGAGAGGTGAGGGAGTTGACACCCCAAAGTAATGAATGGCAATCAAGATTTAGCCCCTCCTCTGCAAAAAATCACTGTGGTACAAGGCGTCAGCTACACCATCTCTCTATCTATGGAGAGAAAAGATCTCACAAGATCTCTGTGTGTAATACCTGATTTGTAACTTGTGTCAGACTGTTTGTGTGTAACTTGGGGTACTTGCAAGTGTTCGGGAATATGTACAAACAAATATCAACAAATCCCAAGTGCAAAATCCATTTGTACGTGCAAATCATTAAGTACGTATACACAGATCACCTGATACACACAGACAAAACCACATTTACGCAGAGATAACAATTCACGTCTGGAGATTTGCGCGTACATGATGCGTTTAAATGTTGGTAGAATGCTGGGTCATCCAAGCAGTCTTTTCACTTTCCCTCTAAACTATATGCCACTCTGTTACCGCATTAAAAAGGAAGCAGGAAAAAACGTCCACGTCATGCAAATACACCCAGGACTAAAAACAAGCATAAATGAGTGAATAACAACATCAAACTTACCGTCTTATTAACGCACACACTGTCAGTGTTTCGGCTGCTGCCTCTGAGCCGAGGTTTGCCGACATCCACAAGCTGTGGTGCATTCATGGCTGCATGGGAAATCCTATAAACTACCCATTTGCACAATTTTAAAAAGCTTTTATGTTTTAGAATTAAGGTCCTGGTCATTTTTTTTCTCTTCAGCAGCAGGTTAAAAGGGTAGGCTAAGAATACTCAGATGACCCAGCATTCTACCAGTATTTAAACACATCATGTACGCAGGAATCTCCAGACGTGAAATGAGTCTCAAAACCCTTCTTTCAGTTGTAACTCTGATCTGTGTGTAAATGTACTTTTCTTTTTCTGTATCAGGTGCTTGGTGCATACGTACTTAATGATTTGCATGCGTAGGAGCCGTTTTGAATTCGTAGTTAGTTTAAAGTTAGTGTAATTTGAAATTGAGCCTGTGTAAATGAGTTTTGTACTCGTATTTGTTTTATGTTTGCGTGTACATTTTAATAAAAACACTTGCAAGTACCCCAAGTTACACACAAAATGTATTTTATGGTTTAAAAATCAGGTTTTACATGTAGAAGTACCTAAATCTACACACAAAAAGGCTGATACAAGTTATAAATCAGGTATTACACACACACAGATCTTGTGAGTCTATTTTCTGTCCATACCTATATGTGTGTTAGTGATAGGACGACAGCAGGTGGGAGTCCCATGAGGAATCATTGAAGTGAAGTTTCTGTCTTGTTACTTTACTCCTGTGTCATTGTTCTTGTGTCCAACCTCAGACCACCACCCTGATAGGGCTGCTGAAAACCGCTCGTCTCCTGCGATTGGTTCGTGTGGCCAGAAAGTTGGACCGCTATTCCGAGTACGGCGCAGCTGTTCTCTTCCTTCTCATGTGCACCTTCGCCCTCATCGCTCACTGGCTGGCCTGCATCTGGTATGAATCTAGACTTTCTGGTGGTTCAGAGACGAGTCTCTGATAATGTCAAAATATTCCAGGTAAACCGTTAATACAAAATTGTTTTAGTTCTATCTTTTAGCCATCTTTGTTCAATCTGACTTTTTGATCAAGGAAATGGGGATGGAGTGCTCGAGTCCAGGACTTGGGCCAGGGGACAAATTCCGCCGGCCAAATTACAGCTTTGCTATAATACTCCACTTGATATATATTTATATATATGAAAAATCTTTATTAGTGATTACTGTGGGTCTAATTTCTTGAAGTTATGCACATGACATTGAGATAAGAAAGAAAGAAAGAAAGAAAGAAAGAAAGAAAGAAAGAAAGAAAGAAAGAAAGAAAGAAAGAAAGAAAAATAGGACCGTTAGAAGTGTGAACTAATGATACAAGATAGGGAGGTAAACAAAAAACACAAGGAAACATCCCAGTCCTCCACCTCTGTTGGACGGAAGAGAAGTGGGTAAAACAAAAAAAACAAAAACAACCAATAGAACAGAACTACTTTAACAAAAGAAGATCTAGTAATGTGAAGTAAGAACTACACGTTCACTATGCCCAAAAATGGATTAATGAACACAACACTAATGTTTCTGGTAAGCTCATGGTACCAACTGTCTATTGACGATAACCTCAGCTCAAGATTATGTCAGTACACACCAAAGTCCCCACACCTACAGTAAGTGTGTATGAGAGCATGCAGGTGTGAATAAGGTTTCCCCATGCAAGTGATTGACAGCTGGTGTAAGGAGCCGTCAATCCATCCTAAAGGAATCGACACAGACATGAAGGAGGTTGGATACGTATACGTCCAGAACCCCCCAGAGCGCAGGGGCCAGAAGCAGACCAGCTCCGGGCCAACCACCCACTAATAGAGGAACGGACGGAAGCACCAGGAGAACCCCCAGCAGCTGCAATGCTGGGGCCTAGGAGGACGCAGGGACGAGCCTACGGGCTCTGCCGGAAACCGACTACGCCAGGGAAGGACCTGACCAGGACACGGAGGCCACAGGGATTGGGGCACCCCGCCCCCCATCAGGACCCCGAGGGACCAGCAGCCGGCTGACGGACGACAGACGCCAACACCACCCCGGGCCAATCTCCACCGCCCTACATGTCCCTACATGTGTGTGTCTTATGTAAATGTTGCGAGTGAAAGTATCTAAGTTGTACAATTATAATTGGGACCCAGGCTGCCACCGGGCAGCGAAGACGGAAACTCCTCCCCGCACCCCAGTGAAATGCCCACTCCCCAAGGCCCTCTGTGAATGGTATAATGAAGGAGCAGGTGGACAGAGGCGTCTGGGGATGGGGAGGAAACGTCTGGGGTGACACGATGCCATCCCCAGGGAGCCAGCTCCCCTGTTGACTCCAATAGGCACCCCTGTTCAGCACAATCCACCAGGGGTGGGAGGCCCCAGCAAGTCAAAGTCGGGGCCCTCCCCGCCATCCCCCCGCCCCATTCTCAGGTGGAGACCTAAACCATCCCAGCATTCAGACTTCTATCAAAACAGAGGACACTAGACACCCAGGTTGAGTTTAGCCCACCGTCACTCCGCACATCCCCCCCATCTAAGTGCACCTCATTAGGGAGAGCACCTCCGCTGGATGGTAAACACCTCCAACAATAGAGGCCCCAAGCACCGACAGCAAACCAAGGGCCCCCGTGCTGAAGTAGGAACCCTGTGCACCACCGAATCGGATCCCCCCTGCCACACCACACTGTACCCGTGAGCAGACTGAGGCCCCAGGCGGCTGACCCACCAGGCCGACATCCACCACCCTTGCTATTGCCGTCTGATAGCGGGGAAGCAACCAAACCCAGCGCAGCCACCCACCAGCCCACACCCCACCACCCAGCAAGCCAACCGCAGAGGCCGACCGACACCGGCCAATTGGCCAGACCCCAGTACCCCGCAGAGTACTTGGACCAGGACCCAGGAGATACGTCCAGTGCCAATATGGCTGACCGAGCCCAGAGACGCCGCCCACCTACTGCGGCTACCCACTGACACACTGATGCATAGGTACGGCAAAGGGCCATCAGGGAGCCAGCGACAAGCACCAGCCCAGGGAGATGGAAAAGGCAGCAGCGCCCACCGGCCGACCACAGACCCCCCAGCCGGCACCGTCGGCAGAGGCCCCCCCACCGGCCAAGCCCCGGTCAGGACCCCAGCTAGGGGGGCGCAGTGGCCCAGAGCCCGAGCACCAGGCCCAGACCCGCCCCAGAGAAGCACAGCACCAGACTAGTAACCCATGTCCGCCAGCGCAAGGTTCTGCATGCAGCCACTAGAAGTCGTCACCCAAAGTCCCACCTCAGGTGAGGGTCATGCCACCTAGCGCCCCACCAGCAAGCGGACCCACTCCCAAGGACCCCCGTAGACGCCCCCGACCCTAAACTCCACATCAACGGTCGTGTTCCCCGCCCCCACTAGGTGACGGAGCTGATTAAGGGTGGTAGCAACAGTGCTACCCACATGCCACCTCGCAGCCCCAATTCACCTCTTCCCAAACCTACGGGTGCCAAGAAGTACAGCTTTTTCCTAAATTAAATACACCATTTATGGCTGCCAGTATTCTAGTCTTAAAACATAGTCGCTGCTCTCTTATTGTTGACTTAGTCTCAGGTGATAGTGACTTGACTTGGACTAATCCTATGTGACTTGGACTTTTTCTTAAATTTGCACACTAAGGACACAAGGGTTACTTAGACTCAAGAAATGGTAACTTGACTACAATATGCGATGAAATATAATACATTCATGTTTTCTGTGTTTTTTATTTTATTTCTATTTTTTCAGGTATGCAATTGGTAGCGTAGAGAGGAATGGTTCGATAGGATGGCTCCACACCCTGGGGGACCAGTTAGGAAAACACTTCAATGATTCTATACCAGGTAAAAATCAACAGAGCAAAAAAGCTGGCTGGCAGTTACAGATCTTGTTATGGAAATCAGTCTTTCTATAAACGATAGTTTGCATGAAGCAGAAACATTTTTTAGGAATCAAATATTAAAAATCAACTAAATAATGCAGATTAAGCATATTAAGGAGGGGAAAAAAGACACGTTTTTGTCAAGGATGCAGTTACAGTGTCTTGACTTGCAGTCCTGTATGTGTGCTGATGTATAGCATTTGTTTTCTATATTGGTATGTGCCCAATCTAACTCACTCTTGCCGTTTTGCATTCATTTGTGTGGTGATGACCTGGGATGGTGTCAAATTCCTGGCCCGAATTATGGTCCCAGTCCGCCCCTGCACAACACGGTCTGCTTATGGAAGTAAAAATTAAGGCTACAGATTTTGGTATTTGTGCAGCAGTTTGACGTTTCAATTACATCAGATATTTATTCGATTTAGTACAACGTATGAAAGTGACTTGGGTTGGATTTGAAAAAGATATGTGCCATTTAGACTTGACATCATAAAATGAGATGCTGTATGGGTCGCATGTGGGGAAAAAAGTGTTATTTGATGCGCTTTTGCCACAGGTACAAATACACAAGCTTGGTTCTTGTGGTTATGACTATATTTAAAGTTATGAAATATTAAAATCGGGAGGCAAGTCTCAGCCGATGTGGTGTGAATAGAAACACGTAAATATTTGCGCTCATACTCATTTCATCATTGCGTGCATAAATATTGGAATTTCATGTCTAATCTGTTCTTGTTAACCCAACCCCCACCCCACATCAGGTTCAGGGCCTTCAATCAAAGACAAGTATGTCACAGCTCTGTACTTCACCTTCAGCAGTCTGACCAGTGTGGGTTTTGGAAATGTGTCGCCTAACACCAACTCCGAGAAGATCTTCTCCATCTGTGTTATGCTCATTGGATGTAAGTATGGATGGATAACAGCTGATAACGCTTAGTGTGGTGTGTTTGCCGATCAGAAAATGATCACAGTTGTGAATTTCTAACTGGCGTGTAAACTTTGTTGGTTTTTTTACTTTCTTGGAAAATAGTAAGCTTTTAAAAGTTTGTTTTTCCATCATCAGAATAAATGAAATGAAAGAATCCTAACAAATTCACTAATAACTTTGAAGCCATAAAGAGCTGCATGCATATTCCTCTGTACTTTTATGCTCAGAGTAGTCATTTTTGAAACTCATGCAAAGGCAAATCTTTTAATCAGCATTAAAAATGTTCATTAATTCATAACCACAGAAAGAGTTATCTTTTTCATTGTCTGCATCTATCATTCATTGAAGATATGATTAAAACTTCTAAATTAATCTCAGGAGACACTGTAATATCCTGTCCTGACGTTATCGTTAACTTTCTGAATATTGATTAGGTCTCCTGTCATTTCATGTGATTTCATCTCGATTATTACTCTAATACTGGATAGGCATCCCATAGAATGACATCAGCTCCAAAAGAAATGATGATGTCCACTCTCCATGAAAATAACTCGTGTAAATTTCCATCCATGTTAAACCAAGATAAAAGTCTGATGTAGCTGCTTCTCTTCCATAAAAAAAATTGACAACAGACTTTTAACTTTCCCATTCAAAAAAATCCAATCTTTTAATATGTCCCGTTTAAAGTTAAACAGTCATAAATTAACACCAATGATTTGGGTCACAAAAAGAAAACAGTGGAGATTCGTTTGACAAACTCTTATTTGCATCCACGTTATTTATCCATTCATAAACATCACAGCTTAAAACAAAATATTTAGTCAAGAAGCTAAATATTTAGTGATTTAAATATTTTGGTTGCTAACTAAATATTTAGTGATTTAATTAAATATAGTATCCAGCAAACTAAATATTGAGCTTTTTAGATAAATATTTTGTTAGGAATTTAAATATTCAGTTTGCAAAATAAATATGTATCTCTTTAATAAAATATTTAGTTAGCAAACTATATATTTAGTTTAGAAGCAATAAATTTAGTTAAGAAGCTAAATATTTAGTCAGGAAGTTAAATATTTTGGCTAACTAAATATTTGCTCCCTCAATTTAATATTTAGTTAGCAAACTAAATATTGAGCTTCTTAAATACTCATTTTGCTAGGAAGTTAAATAGTCAGTGTGATTAAAAACAATTTAGCTCCTTAATAACATTTTGTTAGCACAATAAATATTTTCTTCATCAAAATAAATATTTACTCAGGATTTAAAATATTTTGCCAACTAAATATTTAGCTTCTTAAATACATATTTTTTAGGAATTGAATATTTAGCTTACTAAATAATAATTTAATAATTAGTAGGCATACGAAACATTTATTTAAGAAGCTAAATATTTACTCTGGATGTTAAATATTTTGTCGGCAAACTAAATATTTACCTGGATAATTAAACATTCAGTTGTAACAAGGCAAAAAAAATATGACTTAGAAAATGAGCTCCCATTTTCTTTCTTTTTTGATAGGCTAAATAAATGAAAAAGATTATTGGTATTCATTTTTTGACCGTGTAACTTTACAAACAGCCCTCCATAATGTTTTGTAGCTCTAAAATATGAGATGGAGTGGGTTTTTTAATTTACCTTAACAAATGTGCTTTTAGATGGTTGCATGGAGACTTTGCAGGGTATTACGGAGACAGGCGATTTGAGCTGACAGGTTTGGAAGTCAGCAGGATCTAACATGACAGCAAGACACAGAGGTTAATCAAGGAGAACTCAAATAACTGTCTGTCTTCATAGGAGTTTGTTTGTAACAAAACATGTCTGCCTACCAAGCATTCCCTCCATGCCTACCGTCTTCCTTCACGTCTGTATTCTCCAGCCCTGATGTACGCCAGCATCTTTGGGAACGTGTCCGCCATCATCCAGCGGCTCTACTCAGGGACGGCCCGCTACCACACCCAGATGCTGAGAGTCCGGGAGTTCATCCGCTTCCACCAGATCCCCAACCCTCTCCGCCAGAGGCTGGAGGAGTACTTTCAGCACGCCTGGTCCTACACCAACGGCATCGACATGAACGCCGTGAGTACTTGAGCCCACGATATCCGTGTGATCAGGGCGGGGTTCCTGCTGTCCTGACTTTTCTTTCTGACTCAGAGCGGTTCAAGCAAATCCATCAAGCTCCCATCCACTTGCACTGACTTTCAGTACATGCTCACTATATGTGCTGTGTTTAGAAGTTTTTAATGTACGCCGTCGACATTTATTCTTACCTCAGATAGTTATGGTGAATATATTCATCTTGTGTAGCGCTATACAAGTACAGGTGAGTTATCGTTCAAAACAATTGTTGCAGTAAAATTTGTTGCAAAGAGATTGTTAGGTATGCCAATAACTGTATCCCCTGTGATTTTGTTTTAAAAAACTGCTATTTCTTACACAGTAAGTGAACAAATGTTATCAAATTAAAGGTTAGTTGGCTGTAAATAATTAAGCTACTGTAGGAAAAGAAATGTTGTCAGCACTGAAAGCATAGCAATCAAACTATGTTGCCCAGAATAACTAAATGCATGTGGGAACCACTTGTGCTTTGATAAAGCTGCAACTCAGACACCCACTGGTACAGTGACTCACACCTAACAATGGACTTGAACACGGCGTGGAGAGTTTTTCCATACAGCAGTTGACCTTTTGCTGAACGCTGTGCCACAGCATCCAGGAGGGGGCTGCCTAAAACCTGCAAAGAGTCGGAATTAGAGAGATTCTCTGAAGTCGGCAGAGCCCCGTTAAAATACCAAATGAATTTTGAAAGTTTTCCCACACATAATGGGACATTTAAGATTCAACCAGAGACAAGTACAACATATTTTAGTTAAAACCCATAAGTAAACATGCAAACAAACTTAAGAAAATGCATTTTTGAAGCCCATTCGGGTTAAATGTTAGCATTCAGTCTTGGTTGATAGAGTTTGGTCCTATTTTCTCACTCTGCCTTGCAAATGTTCTCCTGATTGATCAGACTGTAGGGACATCTCTTTTCCACAGAGCTGTTTTGGTAATGCCACAGGTTAGGTGTCAGATTTATTCTGAATTTTGGCTTAATTCATTCCAAAACTTTGCTTTTTTATCTCATATAGCCTTTTCATTGTTGAATTGGGGAAATAAAATCCTTCCTCAGCTTGTTAAGGGGGTGCATGTAAAGATTTCTGGTTAAAACTGTCTGGAATTTTGAAGTGTTTATATTCTCATCAACCTAGGTAAAAAAAATAAAATAAAAAAAAAAATACAGAAAAGTAACGGCAGAGCATGATGCTACCATCACCATGTTTCGTTTAGGACAGCTCGAGTCCAAAATGGTCAGTGTCCTGCAGGGATTGAAGATGTATTTTATAAATATTCCCAAAAAAATCTTTGCTTACTGGTCATTGTATAAGCAGTATTTTTGTAATAACAGGAAGCGTTTAGAAATTGTGTCTTTTGCAATGTTTACTCAACTTAATGTGGAACGGCATCAATTTATGTTGATAAATCACGCTCGTCCCACTCTTCTTGTACGTCTCTCCTCTGTTGCTATTGATTTCAGAGGAGAAATATTTAGAAGTCTTTCTAAAATGCCTTGTTAAAAACTCATTCTGTTTTGGCCTTTATTCTTCACTAGCTGAGGTATCTAAGTCCTAAGAGCTAACTTGTTGAAAGCTGTTCAACACATTTGCTGAGGCGAATGGGTGGACCGATGATGTTCAGGACACGTGTGTGGCCTTCCGAAAAAGAAAAAAAAATCTGTCTGGTTGTATTTCTTTCAACTAGCAACCAATTGTGCAACTTCTGCCACTTAAAGAGATGAGAGGTCTTTAATTGATATCATAGGCACACTGCAACTGGGAGAAACAAAATATAAAAAAAAGAGATGAAAGGAAATTTCATTATATGATTTTTGTTGAATTTGTTTGTGTGAAGTTCAGAAAATACGTTTTTAGCACCTTCAAATAAGGACGAATTCTGCCCCCAACAGACCTTTTACTTCTTTTTAAAGAGGCTCTTTTATCCTCCACTCATTACCTGTATTCATTGTACCTGTTTGAACTTGATTTCTATATAAAAGACACCTGTCCACACCGTCAGTCAGACTCCAACCTCCACTATGTCCAAGACCTGAGAGCTGTACAAGGACACCAGGGACAAGATTGTACACCTGCCCTAACTGGGATGAGCGAAGTCTACAACTGACAAGCAGCTTGATGAGAAGAGAAAAACAGTAACTGAAATTATAAAAAAATGGAATAAATACAAGATCACTGACAACCCCCCTCCACCTGCGCCACCATGCAAGATCTCACCTCATTGGACATACAGTATATGACCTTGGAAAAACGTGAGGAAGAAGCCCAGAACTACATGAAGGGAACTGAGCAATTACCCAAAGAGTGCTGGGAGTCCAGCAACAAAGTTTACAATTAGTAACACACACTACTTTGGATTCAAATCCTACAGTGCTCAAAAGGTCCTCTGCTTAAGTCACGTTAGGTCCATTTTAAGTTTGCCAGCGACCATCTGGATGATCCAGAGGATTGGAAGAATATCGTGGTCAGATGAGACCAAAATAACTCTTTGGTATAAATGCCACTCACTGTGTTGGGAGGAGGGGAGAATGATTAGCTACATCCCCAAACGCCATACCATCTGTGAAGCAACGCGGTAAAACATCTTGCTTTTCTACAAAGGGGACAGGGGGACTGATCTGTATTAAGGTAAGGACGTATAGGGCCATGTATTGTGAGATGTGGGGCAATGAATCTATCAGTGAGAGCATTAAAGGTGAAATGTGGATGAATCTTCCAGCATGACAATGATCCCAAACACACTGCTTACGCAATGAAGGAGTGGCTACGTAAAAAGCATTTCAAGGTTCTGGAGCTGAAAGACAAAATAGCACAGCTCAAGAGGAGATCTGCATGGAAGAATGGGTCAAAAAAAATCCCAGCTAGAGAGTCTGCTAACCTGGTCAAGACCTACAGGAAACGTTTGAAAACTATAGTTCCCATCAAAGGTTACATTACAAAGTACTGAGGTAAGCTTCTCTTATAGACCAGATATTTTTAGATACCAAACTATTTTAAATTATTTTAAAATCTTTTTATTTTTCGGGATTTTTCTGTTACATTCTGTCTCTCTATTGAAGTATACCTATGATAAAAGAATTACAGACCTCCCTCAGCTTTTAAAAGTGGGAAAACATGTACAATTAGTGGCTCCATACCCTTTATCCCCACTCAAACGGATGCAAATGTGGAGAAATCTAAAAAATCCTACTGGGAATGCTGAACTTCATCAGCTTAATAAGAATAATAGTTTTGATGTTGATGGTAGATGTAAACTTTAGGAATCAGAATGCTGAAAGCAACTCAGGAGATCTTTTGGTAAAATGGCCATTGGAAGTGTTTTACGCGGCCTCCAACCATCAGGGATGCTACACAGATTTTTATTGACAAATTCAAATCAGCAATGTATTCCACTTGAGTAACTTCTTGTTTTTGCCTACAAAATGTTAATTTTAGACTAAAGAGTCAAAATCAGACACTGCAAAACTGTCTGTCTAACCAAGTCCAACAATCTTGTTTCTACACAAAAGGCATTTTTGATCTTGTGTCGAGACCTATATACTAAGCAAGAGCAGAAGGTCTTAGATTAGTCGTCTTATTTAGAGAATCTGTGTCTTATTTTCAGAATTCCTGAGTGCAATTGTCATACTGCACTGAAAGATACCAGATTAGTCAAAACTTCTTAAATTAAGTTAAATAGTCTGCCAGTACAGTATGATTATTCACTTAGTAAAAATTCTCAAAATAAGACACAGATTCTCTAAATAAGATTCATAATCTAAGACCTTCTTCTCTTGCTTAATATTTAAGTATCAAAACAAGATAAAAAAAATAGTTTTTTGCTAGAAATAAGATTGTTAGATTTGGTTAGATGGACATTTTTTGCTGTGGACTTGGTTTGGCCCATTCAATAAACTTGGCTAACTATAGCAAAAAAGAGGGATTCATTTCCTGTTTTGTTGCTGGAGATAGCCTAAAAGTATATTTCTAGAATAAAATAGTGAAATATGTGTATGTGGTTACAATAATGCAAAATATTAAAACTCTTTGGGCCTGATTTATCAACGGTTTGCGCTTGTTACAACCCACGCAAACCGAACAGCTTTGCAGAAACAGGCTGAGGCTGATCTATCAACACGCAGAGCGCATTGCGCCTGTTAAACCCACAGCAAGACACATGCAATCCATTTAGCGCTTGCACTAGATGAATATGCAATCTGGGCATTTCTGTAAGAAGATGCAAAATATTGGGAGAAGAACAGGCAAAAACCGGCGCAGAGTGATTTACTAAGCATAAACATTTTTGCGCCGGCTATTTTAGCGTCTATCTTTAGCACTTCTGAAAAGCATTTCTTAATTTTGAGCTACCACATTCAACATGAGTTTATTATTGACGAACAGAAAATGTACTTTACACAATATAAACTAAGAGTAATTAACAATCTAATGGCCATAAACCTGATTCGCATCATAACTCACTGCTCGTTCATCACATCTCCACCTGATGAAGACACGCTGAGCGCACATGATCCTCATGGATCCTTATTAGTTTCTCACATAGTGGTTAACTTTCCTGCAGTCCATTTAATAAAATGTAGTAATCATATAAAATTACCACTGTGATAATTGGCATTATATATGACATTTTAATAACTAAATTCAGACATGCTGCAGTTTTAATTAGACCAACCCGGCAATACGATGTGTGCATGCAGCAGAGAGCTGCGCATGTACACCGCATGAATTACATTAATTACTGACAAACTAAAAACAGAATTCAAAGCATTTTAGCCCAATTTTTGTGCCAAGACGCGTAATGGATCAATGCGCATTATTCCCCCTCGAGTTACCCGCGGTGCAGCTAACTCCTCATTTGAATACTGCTGCTTGCTCCTGTTGAGAATTGCTCACACAATCTTAGTAAATCACCTGCGAATTAAGGACAACCCACTCATGCAAATTTTTAGCGCCGCAAGCAATTTTGCGAATCTTGATAAATCAGCCCCTTTTATGTTTTCTCTTTTTCTACAAAAATCTCTTCACTGTTTGTGCTCAGTTAATGTATTCCCATGTGTAGTTTGTTTAGAAATATATATGAAGGAAAATCCCTGTAAGATATTTTTGCTGTTAAAAAAACTTGATTTGTTTTATTTCATTAATTCAGTTTAAGGTTTATCATTCTATCCTAATTATATTTTTTTTCCCTAGAATTGTGCCTCTCAGGGTGGCAGCAGTAGCTCTCTATTATTCTGCGTATCATTTTTTTTTTTTTTTTAACTTTACCTATCTTCTCCATTGGACCAAGCTATTTTTGAATTAAAATTAACATATTTAATTAAAAATAGCTGTTGAGGCCCAAAAGTGCTTTTATAACTTATCGATATGTGGCTACTTTTATTGTTTTCAATCGATATTTTTACGCTATAGTTGCCACAAATATTTACGAGCCATTGAAGTTAGAAGGAAATGATGAGGAAATGTCTTCTACCGTTTGCGCCCCGCTCTTGTCACAGTAGCGGTCTGTTTGGTAGATGTTTGGTAGGAAGCAGGCTGTAGAACACACAGCTGAGATTTTGAGCTGTTGAGCTCGTCTCCGTCTCTCTGTGACCGGCTTGATCAGCTTTGGCTCTTTTAGGAAGGAAGGGAGGGAGGGGAATAAACGCTTTCTTAAATCTGCTTCAGGGGAACTTGTGAGATTACTTTGGCTGTCTGACGACAGTGAAAGGAATCTCAGCTAAAAAGAAAAAAAGGAGTTATTTCTCTGTGCAGCACTTTGACCCTGAGTTTGCCTTCAGAAGCGCTGAGGCGGCACATTGTGGCCCCTCAGTGGAAGCGTGGATAATAAGACAATTAGAGAATCATCCCATTGACTCGTTTCATTGTACGCAGCTACAGCTCTCAATAGATCTCTGCTCCAGTCAGAGCTGCATTAGTTTATTTGTTCAAGGCAAGGCAAGTTTATTTATAGAGCACAATTCATACACAAGGCAATTCAAAGTGCTTCACAGTTGCATAAATTAAGAAAAAAGATAAAAACAAAAACAAAACAAAAAAACATCAACTTAAAAAATAATTTATTACAATAAAAAGAAAGAGTGCAGATAAAAATACTTTCATTTGTCATATGCACGGGTAAAAAGAACTGTTTTCAGTCTAGATTTAAACATTGTTAGAGTTTAGGCTTGTCTCACATCCTCATGAAGACTGTTCCAGATTTTAGCTGCCTGAAACTGAAATGCAGCCTCACCTTGTTTATTGTTGACTCTGGGAACCACCAGGAGACCCCTCCCTGAAGTTCTCAGGGCCCGAGATGGTTGATATGTCTCTAACATGTCAGAGATGTACTTTGGTGCCAAACCATGAAAAGACTTGTACACAAGCAGAGCTGTTTTAAATTCTATTCTCTGAGCGACAGGAAGCCAGTGCAGAGACCGGAGCACTGGACTAATATGGTCGTCTTTCCTGGTTCTTGTCAGGACTCGGGCAGCAGCGTTCTGGATGTACTGCAGCTGTCTAACAGTTCAGCAGTCTTTGCTCTGCTTTAACACAGGAGACTCACTGAGGGATAAAACAAGGATGGGTTCTTTTTTTTACGTAGCATCCCAAGCATTGCCCATTCATAACCCACACATAGTTTTCAATATGGCATTGCTTAATTTTGGCTCCAATACTGAGCCACGTTGATTTAATCCCCCAGGAGTTGGACTTGATATATGAGTTATGTTGTTCAAATACATTTTGTTTTCCTTCCTAACTGTTATTAACAATGGCACCTGTTATATATATTTTTTTCAATTATTTCCATCCCGCCTGCTTAAAAAAAGAGCAAGTCGGAGAATTATTCAGCATCCTCCGAAGGAATAGTGAGGAGAAGATGTTTTTGAGCGATGTCAGTCACACTTCTGCACCTTTTTACTTTTTTTCCAACAGTGAAAATATTAGATATGTACAGCAGGGGAAATCAGGCCAGATGTAGAGTTCCTGGTTTAGTCACAGCATGTTGGAATTTCCATGTATGCTAAAGAAACGTAGGAAATCAAAGTATGCACTAGTACAGCATTAAAACATACATTATTTTTTGTACTTTTTTATTTTTTTATTAATTTTCTTTTACTATTATTATTTTCATATATTTCACTTAATTTAATATATATAATGAAAATTAGAAAAATACAGTGTAGGACAGGGATGCCCAAATTTTTCACTCAGATGTCCAAAAGAAAATTCTATCATAGCACCGCGGGCCAAATAATTATTTTCTGTTTAAATAACATTAAACAAAAAGTGACAAATAACTCATACATAGGTACTTAGAACACATATCTAAGGATCAGTATTTTATTGATTTAGTATTGATGTCGGTGGAAAAATTTTCCTTCCTTCCTCAACATTTTTTTATATTTATTTAGTCTCTGATGCTCCATGTTGGTAATAGCTGCATAAACTAGCAGCCTGTATGAACTTAAAGGTAGTTTGATCCGGTCTGGTGTTGCAGCAAAGCCTCATGGGACATTGCATAAACTGATCAAATATTACTATTTGTGGTCTTTTAAAGTGTGCAAAAGTAAATATGTGCAAAAATCTACTCAACATGCCCCTTATAGTTGCTTGTATTTCAATTTTAAATCGAATTTGTGATATTTCGTATGTATTTCAAATCTGTATTCATTGGGCCTATTCATAAAAATTGGTACTAGAAAAGGAAGGAAAATATTTGTGCATATTAGATTGACTGTCTGATCAATGCAGATTTTTATATAAGGTCAGGGTAATCCCCTGGCGGGCCCAATTAAAAGTCTCCTGGGCCCCACTTTGGGCACCACTAGTGTACGAAGTATCTCTAGCTGCCTACTCGTATCAAAGAGAATTGAGTTGTGCATTTTTTAAGTGAGAATAGTGACAATAATGTGAAAAGATTCAATTTTTTAGGCTTAAAGTGTCCCACTCTAATCAGCTAATTAATCCAAACGCCTACAAAAGGTTCCTGGGCCTTTAAATGGCCACTCAGTCTCAGTTCAGTAGGAATCCCAATTATGGGGAAGACTGCTGACCTGACAGCTGGGCAGAAAACTCTCATTGACCCCCTCCATAAGGAGGGAAAGAATCAAATGATGATTAAAAAAATTAGTTGGGTGTTTCCAAAGTTCTGAATCAAAGCACTAAAATAGAAAGTTATTTGGATTGTCAGGAAAACGTTGTTCAAAAGTATTGGGGACCTTCACAAGGAGTGGACCGAGGCTGGAATGTTGCATCTCGTTTGGAAACCAAAGTCCCAGAGTCTGGAGGAAGCATGGAGAAGAACACGATCCAAGCAGCTTGAAGTCCAGTGTGAGGTTACCACAGCCTGTTTTAATTTGGGATGCCATCTGTTGGTCCACTGGAGTCAATGCACCCATCTACCAGGACATTTTGGAGAACTTCATGCTTCGTTCAGCACACAAGCTTTATGGAGGTGGTGATTTCATTTTCCAGCAGGAATTGGCAGCTTCTGACCCTGCCAAATGTACCAGAACCTGCTTCAATGACCATGGGATCAGTAGGCAGCAAACTGGCTGACCTTAACCCCATAGAGAAGCTATGGAGCATTGCCAGGAGCAGAAATGAGGGACATAAGGGGTAAGTTTTAAAATAAAGTTTAGCTTTCTCCGCTTAACATTGTTCAGTCATGGGAGAAATCAGTAAATTACACTGACTTTTGTAGTTGCGACCCAACAAAATGAGGAAAGGTCTGTGGGGGGAAGAATACAAGGCGTTTTGAAAACTCAAGGTTCTCAACTGAGCAGCAACAGGTTCATGTTATAAAACAGTTACTTCAGTGTATTGGAGAAGATTTCTTGATTGTTACTTATTACTTCAGTTACAAAAAGTTTTTTTTAACAGAAATATTTTGGTGAAAAGCAAAGACCATTGTCAGTCTATCTTATGTTCTTCAGTATACTCTGAAGAACCCTCTAAAGTTTGATTTTTCAGGTGAGCTCTTCAAGGTTTTCTCCTGTCTCCAGGTTAATGGAGCATCCAGCTGCTGATTCCCAAGGCTGCTCTTATGATTTTATTCCGCATAGATAAATTAATGTGTCGTTTGCTGCAGCTCTGCTATTAATCAAACTTTCCCTGTGTGTAATTAATGAATGCTTACTAGTGGACAACGTTTAGGTTCTTTGTGTGCAGACACCTTATCAGATGCTCTTAGTTTCCCTGTGTCTATCAGTCCATAGCGACATTAGTTTAAGAACTTTGTGGAGATAAAGTGGGAGCCAAGAGGGGCTGTGATAAAAAAGTAACCAGAAATGGATAGTAGCAAGGAAAATGCAGAGGGAGGGGGGCACAGTGTGGGAGTTTGAGATGCAGAGCTTTCCTGCTCTGTGAATTTAGTTGGAGAGCTGGAACAGAAGCCCATCGCCTGCTGCTTTAAAAGGCTGGCAGTCGGCTTATTAACGTTGCAACAATTCTTTATATAAATCACCCTCCAGGTGCGCTGACTCACCCACTGCCACAAAGTTTAACTTCATTTTGTGACAAAGACCAACAACAAAAAACAGCACATAGACCCTTTTTAAAGTGAAACTGCTCAAAAACTGCTTGATCTTATTGAGACTTATATCTGAAAATGGGAAGATAATTGAACTAATAAATACTATATCTTTACGGGGGGTTGTTTGTAAAGTAACAGAGACACAAATCAGCACCAATTATTTGAGGTATATAGCCTGTCAAAAGAGAAAGTAAATGGCAGTTAACTTTTCTAATCCATAATTTTGACATGGAATTCATTCAGTTCTGAATGTCAAAGTTTATATCTTAATATTTAATTAGCAAGCTAAATATTATATAGACAAACTAAATATTTTGTTAAAAAGTTTAAAAGCAGGGAGGTCAATGTTTTGGAGTTGCCTTCAGAAAATCCTGTTCTTAGTCCCGCTTAAAATTAGTAGGTGCGTGGCAGCTCTTAAATCGGACTCTGTTTAAATATTATCTATCGATAACTTTTTTGTTTTTGCTGTCCTCTCTGTTTTTTCCCCTACCTACTCTCCTCCATATCTGAATCATATTTCCCTCGCCGCTGCCCCCGATTCCCCACCTGCAGGTACTCAAAGGCTTCCCCGAGTGTCTTCAGGCAGACATCTGCCTCCACCTGAACCGAACGCTACTGCAGAACTGTAAGGCTTTTAAAGGCTCCACCAAGGGCTGCCTTAGGGCGCTGGCCATGAAGTTCAAGACCACGCATGCACCCCCCGGTGACACACTGGTCCACGCCGGGGATGTCCTCACTGCCCTCTACTTCATATCCAGAGGATCCATTGAGATACTGAGAGGAGATGTGGTGGTAGCTATCTTGGGTAAAATGCCAATTATTTCCAACAATTTTTTGTCCATATTAGTTACACTTTATATTATTACATGATTTTTATTTAACTAAACAGCCATCTTACAGGTTAAAACAAAAAAATATATACACTTTTTTTTTGTTGCTATGGCTTCCCATACAGTAGGAACTGGGTGGTCGGGTAGAGCTGCGGTGAGCGGACTGGCTGCTTGCTGTGAGCACCACATACTGTAAATAGGTGGCCGAAGCCTCTGTGATGTCACCCGTAGGTTTCTTAGGAGCTGAATCGAAGCCAACTGCGCGGTTCTCACCACCACCATGTAGGCTGCGTCACACGTCTCGTCACATCCGGAAATACAAAAAATGGGCAAAGAGGTGGAGCTGAGAGTGGTGTTGTGAGGGTGGGCATATAGGATTTACACCCCGAGCTGATGTAACTATGAGCTAGCTGAGCTAAGTGAGGCTAACGCAGGTTAGTGGGTGCTTTTAACCAGAAAACTGTAGTCGATAGACTCTGCTACCCTTTTCCTTATATGCAGTTTCAAAACTTTTCTCATATACGAGCATGAATCCTTTGTCCATAACTTTCACTAAAACTATGTGAATTTTAATTAAAACAAGTTTTAATTATCAATATGTAACGCTTTCAGCTCCCTCTACCCCCCCCCCATACATAATTGGGAACGCGCATCATCTGTGATTTCACAGCATGTGATTGTGTACTTTATCAATAAAATATTATAATGATTTGCTTTACTGAATATACAGTATGACTGTCTTACCTGTTCAGCAGAAATGTGTCCAAAGCTGCTTTGGTTTGAAGCCTTACTCCATGTTAAAAAGCATCTCTACTGTAAATCGAAGGGGGGGGACACATATCGACGTAACACCCTACTCGGGTCTCTAAGTCATTTTTCGAGTTTGTCGCCGTATTTCCCATTAGGGTTTTTTTCTGAAGTTGATGCAGCCCTGGAATGGCTAACTATTTAGCAAAAATTTACTGTGACTCCATGACTGCTTTCTGCCATTATGGTGACTGTAAACAGGAAGACACAGAGAGGCCTGTCTGTGCGTCCTCATCTCCACAGGTCTGTGCGATGCGCATGCACGTTGATTGACAGTTGACTCCGCAGAAACTTCAATTCTATTGAATAAAAAAATGCAGCACTCAGTCTGAATTGCATAAGGGTCTATGGGAGGAAGAAGGGGCTAAAGAAAAATAACAAATGTTGTGGAGCACTAGCGTTTTATCATAGTACTGAACCCCATATAATTTTAAGGATATATAAAACTTTAATACATAAATACATTATTTGGAATGCATCTTTAAGCAGAGAGAGACAAGACTTCCCTCTCCCCTGCTACTTGGGCCAGCTCCTCAGGAGGTGTCCTAACGAGTTCCCAGGCCAGCTGAGATAGGGAGGCGTCCTGACAAGATGCCAAAGCCACCTCAACTGGCTCTTCTCGATGTGGAGGAGCAGCGACTGTCTCCAGAGCCCCTCACGAAAAATACCTATTTCTAAGGGAGAGACAAGACACCAGAAACTTATTTCAGCTGCTTGTATCCGTGATCTTGTTCTTTCGGTCACCACCCAGAGTTCGTGAACATAGATAAGGGTAGGAATGTAGAACGGTAAATTGAGAGCTTCACCTTTCAGCTCAGCTCTCTCTTAACTAAGACATTTTGTCTTGACTTGTTGACGCCGTTACCAATCCTCCTATCAATCAATTTTTCTCTCATTCGTGAAAAAGACCCCCGGATACTTAAACTCATCCCTGACCCAGAGGAGGTGTTCTACCCTTTTCCGACTCAAGACCATGGTCTCAGATTTGGAAGTGCTGATTCTTATACTAGTCGCTTTACACTTGGCTGCAAACCGCTCCAGCAAAGCTGTACTGTAGACCGTGTTTCGATGAAGCCAACAGGACCACATCATCTGCAAAAAGCAGAGACCTGATCCTGAGAACACGGAACAGATCCCCTCAACACCTTGGCTGCGCCTAAAGAAATCCACTCCATAAAAGTTACTAACAGAATCAGTGATAAAGGGCAGCCTTGGCGGAGTCCAAATCACACCAGACACGAGCCCAACTTACTGCTGGCAATGCTAACCAAGCTCTCACACCGGTCGTTCAGGGACTTTGTACCCCATACTCCCGGAGTACCACTTGGAGTTCTTCAGGAGAAGTTTATATCCAGTTGTTATCAGTATATATCCGTATAATGGTAGTCAATCAGGGCAGGAGATTTGCTTTTATCTGCCCCAAAACACCTTCATTTAACCATGTTTTGTTATGAATAGTTAGTGATATTCCCCTGTGATTTCAGAACGTCTCGGAGGTGCTACGGTAATAGCTTCTGTTTTTTTTTTACAGGCTTTCAATGTAACTGATTTCAACTTACACTAACCTGGGATTTCAATGACATCGCAGCCACCTGCCATTGCAGCTGTAGTCTGCATAGGCTATGGTAAAGGTTAAAGGAAGCTGACCTTAGTTCTACTGGCTATTCAATTTGTGTAATAAGGAAACATGAATCATGTTGATGTCTCCAGTAGCAAGTTCTGTCTAACCGAGAGCCAAAGACGACAGAGCGAAAGTCCTGCTCTGACTACAACTGCGATGGACAGACGGTAATGTAATTGAAATAGTGAAATAGTGTAGTTGTATCACTGCTTCTTAATCACCCCGGTACCGAACAAATAAGCACTTCTAAATAGTTGTGATGTTGGAGAGAAGTCCTGCTAGCGTCTAATAACAAAACATTTTTTAAATGAATGAGTTTTGGGGAAGATAATGCTTTATTACAGGCAGGAAGAGTTGATTTTCCATGGGTCAGCTGTTATAGGCAGGTGACTGTCAGCATGAAGGTACAGATGGATGGATTGGGGGTTGGGATGCTACCTCTGCCACATAAGAAGTTGTTTCTGGCTAGCCTATAAATGAAGCTGAAAATACAGCCACTGCATGGTCAATTATCTTTGATGTTTTAAAACTATGTCTTCCCAGATTTGCAAAATACGTTGAAGCCAGCTCATTCCTATTTTTGTGGGCTTCTAAAGATTTCTCATTAAATGAATGATAAACTGCAGACCTGGACAAATGTGGTTCCAGGCATTAGAAAGATGAGTACAAAGCCTACAAATGAATTTAGTAGGATAAATCACAATCCACATTTAATAGGATTGTTTATTGACTGGAGAATAAATATCACCTAAAGTGTTTGTGCCCCAGTAGTTGGTGAATACTTTATGTATTATTATTTTACCAGTAGGACAGATAGTTCTTATTCTCCTACAGCATTTCTGTAGGATGGGGCAAACTGAGACAAGTTGGGCTTTCCCTCTTTGCTCATCGGCAGTTTACGCGACAACATTGCCGTTTTTGTTCGAATGCGACAAAGTCTTCACGCGATCTGATCTCTTTGAAAACGATGTAGTACATATGCCCGGCCTTTAGATGGCTGTGTGCCCCACATGCAATGTTCAATGGTTTTCTCCTCCTTAACCGGAAAAAGAGTTGGAGAACGGCAGAGTGCGCAAGTCCTATATGCCGCCAGTGACGTCATCGTTTTTGAAAGTCCCCGGCCTTGCGTTTACATGATAACAAATCACCATGCGTTAACAGAATTATCCACTCTGGAACCTTTTTTTGAAAAGTTAGGTTTCCCCCATCCCGTTTTCATGTAAAGGAGAAGCCGAATCGCAGAGAAAAACCCCAGTTGTGCTGAAAAACATCGTGAAAATAGCCCCTTAATCTATCCGGATCATTTGGCGGCTGAGATTGGCATGGAAGCAGGTTGCCTTTCTGGCTCCTGAACCACCTGAACCTTCTCTGCATTAACTGTGCCAGATGTTTTGGATCATAACCATGCTGTAAGACCCATTTTGAGTTCAATGTGAGAGATCTATTCTTTTCAATTAAACTAAAGTGTAGCCCTCCTCTTTTGACCAGGTTTCCAGCAGCTTTGAAATAGAAATAGACCCATACCATATCAGATCTGTACGTTACTGAACAGTGGGGATGAGCTGCTTTTCCACTTGTTCATCCCTAGTTTCTCACCAAACACACATAGAAGGTGAATGATTGATTGATTGATTGATTGATTGATTGATTGATTGATTGATTTGTTTTGTATCAGTTTGATAATATATACATCTTATTCAAAAGAATTTTACTAATCTTTTTCAAGGTTGCCAACAAATTTCTAAATGCGTATCAATTCAGACTTCTGATTCATCTTTAAATAACGTAGAAATAATAAAGATTTTAGGGTACTGCAATTAGAGGGGTACAGAAGAAAAACTCAATCAAGAATATTGTAGAATAACAAGAGAACCAGCAGAACAAAAGAGGAGCTGCAGTATTGTTGCGTTGCTGTGACTCTTCTTTTTGATGGAATAGTCCACCCAAACGTCACAAATCTTACGCTTTAAGGTGCCCTCTCTATTTTCTTCCAATTTTTGAGGTAACAATGAAATCAGCTGGTTAAGAAAATGACAAAAAGATGTAAAAATTAATCAGTGGGAAATCAATCAAGTTCATAAAACACATCAGTGATACTTATCGTTCAGGATAACTGTAGAAGAAATCCTCAATCTTCTCTAAACTGCTGTAAATCTGGGACATAATCTGATTTTTTTTCTGGATTTATATACATCTGGTAAAGGTCTTCCAGGTGTTCTCTCTGTAAACAAAGTAATCTCTCAGATCCAATAGAATAAACCTTGAGTTGCAGTGCCATCTACTGGCGAGCAGAGCTTTTTTCCTAACCACTGAAAATAAAAAGCGCATGTCATTTTAACATGGGAAAATCTCCTCTATCAGTGACACTGTTCTTCATTTTTCATCTCTGTGCAGGGAAGAACGACATATTTGGCGAGCCCATCAACCTTTACCCCCGCCCGGGTAAATCCAACGCTGATGTGAGAGCCCTAACTTACTGCGACCTGCACAAAATTCAAAGAGAAGACGTTCTGGAGGTGCTGGACATGTATCCGGAGTTTGCAGAACATTTCTGGAGCAACCTGGAAATCACCTTCAACCTCAGAGATGTAAGTTTAGAACCTGTTAATATAAAAAAAGAATAATTTGAAAAAGAGGTAGAGTCTGGTGGCAACACCTGGATCAGCATGAAGGGCTGTTGTGTATAGCTGGAAGCTAATGTTTGCTCTTCATTCCAGACCAACATGATCCCAGGCTCTCCAAGCAGCGATGAATCCAGCTGTGGGGGGTTCAACAAACTGCGGAGGCGGAAGTTATCGTTTCGAAGACGTACAGAAAAAGGTTATTCGTCCTCTTTTTGCCCCTACCTCCTGCTTTATTCTCCTGATAGACAAACTTCCAAATACATCCAGGTGTTTATGTGCCGTATTTATGACAGGCATTTAAAAGAGACATGTGTTTATTTGTAATATTTTGTTTCTTTTTCATGTATTATGGTTCTTATGTGAAAAGTGGTCAAAACGAAGAAGAAACTTCCTCAAACTGGTTTTGGAGGAGTATAAAACATTAACTTTGGAATATATACATTTCCGTGAAAAACTTTTCACACCCCCTAGTGAAATGGAAGAAAAATCTTAATATTGATTCATGAAGCAATACTTTTTGAAGGCATCTTTTGCTGAAAAGAAAGCCTTGACTATTTCTACATGCTTCGCACATCTATCTATTGGAACAATGGTTTATTCTTTTTTGCAAAATATCTGTAAACATTATTTTCCAAGTCTTGCCACAGATTCATATCTGGACTTTGACTGGACCGTTCTAACGTGAATATCTTTTGCTCTAAACCATCCATTGGACCGTTGGCTGCATGTTGAGTACTGCCAGAGCTCCATAATCAACTCAGATCAGCCTTTCTGACCCTGATGGGAAAAAGCATACCCACGGTCACACTGCCATCACTGTGTTTCACTGTGGGGATACTAGTGTGTTCAGTTTGACGTACATTATTGGCTTTCTGCCACACATTGGATTTTGTATGCTGACTAAAAACTTACATTGTCTTTCCTGTTCAGACCATCTTCTTTAAACGGTTTTCTGTCTCCCCTACATGCCTTGCAGTAAACTGTAAATGTGGGTTCCCATTGGGTTTTTTTATTAATAACCTGGGTCCTGCCCCTCTTTCACAAAGGGTAGATTTGCATGACTAGTAGCTGTCCTGTCTACTGAGCCCCCCACCTGAACCGTGGATTTCTGCAGCTCCTCCTCCAGCATTGTCCTTGGTTTCCTCTGTCCTTTTCTCTTAAAATAGTTCAATGGACAGAAACCCAGCTGTTCTACTGTTTTTTTTTAAAACTAAATTTTTACAATCAGAGTGATTAACTAATATAATTTGTATGATCAGAATAAAATAAATGCTTCAAGAAAGTCTTGATTTCTTGCTTTTACAGATGACTCTCAAATGTCCTTAGCAAATTAAGACTAGAAGAAGATTTAAAGTGAAAGTTCCTTTCTTTACAATTAATTTTTAGCAAATATTACATTCATTTACCCACGTAGACGAATTAGGAGGCACTTGGAATCCTTCGGGAGAAATACATCCAGTCGCAATCATATAATGGGCGTCAAACAGAGTAGGAGATTTGCTGCCTGTAATAAGGTATTATCTGCCCCAAAACTTATTTATTTAACCATGTTTTGTTATGAATAGTTTGCACTATTCCCCTGTGAGTTCAGAACGCCTCAGAGGTGCTAAGTTGTTAGCTACTGGGGGTTTTAGAGGCTTAAGCCTAGTTTATGCTTCTGCGTTTTGACGGAGACGGATTGACGCAACGCCATTATCCGTCAACGCAAGGGCTCTCCGTCACCTACGCATGAACGCACGGTGTAGAGGCCCAAATTTTAACTATCCTTCTCTGTCGACGGAGAGCGTATGCATTTGATTGGTCAGTTTCAGTAACAGCCACAGATCACATTACCAGAACGGGGCTCTATAGTCTCTGTAATCAGTAGTTAATGAAACGTTTGGCCACTACATGCTTTATATTGAAAGGATCATTTATATAATCTGTTCTTTTGGCAATTTTGAACACAAGGAAGTGAAGGAAAACAACAAAAAAGTCTGCTGTGTTTGTTTCCATGTGTTTCTAGAGGATTCTATGAGCTGCAGTTCTAGTAAAAAACTTTACAACCAAAACTTACTTTCTGTCGTTCATTGCTCCTTGAGGAAGAAATACGTTCACAAGCCTAGAAAAAAAACGAAGCGGCGCTGTGTGATAGTAGGCAGAGACGCCATGAAAACTTAGCACCCCCTGCTGTCCTGGTCAAGCAACGCTGAAAAAAACAATAGAGAATGGAATGGAAGAGCGGAGTACTATAAACAGAAAACGTCTCCGTCAATACGTCTGCGCCTGAGTGCAAATGTGTGGTCGGAGAAACATAAACTGGCCTCTATAATCTAACCAATTCCAACCTTTACTAACCGGCAATTTCAATGATGTCACAGCCACAGCCATTCCAGCTATAGTCTGCGTAGGTTGTGGAAAGGGAGACTGTGGAAGCTGAACTTAGTCTGATTGGCCATTTGGTTAGTGCAATTTGGAAACACATAAAACAGGAACCACGTTGAGGTCTGCAGTAGCAAATTCTGTCTAACCGATCCCCATAGAGCACAGAGTGAAAGTCCTGCTCAGACCACAGCTGGGATGGAGCATGGCGGTTACGTAATTGTCATCATGCGATAATTTAGTTGTATTATAGCCTCTAAAACATCCAGGAACCGAACAAAATAACACTTCTGAGATGTTCAGAACTCTGAGGGGATTAGTGCTAATGATTAAAAACAAAACATTGGTTAAATGTCGCAGTTTTGGGGCCGATAATGCCTTATTAAAGGCGGCAAATTTCCTGCCCTGATATGAATCCCATTAGATATATGCTGATCGTGACTGGTTCTAAACTCCAAGTGGCTCCAAAGTTTTCTGGGTATGTAAATGAGGAATAACCACATAGAGGAATGACAGAGAGCCTGTTTGAAAGCCCAGTTAAGATGCATTAATAACAAATCAAATCAAAATGGCTAATGAGAACACATGTCACTCCAACATTGCTAAACAGCTAAACAGATTTGTTTTTTCTGTTTTCCTCATATTTATCTTTTTAAATGATCTTTTTCATTTGCTGTTTTGTGCCAAACACAAGTGATCTGTAGTAAATTGTTGTGTCACTTAATAATTTCCTTCACTAGAAATCCCACAGCATGTGCGTAAACTTCAAAATGGAAAGAAAGGATGAAATCGGACCTGATTGGCTCCGTTTCTAATCTGTTCCTGACCACCTCTGTCCAGATGATGCAGACGCTGGGGAATATAAGAAATCTCATAAATCCTCGAGGCGAAGACATAGGGAGGCGGCCAGCAACCAAAGAGAGAAGGAGGAAGCAGCTAAAAGACAGTGGGAGGGGCATCGAAGCTCGGTGTCCTCACACTCCAGCGGTGACGAGGTATTAAGCCACATGTATGTGCTGTGTTTTGGTGGTATTGTAACCTGTCGGTTGAGCTACTGTATCTACCTGATCCGCTCTGACAGGGTGAGGAACCCGTTGGGAGTGGTCTCGCCCCTCCTCCTGCATTGCTTGAGCCCCCAAAGGCTCAAGCGCCGCCAAGGAAATTCAGTGAGACCACAGAGGCTGAGGGAGACCCCAAGACAGGGAACACCTGTAATGCTCTTTCAGGTAAGCCGTAGCCAAGAATCCCCCGTTGCCTCTATAAATGACCAAAATGATCCGTCACTGGTGTTTGAAACCACCTCCTTGCTCAGGTGCTTTCTCAGGGGTGTCCAACATCTTTAGCTTCTGGGGAGAGAGCCGAGGAGGTGGCCAGTACCAGGAGGTCCCCAGCTGCAGCCTGGCCTCCCCCCCGCATCTCAATACACCGCTGCACAGCATGAGCCGCCAGCAGCGCAGCCAGCTGGACACACGTCTGGACCTGCTGCAGAAACAGCTCAACAGGTCAGTGTGGCAGGTTTAGTTTGTGTTCGCCCAACAACTTCTTTCCCTTCCTTAATGGATCCATCAGTAGGTAGCAACTGAGTATTTTAACTGGTTGAGGGTTAAGAAAGTTCTCTCAATCACCAATCTCAGACAGAAAGTTTAAATCATG
The DNA here is from genome assembly GCA_028564705.1 of Apricaphanius iberus. NCBI lineage: Eukaryota > Metazoa > Chordata > Actinopteri > Cyprinodontiformes > Aphaniidae > Apricaphanius > Apricaphanius iberus. Next base: position 1,137,458 of record JAPXFQ010002533.1, on the reverse strand, counting down.
CTATTTTACAGCTTTCAACTTCTGGGATAGACATATATATAATAGTGTTAGCGTTGTTGTTATACAGTATTAATTTGTCCTGAAATTAAACTTGTATCCTGTAGTTAACGTTAGACTACGAAGTGAAACGGCTCGTTTCTCTAAAAACCCGCATCCTCCACCCCAAAAAGTGATGGGAAGTTTCTGAATGTTTGGTCTTGATCCTAAATAATTAAAAGAGATGCACCATAGGAATGTAGCCTATATTTGATCTCCAATGCAGAGCCGGCTCAAGGCACAAGCAAATTTACCAGTTTCTCAGGGCCCCCCAAACCCAGCTGGGGCCCCTCATAAATGCTGAAACTGAACAGAGACTACAGATGTTAAAATTTATGAAAATGTGAATATAATATATATTAATATATAACAATATATAGTTTGTTTAGTCAGTTTGATTTAGATCTATTTCAGTGTAAATTATTTATAAAAAAATGAATTGTTTACATTTTTATGTAACAACTGAGCAAGTTTAATTGTAGCTAATTATTTCTTTATTAATTTTTTTATTGAAATTCTATTTTTATTTACATTTTTCTGAGGTTGCAAATAGGGATGTCTCAAAATTACGCTACAACCTCGCGCATCGAAATCCAAAAGAGGATCGTGATCACCTCCAGCTCCTACGTTAACTGTGCGTTCCACTCGGGGCTCCATAGCAACGGTTTTATTTATTTATTTATTTGATAGGGACTTTACACATTAACGAACCTCACTGTAAATGTTTCAGTGTTAGTTTTGAGCTAATTTACAGCTGATGTTAGCAGGCGACCATTTATTTACTCAGATTTCTTCATCACATAGAACCACACATTGCATTTTTCCTAACCAGTAACTCTCACTAGTTCTCCTACAACTCACAACAACACCTGGTAACGTTTTAAATTTCTGTATCACATCCCTGGAATCGGAGCATACGTCTACAGAGCACATTAGCTGACGCTAGCAAGTAGCTAACGCTAAGCTACAGTTAAACCAATGCTATACGACTGATAAAGGAAGAAGTAGCGGACCGGCGCTAAAGCCGCTCCTTCTACTCTCAAATCACCAGTGAGGAAATGTTGAGCAATTAAAATCCACATTTGCATTGTAAACAAGAGGAGCGCTGTTAGCTGCATTTTACTCGGTCCAATGAGCTATCTGGAGCATTGCGTCTCCAGTTGTGGTTCTGCAGTAACTATAAAGATTCACTTGATGGCAGCCACCCTCTGTTTCAAATCATTCACCATTTAACCAAGACTGTTACACTTTTATTGTAAATAAATTATTTCAATTTGACCAATAATGCCAAGAATAATAAAAGTTGCATCAATTCTCTCTTTTAAAATAAGATTTACTGTACAAAATTTTATGTATACAACCAATAATCATAGGCTAAATCGGACATACTACAATTTTTATCCAGCTTGTCAATAGTTAAAGCTATTCAATGTGAAGTTTTGATTACCAGCCCTCCTCTTTGCATCTCTATCAAATATGTCATAAGAATGATCCCTAATGAGCTGGTTGTGGTCCAGCTGCTCTCTGTGTTGGATAAAAATACATAGTACTGACTTCTTTGGGATACATTTAATTAACAATAAAGGTGTCTTGAATTTGACCATGAAAAATAGATTTTTCCATCTCAATTCATTATGATTTTTTGTAGTGTACTTTGATGTTTATTTACATATAAAACCCAAGAGTAGAGGGTGATCTCTTACTTTCTGTTTGTAGGTTGGAGAGCCGCATGTCGGCGGACATCGGTTTGATCATGCAGCTCCTGCAGAGGCAGATGGCCCTGGTTCCTCCTGCTTACAGTGCCGTTTCATCCCCTCCCCAGGTATCCACACGTCCAGCATTTGTTGTTGGTCAACAAGGGAACATATTTCCTTTCAGTTTTGTAAAGAGATTTTTTTTTTTTTTGTACTTTGCAGCCCTCACCCTATCCCGGCCCAGGACCAGCAGACAGGGCAGCTCCGCCCATCTCACCTCTGGAAACAGATACAATGGCTTCCCTATCACAGGTGAGGCTTGATCTATCATTAACCGTAGGATTATTTCTAAAAGTGATCACGGAGCATTAGCAAAGCTATTTTTTCAAGACTCTTCCGTCAAATCAGCGCACACAATAAAAAACACTTCTTCACCAACTGCCTGTTTGTTAACCACGATAATCCTTAACCCATAACTACCCTGGGGATGCCGACCATGTGCAGGTGTGCAAAGGGATCACCAGCTCTGACCAATGTAGCGGAGGAATGAAGGTTATTCTTTTACATATTAATAACAACAGCTTAAAATCTGCACTTACTTCTCCTTGTACACAGTGCAGAAATGTAAGCCCTGCTCTAGTATTCTGCACTGTCCGACATATACTAACCAATTCCTCCAATAAAAGAGAAGTAATCTAAACCTGAGGAGAATGGATGAAGATCTCAGCATTGGTAAAAGACGATGGAAAAAAGCTGATGGAATTCCCTACTTTAACCGGTTTTCAAATTAAAGGCTTTGGTAGAAATGTATTCTGTAACCCTCAATTCTATTTCTGCATCAAGAGAAACAGTACAACTATAACTAGGGATGTCGAATATGGTCGGCATGCCAATATTCTTGGCCAATATTGGTATTAAAATTTAATATCGGAAATAGTTCTGGGCGGTATGCCGAAAATTTACAGATGCCGAAATTTATGACTGTTATAGACATCATTTTGCCCATTTCAGTAAATTCGGTATCTAAAAAAAATGAAAAGATGTTTTAGTTAAGTGGAGCCTTTTTAAGAAATGAGCGTTGCCTTGAGTCACGTGACTACGTACTGTCATTTGACTGTTTAGAATCCTCTACTGACTGTGTATCCAAAAAAGCGACTAGCGACGTACAGTATATAGTCAATTTGTATGGTGTTATTGAATACTTTGAGACTCTAATGTGGAGCAGGTATTATTGTTACTGCTTTAAGTCAGCAACGGAGCTGCAGTCGAACCAGAGCGTTTCATGCTGAAGCTCGGCCAGCCCAGGTCCTGCTCAGATAGAGCAGATATTTACCCCACTGAGTCCAGAATGTTGATACGCCGCTTTAAGCCGCCTCTGCCTGATCTTACCCGTGCTCAGATGTAAATGCAAAATATTTTCTGTCTAAAATAAACGACTGCAGACTAAAATCACAGGTTTCACTCACAGCCCCCATCACTTCGTCATCTGGTCTGTGTGGTCACATCTCTGAGTCTAAACTGGATGACGCAACCTCTATATCTTACTTTCCTACCTCTTTTGCGTGTGTCATCTGCAGAAAGAGACGCGATAATGCCTGATTGTGCTGTGGGTTGCACAAATCGCTTTGATTAAAAACAACAAAACGTAGAAGTTGTATAGAATTCCATCGACTCGCACCCCTTTTAAATTAATTTTAAAAAATGCCGTCTTTGGTTGTAGCCGAATAGAAGAAGTGTTTGGGACAAGCAGATGCAACAATCTGCAGTAATTACTTCATATCAGGTAACAATAGCAAAATATCAGGCAAAATTACTGCAAGTAATTACTGTAGTAACATGCTACCTGAAAAAGGAAGGAAAGCTTTTTTTGTTTAACTTTTCATCAACCCTCTTTTTTTTCACTTTCTTACCACACATCTATCAATCGTTATATATTGTTATTGAATTATTGTGAAGCCATAATCTGCATAGGGTTATAAGGAAACAAAAATTTGATCCAAACGTACAAAGAACAGAGAAAACAGCTGTGGACCTTTTAATGGCCCCTGTGGTTTCCCATAACTTATGGCGAGAGATTCTGAGAATGTTGTTACACAGGACACAGTGAGATCTTACAGGGATTTATAACATTTTAAGCAATGGAGCACCTGACCGGGTATGCCACACAACAAAATCAGTATCTCCAGTAATATAGCACCGCTAAGATCCAGCATCATTTCCTATCTTCATGAGTGATGTGCGTGTGAAATGTTTTGTCAAAAAGCAGACTGTAATTGTTTGATTTGAGCATCGAACGTTAGATAACCTAAAGTCTGAGCTGAGATGACTTTATCAAAACATTTGACAGAATGGTTAGGGTTGAGGCACCTTGTATATGTTGGCACCACAACATGACATAAGTTTCAGAAGTTTGACTCCCAGACCCAGTTCCGAAACAAAGAGACACATTTTAGGAAAGGTCTAACTAATAAGGAAATCTTTTTTCAAAAAGGGTTTAACCCTGATGCTTTTAAAACAGTCTTAAAGAACTACAGTTGCAACCCAAGAGATACATAAGGCATAATGTCCGAAAGTAGACAATAGTTATAGTAAATTCCTGTTTGACATCAGTGCATGTAACTATGTACTAACTGAGCTCAAGATCATTTACACTGAATATCAACATTTGTTATCCTTAAAAAAAAAAATCAATGAGTCCTTCAATTTTGCTGTATTGTAATGACATTTATTGCCTAATACAGTTTTGTTCCTTGCAGATCTTGGAGTCCCAGAACCTTAAAGAGTTCCCATCTCAGCCACTTGATTCTGTGCAGCCCCAGGACTCCTCTCTGATCACCACCATGCAGGATCAGCCTGAATCCTTTGGACTGAGCAGCCTGGGGCAGCATGTGGAGTTGGAGTTCAGACTTGGAAGTGAGGCCGGGGTGATGGCCGCAGGGAGTCCGGCGGATGTGGAAACGAGTATAGGAGAGGAACTGGATTTTGCATCAGGGGAACATAGGAGGCCAGCTGCAGGGATCGAGGCATCACCTGCGAATGCTGAGACCCAAAGAAGGCTTTCACTTCAAGAACCACAGACACCTCTGGATTCACGGACACCGCAGAGACATGGCTCTGACCGAGGGGGAAGCTAAGAAAAAGGGGGAGAGGAGAGGGAGATGGTGTTCCATAGAGCAAGTAGGCGATCACGAGGCAGCAGCTTCAGGCACTCACCATTAACCTGTACGGACAGAGTAAAGCCAATATAAGGGTCAAGGGAAAGGGTGAAGCTCTCCCTCTGCCATGGTCTTTTATTTACGTCCCCCCCTTCAAGAGACATATAGAGCTTTTCTGAGCTTCAATGCGATACAACCTTTAACCAAAACCACAAGCTGAACAGAGGCACTCCCTGTCTCTAACCCTGATCGGTCCGGTCTGGGCCTCTCAGTCAGCCGCTAAGGATAACGCTTCTTATTCTGAAAAGACAACTAACTTCTAGAAGAATCCCTTTACTGCTGTGTCCAGTGTTGGATGACTGAAGAGAACAAGACAACATCGGACAAAATAACGACAAAAAAAGTAGCCATTTTACGTCTTGCACTGAAAACCTTGATACAATGATTATTCTTTCTATATATGTCCGCGGCGCTTCCGAAAAACACACTGACTTTTTGGTGAATTGTAGTGTTAGCTGGCCTAACAGGAGTTCTGCTGTCCCGTTCTGTCATTGGTTCCGTCCCCCTTGATGTCCCTCCCCCGTCCCAAGAGGTGGAGCTATTGTTCTAATTTATACTCTGCCCAAGAGCACACTGGATTGGCTGGTCCGCACCTCAGGGGGTGGGAACTGGAGGGTTACAAGCCATGAATTTTCTTAAAGAACATATCAGCTGCCCTATCGTAAATGTTTGCTAGAGAGATGAGCATATTTAACATGCTTAGGTAGTGTCAACAGGTAAACTGGCAAAACTTATAAGGTTTCCATAAGAGCAGTATACCAAAACAGTTCTTTAAAGACTTCATCAAGCAACTCCATGAGCTTCTGTATGAGCTGTGGCCTTACAGGGGAACTAAAGCAGTCACTCGATCATCAGCCTCTGAGAAGTGACGAGGTCGGCATTGATTTCTAACACCCAGTTAAGGCTTACGCATAGAAGAATTCTAGTTTATCATTGTTGAATTTGCTACCTCAGATTTTATCGGTCCGTACTTTTTTTCTTTCACCCCAAGCACGCACCCTGAATGCTTTTTACCTTGTACATAAATTAGTAAGTGTACGAGTTTGCCAGTTTACGACGACCAGCCGAATGCGCCATTATTCGATGTACAGTACAATATGCAAACACTGGCTAGAAGAAACAACTGTGTGTGCTGTACTACTATGTGTGGGATTTGGGGGTCCTGTCGGAACATTTCACTGTGTGTCTCGTACAGAGTTTGGCGTGTTTGCTTGAACACATGGTAGAGGCTCACTGGATACTCTTATTAGTTGTTTTTTTTTCCTTCCCAGACAAAGACAGATGAAGGATGTCCTGTTGAAAGAGGCAGATGGAAGGTTTGCTTTGTGAAATATTAACCCTTTACAATGTTAACATACCATCCTTTATTTATAATGCACTTTAAATAAACAGCACATGGCTGAGAAAAGTGCTGCACTGCAGGGACATTGCAACAAAACAATTTAAAGCATAAAATACAACAGAATATTCAATATTAACAAATTAATTCATTAACAAATGGCTGATTGGATAAATATACAGGACCCTTTAGAGATTTAAAAACAAGTGAAATAACTTTAAAATGTACTCTAAACTGGATGGAAGACACTGCAAGTATGCAAGAACTGGCATGATGTCTTAAAAATCGCACCAATGCATTTTGAACCATTTGCAAGTGTAATGTTGTGCCCTGCCAACCCTAAATAAAAATGAGTAATAACAATAATCTAAACAGGAGGTTACGAAGGGATAGAAAACTTTCTTTACAGAAAACATGTCCTTATTACAATGGTTAAATGGGAGAAGAAAGAATCCTACATGATACGGTTGAAAGGTGCAGCCAATGTCTATCTGCTGTTTTTTACTTTAAATTCCTTAATGCTGCATCTGTAGACAGAAGCTAGTTTATCTTGGAGGCTAAATTTTTTTTGCGTTGCACCAATTTTTAAAATACAGAGTGAAAGCTTTACAAATCAGAAACTATGTATTAAATAAACCGTAATTGGTGTAGAACAGTGTTTCCAAATCCTGGTCCTCAAGGCAGACCGCCCTGCAAGCTTTAGACGTTTCCCTTCTTAAATACTGCTGATTCAGATGACAGCAGCTCAGAAAAAGCCTGTTAACGGCCATCAAATGAAATCGGTGTGCTGAAGAAGGGGAAAACCTAAAACATGTTGGGCAGTCTGCCAAGAGGACCAGGGTTGGGAAACACTGGTGTAGAACCTTCTAGTCCGTGCTGGACAATATTGTAGTTCAAATTTCTCTTCTGAAGTGTTTCTAAATCCAGAAAATCCTTGAAAACACTTCCCCTTTTTATGTTTTAACAAATACTCGATGTTTCATAAGACATTTAAAGAATCTCTGTCCATGGAGGTGACTCATCAAAAACTCTGAGAGTTTAGCTAATAGCAAACCCGAAAGTTGATGCTACAATTAGCATAGTTTAGCTAATACGCAACCAGCTGCTATAATTCCCATTTATAGCAAATAATTAGCATCTGATCTTTTCACTTTTCCACAGTTTCATGTTCTAGCCTTTTTGCCCAGATTGCTCTCACATAAACAGCCTAAAAGTGGTGAGGATCCCTTTGTTTATAGAAGCTAGCTTTGTTGGCTATCCTGACAAGAACTCTCTGTTGGCTTGAGCAGTAGGGCAGCTCAAGGACTATTTCTTTTCTGTGTTCAAAATAAACATCTCTTGTATATGTAAAATAGGGTGTGAAACCTTCAAACCTGGAGCCAGACAAAGCCACCTGGGGACAGTACCTGGATAAACTTTTGGGACTTATTTCCATTGCATTAGACAGTTGTTTAAATCGAGGTTTGTGAGTATGTGCACATCATGGCCAGCCAATTGTTTTGGACCCTATCAAATCACCACCTTTTTATGTGCAACTTCATCTAATCCGTCATTTTACAAGTTTATAAAACAGCTTGCATGACCTGCTCTAGGCCTTTAGGATGGCCCAGCTAGAAGAACCCATTAGCATTATCTTGTAGAAGAAGCTAATTTCTATTTATACAAAATCTAGATGCTAAGAAAGTTGTGGACTGCAGGAGATAACCACTCCACCCTTTTTGACATCTTTACATAAGCATTTCATCTTTGTATCAAGATGTAACCGAACAGGTTTGATGGGTCGTATTTTGGCTGACGTCTAGATGCTTATCTTGACACTTCGGGGTGGACAGAGACAGAGGACAGTGTGGTGGAGCTTACACAAAATATTTCAAACAAAAAAAGCTAACTTTTGAGTTCCCAGGATATTTAATCGACGAATTGTCCTCCCTGATCTAAAATCAGCATCTCCTGAACGAGACAGTGCTTTACACGGTTTTGACCTGTATCAGCTTGAGTATGTCTGGAAGGAAAAAAAAAAAAACGTTCTGCACTTTACGTTGTTTTGTAAAGCAGCGAAAATGTTTTAATGAAGATTCAGGAATGTGTCAGTCATGTCATTGGTGACTGTTTTCCTTTGTCCAACAACCCAAAATCAACCAATCAGGAGACTTTAATCGTTGGTAGAATTCCCCTTTAATGAAGTATTGACAAGATGTTATTCTGCTTTTAGTGTCTAAGCTATTTAATTTATTTATTGTGGTAGATGTTTTTGGTTTGCATGTGGACTATGGTTGAAAATAGTTTTGTCTCAGTTTTATGAAGAGGAACTGAATGTTCTTTGTGGAACCCATTAGCTCGCTATGTTCTTGTTACTCTGTTCATGTTGCTGAAATGTATACAAACGAACCCTGATTCTCCATATATAGTTAATACTGATGAACAGAAGTGATTGATGTGCTTATTATTTATTCATGTTAATATTACTGAATGACTTCGTGAATGCCCGTTTGAGCCATTTTCCGTTCCTGTGTGCACAAGGTCATGTCCAGCTTTGTAACAGTTGCACTTTAGTATTGAACCAAAGCAAGGGAATGCCGTCACAAACCACCATTGGTGACGTCTGAAACCCGTATTTGACTGGGCTGAAGGAGCGAACAAAAAGGAATGTACTAGTCTGAGTTGAAGCTGTAGATGCAGCTGGGTCAGGTGGGATTTTAATATTCCACCACTAGAGGACACACTAGCTTAACAAGATGTGATAAGGAATACCTGGGAGGATGAGGTTCAAGAGCCTTGAAAGAAGGGGTGATGGTCACAGCGTGGAAAGTGTCTATACCTTGTAGGAGTGTAACGGTACATGTATTCTGAGTTTCAGTACGGCCCTAGTGGTACATACCTGCACCAAACCAATCCCACTGTTTTCTACCTGAACAAATGCTCAATGATCATGTGCAAAACAGTGAAACGTTCCATAGCGCAACTTTATAAAGTGACACCAAAACAGAAAAGACTCCCAGGTGTCACTATTACAAGAGAAAAACTAGCTGATGTCAACATGGCTATCAGTAGCATCCAATTAGCCCAAACTCCTTTTATTTGTATAAAAGGCAACATGGAGGAATCCCTCTGAATGAGAAGGGGTTTTTCCCAACAGCTGCTCAAGATGCATTCAAGAACGGCTTGGAGACTTGGCTGTTGAAATATCAAAACATTTCCAAAGGGACTAAAGCATCTTTTATTCTCCAGTACTATATTGTTATAAAGTATTTTTAAACAGTTCTAATGATTAACTCTGACTGTTTCGAAGCGAGTTTTCTACTCTGGCTATGTATGCTTGTACTTTTAAAAAAAAACATCAAATCTCGAGTCGGTTTGAACTTTTTTTAAAACAGAATAAAATCATATTAATTTTAGAAGTTTAAAGGAAAGGAATTCAGGAATAAAATATAATTTGTTTGATGCTGATCAAATGGGAAAAAAGTCACAGTCATTTGTTTTTAATTTGTCTTAAACTGTACCAAAAACCTAGTGAACCATAAATGAAAAAACTTAAATACGTACTGAACCGGGATTTTTGTGTACTGTTACACCCCGACTAGGTTCTGGTATGTAAATCTGAACGAACGCATCATGTCCACATCTAAATTGTTCTTCGTACTGAAGATATCTGCTTGATGTTACCTGGTTTACTTTGGTAAAACACCCATCACCATCACTTCATGAACAATATCCCTTGTTGTTTATGATTCCCACACTCCCATGGTAGACAGAAAGTACACAATGTTACTCTTCAAAGGGTTTGATGCATCAGGACACAATAAAAGTGATCGATTTGTTTTTTTGTTGTTTTTTTATTCAAAGTCCAAAACTACTGCAACCCCTTTGTGATTTTACGTCCCGTTTGCTGTACTGTACATACTTTACCCTTGTTTATGCGACACCCATTTTATGTACATACACAATTTAGACATTAAGGGTGTCACGATCTCGATTTTTTTAATCAAAATTGATCAAATTACGTCACAACCTTATGCATCGAAATCAAAAAAGACGATCACGACAGCAACAGTTACCAAGGAACCGTCTATTTACTCAGATTTCAAGGAACCACACACTGCATTTTCCTTAACAAGTAATTCTCATCAGTTCTCCTACAACTCAGAACAACACCTGTTAATATTATTAACTGCTGCATCACGGTAAGATCATCCCCGTGAACACAGCACACGTCTACAGAGCATATTAGCTGACACTAGCAAGCAGCTATTAGCTAAGCTACAGCTCGACCACAGCTAGGTCAGACGAAAGAAACAGTGAGATCAGAACTAAAGCCGCTCCTTCTACTCTCAAATCAGCAGTGAGGAAATTTTGAGTTCACAGTGAGTTAAGCTGACATTTTCGTTGTAAACAAGAGGACCACTGTTAGCTGCACATTAGCTCGTTTCTCTGAGACAGCCAGAGCTGAAAGTTCTTTTTTTTGTCATCCTGGACCTTATGTTTAGCTATTTATGTGTTGATTTACTCACCCAGAGTAGTTTAGATACATTGAGCAGGTGTTTAGATCCACTCTCCATCCGCACGGTTGTTATTAAACGTTAACACTACTCCCGTCTGAGTTCAGAACATCTAGGAAGTGCTTCATTGTTCAGTTTTGGGGTGATTTAGAGGCAAAAATACCACTACACTATGGCGTAATTATATGACTTTCACTCTGTGCGCTACAGCACTCGGTTAGACAGAACTTGATAGACATCAGCATGGTTGTGTTTGCATGTTTCCAAACTGCACTAACCGAATTACCAATTGGACTACGGTCAGCTTCTACAGGAACCCTTTCGCAAACTACGCCGACTCCCCAGGTTAGTGTTAGTAACCCTCTGTCACTAATCATTTCTGTTATTTATTTAAATGTGATTATTACTCTTCTAAGTGTAACGATTTGTTGCACATACAATAATATTGTGAATAAAGTATTTCAAATTGACCATTAATGCCTAATATGATACATTACACCAGAATAATGTAAATCGCATCACTTATATGTACAATGAAATAAGATTTACTGTACAAAATGTAATGAATAAAACCAATGATCATAGACTAGATTAGTCTAAAAAAGGACTCTGTGTTGTAAGAAAATGAGAAAAAAAAATCGAGAATCGAATCATGACCCTAAAAACGCAAATCAAATCGAGGTTTGAGAGAATCGTGATACCCTTATTAGACATTAATGGAAAGCTTAGATTCTTGTGATTCCAATGTTTGCCAATCAAGGATACAAACTTAGCTGTAGACAGTAAATGCTAAATTGCTTTAAAAAAAGCAAGATAATGTCCAACTCACTATTTGAAACCACATATCACTGACAGAAACAAGACATCTCGAACAAAAAAGTATTTTTACGTCCACAACGGTCCAATTAATGTACTCCAATAAAATAGCTAGTCCACAACAAGTTTTATATCTATGATCTACTGTAACATGCCAGTCAAAACATTGATCATTTCCTTTCTTTGTGTTTATTTCTTACAACTCCTGTTAGCATGCTCATATGAGCCTAAATAATAAGAAAAAACACTTCTTTGTTATGTTTATGGGCAACTGGCAAACAGCTAATTGGCGCATTACTGCCACCGACTGGTGTGGAGAGTGAACCAGGATGTCGCTCAGGTTTACTCTTGCCTTTCTAAGACTGGTGATGTATTAGCATCGTCCCTACTTGTGCTATCTTCGCGCTTGTTTTTATAAAGTCAAGGCCAAATGTCCATTTTGGCATAAAACTGTATCGAAGTATCTCATTTACTGCCTTTAAACGTCCCAATTAATAGCCTACAGCACCCTCTGCTGGTTGTCTCTGGTCTGCACCACATGGCTACAACTTAATTTACACAGGTGTTGTAATCTGTTTTATCAGATACTTAAATGGGTACCCCTAACCTGTTGAGCAGATGAAGTTGTTTTTCTGAGGTCATTGCTGATGTCTGCAACAATGACTCTGCGTGTATTAACACACACCTGTAAACTCTAGCACAGAAAAACTGCCAAAACTCCTTTTGTTGAAGGAATCTCACTTGCTGACAATAAATTAAACAAGGGCTTTAATTAGCAGCACTGTTCATTACCTATTTATAATCCTTTGGAAGTCGGGTGTACTTAGTTTCTCACACAAATTTTTTTATTGATTCTTTTTATTATTATTATTCAAACAAATTTACAACTCTGTTACATTTTATTATGTCCTGATGCAAAAAGATTCTTTACTCGAAATAGTGCATTTTTTTCCCTCGTGACTGTATGAAGAATCTGCCATTACATTGAGTTTACTATATTTAATTAAGTGTACGGGAATATTTTCAAACAAAGATTACTGGTTTGTAGGATCGGTCAGTCCTGGGCGGCCAACAGAACTGTAGCTTTCATTTTGTTTGTGTTCAATAAGTCACCTAGTGGCCTGAAACGTCTATTCACTATGACCTCATAACTAGAATGTGGTCGTTTTTTCTTCTCCTCAGGCCTGGTTTTGGGACTCAGAGGAAAATCCAGTACTAGAAGATGCATGTATTGAATGCATATTACCATCAATATATATCCAATACGTATGATAACCTGAGAAGGTCAGTCAGCCACTTGAACACTTAAACACACCTCCCTCTTGGCTCTTCCGTATACTGGTGGACTTAGTTTTCAGCTTTGTATGAGTTTTTGTACATATTTCCATCACTTCCGTGGATGTGGGTTGGGTTGGTTCACAGCACTGGATCTGCTCTGTCTATTCTTGCCTGTACATACTGATTTCTATTGTAAAAGAATCAGCGTCGTCGGCGCTCATATAGCCAGCACTATGCAGAAACGTAAGAAGAAAAAAAACAACAACTTTGGCATGCTTGGAAATGCAGAATATGTTAGAAGAAAAACGTAGTAAAGAAATATTTGCTTCTGATTTCCTTTCATAAAGAATTACCTTGTTAAAAAAAAAAAACAGTAAAGGGCATCCGTGGTGGATGTGGTGGTGAGTGTGATTGCAGTAGGAGTGATAAAGCTGAAGACTTTTATTATTGTGCACCTTTTTAATTGCATGCTGCACTGAGAATCACCTGCCGATGTGAAGGATCGACGTGCAAAGCAGCTTATTCTTGCTGTATGCTTGCAGACTGTGTGTAGAGTGAAAATTATATTCTTCCAGGTTGTGGGAGAGGCATACTTCTATATGAAAATACTAAAATAATTTTATATACATAAATATGATACACTGCTTCCAGGTTATGGAAGGGAGGGTTATCGAATAGCTTAGAGTATACAATATTGTATTGTATTTTTCTTTCCCTTGGTGGGAACTGCTGTGGGTGGGATGAATGTGAGTCTGGACGGGTTTTAACTCTAGGCTGTCTCCCAAGCATGCAGCATATGCTTGATTTCCTCTTAGCTCTCTCAAAACTTTCACATGCACCTAAAATATTCCAAATCCTGCCACTGACCCATCTGGGGCAGACCAAGTTTTCAACACATTTGTGTGCATCTTCCCTTCCTTTTAAGCATGTGAGGTTTAAAAAAATACAAATAAAATGTCAGCAATAGAAAAAACTGTATCTAACACACACATAAGAAGGCGAAATGTCCCTGGTAATTTAATGCAAATATTCAATGAAAGTAAACCTTTTGTACTCATGCACACTTCACTGCATCCCCTGGAATATTGTTTAACGACTAACTTATCCATGGAGGGCTTCCACAAAGCAAATGATAAGCAAATTATGTGAACGAGTAAAGAAAGTCGAAGGGGGAAACTGTGATGCTCCAGGTTCTGATCGCGCGATAGCATTATTTATGGTTGAACTTTCTAAGGTTTCAGAAACTTTTCTTTCATTAAATCTCTTTTAAATCAAATTTGTCCTTGAGTTTTGTGTCTCATTTAATGGATGTGTAAATATTGTATTTTTCCCTCCTAAAGCATAAACTTTGCTTTGTTCTATGAAGGACCAAAATACTACTTCCTGGTATTCTTTGTTTGTATCATCATTTAAACTCAGAACCTTCTTAAAGGAGACATATTATGCCTCTTTTAAACTAGTTTTAGTAGGTCTATGGTCTGTTCAAAGCATGTTAACAAAGTTCTTTACACAAAATCACCGACATAAAGTGGTTTCACCAGCTCAATTCTTGACCATTTCAGAATGAGCTGTTTAGAGGGCTGTGACATCTTTATGTAAATGTGTGCCAGAGAAGAGAATAGCTAGTAATGGGGAGTCTGAGGCCCCGTCCACACTACTGCGTTTTCGTTTAAAAACGGAGACCTTTTGCTACGTTTGCACCTCCCATCCACACTAAAACGGCAAAAACGGAGACCCAAAACGGAGAAGTTTAGAAACGCTGCCGACCCCGTTTTTCGTTTTGAAACTCCGGAGTGCGTTTTGGTGTGGACGTCTCATAACGGAGGACTTTAGAAACGATGACGCAGCAGATCACACTCGGCTCTATGATTGGGTGTCATCGGTCATGGCTTATCCTTCCCTGATTCGTCAGCCACCCGTCACATGACCCGTCCCCGGAAGATAACATACAACAGCAGCCTGGAGTACATTACTTTACAAACTGCAACATGGATAACGAATTACAAGCGTTACTGGCTTTGATGTCTTTGCTAGCAGCTGAGGAATGGTCAATCTGTTTCCTGTTTATACCGGCGCGCGCATCCCCAGTGTTGGAGAATTGTCACGTGATCCGCCTTTTCAGTCGTTTTCATGTGGATGGAGATCAATTCTAATACGCAGGGAAAACACTAGTGTGGACGGAGATAGTTTTCGTTTTAACTCTACTTTTTCTAAACGAAAACGCGGTAGTGTGGACGGGGCCTTAGTCTCCTCCCCTTCCTGTCAGCCCGTGTCCTCTGGCTGAAAAAAAAATGAATGTGGTCCGCTTTCTCTTACGCTCCGCATCACATATATGTTTTACCTCAACGTAAATGATAACTAATAATATGCATTTTGACTTTGTCAAGTGATCTGGGATTTATTTGATTGTACAAATTCTCAATTGAACTTCCTACGAATCCGAGTCTCATATATGACGTCACAGAGCTAACGCTAGCTAGCACTTAAAATACTGACCTGGTAGAGCTGCTCCCGCATGTTGGCTCTGACTCCACTGACTGTTTCTCCCTCAGCATAGCTGACACTTTCCACATAGCCAGAGTTATCGTGGTTTTCTCCACGTTTAATGCTTCATCCTTCATGCTTACAGCTCCAGTTTGGTCCTCTAAGTGTTTTCACACAAAACCTAAAGTAAATTTGGCCTCCGGTAAAAAATCAACGTTTTCTCTGCATCAAAATGTGTCTTTAAAATTAATGGACATCATATGTTTGATCCATGGCACATTTCAAACGAGATCAGGAAATAACTTTTACCTCTCCATTGACTCTCATTGACTTTTTTTTTCATCAGTAGGGGACCCATGGACAAGAAGTAGAAGGGCGGGACTTATGGTGCCTTCACACCACACGCTTTGTTGGCGTCAAAAAAACGTTCACAAAGTGACTGAAGCCTGTACATTTTTAGGCTGAAGCTTGCAAAGTGCGTGGGCGGGCCTTTCTCTGCTGGATGTTTTAAACAATCGTGGATCGCGTCTGAGTCGACAACATCAACATTGGGCGACGTCCCTACAGTGAGACGCTCTGATTGGTTGACACTCAGGTGACACAGCCGAAAGGTTACCTAGCTCAACTTCTGCCTTGCTGGCTTTTGCCAGATTGAAGCTTGGAACACAGGAAATGGAACTATTATGGTTAAAATTACGCAGTCAAAGCACAAAAAAGCACCGCAGAGACTCTTATGACCCTCGGAGTTAATTCTAGGAATTAATCAATCCGCATTGATGCGTTAATTTTGACAGTCCTAATTTTTAGCAGTTTTTTTGCAAAAAAAATAGCCTTATCTTGTGATATAGGGAATCCCTCTTGGCTGATGGCCAACCGAAATAAGGCACCGAAATGTGCGCTGCTTTTCGGTCTGGTTACTATCGTTTATGTCAGAAGCGGTGCCAGATATCGGTACCCATCCCTAATCTTGGAGCGCTTGACGATGACATTTTGGGCGGCGTGAATGCATCATTAGGCTCCCTCTTGGTGCGTAGTTTAACAAGAAGTGGTGGGGGTTGGGGGGTTACATGCAAATTCCACTCATTATTGTCCTTTTTTAAATGACATGGAGATTTCAAGATTCCTGACATGAAGAATTTTACAAAAAAATATATGGATGATTTTTAATTCATGTTTGGAGTGTTGGCAATGAAAGTTGCACAATGTCACCTCTAAAAAAATTATTTATGCTAATGCTCGAGATAGATATAATTTTCTATGCTTAAACTTGGAAAGCCAGATAAATTCTTCTAAAGAAAGGCTTCCACTTACAACAATGTTTCTTTCAAGAGGAACCCATCCCCTCACAAGACTTTTACTCCGCCAAATGGAGGTGCCGCCTAGCGAATGAGGGAGAGGGCTGGACGTAGTCGGGGCTCTGTTGAAATGTTAACAGCAGTGCTGCTGCAGTAGCAAAGAAACTGTCAACAATGGAAGATGGAGAGCAACTTTGCCTCAGAGCTATCTTTTGAGATGAAGTATTTCTCTCCCCCTTCTTCACCAGAGGAAAGAGAGGAAAGGGAGGAAGGTTCTGTGGCATGGGCGGAGACTCTGTGTCTTTGATACAACACAGTAGCAGGGTGGCTAGTGCTCACCACAGAATGAATGGCAATTTCAACTGCAGTATGGGGAGCCTAAGTCGTGCCCTTCTCCTTGCGCTCCATGGGCCCCGAACTGCCAAAAAGATGAATGAGAGTCAACGGAGCGATAAAAGTTATTTTCTGATCCAGTTTGAAATGCGCCGTGGATCGAACATATAATGTCCACAGTTTTTTACTACATATTGTGATGCAGAGAAAACGCTGACTTTCGACCTGCGGGAAAAGTTACTTGAGGCTTTGTGAAAAAACACCGACTACAACTGCAGAAGAAAAAGGGGACAGAGGGTCGTAGCCTCCAGGACAAAGAAAGGAGCATTAAACACAGAAAAAAAACTACATAAATCTGACCATGTGGAACGTGACGGCAATGCTGGATGAGAAACAGTCGGTTAAGTGAGAACCAGCATGCAGGAGAAGCTGTACAAGGTCTAGGTGTTTTACGTGCTATAGCTAGTGCTAGCTTGCATTAGCTGCCTGACGTCATATATGCGACTTCTGATTTGTAGGCATTTAAATTGCAGAATTTTACAATCAAGTAAATTCCAAATCACTTGACAAACACAGTCGAAATGTACATCATTGGTTGTCATTAAAATTGAGGTACAACATATGTCTGATTTAGGACGTAAGACAAAGCGAACCAGAAAATAACTTTTATCGCTCCGTTGACTTTTATTCATTATTTTTTCGGTTTGGGGACCCATATGGGCCGACAGGAAGGGGAGGAGACTTAGGCTCCCCTTGGAGTTTTAACCTAAAGAGGACACCACACTAATGGTTTAGGCAGAATATTAATATTTTTACAAAGATCTAATAAAATACCCAAATAATGTCCAGACGTGTTGACAGAACTTTCAGATACTCATTTATACAGTTTATCAGCAAAAAAAATTTACTTGTGGTTGAGTTGCTCTTTAGGTTTTATGTATGGAGTTTACATGATCCCTGTGCATACTTGGGTTCTCTCTGAGTGCTCAGGCTTCGTCCTACAATCCAAAAACACAACCGGTAAAGTTATTTGGTTACCCCAAACCACCCTTATGCATGAGTGTGTGTTTGTTCTTGGTGGTGTGTCTTGTGTTCCCCTGTGCTGTTTTACGATAAACTGGCAACCTGCCCCTGATGTATCCTGCCTCTGTCCAATCACCGCTAAAGCACCCTGTGACCCTGAAACAAGCGGGTATAGACAATGAATAGATGTGGATCATGTGAACTGTTTTTTAAAATAGAAAGCATTCATAGATACTGTCATACAGTAGAGCAGGTTACACTCTTGCCTCCTTACAGATTCCCTTACGTTTTGTAATTTAGTCACAGGTAAATGTTTCAGATTATAATTATAATATCTCTGCAAATACAAAAAGTTGTTTTCCAATGATTAAATGTATTAAGGGAAAAGTTATCCATACTAACTGAGCTTTGAATGAAAAGTATCTGTCCACCTTGGTAAATCATGATATTAATCACATTTTTTGTAAACTGAGCTCAGTTTTGCTTGCCATAACTAGTGGTGCCCTTACTGAAAAGTCTCATGGGCTCTAGCATGTTCTTCACATGGGATCACATGTTATCCTATGTGGTACATGGTAAACCACATGTGTAGCACACAAGGACGGCACCTTTTGAGTATGAAACATGTGTCACGTGGAAAACATGTGATAAGCACATGTAAAATGAGGGGGGGAAAATACACAACTGAAATATGTGTGAAACACATGGGAAATTGCCATGTGAAACGTGGGATACACATGTGGACAACATGAACAGCACACATGTAAAAAAAAAAAATGAATGCGATACCCAAGTGAAACACATTGGAAAGTGCCATGTGAAACACATGTGGGATACACATGTGGACCTCATGAAAACCACACGTAAAAAAATGAAATGTGATACACATGTGAAACACATAAGAGAGTGCAATGTGAAACGTGGGATACACATGTGGACAACATGAACATCACACGCGTAAAAAAAAATGAAATGAATGCGAAACCCAAGTCAAACACATGGGAAAGTGTCATGTGATACATGTGGGATACACATGTGGACAACACTAACAGCCACATCTAAAAACATTAAATAAATGTGATATACAGGTGAAACATATGTGGGATACACATGTGGACTACATGAACAGCACATATTTAAAAACATGAAATAAATGTGATATACAGGTGAAACACATGGGAAAGTGTCATGTGAAACATGTGGGATACACATGTGGACAACATGAACAACTCACATCTAAAAACATGAAATATGATACACATGTAAAACACGTGTGAAACAGGAGAGAGTGCAATAAATCACGCTGGATACACACGTGAGAAGCAAACATAAAACAATAAAATGAAATACATGTGAGATACACAATTATCACATCTAGGACACATTTGAAACATAAGCCTAACCTTAGGAGAACATGATGTGAACTTGGAAAAAAAATGTGGACAGATATGGGACACATTTGTTTCACATGTGGGACAAACTGTTATGATTTTATTGTGAAGTAACATTAAAGTTTAATCTATACTTTTAATCGCATGCAGTGGCTCTTTTTTTAATGATGTATCTCTGTCTTCGTCTGCGTCACTCCTCCCTCCCTCTTTGTGTTCCCCTAATCCTCCTTACCTGTGTCAGTCCCAGTCTCCTTTGTCTTATTGAAGCCAGCTGTTCCCTGTCTTTGTCCTCCCCTGCTCCCAGCTGTTCATCAATTGCCTGATTACCCTTACCATAGTAAATATACCTTCCTGTGTCTGTTTGTCCTTGTTGGATTGTTGTCGTTTCTTGTCTCCCGTCGTTCTTGTCTCCTTTTCCCAATTCCTGCCTTTTCCCTGCCTGAGTTTTGGACTTTTCAATAAAGATGGGCCGAAGACGCTCTAAACGCCTCTCTGCATCTGTGTCCTGCTTTCAACCTAACCTGACACTTTCACATATTCTTTAATAGTAGAATAAACCTTGTTAAAAGTATTGACTTTACAAATACATTCAAACATCTTCATTAGACCCTTGCTTTTTTTAACCCCTCTTAACCTCCTCGTGCGTTTTTTTTTTTTTTTTTTTTGCGCAAGCAGGTGTGTTTTTGTGAATAATTTTGGCTGTGCTAATGCAATTTATGTAATATTTTCTGAGGTTGTGTATTTTTTGGGAACTTAACAAAAAGTATAATATTATTTAACCTACGCCATTTAATATAATACTGATGTCATTAAGTAACGTTTTTCCTCCTCTGTCATTTGTTTGCGCCATTGACTCCCATGTAAACTATATATTTATAATAAGCCTAAATATGAGCATAAATAGTTTTTTTTCTATATTCTGTTTGGGTTTCTACAACTGTAACAAACTTAAATTGTAGTTTTTACGTTTTTTGATCAGACGGCATATTTTCTCCATTAATGGCAGGGCAATGTCTAAATCTCCTAGTTGGTGACTCTATATCAAACTGGTCACTGTAAAATACATAAATCCCCTTTTCAGGCTGTGTAACAGGTACCAGTCAATAGAAGATGCACAGATGAATCTGATGGGCTGTATTGCTATTGCAGTCTGCCTGCAATTGCTGAAGGAAATTTCGCACAAAACCAGACTCAGGAGCTTTACCAATGCTGATTTGCTACTTTTCAAGAGTCAGTTGAGAAGGCAAATATATTTGGCTCCTATACTGTTTTTTTATCTGTTGGTCAGTTCCTGGGGACAAACGCAGAGTATTTTAATAGGAATAAACCAACAAAATGTCAGTTTTTATAAAATGGTAAAAGAAAACAAAGTAAGTGTGAATTTAGACAAATATGTGTTGGATAAAAAAATGTAAAAAAGTTTAGCGACCCTAACAGAGTGGGCTTGTTGAAACATGGAGCTGTAGGCGTAAATCCACCTAAAGGAGGATGGAAGGCTTTTCCAGCGCAGATCCTCAGTGTTAAACGGTAAGTTAAAAACATGTTGGTTTTATTTGAATATTGTTTGAGATCAAGATTAATCGGCATATTAATGTTATTAATATAATAAATCAAATGAATGTGCAAACATGGTCTGTGATGTGGCAGTCAATTACACTGATGTTTGCTACGTGCTTGACTAGCTTTTATCATGATTGGGCTAACATGTATAGAAATAATAGGATCTATCTTTGTAAGAGTCAAACCACGATATACTATTTTATTTAAAACTACATATATTTAACATCAATGCAAAACAATACTCTTTTAGAGTTATCTTTTTTTCATTGTTCAAATCTGAAGCAAGTGCCGATTTCTTGTCTGTATATTAGAACAGAAAGCCTTGCCAAAATCAAGCGAGTATTCTGGTCATTTACTAGGCAGTTTAAAAATGTAAAAAAAAAAATTTGTTTTTTTACTAAAAAGCTTCTTAACGTGTAATTAAATGTCACTTTAATTTCATTGAATAATTTATGTATAAAAGACGATAGAACATGGACAGTTTTTCTGATATTTTTGTTTCATTCAGTTTCCTCCTCATAGTTTCCACTGTTGCATTTAGTGTTCACCTAGAATACGACTCTAAATGGAAATAATCCTTCCTATGATGATGACGATGATACTAACAAAAGCATTTCAAGCTCTATTCTCTGAGCTACAGGGAGCTAGTGAAAAGGGCTTAAGGCTTTTAGGGTGATATACTTTTACAGACTTAGTTTTTGAAACGATCCCCATTTTCTCTCTTATTCACACAATTAATGCAGTAAGGGCAGTTGCTATATAATCTGAAGACATACGTCTAAACATACTGTGGTGTAATTCTTAAATGTGACATATTTTCATTCAGATTCTAATGTTAATTCTCAGTTCAGAGACGGGGTAAGGGGTTGACTGACGGTTGGGTTTTCCTGTGTTTGTGAAGCTCTACAAATGTGAATTAAATTCCCAAAGTTGCCGTCCTACCGGCTGCGCTGTCAGTGTCCCCCCTGTTCGAAAAGCAAGGTCTTTAGTTTGCTTAAAGTTGCGCGCATTTTTCCACCATTTTTTTTTTCTTCTATAAATTCCAAACTTGTCGTAGAAAGTGGCTAAAGCAGTTTTCAGACCCCGCTTATAAATGAGACCACAGAAAAGGACCTCTCTCCACAGGGAATTTAATGAGGATTCAGACAAGAAGCACTGGTACGGAGTAAGAGGGGTGTGTACGTGAAATTAAAAGATATCAGGTA
Organism: Apricaphanius iberus; assembly: GCA_028564705.1. Lineage (NCBI taxonomy): Eukaryota > Metazoa > Chordata > Actinopteri > Cyprinodontiformes > Aphaniidae > Apricaphanius > Apricaphanius iberus. Next base: position 1,115,293 of record JAPXFQ010002533.1, on the reverse strand, counting down.
GTTCTGTGGTTTGGGATCTTAATGCAGCCTTTGATGGCATTGTTTGGAGCAGTGTGTTGGTATCAAGGAAACCTAACCTGGTATCAAGGAAACCTAACCTCCACCAATAGGCAGCACGCCAATGACCGTCGTTAAGATGTGGAGCACAAAGGATCCAATGACATAATCAGTCTTGTAAAAGCCCTCCAAGAGATTAAATACCTGAGTCTCCACACCAGTTAGTTGGACCAGTCCCAGCCTGGTAAGCGGCGAGCATGAACTGATGAAGCCTCTTGGATAAGAGGTGGAACGTCTTCCAAGACAAATTACCAAGTCCAGTTGCGTTGGATTGAAATTTCCTTGAGATAACCATGACCTGGATGAATGAGAATATTCACAGGCTTATCAAGTAAACTCTCTTAAACTGGTTTGGTCATACTTTGGTAAACCTTTAAAAGTTCTACTTATTGAAAGCCCCCATTCATTGTGGGGTCCCACAGGGATCTATCTTAGGTTCCCTGTACACGATGGCTTCTGGCCCTATTTTTAGGAAACATGATATTTCTTTCTATTGCTTTGCTAGTGATGTTCAGATCTATCTCTCCGTGATATCTGAGGGTGAAACTATCTTCAAGACCTAAAAGCTTGGATGGCATCAATTTGTTTTAAATCTGAAAATAATCAAAAACGGAAATCATTTTTTTGGTAAACCTTAGCTTTTAAATGTTGTTGACCGCATTCTTAGTCCACTAACCTACGCTTGTTCTCATCCCAGAAACCTCGGCGTGTGGACTGATAACTCCTTTAAATTAGAACAACAGATAAGCTCTGTTGTAAAGAGTGTCTTTTCCCATTGGCGTTTGATTTGTAAGGTGAAGGCTACCTGCCTAAAAATGAGTTTAAGAAGGTCATCCATCTGCTTATCATGTCTCGGCTTGATTGCTGTAATTCCCTGTACTTTGGACTACTAAAATCACCCCTTCATTGTTAACTGCTCGCTCACACAGCAGCAGCTCGTTTGTTGATGAGTGGTAGACAGCATATTAACCCTGTAGTCGCCGCCTTGCATTGGCTGCCTGTTAGTTGTAGAATCCAGCTCAGAATTGTATCACTCGTTTTTGAACCTGTAAATGACCTGGCTCCTTCTAATGTGTCTGAACTGTTGCACCGACATGTTCAAACTAGGACTTTAAGGTCGTCCTCCCTGTTCTTACTCGGGGGGACGGCTTTTTCAGGAGCTGCTTCTGAATTGTGGAATGGGCTGCCACTACATATTCATGCTTCTCAGACTGTTTAAGTTGTAACATAAGACTCATTATTTTTCATTGACTTTTAACTTAGATCTCACCTTTTTGTTATCTAATTGTAATAGAACTTGCGTTGTGTGCTGTAATGTGTTTAACCAAAACTATTGTTATTTTCCCTGTTTTATTTTTATCTTTAATTCTGTTTATTGTTTTCATTACTTGTATAGCTTTTTGGGCAACGATTTGTATTAAACATGATTTATAAATCAATTTGAATTGAGCTGAATTGAATTGCTTCAGATATTCCTTCAGGGGGAAAGGGAAGAAATGCAAACGGAGGACTACAGAGCTAAACGCTCAGACACTGCAGTTCAGTGCAGATATCTGGGTCAGAGTTGGGGAAACAAAAATGGTTCTGATCAATATGGAGGTATGCATGAGGATTTACTGTTTACATGTTTTTGACTAGACATTTTTTGGTGCTGAGAATGTATTTTATAAAATGAGACAAAACACATTAGTGATAGATATGTGAACAACAAATATGGATCCCTCCGGTTAATGATTTGTAACTTTCTGTCACTGTATAAGCACACACTTTTTGGTTTAATGAATACGGTCAGAATGGAAGGTGTGGCAGAAAAAATAAAATGGAAAATGTGGAATTTGAGAACAAAAATAAAAACTGAATTTCAAAAGTATAACACACACACACATCGGTGTGGGGACGTCTTTGGGATGAGCTTTTCCACGACATTGTTGTTGTATTTATACTCCCAATTTTTGTGTTGTGAATGTGTAGTTCTTAGTTTATATTATTTGTTTTGTTAATGTTGCTGGATTTTAATGGTTGTTGTTCTTTTTTTCACCTCTGCCGTCCGGCGGATGTGGAGGAATCGGATGTTTCCTTCTGTTCTTTTTCTTCCCCTTCCTCTCTTGTGTCGTCAACTCACACTCCCACCTCTCCTGGCTCTCTTCTTCATCTTCTTTCCGTCTTCTCGCTTGTTTTTCTGTTTCCATTTCCATAACCTCAAGAAATGAATCCCAGAGCAATCTGTAACAAAGATTTTTCACACATATATTTCAAGTGGAGTACTATAGCAAAAACTGTGAAAATAAATCTGTTGGGCTTGTACTTGGTAGTCAGACACCAAATCTAAAAAGGAAACTGCCAGACGGGACAAACAAAAAGAAAAAGTATAACAACATATTTCATTTGGCTCCAGAGAATTTTGTGATCTGAATTTTGTGAGTTGTTAGGGGGAAATGTGTCCACACCAACCTCTCCTTAATACCTATAAGTCTAACTATGAACTATTAAAATGTCTGCCTTCTTTCACTTCATTCTAGCGTTTTTTCTTTATATTTTAACATTTGTATTATATAAGCAAGCTGCCACACAGCTGGCAGATATTAAGCATAAATGCTGTCTCATCGTGGTACACCGGTGTGTGTTATATTGGACCTGATTTGTGTAATCCTCACCACTAGATGTCAGCGTAGAACTACTTAAAAAGAGACCAGTCAGCTTTACTTTCTTCACATTTTATGTATTTTTCCTGTTATTCCTCAAGCATTAGAAAGTAGGCAGCATTAGTATGATAAACAACCACTCACATTTCTTGTCAATGATAACATGACAAAACATCAAGTCCATAAAATAAAAAAAAGTGACCATTGTTGTTTTATTTGATGCTTTATTCCATAAAACAAGTTGACTTGTTTTACAGCAAGCTGAAAAAAGTAACGTTTTTAGGTTTTCTACGTCGAGCAGTGATGTACAATACTGTACTAGACGTAATTCCCTTCAACCCGGTTGCCATTCCTGTGTCAGGGCGGGTTTAGGGCGTTTTTCTTGGGCCGTGGCCGCTTCCCAAGGCGTCCCTCCCGGCGATTGGACCGACACCGTCCCGTAAAAGGAGTCAAACCTCTTCATTGTTCGCGCAGCATGTCTGTCAAAAATCCATTTGGCAAGAAGGAAGAGATGACCCAGGGCCTCAGAAGTTGTGGCTGGACAGCGGCGTGGTCCTTCATGGTTGAGTGGACTCTGATTGGATGAGACCGGAGCCAGTCAGCGTGAAGCGTGCGTGATTGGAGGAGGAGCGTTTCCGGGGCGGGGCGGACCGAGCGGGCTAGCCTGCAGAATGTGAGCACTCTCTGGGGTGGGCGGATCGTTAGCTGTGACAGCGAAGCTCGGATACTTCCTAACAAAGCTGTCAGAAAACAGACAACTAACGGTGAGTCCGACTCAAATATACACAGCCATCTTTCCTCCTCGTGCCTATAAGCACGCGCTGGTCGCGCGGAGTGCGATGGCCGCGCGCGGACAGCTGGGGCGTTTGCAGCAGTGAAATGACGGTGATTTGGGCTGTGTGATCTCACAGCGTGCATCCCAGCGGCCGTGGATGGGTGTAGGTTAGTGCTGCGTTCAGGTGCTGCACGGAAAGCTTTCCTTTTTCTTTTACAGGCGCGGAACAAAGATGCTGAACCAGCGGGGGAACCCCGCCTCGTTAGTTGACTTTGATACAAAGTGTTGCCTTTGATATGTGTTCATCGTTTAACGTCCTTTTCCTCACTATAGGAAAAAAATCCCGACTTCAGTAGAAGCGGCGTAGTTGAAGAAAGTTGTGAGAGTGTAGCCCATTAGATAGTATCTTCTCTGGAGCTTGTGAGGAAAAGAAACCTGAAATACAAAGTGAAAGTATGTGTTACGCAGTGTTGAACTCATAAAGCGATTCCACGCCTGTTTAGTTTGTGCAGTGCTATTTGAAAGGATGCATTCACTCTTGCATTAACTGTAATAGTTAGCAGCTTTTGTGCCACACCAGTAGCGGCTCCTGCATAAATGGCGCCCTGGGCAAGCTCCTCCTCCTTCAACACACCTAATTACCACAGAATATTACGGCCATTGTACGCGAAATAAAAAAAATAATAGTAATTTTCCACCCAAACGACTCCTGAAATTCTGAGATTGAAGTCACATATTTTACAGAATACCCTCTGAAATTCTCGGATGTCAAAAAGTAGTGAAATTAAAATGAAAAAAATAAAAATAAATCAAAATTTTATGAGATTGATTGCAGATATTTTCTAGGGAAAAAAACCATAATTCTCTTTAGAAAAGAAGAAAATTTGCGAAGAAAAAATAAGATGTTTGTAGGATTGAAGGCATATTTTTTTTCCTTACAATTTCTGACTTTACAATGTCAGAAATATCCTAGCTTAGATATCGAACATATATCTAAACTATCATTATAATTTCTTAGGTTTTTTGCGCAAATCTTCTATTTTTCTACATCAGAGAATTACGCTTTTTTCCCCCCTTGAAAATATCTGAGATTAATCTCAAAGTTATTGTTTTAACTCTTAATTTTATGGCTTTTGTGGCTTTTTTCGTTCTTTCTAGAAAATATGTGCAATTAATCTCAGAAATTCTGAATTTTTGGGCCGGAAATTTACTCCAAAATGTTTTTCTTTTGCTTACAACGACCGTAATATTCTGTTGTCCCTACTCAAACAAAAAAGCCATAAAAGCACCTTTCTTTCAAATCATGTAAATTATTGGAAAGTTTACTGAGTAGAGAATACTGATCATATAATAAATTACATTGGAATTACAGTAATATTGTGAAGAGTTTTTTTTTTTTAGATTTCTAAATCAATATCTGTTTCAAAAAGTGATTTCATGTAAATATGCCTTGAAAAGATGCATGTTTTGGCTGAATTCTGAGGCCTCAAGTCCATACAGAAACTTTATTTTTTATAAATGGGAACGTTTAACCGTTTGTGCCCCCCTTCCACACAGAAACAGGGTTTTAGGACAGCCAAAATGTAAAAAAAAAAAAAAAAAGGAAAGAAGAAAATGGTTTTCAGTTTTTTTTTTAGGAAATGCTGACTTAGCCCGAACTATAACTCGCCGTACATAAAAACAGCAAAGGTGGATTGCATTACATTATTTTGTGTCTGTGCACGCAAAAAATTTCTACCTAGTGCTAAGCAGGGTCCCCGCGGGTCCTTAAAAAGTCTTAGAACGTCTTAAATAACATTTTCAATTTTTAAGGTCTGAAAATGTCTTGAATTCTTGACGTTTCGCTAAGGTGGTCTTAAATTTTATGTGGGACCTTAAATTTCAATTTTACCAGCACACCATTTGGGGGCAGCACTCTGATTTATGTGGGTGCAATCTGCATCTATAGGTGACATTCGTGTAAGTGACTGACGAATGCGTTGCGTTGATGGGATCGCTATCACAGCATTTAGCTAGTTCGCAAGCATGGGCAAATGTGTATTTAATGATAACTGGTTGGAGGAGGAAAAGTATCGGGGGTGGCTGAAGAAAACAGCCAGCAACCATGAAGCGAGATGTGCTTTGAGTAAAAAAACTATACAGCTGGGGACAATGGGCCACCTAGCGCTCAACTGGCATATGAAAGGAGAGAAGCACAAGAAGTATGTGTCGTCGCAGGCAAGTAGTTTGCCCATAAGTATATTCTCATCTCGTGATGAACCGAGCACTTCGACCTCTCAGCCTTCCACAAGGCCGTCCACTTTATCAAGCAATGCCTTCGGCAGCTTTGCGAATGTAGCTACACTTAAGGCCGAAATACTGTGGGTTTTTCAAACCGTTAGCCGCCACCACTCGTACACCTCAAATGAGGACATCCACCTGGTTTTTCAAGCAATGTTCCCTGACTCAGATTGTGCAAGTACGTTCACATGTGGGAGAGACAAAACTGCATACTTAGCACGGTTTGGTATTGCCCCATACCTAAAGAAGGAATTAATTTCACAAGCAAACAAGGACACGTTCATCATAATCTTCGATGAGTCCATGAACACAACAACACAAAATAAACAGTTGGACTTGCATGTCAGACACGGGTCAACCGACGAGACTGGCACCCCGATTGTCAGATCTCGCTATCTTGGTTCTCAGTTTTTGGGCCACTCAACGGCAGAAGACTTGCTGGAGCATTTTAAGGTAAAAATAATAATAAAAATAATATTTAAAATGCTGAGAATATGTTAAAATGCTTGGTGTTTTTTCATGTTGTTTTCTAATAAAAATTTGGAACAAATATATTGATGCATCGTGGTGATTCTTTGGTTGATTCACATTTTTCCGAATGCATATTGAAATTCTTAGCTTAGTTTTTGAATAATGGCGCTCTACTAAGTTAACGTACTAGGCTAGGTTTTAACTACACACTCAAATGCTCACGTAAAACAGCGCTCGTGCGTTCGGCTGAGTCAAATGTACTTGATATAGGCTAACTCTTTACGTCACAAGATTAACGTAAATAGCCTAATGGGCTGTTTACAACACCCTAGAACTTTGCTTCAATGATTTTCGAACTTTAGGAATTATTTTATATTAGTTTCAAGTGGTGTGTGTAAGGCATCTAAAGCACACAGTGCCATCTGCTGTTAAAAACTAAACTCAGAATCGATTTAAGAGAGGATCGTGATGCAATCAGAAAAATTGAAATCGATCCAGATAATTTCTCCATTCACGATGCATAGATATATATTGTCCCAGCCAATCGGTTAAAAAAATTTTGTGGGTTGGTGACATGTAGGTATAAGCCTAAAAGGACTGCAATCTAAATTGAAGACATGCAGTGCTGTAAACAACTTAATTGTAAATCATTCCATATGCATTATGCTGTTTGCATATTTTTTATGCGAAAAGTAAAATTGAATTGAATTATTGTAGACCAGTTCATAATTAGACTCCAAATATCTGTTTTGTGCTTTTCAAATTTAGGTTAACAATTTTGACACTGAACCATACCTAGGCCCAATTTGTGAGCATTCACTATTATGGTTTAATATGCGTTTCCTCAAACTTTTCAAACCAAGGACCACTTAACCAACTAAAAAAATAAATTATATGTATGTGTGTTACTGACATGGACAGTGTCATCCCTGTGACTTGTCTGGAGCGTGGCTCTGGTGAGTTGTGCTGTGCTAATGCTTCGCCACATCATTGTGTTGTCGCATTGACCATTTTTCAGTTTTTTGTTGTTATGGTGAAGTCTTAAATTTTCCTTTTAGAGGACTTAAAAAGGTCTTAAAAGTTATGAAATTTGCTGTTACAAAATGTGCAGATACCCTGGCTAAGATGTTAAATGTATGTCTAATCATGTTTAGCGCCACTTAGAGGTCGGGGGAGTAAAAATAGCATTTTGGGGCCATTCTCAGTTTTTCGGGTAGATGAAAACATTTGTGGAAACGTTCCCGCGTTGACGTTGCCTCAGTGAAAACCGTTTTTAAATGGCCGTGACAGAAAAATCCACTGCGTTCTGATGAAAGTTGCGTGTATTTGGACAAACTTATGTACTAGTCTTCTTTTGCTCTTGTCCTGCAGTGGAGTGGCGACTCCTACTGTTTTGGAAGAGAACTACAGCGAGTGGGCCAAAAAAATAATAATATGGGAGGATTCTATTTCAACCTCTCAGATCATGTGGATCAAATATTGAATGGAAAATGGGTCAAACGCAAGGCTGACCGTTAAATATTAGCTGTTCCTCCTGCTTAGAGCAGGTTGGTTCCCAATTGCAGGACATCACTGTTATATCCATCTAAAGGAATTTTTCTAAAGAGGAATTACAGCAGAGAGGATTGTCCCACTCCCTCCCAGCCTCACTTCTGCCATCCAGATTACTCCCCCCAATCCTCCACCAGCCAGATTACGCAGTGGGAAATAAGAGGTAAGGACTGATGTGAGGCTGTGAATTCATCATGGACCTGATCCAATCGCATCCCTAAATCACTCTGATGCTCGCTTTAATGTAAGCCCAGCGCAGCAATAAGGTTCGTAGGGCCTGAAGGGAGGACTGGGCTTCCTTGGTGACAAACCATGAAGTGGCCGAGTGCGTTTTGTGTGGAATCCAAAATGAAAGTGGAGAAGAAGCAGCTTGTATTAAACCTGTTTGCCCTGGGTTTAGTCCCCCCCCCCGGCGCCTGTGGAGAGAAAACAAGCATTGGCAGAGACGGAAAAGTAAACTTGTGTCACTGCTTTAAGAGATTTCTAGCTCTTATTTGTAAAGGTATGTAGATCAGCTGATAGTTGAACACCTAAAGCGGTTCGAGACATTTTCACTACAGTGGAGGCGAGAAGCTTCAGCTGCATAACCCACAGCCGGAAGAGGCAAAGGTTCCTGGAAAATATTTAAATACATAATTTGTATGTATAGTACTTTCGAAAAGTATTCACACCCTACTACACAAACTATAAATATAACAATGCATACAGCCACATAAAAAAATGAACTTGTTGGAGGAGTTCAATATTTTTGTTACTCATTCAGAAAGTAAAACTATTAGGTGTGTTTCCTAACACACACACACATTTTCAGGTTTCCAGTTTATAGAAAACCCAAAATTCAGTATCTAAGAAAATTTGACTTTTACAGAAGATAATTAAAAGGGATCTTTTAAGTAGACATGTGGAGCCTTAAAGTGTGTAGTTTTTAGCTTTAATCTCTGGAAATATCCATCAAATGATCCCAAATCCTTGAAAAGTATTGGGGACTTCATAACATATAAGCATAAAAAGCACATGTGCGCGGTTCCTATTGTATGGGCGCCGACATATTTCCTTCCACGTGAGCCGATGTGGACAAAACGACTTCACTGATTTTTGAATACGCGGTTACATCCCTTTTCTGCTCGTCCTCATTAGAGGTTTAAATGAAGAGCTCTATGAACAGACTTTAAAAAAAAAACTAAAAAAACACATTCTCCAACCCTGAACGACCGATTAAACCCGATCTGAGACGCACCCAACCCAGGTCGCTGTCCCCAGTCGGGGAGAGGTGCGCTTTCAGCTGCTGTGTCCGTGGTTTCGTGCGACGTGTACCCGGCCGCGGTTACGCGTCAGGCCGAAGCCCACAGAGATGATCAACACCGCCAGCAAACTACAGTTAACGTCGGCATTGCATTCTCTTAATGGAAATAACTGAAGGAGCAGCAAAAGCTAAGGAAGCATGCTTTCTGCTGCACAGGTAACAACTTTCAATGTAACGTCCTTTGTTTTACTACCGGCAGTCACGGTGAAACTACGCTGAAATGTGTAATTTTTTTCCATTGAGGTTATTCTGTTTAATATTAAAGTTTATTCATTTACAAATATATCTGAATAATATCACTAACATACAAAACGCTGAAAACTTTTTCCTTTCACAAATGTTGTTTTACACATTTACCTCTTCATTCGCTGCCCGAGATGAAAGAGAGTCTGTGCTTCTCATTGAAGTATATGTCTTGTCGTAGTAGAAAATTGTGATTTGTGGCCTGTATCCGTCGTCACTCGAGCACAAAAATACCGCTTGCTTGTAGTAATTTAGGTATTTACTGCCCCCTATCAGCAGCAAACCGCACACTGTCACTTTAAGTCTCCTTCCCTTTCTGTTGACCCATGGGTCTCTTAGCTGAAAAAAATTAATGGATGTCAATGGAGCGAAATCCTGGGCAAAAAATCCTTCCACTGAACACTTTATAGCGTATTTTGTGTACCCTACTTGTTGATGGATTTTCACTTCCAATTCTAATAAACTACACTAATGTTTGTGGCTATAATGAGGTAGGATTGCTTTTGAGTCCATAATTCATGTTCGATGTTTCCAGAGGAATTCAGTTTAGTTCTGTCTGCTTTTTTACTGATGGAGTCAACTTTCCAGACTCGCCACACTGCCAGCACCAAGTAACACCAGCTGTGTCTGTTCTGTTAACTTCTATGGAAACTGTCCTGCATGGTAAATGCAGAGCTACCTGCTTCTGGCTTTCACTGCCGGTGCAACATGCAAAATCAGACTCAGAAGTTTTTCCTGTCAGCGCTCTAATTAAAGCAAGCCCGCTTTTGCATGTTGCCCGATAAGCCCAGAAACACCTACGTACATAAATCCCACAACGGGTTAATCATCAAACGGGCATGGCTGCTTGGATGCAAGGGTTTACTGTAACTGCTACAAGTTGGATGTTTATTGATTACTTTTGATTTTGATTAGTTTGCACTAAACTGTAGAGAAAAAAACTACATGTGCCGGTTGTTGGAGCAACTCAGCTCAAAGGTCACTACTTCTGCCAAGTGAGTCATTAGTGAATGCTGAATTATTTGGGCCCCGTGTGCTGACTCAGATGTGGATCACAATCTAAAAAATAGTGTGAAATTCCTTGACCATCAATGTCTGGAGCTAAACTGGGCGAGGAGAATCAGTTCAGCCACATTGAGTCCGGCAGGTGTTACTAAGTCAACATCTGTAGGTTTATACTGCAGAGATGAATGGCTTATATTCATTGGGACTGTTTAGACTGCATGCTATTGTTTGTGTTCAATTCAGGACGAAAATATTGAGCCTATAGGTTGTCAAGGTTTTGTGTTGTTGCACCTCATAGTATTTAAGTGTCTTCAATTAGTTTTTATAAACGCTGATGGCTGTGTGCAGGAAGGATCTTAAATTAATCTCTATATTTATGGATAGAAGAGATGGTTTGAACGTTCTCCTTCTCCCTCTCCTCTTTGCTCCTGCTGTGCATCCGCAACGCCTCCTGTTCAACTCATCCTGGATCTGGTGCTTCAGTTATGGTATTATTTTAGCTTTTGCTGTTAATTAGCTGCTCCCGGCTGTAAAACCACTGGCTTGCCATGGCTACACGTGACCAAAAAATTTGCTCAGCCGCACAGCTTGAAAAACTAGGGATAATAACTGTGAAAAATGTAATTTTCCCGCCAGAAACAGAGGAAACAAAGCCCTGAAAAGGAAAAAAAATCTGATGAATGGATGTGTTGTTACCCTGCTCCAATTATAGTACTGTCAGGGAAGTGCGAAACCCTGGCAGGTTGTTGAACGCTAATAAATAAAGGAAAAATCTGAAGTTCAGAAATGGATGTAATACAAAATCTTGCTAAAGTTTGTATGAAAAGTGTCCAGTGAAGGTTTGGCTCTGTGACTGCTCATACTCTCTGCGATACTTGCTTTTGCCTCCCAAGAATCAAAACTGCACCTGACATTTGACCCTCTCGCCCGCGCTAAATCTTGGTTAAAGTTTTACCTGGTTGTAGGGCTCAGTTTACGACATAACAAGAAAATAAATCAGGTAGTCTGTAGGAATCAGTGTAGCATTTGTGTTTGCATGTACTTCTTACAATCGCCGGACGTATTAATGTTCTGTACTTTAATCTTTGCTGTAGTGTTTTAGTAAGCAGTTCGACATCTTGTACGACTAGCTTCTTTAATACATTTCTTGTATTTCCATATTTGGCAACACAAAACTTATCACAGATAATACATTTAGTGTGCAAGGGATGAAAGCAAAAATAGTTAAAGACCTGAGTGACGTCAGTAAATACTGAGAAAGACCCCCAGTGTTTTCATCTAACTATTTTAGATTCCTTGTACATTAAACATGTAAGAAACATTTGGCAGCTGGATTCTCACTGACACAATAACTACTTCAGTAGTTATTCACAGAAATCCGTTTTTTGGTAATTGGGGTTTTCAGCTCACACCAACATTATAATCAATTGTTTCTGCTACCATTGCAGACATTTCCTAAAAGTTTAATCAAAATCCACCTATAACCTTTTGAGTTATGTTAATAATTATTAAACAAACCTTGGTCGTTATGTTATTAGCTTAAATTGTAGGCTTTTAGATTTTTTTTTATAGTAGCTCAAGCTAAGAAGCCACTCACCGATGAGTGTAGACCGTCCCCAAAACACTGGGCCAATGAATTTAGCAGGTCTTCCCTCCCCATTTGTATTTTTGAAAGAGTTTTTTCTTCTGAGGACGTGTTGGGGAATCGGGTGAATATTTTTTAAAGACACAGGTTTTGTTAGCTACGCGACCCGGGTGTGCAGTTCCGCTCTCTGTGCGAACATGACCGAAGAGCCGACTTGCAGCGGGCGGGAAAAGGGTCCTGCTGATGCCACACCACGACAAAGTTGCTGAACGTAGTATTTACTGTTTTATTTTGTTCATTATTGTTTCATTCAGTAATAGACCAAATAGTAAGTGGACTGAACTATAGTGCTTCTCTAGTCATACTGATCACTGAAAATGCGTCACATGGGACCCACATTCACCCATTCTCACTCACAAACCTGCACACATTCATACATCAATATGCAGATTGGTTGGACAGGAGTGCCAGGCAGAAGCTGGTATTGACCCTACAACCCTGCGATTACTTGCCAGCGACTAACTAGGGAGCCACATTCTTCCCGTTGAGTGTTGATGTGCGCCCCATTTTGGTTCAAAGTCAATGTAGTAATAACCAGTCCCAAAAGGCTATGATGAAATAGGAAGGGAAACTCTTTTATTGAACATTTTCTCAACCTTTTTTCTATCGCACCACACGTATGTTTATTTAAATATTTTGTTAATTATCGTTCAGCCGTAGGAGGTTTTTGTAATTAAAGCTTATGACGGATTTCTTAAATTTGCTAAACGAAAATGTTACCATGGTAACAGGTTGTCATGGTCATACAGACGAGTCCTAAGGAGGGAAGGAAGACTAATAGGAAGGGGAGTCTAGTAGGAAAGCAGTGAGGAAGTATTTAAGCAAATAAGCAGGTTCCCAGAGTTACTCAGACAGACAGAATTGTTCCCTGGCTGTGGAATGTCAATTTACTGACCTGAAGTAACCCGCCCTCCTTAAGGAAGGCTGCTTCCTGTTGTCTGTGGCTCGTACATCCGAGTGACACTGTCCGTTGGTGCTTTTTCCAGTTAGAGGCGTTTCTCGGGAAGGATGATCAATGGTTCTTTCAGGGTCTTCCTCACTGTAGCAGGATGCTCTGTTCAAGGACCGCAGGCAGCCTCCTCATTGGCTCTGTCTAAGAATTGGGAAGCTCAGGAAATCCGTCATCGGCTAGTTTCTTTGCTGTAACAAGGTCTGCTCTCCTCTTCACAGATTCTTCAGAATCATAAGAAGTTTTCCAAACTGTTTCTAAGACACCTAAAGCAGATATTAACCTGCTGGTTTGTGACTCAGTTGTTTCACAGTTTGGCAGATTGGACAATACAGGCAGTGAGGAACTACTTTGCTAATACACTATAGGGATCCACTGATATGAGAAAAATCTGGCTTTAATATACATCTGATATTTATATTGCTGTTATGGCTGATGAAGGATAATTACTAATAATATATATATTACCCTTTCAACATTGGGAAATGATGACCACACCACTGAGGGATTGCTGGGAATTCACGACACAATCTTCTGTGGTTCTCAAATTCCTAAATTAAACATTGTATTGTAATAACTCTTCTTGTAAAGTGCCTTGAGATGACATCTGTTGTGAAACGGCGCTATATAAATAAACTGGATTGAAATTGATGCTGCTTCTCTCATTCAGTTAAACATCCAACAATCCTGTGCTGTCACATGACCAAACAAATACTACAACCCTGTCCTCTCCTTCTCCCGAAACAGAAACGGCAAGAAGATGGAAATAAACATTGGTTATTAATATCGATTCGGGTTCACATATCGGACTAATACCGATATAATTTTTTTTTTTTTTAAACGACAAAAATTGACAGATACTGACATTGGTTCTGATATACAGTGGGGCAAAAAAGTATTTAGTCAGCCACCGATTGTGCAAGTTCTCCCACTTAAAATAATGATAGAGGTCAGTAATTTTCATCATAGGTACACTTCAACTGTGAGAGACAGAATTTTTAAAAAAAATCCAGGAATTCACATTGTAGTATTTTTAAAGAATTTATTTGTAAATTATGGTGGAAAAATAAGTATTTGGTCACTTCAAACAAGGAAGACCTCTGGCTCCCACAGACCTGTCACTTCTTCTTTAAGAAGCTCCTCTGTCCTCCACTCGTTACCTGTATTAATGGCACCTGTTTGAACTCGTTATCTGTATAAAAGACACCTGTCCACAGCCTCAAACAGTCGGACTCCAAACTCCACTATGGCCAAGACCAAAGAGCTTTCGAAGGACACCAGGAAAAGAATTGTAGACCTGCACCTGACTGGGAAGAGTGAATCTACAATAGGCAAGCAGCTTTGGTGTGAAAAATCAACTGTGGGAGCAATTATCAGAAAATGGAAGACATACAAGACCACTGATAATCTCCCTCGATCTGGGGCTCCACACAAGATCTCATCCCGTGGAGTCAAAATGATCATGAGAACGGTGAGCAAAAATCCCAGAACCACACGGGCGGACCTGGTGAATGACCTGCAGAGAGCTGGGACCAAAGTAACAAAGGTTACCATCAGTAACACACTACAGCGACAGGGAATCAAATCCTGCAGTGCCAGACGTGTCCCCCTGCTTAAGCCAGTGCATGTCCAGGCCCGTCTGAAGTTTGCCAGAGAGCACATGGATGATACAGCAGAGGATTGGGAGAATGTCATGTGGTCAGATGAAACCAAAGTAGAACTTTTTGGTATAAACTCAACTCGTCGTGTTTGGAGGAAGAAGAATACTGAGTTGCATCCCAAGAACACCATACCTACTGTGAAGCATGGGGGTGGAAACATCATGCTTTGGGGCTGTTTTTCTGCTAAGGGGACAGGACGACTGATCCGTGTTAAGGAAAGAATGAATGGGGCCATGTATCGTGAGATTTTGAGCCAAAACCTCCTTCCATCAGTGAGAGCTTTGAAGATGAAACGTGGCTGGGTTTTCCAACATGACAATGATCCCAAACACACCGCCCGGGCAACGAAGGAGTGGCTCCGTAAGAAGCATTTGACAGTCCTGGAGTGGCCTAGTCAGTCTCCAGACCTCAACCCCATAGAAAATCTGTGGAGGGAGTTGAAAGTCCGTGTTGCTCGGCGACAGCCCCAAAACATCACTGCTCTCGAGAAGATCTGCATGGAGGAATGGGCCAAAATACCAGCTACTGTGTGTGCAAACCTGGTAAAGACCTATAGTAATCGTTTGACCTCTGTTATTGCCAACAAAGGTTATATTACAAAGTATTGAGTTGAATTTTTGTTATTGACCAAATACTTATTTTCCACCATAATTTACAAATAAATTCTTTAAAAATCCTACAATGTGAATTCCTGGATTTTTTTTTTTTCACATTCTGTCTCTCACAGTTGAAGTGCACCTATGATGAAAATTACTGACCTCTGTCAGCATTTTAAGTGGGAGAACTTGCACAATTGGTGGCTGACTAAATACTTGTTGCCCTCACTGTATATACTGCATCCAGGAGTCGCAGTCGCAACCAAAACATTTCTTAGCATTTATTGTCCTCTTAAACAATCACTATTTGTCATATCCTTGGACAAAGATTGAGGCCGCAGAAATACTTCTGGACTTCAAGAAGCCCAAAGCTCATCTGCTATCTGTCCAGACCTTTCTTTTTTAGTCAGTGGTGATGAACTGTTTGGTGTTGGACCTTAGGCTTTTACTGGTCAGAACACAATGACTGTCTTTTATTAAAGAGGCAATGTGGGCCAGACCTTGGCCCAGGAAAGGCGTATCTGGTTGTAGCTGATCAGCATGCAACATGTGGGAAATAGCTCTGGTCTTACTGGTAATACTTCCCATAATTAACTTTGGGTTGGCACTCAAACAGCAGGTTAAAGTTAGATTAACTTGTATATAGGAATGTTTACTAAAGATTCCTAATATTTACAGCTTTACTTAACGGTGATCGATAAAAAGTTCTATGCTTGGTTGTTAAATGGACTCAAGGACTTGGGTTTGTAGACTCTTGTGTTGTTTGGACTTTCATCCGTGCCTGGGTACAGAAGGGTTCCTGTAGGAGTTGGTGAGTGGACTTTGTGTTGGTATAGTCCATCTCAGAACATTGCCACCCTCCTTAGAAAGAGTAAATGAGAAGCGCTTGGTTTCTCACCATGCCTCTTATAATCAGCTACAAAGGAAATAGATCGAAATCCGGTTTGTATGGAGACTTTGGAACAGTTTTAGTGTTTTGTGCAGAAGGATCAAAAAATGTCCATAAGACCTCTGAAACGGTTCCAGCAAACGTAATGTCTGAACATTATACAAACAGAAACAAAGGCTGCCCTAATTTTCGTCACAGAGACGAGGTTCACTAATCACTTGGCCTGGTTTATTACTATAGATTCTGTGCTCCATCAGTCTGGAAGCCATTAGATGTTGAATGCACAATTGGAACCGATTGCTTGGAAAGAAGCCCACATGCTAACAAACAGAAGCTATCTGATGTGTGGTGTCTCTTTGCCCTCTGAGAGATAGTCTCACCTCTGACCGTCACAAACACGCAAACATTTGGTAACTCTTCAGAATGTATTCGCTTTATTTCATATGGTTTATATGGTGAATGAGATCTGCAATAAAATAATCTGCAAATAACATAAGGACTCGGGTTTTCACAGTAAATGAATTGAACTTATAAAGCGCCTTTTTTAGTCATACTGACCACTTTAGCGCTTTACACTGGCGCCAAATTCACCCATTTGCACTCGCATTCATACACCAATACAGAGTTTGGAAGGCATCTTGTGCCTTGCATAGGGGCAAACAAACATTTTACAGGAGGAAGCTGGAATTGAACCCACAACCCTGTGATAGTAAGACAGTTACTCTATATGCTGTACAAAATGTCAAACCTGATGCCATTATGATGAAAACTACCCATCATTTTGGATATCGTGGCAACTTTTTATGAACAGGGTTATTTCTAGTTAGGACCAAAAATTAATTACAATGAATTACAATTGAATAATTACAATGTGTGTGTGAATAACCTCCTTAATAAAAATAAAAAAACAACGGACAGAGTAAAATTTAGCCCATTAAAAAAAAAAAAAAATTAAAATTGTGAATTGCCTGTTTAGAGAACAGTAGACTTGATAACACTCTGTATTAACACGGGGTAAATATTAAATAATGAAATTTCATTAATAGGTACAAAGTATTATTCTATAGTAAAAAAAAATTGTTTAGGAGGCAACTGAGCCATTAACGTTAGCTTGTAGCTAAGATTGGGCTATATGGGGGGTGTCATCACAATAATATTTTTCATACCAGTTAATATCGATACCAGTTATATCCATGATATCAAACCTGCTGTTTTTGTCAAATTTTAACACTCCCTGGTACTATTTGAAGAGTTCAGGTTATTTTTGTTTTAGAGATTTATTTGTCAAAAAGTTGAACATGTTCTCCAACGATATCTTGGCTCAGGAATTAGGAGTTCGGCTAGTTGCTAGTTCGAGCCATTGTGTCTTTGGGCAACGGCACTTCACCCGTTGTTGGTTGTGGGCAGAGGTCCCGGTGGCGCCATTGTCCGGCTGCCTCGCCGGTGTCAGCTGTGGCTACAACGCAGCTTGCCATCACCAGTGTGTGAATGTGTGATTTAGGCAATGCACCGATACTGGATATCGTGTATCGGCCATGATACCGTCTTAATTTACATGTATCGGTATCTGTTAAAGTTAAATGACGCCATGAACCAATACTTAAAATGTAGTAAATGTGCAATAAATTCACAAATATTTTAATTTTTTCACTTTAAATTTTAGTTTTATGGTTAATTTATATTTTACGTCTGTTAATTTGTCTTCGTTATGTTTAGTTAGTAGGGATGTGTATTGGGAAGAATCAGACGATACGATATGTATCACGATGCAGAGGAAACGATACGATTAGTAATACTATATATAGATTTTTCAGAACTGAATTTAACTGTAGAATACCTGTCACAGCACCCTAAACACTCCAATATGTTTCATCCATAACTCATCCAGTTTTAGTACTAATTCTAGTTGATCCACTGGAACGAATGAGGTAAAAAAAAAAAAGCCACCAAATACCAGTCCTACTTTCAATTTTACTGCCAAAATGATTGAGGTGTGTCAGAATTTCAATGAAATTATAGAAGAAGAAAAAAAATGTTTTTTTGCTCTTGAATATCGATATTATATTGGGACATAAAATATTGAGATATATTGGCATATCAATATTTTCTTACATCCCTATTACTTAATAAAGTCTGGTGCCTTTTGGCTCTTCAAGAAATGTACAAGGTGAAAGGTATAAAGTTGATTAATTTAGACATAGTATCGGATCGACAGATGCACAAAGCCCAGGCATCGGTATCGGTACTGAAAAAGTCAGATCGGTGCACCCCTAGTGTAATTGACTGAATGTAGTTTAAAGCCCTTTGGGGTTCGTAGGGATTAAATAACGCACTATATAAGTACCGACAATTTACAAACTTTTAGACAAAATTAAAGGAGGTTTTGGCGTGGGTTATTCAAATTAAAAATACAAGCTTCTATTTTTTTTTTTCATGCCAAATTTGATTTTCGATATGAATAAATGTTTTTTTCTCAATTTCTACTCTTAAGAATAAATTACAAATGACAGAATTGTTTTGTTTTTTGAACTGGCTTTTATTTCTGTCATCTGTTCTTGGAGATTACCTGAATTCAAAGTCCAATTAAATACGCGCATAATCATTTTAACTATGGAAACACGGGAGGCGCATAACTGAATTTATATTTTACTTTTTTTATATTCTTGATATTCCAGAAATTCAATCTTCATTAGTAGAAAATTTGCTAAATTAATATATTGCCCAGCTGTACTTGTAGTGTTTAGCACATCTAGCATGTTTCATGCTTCAGTTACCTCGTCATTTAAAAGTATTTTTTCTGGATGAACTCGTCGTGTTGGTAGAGTTTCAACCACCCAGCATCTCATTGGGGAGGAGAAGGACTGAGTGTCTGTTGTTGCTCCTAAAACGAATGGGCAAATTTAGGCAAAAGATTTAAAACAGTATCTTTGAATATTTTTTTTGTTCTACTATTGATAATATCAATATATTATTTTCACAAACCCACTAAGGACTGACTTAGGTACATTTTTGTTCACCATCTGAAGTAGTCTTCATTATTTGGTCAATTCACAGAATATGCCTGACCATCTCATTAATGTGTATGTGTGTGTGTATGTGCATTTGGTAGATGAAGATTGGAGGAGGGAGGCTGAGATTTCATGTCAGCAGCTGATTGAATGAATGAAATGATGGAGGGATGCAGAGCAGAGAGGAAGAATGGGATTGTACAGAGCGAACCCTCCGTCGTAATCCCCTGTTGCAGCAGCTGGACCCATGTATCAGCAGCCACGCTTTTCCTCTGCCAATCAACCCTGTAGGACAGCCGTCCCCAACCTTTCTTTCAGTTTGATGTCGGACAATGTTCTCACAGACCGGTGGAGAAATGCAATTAAATAAAAAAGAAATGACTGGCATAAAAACAAGGTTATTTTCTAATATGGGGATAAATGTGAATCCAAAAACACAACATAAGTAATATCCTCGCCGTAACGTAATTTCGATCGATTTCGATACAAAATCGAGGCTGTGACACCCCTAACGTGTGCGTATGATTATCATGGCTGCCTCGCGTGGCTTAAGCGTTGTTTTTGCATGTATCAACGGCTTTAGGTACACAGGCTCAACGTGCCAAAAAGGTAAGGAAAATATTAATATAAAACATATTAAAAAAAAAGAAAAATATGGTAAATATGATCTTACATACTATCTACGACACTGCTGCCCTCTTTCCATCGTAATCTGAAAATTAACGAGCTGATCATCTCTGTGGTCGCCACGTTTGTTTTGTTTCTACCTTACAAATCCAGCACGCTATCTGGTCTGAAATCTGCTCTCTGCCCCCTAGCGGACTTCTCCAGTAGTACACACATTGTGCAAGCCAGTAAGTCCCCAAGACGCAGCTTGCTTTTTGTGTGAACGCGACGTTATGCAAGGTTAAAAAGCAAGTATATTTCCAGCATTATGTACCTTTTCTTTTCTTGGAAGTTATAGGCTTTTTCTGACTCTTCACTGGAGCTTTTCCTCTTCATAAAGATACTTTTGATAGACCTCTCTTTTTATTATTGGTTGGTTATTTTCAGTGGCATATCATACGATCGAGCCAATCATCTTGACATGCGCCAACAGTGAGTTAGAGCTGGTGTAACAGAGAATCCGGTCATTTTCAAGATAAAATCTGATTTAGACATGGTTAATGAATAAAACGGAAATACTACAAGTTATCTAATATTTCTGCATTGCCAACAACCTAGGGGACTTCTGCTTTAGGGAATTATACATCAGGATAGGGTTGTCACTGTACCAAATTTTCTGTATTCGGTAATTTACCAATAAAAACTCATAATTCTCTGTACCAAAGCAAAAACATGATAGCTGAGCAACACACTATTTTTATAAAGTTAAACAATGCCATAAAATTGTTACAAGTAGTGTTAAGTGTTTAAAAAGAAATGACAAACCTGAAAAAAATATATTTTTAAATTAGGGAAAATATGCCATGACTGAACTAGTAAAATATAAATGTAAACAAAAAACAATGGCATAATTGAAGTATTTCAAGCCAACAAGGATTGTAAACATTTTAGTAATTAAATAACTAGATAACAAAAGAATAAGCCATAACCGAATAAGCACTCTTATTTTTTTTTACAGATTTGTACTTTTTAATAGAAGAACATATGCTACGACTGAAATACATTTTCTTGTAAAGTGCCTTGAGATGACATCTGTTGTGAATCTAGGAAAAACAAATTGAATTACTACTCTATCATAACATGTTTTTAATGCACTTTTATTTAATTAAAATGTGTTTTGTTAATATAATTTTTGTAAACCGGCTATTTATCCACACAACAACCTTCTTTTAGAACAGATTTTTTTTGATAGACTGATTTTAAGGACATCGACGCTGTGAGCCATCAAATTTTTTTACCCCTTTTGGATATAAAATCATAAAAAAAACTCTGATCTGTGAGCAGTCAACGCCTTTATGGCATCCTGTTTGTTAGTTTTTTACCATAATTAAATGTATAGGAGATTTGAATATTTTATAAAGATGATGCATTAAAACCGCACACTTTGTCACAGACAAACAATGTTCACAGTTACTGGTTTGCTTCGGGCGACGTAACCACAGCGAGGCGCTGTAATTGACGCACAAGGGACATCGGCGAAAGCTGGTTAGCTTACATTTTTCGAGGCTGGATTTTGTCGCTTTGCAGCTTGGAAAGCAGCAGAAGTTCAAAACATTGTCGCACACAAAGCACCACTGAGACTCGGACAGCATCACTTAACTTGTAATGTTGCTGTTCAAGGGGTAGACGTTTCAGGCAATGTAAACACTAGCCTTAGCATCCATGATGCTAATGATTTACTACGAAAACGCCCGTTTATTTCTAATCGACTAATTCAGACATGCAAGGCAAAACATGATATATAACTCAACAGAAGCTCTAAATTGGGAATTAGTTTGAAACGTACCTGCTTGAACTCTTTTGTCAGATCCTGGTGTCGATTTGAGGCGTTTTATTAAGTTGGGTGTGTTTCGTCTTTTTGAGAGAAAACTTTGATGACATCGTTTACAGATAGGTCTTTGATTGTCAATATTGTTCCCCTCTTCATCAGCCTCAAATCCAAAGTACTTCCACACATGGCTCTTTGCTCCAACAAGTGGCTTTACCACATCAGCTGGTCCACTGCTCGCCATGACTCGGCATTCTGCAGCATTGCTTTAGAAGCGAGTGCATGTGCCCAGTGAATGCGACATTCAAGGATCTGGGTTAAGACGGGTCCTGCAAAATCTTGGTACCGCAACTTTTCTTTTTTTTTGTACCGGGTTGGTACCGTAGTACCGTTTTTTGTTTTTTTGACAACCCTACATCAGGATGCATGGTTGGAAGTCTCATAGATGGATGTTTAGGTAGGTGTAGAGATGCTTTAAAGGTCAGCGGACAGAACAGAGATTTTATTTTTTGAACAGATTCTGTAATCCGTTCAATAATGAACTGTATTGAAATTCTTGTTTATTTGCTGATGTGTTTTTGATATAACCAACTTTACCCTAATATGCATTAATACTCACAATGTAAACCGTTTTAGGACTACCACTAAAGCTAAAAAAACACGGTCTTCCTGATTTCCACTCTTTTGGGTACAGCCAATCAGCACCAAAGAAAAATGTCCTCTTCTGGATTGGCTTCTTTGCAATCGCCAGCCAATGGTGGGTCAAGACTCGTTGCTTCTGGATATTTCAGCTTCCAAAGCTTAATTAGTAGGGGAAGTTTCTGCAAATAATTTGGAGCTGTGTTCCAGAGAATAAGTAGATCTTTGAATAAGCGGAGGTACACTGTATATATCACACTCTAATGGCTGACATTAAAATTCTGCAATTATTCTGCCTGTAACACACAATTTCTGCTGGTTCTGTTTGACTTCCAATCCTGCTCTTTTAGCCTATTTTAAGTCATGAACGTTCATCATCTTCATACTATTCAAAATGTGAACAGCTGATTTAAAAGTTCCTAAAGTAGAATATTTATCATGCAAAAATGGAAATCTGAATTTATTTTCTGCATGTTAATAGCCCACGGTCCGCCAGTGTCCCCACATGATAAATCAAACTGACCCTTGAGCTGGGGAATTCGCACCTCTCTGTCAGAGCTGCGGTAAGTGATTTACAAATTTGGAAGCTGTAGTGGGAGCCAGATCTTGTGGCTGCAAATTAAGGCCATAAAACTCTACAACTAATAGGGGCGCTCATGGTTGCAGCATGTTGGAATAGCCCTGCAAGGATTTGTTCTTTCTGTAGACTTTGTTTCATCATTTTTGTGGTTGAGGCATTGCATCTTTGGACAGGTAATCCTCGTGGTTCTGGATGTCGTGCAGCTGGCAGGATCTTTTCTCTAAAAGTGCCTTGAAGTTGTTTTTTTGTTTTGTTTTATCAACTGAGAACAGCTGATTAGCACCTCAACAGCTCAATTAACCCCTGAACTACAACCTCAAATCCCTATATGAGTTGAAAAAGAGGCTTAATAGATGCAGAGGAGGAGCAAAGAGGGAGAGCGAGGAGGAGGAAGTTCAAACCATTAATCACAATGGACAAAGATCATATCCTCGACTCCGTCTCTCTGATCACACGGCCCGAGAAAGTCTTTAAAGAGGCGCGGTAAAAGCAAACGAGGTGGATTAGCACTGCCACCAACGGATGATCCAAAACGGGTGACTGGGAAATATTGTCTTTGCTACCTGGAAATTCAGCTGTTGGCATGCTACGACACTCATGAGACTGTTATGCAACAACAGTCTTCAGTCAGAGGCTTCTTCAGATTTTTGCTACTGGAGATCGTTCCTGCCCACAGCATCACCATCCACAATGAGATTCTTTTGGTCATATGAGTTATGAATAGTTCTGGGCATTATAAAAGGTATAAGGTAGAAATTATATAAATTTAGCCGAAAGGTAGAGATTTTGACTATACCGCGGTTATATTTTAGTGATGTCATCAAGCTTTACCTACATACTTTATGCAAGGTACACGAGGATACTTATGTTCAGTGTTTGTCTTCACTCTAGATATATGGACAGTTTTGTTTGTTTTTCACTTAACAGAAATGAAATCTGTTGATGTTGAGGCATTTTTAATTCAAATATGTGCAGGCTTCCTTTTGTGCAACATTAAATGTATAGGAAGACAATTTTGAACTTTATTTTCATAATATTTTACTTTTATTTAAAATATCTTTATTTCTGTGTGAGAATGTTGTGAGAATTTCTGTGTTGCATTATTTAAAAAAAAGAACTGAATCATTAAAAGAAAAAAGAAAAAAAGGCTTTCCAAACCTTTTTGAAGTTCTTCTGCTTCAATGTGTCTGGAAAATGTCGTTATTTTGACATATCGGAGGAATAAAAAACGAATATGACACAATACATATCGTTGTCTCACATGCTTTAGGTTGTATTGAGATTTAGCTTTGATGCCAAATCACCCAGCCCTAGTCACGACTGCATTAAATTTCCCTTTTGGAGAGTTAAACTTTTATGAATGCACCCGAACATTATCACCCCTCCACCATCGAGAGTGACAGTAGGTTTCAGGTGTTTGCGATTGGTGCAACGTTACTTGAGGGTAGACTGTAAATATTTGGATGTTTTGTTGGAAATGTGTGGTTTTTAACGAAAAGGGCCTCGAATGCAGATCTCGATCCATTCTGGATGTTTGCAGCTTAAACTTTTCTGGGGGAAGGAGTCAGTCATGGTTCAGTAATGTCTGTGATGAAAGCAAGGCTGAAGCTTTCTGTTATCTCTCTGTCCTTTGCCTTTTTATTCTTGCATATTCACTAAAAACAGTCTCGCAAAAGCCTTTATATTCACATCCGTCGGTTAAATTTGATTCCTTTTCAAAAACAAGAGTGATATTTTTGGGTGAGTTTTACGAAGTCTGTGGGACTTACTGAAGCAGAACTACCTTGTGGCTTTCTTAATAATCCTTACTCGGTCGTCTTCCTGCTTTTAGAGCATCTAATCAATCACTGCACTTTATATCATGTATAATGCATTCTCGTTAGCCAGGACCCTTTTAGTTATTTATCACGTTCAAAGGCAGGAAGCCACATAGCAGAGTGAATGCATCATGCTTGTGTGGATTTTGACCTGTAAGTCATGAGGCCTTGAGAAGCTTTTGTTGGTTTTCGGAGTGAATTCGGCACTGTCCTGACCGCTGAGTGAATCTCCTGTGTCATATGCTAGGCCCGCAGGAGTGTGTGTCCACTACTATTGTCTGTTTTGGGATTGGTGTTCGACCCCAGTGTGTGTCCGTGCTGCTTTGCATTCCACTGCAATGTGTAAAGCCTCAAATTTGCAACAATAGGGCAAAGAAATGCTCAGTGTGTGTGAGTAGACGAGAAAACAAGGACATACAGGGAGTCCATTCACTCCTTGCTGTGTGTGTGTGTGTGTGTGTGTGTGTGTGTGTGTGTGAGAGAGAGAGAGAGAGAGGATGAAAAAGGGCATGCTGTGTGTGTGTGTGTGTGGGGGGGGGGGGTATATGGGCAACACTACCTGTCTCTCTGCCTCTAATGGGCTCCAACAAGTACTGAATTATAAAAATGTCCTGAGAGGCTTGAGTAATTCTGTTACACACACATAGAGACTCTTGGTCAGATGGCAAACAGTGTTTCTTTGAAGGAGCTCTGCAGCAAGCCCTCTGAAAGCTCCATCAAGGTACTTGTGTAGATGTTAGAGCCACAGGACGCACTAATAAACGCACACACATACAGCGTCTTTATAAGTTATCCAAAGTGGAGTTCTAGGAAGGGAGCCTAACACCAAAAACAAACACGGGCTTTGCAGCTTTGTTGGTTCGGTGCGCAGGTTGTGTACCGAACAAATGCAGCCCTAACTATTGTAGAATGTTTATGTAGGGAACTCAGAGTGCAGGGCAGCGTTTCAATACGCAGCTTTAAAAAGTGGCACCAAAGGGCACCAACGCATGCAAACTCCATGCAGAGAGATCCCAGTCTGGGATTTGAACCAGGACCTTCTGGCCTCAAGGTAACGGGGCTATCAGCTGTGCCACGGGGCAGCCCTACGATGTATCTTTATATCCTAAATAATTTCAGTTCACTTTATGTTATTTTGTTTATTCTGTTTGCGTTTTAAGTTAAACAATAATGATACAAATAGACGAAGAAAAAACAAAAAAGCAGAAAGAACAACACAAAAAACATGATGCACCCAGTGAGAGGACATCAAAAAAATGTTTATATACATATATTTATATATATATATAAAAACTGCCCCAACTATAAAGTTAAGGACAGAGTCCCATTTAGTGTGGAATCAGTCAATCTTATCAATGAATATTATTTCACACTTTACATTTTCCACAGTTCACCTTGAAACTACTTTATTTAATCAGCTGTTTCAGAAACTCTTTACTAGTTATTGATAAACACTGTTAAACATTCTACATTTACCAAATGGGGGTAAAGGAGATGAACTTATACTTTTTTTAATCAGGATTTATGAACGCAGGCAGGGGACAGTAAAACAGCCAGCAGTGTTGTTCATATACTGAGTTAGAAATTTCATTTTTTAAAGCAGGTCTAGTTTAAAGTAATTTACCTAACGTTATTTTATGTTTCTGGTGCTAATTTATCTTTTTTTCAACTAACCATAATAATAATAAGCCTAATTTATAATTTTTTTTATAAAGCCTCGACTGGCCGCTGCCATTTTTAGCCCATTTTGTGTTTGTGTTTTATTTATAAACAGGGACAGATACAATACACATTAAATTAGATTAAATGATTATATTCTCGGGTCATCCCATGCAGTATCATAGTGTTCATTTTCAACCCCAGTCCATAGAAGGGCTTTTGACAGATAAAATAGGTGCACATAAAACAACCCAAAAAATAATTTGAGTTTATATTTGAGTTGTCAGATGGTATATGAACAACTTTTTAAAAACAGCTTTTATGGCGTTCGTGCTAGGAGCCGTCATGATTTCTATTGTTAGCTGAAACTACATCACGCTGCTCTGGGAGAGGTTATTGGCACTAAAATCAGACTTCTATATTTAAAAACCAAGAGTAAATCAGTTGACAAAATACACCTTTTTAAATAATGTCTTTATTTTTTAATTAATATTTATATATTGAATAATATTTAATATTTATTTAGTTTTTAATTGGAAACTATGTCTAGCGCTTCTTTTTTGGAGGATGCATTGTATAGCTGGTAGTATGACCAAAACATTAGCTTCCAACAAGTTGTATCTCTAAATAGTTTTGGGACATCCAAAGAGCTGCTTATTTATCATTTTAACAGCCTTGCTAATCTAATGAACTATTTATAGAAGGTCTGGCAAAGGGTCGCCAAAATTTGGATACTTGAAAAAAAATGTTTCGAGGTCTAATGTTTTCTATTTTATTGGTTTGGAAAATGTAAAATTTCTTCACAGGAATTAAAACGATTAGTTTTTTTTCTAAAGCCGTGTTTAGTGGATGGGTGTGGCCAAGTCTGTTTGTGATCCTACTTAATATGAAAGCTAAAACACAGGACTAATAAAATGAAAATTATTTGGGGTTTAACCAAACATTTTCTATTTACAGTGGGGCAATAAAAGTATTTAGTATTTATTTAAGTTCTCCCACTTAAAAAGCTGAGAAAGGCCTGTAATTTTCATCGTAGATATACCCCAGTTATGAGAGAAGAAAAGAGGAAAATAAAGCTAATTGAGACAGAATACGCAGGAATGTAAAAATCTGAGGAAATAGCAGCAGACGCGGTGGAAAACGCGAGAGAAAACAGACTGCTAATAAGCTGGTAAACAGCATTAAAGTTTACCCTCCTGCTGCAAAAGATGATGATGATAATGGCGAGGTTTGAGTATTGTATTTGCAGTCTTTGGGTTTGAAGAAGAGTTTGATAAAGAGTATAAATAGTGCATCAAACTATTTAATGATCCTGTTGGTTATTTTGTGGATGGATCTGTCTAATTCTGAGCCCAATAATTTCCTTTCTGGTGTTTTATGTAGTGAATTGACTAATGGAGCCTCATAACGAAGGAAAAAAACAGATATGTCCCCTTGTTCTTGACGATGTAGATGCAGCAAGGTCATTGAACATGAAACGAGGCTCGGTCTGTTAGCCGGACAGTAATCCCAAACGCATGGCCTTGATTACCAGGAGTGGCTTCCTACAGTAACTAGCATTTCCATGTCCTGGAGTGGCCTAGCCAGTGTCCAGGGCTGAACCTCAAAGAAAATCTTTGGAGGGAGGTAAACGTCTGTGTTGTCCAAAGACAGCCCCCCCCCCAAAAAAAAAAAAAAATCCCTGCTCTGGATGAGATCTGCATGGAGGAATGGGCCAAAATACCAGCAACAGTGTGTGAAAAGCTTTTACCTCTGTCATTGCCAACGAAGGGGATATGAACAAAGTATTGAGATTAACTTTTGTTATGGACCAAATTCTTCCACCATGATTTGCAAATAAATACTTTAAAAATCAGACCATATGATATTTTTCGCCTCTTTTATTTGTCTCATAGTTGAGGTATACCTATGATGAAAATTACAGGCCTTTCATATTTGTAAGTAGGAGAACTTGCTAAATTTGCGGCCGACTAAATACCATTTTCCCCATTGTCAGTATATGTAAAAATCATTAAAAATAATAATCTTTTGAACCATTTTCATATGAAAATGCCATCGTTTTTTTCCGCTTTTCTGCCTGACAGATGCTCTAATTTCACCTGAATGCAGCAGATTTTTTTTTTTGTTCTTTTTGTTTATTTTTTTTTCCCAATCAGAAGATTGCGCAGTAGTCCATTGTTCTCCTCTCCTGTTGGCTCGCTGACAGATTTTAGAGGTCGTCCCTATTTTACATCACCTGATTAGGGAAGCGGCGCTCTGTGGTCCAATCCACTCAGAACCGTCCGGGTCCACTTTGGGATGATGAGGAAGCCCCTCGTAGGCCCACTGGACAGTTGCATTATTTATATAAACTTGTAGTAGTAGTTAAATACTTTATATGGGGCAAAACGCATTAGGCCTGCTGTTTCACAAAGTTTCTGTCTTTATGGTTGAGGTTAACACGGATGCATTAATTCATTCCGTTACAGCGATCTAAACCACATCAGACCGATTCCCAAGCAAACCAGGCCAAGAAATACTTTTTAACACACTTATGAGCATCTTTAAATACACCCTAGCAAAAGTTTTTGGCGTGCTCTTTGAAATAATTTCCATCAGTCATCTATTTTGGGCCGTTTATGTCGATAATATTAGGGGGAAAATAACCAATGATTTTCTTGAGTTTCCATAGTTCACTAAGTCACAACAACCCATTCAATATCTTCCCCTTTTTTTTTTTTTTGACATGAAAGAAAAAAACTAAATCAAAAGATTTAATTTTTAATCCATATCACCCAGAAACAACATCCTTTAATTTTTTCAGAAAAAGTGGTATAATGTCTGATGACATATGGAAAATGTTGCCTTACATTAAAGTGACAGTGTGTAGTTTTTGCAGTACATCTTTGAAAACAGCCACTAAAATATTATGTAATAATAATTACGTAAAGGACCTTAACTGCAAAATATTGGCGATATTGTAAAATATGACTTTAAAAATCAGCGGGTCCTCCTTTCAGGGTAAAGCCATATTAGATGAAGTCTTTACTTCTACAGGAGCCCGGACGGACAAAGCGCACTGAACACGCCCGCTATTAAAACATTGATTTCCCCTCAAAATGTAAAAAAGTTTCGCCATAAATAAATTTTTTACCTCTTCGCTAGTTCCAAGCGATGAAAGAGAGACTGATGTGCTCGTCGTGTTGCTGCAAATAGATCATTCTCAGGGAATTGAGCGTTTGAAAACAGCACTAGTTGGACCTCCGTTGTTGAGTTTCTTACTCGAAGACACAGATACCGCATGCTGGTGATAATTTAGGTATGCACTGCCCCCTACTGGCCGAAAATTACACACTGTGCCTTTAAACAAACTAAACTTTTTCTGTTTTATGTCTGTTAGGATAACCAAAATGATTCATCCTTCTAGGATCTTTTCATTAGTTACGTTTAAATTTGATGGGTTTTGACTTTAAATAATTTTGGGTTGCCAAATTATGGTGTTACGACTTATTAAGCTTCTGATAAGTTCATTCACACGGATGTGTTTTATGGCACCTCTTGCGTCCTTACGTGACATCTTATTAAACTCAAACCCAACCAGCCAATATTTAACTAAGAGTATCCTCGACCTCCATGAGTCTGGTTCATTCTTTGGTTACAATTTCCTGGTTCCTGAGGAGGCCACGTTCATTTTTTCTTACAATTCAAACAACCAATCAAATTTAAGTGTAGCAACATCACAGGAATGTCCAGCCATCAAACCGTACAGGAAGGAGATAAGTTCGGTAGGTCAGAGTTGAACATGTTTTGCTCCTAAATGTGGTTAAAAAAAGAAAAGATTTGTGTGAGCGGGACGGCCCGGCTCGATTCCACCAGTTCTGTCAGGAGGAATGGGCCAGAATCCCAGAAAACAGCTGTGAGAAGCTCTTGGAAGGAAACCCAAGATGTTCAACCCAAGTCAAACAGTTCAATGCAATTTTTATGAACAACTATGTAAAGGTCTTCTGAATTTGAAGAAAGTTTTCTCAACATTTTCTCTGCCATTTAGGAAAGGGAAGGATTCTGGTAATCCCAACAGAACTAAAAGAGGCCAATGTAATGTGAGACTATGAGGAATAAATGCTTATGTTGTGTTTTTGTGGATTTGGTTTCAGCTGTTGGTGTTTTTATATGCTTGTTTACTGAAACTGATAAACTGAGCTCCAGTTGATGTTTCCCTTTCAGTGATCACGTACTATCCAGTTTCAGTGATAGCCAGTCTGACTTGAACTGGATCCTGTAGATTTTCCTTGAAGACAGGTCATCTTTCTACCACCCCCTCGTAATTCTACTCTGAATTCAACTTTAAGCTTTTGAGAGGGCAGACAGTGAGTAGTGTAGTTGCCAAATCTTCGTTTATGTCAGTGAGACAGAGGTAAAACAGCAACTAGCATACTATCATACATAATCTAGTGCCCAGTGCCTCATCTGAACCCTGCAGAAATCTTCCACAGTTTCTTGATTTTTTGTTTTCAGTATCTGCATGTGGACGGTTGAAAACGAGAGTTTTAAGAACCGTAACGTCACTAAAATTGCTCCAACATCACTTGCGCAACCTGTGTTTAATCTCAAAAAAAGCATTTATGCCCTCAGAGCTGTGCTGGCATCATCCATCATCCAACTACTGCCCCCTACTGGTATGTCACGTCTATTGATGTGCTGAAAAACGCATTTATCTGGTTACGCGTGGATGGAGATTTTTTTTTTTCAAGGAGCAGAGGATGAGGAAGCCCCTCGCAGAGGAAATATTTGTTTAAAAAAAAAAAAAAAAAAACCCGGCTACGTGTGGACATGGACTAAGATGTTAATATTTTACTCAGATTAGTTGGGCCCAGAGGCTGAAGCTAACTACCAAAAGCAGATTTATACAATCTTAACCCCTTGGTTCCCTCATTTAAATAAAAGCATAAAATAATATAGTTGTTCTTTTATCAATCTATAGATGTGCAAAGATGCAATATGTAATATTTTTACAGTGAATTAATCACACAACAGTCTAATGTCCCAAACATGTTGGAAGGAAGTTTTACATTTAAATTTCGATCTCAGCCGGCTGTGTGGTTGTAAGTTTTTATTATTTTAAAAATGCTGCCACTGGACATATAGTGAGTTTTTTACAATATCTGTCCCACCACCGTATTTCCTGGTTCCAGGGCAAATCAGATGTGAGCCCGCAAGGTTGCCAAGCCTTCAACACTAAACAGTGCGCCGCCATTTGCAGCACGGCGCCAACCAGGTTAAAGGCTAACAACGAGCTAACAATGCTAGCAGTAAAATAGCTGGCTCTAAAAACTATGTTGAGCCACTTTTTCAGTTACTTCTTACTCAATATTGCGGTGAAATTTACTTTATTTAGTCATCAACTAAACTTATCAACTTGTGTCGTGTATTTTCTGGCCGATCAGTAACTGACAACTCCCAGAAGGGAGGGGGTGAGTGACTCAGAGCGTACTACGTTGTTTTTAGCTGGACTGCAGTACTCCAATTTGACCACAATATGTCACTATTACATGTTGAGATTGTAAAATTCCATAAATTTTTAGGTTTTAAGGGGATTTCACTATCATATTTTTCGTAAGTGGAATAGAATATGTATCAACCAGCATTAATGGAGCATAATCACCACCACAAAAGGTTATGTATTTGCTCTTGTCTTTTGGCTTTTCCTTTAAGGATAGCCAATCAGCCGTCTCCATTTAGTCCTATCCTCTACATCCTCTTCCCTCACACCAGCTAACCTCATATCCTTTTTCACCACATTGATAAATCTCCTTTTCGGGCTTCGTCCCAACCTAAACTCCGCGTCCTTCTACTGATACAATCTAGAGCTGAACGATTAATTGCATATGCAATTAATCGCGATTTGGTAAAATGCGATTTCCTAATCGCAAAGGCTGCGATTTGACTTGATGTAAACATATCTGGTAAAGTCACGTGACTTGCAAACAATGCAGGGAGAGAAGGAAACGCTGCACTTTAACCATTTATAAAATGTTTTAAAGCTTAACAGAATCCAACACTACACAATAGTTAGTACCAAAGAGGAACAGAACATCAGTTGTGATAAATTATATCTGCTATGAAAACGTTGATGCTGCGCAACGCCAGGTATTATGCAGAACCCGTCTTGGTATTGTTGCTGCCTCACGAGGTGAGAGTTGCACGGCTAAACTGACCGCCATCAGTGTTTAAATTTCCAGTAAACAAACTTCCAGCCGAGAGGGAACGCTGACCGAGCTTTTTGACAGAATCTCTCCTTACGAACACAAAAAAAAACGGCACACGGAAATAATTCGTGCTATAACTGGTTTTATAGCCAAAAGTATGCTTTGTTAACCATGATGAATAAGCTAGGATTCAATGTCACACACGCATTTTAGCCACATTTTACCTGCGCTGTATAAAAAATGCTGACAGAAAGGTAACGCCGCACCGAAAACAGTGGAGTATTTTGAAACAACTGACCTGAGATCAAACCGCTCTACGGAGCCATACCAGAGTCTGAAAGTGCATTTGATCGATGGAGAATAAAAAATCAGAGCTTGTTCCTTCAAGCATCCTACTACCTAGATAACCACACGGAGGAAAACATTGCAGCCGGAGGGAATTATTAACTGGGATCAAAAGGAAGAAAACCTTGATTGCAGAACGACACCGATGACCATCGGGTGTGATGATTAAAAGTAGATAAAGTCGTTAATATTTACCTTTGTCTTAAAATAAGTAAATCATCTTATGGAATAGAATAAATTATGTATAAAAATATGTTAATTATACACAGTATTTTTTATTGCATTAATTAAAAAATGCGTGACAAAAGCCCCACAAAAATAATTGCACATTAAATCGCAATCGCAATATTGAAGAAAAAAAATGACAATTAGATTATTTTCCAAAATCGTTCAGCCCTAATACAATCATCGGATCACCTCTGAACTTTACCAGAACACCTCAGTCTGGCCTCCCTTACTTTGTCTTGTTAACACAACTCCGATTTTAAAATGTTCTTCCTGTTTTACGTAAGCACTATTTGATGAATCTGAAATCATTCTCAGATTTGCAATACTAACAAAAAAAAAGACAAAAAGAAGAAATTCAGGCTGAAGAATCTAATTTCCAGTTTGTGTGTTTTTTACAAAACATCGAAACTTAAAAAAACGATATTTAGAATAGGTAATGTATGACAAAATATATATCTCCAAACGGTGCAAAGGTCTCAGCAGATGTAAAATAACATTAGAAAAACAAAGCTTGTATAGATTTCTCACTTTAAAACACCAACTTGAACTACAAAGACATCGCCCTACTGCTGATGCTAATGTTAGCAGCTAAAGAGCTAATTAGCTTACAGAGTTGTCGGTCCCTCTTCGTTGTTAGCCTTTTATTGTGCTACCATGGAAAGCAGGTGCAACCTTGTGAATTTTTCATTACAGATGTTTCTCTTCACATTTAACAGAACTTCAGAGCTCCATTGTCAGCTCATCATGATACTGCTGTTTGGTCTTTTCCGATGACGCCACTGCTGACGGCGATTGCCACAACTTCGCGTCTGTTTCAGGGGCAGAAAGGCAGACAAAGCCGCGGAACGTAAAGCAACTATAAAAAATAAATAAAAAAAAGCTTAAAAAGAAATGATGACGTTGATTACTGCAATTGTCGTTAACAATTTTGCTGGTCAAACGGCATCATGACGACTCGACTAATTGTCGCAGCTTTTATCCTCCCAAAGAGGAAGTTAAACCACATTATTCCGTTTAAAATGCTGTTTATGATTGATTATGGCATTTTTATGTTACAGAAATTGCTTTTTTTCAATTGCTTCCAAATAGAAGATCAATCTAAAGTAATATCAAAGGGACGTTTGTGTCCGCAACATCCGGCATTCTGCAGGAACCAGCCTGCTAACACACCCAGCTCTAAATCAGCTCAGCTTAGTGGCACTCCGGGCCTCCACCTCTGTCATCAGCATCTCTGCACCCGTCATAGTCCTGGTAGCTGCAGAGCCTGACGGAGGACATGCCACCGTCCTCTGACACAAACATCTGGGAATGTTTGGGTGTGTCTGGGAATATGCACACCGGTGCTGTCATGCATATTTAATGAGGAAATGAGCTGTGAGAAAAGGGTTGGTCTCACATTTTCTTTGCTTTTTCGTTTAACCCAGGAAAAACCTGCTGTTCCCACATGAATTTGTGTGCAGGTTATGAAAGAGTTACGATTCAGGACTGTTATCTGCATTTGGAAACTGAGAGATAACACCCCCCGTGTCCCTTCCTTTGCTGCCATGTAGCTGGAGTTACCAGTTCATCAACTTGTAACCCCCTTCCTGTTGCAGATTTCTCTCTTTTTCTTTTTCTAACCAGTAATATTCCCATAGGGGGAATGTGCAAAAGGCCTGGGTGTAGTCTCACTTCAGTTGGCTGGTTTGCCAGGAGGGTTTGAATAAAACGCCTGTAGTGAACATATAAGGAAAAGCTTCAACAAAAATAGATTTTCCTTTTTCAATCGGTACTTTTTTACATTTTAAATAAGAGAAGGGCTTAATGCATGTATGGCATTAGTAGACAATATAAAAGGTATATGGTAAATGTGATATATCGCCAAAGATAAAGATTTTCACTATACCGGCTTTCCTCAATTACGCATTTTGAGGTTCTCAAGCTGTGCCTACATACTTGGTACCAGGTATGCAAGGAAGATAATTACTGATGTTTATTGTTTATTGCAAGTCTAAAATGTGTTTTTCATTGAATGAAAAATAAACCTGTTGAACTTTAGACATTTATAATTCAAATATTTACAGATTTCCTTTTTATGCGTTATTGAATTTATAAATAAGTATCCAAAGCAGACAATTTTTAACTCTTTTTTTCCCCATACCATTTATCTTCACGTTTAATTATGTTAAGAGATTTCTTATTTGTCATTATTTTTGAATTTTTTTTTTTATACGTAAATGCATTTTGCAAAAATATATTTTTTCTTTCATCGGCATTCTAAACCTTTTGGAAGTTTTGTTTGTACAACATATCTGGAAAGTGAGAATGCTCATAAGCTGTCATTTGATATATATAAAGGAAAATAAGAATATATATATATGCAATAGATATCGGTACCGCATATTCTTTAGATTATATCGGACTATAAATGTGGTGTCATATCACTGGGTTAGGCATAATACTTTTACTAAAATGAATGGAAGTCAATCAAGGCCCTCGCTACAACCAGCAAGACAAGAATGTCTGCGTGTATATATATGTGTGTGCTTTGAGAAACAATGAAATGCCTGTGTTTGTGTGGTTTCAGTGAAACGGCCCACAAGGAATTTCACTGATAGCATCTGTGTTCGGTCAGTGCAGCAGCAGCGGACCACAGGAACATCTCACTGTGCAACAACAGACAAACGTAGCCCTTATTTATACGCTTAGTGATTAAGGTTAATAAACTGTGATTTGAATATCACAGGTGACTGCAGTGAACACAACAGGGTTGAACTTCGCCTACAGACTAGCAGAGCAGCGCTTATTTCCATTCCTTCCTCATGTTGACACCAGCAACACCAATCGGCTGCTTCTGTCACCACTGTGATGTGAGCTTGTTTTAATGTCGTATAAAACCAGATATTACAAGTAGAGATGTTGTCTGAATTGCCAGAAGGAATCGGGAATCTGTAAGAGCAAAAAAGAGGCGAAAAAGATCATAAAAATGTAAGTAAAAGAGTCCGTTTATCACAAACTTTGAGTTCCCATCTGTGCACTGTCGACACGGATTTTAGCTGATCATGATTTGTGTTGTTAATTTTGGATTTGGGCTTTTAGCATTTAGCTACTGTCTAGGACAGGGGTGCCCAAAGCGGGGCCTGTGGGCCAAAGTTGGCCCCCCAACGGGATGACCCTGACCTTATATAAAAATCTGCATCAATCAGGCCATCAACCCAATATGCACAAATATAATTCTTTAACTTCCTGAACAACTTTGTATAACTAGGCCCAGTGAATATAAATGTAAAATACATATGAATTATCATTAATTGGGTTTCAAATTGAAATACAAGCAACTATAAGGGGAATGTAGACTAGAGTTTTGCACATATTTACATTTGCAAACTTTAAAAGGTCATAAATAGTTGTAATATATCAATTTATGAAATATCCCATGAGACTTTGCTGCAGCACCAGACTGGCTTAACACACAGGCTGCTGGTTTAAGCAGCTTTTACCAACAGGGAGCATCACCGTCAGCATTTTTTTAAATGTTGAGACATCAGTAATAAATCAATCAAATACTGATGGTCAGATGCGTGTGATTTATTTTTTCATATTTTGTTCAATTTTATTTACACAGAAAATGTTAAATAACTGTATAATAAATAATTGCAGAATTTCATTTTGGCCCTCTGAGTGAAAATGTTTGGGCGCCCCTGGTCTAGGAAAACAGGAAGTACAGAGTTAGTCAATTCTGTTGTGTTTTTAAGGAATAAGAAGATGAAAGTGAGTCAGGGCTGGAAGTCTCATGTCCGCTGTCTCTGCACGTCAGATGGAGTCCAACCGGAGCAAAGCGAGAAGGGGGATCAGCCTCGAGCACAACCACACTGACCAAACGGTCTTCACAGGACAGCTGGAACAGACAGGACCGTACGGGTGGCAGGGTTCCCCCTCTATGCGGCCTTACAAAAATATTCATATCACCTCACAGCCTGAAACAGCAGCGTATTTTACATGATTTGACAACACAAATTAGAACACGTGGTTTTCACTTTTGTTTAACAAATAAAAACCTGAACAGTGGAAGTGAATTAGTATTCAGTATACTTCGCAGAGCTACCTTTTGGTTACAACTTGAAGACTTTTGGGATATGTCCATAGTAGGGGTGTAACGACACACAGAATTTATGGTTTGGTACGTATTTTGGATTTTAAGGTCACGTTTCTGTATTTTCTTTTGGCACACTTTAATCAAGAAAAATAAAATATATATCTGCGTATAAACCTTTTTGTTTCCTGCAGTCAATGTGATTTTAATAGTTTCTAAAACGTGAAAAAAATAGGTAAATAACTGACAGCAGATTTGATTGGCTTTAACAAATAAATAAATAAATAGTACAAGCAGACATAGCCAGAGTAGAGAACAACATAATCACTTTAAAACGGTTGGTGTTCATGTTTAGGAATGTTTAAATAACACTTCATACATATTTGAGGATGTGTTTTATACTAAATCAGGAGTCTGGTCTCATTGGATGCTACTGGCAGCCATGGTGACGTCAGCTGGTTTTTCTCTAGTATCATAGATGTTTCCATTCAGCTTAATATTGTTTCAGGTGAGTCGTTCAGTGCAGAGCGTGTTGTGGACCTTATTGCTGTTGAAAGATGCGTTCACTGACAAAGTTCTGGTTCGCTCCATCTTTCTTTTTCTACTGCAGCAGCATAAGAAACCATTCATGCTCCCAAATAGCAGAGTTTAGTCCTTTCTGTTTTGTTTTCGTGTAATTTTTTTAAAGTTGTGCGGCGTAATGTTGTACATATTTATCCTTAGTTCCCCAAATAAACATTCTGCATGTGTTCACGTAGAAAACATCTGGATTGTTCGCAACAAGTGCGAACCTAAACGACCGGGCCGTATTGAACAATACGAATACATTCAGCGTACGGTTGTCACCAAAATTTCAGTATTCGGTACTGATACCAGTGAAAATCAATGGTTCGGGACCAATTTTGGTATCAAACCAAAGATTGGTCAAAAACTGTTCACAAAGCGACTAATTTGAAGCCTGAACATTTTGAAGGTTGCAGCTTGCAAAGTGTGTGGGAGGGCCTTTCTCTGACTGATTTTTTTTTAAAAACTATTTGCGGGCTGTGGCTGGCTAGGCAACAACACCACAGTGAGACGCTCTGATTGGTTGACGCTCAGGGGACGGTGCCGAAAGTTCAGCTAGCTTAACTTCTGCGTTGGTGGCTTTTGTGAGTTGAAGCTTGGAAAGAAGCAAAAGTTTCAAATATTGACGTGACCAAAGCGCCGCTGGGCGGTATACCCCAAATTGTACCGATACTGAAATTTCTGACTATTACCGACGTCATTTTGCCCGTGTCGGTAATTCCGGTAATTAAAAAACTACCAACTACCAACGTAGCTGCAGCGTCGCTACATTTAGTGAGTGTTTAGACTCCTTTAGCGACTCTTTTTAAAAAAGAAAGCCACTAGCGACAAATGCAGTGACTTTTTATGATGTTACTGGATGGTTTGAGACTCTAACGTGGACCCAAAAACTTGAAACCACCGCTGGCTGTGCTGTGCGCCGACGTGAATGCAAAATATTTTTCTGCCCCCGTTGCTTCCTCATCTGGTCTGTGTGATCACTTCTCTAAAGCTAAACTGGATTTTAAAGGAGCGGGAATCAAACCCTGAATTAAAAGGCTGTTTGAAGCCGTGCAATAGCAAGAATCTATCAAATTTTCAAGCTCATTTAGCCACTACCAGACCTTGAATACATATACGGAGGGGGTTTGTCGTTATTATCGTCCACTTACAGTTCGCGTGGTGAACTGTCCAATACATCGAGTAGGGTTGGGCACCAGGAACCGGTTCCTAACGTCCGATTCCGGATCCGTAAAGATGCCCGCAGTGTGAGCAAACAAACTAGTGCGTTGCCCTGTTGTTTTGCGCGTCGGTCTCCTGTCCCTTCCCACACTTCGGACAGTCAACCATCAGCCACCAACTCCTCGTTGGAAACGGATTCAGGTTTATGAAAATGATGATTGTCTTATTCTTCACAGACTAGCTTAAGTTTGAATTTACTACCGGTTGCTAAAACTGTGTCAAATCTGTTTATAGTTGTTAAACGCTCACAGAGGGACGCTAGCATAAGGCAGGCTGCTGCTGCTACGTTACCCGGCCAGCAAATAGACAAACCCATCATAAGGGTCATCATAACCCTAAGCTGTCAGCGGAGCAAATTGCAGAGTTCCACAGAAAAGTAACGACGTATGTAGAGTCGGCCACATTTAGGTAACGTTAAGTAGATCAACTTTAAGCTAAATAATTTAGCTGGTAGCTACTTTATCTACCCCTGATTTAAGTTACAGTAACAGTTCAGGTTTAACTTTATTGACA
Source organism: Apricaphanius iberus (assembly GCA_028564705.1). Classification (NCBI taxonomy): domain Eukaryota; kingdom Metazoa; phylum Chordata; class Actinopteri; order Cyprinodontiformes; family Aphaniidae; genus Apricaphanius; species Apricaphanius iberus. Next base: position 1,075,961 of record JAPXFQ010002533.1, on the reverse strand, counting down.
GATTGACAGAACATATAAAAATGTCCTTTCTTGTAGGAAAGGAATCGATAGTGAGAATCGGAATTGGAATCGTTAAAATGCAAACGATTAAGTATTCATTTTAGCCGCCTAGCGGAGGCTACGATGGCCTCTATGTTTAACGTGTAACCTTGCCGTTCTGGGCGTTCCCCTTGTTATTATCCGTCTAATCCCAAGTATTTCGACACATGGCTCCTTCTCCTCAACAAGTAGATCTACCACATCAGCTGCAGATGTCTAAGCGCTTTAATATAGAGGATACACAACTGCACGCGCTCAGTGCCGGCGTGCGCATCAAGGAACCAGATTTAAGGGGTCCTTCATACCACCGATATGGTACTTAAATCAAATTGGAAGTGTGACATTTACATTAAGTTATGCCAACTTGGTACAGAAGTACCGGATCTTTTGACAACACTAATGTAGCTATAGCAATACCCTCCTCTTTGACAGGGTTTTGGCCACTGTTTTACCCGTTTCTGGTCATCCTGCTTCCCTAATGATACTGAAGTAAAGTCACCCTGCAGGACGATACCGCCTCTGCCATTCTTCTTAAAAAAAAAAAAAATATTGCTGCGTTCTAAAACTTTGGACCAGTCTGACCGGAGTAACTTCAACAGGAAAACAAAGTTCCTCTGCTGGGACAAATCTAATGAACGTTTGACCCGAATGGGGGAACGGTTCAGCGCTTCTCCCAGTCAGGAGTCTGACTCATGGTGATGGTAACAGGAGAAGTCTGCAGCAACGTCCACAGAGGCATTAAAGCAGCAACACGAGCCAGCTCTGTTTATATCTGACACACACACACAGACAGACGCAGAGTACACGGAAGGCCAGCATTTAGAGGAAGTGTCCCCACCTCTGTCCATGACATCACTGAGCTCTGTTCATTGGTTCTCTCCAGGCTGCTGGGCACTTTATGACGTCTTCCAGCCACATGTCCCTGTGGAGCCGCAGGATATGCTGCTTAAGGCTACAGAAAGAGAACTACCATCTGTTATCTATGAAACAAAATAAGGATTTTTACAATGATTCGACTTTTGTTTTTTGTCCCATTTGCCTACTTTTTTTCACTGGATTAAAACATTTCAACTTGAAATATTGTCAGACTAATTCTTGTTGACCCTATGAAATCCAGAAATCTGATCCAATAAATTCTGTTTTTCCTGTTTAATTTGACTTCAGTATTTCAGGCTCTAAACATTGTAGCTTCAACAATTAAAATCTAATAATAATGATAATTTAGGTTAAAAAAAAAGAATGGAATTTACACTTGATAGAGATAAGCTACAGATAAATCCTCGTTACAACCCGTGGTTTCAAAACTGGGCCTGGTTAAAGAGTCATAATCATATCAAAAACTTCTAAACTTTGTTAAAATCCAAATATAAGTGTTATAAATTCTTTAAATAGAGACATTTTCCAAAAATAGTAGTAATAAAGACGCAAGTTTCACTATACTGCTGGATCAAAAGCTAACCCCAGCATCATGTTCAACATGCAGAACATTAAACCTAGCCAGATCAATTTACTTTTTACTCAGATGTCCAGAAAATCATTAAAATTTGAGTTTGGAAAAGTATGCAGTATCTCATATGGGAAGAAAGCGCAGGAACGCTGGATGAAGCGGCAGTTGATCTCATTTGTTGTTTTTTTAAAGAGTTTTTACTTGCGAGTTAAAAGAAGAAGAGAAACTGTACAAAATGCTGAAAAGCAAGGTTCAGTTGTATATTTAAGCATTTTTTATGAAATACTCTAGAGAAGTGAGGCTTTTTACATGCTTTCGGATCCAACTGGTCGTTTGGATTGCCGTATAACAAGACTAAAATGTAAAGATCTCTGAAAGAGCCAAAAAGCCCAGGTATGACATTTTCTGAAACCTTAGGCTGACTTCATAGTTGCATTTGGTAGTTATTTCCTCAGAATGCTATGATCATTTACACAGGAAATGTTTGGAGGCGATGCACTACCAGCGATTTATACTGGGAACACTTCATTTGTTCATAGGTGGTGCACTGACTCCATTCTCAGTTTCCTGTGTAAATAAGCAGCACTTTGTGAAGAGGCTTGTCATGCCCTCTTATTAGAGAACGTAAATGTTTTCAGGTTGCACATTTTCAGAATAAACTGTAACATTCAAAGCTTTCTTAAGATGTGATCTTCATCAGCTTATCACTTCTCAAAAGGGACGCTACATAACTTCTCCACCTATATCACTTTCGCTTCTCTAGAGCCGGATTAAATCCATTTAATTGTTACAAATTATAAAGAAATTAACTTTCTCCATTTTTGTTTTTCTGAATTACACTTTTTTTCCATTCTGACCATATTTATTAACCCCCTAGCTTGTGTAATTACAGTTACTGAACACAATTGTCCAAATCTATAACAGATTTGTGAATAAATAGTTGTCAATAACAACATCCTCTAACTGCTTCGGGTCAAGCATCTCCCTGTCATTTTTAAAGAACTAAAACGTCCTATGTACAAAATGAAGAGTCTCATATTTTTCATTTTAAAAAAGAAGATACGTCACCACCAAACTATGTCTTATAAAGAGATCTAGAAACTGTAAATAATCTCGCTCATTTCCATATTGATCTTTGTTCATTTTTATTTCCTACTCTTTCCCAGATTGCACTGGCTAAGCCAGGAAGATGAAGCTAAAATGTTTTGTCAGAACTTAAAAGATCTGAGATATGAACAAAGTACATCCAACCCTACAATTCGAACAGAGCTGTACCATGTTTTTTTTTTTTGTTGCCTGGACTGTTCATCTTGATCTGATGGGTATTCATGCAGATAGGTTTTGTTGCTGATACGCCAACAACTGTATAAAGACATGTTCTCTACAGCTGTGGTTCCCAAAGTTGGCAAATAGCATCAAAAAGCATATGTGTGTTAAAAATCATATAGAACAAACAAACAAAAAACAGGACCTGAAGGAATAAAATAGGTCATTTTACTCGTTTATTTTGATTGTATTGCAACTGTCCCTCTTTTAAGCTGACTTGGTAGAGATGTTAAAGAGTTGGGGTCAAGAGCGTCTTGCATTTTTATTTTGTGGATCAGAAGCCATTCCTGGCTCAGCACTTTAGGAAGTTAACTGTACATTCTGAGTTTTCCATTCTCATCTCTTCGGGGAAAAGGGGATTTGGGCATTATGTTGTGCGTTATGTCACCCGTATGCGTTGCGTCACCTATTACCCTGACAGCTGCAGCGGTGGCTGCCTGCTGCCAACGTTAAGCTTACACAAAGCCTCATTCACCATTCGTGAGCTTACAGCTGTGAAGGTTTTCTGTTCTGTAAGTCTGAGGCCAGCGTTCTCCAAGTGGGAAACGCCACAATGCTCCCGCTGGGTCAAGGGTCAGAATCTGCCTCTTAACCGGAGGAGCTAACGTGTCTCGATGACTGGTTGAATGAATGGTAGGGTGGAGCAAGAGACGGATTGGGGACTCTGCAGGTGATGAAGGTCTGTCTTAGCGATGGGGTGAGAAACTCATATGGGAAAACTTTCAAGTATCGAGCCTCGCTTCTTCACATCGAAGGGAAAACGGTTAGGGGTAGTGGTTAGGGTAAGGAGTCGGTCATGGCACCTGCTCTGACTGCCACAATAGAACACAATTTTTCCTTCTTGCTGGTGGTTTGCTCCTGTTGGCTCGGTCGGGTTTCACAAGCATTGTGGATGGTTACAGCACAGTGTGACACAAGACGGGGATTAGCTCCCCCAGGTCCGCTAACAAGCTCATTGGCAAGTGGACTCAAGAATGGAGACTATTTTCCGCTTACAATACCGGCAGAGTTGGGTTGAGTACCCAAAAATTGGACTCGAGTAAAAGTAGCGGTACTTCAACATATTTTACTCAAATAAATGTACTAAGTTGTAACCCAAGAAATCAAATTTTCATAACAGATGATTCAATATTCAAAAACAATGTAATTGAACAGCAACATGAAGTAATAAAAAAAATTCTAAAGAACAAAATGAATTCAAATACATGACATCACTGCAAGGCAATTTTATTTCTATGGCACACTTTCAACACAAGGCAATTCAAGGTGCTTTACATGATTACAGAAAGGTGAAAATGAAAACATAAAATCAATAAAAGAAAGCATACACGAACATTTATAAAACAAACAATAGCATTTGATTAAATATAACGATTTAAGATGAAAACAGTTACTCAGAAGCAAGTCTAAATAGTTAGGTTTTTATTTTAGGCTTAAAACAGTCCAGTGTCTCTGCAGTTTTGCATTCGTCCGTCAGTTCGTTCCAGATGTGAGGAGCATAGAAACTAAAAGCTGCTTCTCCATGTTTGGTTCTGGTTCTAGGGACGATCAGTAAACTAGAGCTGGAGGACCTGAGGGATCTGGATGGTTTGTACCACAATAGCAGATCTCTAATGTACCGATGAGTGTCATCAGCATAGTTGTGGTAGTTGATATTATTTGTTGGTATAATCCGGCTTAGTGGTAGCATGTAGATGCTAAATAGGAGGGGCCCTAGGATGGAGCCCTGGGGGACCCCACATGTGATTTCTGCTTTTGTGATGAGAATTGGTTAATTGACACAAAGAAGTTCCTGATCTTGAGGTAAGATTTGAACCAGTCGAGTGCCGTACCAGAGAGTCCGGTTCCAGTAATATGTAAATGATGCGCTGAGGTCTAATAGTACCAATACTGTGGCTTTACCACTATCAGCAATTGTACGGATGCCAGTGAAGACTTTGACGAGGGCTGTCTCTGTGCTGTGGTGCCTACGAAAACCAGACTGATAAATATAAAAGCGGTTGTTCTTTTTTAGGAAGCTGCAAAAAATAAAAATTCGAGCACAAGAAACATTTTCCCAAAACGGATTTGTCAATAGAAAACTGATGAAATCCCAACTTGGCAATAAGTAATGTATAAACATAGAGCAGGGTAAAGTTCCTCCTCCTTGATTTCCTAACGGCACAAATTATCAGCAGATAGAACATAACCTTAAAATGATGGTTCAAAATAAACTTTGTGTGTGTAAATCTGAAGCATTTTTGGTCAAAACAAGCATTCAGCAAAGTTACTGTGGGTAGAGTAGCCAGAAATATTACTCAAATAACAGCGCTGATCATTTATTACTCAAGTAGAAATAAGTAAGGTGTAGTAAAACTATTCGTGCAAGTGCATTTTCCTCAAGGAAATGTAATTAGTGTTTACCTTTCTTTCTTTTTTGAACTCAACACTCTGTATAAAAACTTCATTTTTGATTACAACACTTTATAAATAAAGAAAATATATATTTTGTACTGTACTGGCCACAACCTTTATTTATTTATTTTGCCCTCCACATGGCGCTGATAAGTCTACAAAACACACACACTTGTTCGTAGTTCTTATTTTGACTGGTTAAGTGATAGGCTTTTTTTTTAGGATTTGACCTGACTATAAAATATCAGCCCTGGAAATTTTAATAATGAATATAGTAAAACTAAAAAGTATCACTTGCTTTGATTACAGTGGGGGAAATAATTATTTGATCCCTACGTTGTCCGATGACAAAGAAATTAAGAGCATCATTTTAACGCTATGTTTATGTTTTAACAGTTTATTTTATTTTAACAGTTTATTTTATCTTAACAGTTTATTTTATAGCACATCAAAAGGAAAATTGAAAAAAATAACTTAAAATAAAACATAGAAGCTGATTTATATATAATCATATGGGGGGATGTTGTCGAGGTGAAATGCTCAATAAGTCGCGATATCGATTTTAGGTCGTATCGCCCAGCCCTAAGCAGTAGGTCTGCGACAACCCGAACTCTTGCTTTTTTTTTTTGTGTGCTGAATACTTATTTTCCATTCATCCATCCATTCTGTACCCCGCTTATCGCATAAGGGTCGAAGGTTGCTGGTGCCCATCTCCAGTGTTCAACAGGCGCGAGGCGGGGTACACCCTGGATAGGCTGCCAGTCCGTCGCAGAATACCTACTTTCCGAACCATTACACACAAAACAAATATTTAAAAATCATTTTTTAACAATTTTTTTGGCTTTTACAAATATTTAGTGTACGTATGATCAAAATTACAGACCTCAACAATTTCTGGGACAACTTTTCTAATCAGTTTTTTGCCCAACTGTACTAATCTGATTACTGGTGGAGGTTTAATACGTTGTTGTGGCTTGGGATATTCTATCAGCCTTTGAATTAATGTGGTGAAGTAGGTTTAAATTAACAGAGACAAATGATGTGTCTTTTAAAAATATATATTTTAGGTCTGTGGTCCTTAACAAAAAATGTTAAAGACGTTCTTTGCACAAAATCAGCGTCGCATGAAGCTGTCACACCAGCTCAATTCTGGACTATTTCATTCCCTTTCAGAGTGAGCTGTTTAGAGTACTCTGTCACTTTAATGCAAATTTGCACAAGACTTTTGAAGGATAAATTTGCACAAAAAAAAAATTATGTTTGGAGAGTTTATAGAGGCAGCAGAGAGCCAAAAATTGCAACACAAAAGGATGAAAAAATGAAACTTGCATATGGGGTCTGCTTAAAGCTTAACACCCATTTGTTTCAGTCTTACAGACTTCTTATTTTTACGTGAGAGAAGAAGTAGTGGAGTAGTTTTGTTATGTTTGCAAGAGTCGTAACATACGCGTCGAAGAATGATTCCACTAAAAGATACCAATATGGACAACCAACACAAGTGGTTTATGCAGATGGAAACTTTTTAGAATTTGTATAGCAAGATTTTTACTAACAAAATTTGAAGAGTTCCTGAAACAGAAAACATATTTTCTTTAATTAACCATAGTTTAGGTCATTTAGGAAACCCGATGCCCTTAGCTGTTTGTGCAATGCTTTTTAGGGTTAGTTATGATTTCCTGATCCCATCACTTTGTTCATTTCAGGAACATTATTGCATGTTTAGTTCATTTTAAGTAAAACAACCAATGAAACCCCAATGACTTTATTGCTAAAAATTTATTTTTGTTGCCTCTGTACATTCCTCTGGGGGTTAAACGCCCCATGTTGCATTCAATGACCTCGTGTCTGTTGATGAGTCCAGGCTGATTAGAATATGTCTGATTTTTTTTCAAACAAAATCTGAATGTTTTAAAGTGTTTTCTGCAGTGTATGGTTATCTCAGCCCAGCAGTGAGCATCCGCATACAAATAAGGCTTAAAACACAGTGATCTACACACACCTATTGAGCAGAAATTGGCTCTACAGACTGTTTCCTTCCTGCGATTTCAGATCACTTCCCAGTGGTCGCTCAATCTGAGTTTTAAAAAAAGAAGAAAGAAACAGAAGGGCATGAAAGCAAGGATCAGGGTTTCGGACTTTTAGTCCTGGTATCTCTGGTCCACTAATGAAAAAGCTCTTGTGGCCACATAGTGAAACCACAGGGGGAATAAAAAGAGTTGAAGACGGCAGAGACGACACACTTCAGGACCTTTAGTCCCACACTTAGAACCCGTTCACTTTGCGCACAGGGAAGCGGGGCAGCTGGCACTGTTTGATCCTGCAGTTACACATCCGTGCGGATGACACGGGGCTAAATACGGCGACGGGGCAGATGTTTTTTTTTCTGACCAGCAAAGCGTTGTGGTGGAGGCGGCCGACACACCCTGCTCCCCACATGCAGCAATGCATCCAGCAGCTGATGCTCTGTTTGTGTCCGGCTTTATTTATAGTTGGGATTTAGTGACTACCCACTGTTCACTACACAGTGCATTGGTTTGGGGAGATCTTGTTCAGTGTGGACGTCGGACCTTAAAGGTTAAATACATTCTTCTCAGAAGCTTCAGGATAAATTATTTTTTATGTTTTTTTAACATTAGCACGCGGAAGCTCGTTAAAGGCAATAGGTGCGTGATGTTTGATTATTGCAAGGAATCAAATGCATCTGTAGTACCCCAAAAATCCAGTAGAGGGAAGCAGAGAGTTGTACTAGTGCCGGGTCTGCAGTTTTTCAGCAGTCAAATGAAGCAGGTGTGTTAAAGCCAGAGAAACATCTAAAACATGCATTTCCAGGGTTAGGAAGCACTGCTCTTGTAGATTTATCAGCAGCATTTGTAATCCAAATATGTTCTGTCCACTTTATTCTGGGTTTAGACTCGAACAAGCACTCATACTCTTTTGAATCCATTCATAAAAAGGCAGTTGGAGATTTGAAGGATGCTTAGTTTTAAACATGGGGGTCAGATGCTTATAGCACTCATCATGCTGGCTACTGGAGCTGATAGTAGTCAGACATCAGTGTTAGTAAATCATCCAATCAAATGTCATACTTATGTAGGGTTTGGCGATATGGCCACATGTCTATATTGCAGTTTAAACTAAAGCCTTTGCAGTAATGTTATGTATTGTGATACATTCCTCTTTTTTTGTATGTCAAAATGACAGATTTTGAACATTCTCACTTTCCAGATACATTGCAGCAGAAGAACAGCTTCAAAAAGCCTTAGAATGCCATTTAAAGACAATGTATTGTGCAAGACGCTTTTAAAAATATCAAAAACTATATCTTTCTCCAAAATAATGCACACAAAAATTCCCACAACATAAATATTGATAATTAAAATCAAAGTTTAAAATTCTCTGCTTTCCTGGTTACTTATTTATCATTTTGATATGGCGCAACAAGTAACCTGCACATATTTGAATTAAAAATGCTTCAAATTCAACAGGTTCTCTTTCCATTTAATGAAAAACAACACATCTTAAACTTGCAATATCTTGAGCAAAGACGAACACCGAACATCTGTGTAAGCACAGCTTGATGACATCATCAAAATGTGTGGTCAGGCAGTATAGTCATGGCTAGTTTATATCACTTCTGCCTTATACCTTTTATATCGCCCACTACTATGTTTATGTACGGAGTACAGTTTGTATCAACGCACTCTTTAGTCAGTTGGTGTAACCTTTGTGTATCAGGTAATTTTTTTCTGAGTTATGTATAAAATATGAAAATAAATGAGCACAGAACTTCACAAATCCATTTCTAACTTTATATAATCGTATGGTATTCTCTGAAAATCCCCTTTTTGATTCAGTTTCTTATTTTAGCAAGGTATATCTATCTCCTCATCTAAACGTTGACCACTCGCCTCCATGCGGGTTGTTTCACGTTGTCTTTCTGTTTTGAGTCCCAATTGGCCATTTGCCTCCTAGTGGAGGAGCGTGTTACTGCAGTTTGGTTCTGGCCACCAATCAGAATAGCCACTTTTGGATGGAGAAGCGGAAACTTTTCAGGTTACATTCAACACAGGATAAAGCCTAATGTGACAAAACCTATTAAAAAAAAAATAACACGAAAATGTTTTATTTTTTCTTCTAATTTACTTTTTTTAAATGGCAATACAGGTTCACCAAACACATCATATGCGTTCCGATAGAACCACGAAAAAAACGCTACCTTAAAGTAGGAGCTAAAATGGTTCTAGGAACCGAGGGCTGTGGTCTCTAGTTCTTATCTGGTTCCTGAAAAGGTTACAGGAAGTACAAAAGGTCCCTACAGTCCGAAATGTGCTATCAATCGCCCAGGAAAGCGGTGTTCTCACTTATTCAATCACTCGGATTTTCGTAACTTTCTGACCTGTTCTAATGTGCCCACGCCTTCATTCTCCAGCCATGGCAGAACTGGACCTGAGTCTGAGCGACGCGCTGACCGACAGCCCTCCGCAGCCCGGCCCGGAGAGCAAGGTGGAGAGGGACTTTGTGGCTCAGCTGGAGGCCGAGACGTTCGACGACCAGGTCAAGGAGACGGTGGGGAAGACGGACTACATCCCCCTGCTGGACAACGACGACACCCGGGCAGGTGAGGATACGATGCTGAGGGAAGGTGTTGGCGATAGAAGAGCAGTGGCGGTCCTAGGCGAGCTTGACTGATGGCGCCCCACTGCCCACGAAAAAAGAAGTATTGTCGAAAGTACTGCACATGTATTTAAATAATAATAGTATGACAATAACAATATAATAGGGCTGGACGATATAGAAAAAAAGCTTATCGATAAAAAAATAGTCATATTGATCGATAAAAAATCACATAATGTAAAAAACATATTTTAAGTGCCTCCCCAGTCATTTTGTTATTCTTCAATGATATTAATTTTAACTAAGAATTAAATTAATTAAATTTTCAAACACTTATTGTTATCATAAGTAAGTTTGTAAGACACAGAAACAAACCAAGAGACATGAGTAACGTCAGTAAATACAAAGAAAAGTAATATTATTAACCATTATATTATATATATTTTAATCATGTTAGTAATTTAAATTAAAGGCTTATTTTTATGCTTTTTAATCTTTTAAACATTTTATGACACTTATAATATTAATGGCTGAAACCCTGGGTTTAGTTTGTCAATAAAGCTTATTTAAACTCACTTCAGCTCTTCAGCTGTAGGCTAAAGCTAAAGCTAACTAGCTACTCACCAGTGTTGATGGGCTCCAACACTTCAACTCAGTCACTGAGAGCTGAAGCCAGCAGGTCTATCCAACCCCTGTTGGGTTTTTTAAAGCGTTTTTTCACTTCTGAGGACCGGGAGCAGAACCTAGGGGAGATTTTAAAAGCCACAGATGTTAGCGACGCGACCTGGGTACGTTTCCTGTGTCTCTGTAAGAGATTCGTAGCGAGCTGGGAGACGGGAGTCCTGCTTATAACAGCTGATCGTAGTTTTATATTTCGTTCATTATCGCTACGTTTAGTGTGTGGAGGATCGGTTCAAAACGAGGCGCAAATTTACCTGAGCCACTGAAACATTTATCCGGAAATACGTCCTCTGCTGCTGCCTTCCTGAGACGTCTGAGCGCGGCGAAGTTACAGTGATGGTTCTCTTAGGGACTATTAAAAAATTCTGTTTCAGCTCAAATTATTTCATCCTTTTTGTGGTTTGAAAGGAGAGAGGGTGGCTGACAGAACTGCGTGGGTCATTGTTAATGATTCATTTGGAATAAGTAATGATTGTAAGCTGCCTGATAGGGTATAATGAAAAAATGAGGGGAAACTGCTTTTTCTATCGACATTTTTTATCGACCCCTTTTTTTTCTATCGCACCACACCTCTTTCGATATATAATGCTATCGAATTATCGTCCAGCCCTACAATATAACGTGTGCAAAAGAATAAAGCTGTTCAGTAATAAATATACAAAAAATTAACTTTTAACTTGAACAGTATTGCAACATCTGAGAACAAAACGTGCACACTAAAGAATCCCAACAAAAATTAACTGACGATAAAACATTGTGTGCAAATATACGCAAAATATTTATGTAAGCAATATTTATGACTACGTATTTTTATAGAGATGGCAAAAACTGTTGAAAAAAAGAAAAAGACGTAAAAAAAAATTCTTCTCGCCGCATATTTGGCGCCCCTCACTAGATGGCGCCCTAGGCACGCGTCTATGTTGCCTGCAGGAAGGACCGCCACTGTAGGAGAGTGCCAATATCGATCGTTACTTTTTTTACCCGATTTCACTTTTCATTCTGCTAGAAGACAGAAGAATTTTAGGATATTTTCCACATATGTGTTACGTTAAAATTCAACCAGATTACTGTCGTCTCCTGCATGATCCAAACTGTTGATCTTAGCTTTAAAAATAGATTTGTTTTTTGTTGTCTTTTAGTCAATCTTTCAGAATAACCCCAATCCACCTTTCTAATAAAGTGTTATTGTACATAATGAAGCGAAGAGACTGGGTTTGGTTACAGAAGCTGCAACTGTTCCTAAATGACTTGTAGCGTTAGGCCACTGCGAGTCACTAGCTGCCGTTTTGGATAAGCGTGGGTGTCAATCAGCCGTAGGAACAGCATTGGCTTGCAGATACGGCCGACTGGCAAGACTGGGATGTTGGATTCTCACTTTTCTCTGTGCCAAAGTTGTATTCCATCGTCTCCATGAATCTGGTGATGATCCATCTGGAAGAAGCGGCTCAAGGCCCTTGTTTTTTTTGGTTTTTGAATCATGATTTATGACAAAAAAGGTCATGAAATAGCTTGTAGTTGTACTCAAGATGCATAAAACAGCTGGATAGAATCAGGCTGGCCCTGGAAGGACTTCTGTTTCTACTACTTGCTTTTATGCTAGGATATGACCCTATTAGGCATCTTAGGATGCCGTGCTGTTTAATTTGGTGCAGAAGGGGTGGCCTTGATGAGTTTGAAAAATGCACAACGCGATAAGGCGGTTTACTTGCACAAGCAGATAAAATAAAACCAGTGATTGAACGAGCAGATGAACGGAAGTGACAGCTAACCGGGGATGACTCGGCTCTCGGGCCTGTTTTGGTTCCCCAGACGCTCCACTCAGACAGTCAGACCGTGTGTGGGCTCTCGCCTGTCACAGCCGGCTGCAGGACGGGCCATGGGTGGCATTGCCAGTGATCAACTGTGGCGTCCTGTGCGCGTCGGGATGAGCGCAGACATGCTGACGCGACGAGTGCCAAAAAGCAGGGCGAGGCATTCCGCGAGTCATTGTCCTCTGTCAGCAGGAGTGGAGGAAGGAATATTAGCGGCTGTTGTTGTTTTTGAGATTCCTGCATGTCAACCGTAAGGTGAACTGTGATTTCTGTGCATCTGTTGGGCCGCTAATGCACCTCTGTCTAAGATATACCCAATCAACCAGTCACAGATTTTGAAACTAATTTATTACGGTTCTAATATTTTTGCTCCGGTGAATTTCACTTTTATTCCAGTAAAGCTGGATTAATTTATTCATTTATTTTCGGGAGAAGATTGCTGAAATCCTTAAAGTATTAAACGTTTAAACGGCATTCGCATCACTGCTGTGTAGGCCGCAAAGGGAAATCTATCTAATTAGGAATGAGCTTGTGGAAGATTTATACGGTATGATAACCTTGAGTGAAAATACCACAGTTCACTTGTATAACTTTTAAAAATGGAAATATCTAAGGTGGTCTAATTTTTTTTAAATAACAAAAGCAACAATTATGATATTGCTCCTGTTAAAATGCTATTGCAGCTTCTTCACATATATATACACAACAAGAAGTAATAAAAAAAATGGGAAGATTTTTAGAAGAATTAACAACTGAATACTACTTTAGTCACAAACTGTCATAGCTTATATATATATTTTAGCATAAAATTTCAAGAGAAGTCAACATTTTTTAACCCTGAAGGGATGGGCCAATACTTAGCCTAGCATTGAAAGTTTAGGCATTAGCATTTCAGTTAAAGCTGCAGTAGGTAACTATAATAAAAGTCACTTTTTGTGATTGTCCCTAAAACTGTCCATATGTCCTGAAAGTAGGAAATGAGATTAGCAATTTGTGAAAAAAAAAGCAGCTCCATTGGTCACACCTACTGCTCCTACTGCAATTTGCAAGAATCCACCGCTCCCGGTAGAAAACACCCAATCAGAGCCAGAGCAGCATCTGTCTATCACTCCTCACACACAGCACGACCCGCCCCTCGCTCCGCTACGCAACTATGTACGCAACCGCCTGAGCTCTGTCAGAACAGCTAGCGGCACGTGGCTAGGAGTAAGCTATGGCCGAGCAACAGCAACCTAAAGAGTTTAACCCTGAAAGCTAATATCCAATGGCTATTTAGCCAAGCTAGGTTACCTAGTCTGACCACTACTTTAGTCTGTTGCAAACCAGCTTTACTTTCAAAAGATTACCATCATAAAATGTTGAATTTCCGTCATTTAACTCAGTGTTTCCCAACCATTTTTGATTTTTTTTTTGCACCCCCAGAGCCTTTTTGTCATACCACAAGTACCAGAAGTAGAACGTACAATTGATTATTAAATGAAAGCTACTTCTAAAAAAAATTACTATTCAATCCCCCAAGCTCTGATAGATCTGGGCGCAGAGTGTTGTCCACATCCAGTCTGTTCCTTTGCTGAGTTTATTAATAATTTGGGGAATAAGCATTAAGCGTGACACATTCCAGGCTGATTTTGTTTTCTCAGACTAAAGCTAATATAGTTTAATGCCTGCTTCTATTTTTACGAGATGAACTCAAAGATCTGAAATATTTTCTTCATACACAAAATAACCATTTCTCTCAGATTTTGTTCAGAAATCTGTCTAAATCTGTGATAGTGAGCACTTCTCCTTTCCTGAGATAATCTATCCTATCTAACAGGTGTGCCATATGAAGATGCTGATTAGACAGCACTATTATTGCACAGGTGTGCCTTAGACTGGCCACAATAAAAGGCCACTCTAGCCATGTTTCCATTACAAATGTGAGCAAAACTTTGTCGATATTGTCTAAATGTTGAAAAAAAAACATTTTTGCAATTGCGGTGTTTTCATTAAATAGCAAACTCAGTTTAAATTAACAAGTTTTCACGCGATACTCATTAAGAAAAATGGCGAATGAAAAGCACATTTACAGTAGATAAATATTGCAGGCACGGCACTAGCGCTCATTATCCGCAATTAGAGGAGGAGATGTAGACGGCTTATGGAGGCATTGGAGAGACGAGCCCCTTTTTGGTAAATGCTTGCGTTTCTTTCCCGTTTTGAATCTAATATATTAGCTATGTCTTCATCACGAACCAAATGCAGAAGAAACTACTACTACTACTTTGTCTTTTTTGCTTGTAGTAGCATCTGGTTGCTGCTCACGTGACTCTTGTGATGAGAAAAAGGTGTTTCCATTGCTGTTTTGCGAAATATACCAATTTCGAAACGCTCGTAAAACCACTTCATCCAAGTGCAAAAAAACATTTTAGCGAAAAACGCGAGTTTTTTCCCGGAATTGCCGTTTCCATTAGGCAAATTTATTTTCGCAACTCTGCTAATGGAAACGCAGCTTCACTCAAGTTTAAACTTCTTTTAGCTTTAAGATTGAAATCTGGTTGTTTAGTGGCTTTTTGTGGACTCAGACATGTGGGTCAGCAAAGTGCAGGGACTCAGAAGTCTGAAGCTTTTGGTTTGGTCCGAGCAGCCACGGCACAAAGCATCCCAACAGCAGCATGAAAATCCTTCCCATTGCTCTGGCTGTGATATGAATCGTTTTGCGGTTCCATTATGCGTTCGGGGGGGGGGGGGGGAGGCCGTTAGCAGTCAGACGGACAGTAACGAGGCTGCTTCTCTCTGTGTGTTGTATGTGACTGTATGTGCAGACGCTGGGGCTGCTTTGGAGAATGGCGAGCAGGAGGCTCATGGGGTGCAAAAGCCTGGTAAGGAAAAACAATTCCCACAATTCCATCTGCTGTCGGTCACATTGCTAAAGCTGCCTGGTTCTCCTCATCAACCATTACCGGCCTTTTTTTCCTTTCTGTTCTTTATCTCCTTCTTGTCTTCAACCTCAGTTTGGTTCTGCATGATTTTCTCTGTAAAGGATTCTTTTTATTATTATTTTTGTATTATTATTCTGGAGCGAGTTTCCATGTGGTGCAGAGTGTGAGCTGCTCCCAGCGTTTTCCCAGCATCCTTTTCAACATTTCTCTGATTTCTTAGCATTTTCCAGAACCTGGGAAGTGGGCATCCCGTCTGAGCAAAGAATATTTCTGAGAATGATTCCAATAAGTAAAATTCCTAACAGTCTGTCAGTGCTTTTCAGCTTGTGCTGTACAGGACAGTCCAAAATGGTCGCTCACACATTCAACATGTGATTAACTGATTACTAGTCTGCTTCCGGCAGAAGCATTCACACTGCTTACGCTTTGGTGCACTAAAACCCAGAAACACCCATGAGTTACACTGGGATATTTGTATGTGATAGACCCACACAAATTAGTGCATAAATGTGAGCTGGAAGGAAAATAAGATGGTTTAGGTTGTTTTTTCTAAAGAGGAAGCGTGTTGCAAGCATCCGAATTCAGCATCCTTGTTTAGATACTTTTCCTTTTTTGTTTTTCTAACCCCTTTTGTTGCAGCTTCAAGTCACTTGTCTTATCAGCTAGACTCTAGACTGTTTTCATTTTTCAGACTAGCTAAGAAAGATTTTATATAGAGTGACAAAAAAACTAAGGATGTACAGATATGAAACTTTCGGGTCGATACGAATACCCGATATTAACATTGATGTTATGGAAAATGACCTTCATTACCAAAATGTCCCTGTCTTTTCAGACCTCATGCAAAATCCATACTCACAGGGCAACAAGATGGAAATAAATATTGGTAATTGGTATCGCCCCGGCTTATAGGTAAAACATATCTAACATCGGCCAATACTACGGTTGTAATGGTACACATAAATCACGATTTGGATTAGATTTTCATTGACTTTAATCAGAAAACAATTTATATAAATGTTTATTTGACTTTTTTTCTTTTTACTTTAATCACAATTAAACAATTTTCCAAATTCCTTCAATTCAGTTCCTGACATTAGTTAAATTATTTTATGATTTATAACTAAAAGGCAAAGCTGACTGGAGATGTAATTTAAGTTTAATAGATAATAGTACAAGCAGACATAGCCAGAGTAGAAACAATATAACCACCATATTGGCACTGGACGTGGCTCCTGGGTCTTGCTCCATGTAATCTGCAGGGCGCTGGGGTCAGGCCAATTGGCCGGTGTCAACCACCTTGTTTTTAGTTCCAGAATCTCTGGCTAAAAATTAGAAATGAAGACCACCTTGAAAACAATGAGCTTTTGGAAAAAGTTGCAGCCTAAATGAGTCTATCCAAGTTAGAAAATAACTAATTACCAGACTGTAAACGTAAGTTTTTAGGATAATTTTATTTTTTTTAATGAATCAAAGTGTTCGTTCTCTCTGTTGTTAAATAGAACAGTTAAATATTAAACTGCAGATAGGCGTTCATATCTCAAACACGGCAAAAACTATTTCAAAATGTCTGGAAATAAATAGGTCAAAATAATTAATTATATTCTGTATTAGAAAATTACACAGTACCAATAATAGCTCATTTTGTAAGACATTACTGAAAAATCTTACACTAGATATGAGCAAATGAGGATGCTTTACTTTTTATTTAACAGTAAAAGCAGATCAGAAACACGGGGAGTAAAATCTTGGATCGTTTAATCTAGTCTGGATCGGTGACGTAACTGCTGGAGAAATCAGGAACCGAGATGCGCAGCTGCAGAACTGAGAGAGCGCCGCACTCCGAAACTAGAGGGCGCAGATGAGAGAAGCAAATTTAGGAAGAAAAATCTGAGAGAAGGTTTGGTGAAAGTGAGAACAGATTTCGGTAATGTGAGGAAAAGAAGTGAATAGATGCATTTTTACCTCTTCGCTAGTTCCAAGCGATGAAAGAGAGACTGATGTGCTCGTCATGTTGCTGCAAATAGATCATTCTCAGGGAATTGAGCGTTTGAAAACAGCACTAGTTGGACCTCCGTTGTTGAGTTGGCCGAAAATTACACACTGTGCCTTTAAAGAAAGCCAATTCACACCATAACACTAGATCAACAGCAGCAAAAACTGTAGATAAACAAGCAACAACAGCGGCAAATATGGTCAAACATACCAACTAAGGCTACGTTCACACTGCAGGTCTTAAAGCTCAATTCCGATTTTTTGATCAAATCCGATTTTTTTTTTTTTTTTAGTATGGTCGTTTACACTACAGATAAAATGCGACAGCAAACGCGCTCCAGTGTGAACGTTTCACGGCTCCAAAGCGCCCGCATGCGCAGAAGAAGATGAGACGTCACCATAGTACGTCACACACAACGCGCTCTGTTTACGGAAGTAAAAATGGCGGCTAGAGATGTAAGCGTTTTTTTCAGCTGTCTATCAATTTTTGGATAGTCGGAACCGACGGAATTTTGACAAATTAATTAGAGTAAGAATGACCACAAGAAAAAAGGAGAGTTTGTGCTGTAACAATTGTTTGGAGCAGTGGCTGCTACCTCCGTGTTTTCTCCGGCTTGATTATTGACGTCACTGACACGAGACAAAGGCGGATTTAAAGCGACATGTTCTGACCTCAGCCGCTTTCAAAAACATCAGATATGTATCGGATTCAGTACCACATACTGAAGTGACCTGGGTCGGATTTGAAAAAAAAATGGATTTGTGCCGTTCAGACCGCCAGAAGAAAAAAGATCAGATCTGGGTCGCATAGGGGCAAAAAAGTCGGATTTGATGCGCTTTCACCTGCAGCGTGAACTAAGACACTGCTGCAACTTTTACCGTCGTCATCTAAAAACGAACCAGCTGATGATCTCCTCTGTTGCCACGTTTGTTTTGTTCGGTAAACTCCCCCCTAGTAGTACCTGCTGCTTGTGTCGGGTTTAAGAAGCCAGTATATTTCCAGCCTGAGAAACTTAAAATAAAGAGTTAAAGCTTTGATAAATCAAAATTAGATACATTGGTATAATCAATATAATGCCCAGCCCTACTTTCCTAAGTTTTTTTGTAATTTCAGCATTCTGAGGTCTGACATGGGGAAGAATCTGTGGGACATTCAGTGATTTTCTAAATGCTTATTTGAACCCTGCGTGGTTGGGCGGCCATAACTGCTTCTCCAGTATCACTGCTGTCGTGTTTTTATTCAGACCTTTTGCTATCAAATGCCTAGAACCAGCTCTCTTATTTTCGCTTCCTCCTTTTCTTTTTAAATCTCTCTTCTTTTTTACACTGACACATCAGCTTTTAAGCGTTTCCAAACCTGTTAACTGTATTCAAGGGGTACGACATGACCTGAAGCTTTCGTATTAACGGTTGCTGCTGACGATGGGAGGCGTGAGCAACTCTCCAGACCCGTCTTAAGTTGTCCGCCGCATGCTTGCATGGCTCACGTATTTATCTTTGCATGCGTCTAGCTGCAGCTCTGTCTGGGTTCTGAAGAGAAGGTAAGGTGTCTCCTAGATGTGAACATCTGGCCTTGCAGAGGTGCACCGGATCCATTCGCCGTCCCCAGAGAGAGAGAGAGAAAACGGGCGATACGAGTTAAAAGTAGTAACTGGGTCATGGAATTGAGAGCATAAACCGGATCCTGACAGAGCGAATCTAGATGTCTCTGCATGTGCATTGATGCAGCATGTCCCCTCTGACGCATGGCGTTTCTGCATGGCTTTCACACGCTGCTATGAGGTATATCTTTCTGTTTATGATCAAGATATGAGCTGTTTATGTTGAGTTACAGTTTGATTCTGCAACTAACCTGCTGTCTTCCTTTCCCCCCCTCCCCCGTTCGTTCTTCTCATTGTTCTTTATTTGCTTACTCCTGATTTCTTCCATCCACATCTTTTTTCTCCTCTGAACTTTATTTATACCCCCTCCCCATCACGTTACTTCCTCTTCTCCTGCTCCTTCGTCGACACCATGCTTCAGAGGACTAAAACTCGTCTTCATCGGCCCGATGACTGCCTGTCGGCTCCGCTTCTGCTTCTCTGCGCCTCCCCTCCCCTCTTCCTGTACAGAACAGACCCACTAACACACACACACACACACACACACACACACACACATCCTCACGCACTAGCTGTCCGATCCTTGGTTCCCTCGTCTTGTGGACTGGGGAACGTCTGAGGGCGAGGGCAGGATTTCACAGTTGGACTGAGCTCTGTACGCCATGTTCCACCAAATACTGTTTTACACACTCCGATTCACTCTACTGGGCAGACTAATCACCCTCGGCACTGCGTTGGTTTGGGAATATGTGCATTATCACATTCATGAAGAATTTCTACCATATTCTCTCATCATTTATTGAAACTTAGCTGAAAAGAACCCCAGAAAAAACTCCCACTTGGTTCGGTTTGGTTGGATTCAAAGCCTAATGTTGTAGAAGGAAAGACGAAGCAGACATGAAGTTCATAAGTTCCTGTCCTCACACACTCCCTCTGTGAGGCACAGACGGACACCATGCAGCAGTCTCTCTCTGTCTGACACAGATCAAAGCGAGTCGGCGCCGCCGTGAGGCCGATCTGTCAACACCTCAGCACCAGCGCGCGCGCACACTGATTCAAACGTGACGATGTGTTCACTCGCCAGAAGACTTTTCTTTTGGTCTTTTCCTACATTTCACTCGTGACTGATACGTTCCACTTATACTGATTTTAACCCGAAGGAAGCAGCTTTTCAGGTTTTTAAACTGTTATTTTTCGTTTCGTCAAGTAAGCGGTAAAAACAAGCAAATAAATGTTGGTCTTGTCAACGTCTAACGTCTTCTGCAACATACTGTACATTGCTTCGAAAATCCTTTTCTCTGCGAAGACACCATTACGGATTATGGGTAATCCAAAGAAATTAGGGTGTTCCACTAATAATTTATTTGATTTTTGACAGATTCTTTCTCTTTTTTTTATGTCGTAGTCATCCCAAAATCCTCCTCCTCCTTTTATAATTTATATCAAAATGAAAATAGTTCTTTAAGTCTTTTTATCGCACATGAAACTTTGCTGGGGCTGAAAACGGCCGAGGAGCCGTGATAATTGGTCGACTAAAACCTCACAATAAAGCAGTACAATTAAGACTGGTTTGCCCCGATCACTCATTAATATGAAACGAGCTGCATGATGATTTGTACGTTTACCCTGATTGCTCTGTGACAATAGGGTAAATAGTTCTATAACCAACAGTTGCATATTTCCGACATTGAAGTGATTGGAGACATGTAAATACGAACTGGTGTGTCTGCAGTCTATGGTGTGTTATGAGAGCTTTGCCCAGATTGGCCTGCTTCTCCACGGCAATTATAAAATCACAACTTTGCAAAGGAAAGCAGGTCGGAGACAGGCACAGTAGATTCGACACCTGAAACTGTCTAAATTAAACAAAGTAAATGCTGTTTTAAATTCTAGGACCCCTTTAGGCAAGCAATATTAACATCCGACCTAACATGCTAGAGTGTACGAGACATCCATGTCGTGAAACGGGATGATACTTGGTCAACGGTAATCGGGCCTTAAACGTTAGGCCCGAAGAGTGTTAAGACACTTTTCCGCACCGGACAACGTGACCAGCAGGTTTTCAGTTTACTGGACAAATGTTTTACAATTCCGGTCAAACAGGCCTGTTATCTTAAGCTTAAAATCATAAATGAATAAGAATAATTTCAAGGCATGTTGATTTATAATCTTTTTTTGTTTTCGTCTGCAGCTATGTGAAGCTTTAACATTTTTCTTCTGTTGCGCTTTATTCTAAATAGGGCTGCAACTAACGATTATTTTAAAAATCGATTAATCTGTTGTATTTTTACGATTAATCGCTTTTATTAATAATTATATTTGGCTATTACTTTCACCTATACAAATTATTACGAACAAATTTTCATTAAGAGCAATGAAACGCAAGAGAATTGTGCAGTTCACTCCATTTTATAGGACCATAACACTATTAAAAGTGTAAAATGAGCGTAACAGTGCAAGATATTTGTCCAGAATAATTTTTAGGCATAAAAATACATAATGAGGTAGAATTCCATACAAATTCATGTACTGCATATTAACAAAAATATCTCATTTTCATTTCGGGGATGAAGGAGGCTGAATTAGTTGGGCAGTATTTTGGGGCAACATTGGGGCTCTCAGAATTAATAAACCTACCTTCACTAAACAACATTTTCATCGTCTGTGGGGTGTTGGAGTAAATCTGTCTTTTTAAATTTGGATCTTCTGCTTTCAGTTAAACAAACCCAAACATTTCAAATATCAGATTTGTGAGATACAGCAGGCTACAAAATGTTAGTTGTGCATAATTCTTCTTCAGGGAACTGCTGTGTTCACACTTATGGTTGTGTCCTTTATTGGCATGTATGGTTAAAAAAAAAAAAAACACTATTAGCTTTCCAATGATATAAAACATAGAAATTCATAGAAATTATAAATCAGAATATAATAAAAAGTTAAAAAGGCGGACGGGCCCGCCAGCGGGACGTCGGAACGTTAAGGGTTTAAAGCAACTAATCGATAACTTAATTAGCTGTCAACCATTTTAAAAATCGATTATAATCGATTAGTTGTTTCAGCTGTAATTAGAAATCATCTCGCTAATGATGATGATCAGCTGACCACTAAAGCCCAAGCTTGACCCGAGACCGTGGACAAGGATAGAAATTAAGCCAGAACGGGCAAAGATCTTAAGCGATATCAGGTCCACAAGAACAACGCAAGATGAGATGTTTTTTGGGACCATATAGGCCCTTATTTGACAGGGGACAGATATTTGAAGTGAGGGAGGACATGCGGCAAAGGTCGCCTGGGAAAGCTGCATCGAGGACTGAGGCCCTGAGCCGCCCGATCTAACCAACACTACACCACACAACGGCCTAAAAGATGTGATGTTTGACATAGTTATTTGGGTAAAACTAAAAATAAAGATTTTTTTGTTGTTAAAAGGAGAGTAAAGAAAGCCCCTTAAAGAATCTGTGACCATTGTGGAATAAGCCAAAGGTTGGCTAGTCCTTTTCCACTTGCGCCTCTACTCAGCACTGCTTGACCCAAATCTACGTGGTTATAAGGGCTTTTCCACAAGTATATACTGGGGGGTTGGTGGTACTGCTTGTGTCAAAAGAGTGACTCACAAACCCATCTGTGGTGTGTTTTACTCACAATAGCATAACATCAAGTGAGTTTGGAGTAGCTTAGAGGTCACCAAGCGCTTCTATTTGGACCTATTTGGTCTAGAAGTCTTAAAATGCAGTAGCAAGCATAGATTAGCAAGCTCTGAAGCACAGGCTAAGTCCAGTGATGCTTACAAACCATTCATGTCTTGTCTGGCACTTTCTTTTATCCACTGGGTGCCTGGAATTTTGCAATATGAACCATTTAAGCCCAAAGAACCTACCATACCAAGGGCCCATCATTGACTTTACTGGTTAACCCTTTTTCAAACACACATTCTCGTAAAATCCTTACACTTGGCCATTTAGTGAAGCCCCTGCTAATTTAACCAATGAGAACATCACTGGAGTGCTTCAAGTGTAATAAAAACACTCTCTGTCTCTGCACCCTAACCAGTTTGTTTCTGCACACCCACTATTTCACCACAACACAGACACCTAGCATAGCACGACTCCTTGGACAGCATGATGACAATGCCATGCTAACAAGATGCTACTACCATATGTGTCACATTTGCATAATTGCATAAGTTTCTCCGTATGTGTGCGGAGGTTTCCCGCAAAAATGTCATCGATGCTTTGCCCCCTGCTGTCTGAAGGAGCTTGGGTTAAATTCCTGATGACAGGGCTGCTCTAGAGCTTGTGAACCACACATGAAACACGTCCTGCCACTAACGATCCCTATACTTTGCCACACAGAATTTTACAGTCTGCCTGTAACTCTTTACCCTTTTACTTCAGAGCACAGTCTTCATCCGGTATGAAGGAGGCATAAGTTTGTATCTGTACTTCAAAAGTTTAGTTGGAGAGTGTATTTTTTTAATAGAAGTGCTTCTTCTGCTAATAAATGAAGATATAAATCACACTTTTTTGACTTTTGTCTTCTGTTTCTTCTGACTGAACTTTACTAAATCTCTTGTATGAACTGCACTCAATCACTCATTTGCTCCTTCCTATTGTTGTCTCTGTATAACCTTTTTGCAACTTTACAGTACTGTTTCTCACATGTGCTTTGGTCTTCCTTGCTTTGCAATAAAACACAATGACTATTCATCAGAGTTCATAAGAAAATGTTTGACAGTGCAAAGCATGAGGACAACTCATTTCTGTTTGTTCTGTTCTGTTTTCGATGCATCGATTAATCTAATGATTAATTTTTCAATTCGATTCTATTATCGATTATTTACCCATTATTTAATTTTCAGAGGGGGACAGCAGACTACGGAGCAATCTATGAGCTACAGTTAGCCACCAGCGTTAGCCTAGACGGACCGGTCAGGGTACGCCCCTAATTATTCATAATTTCAAGATTAAATTACCAATAAACGGAAAAGTTAGAGTTCACATGATGGTAAACCTGAACTATCTAACCTAAAATGGTTTTTTGAACCAGGCTGTAAACATGTTTTTGCTGTAAAGACTGGCCTTTTTAACATGGGAGTCAAGTAACCCCAGGCGAAGCGAGGCAAACATGGCTGCACGGGTGGACGTATGCTTGGAATAGGCCGTTGAAGCTGTTTTAGTAGAACTAGAGATGATTTCTTTGTCGGAAAATGAGGAAAGGCAAGGACGTTGTGCATTTCTTGATAGGAAAGATGTGCTTAAGACAAGATTGGCTGACGACAAAATCGTAGTATAGGCGCGTTTAATTAGTGTCACCGAAAACCTAAAGGTTGGGCTAATAACTACATTCTGACACAAACAGCCACATGTCCCTAACCCGAATCAACCCTCCCAGTTAATATTCTGCCGGGAAAAAAGGAAAATAAATGAATTCGGTCATGGTTAGTGATTGATAGAAACTGATTTAAAGTATTCGTAGCCTTGCCCGTGGAAATATCTGCAACCCAGCTGACTTAAAAGGCTCATGAACAAATAAAAACCTGTACACTCAAACGAGCCGTATTTCTTTTTATGTGATTTGCACGCTGCAACTCAGAACTCAAGCCTGTGTTTGGATCAATTGATGGGAGTCCTGCTGTCACAGGCTCGCGCTTGGTTTAGGAGCAACGTGGGATAAATCCTCTTTAATATTCATGAGCGCAGCTTTAATCCACGAGCTGGAAAAATAAACCTAATTCCTCTCTCAGTAAAGTCTCCGCTGCAGACGGAGAGCTTTTCGTCTGTGAGCGTTTAACGTTTGAAGACGTGTGTTCGGCTGAGATTGAATGAGCCCCCATCATTAACTCAGAGTGTATTCTCCGTCTCTGCTTACAAGTAGAACCCAACTTAAATCGGCTCGTGTCACAGGTGATTCCTGTTTTCTTGATGATTTGACAGACACTGTCTTGACAATCCCAGCTGCTGGGAGTTAAATGTAGCCCCCTTAAATCTACTAAGCAGAGTTAATTGTGATTAATGACACTAAGTGTGTGGTTTAAGAGTTGATAGGGGAGAGTAAAATAAAAGCGAAGCGTTGTCAGAGTGTATTGCCGTTTGGTCAGCGGTTGCTTCCGTCTTCCTGTCTTCGTCTCCTGCCGACCCAAGCTTGCTTTCGGGCTACAACGGGGAGGTGTGCAGGACGCACTGACAAAGTAGGTTTGCATTCAAGGAACGGAAGTGAAGGTGGAGACAGAGGAAGGGTTCCACAGCTGGATCTGTGTTGGTGCACAACGCCTAAAGGCCTGGTGGACCACCTGCTTCTCACAGGAGGACACAGACTTCATGCACCGATCCTGTCACATCCAATGCACCTTACATCTCTAAAGCTTCTTAATAATCTGCTTTAGGATTTTTGATGGTACATTTTATCTGCCGATTCAGAGCCCGTGGTGGAGAGACGATAATGTAGTAACTGGAGTCCTTTAAGTACAAGAATATGAAATTATTGAGTTCTTACAGTGCCGGGTAATTCAGCTAGAAAGCCTCTGAACAAAAAGAATAAATAATTAGATATTTATTGGTATGGACCTCAGTTTGGACCTTAATAGGGTAAAAGTGTAAAAGTGCTTTAATGTTCACTTAATTGTGATGAACAAAAACCTTCACAAAGCTAGAAATTAAGGTTTTCTAAGTCCTGGACTAAGACCAGACGAGTCGCTTTTAAGGGACTTGTGAGTTGACATGGCCTTGTGACTTTACACGGACTCGCCTAATAGGATCTAGAGACTCTTGGACTTGGCCAGTAAGACCTAGCAACTTGACGCGGACTTGACCAGTTAGACCTAACAACTTGACTCTGACTTGACCAGTAAGATCTAGCGACTTGGACTTAAACTTAGCCAGTAAGACCTAGCAACTTGACGCGGACTTGACCAGTAAGACCTAGCAACTTGACGCGGACTTGACCAGTTAGACCTAGCAACATGACTCGGACTTGACCAGTTAGACCTAGCAACTTGAAGCGGACTTGGCCAGTAAGACTTAACAACTTGACTTGGACTTGACCAGTTAGACCTAGCAACATGACTCGGACTTGACCAGTTAGACCTAGCACCTTGACGCGGACTTGGCCAGTAAGACCTAACAACTTGACTCGGACTTGACCAGTTAGACCTAACAACTTGACTCGCACTTGACCAGTTAGACCTAACAACTTGACTTGGACTTGGCCAGTAAGACCTAGCGACTTGACTCGGACTTGACCAGTGAGACCTAACAACTTGACTCTGACTTGACCAGTGAGACCTAACAACTTGACTCGGACTTGACCAGTGAGACCTAGCAACTTGACTCGGACTTGACCAGTGAGACCTAGCAACTGACTCGGACTTGACCAGTGAGACCTAGCAATTGACTCGACTTGACCAGTGAGGCCTAGCAACTTGACTCGGACTTGGCCAGTAAGACCTAGCGACTTGACTCGGACTTGACCAGTGAGACCTAACAACTTGACTCGGACTTGACCAGTGAGACCTAGCAACTTCACTCGGACTTGGCCAGTAAGACCTACTGACTAGATGTGGACTTGGCCAGTAAGACCTAGCAACTTGGACTTAAACTTAGCCAGTTAGACCTAGCAAGTTGACTTGGACTTGGCCAGTAAGACCTAGCAACTTGACTCGGACTTGGCCAGTAAGACCTAGCGACTTGACTCGGACTTGACCAGTGAGACCTAACAACTTGACTCGGACTTGACCAGTGAGACCTAGCAACTTGACTCGGACTTGGCCAGTAAGACCTACTGACTAGATGTGGACTTGGCCAGTAAGACCTAGCAACTTGGACTTAAACTTAGCCAGTTAGACCTAGCAAGTTGACTTGGACTTGGCCAGTAAGACCTAGCAACTTGACTCGGACTTGGCCAGTAAGACCTAGCGACTTGACTCGGACTTGACCAGTGAGACCTAACAACTTGACTCGGACTTGACCAGTGAGACCTAGCAACTTGACTCGGACTTGGCCAGTAAGACCTACTGACTAGATGTGGACTTGGCCAGTAAGACCTAGCAAATTGACTCGAACTTGGCTAATTAGACTTAGCGACTTGACTTGGACTTGACCAGTAAGACCTAGCGCTTGACTGACTTGCCAGTGAGACCTAACAACTTGACTCGACTTGACCAGTGAGACCTAACAACTTGACTCGGACTTGACCAGTGAGACCTAGCAACTTGACTCGGACTTGACCAGTGAGACCTAGCAACTTGACTCGACTTGACCAGTGAGACCTAGCAACTTGACTCGGACTTGACCAGTGAGACCTAGCAACTTGACTCGGACTTGACCAGTGAGGCCTAGCAACTTGACTCGGACTTGGCCAGTAAGACCTAGCGACTTGACTCGGACTTGACCAGTGAGACCTAACAACTTGACTCGGACTTGACCAGTGAGACCTAGCAACTTCACTCGGACTTGGCCAGTAAGACCTACTGACTAGATGAGGACTTGGCCAGTAAGACCTAGCAACTTGGACTTAAACTTAGCCAGTTAGACCTAGCAAGTTGACTTGGACTTGGCCAGTAAGACCTAGCAACTTAACTCGGACTTCGCTAATTAGACTTAGCAACTTGACTTGGACTTAGCCAGTAAGACCTAGCAAATTGACTCGGACTTGGCTAATTAGAATTAGCGACTTGACTTGGACTTGGCCAGTAAGACCTAGCAACTTGACTTGGACTTGGCCAGTAAGACCTAGCAAATTGACTCGGACTTGGCTAATTAGACTTAGCAACTTGACTCGGACTTGGCCAGTAAGACCTACTGACTAGATGTGGACTTGGCCAGTAAGACCTAGCAACTTGGACTTAAACTTAGCCAGTTAGACCTAGCAAGTTGACTTGGACTTGGCCAGTAAGACCTAGCAACTTGACTTGGACTTGGCCAGTAAGACCTAGCGACTTGACTCGGACTTGACCAGTGAGACCTAACAACTTGACTCGGACTTGACCAGTGAGACCTAGCAACTTGACTCGGACTTGGCCAGTAAGACCTACTGACTAGATGTGGACTTGGCCAGTAAGACCTAGCAAATTGACTCGAACTTGGCTAATTAGACTTAGCGACTTGACTTGGACTTGACCAGTAAGACCTAGCGACTTGACTCGGACTTGACCAGTGAGACCTAACAACTTGACTCTGACTTGACCAGTGAGACCTAACAACTTGACTCGGACTTGACCAGTGAGACCTAGCAACTTGACTCGGACTTGACCAGTGAGACCTAGCAACTTGACTCGGACTTGACCAGTGAGACCTAGCAACTTGACTCGGACTTGACCAGTGAGGCCTAGCAACTTGACTCGGACTTGGCCAGTAAGACCTAGCGACTTGACTCGGACTTGACCAGTGAGACCTAACAACTTGACTCGGACTTGACCAGTGAGACCTAGCAACTTCACTCGGACTTGGCCAGTAAGACCTACTGACTAGATGAGGACGTGGCCAGTAAGACCTAGCAACTTGGACTTAAACTTAGCCAGTTAGACCTAGCAAGTTGACTTGGACTTGGCCAGTAAGACCTAGCAACTTAACTCGGACTTCGCTAATTAGACTTAGCAACTTGACTTGGACTTAGCCAGTAAGACCTAGCAAATTGACTCGGACTTGGCTAATTAGAATTAGCGACTTGACTTGGACTTGGCCAGTAAGACCTAGCAACTTGACTTGGACTTGGCCAGTAAGACCTAGCAAATTGACTCGGACTTGGCTAATTAGACTTAGCAACTTGACTCGGACTTGGCCAGTAAGACCTACTGACTAGATGTGGACTTGGCCAGTAAGACCTAGCAAATTGACTCGGACTTGGCTAATTAGACTTAGCGACTTGACTTGGACTTGACCAGTAAGACCTAGCAACTTGACTTGGACTTGGCCAGTAAGACCTAGCAACTTGACTTGGACTAATCCTATAGGACTTGCACTTGGACTTGAAGACTTAGGACTGGAGTCCGACTTAGAAACGGTGTTGGAGTCAAGTCACCATCTCGAGTCCAACAGATCTCTGCTGTTCACTGCATATTAAAATCAACAAAAAGCCTTTCTTTATTGTGTTTGTACCAAGCAGTTTTCAACTAGTCATATGGTGAAAATGTAATTCATGTTTCAAACTAAAAGATTTCTGTCTCGCTAATAAAAAAGTAAAAAATAGCTTCAAAGAATTTGCCCTCTACCTCATGATAAAAGGCAAAAAGCGCACAATTAAATAATAATAAAAAGATTCCCACGAGAGCATCTGAAACCCAAACCACGTATTAAATAAATCACGCTACCCGGGAGCTGGTGACACTTTTGCCAAACGCCAGTGTGTGCTGCAGGAAACTGCTGGTTCAGAGTCTTCAGACTTCTGATTACTTCATTTCAAGAAATGTCCCCTATTTTGAAACTTTGGCTGAAGTGACGCTTGTAATTTCAGCTTCCAGAGTGTGAGCACAGATTCAGCTTCCACAACAACATTTAAACCCCCAAGGGAAGTCGTCTACCAGAGGCAAAAACCCAAAATGTCCCAACAGCAACCTCTGCAGCGCTTGAAATAGGCATACAATACCACTTTTTTCAAACCGAAACGTGGATCTGAGTACTTGCTGATACCAAGTATCAATACTGATACTTCTACCACACAAAGAAAAATGCAATGAGTTGGAAGACAGGTTTTATTTTCTTCTCTGCTTGTTACAACAAATCATTGTTAAAATTATATTTTCCACATTTTAAGTATCAGTTCATGCTATCAGTAGGGGTGAGCGGTATGGCAAAATGTTCATATCATGGTATTTTTTTAAAACATTTTGGTATTACGGTATTTAACTGTATTTTTTTTTACATACAAGACCGTTCGTGTGCACATTATCTTATCAGAATAAGGAATATAAAAATGTGCTTTAAATAGCCCATTTTACTGCCATATGGACTGCGTCATGTTATTTTTTCCAGACACAGGTGAATGATATGAAAATAATTATGATTCTAGTCGACATTCTTAATGTTCTAAGGCTGAAAGTATAATTTTTTTAAAACCTCACGTTGGCGCAAGCAACAAATTGCATTTTCTCATTGCTTTGCATGTTGTACTGAAGAACCCCACTAGGGGGCAGAGTACAGACTCAGACCGGATTTTGCCAAAGAAGAAGTAAAATAAACATGGCGACCGTAGGAGATTATTAGCTGGTTAATATTCAGATAACAGAAAAAAAGACGGCAGAAGTATCTTAGACGGTATATAAAACATATTTACCGCTATTAATGATTTCTTTTCTACTGGTTTTGCTGCCATTGACCGCGTTTACCTACATATGGTCAAATAGCGCTCAACACTTCCCCCTACTGGTTACTCTCAATAGCGTTTGTAAAAGGTATGCCGTTCGGTTCTCGTTTGACATTTTAAAGCCGATAAACTTTTTAAACTATAGACGAGGCTCCTCTTTTTTGGAATTACTTCATCAGAATTGTGTGCCTCTCTCCTGCCAGCAGCTGCACTTAGTTACCGGTTTTCGGTATGAACCGGTATACCGCCCAGGCCTAGCTATCTGTTAACTCTAGTAAATACGAGTTTGAGTACATTAGAACGGTATCGGCCCGATACCAGTACCTGTATCGGTGCGTCCATAGCTTCAAACATTTGATTACGCAGAAGTTTGTGAGCGTTCCAGTTCCACATGGAGCAGCAGAGAGTTGAGAGACTGTGATTTATTCACACGTAGTTGAATATTCATTCAAATGAATGACTTTGGCTATTTTAAAGATGGCAAATTATGACTCCGTTTGGCTTTCCATATTTCCAAGCTTTTAAGCACAACACGAAACTGCTAACCTGCCAAAGTTCTGCTTAGGTTGATTGTGTTTTTCTTTTAATGTTCTTTATTACTAATGTGAACTATATTTTTAACTCTAATGACCTTTAATTACAGTATTAGCATAAGAGATTGGTGAGGAATTTGGGAGGACATGCAGTAGAGCAGGGATGTCAAACTAATTTCCAATTTTGGACACATTAAAATAATGAATGTGCTTAAAGGGCCGGTTCTGGCAGAAAGTATTGATAAAACTATTTTTAACAAACCACTAAGATATTAATTAATATCTGTCTCAATGAGTAAAACTTTAAGTTTGACAAGTACTTCTTAAAATTAAATGATACTGAACATCTTTTCACGATGGTGTGATTTAGGACTATTAAAAAAAACACTGCTTAGTTTATTTATTGGATCCACTAGAGTTTAGAGGGCCACATAAATGTCTATGCCGGATTTGACTTTGACACGCGTGCAGTGAACTATATTTTCATTACATTTAGCATTTATTTTAACTAAAATATCTTTATTTATGCTGAATTGAATTAGAGGAATTTTTGTTTTTCATCATTTTTGAAAAAGATTAAAATATTTTTTAATGGTTTTTGCATACGTTTTTCTTTCTTTCTATTTTGGAATAACATCTAAGAACATATAAGTTTATTTGAACAACATGGCGAAGAAAAGCTGCCCGGTTTATTGTGGGTCCTCTGTGGTTAATCTCAGCAGATGTATAAACATGATTTAGCTTGGTTCATGATTAACGCTGTGTCGGTGCTGTGCTCCTCCCAGACTGAGCCCTATCAGACTGTACGGTGCAGCTTGTTGCAGAGGAGCAGTAATGGGAAAGGGTCAGCCGGAGGACATGTGCAGGACTTCTTCCAGCTCATCCCAGATTAAAGAGTTTTGGGGTAAAAAATGTTGAGTCTGGCATGGAGAACATGGAGACGGTTCCGGTGCTAAGCTTCCTTGACAGCAAAGCTGGTAGAATGATTCCAGTTTATTTGGACTTTTAGATGGACATGTCTGCTGATTGACATTAACGTCTGGGGTTTAAACCGACCTTAATAGTTGTCCGGCAGCGTCACCAACGTGTGCTCACAACATGGTTCGGGTAGAGGTTACCGTGGGTTTGCAGCAAACCATCCAATGTGTCTCGCTTCTTCGCTGCAGGCCTCGCTGTAGCCTGACCCAGCTGGCATGGCTCACGAAAAGGGGAGTAGAGCAGAAGCTGAGGTCGGGTCGGGTCAGGTCGGGTCGGCTGGAGGACGGACACTGAACCATGGGCGATCAGCAGAAGAACAAGCCTACAATGAAAAGCTCTGCTATCGCCCCATAGTTCAGCTTGATGTTAACTTATTTGCACTGCCCTACATACCCAGTTCAATGAAACGTGTCTTTTTGAGAAATGAGAAATGTCTAGGGATGCACTGGTACCGCTACTGGTATCGGGGCTGATACCGTTCTGATGTACTCCTATTGGTGAGTTAACTGATACCATGAACCGATACTTAAAATGTTGAAGCTCAGCAATAATTTCACCGAAAATGTTTGTTTTTCACTTGAAATTTTTGCTCATTTTTACCAAATTTTTTATTTATTTAATTCACTTCCAATTCATTTCGGGGGTTTTTTGTGTGACAGAGGTATCCGCATCGGTGCTCTGTATCGGCACTCAGATCACTCACTGTCACTCCAGTTATACTCCGTCTCACGTCTGTCAGTAGGACGGCTGTCTCACAGTTGGAGGCATTTGTGGCACTTTCTCATAACAAATCTGTCACTTTTTAGGTTGTTGCTGTTTAAATCTTATTATTATTAGTAATCTAATTATTGTTTTGTAATCTACTCTATGCACTGACGAGCTTAATGCGTGCCAGGGGCTATGTGTGTCGAATATTTTCCGATTTTTAACCTGTTTTTACAACGGTGGTGGAAAAATCTGAGAGCTGTCCCTCATTTTGAAAGAGTGCAATTCACATTCCCTGATATTTTCAACTTAAGCTCAGATTACAGGTAGCTAAACCAGTAAAATAACAAAAGATTCCAGTGTGGGCATCTGAGTGTCACCTCAGGCAGGAACCTGAACCCTGTAGTAGCCCTCACATTTTTTCCAGTGTCTACCTCCTGAGAAAATGTCGAGCTCTACAGGTACCACCATCAAGCTATTCCTGAACATACAGTAGAGAAGGGTTAATTACCCTTTTAAATATGGACAATGCACAAAGAAGCCATATTTACTCCTGACAAGGATTATTGGGAATTGTTGCCAGACACACTATACAAAACAGTAGCATTAAAACAGGTGAACTGTACATTTTTAAATTCATTTTATTTTCTAAAAATATTTGACCTTCCTTGAAGTACCTCTAGGGGGAGCCCCGTGTGCCACTGGTGGTTGTAGAAAATCCACCTTGAACGCGACTGTGATCAGTGTGGCTGGTTACAGACGCGCTCCAAAGAACCACGCGTCGTCCCAAACACAGATGCATGCTGGGGGAATTTCCTCCCACTGACATGAGAGTGGTTCAGAGGGTTTTTCTAACTTCTCATCACTTCAGTTGGAGAAATGTTCGCTGATTTGAAAGCTGCGGCTGAAATGGTGCTTAATTTCAGTCGAGTTTGGCAGCAGAGTGAAGATTCAGTCTCTAAATTAATATCTAAGCCCTATTAGAAGTCATCTGTCTGTGACGGGGGTAAAAAGGCGTCTTGACAATAACTTCTGCATCAATCCCTCTTGAAACGATTCGTTATGCACAAGCTGGTTTAACGAACGCAACATCAATCCCACATCAAGAAACCGTAAGTTAGTGGAATCTCAGTCAGTTCGGATACTGATTAGATTAAAATTGTTCTGGGAAGTTTTTACATGGTAGGGACAAAACCGTGATTGATAAAAATTGACAGGGACATGTCCCCGGCTAAAATGTGTCCTATAGTTTCAGGCAGGACCCCAAATCTCTGCCCGTGGCTTAATAAACCCCGAGCACCTCAGATTTATTTTATTTAAATGTGCAAATATAACTGCAAGTAAATAAAACATAAATGTCTACACGATTAATGTATTTATGTACAGCAAAGAGCAAAAGTTTGGACACACCTTCTCATTATTTTCATGACTACATTGTAGATTCTCAATTAAGGCCATCAAAACTATGAATGAACACATTATGTATGGAATTACTGTATGTATTTAAACAAAGAGGGTGAAATAACTGAATCCATGTTATATTTTAGATTCCTCAAAGTAGCCACCCTTTGCTCTGATTACTGCTTTGCATTCTCTTAAGCTTCTAGTCACCAGAAATGATTTTCCAACAGTCTTGAAGGAGTTCCCAGAGATGCTTAGCACTTGTTGGCCCTTTTGCCTTCACTCTGCGGTTGAGCTCACCCCAAATCATCTCCATTGGGTTCAAGTTTGGTGACTTTGGAAGCCAGGTTATTTCACACATTTTTGTAAGAGTATTACATAATTCCATATGTGTTCATTCATAGTTTTGATGCCTTCAGTGAGAATCTACAATGTAAATAGTCATAAAAATAAAGGAAACGCACTGAATGAGACGTTGTGTCCAAACTTACGGTCTGTACTGTATTTGTTTAACTTCTAAAGTTTTCCAGAGTTGGGTTCTTCTGCTGCTTTAAGGTGTTTTTTCCACATCTTTAACAGTTTGGTAAACGCCGTCTGTTCAGAAACACCTCCTTATGCCTATTCCTCCACCAAACTGCTGCTTTTTTGTGCCATGCGACCTGCTTTAGAGGTCGTCATGTTTCTCCCCCCCCCCCACACTGCTGCTAAAAAGACATTTGTCTTCGGGATGCGATGGCAGTCAAACCCACAGGGTTCAGTTCGGGGCAAAGACGCGCTCAGCGAGGCCGCGTTGGCTCTTTGCTTTTCATGCCTGTGCCCCCGAATGGCCTCTGTGAAGCTCCTCGGCCTGATCTCAGCACCTTGGACAGCGTCTCTGCTCAGCGGGAGATGCTTCCGCCTGTTTTACTGCAACCTTTTGAGCTTCACTGATTTTATTTTATTTTTTTAAATGTCCTCCCTACAAAGAGCAAAAGTTTGTGCGTTTGTTTTGGGCTCTACCTCTTTGCCGTGTGTCGCCTGTCGCTTCGTATTTGACCTTTTTTTTTGGGAGAATTTCCAGACGGAGAGATTTGTTCCGGTATCAGTCCGCCATCCCTCTGATGGACCAGTTTGTGCGTCCTGTCTTGACAGCCGGCGGACCCTGCTAAGGCCCCTGCGCGTTGTATACACGAAAGCATTTGTGACTGTGGGTTGCGTCCTGTCTGTTCGCCTCACTGTCACGCTGTGTGTACACTGCTGAAGGGTGGGGGGGTGGGGGGGGGTTTGCCGTCGGTGCCTCCCTCTGCGTCTCCTCCGCTCCTTGACTTCACCTCCCTCCTGTTTTATATTTGTATCTGTCCTCCTTTCCCTTTATCAGGTTCTCCTGGTTGTCACTCCTGATCAGAGATGAGTAATGTCCTGCCGTCTTTCCCTCCCCGCGTCCATCCCATCCATCCATCGCCTCCGTGGTTTTGTCTCGCACGCCGACTCCCGGTTTCAACTCTGGCCCTATCGGTTCAGCCCGGACCCCTCGGACAGGAGCTGAAGGGTGGCGACAGCGGGGAGGGAGGGGGTGGAGGCGCTGGCTGGCCGGGGGGCCCGGGACCTGAACCAGACAGACAGTGAAACGTCACCAGAGCCAAGCCAGACTCGCCGACTGTGATGGGGCGTGTGTGTGCGTGTGTGTGTGAGTTCAGTGTTAGTAGCTCAACGCCAGCTGAGGCAGCAGTGCAGACAGACAGAGACTTAGCTGCGCTTTGCAGCTGTATGTCGTCTTGTCCGGGACTTGAATGTGGGCTTTATGAGGAAAGCGGACAGGTGAGCGTGCAGGTGCATCTATCTGTTGGAGCGTTTTAACTCCGACAGGTACGAAAGTTTTCCTTTGTTTTTTGTTTTTATACTTTCTTTTTCCGGGTGGGAGGTGTGGGTTTATGCTAAGTCATGTCAGCCTTTATGGTGGAATGAGAGTGATCACCGTTCTTTGATGCGTGTTTTAGAGGCTGGGAGTTGTAATGTGGCTGACTCTCGGCAGGCCTCGTTTTTTTTTTTGGCCTGTCGGGTAGAAGCGTCAAGAAAATTCCATAAGAAAAAGTATTATAGAATAGAATAGAAAGAAATGCCAGTTTCATGTCGGAGCATTGTAAAGTGTTTTTGATTTACTTTCTTGGTTTATGTTGAAGGAAGGAGATGGTTTTTGGAAGAAATTCTGCTAAATGTTTCCTGATCCATGGCTGCCGTAAATCAGATATGTTGCAGTTTTGTCCGTTTTGAGTACAAAGGCTGCTTCTTTTATTGATAACCTTGGCCAAGATGTCCCACTCCTCTAGTTTAATTTAAACTTCGAATGAATGAATAAAAGTTTATTTTCTGTACATACAAGGAACTAGTAAAAGTCGACCTATGTAACCAAAAAGCAGCGTATATCGTAGCCTTTTACATAGAAATATTAAATCAAGCCAAAACATTAAAATGAACTTTTAAACTCAGATTTTGTAAATGTGAAGAGTCTATTTTGACTTTGAAGATTGAAAACTGTTAGCAATGAAGTTAATGGTGCATTCGATTTACCTCGGAAGTCGGAACTCGGGGCTGGGTTTGACGTAACGACGACATAATCAGCGTTCCAGTTAAGGTTGTCTGATAAGTTGGCATTCCAATATGGCGACGCCCAGGTAGCCGTAGTTTTACTACCTCTTACAAATCATTTTAAGCTGTATTTTAAGTGTTTTTAGTGTTATACCAGGATGTTGGGGGAATATCAGAAAAAAGTCTTCTCACTCTGCTACTTCCTCTCGTATCCTAAAAGCACTTCAAACTTAATGAATGGTAAAATTGAAGGGTTTTACCAGCCTGATTTTTACCAGATCATCTTAGTTCAGTATTTGTGTAGAACAGTTCAGGCCTTGTACCTGGATCTGAATTTTATACATATTATGAGTTATGTATTCAATTATTCACACCCATGAGATATTTAGATTTAAATTAATATTATAATTAACAATGTTATAAACAATATTGTAATTTAAATTATTGTATCTGTGTGTTTTATGAGCTGGAAACCTAAATTATGTACAAATAAAGTAAGTACTTAAAATCGTTGAAGTTGTGGGTCCTGAATCTATAATCTATGAAAATTTTACCTTTTGAATGGAATTAAGGACAAAAATAGCTTTTGCGTAGCATTCTAATATTTTGGAAAGGGTTTATAATGTTTTGGTTTATTGGTAGGAAATGAGCTAAAGTGGGCCATGTCCAAACCAAGGTAGCTAGGCTAGCTAGAAATTGGACGAGTTGACTCTGCAAACTATTTTGATCTTTGATAAAGAGCGCCGGGCTTTTCGATTTTCTCTTGGAAGTACGTATCACTGCCAGCTACAATGTAGTTTACCACTAGATCTCTGCACTATGAGGTGGAAACTACCGAAAATACAATTCCCTTCTTGACCATTTTTTATCCTCCTTCTAACTTTATATTTGAGCTTCATGAGAATAAATAAAAAAAGCAGATAATTTAGGGTTTTTCATGATTAGCAATAGAGTCTAAGAGTTCAGTTCTGATCAATGCTCAATAGATCGGATCGGTATCTGTCCTGATGAGATAAATGACTGTGTTGTTCCCATGTGCAATAGTTAACATGTGAACTGTTTAAAGTCCTGGTAGAAGAATATTCCAGAATGTCCATCCTCCTGTTTAACCAGCCGTTAAGAACTCAATATTCTCTTTGCCATTGGCACCTTTTCTTCTCTTCCTTCATAAATTGTTAATGCCTACATGTCTAACATCTTTTCTCCCTCCTTGTTCCGTCTCTTCATCCTTGCCAGCCTCCATGGCAGCTCATTCTGATTCTCTGGCTTCTCACTCCAGCCCTGCCCGAATGATGGATTCTGGCCTGTTTGGGTCTTTCCCAGGTATTCCAAAAAAAACATTCTTCAAGCTGCCACACAAACACATCTGTATCATCATTCATAGAGCTGCTACTACCAGGAGACGAACGACGTAGTTAAACCAGAACCAACTATAGCCAAACAGATCTGGGCGTTAAAGGAAGCGTAAATGACATTGTCTCTAATTGCTGTCACCATCCCACATTATGCTGGTATTTTCATGTTAGCCGATAACCTACCTGACTGTTGTGCATTTAATTTATTATTTAGTTTTTTTCCAACTTTCATGTTTGAGGTCAATGTTTGGCCTTTACCATTTGACTGTGGACAAAGTATTCTAGATGGAGTGGGATACTTTTAACTTGTACGGACTTTGATGGGTGTCTCATTAAGTTATTAGCAGGAAAGTTCTTAGCATGCTATTTTTCACAAAGTTGCTGGTGTTTGTTGGTGTATTACAAAGATTTCCTATTAAATATGTTGAAAATTCTTTTAAAGGACAAGAATCAGTTTGTAAAGCTCTGTAAATGCTTAAAGGACATGCTAGTTTTTATTGTTTTTTAACTCTTCTTCAGCATTTTTAAAACTGTATAATAGCATTCACGCAGAAGGCCAGAAATGAGGGAGTAAAAATCTCTGACTAAAAGAAATTAGAAGCAAAACTAAAGGCATTGAACAGAGGGAAATGGCTTTCCTCTAGTGCTATATACTTTAAAGAAGTGTCTGATTAAAGGGCCGGGAGTGTCAGGAGAGCAGAAAGCAGGACAGGAAGTCCCAACTTGAGTCAAAAGTATCAAATGTGAAAATCAGAAGAAGGCGGCAGGAATGTGTGGGGCTGGTAAATAAACAACAAAGCTAACATCTCCTTGCTAATGGGAATCCTGTCTTTTAGTTGTATTTGTGTCGAGGCAGTGTTCATTAGGTGCACGGAGAAGGGAAGATGTCACAGAGTGATGCACTCGTTGATGTGCTCACACCCACAGCTTTGGTGCTGCGACGCTACGCCTTTAATGAGTCTTGTTTTTGGGTCGACGAATCACCGCTGCAACCTCGGAGACCACTCTCACCTTTACACAGCGTACTAGGGCTGCAGCAAATATTTGATTGCCATGGTGATGCTGACTCCGATTAACTCTTTTTCCTGATCCTCTTATGGTATTTACTACTAAGCAAGATCACCACCAATATGTGACTTTGAGCATCATCTGGACCGATGTTCCCCATCCAGCAGGGGGCGTTGTATTTGAGCAGGGTACCAGACCAGGTGGCGCTTCGATGGGGAGAAAAATACTGAGAGAAAACTGTTAACAATCGCAGTAACAGCAGAAAAAATACACCTGGAGAGTAGTAGAAGAGAAAAGTAGAAGAGAGAAGAAAAGTGGTCAGTCTGTCCTCCAACAGTCTAAGCCTTTAGCAGCATAACTACAAAAATAGCTCAGGATAACCTAACCCACTCTAACTATAAGCTTTATCAAAAAGGAAGGTTTTAAGCCTAGTCTTTAAAATAGTGTCTGCCTCACGGACCAAAAACTGGGAGCATTATGAATAACATTTCATTATTATTATTATTGTAGATTTTGTATGTCACTAATTTTTTTTAAATATAGTTTGAAAGAAACGAATAGTGTCTATGAATAGGCATTAGACAGGGAAATGTGATTTCATGGGCAAGAGAAGCATTTGAACATGCAATGTTAGAATGTGATAAATAAAGGCCCAAGAGGAAAATACTCAAATCTGAGCAACATGGGAATAGTTTTAGTTTAAAGAGTGGGGAGATTTTGTAAGAGTTTTATGAAGATATTAAAATGTTTACGAGTGACAGATACTTACATATAGGTATTAAATCTATTCCGGTCGACAAAGTGAAGGATTATTAATACTTTGCTCCATGCACAAACATTTCTCCACATTAAAGACATCGACCTGTTTTTCTCTGTAGGCTTCTCACAGCCTGGAGGGATTGGAATGAATGTGGAGGTGGGAGCCGCACCTCTGCAAGCACAGAAGCCCCCAAGTATATCCGAGCCGCAGAATCCCACTCCTCTAGCTGGGTCAGATGTCCCAAAAGATCACAGCGCCACGCTGCCAGAATCCCCGGCACCTCAAAGCCCCCAGGATGCTTCAGCAGGTACAACATCCTCCTCTCCTCAAAGATTTTTTTCCCACTCTAACCTCGAAACGCTGAGTCTTTATACGCAGCTTTACTTCTCTATTTTCCAGCCGGGTCCCTTCCAATGTGGAAACTCTGATCTTTAGTTTCTGGAAGAGTCTTCCAGAATTAGCTCTTAACATGTTGCTCCTCTGCGTAGCAATAATTCCTCTAAATTCCAGTTGCAGGACCTAATTTCAATGCATCACCTTCCCTGGGTTTTTTGACGTTGGACCAGTATTTTTTACGGGCTGAGCTTTTTACACATTTTGTCGCCACTAGTCGTTTTTTGTTAAGATTTTATATGACAGAGCAACATCTGATGGTGAAGTAGAGGAAAATATATGCATTGTTTTGAAAAGTGGGGAAAAATGGATGTATTCTGAAAATAAACGATAAAAAACTGCAGCTAAAGATCATTTGGAGGAGTTTGTTAGTTGCTGCTGCTGAAGGTGGATCTGCAGGTAACAGAATTGAGAGCGCATTAACTAATGTTTTTCTGCCCTTTAGTTTTGTAATTAAGTTTTTCTTCCCAATTAATCCATAAAAGTTCAACAGGAAGTGCTTCGTTGGCTGAGACCCGCTGAAAGATCTGCTGAAAACCACCATGCTAAGGTGGAAAAATGGAAAAATGAAAATACAAAAAGGCAAAAGGGTATTTAGTCAGCCCCTAGCTGTGGAGGTTCTCCCATTTAAAAAGATAAGAAAGGTCTGTAATTTTAATCATGGATACACCTCAATTATGAGAGACAAAATAAATAAAAAAATCCAGAAAATCACATGGTGTTACTCAGAAATTATGGTGGAAAACGAGCAATATTTCTGCCTCTCACAGACCTGTAACTTCTCCTGTAAGAGTCTCCTCTGTCCTCCACTCGTTACCTGTATTACTGGCACCTGTTTGCACTCATTATCAGTATAAAAGACACTTATCTACAACCTCAAACAGTCACCATCCAAACTCCACTATAGCCAAGACTAAAGAGCTGACAAAGGACACCAGAAACAAAATTGTCCACCTGCACCAGGCTGGGAAGACTGAATCAGCAATAGGCAAGCAGCTTGGTGTGAAGAAACCAACTGTGGGAGCAATTATTAGAAAATGTAAGGCATACAAGGCCGCTGATACTCTCCCTCAGTCTGGGCTCCATGCAAGCTCTCACCCTGTGGGATACCATCAGTTACAAACTACGCTGCTGTGGATTCATATGCTGCAGTGCTGGAGGTTAACCCAGCCCATGTCCAGGCCCGTCTAAAGTTAGCCAGAGACCATGGATGATCCAGACGGGGATTGGGAGAACGTCATATGGTCAGATAAGACCAAAATGGAACTCTTTGGTACAACACCACTCGTTGTGCTTGGAGGAGAAAAGAATGCTGAGTTGCATCCAAAGAGCACCATACCTGCGCTGAAGATGAAACGTGGCTGGGTGTTTCAGCATGACAATGATCCCAAACGCACAACCATGGTTACGAAGGAGTGGCTTCGTAAGAAGCATTTGAAGTTCCTGGAGTGGCGTAGCCAGCCTCCAGATCTAAACCTGATAGAGGGAGTTGTTACCCAGCGACAGCCCCAAAACATCACTGAGGAATGGGCCAAAATACCAATAAGACTGTGTGAAAACCTTGTGAAGACTTACAGAAACCTTTGACTTTTATCATTGCCAACAAAGGGTATATAACAAAGTATTGAGATTAACTTTTTTTATATTACTGATCAAATACATTTTTTCCATTAGAATTAGCAAATAACGTCTTTAATAATCAGACCGTGTGATTTACTGGATTTCTTTCCCTCATTTTGTCTCCCATAGTTGAGTTATACTATGATGGAAATTACAGGCCTCTTCCATCTTTTTAAGAGGGAGAAGTTGCTCAAATGGTGGCTAAATGCTTTCTTTGGTGCGTAAGCTCTTACTGAAAGAATGCTCCAAATAGGCTCCATTACCAGTGAAGTGTTTAAAAAAATAGATCAGTAATAATCCACTAACTTCTGGTTGTTGCCTCTCAGTTATATTCTGACACAGTAGAGTTCCTAAAAATAACATTTATGCCTTTGCTGTCCAACATTTTTCTTTTTTTTTTTTTTTTGCTGAGACAGGGTAAACTTGAGAATTAGTAGTGTCCTCAGCTCAGTCTGTGCCATGACTGTACACGGTCGCCCTGCGTTGCTTCGTTTGTTCCACATAGCGGTAACAATCAGCTGTCTCTCTGTCCTCTACTTCCTGCCTCTGATGTGACCAAGGTCAGCGCTCATCTGATGCTGACATGTAATGTTCGTGCTGTCACACCCTGGCTTCCACTCCCATGCTGTCCGCATGTGCTGACTTCCTGTCACTGTGCTGCGTGTGTCCGCAGCTCGCGCTTCACAATCTCCTCTCCACCCAGTCACTCACACTTCCACTCCGTCAGAAAGCTTAGATGAATTCTCTCACTGAAACTTCGCTGAGACGGGAGCATATATGTGGAGAGAATCATTGTCAAGCAGGTCACGTGAATGCTCCTGCCTTTTGTTTGGAACAGAAATAGGGACAATTTCAATTCACTTTTATTTTTATAGCGCCAATTCACAACAAATGTCTTCTCAAGGCACTTTACGAAAAGAGTTGTTTCAATACAATTATACAAACATTCCAATCCGTTAAAAGTTTTCTATGTAAGGAATCCCAGCAGATTGCGTTGAGTCAACGATGTGAGGTTGTGCCCGCATCATGCAGACTCCAACCACAGCAATCCCTCTATGGGGAGAAAAATACTGAGAGAAAACTGGGTTAACAATTGCATTAACATTAGGAAAAATATATCTGGAGAGTAGTAGAAAAGAAAAGTAGAAGAGAGAAGAAAAGTGGTCAGTCTGTCCTAAAACAGTCTAAACCTACAGCAGCATAACTACAGAGATAACTCAGGATAACCTAACCCATTCTAACTATAAGCTTTATCAAAAAGGAAGGTTTTAAGCCTAGTCTTAAAAACAGAGTATCTGCCTCATGGACTAAAACTGGGAGCTGGTTCCACAGGAGAGGAGCCTGATAACTAAAATATCTGCCTCCTATTCTACTTTTAGAAATCCTAGGAACTACCAGTAGACCTGCATTCTGAGAACAAAGTTCTCTGTTAGGAACATATGGAACAATCAGATCTCTGATGTATGATGGAGCTGATTATTAAGGGCTTTATACGTAAGGAGGAGGATCTTAAACTCTATTCTGGATTTAACAGGCAGCCAATGGAGAGAAGCCAAAACAGGAGAAATGCGCAGCATTTTGGATCAACTGAAGCCTTTTA
Organism: Apricaphanius iberus; assembly: GCA_028564705.1. Classification (NCBI taxonomy): domain Eukaryota; kingdom Metazoa; phylum Chordata; class Actinopteri; order Cyprinodontiformes; family Aphaniidae; genus Apricaphanius; species Apricaphanius iberus. The sequence continues at coordinate 1,032,919 of JAPXFQ010002533.1, read as the reverse complement.
ATTGCATCATTTGGACTTCCTGATAATAAGGAATTACAGTAGTCCAGCCTTGAAGTAACAAATGAATGGACTAGTTTCTCTGCATCACTCCTGGACAGGATGTTTCTAATTTTAGCAATATTCCGGGGGTGAAAGAAAGAAATCTTATGCATGATTTATGAATCTATTGCAGAAGATAAAGGTGCAGGACAAAACCTGTAAAAACCTGTAACCTTTGCTGCCATCCTGAAATTGATTGGGTGTATGGGAAACGTGATGACTCATGCAGCCATGCAGCATTAACCGTTAAGCGCTGAGTATAGAACTTAAGAATCTAAAAAGACTCAGTCATAAGGCTGAATCCCAGCTTTGAGATTTGTGCAAACAGAAATCAAATTGATCCTGCTTGATTATAAGAATCTATTCATCCAGAAGACAAAACAGCACAAACCACTACACATACCCATGTTCCTCACCTGGAAACAGCACCTGCTCAGAGACCTACAGAGGAAAAAGACGCACCATAGCAGCGCGTGGTTGGAGACACCTCATTATATTAATACTTTTATGTTTTAAAATACACAAAGGTTTGAACTTTGAGATTATTTAAACTGGTGAGAACTGTAAGTAAATGTAAATGAATGTCTGAGAAAAGTGTATAAAGTGTGGCGAGGAGTTTTACAGCCTTAAAACGTATAGAACAATTATAAAATTAAAATAAAAAATAGGCGGGTTTTGCCTGTTGCCTGTTATTTTTTAGAATGTAGCCGTGCAATAAACATCACTTTACACCTCATAATACCATCAAAATGACACCACGGCTCGAGCCTACACATTACATCACTGTTAATAAAGGCTGGTAAAGCGACAATATCTGTGGAGCAGCAATAAGCTCACATTCACAAAGAACCTTGGATACTAAGATCACGGATAGTGTAAAATCTAAAAAAAAAAATTTAGCTTTAAGAGATAGATCAGCAAAGCTTTAATAAGTTCACTATAATGTGATGTGAGCTTACACGTTTGTCTAATAAAATTGGAAAATCGCCATTTCATATGAGGCACCATTGAGGTGATAACGAAACCAACCATTCAATGAGTTTTTCCATTCCTTAAAATGCAACAGCTAACCAAAAGAACATGCTGCCACAGCTGCGCCCCACGGTAGTTTTTAAAACTATAAATTGCAGTGGATCAGATTTTTTAATTTGTAGCATTTTTGTCATTTTATTTTGTTACTATCAACAGCTTAATAATTAATTAAAATGGCAAAAACATATGTAATATACAAATAGTATGCTTGCACTCACCATGATCTTTACATCGCTTGTTTGAAAATAAAACCCATCCTCCGTTTCTCTGTGTGCCTTCTCTCTGGGGCTGCAGATCCACTCGAGTGTCCACAAGCATTTTTGAAAGCACCGTAGATCCTAAATTCCCAGCTTGGTGAAACAACCACCTCTCCTCACAAGATCCATTTTTTATGGTCTGTCATGCAACCAGATCTATCCCTTTTCCTGCCACCGTTGTGGATTAAAAAGTACACTGCTAGCTGTCGGGAGCTAACGAATCTCCGGATTTAGTTTCTAAACACCCTTCTCAGTGCTTATCCAATCACAGGACGCCTACGTTTACTTCAGCATCTAGCTGACGTTAGTGTTGCAGACTCGGGAGCTGACTGGCTATCGCGACTGAAATTCATGCTTTGTCAGACGGACTTTCCAGTTTATCCCACGTGGGACACAGATACCATGGGTGGAACTCCCCATGGGTGCTCCGTATTCCCGAATCGGCGCCTATGGTTGAGGATGAAGTGTAGTCCCATATTGACTGCATCATCTGCTGACCTGGTTGCCGATACACAAACTCAGTGGCGGTCCTAGACCATTTGGTGCCCAAGGCGAGCTTGACTGATGGCGCCCCTTGCCCACGAAAAAAGAAGTAACGTCCAAAGAATTACACATTTATTTAAACAATGATTGTATGACAATAACAATATAACAACAAAAAGAATAAAGCTGTTCAATAATAAATATACAAAAAATTAACTTGTTCTCATCTGAGAACAAAAAGTGCATGCTAAAGAATCCAAACAAAAAATAAATTAACAATAAAACATTGTGTGCAAAATTATATACACTAAAATGGGATTCACATAAATACACTATATACACAAAATATTTATGTAAGCAATATTTATGTCAAAGTATTGTTATAGATAGAGATGGTAAAAACTGTTGAAAAAAGTAGACATTAAAAAAAAAATGTTTTGCAGCGTATTTGGCACCCCTCACTAGATGGCGCCTAGGTAAGCGCCTATGTCGCCTGTAGGAACCTGCAGGGTTAGAACACTGTTTCCAAAACAACAGATGAATTAGATTTATTTAAGACAATCTAATATCCATTATTTCTTTAAGGTTCCTCAGATGCTTCACCACCAGTTGGGCAACAACAGGGTTAGGTCAAGTGTGAACATCTCACATAGCGATGTTCAGCCGCTCGTCTGGAAATGAAGAGTTTTGCCTAGCAGCAAACTCTCTACAATCACCTAAAGTGACTGGCCGTGCGAGGAGAGCATTAGAGAAGACCTAAAATAGAAAAGTTAAATTTATGCTCTGAGGCACAAGAAACACATCCCGGCTTCTAGGAATGGATAACATTAATGTCCTTCTTTAACTGCTGTAGACTATTCTCTCACCAACAGGGCTCCCACTCCACTGAACACTAACTCAGCCTGTACCTTAGACGCATGTCAGTCAGCCAGTTGGGCTGGCCAGTGCATATACAGTAAGGATGGATGCCTGAAATGCTGTCTGGCTGTCTGGGGTCCACACATCCCAAACTCTCTGCTCCATTCGGCTGATGTGATTTGCCTTTTCTCCCAAGTTTAGCACGCACACTATAGAGAACACAGTTCTGTCATTGCCTTGTTAGCATGAAATATGGCCCTCCATAGAGCCGCAGTAAAAGTATGGACCCTGACATCTGCTCTACTTTAGTTGTTCTTCTCCCTCCGTGTGTAGTTATAAAGAGATATCTGAGAGAAACTGGGCCAAAGTAGGAAGAGTACACTCGCTTCAGCGAACAATTTCTAGTTGAGCAGTCTCACCGCTCATTTACCTTGCATCTCTTGCTGACTCCCTAACCTTGTAACTTCTAAAGAGATCTTATCACCGCCATCCATCATAATTACACCCTTAACTTAAGCTATTAGGTTAAAGCAGTGTAGCCTGTAATAACCTTCATTCTCTGGGGTAATTGGAGCATTCTTGTTGTTCAATCCAATTCAGATTATTTATATATCGCCAATTACCCACAATGTCTCAATGCCAAAGTCAGTTTGGTAGAATAATATATATATATATATATATATATATATATATATATATATATATATATCGTTACATATATTCCATGTTAATCAAACAATTGGGTCAAGTTTAGTTTACTATTCAAATTGGGGGATTACATCAAGTCATTGACTTGCAGCATTCATCCTCCTTGAGGAGCATGTAGCAACAGTTGACCGTCACCTGTGTCATTTTATTGACCTAATACTGCATTCACACCAACCCCATATGTCATCGTCAGTTGCGCCAAGATTACATGTAAAGTCTACGGTCGGGTACGTCAGAGGTCCGTCAAAGTCTCTGCGGTGCGTTGTGTGCGTTGCCTCGTTCAACTTTACTTGCGTTTCATACGGCAACGCAAGCTGAACTTTTGACGGACCCAACGCAGTTAACACAGCACGGCAACCAATGAGAGCGTTTCACTGTAGTTATGTCACTATACACGTATCTTGAATGAAGTGCGGGTCTACTGAAAACATTTTCAACAAACGCAGATTTAAAAAAAATCATAAATAACACTTACCGAAGACAGATGAACAGGCGCTCCTAAGGAGGAACAGTGAACCTGTAGTTTGTGTCCTGGTAGGAGATTTGGGCTCCGATGCGGCCCAAGAGGTCGTATAATTGGGCACGGGACACACGGAAGTAGCACTGAAAATGAACCTCATCCATAACCAGCTCTTGGAGCAAATGGTTAAACTCCCCAAACTCAGAGCACATCTGAAGAAGGAGTGCTAATGCACCCGATGATGACGATGTCTACCTTTATCTAGGAAATACAGCCAAGCCACTCTCTCGATACGATCCGCCATAGTTCAGAACGTACTGCAACCGAGGAAGCCCCGCCCACGTGCTCCTTTTTGCTCAGAAGCAAGCTATGGAAGCCAAAAAGTGCAACTTCATCCGTTGACGCAGCCTGACGCAGACAAACGAACGCAGCCTTACGGCATTACCTCATATTGAACAAGCAGTGACCCTAACCCTAACTTTAAACTCCCCATTAACAGAAAGAAACCTCCAGCACAACCAGAACCTGACTTAGTACTAGCGGCCATCTGACATGACTGGGTAGGTTTCTGAGAAGACAGAGAAGAGACACAAAAACCAAAGAATACAGGAGGACTTTTTAAGTTAAAGACTAGTAAAGAGTCGCCCCTTTGGTAGCTTCATCTAGGAAAAAACAGCTAAAGTTTGTAGTATGAACAAGCGCACGCACAGTTACGAATTGTCAGTTGGTATCTCTGGAATAGTGATCGGGTTAAACACCGAAAGACAGCGTCAAGCCCAGCCGACGGCCTTCTCCAGAAACGTTTCGCAGCGAAACCGAATTCCAGATCAGATGTAGCTTCTATGGAGAGAAACAAAAACAGAGGACATAAAGTTGAAAGCTGAACTAACAGCAAATAATGCAAGATTGGAGAGTAGTAGGAGAAAGTCACAGAGGGTAGGAAAGTGGTCAGTCCTTCCTCCAGTAGCCTGTACCAGAATAACTGCAGAAATAACTGAGGATGACCTAAGTCACTCTAAGATAAGTCACTCTTAAGGTTAATAAAAAAGGAACGTTTTGAGCCTGGTCTTAAATGTAGACAGAGTATCTGCCTCACAGACTAAAACTGGAAGCTGGTTCCACAGGAGAGAAGCGTGATAAATAAAAGATCTGCCTCCCATGTTTTTGATTGGGGTCCAATACAATTCATGATTCAAATCGATTTCAATTTGATTATAATTCATTTTGATATTTATTTATTAGCTTAGATATTGAATTGAGAAACGAATACTTCCAACGCATTGATGAATCAATTATTTTACCCAGCCCTAGGGCCCATATGCAGTCATGGTAAGAAAAAAAACCCCATCCTCTGCAGCAGTGGTTCCCAAAGTTGGGGTCACAAACATGTAAGTGTGGGGTCTTGAGATTCTCTTTAGAATAAATGTCAACACCAGAAATGCCAATAATCAAGCATCAGAATTTTATACATTGAATACAGAATAGAAAAAAAATACAAGAATTGATTAAAAACATCATATTTTGCTCAATATATTGATGTTTGACGTTAGTTTCGTTGTCTTTTTTCCACTTTTAAGTGACTCAGAAAAAGTGCTTGTGTGTTCCATCAAGGGTTGGGCTCCTAAACGTATATTTTGTGGGTCAGAGACCAGAATATATACCACTGCTCTATAGAAAGCAGAACTTTTACACTAACTACATCTTTAACAGAACTATGATCTTTAACACGGCTTCAGATCTACAAAAGGAATCAAAGTGTTGTTAGGACCAGGTCAAAAACTGGATCCCGACCGGTTTGAAATGATGTGGTGGTACTTTAGAGAGCTATGCATAAATAGCCATTAACAAAGTTCCTCTAAAAGGGTGTAAAAAAATATAAATTCAAACATAAAGATGATTCTTTCAAACAATTTACTCGTATGGTGGTTCTTTGTTTAACATTAAATAATTGAATCCATGGATGGATTTATATGGATTTTATGAAGAATAATAGTGTTATATGTAGGATATGTTTTTTGGTATGTATATTTTTAATAATTTCTGAAAAATTCATAACCCAGACCAGAAAATGAAAGATCCTGTAGGTATAAGAGGATCTGGTAAAATTCTTAATACAGATATACAACAATGTGTGATACAGATGTCCTAAGATAAAAGCCTATATTGTTCCAATTCAAATATTCATATTAATTTGTTTGTTTTTGTTTTTTTTAACCTGACATCCGGACACAAATGTGGAAGAGAAATCTTTAACTTGGAATCAAAGCAAATTATTATTCAAAGCCTTAGACAAATTATTTTGATCAGACTTATCAGTTAAACAGACCTTTGACAATCTCTACTAATTTTCACTCACACTAAGCCCCAAATCAGACATGAGGTTAAAGAAATTAATTCCTTGTAGCTGGAAAAAAAAGGTTATTCAGTTTTGTTTTTTGGTTTTTTGACTAAGATGGCATTCCAGTGGCGGAACGTTCTCCACGTCCTGCTACCAACTTCTGCTTCTGCATCAGTTCTGTTGCTCTTTCTGTGTCTCTGCTGCCTTCTTCAAACCACAGACGGTCTCTGCAGATGACCGCTTATGCTGAGCCTGGTTCTGCTGGAGGTTTCTTCCTGTTAAAAGGGAGTTTTTCCTCTCCACTGTCGCTTCATGCTTGCTCAGTATGAGGGATTGCTAAGAATTCACGACGCAATCTTCTGTGGTTTTTTAATTCCTAAATTAAACATTGTAGGGTAATAACTCTTCTTGTAAAGTGCCTTGAGATGACATCTGTTGTGAAACGGCTCTATATAAATAAACTGAATTGAATTTTGAAAATTAAGAAAATAACAAATTTCCTCTTGTTTTCCCACAGGTGTTTATAGTTTGATTTTAGTTTGAGTTTACCCAAAGGCATGATGCAATCCTTAGGGCTATGGTAAAAATAATGCATCTTCTTATGTTTTTTTGTTTTGTTTTACCAAATCTGTTTGATGTTGATTTTCTATCATTCGGATATGACAATCTAGAAGAACCCAGCGTTTCACCACCCTAATCCAACCACAGTGTTTTTCCAATAGAAACGACTGTTGCTTCTGTATATTTTTATTGCTAAGCTTGCTCACATTTTTCGTCTCTTTTTCTGAGTTAGACTTAGGGAACCAGTGCTGTTGTAGATATTTGTGACCATATCCCCAAACCTAAACTTTCCCCTCTTCATCCACAACAAGGTTCCTTAGATGATTCTTGGCAAGACCAGACCGGCTTCCCATCAACAAACCCACCTTTTGCTCCAAGCGTTTCTGTGAAGTTTTCTGACCAAGGCGATCAGCTTATAGACAGCACAGAAGACATGCCTGAAAGCTGGCCCGGCCGCGAGAGCGGCGCCTATGCTGGAGGCGATGAAAGGGACGTGGACGCATCTGACAGAAAGCAGAAGAAAAAGAAGAAAAGACGACAGAAAGATGAAGGATCCTATGAACACGGCGAGAGCAGGGGTCAGCTGGAGACGCAAGAAGAAAACACTCCTCCGGCTGAGGAGTTTTATCACAGGATTGGCCCTAGAAAGGACAGAGTAGAGGGGGGTTGGGAAGAGCAACTTGGGAAAAGCGGAGGCCGCGGGAAGAAGAGTAAAAGCAGGAAGAAACTTCCAGAGGAATGGGCAGTGACAGCAGAACCATTTGTTCCCTCTTCCCTAACTGCCTCGGAAACGAAAGCGGAATCAGTGATGGATCTTGGCGGTTCAACAAATGAAAGAATGGAGACCTCTTTGGGAGAGATGGACGCCATCCAAAACACCTGGAAGAAAGAGGATTACCCGGAGGAAGACTTTTCTCCTTTATCCCAGGATATGTTCTGTCCAGCGGCTGCAGCCATCAGTCCGCTGGTCCTGAACAGTGAGCTGAATGCTACAGCAGCGCCATTCGAAATGCCCTCTGCTACCAACAAAACGACACTCGGCTCCTTCCCTGAGGGTGCCTCCCGCGGTGATCCAGTTGAGGTCCGGAAGGATGCTGAAAATGCCAGTTTGGGCCACAGCAATCAAACCGTTTATCCTCCTTTCTCTTCAGAGAATACAGTAGCTGCAGGTGACATGGTAGACAGCGGGATGTTTGACAGCTCAAGTTCCTTTCAAGGTGTTTCCATGCAAGATGTTTCAGATGGAGACACCTCAGCTTTCAGCTCTGCGTCACAGACAAGCCAGGCTGTTTCCCCTAACGATGTGTTGGCTTCAGCCCCACCTCTTTCACCCTCTGATGCTTCATGGATGCTGAACAACTCCCAGCTGAGCAGAGACAGCGATTTGTTTGACTTCAGTGACGTGAGTGCCACAGGCCATCCTTTACCCCTGGGCCTATCGTTTAACACCCCGAGCCCAGCGCCGCTCCGCTCGCCCAAAACCACAGCGCAAGAATTCCAGTCCAAGCACAAAGATGGAAAGCCAACCCACAAACAGTCCAGAAAGTCACCTCCTTCATCTTCATCCTCATCTGTTAGGAGTCCCACCTCTCCACAAGCATCCCCTATTGCTTCACCCTCATCACCCCCCTCAGTCACCGCCACTGGAGTTCCAGGATCTGGTCTCAATCCTGCAGCTAAGCCTTTCTTTCCCAGTTTTGCCGATCCAGCGGAAGACGCTGCTGTCGTCCCTCCAGTTGTCCCCGTCATGGAAGGTTGGTTGTAGTCAGCCCTAACTGCAGTAGAACTACTGAGGGCAACTTAAAGATAGAGGCGAATGGTTGCCATGCATGACGCTTCCAACCAGCTTGAATAGTTCCAGCATTGGCCTGATTGCTTGTGTGTATTTTACTAATCAGGGGGTTATCCTAGGAATAGCACCTGTTTGTGTCGTTTGCTGTATGACCACATCTAAAAAAAACCTTCATTAGCATGTCGGGTCTGGACATTTTTCGGGGGACTAACTCAACGGTTGACCATATTGAGACTCTGGATTGCCTTGATGCTAACCTTTACTTCCAAAGATGCACTTATGGGATTCTCCCATAATTAACATTTTTTCTGTTGATGGGTGTGCCGTCTCTAACCAATCACGGAACCTCTCTCCGTAGATACAGCTGTATATATCGGCACAAACTCTAAATCTCGTCATTTTTTCCCTTCACTCAGAGGTGTGCTAACACAATAATCGTGTTCCCCCTTACTTTGCATCCAGGGGTTAAATGTTATCTATCCTCTCTCTTCAATTAATTCTTGTATTCCTGCCTGCTATGCCCAACTGTTTCTTTCCATCTTTATCCGAACTGGATTTGTTACAAATTATAGTTATTAAATGAAAAATTCTTATAGCCTGTTTTGTTTGTTTTATTTTCCATGTCGTTACTCTCGACCTGGCTGTCACTCTACTATAGGTGAGTCCTATTTGAGTTGTTATTGTGGGTTTGTAAGCTTTTATAGCTGTTTCTTCTTGAACACTGCCTTTAGTCAACTCTATCCTCATTAAATCACAGATGTCTTGAATTTTTTGTTGAATATTTGCATATATATATATACTGGAATCTGTCTTAATTTTCAGTGTTAGCATTATTACCTGTTTCCAAATAATCTGTTTCCACATCTGTAAAGGTCTCTGGTAATTCATTACATTGTATAGGTAGTAGGGCTGCCACAAACAATTATTTTGTTAATCGACTAATCACGAATAATTTTTGCCGATTAGTCGACTAATCGGATCACGTTTAAAATGCATGTTATTGCAGGAGCAGCTGCTGTATTTGTTTGCTACCTCAAAGTGTTATATACGATCTAAAATTGGGATTTTTTATATGATAGCTAATGTAGCAGTTATGAACTTAATTTTTTTTTAAACAGTTTTACAGCAGACACATGACGCGTGCTAAGCGTAGCGACATTACCGTCACAACTGTTAGTGCTGAATCCATAAAATACTACAACAGCCTACCTTCATCAAAACTACTGAATGATCCTTACAGAAAGATCCTTCGTTCCCATAGACATTTAACGTCTAAAGTCAGAGTAAACATTACATGAAAGAGTCTGGACATTTTCATCAATCTATGAATACCCCTGGATACCCAGGAGAGAAGGTCAAAAGCCGACATGTCGGGGGAAAAGAGAAAATCGCTCTACTGTTGATGCTAACGTTAACAGCTAACTAGCTAACAGAGGCTACTGTCCGTGTTTGTCATTAGCCACAGCGGGCTTCCCTTTAAGAAGCGCAAACAACACTGCTGTACTGCCACAGAAAGCAGATTCTACTTTGTGAATTTTACATTACACATGCTTCTCTTTTAATTTAATAATTATTCATGAATTAAATTAATAAAACTCCAGAATTATGTTGTCAGTTTACTGCTGATGCTGCTGTTAAAGTGCGGGTTGCAGGTTAGAGCCCCGCCTTAAGCCATAGTTTAGAGAAATATATTAGGAACAGTTTCTAAAATATATACATTATTTTCGCTTTTAGAGTCGTTTTTGTGAGAATGCCAGACCAGGAGTGACGTAAGAGAAGGAAGTCCTGTCACCTCATTCAATAGAAAACTATGGATTTTAACGCCAATTTTGACGCAGATTAAATGTTTAAAATTTTAACCTCGCATATAATGGGGCACAATCATACAGCTATGAGACTACCCTAGATAACACAGAGAGACGAGGACGAAAGCAGGGGAAGCAAAAAAAAAAACAAATCAATCAAATGCTAGCAGATGCTAACGGTTAGCCTCGGTGCTACAAGCTAGCTTTACTGTTTCTTTTACAACCCACATATCACGTTGATTCCAATATTTAATAGTAATCTTTCCTAAAAGCTGGTAATTAGCAGATGTTAGACAAAAGATTTAAAAAGCAGAAGCTCAGCTCCACGCAGACGGGATCTCTGCGTAGAGCTGTGCTTCTGATCGATCCGGCTGGTCGTGTCTTCCAGCCGGCTGCTGCAGTTAGACGCAGCGCAGCACGCTGGCTGGTTAGTCTACGATCTTTGCTTTGGAATAAACTCCGTCATATTGCTGGTATTTTAATCCTCTGAAGTGAGCACCATAAATTTTAAGGGTTTTACCATAGCCAAAGTACAAGTTGATGGCAGTTTAGTGTAGCTGTTTTAAGGGGGCTTTTTGTCCTTGGAATTGGGTTCGATGTCCCAACAGGCTGGTGTTTTTACAGCAAACAATAATCCACCGTTTTCAAGAAAAATGATCACAATCCAAAGCTAATGAAAACGCTTATTCTTGATAACACAGCTGCAGGATCTGACAACTAGAAACCGAGAAGGCAGTGCAGAAAAAAAAAAAAATGACTCCCCCACCCTACGTCACAGGTCAAGATTATGAAACTTTTTAATTAACATATTTGCGGTTGTGCACCCTGAAACCTCAATTAACCTCAATAAATATTTATACTCAGCGACTGTTTTAGAGAAAAACAAAGCTTCAGAATAAACGATGACGTCGATTACTGAATTTTTTGTCAACAGTTTTACTTCGTGACGAATCGATTAATGGCAGCCCTAAAAGATATTAATATTTTTTAAATATATTTTCACAAGATTATGTGCTATGAACAAAAGGATTAGTATATGTCAGTATATTGTTATATAACGACCTGGTGTCAGAAAAATGAATTATTCTGGAAGCTGGCAAAAACTTTTTTAATGAATCCGTTGGTAAGTTGCATACTTCTGTTCAAATCTGCCTTTATTTATGACACCCTTTTTTACGTGTACATACATATTAGACATCATTGGAAAGCCGAGATCTTTGTGATTCCGTTCATCTATGCCAATCAAGGATACATCCATAACTCTAGATACAGTAAACACTTTTGTCAAATGACTCAGCAAGAAAAATAATGTGCAACTCACTATTTGAAGCCACTTGTAACCGTTTTACATTCGCAACTGTCCGTTAATGTCCTCCAATTAAGTAGTTAGTCCACAACACGTCTTACTTCTGCAATCCAACGTACCGACTGCTATTTGGACTGTTGTTTGTCTTCAAGCCGTAATGGTTGCCATGAATATTGATTAATCCTTGAATGGACCTTCCAGACACAGATGTGTCTTTTAGTACTGAAACTATTCCTTGAGCACGTGTTCGCGGATAGTCCTTTCATTTACACAATATCCTCGCTTTCGGTGACGTTCCGTCCGGATGATTGTTTCGGTTAGAGGAACTGGATCACTTATCTAATGCTATCTAAACCATTAGGGGATGTTTAATCACTTCGTGGCCTTTAAAAAAAAGAGTGTTTTTAAATTCTTTAGATGGCTGTGTTGCCCCCCTCTATGCAGTTTTCTGTGGTTTCTCCTGGTTTTCTCCTCATTACCTGCAAAAGAGTTGAAGGATTAGTGTGCAAGTCTAAGATGATGTGAGGAGCCGGCAGTGACGTTTTTGCATGAAAAGGAATCACCCAGCTTTGTCAGAATTCTCCACTGTCAAACTGGTTTCAAATGGTGGCGTTTTGGCCCACCTGACACAGAGAAAAATACTCAGTTTTGTAACCTTAGAAAGCAGCGAACCTGAGGACTGCTGTTAACTTTTTTGGACCAAAGACTGCATATTGGATAACTCTGTTTCTAGTTTGTGTGTTATTCCCTATTAAGTTTAAGTTTATTTATTTAAAAGGGACGGTGCATGGCACTCTGCCATACCAGAATTAGCTACAACTTTAATTTAATCTGCAGTCCGTAGCAAAATTTACAAATAATCCAACAAGCCATAAAATATAATCTGCAATTAATCTTTCAGACAGCCATAAAATGTCACATTGTTAGACACAATAAAACACAAGAACAACAATAAAAAGCAGCAGCACTAAGATTTCACACTATTAAGAACAAAATAAAACACAAGACAAATGTTAAAATACAGTACAAAAAAGGAAATAAAAGGGAAAAATAAAATAGAATAAATATTTTTTTTGAGATTATGATTGATGGTTACATGATTGATTAGATTTTAGCCATGGTTTTATCTTATTTTTCAAACCATTAAAGGTGCTGGTGTCTCTGATCTCATTTGGTACTGAGTTCCAGTCTTTGGAGGCTCTGATGGAGAAGGGTATCTGCCGAACTCAGTGCGTCTTTGCTGTACGGCACAGTGTCCCCCATACTGGTCGCCCTGGTTGTTCTCCTACTGTCTGAGAGTAATGAAATAAATTCCTGTTGTGGATGCGCTGCCAGATTATTGATTACTCTGTACACCAGACAAACCTCAGCAAAGAGGATAAAGTTTTCACAAGTCAAACGTTTGTGCTTTTGAATGATATTGCAGTAGTGATAGTCTGACGGCTTTTTTCTCTAATACTTTGAGTATTGAATAAATATTTTGTTTTTCCGGCTTGTGACCAACTTGTGATACAGTATGCGAAATGTGAAAAAATCAGTGAGTGCATGTATAATTTCGCAGCATCTAGGGGTAACTGATTACCGACATATTTAAAATTTCTTAAATTAAATTTAACAGTATTACAAATGTGCTTTATGTGTTTCTTAAACAACCACTGTGAATCAAGAGTAACTCCAAGATATTTAAAAGGGGACACAAGTTATTAGTTAAGTTATTTTTAGCCTTTTGTTCTTTGAAAATAAGCGATTTTAAGAATTTGTAGGTGGTGCAGTCCCTAACCGCTGTAAATACCAGGAATCTCTTGTAGCCTTTTTCTTTGTCTATCACATAAGATCCCACTATAATCAATTCTGGTGGTTTAGAGTTGTAAAGTGACAAAATATGAAAAGGTTCAAGGTATAACAATATATTTGCGAAGTTTGGATGTGCAAAACAAGAATGTTCCTGTGTGATGTGTATAGTTCTGTGTGATTGTTGATTTGAATTTCTGCACGTCTTTGTTTGTTGGAATAGGTCGTCGTTGTGTGTGTGTTTGTCGTTTGCGACAGTAGCTGAAGCGTTGGGTATGTTTGTGCTGCTGTGATTTACGGAGGTGCAGAGTTCCCCGACTAGACTTCCTGTCTCTTCGGTGGCTACGTCTGAAACCGCCTCACCATCGGAAGAGTAGCGCGTTGAACCTGGCTATTAAGATCTCTCTTCCTCTTTCCTCACCAGCTCAGAGCTTTGCATTAGCTTTTTTTCTCCCCTTAACCTATCACAAAGCTGTCCTGAATCGACATTTGCTTGTTAAATCATTGTTGCCATGATGACATATTTGCTGTATTCATGTGTTTCCATTTGATTTCTATAATCTGCCTGATGGTTGAGTATTTGCTCTGTTGAGAAGAGCGGAAGTCTGCAGCAGTGCAGCAGGCTGAGCTTTCTCTTTAATGAGAGCTTGTGTCAGTGTCTTTAGTGTGCATCTGTGTGACTAAAAGTGGTATTTAAGCCCTGTTAAAAAAGGATGGGGTGTGTTGGGCAAGATAAGGAACAGGAATAAAGACTGTGCAGGGCTGGAGTGGAAGGGTTTCAGACAAATCCGACGGATAAATAAGTGCTGAATAAGATCGAGTGAAGAAAAGATAGAAAGAGGTGAAGAGGATATAGCTTAGCATTTTTTTTTAGGAAAAAAGTAAGTAAAGCATAGATATCGAAATGCATATTTTCATTTGATTTTCTATTTTCTCACCTACCTGCCACAGTATTTATAGGCAACCCAGAGACCGAAAGGTGGGAGCTCTGATGTTGATACACACAAACACTTGTACAAACACTTATTGTTGCAGGACAATACCATTCACCATATGTTCAGTGATATATTCTGTCAGCCATCGATGACTACAAACAATCAGAACTCCGGAGTTTGACACTTTTTCCCTGTGGATACGTGGGTTTCTTCAAGGTCCTCTGGCTTCTTTCAACAGTCCAAAATTAGTTTTGTTTGGTTTATTGGTCTCACAGATTCTAAATTGTGTTTTTATAGAATCTCTAAAAGAATCCGTAAAACAAAACGGAAGGAGACTGATCCGATTTTAGCAATAAATAAAATGTTCTTTTCATGGTGATTTAATTTTTGGAAAATCAAGATTTTTTTTTTTTTATATCAATGCACAACTTTATTTTACAGCTCGTTTTTAGCTGGACGTTGAATTCAGACCAGCTCCAGGACTGTACAATTAAAAAAGATCAAGTAAAAAAAAATTTGTCATAATAATTGTTGCTCGCAATTTATTTTTAAGAATAGGCAATTGGAAACTAAAGTGATCAAAATCAGAAAATCGGATTTGGTACGTAAAAAATCAAAGATTATGTTTCTATGCCATATAGCCTAGCTCTAATATGACTTTAAACTTTCAGTTTAAATGAGAAGAAGATTAATGTTAGTCAGCCAGTTTCAAATAGACGAGTTTCGGGACATTTCTTGGAGAGGAAGAAAGGTAGCAGGACAATGTGTTGTCTTGTGGTGTGTTGACACGTAGAGAGAGACGAGATTACATGTAAAGTCGTTGAGGCCGTCAGAGTCTCTGCGATGCTTTATGTGCTTTGGCCGCATCGATTTTTGAAACTTTTCCTGCGTTCGAAGCTTCAAAGCGGCAAAAGCCAGCGAGGCAGAAGTTGAGCCAGCTGAACTTTCAGAGCGTCTCATTGTAGTGATGTCACCTGACGTCGACGTTGTTTAGCCAACCACAATTCACCATCGTTTAAAAAAAAAAAAAATCAAGCTTCGGCCTAAAAATGTACAGGCTTCAAACTATTAGCTTTGTTTTACGCTTGGTGTGAACGAACCATAAGCCTTCTCAGCCGTTGGGTCACCATACAAAATTTCCCCTTTTGAGGAATTTGCTAAGACGCCTACGTATCACGACCTGGCAAGGCGCGCGGAAGGTTGTAATAAGAGATGGACGATGGAAAGAAGCGGGCCCACCAAAGCACCACAAAACCACCGCTCAAGGTTCTGGAGGACCTTTATTTAGAATGAAGAGCAAATAAGTTTAGTTTTAAATCTGAAGTGCAATGGCAAATTGTTGGTACTGTGTTGTCTGCCTTTGAGCTCATTGCACAGTTCCTATCCTAACGAGTTAAAGCTACTAATTCATCAGCAATTAGTGACTCTGCAGTTGCTTGTTTAACTTCTGACATACTTTTCTTACAGGAAATGTCTGTATAGCTCTCTGATCTATTGCTCTCTGTCTGGTTTGTGATATTTTTTTTTTTTTTAGCATCCAGCAAATCCAACAAAGTTTAAAGGAACCCTTATTGGGTTTCACAGCAAGGGTTAGAGATGGACCCAAAGTGTTCTCAATAGCTATCTATAACTTTTTAACCAAACGTTATCATAGTGAAATGTTGCTTTTTTCAGTTTTAACTCTATTTTATTTGAGTATTTTGCATTAGTTGCATTAATACCTCATATCACTGAGCGGTATGGGACAGTTAGCTAATACTGATATAACTATCTTACTTTGGTATTTTGCAAATTGTGAAATTAAGATTGATTCTTCAATTTATGTGCTTTTGTTAAAATCTGATTTCAATGAAAGCTCATTAAGGTCGATACAACATTCTCAGACTGAACCTGCGTTATCCTTTTGAACCTAGGGTTGTAGTTATACATCTAGCTGGATGAAACAAAAAGATGATGTTTGTTTTTTTCACAAATAGAGTGGTCCCTGACATCATAGACTGTTTTAAAAAAATATAATTGTAAGGGGTATAAAGTATTCACGTCTAAATTTGACCTCTAGTGTAATGCCGATTGAAAACTCAAAACGTTATTTACAAATTATTGTTACCTTGACTAAATAAAATCATATTGCTTTGGGAGACCGAGTTTGTTGAGTGAAGAAATACTGTTTTGTTCTCATTTTTTATTACAGCGGCACTCATTTGAAGTCATAACCTGTTATAAACTTTCTCTTTCTAAGCAATGCTCATTACAAATGCACCAATTTAAAGGCTATGAAACACAAAAATACCCTCAAAATACATTTAAGCCACACCACCTTTAAAGCAGTTTTTTCTTTCTTTCTTGAACAGGTGTAGCTCTTCTAAGAACTGCAAATTTTCGATTTTCTGGCCCCTGTTCCTCTGCACTAACACACAAACACCCACGCAGACGCACACACAGTAAAGAACTGAGTCACCGAAGCTATTTGAGGACAAGCTCAACTCTTCAAAAGGCAGGCAGGCGTAAATATACTGTATCAGCGGTCCATTTTTACCACATAGTGTTCTTTTCTGATGCTTCACAACAGGCTGTTAGATGGTAGCCTGGAACGGGCATTTGTACAGTATGGCACCACCCAGAGCTGTCGCAGGCTAATACCTTTTGATGGTTGTGGGGAAAATGTCATGGGTTCTTCTTTTTTTATATATATATATATATATATTTTTTTTCCCCTTGTTTGCTCCATTTTAGGAACCAGCAGCTAACTCTGGGAGCAGAGCATGGCTCATTCACGGACAGTTTTTCTAAAGATTCCTGAAGAACATGTTACAGAGATTCATCCAGGGGGCCCATAACTTTTATTTTTCATTTGAACTCAATTTTGTATGAGAATTTTGCATTTGTTACATTATTCTAATTTTCAAAGGATCACATGTGGTGTGCCCCAGGGTTCAGTTTTAGTCCCAGTGCTTTTTAACCTGTATGTGCCCCCTATTGGCGGTGTCATCAGAACACATGGAGTTAACTTTCACAGTTATGCTGATGATACACAGTTGTACATCTCCATGTCTCCTGATGACACACGGCCAATGGATGCACTTTTTAACTGTATTTTAGACATTAAATCCTGGATGGCAGAAAACTTTCTCCAGCTCAACCAGGACAAAGTTGAGGTTTTAGTTATCGGTCCCGAGGCTCAGAGAGAGGAACTTTTACCAAAAATACAATTACTGTCTTTTAATCCTTTACAAGTGAAGAACCTGGGCGTGATTTTTGACTCTGAGCTGACTTTTATCCCTCACAATAAAAATATCACTAAAATAGGTTTTTATCACCTGAAGAACATCGTCAGAGTCCGCCCCATTCTCTCTCAGGCCAAGATGGAATGCATGATTTTATCACCGGTAGAATCGATTACTGTGATGTCCTGATTTCCGGTCTTCCCAAAAAGACTATATCAGGTTTACAGCTTCTACAAAACTCAACAGCTCATGTCCTGACGGCTTTAGAATCACTGCTTTGGCACTGCTGTGTTTTAGGATCGATTTTAAGGTTCCTTTAATAGTTTTTAAGTGTCGTAATGATTTTAGGCCTTCTTATATTTCTGAAATACTTTTACCGTATGAACCCTCGCGGTCCCTCCGCTCCTCTGGCAGCCGTCTCCTCATCATCCCTAAAGTCAGGACACAGACTCATGTTGAGGCGTCTTTTTATTTGTTTATTTGCGTACTCATTTATCTTATCTATCTCATCTGCGGCTGTCTGGGTGCTTTCCGGGTGGTGCTTGGGTGGAGGTGGGGTCCTTGCCCTCATTTGAGCGCCGTGGGTCAGAGGCTCTGCTGCTGTTGATCTTCTGCTGCCGGTGCAGATGGCATTTCCTGTTCTAACCTGGCTCATCTGTATTCAACCCAGTGTCCATTTTATTGTCTATTTTATTGTCACTTCAATGTTGCTCCGGAGCGTGTCCGCACAAAGGAAACAGTTCTAAAACGTACACTGTTAAAAAAATAAAGGGAACACTTAAACGACGCAATTTAACTCCAAGTCAATCACGCTTCTGTGAAATCAAACTTTCCAATTAGGAAGCAAAACTGGTTGATAATCGGTTTCACATGCTTTTGTAAAAATGGAATAGACAACAGGTGGAAATGATGGGCGATTAGAAAGACCCCCCCAATAAAGAAGTGGTTTTATAGGTGGTGACCACAGACCACTTCTGGGTTCCTCTGCTTTCTGGCTGATGTTTTGGTCACTTTTGAATGTTGCCATTGCTTTCACTCTAATGGTGCGTTCAGACAACAAGCTTTGTCAGCGTCACGCAAACACTGATAAAGCGACTGGATATTTAAACCACTAGCAGATCGTGGTTGGCTAGGCAGCGTCGACGTCGGGCAACGTCACTAAAGTGAGACGCTCTGATTGGGTGTCGTGCTGCGACAACAGCGTTTGGATCATCAAAAGTTCAACTGGTGGAACTTCTGCTTTCCTAGCTTTATGAGCTTTGAACCCTGAAACTCAGGAAAAGCATAGACTTAACATGTAATTTAGACATTGCTGACGCTGACAAAGCCTGCGGTGTGAATGCAGCATAAAGGTTTCATGAGACAGAGTCTACAAACAACACAAGTGGCTCAGGGTTTGCAGCTCATCCAGGATGGCACATCAATGTGAGCTGGAGCAAGAAGGTTCGCAGTGTCTGTCAGCGTAGTGTCCAGAGCATGGAGACAGGAGACCGGCCGGTACATCAGGACATGTGGAGGAGGTCTTAGGGGGGCAAACACCCGGCAGCAGGACCGCTACACTGCAAAAAAAATAAAAAGATTTTCAAGAAAGTAAAAAAAAATCCCTTGTTTATTGACATAAGATGTATTTAAATAGCGCCTTTAACAGACATGGATCACAAAGCGCTGCACAATATCAAAACAAAGCATAAGCAAGAGTCAAGTTTAAAAGCGTACAGTGATTAAAAAAATCAAACAGAAAGACAAAAATCACGACACAAATGCTTGAGTAGAAAGTACAGTTTTGGGTGGCTTTTTAAAATTCTCGACAGAGTCAGCAGTCTGCAGCTGCAGGGTAGACTGTTCCCCCACATTTTGAGACGAGTACGGGGAACGACCAGTAGGTTCTGGGCCTGAGAACGGAGGATTCGCACATTAGCATTACATCTTTTTTACCCAAGAAAGAGGAGCCGATGAAGAAACTATTGGAATTTGTGATTTATTGAAAAAAATTGAGTAATGGGAGAGATGTGTCAGTATATAAATCATCATAGTTAACATGATATAAACTTTGATATATACATATCATTGTTTACTCTGCAATTAAAGTTTCAAGCGATGATTCTTGTCATGCAGTTCCCTCAGATTTACAGACTTGGCACAGTTTTCTATCACACTTTTATGATCCATGTGTTTCAGATTACATTCAGCTAACTAGGCGTCTAAATGTTGCCTGCACTGGTTTTGTAAAGAACATGTTCTGCAGATTAGGAAAGTTTCAAACATTCGCATTGAGTAGAAAAGGATAAAACAGGAGACGGCTGAAAGGAATATGTCAAAAGAAATGAAATAAGAAAAGAAAATGGCAGTAAACGGACAAGAGGCAGAGGACTGTCTGGTCGGAGACGAAAAGACGAAAGCTATGGCTGACTGTCAAACTGATGGCTGAAAAGTTTAGGCAGAAACAGCTTCTGATCTGATAAAATTAGACAGCTTTCATAGCATAAAGGTCAGATAGATATTTGCATATATGTATATATCAGGACCACATGTTCTCACAAGTTCTGGTCAGCTGCGTTCTGAACTGAGGCGCTGATGTGTCGGGACTGGAAGCTGCAGAAATAGAGCTATAGAGAAAGCTCTGAGGTCATTTAAATGGCAGGTTTTACTGATTACATGGGCTGAGAAGTAGATTTGAGTTCATCACAGTGTTTTTAAGATCCGCTTTGTTTTTGGAATAGCTTTGACTGACCTTCATTGTGTGAATCAGCTCCAAAATACTTCTTCTTATTAATGGAATCTCCATGTAGAATGTTTGGAACATGTTGGAAAATCACGAGATTTCGCGTGCCGACGCAAATGCGCTTTCAGGGTTTTTGACAGCATTCCTGGAATTCACCTTTGCAGTAACTGTCTCCCTAAGCTTTTTCGATTTTCGCTTAAACTTATGATCAGAGTAAGCCGTTTGCTTGGAGCTTACTTTGGGAAATGTTTGTCTCGTCAGTGGCGGCATAAGGTCAAACAGCGACTATATTTGTTCCATTTAGAGGTCGTAAAGCTCTAATGATGATCCGACAAGGCAGATGAGCAGGTGGCACTGAGCACAACTCGCCCTGAAAGCCTCAGTAGGAGGGTTTTAATATGCAAACTGTTCAGGAATGTCCTTAGGTTGCATGGAAATCAGTATCCGCATCACTCTTTGTCCCCTTTTTCTTACTTTCTTTCCTCACATTTACATGAGTGAGTTGGAAAGATCACGATACAACATGAAATAGATGTAAAATGTCACTAAAGGTCACCGAGCTGTTGTTGTTTTCAAGTTTTCCTGCTTACACTTTCTTTAAAGACGTGATGGGCTGAGACATGAGGTGGCTTTGGGGATAAAAAGACAAGATGGGGCGGGGGGGGGGGGACAAGGAGCAGGGGTTGCCATAGAGACAAAGGATCAGCTAATATATCTGCAGGAGCAGCAATAGATATCGGAGATGAAAAGATGGGCAGAATGGTGACATGTAGAAGACAAACTTCCATCAGCCGTCATAGACCACAACTCTTACTTTCTGTTCTTGATTTCAAAAGAATATCTGGGTCCACCGGACAAATGGTTCTGTAGTTTGGCCTCAATGTTCTTTAACTGGCACCTCGGTTTGTTAGGACCATAATCGGAGGAAGCAAAACACACTGTGGAATGAAATGGTGTTTATTTTAAAGTAAGACGGTCCAGAAACCTCAGTAAGAGCTGGTCAACAACGGCAAACACTCCTCTTTTAGAACCTTAATTATGTACGTCTGCAGGCGCTGATGTGTTTCTCTAGCTGTGTCTTATAAACAGTGATTTTAAACTGGCTGACAGCACGTGGATAAAGCTGAGGAGTAAAAAAAACATTGAATCATTTTCCATTAAATGGCATTAAGTAGACTTTTCTAAGTAATCAAGACCTGCCAAGATGAACAAACAGATGAATGACAATAAACCTGGTTTAGGTGCCAGTAAGTGCTTTAGCTTCTTCACCATGGGAACCAGTGGGACCTTGTATCCCAGCATGCTTTTCACACCAACCACATTATCAGACTTTTCAGATGATTAAGAGTCTGATTTTATAAGTTTAATCAAAATAATTGGTTGTATATTTACTGGCGACTTATCTGGTTTTGTGCGAAATAATTTGCATGTCCCAATAGGGCTGGGCGGTAGCACAACATGGTCAGGAAGTTCGGTCTGGCATTCCTCCGTTGAGGAGCAATTATGCCCGAACAAGATCTGTTCGGACCAATCAAATCGGACTTACGATGATTGACAGGTGAACAACAGTAAAGTAATCAACTACGTTACCAAAGAGCGCCTGGGTTGAATTTGTTTACAACAACGGTGGCTGCCGCTGGAGAACTGAGATGTGTAGATTCTGCCATCGAGTCTGTTCTAGAAGATATCGACAGCATATTAATTTTTAAAGGGGAATTTTAAAAGAGGAACAGATAATGTCCATTACTCTGATTGGTTACAGGTCTATCCAATTGAGTATTCACTTAAAACACGCCCCATAATCACAGCCCAATGGAGCAGAATCAGACTCACATTCTGATTAGAATTGAGTATGGCTACGTCAGGCTACGCTCATGGCAGTAAAAACGTTATCTGTTGCCTTGAGTATACTTGCCAACCCTCCCGATTTTTCCGGGAGACTCCAGAATTTCAGTGCCCCTCCCGAGAATCTCCCGGGGCAACCATTCTCCCGAATTTCTCCCGATATTTGACGGTGTCGCATATCATGTACACTGCATGTTTCTAGTGTGAGAGGGATCGGGAATAAAACGTTTTACGTTTTAAATACTTGAACAGTTTCTTTATTACGGACATGAAAACCCATCACGTTTGGCGAAATTTGCCATTTTGAATCAGAAATAGGTCACCCACGTGATTCTTATGTCTATGAGGAAAACCATCAGTGACGCACGGCGCAGCAGCGAGCCCCCCCCCCCCCCCCCCCCCCCAATGTTGAACTCCTTCCTACGCCGTCTCATGAAACCATTATGGTGCGTTCAGACCACAGGCTTTATGAGCGTCAAGCGACTAGTTCGACGCATAAACACAAAAGCTAAATTTTTAAGCTGAAGCTAGCAAAGCTCGTAGGCTGGATGTTTTAAGCACTCGCGGATCGTGGTTGGCTAGGCAGCGTCGACGTCTGGCAACGTCACTACAGTGAGACATTCTGATTGGTCGCCGTCCTGCATCAAGAGCGTTAGGACCGTCAAAAGTTCAGCTAGCGGACTTCTGCGTTGCTAGCGTTATGAGCTTTGCAGCTTGAAATGCAGGAAAAGCTTGAAAAGTTGACGGAACCAAAGCTCACAACGAGCCGCAGACAACTAGACACTCCTCCAGCGGGCTCAACCGTAGATTTAACATGTAATCTAGACGCTGCTGACGCCGACAAAGCCTGCGGTCTGAATGCCGCATTAGAGTGAAAGCACCGCCAGGATTCAAAAGTGACCAAAACATCAGCCAGTAAGCAGAGGAACCCAGAAGTGGTCTGTGGTCACCACGTTCAGAACCACTTCTTTACTGGGGGTGTCTTTCTATTCGCCTATCATTTCCGCCTGTTGTCTATTCCATTTTTAGAACAGCATGTGAAACTGTCAATCAGTGTCGCTTCTTTTGATCGCCGCTTTCATTTCACTAAAGCGTGATCGACTTGGAGTTGAAGTGTTCCCTTTATTTTAAATTTTTTTTGGAGTTTATATCATGATATTCCGTTATGATGAGTGTGAGTTTGTGATTGTAACATGACAGAGGGGTCAATGAACACGTTTGTGCAGCGTCATTGATGATTTAACTCGTACAAAAACCCAGCTGTGGCACCTAATGCAACAAGCAAAATAAATACAGTTGTAAACACAATTACAGCCATCATGCGGTTACATATTTGTTCAGCCAACTGGCTTTTAGTTGCCTTCATCCACCCACCTCGGCTTGACTCCGCACCGTCACTTAATCAGCCCCCCCCCCCCCGCGAAGCTGAAGCCACCCCACTTTATGGAGAGCCTGTTGCCATAGCAACAGGAGGCAGTTGCTTGGGCGACTAATGTGAACAGGGGCTACCGAGGAAACAATAGCTGTGTAGTGCAAGGGGGGGGATGTGGTGACGGGATGCAGTTGAGCCATAAATAGATCCGGCTGAAGACCGTCTCCATGCTTCATCCATTCCAGGATTACCCTCCTCCTCCTCACCTGTGATCAGCTCTCCTTTAGTCTCCTGCTTTTCTGTACTTTGAGCGCAGCAAGCGAATGTTACTGTTGGCAAATTGCTACAAGTCAAAAATGTCAACGTCACGGTTTCACGTTTTCTTAAGTACCGGTGGTACCGAGGACCCGTTCAAACCTTGTTCCTTGATGCGCATGCATGCATTTAGCGCATGCAGATGATTCGGTAAGTCCACTTGTTGATAAACAAAATAAAAAATACACAAAAGGAGGAGAGCCGTGTATGGAAATATTTTTGGATTCATGGCTGATAACTAGGGGAACATGATGATCCAAAATCCCTTAACAAACGGCGTCATCAAAAGGAGGAAAGACATCTAACTTAATAAAACACATCAAGGACAGACACCCTGATTTGATGTAAGAGTTCAAGAGTTCAGGCAAATTCAAACAAATGTAAATTTAGAGCTTCTATTATAAATCATATATCATGTTTTAATTTGAATTAGAGAGACCGGACGATTCCGACACAGTTTTTTTTTTTTTTTTTTTTTTTTTTTTGGTCGCAGATAGCCGGTATCTAAAGCCGATATATATATATATATATATAATGTGTGTGTGTGTGTACTTTTTAGCAGCACATTGTTTGTTTAAAGACAAATGAACACTTACTGTATGCCTTATACATTTTAAAAAGTCAAAAGCCCTTTAAATATTTATCTAATTTCAAATGTAAGCAATATAAAGAACAAACTCAAAACAGTAACCTGAGTGCAAACTATTTCAGAATAATAAAAAATAAAACAGATTCAAGGGTAGGGTAAGGGTAACCCCTAACCCTAACCCGGTTTGAGTGTCAGCACATTGACAGAACTGCCTACAGCCTGTAGATTTTTTTTGTGAAAATCCAGGGACGCTAGTTTTGCCTCTCATGCTTTCAAGATGCGCTTAGCTGCAGTTGATGCTTGAGTGCATCTGTTGAGACGGTTGCGATTTGCCTTTCAAATATGGAGACAGGCTGCTTTTAAGTAGTGTCCAAACACGTTGGCATCTGTCGGAGCCTGTTCGAAGCTGATTGACGGGTGGACTGAAGATGGGAAGAAGGTAGAGTAGACTTGGATCAGAACTATTCAACCCCATAAAAACCAGCTGACATACGCGCTGGGAATTAGAGCAAATCAGGTCAAACTGAATGTCCATCCGACATCCAATTTATATTTTACAATCCATGTCTTTGCAAAGTGAAAGCTGCATCTGTGCTCCCTGATGTCTGATTGGTAGTGACACAACCCCTGCCACGTATCTCCTGGCACTTCGTTAAAGTCAAACTCATGGTGGGTCACCAAAATACCAAATCTGCTTGTGCTGTGCTGAAAATGCCACCTCCCTGAAGCGTGAGGCCACCAATCCGTTGGGTGGTGTTATGTCATCAGTGGAGCAGGGATCGCAATGTGATATGTTTATTAATGAACAGTAATACCCGTAAGGAGCAGCCCAGAATTTGAGAACCAACAGTTTTTATTAAAAACTTTAAACTCGACTGCAAACATGCCGTTTTTAACCATACTTCACATTGAAACGTAATTTCAATCTCTCGCTCAAATCTAAGTATGTTGCTTTAAAAGCGCCAAAATAAGTTTGATTTGTAGTTCCGTTAAAGCTTTGTAAGAAACACAGCAAACATAAGGAATAAGGTTTGGTCAGATGACACCAGGTTCATTGTGAAAAAGCTGTGGTGGCTGCATCATTCTGTGGGGATGGACAGGGAATCTCCTCAAAGATTACGGCAAGTTTAATGTATGTAGGTAAGTATTAGGGGTGTAACGGTACACAAAAATCACAGTTTGGTGTGCATTTTGGTTTTAAAGTCTGGTACACTTTAATCAAGAAAAATAAATAAAAATGTGTCTATAACATCTTTTTTTTTTTACTTTGATCAGCATTAAACAAAGTTCTAGAAATTCCTGAATTTAATTTGATTTTATCGTATTCTGTTTTATTATGAGAATAGAACTGACTGCATTCAGAGTAGAAAACAGTCAATGTTCATGTTTAGAATTGTTTAAACAATACTTGGCTCATTTGAGAATAAAACATACTGAAATCGCTTTGGAGTATTTTTTTATATTTCAACAACCTAGTCTCCCAGCGGTACTTGAATGCAGCATGTGCAGCTCTTGGGAAAATCCATTCTCATCGACGGGGATTCCACTGACTTGTGTTTCATACAAAGTAAGGAGTTTGGTCTGACTGGATGCTAGGGGTAGCCATGTGGACGTCAGCAGGGTTTTCTCTAGTATCAGTGATGTTTCCATTCAGCTTGACATTGTTTCAGGTGAGTCCTTCAGTTCATAGCAGAGGATGTTGTGGACCTTATTGCTGTAGAATGATGCGTTCGCTGACAGCGTTCTGATTCCATCCATCTTTCTTCTTCTTCCTCTGTAGCTGCATGAGAAAGAATTAATGTTCCCAAAAAGCAGAGTTTAGTGGTCTGATCGCTGGGATTCTTTTCTGTTTTGGTGTCACATTTTAAATTTGCGCTGCAGAACGTCACAGAACGTCACACATTTGCAAACATGATTCCTTAAACCAGCGGTTCCCAAAGTTGGGGTCATGATCCCACTTGTTGTCACAAACTTGTAAGTGTGGGGAAGGGGTGTCACAATCTCGATTTTTTTTTTTTATTTAATTTAAGTTTTTTATCGAAATCAATCTAAATTACGCAACGACCTTGGGCTTCGAAATCGACGATCATGATCACGTCCTCCCGTGTTTACATAATGTAGCGTCACTAGCGTCTTACTGGGACTTCATAGCAACAGTTAGCAGGCAACCGTCCATTTTCTAAGATTTCCTCATCACAAGGGACCTCAGATTGCAGATTCAGATTCTCCCTAACAAGTAACTCTCACCAGTTCTCATACGGCTCACAACAACACCTGGTAACATTATTAACCACTGTATCACAATAACAGTCATCCCCATGAACACAGCACACCTCTACAGAGCATATTAGCTGACGCTAGCAAGTAGCTATTAGCTAAGCTACAGTTAAACCATGGCTAGACAGAAAGAAGCAGTGGGACTGAGGCTAAAGCTGCTCCTACTCTCAAGTCATCAGTGAAGAGATTTTGAGTTCCCCGTGAGTTCAGTCAACATTCTCGTTAGAAACAAGAGGACAAATGTTAGCTCCACATTAGCTGGTTTCTCTGAGGCAGCCGGAGCTCATAGTTGCTGCGCTGTAGTAACTGAAAAGAGTCACTAGATGGCAGCCACCCTTTGTAACTAATCATCTCTGTTATTTATTTAAACAACATTTTTACATTTATGTGTAATAATTTATTGTAACTGATTTATTTCAATTCGATCATTTAATGCCTAATGTTATACCTTATAAATTATAATGGAAATTACATAACTTATATGTGAAATGAAATGAGATTTACTGCAGCCTGTAACATTTAATGAATAACACCAATGATCATAAACTAGACTAGTGTAAAAATGAGATGGGGCTCTGAACTGTAAGAAAAGAAAAATCGAGAATCAGATTGAGTTGTGACCCTAAAATTTAAAATCGAATCGAAGATTTGGAGAATCGTGACACCCCTAGTTTGGAGTCTGGAGATTCTCTAGAGCCATGATTCTCAAAGTGTGGTACGTGTACCACCAGTGGTACTCAAACTCTCCCTAGTGGTACCTGGAGGAAAGTTGTAAATATTTTTTGAAAACGAAATTAATTCAAAATTATAACATTCACACACAGTGTGGCTGTGGCTGGCAAAAATTACCAATTAATAATCCTTGTTAGGATTAAATAAGCCTCCTTTGTTAATTGTCTATAGTTAAAAGGGTAAGCATTGTAAACTCTAAGTTTAGGTTGGTCATGATCTTGGAATTTGGAGATCGCAACATTTTCTCAGGTGGTACCCACTGCGAACAGTTTAAGAAATACTGCTCTAGAGGAAATAAATTCAATACTAGAAATGCCAATAATAAAGCATCTGCATTCTATATATTGAATAAACGATAGAAAAAAGAGACATGAATTGATAAAAACATCAAATATTTCTCAACATATTGGTGTTTGGTGTTGGTTTTGTTGCCAGTGTACCACTTTTTAAGTGACTCAGATAAAGTGCTTGTACTTTCTATCAAGAGTTGGATTCATGCGTCTCTTAAATGTATATTTTGTGGGTCAGAGACCGGAATGTTTGGGAACCACTACCTTAGACTATGGATACAAAAACTCTGTTCTGGGTACCACCCATGGTAGCTCAGGTACCACTGGTCGTATCCAAGTGTAATTTGAGAAACATTGGTTTAGATCACACGTGTTCATGTGTTGGAACAATCCAACCAGACATAAATCCAGCTGAAAATCTGTGGCCTGACTTAAAAAGACTTATTTTTCCTCAAATACTGTTCACCCAATCTAACTTAGTTGTTTTACAAAGAGGAATGAGAAAATATTAACCAGCAGTAGCCACATAAGGAGGATTTGCCCCTTCAGCTTTTTCGAATTCAGCTTTTCTCAAGTGGAATTTGGTATACCTTCAATATAATGTCGCAAACTCATGATAGGGAGGATGTATTACACGTTAGCCTTCATTTTTGTTGTTTCTTAACAACTTGTTTTGTACAATACGCAAAAATATTCGCTCCCCTATATCCCGTCATCCATTTTCGCCACTCTCCCCCACCAGTTTGCCTCTTGACTCAATCTGTCTGCCCTTATCTATCTGCCTCCCACTCTACGTTCCCAGTCATGCTGTGTCCCTATATGCCCTTTTGACTTTTAATAAATTGTTGTTTTGTGCTGACATTTAGCCCTCAGTGTAATCCAAGAGCCGCAGGAACTCCCGGAACTGCCGGTTGGTTTGACTGGCAGTGAATGTTAAATTCAGCCTAGCAGAAGCATGTCTCTCTCTACCCTCAGATAACCCTTTTGTTTCCACCACACTGACCTTTACATTAAAATGTATGGCGACTTTAAAACTCTGGCTTTGGATTAATGGAACAGTTATTTAATATAAATGTTGATAACCTACCTATAAGCTATGTCTGGGGTAAAGCAGTCGGTGGAGAGCGAGCCAGCATGGAGGAGACGCTCTACAATCTCTAGGTGAGTGTTTTACGTGCTATAGGTAGTGTTAGCTCGCGCTAACTGCGTGACTTCTGTTTTGTAGGCATTTTTTTTGCAAAATTTTCAGTTCAGAGGTTGCCTTGCAAACTGAGGGTTGCCGGTTCGAGCTCCAGATCCATCTGTCTCAGTTGTTGTGGCAACAATTCACCTAATGCCTACCGGTGTTGGCCAGAGGGGCCGATGGTGCGATATGTCAGCCTTGCTTCTGTCAGTCTGCCCAAGGGCAGCTGTGGTTACAATAATAGCTTGCTTCCGCCAGTGTGTCAATGTGAGAGTGAATGAATAATGGAATTAGTAAAGCATATTTGAGTGTCCAAAAAAGCTCTATATATATTTTATGCATTATTTTTATCATTTAAACTGAGGTACAACATATGTGTGATTCAGGACGTAAGACAAAGCGGACCAGAAAATAACTTTTATCGCTCCATTCATTATTTTTTCGGCCAGGGGACCCTGGGGCCGACAGGAAGGGATGGAGACTCAGGCTCTCGATCGCTCTGAAAGCATCATCATCATCATCATTCTTTATTTCTATAGCGCCTTTAGTGGCCAAATAGCAACCAAAGCGCTGAACACAGCAAATCCACACAGATAAATATCAACAAACACATAAAAACCAAGCAAAACCACTAAAAATCCAAGATAAAACCAGAAGTATAAAAAAACTAAAATTATTATTGGGTAACCCTAAAAGCAAGAGTATAAAAGTGTGTCTTTAGCTGCTTCTTGAAAAGCGACAGCGTTGGCGCACACCTGACAACGTAAGCCGACTTAAAACTTCCATCTGTAGTTTGTTGGGGGAGAAGAGCAGCTGAATGTCTCTTATTGTAAAGCTGTTGCAGGAGGAAATGCGAAAGTTCTGAACCAGATCGTTTTTTTTTTATTAATTTTGACAAAAATAAGCATTTTAGAATGATTAATTTTCTAGTATCACATATCAAGTTTATTCCTCCTTCTGTCTCTCCTGTGAACATTGCCAAATTTGGTCCACCTTCCTACAAAAAAAAAAATATTCACACTATAGCCCAATATCCTGTTTTAGTTCAGATTGCATTTTCAGTTTGGTGTACGGTTAGTGAATAACTACAACTATTACAGGTTTGAACTATAATAATCTAGCATAGTGTTCTGATTCATTTCCTCCATTGTTTTCCGACTAAAGTGACCAAGTGATCCAAGAATCGTAATCAAAAGCGCAAGGAAGTAATTGAAAAATGTCCAGATCTATAATTTTGTTCACAAGATGGATGTTGCTAAAAGAATGTGTGCTGGTATGACTTGCCATTTGTCTGATTCATGCTGAAAAAGTGTTTGTGTGAATGTATTTTTACGTGCGTGAGCATGTCTGTCTCATAAATGTTCTCAGGCTTCGTGTCATAGTGATGACTCAGTAACAGACAAGGTATATATGTATGTACTGTATATAATCAGAGTAGGCAGGTTTTTCAAACTGTGTTTAAGAGTATGTATCCCTATACGCAGTTATATTTATTTGTATATATTACTTTTCTGCATATCCATTGTTCCATACAAAGCATACAGACAGTGCAGTTTAAATATACTTTTGCTGATGAAGCAAAGACTAATGAACCGTCCAAAAATGTGATATAAATCCACACATTTACGTTGCCTTTTGTTCAGGGTCCTTATCCTAATTTGTTGTGCACAAAGTACTCCTAGAATGACCAGAAAACCGACTTTAGTATTTAAGACAGAGACTTAAAATAACTCTCTCATCTTTGGGTCAGAATAAGAGAGTTAGCAAATTTTAGAAGAGTATTGGAAACTTGAAACCACTCAAAAGTATGAGGAGACAATATATTTGGTAGACAAATGGTTGCATAATGTGATTAAATTGGTTTGAAACATTCAAGTGCACATTTGTAGAATGCATATAGTTTAGAGAGCTCTGAAGTTTGTATCTGGGTTTTTACCCCTCTACCACTCATCAACCCACACTTGAGGTTCCCCAAGGGGAACACGAAGGTTTTTGTTCGATTTACATTTTGCCAAGAGCCAGAGCAACAGAAAAGAAGGGCTGGATGGGAGAGCAGAAAAACAGAGTGGGGAGAAGGAGAAGGAGGGGGCTCACTCA
The DNA here is from genome assembly GCA_028564705.1 of Apricaphanius iberus. NCBI lineage: Eukaryota > Metazoa > Chordata > Actinopteri > Cyprinodontiformes > Aphaniidae > Apricaphanius > Apricaphanius iberus. Next base: position 1,001,908 of record JAPXFQ010002533.1, on the reverse strand, counting down.
CTCCACCACAGTAGGCGGAATCTAGAAACTGACTTTGGCCAATTGAAATCCACAACTAGGTCACGTGACGACTGCAATAAGCCATGAGGACCAGAGGGAGAGAGAGAAGCAGCAGACTGGTTCAGTGTGTGATTGAGTTCGGAGCAGAGACACACACTGAGCACACCTGAGTGACCAAAGGCAAAAGAGCAACAACGGAGGAAAACAAAGGATTTTGGCAGAAAAGTGGTGAAGATTCATTTTTGCCATCTAAGACTTGGGAAAAGAGAGACTTGGAAACAAAGGAAGAGGTGCAAATTGAACAGAAAGGAGAGACGGTATGTCTTCTCTCTCCGATCAGCAGCCTGGCTCTCCCTTCTCTGAGTACAGTGAGCTGTGTAAGGTGCCACCCACCATGCCGGTTCGGGGCTGGGATTGGCAGCCACCTTCGGGCATGGCCATGGGCACCCCACAGGGCATGGTGATGAGTAGTGGACCAATGTCAGCCGGACTTACAGACGAAGACAAACTGTGCTTCTTCAAACAGCCAGGTGCAGGCAGCATGGATCCTGCGTTGAAGGTGCCTGGCAGAGTTGGTGGCATCTCCAGCAGCACGTCCGTGGGCAACACGTCACTGGGTAGCGCAGGGGAAAGCCCAGACAGCCCTCTCTCCTCTTCCCCATCTCCTTCCCCAGCATCCCCAGGTCGACTACCTTCTGCTATAGGCAGCACCAGGATCTCCTTGTCACCCGTTCCCGGATCTCCACCCAGACATATGGAGCTTTCATCATCCACAAGTGCAGTACCTCCAAATTCAATTGAAGTCTCCTTGACAGGAGCTAAAGTAAGAAATGACCCTCTGCCAAAAAGATTTTCTGAATCCAGCCCAAAATTTGCCGTGCCTCAGGCGCCCCCTAATCATTCCATCAGTGGAGAAGTGGATGATAAATACCTAAAGAAGGAACAAAGTAATGATCTTGGAGACCAGGAGGTATTTGAGGACTTCTTGGACAATAACAGTGAAGAAGACGAGGTTGAGGAAGATGAGGAGTTGGAACCCTGTTTCATGGGGCGGGCTCAGCAACAGAGGAAGGCAATGAGGCGAGCAATGTCCGAGTGCTCCCACTTGTCTGTACCCTCCAGTCTGGAGCTGCCTGACCAATACTCTTTTGGAGATGATCCAGAATCTACCCTCCTTCCATCACCGATGGGTGGCCCTAGGCGCTCACCGCACTCCATGAAGCGCTCGCTGACTGTTGCAGAAGATCAACCACCAACACCACCCCCTACCCTTTCAGCAGCTGGTGCCACACACCTTGATCTGCGCCAAGCCCCACCCAAGCCCCAGCTCTGCCTGTCACCATTACCTCCTCTGAAGGACCAAAGTGTTGGATTTCCTCTCTCGCCAGTAGAGGCCCCAGTAGAGGGCATTGAGGACGGGAGGGAAGTGGGAGAAATTGAGCTTCCAGAGCCTCTCAGCCCCAAAGAGTTCCGTTCTGAAGATATCTACCCAACGCTAACTTTTGGATCACTAACTGAAGGGAAGACTGCTTCCAAATATGACGATTCTAAAGATGTAGAGTTTTATGGGATTGAAGTTAAACGGGAACTGAGCACGAATGAAGCTTTTGATGCTGTTAACGTAGAGACAGTGACAGGTAGCACTGGTGGCTGCATTAGCCTGGATCTCGACTCTAACACAAACCCCTTCATCACAATGGATGGTAAGTGGAGCTCGTTGTAGGGTTGATATCTTAGGTTTGTGGGGTCCTTCTTACATATCTATAGAAAGGTTTTGTAATATAGGTAAACTGAAACAGTTTATTTTGTAATTGTTCACAAATAACGCAATTTATCATTTTATTACAGTTTCTCATATATATGAGAAAAGGGCTATCAAAGCATTTAGGAGTCTTAAATTTACATCTTGCTATTTGTAGGAAGAATATTCATACTTACTGGTTTTATTTGTCCCTTCTCAAATGGATTTCTTTGTCTCTGAGCAATTCAGATCAGATTTTAGTGTTTAAACTCAGGTTGATCTGCTGTCTGGAATTCATTTCGATTCATAGTCAAAAAATGTCCGACGACTTCTGAGAGAAAAAATAGCATAAAGGGCAGTTAGGAGTCAACACCAGCCACCTGCTTAAATCTTTGGCCATTAATGGTTTTCAGTCGTGGTTTCGCTCAAGCGTGGTGCTTTAGCCACAGGTTTGCACAAAAATTAACAAAAATCATAACACAATAGATTCCCTGTATGTTTTCCTCCTTTGAAAAGCCTAGCAGGCCGTTCCTGCTTCATCTATGCTGTAGTTGAATGCTGTTTTCAGTGATCGGTTGTATAGTAGCTGACCAATTAGATTCAGGGTCAGCACAGCTCATTTGATTTGTGGTGAATGGAGGCATATCAGGTTAGCGTTAAACATACACATTGAATAATTACTGTCCAGATTAGAAGGATGTTGCTGACTTTAAAATGTGGCTCACAACATTTTCTCCATCCACGTATCTCTGTTCCACACCATTTTCACTCCTACCACATTTTTTTATCTTTGTCTCATTTCTTCTCCTTTTCTGTTGGCATTCTGAGGTCGTTTTTACAAGCAGACAAAAAGCGGAGGCTGCCAGCCTGACCGCAAAATGATTAACAGGGCAGCATTTTTTTAAATTTTCTACATCTGTGAAGTTTAAACAGAAGCGTGGCAGAGTCATCTGGCTAGAGGCCGTGCTGTGTTGTGTTGTACTCATCTGCTTCCATTCCGAGCAAGGTCACTGGGAGATCTCTGTCGCTGCTAATGCATGTCAATCTCTTGTAGCGTCATTGAGAAGCTCAAACAGTTTCAGTCTAGTTTCCTGAAGTTGTGATCCAGCAAAAGGAACACATGGATCTGTAGTTGTGGCTTGATCTTTTTCTGTGTGTCTGTTTGGAATGGGTTTCTAGACAATATTAACAGAAATTAATCAAGCCATATGCATAAATTTACTTATAATGGCTGGATGAAGTATGACACAAAGAATACATTGAATTGGTTGGATAGTTTTAATAAATAAGAGAAAATAAGTTGGAAATTTGAGATTTACAAGACTAAAAATACCTTCCCTTTAGCTGTTATGTCTAGAGCAGCCACCAGAGGGCAAAGGTGGTGCTGTCTCTATCATATTTTTAGGACTATTGATTAGGTGTAAGATGTTTGAAAGTCACAAGTAAATGAAAAGTTAACGTCACCAGATCTACAGAGTGGCTTGAAGTGGATTTTTTATGCGAGTTAATTTGTTTCACAGCAAGGCTATGTTATGCTGCATTCACACCAACCCCATGCGTCAGCGTCAGTTGGGGCAAGATTACATGTAAAGCCTATGGTAGAGTACGTCAGAGGTCCATCAAAGTCTCTGCGATGCGTTGTGCACGTTGGCTCCGTCAACTTCACTTGCGTTACATACGGCAACGCAAGCAACGCAGAAGTTTAGCTGGCTTAACTTTTGACGGACCCAACGCAGTTTACGCAGTGCGGCAACCAATCAGAATGTCTCACTGTAGTAATGTCACTATACACCTATCTTGAATGAATCGCGGGTCCAGTGAAAACATTTTCAACAAACGCAGATTTCAAAAATCAGAAATAACACTTACCGAATTCAGATGGACAGGTGCTCCTAAGGAGGAACAGAGAACCTGTAGTTGGTGTCCTGGTAGGAGATTTGAGCTCTGATGCGGCTCAAGAGGTCGCAAAATTAGGCGCGGGACTGACGGAAGTAGCGCTGAAAGCGAACCTAACATAAGCAGCTCCTGGAGCAAATGGTTAAACTCCCCAAACTCAGAGCACATCTGAAGAATGAGCGCTGATGCACCCGATGTTGACGATGTCTAGCTTTATCTAGCTAATAAAGCCAAGCCACTCTCTCGATACGATCCGCCATAGTTCAGAACGTAAGGCTACAGAGGAAGCCCCGCCCATGCGTTGTTTTTTCCTCAGAAGCAGGCTATGGAAACCAACAAGTACATACGTTAAACTTCATCCGTTGGATGCGTTGCCTGACGCAGACCAACTGTGCGGTGTGAATGCTTCGTTTGGCTGCATTCACACCTGATAGTATAGTAGACTCGGTTCGTCTGGGGACCAAAAATTGCAACCTTGTTTCTGTTTTTAGCTGGTGCGGTTAGCTTTTTATTATCAGAAAGTCCAGAGCTTTGAGCAACAATTTCACCTCTCCGCCTGTGGTGGCGCTGTTGTAGAGCTGTGCTTCCTCATGCCGTGGGGGAACCTCCAGTACAACTGAATGTAAACAAACCCAAGATAGCAGCAGATTTTAGCGGTTTTAGAATTGATCTTTTGTCTTTGGCAAATGTACCAGATAAATACTGCAGCAGTAACTCAGGATGAACATGGAATGAGGCGGAGGACTATGGAGAACGTTGTTTTTGCTCTGTATGAGCATTTTGCTATGATTAGGAACACCTGAATACAACTTCCAGTACAGATGGTCTCCTTTTACAGACGATCCAGCATTTATTTCTCTGGCATTAGTGTTTGTTTAGATTTTATTTACCCAGGATGCCCTTTACAATAGTTTGCTTCCTGGTTTTCGTGCGGCCCCGGTCCTTTTACCATTCACACATGCAATTGAGCCGAAGCAGAGTTCGTTTCAGTCGAACCGAGACGACCGTTTTTAGGTGGACTACAGTTCATTTGTTTGGTCCGAATCAGAATTTGATTGCCCATTCACACCTGCCCAAACGAACTGGACTCTCCGGGCAAACAAACTAGAGTTTGGTTCAAGCGGACTAAACAGGGTTGGCGTGAATGTACCTACCTAAGAAGCATGTGAGATCAAGACCGAGATAGCTTAGTCCCTCAAGACAGACCACACCAAGAGATGTTTGTCATTGTGTTGCGCACCATCGTTTTCAGAAGAGTTCCTGTCCTGTCTGGACACCTACTGTGAAAGGGTTATCACAGTTTTCCCTGGTGACCTTTAACCCCACCCACACATATCATTGAATTCAGGCGTGAAATTCAAGCAATGGGTGAAGAAATGTAAACAACATGGCATCAGACACTAGTCATTTTAGCCTAGTGCCGGGTTTTGGGAAAAAGGACCACTCTTGACAATTCCATGCAGAGAGAAACCAGTAAAACTCGTGGCACCATGGTATGAAGAGCCACATGGGATTACTTCAGTGACTATCTCTATTCGCAATACTTAATTTTAAACGTGTAAAGAGTTTCTTTAAATGCCCCGATGAGCATCCAGGTACAACAAATATTTTCCAATTTATCAGAGCAACTTCCCTATGGCACATTCCAGAGAAAAAAAAGAAATGAAGGATAATATTGTCAGTCTGATGCAATCACATGAACAGATTTAAAGTCAATTAAGTATCTATATTTATTCAAATTTGATCCCAGTTATGTCCTATTTAATATGATTCCACCCTTAAAATATATTATAATCTTTCAACTGTAATTGTACCATCGTTGTATCATATTGTAAAATCTTAAGTTTGGTTAGTATTGACATGTTGTCTGAGCTCATGAAATATTTTTTTTGGATCTGTTTCGGCTGTTTGCTCGGATCTTCCTTACATGCTATCGAAACAGATGAGCAAACTTATTCCACTAATTTATAGTGAAATGCAGCGAAGATTTGCTCATTCTTGGATAGAAGTTGAGGATTTTAAGCAGCGGCTGAAGCCTGTTGCCTTTGTAAAAAGACTAATGTGCTTTAATCGGCTTCAACGCAATCAAATCGAACACGAATGTAGTTAGCCTCAAAACCGACACTATTACGGGCCGTAAACATTGGCACCGATCAGTTGCCTCCAGTTTTTATTCTGAAGCTGCTACTGTGACACCTGTGAGTTTGCCACTCACCCAGACAAGTTTGGAGTCACTTGGAGTCCTTTTTAAGAAGTTTATATCCACTCACAATTGGTTTGTACCCATATGATGAGAGTTGTAGGGGCACGGCAAGTGCCGCCTCTAAATAAGGCATTAGCTGGGAATTAGCGGTAGCAATTCATAACAAATATTGGTTAAATGAAGGAGTTTGGTGTCAGATAATGCCTTTTTTAGAGGCTGCACTGGCCGTGCCCCCATTAACTCCCATTAAATGGATATACGCTGATCCCGACTGGATATAACTTCTGAAGGACTCCAGTTGGCTCCGATCTTATCTGGGTGAGTGTTAAATGAACGTAATGAATGCTATAAATAGGGTCCAGGTTGAAAAAAAACCCCAGCAAACCTCCCCTTTAAAGAATCAGAAAAAAAATATATTTTTAATTATTTTGCAGTTTAAACTAAAATTTTTATGATTTATGATCTCAGAGTCATTTCTATTTAAGTTGCTGCTTAATGTGTCTGCCTCAGTATAGCTGTATCACTTCTCAGAAGGCTTTTATGCTGTCTGTCTTAGGCCCAGAACTTTGGTTCATTTTTTAGATGTTTTTAGGGCTTCATTGGTGTCTTGCTCTGACCAATTACATAATGGGGGCGCCAAAAGTGCTTCCGAAACGTATCCTCAATTGTTGATCAAACAATAAGCGGTGCATCATGATGGGACGGTAAGAGCAGCATAAATTTCTATGGTCCCTGGCATGGATTTTTATTAGAGACAGCTTTAAGCAGCGTTAGAATTGAAGAGCAGAGTCTGCGTATTTGCAAGATTAAAAACAAACTAAGTGGAAGCAGAGTTTAGCTCTAATGGCCTTAAATGAGCTTTTAGTGCTCTCCTTATGCTAATAATTGGCTCGCTGCTCCCAGATGCTCATTGTTCTCTGCTGCTCTTTGCCAAACCTGGAGGATTATCAGTTAATTTCCGTGAAACACTCAGATCCTGCAATGCTACACCTTTTGCATTTTTCCTCCTTTAGAGAAACCTCAGAGCAACAGTTAGAGGAGCTGGGAATGATGCAACCAGCCTCTGAGCTTCTGCTGCTAGCCCCAAACCATCAACAGTTCACACATCTTTATCATCTTCTGCTTCCTCTGCTGTCGATGGCAGATGTGTTTGCTTGAAACTGGCCAATGACGGACCAATTTTAGCTGAACGTTCCCGTTTAGCTGGATTTCTTTAAGCAGCAGAACCGACAGAACGATTAAGAATGGTTAAAATGTCGCTGAATGTAGGGTCAGATTATATTAAGGTACAGAGTTTGGGAGAATGAAACACTGAAGAAGGGGGGGAGTGAGAGGAACTAACGTAGCCTGGGGGAAAACCTCCTGCTGGTAGCTTTAATGAAGCCATTTTCTTGAGGCTTTTCACAGCTGTGACGCGTATCAGGTTTCTGGCCTAAATTAAAAGATCTGGTTGGTCTGCTGAGTGTATCCATGCTTAAAGGCTTTCTTCCGGTCAGTGTATTTTATATCTATGTCTGTAGAGCTATATGTTTGGGTAACAGTTTTAGGTTCTGGCCACTTTATGATCAGGTCAAGGGTTGAAAGCACCGGTTTAGTTGAGGAGAGAGTAACGGTACAGATATAAAAAAGAACCGTTTGCTTCCAGGCTGGATTTATAAGAAACATTTTATTTTACATGAAAACGAAAGATTTTAATTAATCAATTTCCTGATCATGGCACTCCTCTCTTTTCTCCCTGTGTCCCTTTCCCTCTGTAGCACTGTCTCCTCTCCACTACCCTCTTTTCATACCCAATAATCAATATTTGCTACTCTGACTTTCAACCACTAGGATGGAAGACCAGCCTCTCTCTTTGTCTCTTTTTTCCTGGCGCTCCTCTGATTGTTTATTCTCTCATTCTGGATTCATGTTTTCATGGCTATTATCATGTATTTCTTGTGGACAATTCATTCTTTTTTTTTTTGCTCAGCTGAATAACATTCAGCTCTGCGATGTACAGTTGCAGCCTTAGGGGCCAAAAACGCTCTATACATAGTCTACTACCAGTGGTGTCAAAGTTCGGTCCTTGAGGGTCTGTGTCCTGCATCTTTTAGATGTGTCACTGCTTCATCACACCAGAATGAAATAAATTAGGTCATTAGCAGGACTCTGGAGCTAGTTTGATTCATGTATGGTGGACCAGTGACGCATCTAAAAGTCAACACTGCAAAAACTGTCCACCTAACCAAGTCAGAAAATCTTGTTTCCAGCTAAACAGTATTTTTTATCTTGCTTTGAGACTTATGTACTAAACCGAAGCAGAAGGTGTTAGATTATTAATCTGATATTGACTATATGTCTTATTTTAATCTTACCAAGTTTGACTATAATCAAGTATTTTAAGTGTTAGGATAGTCTAAAGCTTCTTAAATTAAGTGATATAATCTGCCAATATAGTAAGACAATTTCACTTGGTAAGAATTTTCAAAATAAATCATTTATACTCAAAATAAGATTAATAATCTAACACCTTCAGATCTTGCTTAGTATATAAGACTCAAAACAAGATTTAAAAAAAAAACATTTTAGCTGGAAACCAGATTTTTTGACTTGGTTAGATGGACAGTTTTTGCAGTTAAGGCAAATTGATTTGTTAAGCACACTTTAATTTGGGTGATTACGGGCAAAAATAAAAGCAGCAATAAAAAAAAAAAACACAATAAAAACAGAAAGACAAAGGGTACATTTAAACATACAACTTTTGTGACATTTCAGTTAATCAAAGGCAGCTCTAAAAAGATGGGATTTTAGCTCTGATTTAATGAAACTCAGTGTTTCAGCAGATTTGCAGTGGTCTGGAAGTTTGTTCCAGATAAGGATGGGATAAAGCACGTTTCCACTATCGGAACTTCATGGTTATATACCAGATCATTTTCTGATGGGGCAATCTGATGGCCCACACATGAGAAATAACAATAGGTTGTCATGGAAGATGCAGGGCTTGTAGTTAACTTTCTGTTTGCTGTTATAAACTGCTTCACCAACAACTCTTCTTACTTTGACAAAGCTGGCAACATCTGCTCATTTCCCTCTGAATTACAACCAATCAGCATAGTTGCCAGTGAGCGACTTAATTGCATTCGATTACATACCCCCCATTAGGGGTGGGCGATATAGCAAAATGTTCATATCACGGTATTTTTTAAAAACATATTGGTATTACTGTATTTAACGGTATTTTTATTTCCATACAAGACCATTCCTATCCACATTATCTTATAAGAATGAAGAACATAAAAATGTGCTTTAAATAGCCCATTTTACTGCCATATTTACTGCATCATGTTTTTTTTTTCCAGACACAGGTGAATGATATGAAAATAATTACAATTATTATGATTCTAGTAGACATTCTTGATGTTCTAAGGCTGAATGTTTAATTATTTTTAAACCTCACGTTGGCGCAAGCAACAAATTGCATCTTGTAATTGCTTTGCTTGTAGTACTGAAGAGTCCCGCTAGGGGGCAGAGTATAGATTCAGATCGGATTTTGCCAAAGAAGAAGTAAAATAAACATGGCGACCGTAGGTGATTATTAGCTGGTTAATATTCAGATAACAGAAAAAAGATGGCAGAAGTATCATAGATGGTATGTAACACATTTACCGCTATTTTTGATTACTTTCCTACTGGTTTTGCCGCCGTTGACCGCGTTTACCTACAGACGGTCAAATAGCGCTCAACACTCCCCCCTACTGGTCACTCCCAATAGCGCTTGTAAAAGGTATGCCGTTCAGTTCTCGTCTGACATTTCAAAGCCGATAAACTTTTTAAACCATAGACGAGGCTCCTCTTTTTTGGAATTACTTCATCAGAATTGTGTGCTTCCTCCTGCCAGCAGCTGTATTTAGTTAAAGACGTTATTTTCTACCATAGACTGTAAAAAAGAATAGACGTCTCCTCACTCCTCCCCGTTTACCAGAATGACTTTCATGGGGGAATTCATGGCGGATTCACAGACTCCTCCTCCCCGGTTCTGACGAAGCATGTTCCTAAAAAGGGCATAGGGGCGGGATCTTCACTGTAGACTCTGCCCTCGCAGGGCGTGTATGGGTGTGTAGTTCGGTCATAATCACGGCCATTCTGCTCCCGCATCGTTAGCTCTGATGCTACACTTGGCTCGGCCCCCTCATTGATTATGCAAGATTTAAAAAAATTATTTTATGAAAACCGGCCTGGTGCCCAGGTTTCTTATGAGCCCAGCGTTATCTCAGGAGGAATCTGTAGCCATAGAAAGTTTTAAAAAATGGACACCAGGCATTAAAGTTGTTTTTAACGTGTCCAAAGTCCAATGCTTTTCATTGGGGGCCTAGCGGCCAAATGGAGGTACTACAGCAATGGAGGAGCAAATTACCCTGAAATCTTTCGCTTATGGAGACTAAAGCCTAGTTTATTATCCTCTGTCTACGTCGATACGGATTGACGCAGCGGCATTATCCGTCGACGCAACGACTCTCTGTCACCTAAGCAACAACGGACGGAGAAGATCCCAATTTTCTAACTATCCGTCTCTGTCAACGGAGAGCATCTGCCTGCGATTGGTCAGCCCAACAACAGCCAGATATCGTTTCACCAGAACGGTTCTCTCTAGTTGCTCTAATCAGTAGTCAATGCAGTGTTTGGGCACTAGATGCTAGAAGATCTTTTTCCGATTTTAAACACAATGATGTGTAGAGAAACTCCAAAACAGAACAGTGTTAATGTTTACATGTATTTTTAGAGTATTCTGAGCTGCACTTAAACTAAAAAGCTTTATGGCTTCAATACAACTTACTTTCTGTCGTCCATTGTTCCTTGAGGGGGAATACGTTCGCAGGTTTAAGAAAATAAACTCTACTTCACCACAATTGATACTGCAGTGATAGGGAGACCCGCCATTAGAAGTTAGCACCCCCTGGTGTCCTGGAGAGACAGAAGCGGGGTACTATAAACGTCTCCGTCAATACGTATGCGGAGAAGTATAAACTAGGCTTTACAGCTACTTGTCCATGTTTGCTTATAACTCTAGTGGTGATAAGTAGACTAAAGTGAAGACAAGTCTTAAAAAGTTACTTTAACCTAATGCCACACATGCGGTTAACAGAAAATCTGCTGTTCACTTAGCTCAGACACAGGAACAAAGCAAATAACTTGTAGTCCTTAACTAGTCATCACCGGTAAATATTTTGAGGAACGAACATGTGGAGACATTGATTGTTGATTTCTTTAGAAACCAGATTAAGCAACATATGATTTTGTACCTGAAAACTTTATTATCACAAACAACAAAAGATGCCTGTGTGAACCTGTGATTGAATTAGCCAGAGCTACTGTATCGGTTGTTGTGTGTTTTCTGTTGCATGAGTCAAAGATTTAAATTGGTTCCTTTTTGTGGGCCAAAACATGTCTATTTTGTTTTTTAATTACTTTTTATACTTTGTTGTATTCGAGATTTTTAGTTTGTTCTTGTACCCTTTAAACAATTTATCCTTTTCTTTATTTGCAGTCAAATCTGACAAGACAGAGATGATGGAGAAGAAGGAGGACAAACAGGAGGATGGTGTGAAGAAGATGGAGGCTTTTGATGTCTTGAACAAAGCTGAGCACGGGAGCGTGAAGGTTGAATTCACAACCAATGAAAGTTTGGTGAATGTGGCGAATGAGGTAGAAAAGGGCAAAGAAAAAGCAAACGATCAGGAGGCAGAAAAGGTCAAAGAAGAAAAGCAAGCAGAGAAAACAAAAGAGATGGAGAAGCAGGCAGAAAGGGTGGATGACCAAAAGGAAACGGAGAAAGTTAAAGAGAAGGAGATAGAGAAAGTGGAAACTGTTGAAGAGAAGGAGGACAAAAAACCAAAGGTGGAAGAATCACCCGTCAAAATGGAAAAGACGGAGAAGGTGGAGAACAAAGATGATAATGTGGAGAAGATGGACACTGAAAAAATAAAAGAAGAGGAGAAAGTGCGGAACAAACACCACGAGAACGCCCAGAAGGTGGACGAAAACGAAAAGTCTAAAGTTGAAGAGAAGAAAGTGGAAAGCAAACCCCATGAGGAATTGAAAGAAGTAGAAAAGCCAGACAAAGATCAGCATGCCAAAGTGGACAAAAAATCAGAAAACAAAGTAAGTGAGATGGTAGAAAAAGTAGAGATAAAGGACGAAGAAGGGCAGCAGAAAGTGGAGACCACTTCAGAGCAGCATCCGGCTCTTGTCAAGCCCGACCCAGCTGAAGACGAGACTGAGACGAAGAAGGCCAAGGTGGAGGTAAAAACCGAGGCGGCGACAGAGAAAGACAAGGCGGACACTGGCGAGGTCAAGAGCATTGAGAAGGAGACTGATGTGGCTAAGCCGCTGGAGAAGCCAGCTGAAAAAGCACAGAAGACGGAAACGGAGGAGAAGCACGATAAAAAGACAGTTGAGAAGAAGGATGGCAAGAAGGAAAAGGCTGTTAAAGTAGAAGGAGACAAGGCCAAAAAACCTGTGAAGGCTGCAGCCAATGGAGGCAGCGCTACAGCAAGCAAGGACCTCGTCGGTGCAGACAGGAAGACCAAGGTAGGACTTACTCAACGTTCAGGTGTTCTACACTTAAGAAAACAGAAAGCAAACTCGGTGAGGTGGGCTATAGCATTTATTCACCCACAATCTGTCAGTCCCGTTCTAAACGGAGAAAGTCTGCCGTGATTAATCACCAAAAAGAATGAAATTCCTCAAACATTCGGAGGTTGTTACCTCTGACTTTTGACAGGAAGTCCTGTCGCACTGATCAAATATCGGGTAACAATTACCACTGTCTGATTTCCCATCGCCCCTATCTGCTGACACAGTTTTTTTTAATACTATTAACAGTTCTTTTTAAGAACTAAAAATACCTAAATAGTGTTTTGATGATCAGATAAATTGAAATTTTAACTTTGACGTTAGCTTTCGCAAAAAGAGCCTACAGAGCAGCACGTGTCTTACATCACAAAAAATAAGTACAAATACAGTAAAATCCTCCTGGTTTGTGGTACAGAGGTGCTTGTGAATAAAACCCAACTTAAAGGGGATATATTATGCAGATTTTCACTTGTTTCATGCTTTTGTGTTCCACATTTGGGTCTCTGCTGCCTCTAATAAGCACTCCATATATGAATAAAAACCATTCAACTATTTTTCTGCTAATCTTTGCTGTCAGAAATCATGTCAAACCCCTTTCCTTCTATCGTGGTTAGTTGTGATCTGCAACCATTCATTTGCATAAAAGTGACGGCTCTAAATAGCTCATCCTGAAAGGGACTGAAAAGACTTTTACAATATCAGGAAAACATGTAACTGCTATACTTTAGCTGAAATTAAGAAAACCATTAATGATTGCATCAATGGTAGTTAAGTTGCTTTTCTTTTTTGCAAGTTAGAGACGAGGTTGTACCTTTCGGTTGGCTCAACACATTTTGGATGTTTCCGTTAGCCGTCCTCTGTCCAACCTCAGGAACAAGCGTATAAGGCAAAAACAACATGTGACTCCTCTGAGGAACGGAAACAGGCGAAACATGGCAACCTAACTGAAAGGTAAAACCTTTTTTTCTGTCTTGTAAAAAAAAAGAAAGAAAAGAAAAGTAAAAAGCATTAGGGGGTGTAAAGGTAAAAGCTTTTTCTGTTCGGTTCATTTTCTTGAAGGGTTCGGTTCATTTTTGGTTACACAAAAATAAATGCTTTCAAAATCTTTATTTTGGAAAAGCTGCCAATACACAATAGATTTCTTGCATAAAATGAATATAAGCGACCCATTTGGGCGATATCTTAAATAAATGTCACTCTTTACAATGAAATACACATTTTTGTAACATTTTAAAATAATAATAAAATACTATAACTACTGGTTACGACCTGAAAACTTTAAACAAAGCAGCAACAGCTTGAATATCAACAAGCTAACTATTCAAGTTTAAAGTTTTTGGCTAAAAAGATTAACCTTTCGCCCGATCCGGACTACTTGAAGGCGGTTGTTAACGTTAGAAATAGTTGCACAAGGCTGCTTTTCTTCTTTGTAGATGTGAAATTAACGGTCGCATGGTGCCTTTTGAAGTATGTTAACATGTTTGATGTATTTCCTGCCGCATAACTGATCTCCGTGGAACAATGTCGGCATACCCCAGTTATGAATTTTAACAGGAAAGCCAAAGTTGTCCCAAACAGGAGACCGTAATGAGGTGGGAGGGTCTTCCAGCTCTGGCTTCTCTTTCGCTGTTGCCATGATGCTGCTCGTGCAGCTCGGCTGTGCGTCACTCAATACAGCGTCTGCGCGGAAACTCGCCTAGGAACTTTGTTCCGCTGCGCTTAATAGCACGCTAATAATACATTATTTAATGGGGGAAAAATACACCGAAACGTTACGAGAGTACAAACCGAACAGGCCGAACGTAACTGTTCAACACATCCCAGTAAACCATTACAGCTATATATAAATAAATAGCATCCAAACAGTCTGGTTGCAATTGCGATATTGCAATTATTCATATTGTGAAAAACGTTCTGAGATACAAGTGCTGGTCTTAAAATTAGAATATCATGAAATTTTTTTATTTATTTCTGTAATTTCATTCAAAAGGTTAAACGTGTATATTAGATTCATGCATTACACACAGAGTGATATATTTCAAATCTTTATTTCTTTAAAAAACTCCCAAATTCAGTATCTCAGAAAATTAGAATATCAATTAAGACCAGTGCCGAAAAAGGGATTTTTAGAAATGTTGGCTAACTTAAAAGTTTGAACACGAAAAGTATGCGCATGTTAAGCATTCAGTATTTAGTTGGGGCTCCTTTGGCCTGAATTACTGCAGCAGTGTAGCATTGCATGGAGTCGATCAGTCTGCACACTCAGAAATTAAGTAGAATTGTACTTTTAGGGGTACAATGTCTTGTCGCTGGGGTGGTACTCTCAAAGGCGTTCGCTTAATTGAAGGTACCTTTTTGTACATCTGTAGTCTGCACCTTTTATTGACAGCCAGTAAATATCGACTTGACATGATTGGCACATCACTTGACCACGATGTAGTCAATAGTCGCCCATTTTTTTATTTGTTTGATCTAACATGAATAAAAATGTGTCAACAGTAAACCTATTTTTACATAAATCGTGATCTGCTAGTGGATGTAATTTTTAGTAAAAAAGATCATCTCCAGAAATTGTACCCTATCCAAGAAATGGTACAAAAATTTACTTTTTAGTAATGAGGAACACATGTGTATCATTCAGAAAATAAATAAAAATTAGATACTTATCCTAAGGTCCAGTATTTGTCCTTTGTATGTGTTCATTTCTTCTTTGTACCTTGGGGCACAGTAATCTACGTGTTCTGTACCCCTATTTCTGACAGTCTGTGGCACAGCTTAGGTGTCATGAGAGCTCTGGCAGTGGCTTGCAGCTTTTCTAAGGTGACGCAAATTTGCTGGCCAATCAAGAACAGGGACACTATAGTTTTTGCAGATGCCAAGTCCTGTTGGATTCCCAATCGCATCATCCAGGTAGCGAAGCCGAGCTTCTTAAACTCTAGTTCAGTTCGACTCCAGGTGTATAGATGCGTTTTAAACGTCTGCTTTCAGTCGGACTAAGGCAATAATTCAAAGTTTTTTTGCTGCATGTAAACGTACTTAGTGACCGTGGAATCTTTACACTGGACGCTCAACCAACATGGACCATGTTCCTCTCATCTCTCCCTGCAGACTTCGATTTCCAAAGATAATGCAAATTTACTTTCACCAGTGAACATAACGTTGGATCACTCAGCAGCGGTCCGATCCTATTGTCTTTAACCCCGGCAGCACGCTTGTAGAGTTGTCACTTGATCAAGAGTGGCTTGACACGAGGATTCGACAGCTGAAACCCAAATCTGGCAGACGTCTGTGCGCGGTGGTTCTTCAAACACTGACTCCAGTTGCAGTCCACTCTTTGTGAATCTCCCCCACATTTTTGAATGGGTTTGTTTCACAATCCTCTCCATGGTGCGGTTATCCCTATTATTTGTACACTTTTTTTCTACCATATCTTGTCCTTCCCTTCGCCTCTCCATTAATGGGCTTGGACACAGAGCTCTGTGTACAGCCAGACTCTAGCAAGTCGTCTATCGGAAAACTGTCAAGTTGGCAGTCTTCCCCACGATTGTGTAGCCTACAGAACTAGACTGAGAGACAATTTAAAGGCTTTTACAACCATTTTTTTTGTTAATTAGCTGATTAGAGCTTGGCACCTGGTAGCTTCAACATTTTCACAATATTCAAATGTTCTTCTTTTTTCTATGGGCAGTGATTACTTAAATTGATTTCATGAAACAGACAAAAAATATTGTGCTATGTGCAAATTGTGGTATTTTAAAGAGTACAATGAAAGAATTAACACAAATATAATAGCAAAAGCAATTGAAAGCAGAATAAGCATTTTCAAATAAAACTTTTTTAAATTGTTTTTTATTCAAATTTTCTGAGATACTGAATTTATTCATTAGTTGTCAATTATAATCATCATTAAAAAAAAAGAAATATATAGCTCATGTCATGATTGAATCTAACATACAAGTTTTACTTTTTGAAAGGAATTACTGTAATAAATCAACTTTTTCATGATATTCTAATTTTAGGACCAGCACCTGTATGGTTTAAATATTAAATCTGCCATCATTTCTTAAACCAGTGTCTTCCATACTCATCTAAAGGCCTCTTTGCTTCGTCTGACCTCCTCACTGATCCTGAGTCATCTTATTTCTACAATGAAGTATTGTTAGCACAACCTGTTAGCATGTAGGTAAAGAGGGTTAAGCGATCGGAGAAGACAGTTTCTCTGTGCATTTTTCACCAAGCCCCCATTTAGAACATGCTTATTTATGCTTCATCTACCAATGTGGTTTTTCCTTCTTTTAAGTTGCCATCCTGTAAAAAAATTAATATAGAGGGGTAAAAAAAGTGTTTAGTCAACTTTCAATTGTGCAAGTTCTCCCACTTAAAAAGATGAGAGGCACCTGTAATTCTCATCATAGGTACACCTCAACTATAAGAGAGAAAATGAGGGAACAACAATAAAAAATGTATTTTCAAATTATGGTGGAAAACAAGTATTTGGTCACCTACAAATGAGGAAGAATTCTGGCTCGCACAGACCTGTAACTTGTAAGAGGCTCCTCTGTCCTCCACTCATTACCTGTATTACTGGCACCTGTTTGAACTCGTTATCTGTATAAAAGACACCTATCTACAACCTCAAACCGTCACACTCCAAACTCCACTATAGCCAAGACTAAAGAGCTGTCAAAGAACACCAGGAAGAAGGTTGTAGACCTGCACCTGGCTGGGAAGACTGAATCAGCAATTCAGTCAGTGTGTGCGCCCAGCATGAACTGTCTGCTGAGCCCAAATATTCAAGTGACCAATCAAAACGGGGGCTCTGATCACATGATTCCAAGATGGCAAGAAGGTCCTTACCTCAGAAAAATAAATTAAGCGGAGACTGAAGAATATGGACGAAATGCTACTTACTCATTTTGTTAAGGCGTCGTTGCATCGTATAAACCGGTGTAGTCTGACCAAGTTTCCACAAGTCTGTCTTCTAAAATGTATTCGTCTCTCTTGGCTGCCATCTTGGAATCATGTGAGCAGATACCGAGTTTTTATTGGTCACATATATATTTGAGCTCCGCAGAATCCCACGGGGGGACCTAGTGAATGACAAGCAGAGAGCTGGGACCAAAGTAACCAAAAGGGATTCACATCCTGCAGTGCCAGACGTGTCTCCCCCAGTACCTGTCTAGGCCCGTCTGAGGTTTACTAGAGAGCATTGGCATGATCCAGAAGAGGATTTGGAGAATATCTTATGGTCAGATGAAAGCAAAATAGAACTTTTTTGGTAAAAACTCTACTTGTCATGTTTGGAGGAGAAAGAATGCTGAGTTGCATCCGAAGAACACCATAACTACTTTGAAGCATGGGGGTGGAAACATCATGCTTTGGGGCTGTTTTTCTGCTAAGGAACCAGGACGACTTGTCTGTGTAAAGGAGGAAATGAGTGGGGCCATGTATTGTATAGGGGTGTCACAATCTCAAATTTATTTATTTTTATCGATATGGATCTAAATTACGTATCGACCTTGCGCACAGAAATCTAAAAGACAATCGCGATCATGTCCTAACATGTCTACATCCTGTAACGTCACTAGCGTCCCACTGGGACTTCAACGCAACAGTTAGCCGGTAACCGTCTATTTACTCAGATTTTCTCATCACAAGGAACCAGTTCTCATACACCTCACAACACCTGGTAACATTATTAATGCTATATAACAATAACAACATCCCCGTGAACAGAGCACACCTCTACAGAGCATATTAGCTGATGCTAGCAAGTAGCTATTAGCTAAGCTGCAGTTAAACCATGGCTACAAAGAAAAAAGCAGCGGGACCAGAGCTAAAGCTGCTCCTACTCTCAAATCATCAGTGAGGAAATTTTGAGCTCCCCGTGAGTTAAGTCGACATTCTTGTTGGAAAGAAGATGACAGCTGTTAGCTCCACGTTAGCTGCTTTCTCTGAGGCAGCCAGAGCTGTAGTAGTAGTAGAGCTACAGTAACCAAAATGAGTCACTGGATGGTAGCTGTTGTTTATTTAAACATGAATTTTACATTTATAAGTGTAATAATTTATTGTAAATAATTTATTTCAATTTGATCATTTAATGCCTAATGGTATACATTATAAATATTAATGGAAAATGCATCACGTATATGTAAAATGAAATAAGATTTACTGCAGCCTACAAAATTTAATGAATAAGACCAATGGTCATAGACTAGACTAGTCTAAAAATGGCATACGGCTCTGAACTGTAAGAAGGGTAAAAAAAATTTGAAAATCTTATCGAGTTGAGGATTTGGAGAATCGTGACACCCCTAGTATTGTGACATTTTGGGAGAAAACCTTCCATCACCAGGGGCAGTAAAGATTAAAAGTTTCTGGGTCGTTCAACAATATAAAAGATCCCAAACACACCACCTGGGTAACAAAGGAGTGGCTTCGTAAGAAGGATTTCTGGATCCTGGAGTGGCCTAGCTAGTCTCCAGATCTTTCTTAACGAAATCGTTTGACCTCTGGCATTGCCAACAAAAGGGTATACGACAAAGTATTCATATCAACTTTTTATGTTATTGATCAGATTTCTTTTTTTATTTGGCTCTCATGGTTGAAGTATGATAAATATTACAGGCGTTTCTCATCTTTTTAAATTGGAGAACAGTTTTCTACCTCACTATAGGTAAGTGGGTTAAGTGATCAGAGAAAAGGTTGGATATTTAGTCTGTAGCTCATCCCTCATCAGATAGTTTCTCTGTGCATTTATAAACAACCCCCCATTTACAACATGCAATTTTATGCTTCAGCTGCAGTTTTTTTCCCTTAAGTCGCTTTCCTTATAAAAAAATATAAATTGCTTAAATTGCTCTTTGCACATATTAGTCCTGTCTATGATTTTATGTTTTTGTTTTTCTTTCTGTTTGCTTCTCCTCTTTATTTTGCCTCCCATCCATGAACCGGTTTCCGTTCCGACGCAGCAGCCTGCTGCGGGAGCGATCAAACCGGCGGGCGTTCCCAAAACGCGGCCGAACACCGCTCCTGCCGGCGGTTCCGCCACAGCCGCCACCAAACGCCCCACAGCCACCTCCACCGGCAGCGCCGCGGACAGAAAAACGGCCCCAATCAAGACCGCTTCCACAACCGCTGCCGGGCCTAAACGGCCCCCTGCTAATTCCACTAGCCGCCCCTCATCCCAACCCACCGCCACGGGCACACGAGACGTTAAAACCAAGGTAAGCGTCCAAGATAGAGACAAACAACGGTGTTGTGCTTGTGAACTCCTTTGTGGAACAAGGTCAAAGTTCAAACTGCACAGAATAAAACTAAAACATTAATCTGTGTTGTTTGCTAAAAAGAACAATTTGGTGTTCTTTTTTTTCCGTTTTTATAAATGACTTCGTTAAAAAAAAAGATTTTAAATCACAGTAAATTAGTGCAGAGTTTAAGTTAAAGCTAAATAATCTCACCCAGCCTCCTGTAAAACCTTCTGATTTGCTCAGGAAGTAACTTTTTTTAAACCATCTCTGTTGGAGCAGATGAAACAAACGGGACATCGATTCGGTCATTGGAAGCCATGCCAGTGTAGCTTTAGGTTATTTTCCTACTGGCTTCTGTCTTGCTTTTCCAGCCTCTAACAGTTCCCTCCATTTTCCCATGAGCTTCATTGTTCCTGCTGAATAGAAGGATCCCCACATCATGATGCTGCCATCACCGTGTTTGACACGACGGACTGTTTTCCGTTTTGGTCTTCTCTGTCAAGACAGCCTTCTTCCACGTGTTTTCTGCATCTCATGTGTGACAAATTTGTTTGACATTGGTTTTTGTCTTTGCCACACATCCATAAACGTCAATATTCTCACTAATCGTTATCAACAGATTCTCCCAGCTGAGTTTTAAATCTCCGCAGTTTTTTTTTGTTTTTTTTCAGAGTTACCTCAGGTTAGTCTTTGGATTTTATAATATTAAATAGGATTCTTTTTTCATCGTTTAGTAATTGTAAAAATGTTTCCTATTAATAATTGTAAGTTCCTAAAAATCATTGAAAAAATACGTGCATTTATAGTTTCTTCACTCTGTACTGTGAGTTTCAGTTATATCAGGCTTTAGATGCTTGTTTAAATCCACCTCTCTGCCTCCATCTTTCAGTGACCTTCTTAAATGAAGCCGGTATGACGCCATAACCCAAGCACTGTCAGGCTTTTTTAGTCCCTCAGCTCTCTTAAGGTGACTCAGTTCAAGATAGGCAGCCTGTTGTAGAATGGCTCAGCTCGTATTTGGAGAAGGCTGATGCAGTCATGTTTAACATAATTAAATCCTCTTTTCTGATGATGATCATAATTGTAGGTTTGATGCATTTACAGTTTTCAATTTTGTGAGAATCTATCATAAAACGATAGAATAGTCCGACCTGAATTTCTCTCTTTTTTTTCTCCCTTCATAGTCGACTGTAGAGAAGCGCCCCCTGGTGCCGAAGGCCGGCAGCGCCACCACGAGTCAACCTGCTTCTGGCCCTACAGCCAAAAATGGAACGGCGGCCAATAAAACCGCTTCGTCGGTGCGCACAGCAGCATCCACTCGCACAACTGCTAACGCCGCAGCCAGAAAGCCTCTGGGTACGTCCAGTTTTAATAACCTAAACAATGCAGGCTTCTTATGGATTCACTTGCATATTTTCTCACAATGTCCGTTTCAGCCTCTAAAACAGACAGCAAACCAGGAGAAGAGAAGAAGCCCACAACTGTTAGGACTTCAACAGGTACCACACAAAAAAACTGTGCCGGTTTATTATAATCAATTATGTGCATGACATCGCACATCCTGATTCAGTAAAGACAAAATGAAACCAATCTATTTTCTTTTCAAAATCTTTCACGGATGACACTTTACATTATAACGTAAAACGTATTAAATGCGTCACACACCTGGGTTTGAATTCCCTCAAAAAAAATAGTCCACAATTCTGTGTTTTTTTTAATGTTTGAAATTCTTACTCCAAAAGTTGTTTTAAACATATTTTTCTGTTTTTCCATCTCCTTAAATCACGTTCTCAGTTTTGTCTCCCCTCTTTTTGTTTTCCTATTGAGTTGTATTTTTGACGTCCAACAACTCAATTATATTTTAGAGGGCACTTATAAACCAATATGAGTGAAAATCCAAAGTGGTGGGCCTCAGGGCTGTGTTCTTGGCCCACTTTTAGCCAGTGTGTCAACATGCTGCCTTTAGGTATCACCACAAGATTTCAGTGGAATTATTCAGACTAAAATCTGTACTGCATACCAGAATATGGGCCAACGTCCTGCCTATTAATTAATTAATTTTATTGCCGTCATGAAAATATGCCAGATTTAAATTATGTCTGTCAAAATGGGGAAACATGAAATCCAGTTAATTTTCTCTTTATTTTTTAGTAGGCTAACTACAAAAGAAGTATCTGTGGATTGACCAATGCTTTTTGTTTTACACTAATGCATTTTGGAAACGTACTTCTGTGCAAGACATTGAATGTTCTTGCAAAACAAACACTAGCCTTGCCTTACAGCGCCACTGCTTTTGTTGACAGATCAGTTAATGTTCCGGCAGCAGAGAAACAGTCTGCAGTAGAGAGACTGTGACTACTGTCTAGTAGAGAAAGACTTTGTTGCAGTAAAGCTCCACACACTTTAAAACCTCCAGCACAGCAGCCTGTGGATTACCAACTGCTTCCTGTTGACAGGAGTTTGCAGCTCTTGCTGATGTAGCCTCGAGTTGTCTAATCTGCCAGGGTTCGTATTTGGAAAGTCAAATTACTCTTAAGCTCCATCAAAGCAACAGGGAGGAGGATTTCCTCAATTAAAGATGCCCTAAAAAGAGTCAGAGAGATTTCCAAAGCTTTTCAGGGGGAGGATTGACGGCACAACATGTGATGCAGCATGGCTCAGCACTCTGAAGAAATAGCTGACAAGAGGGTGCAAATAAATATGGATGACAGATTTTCCTTGGCACAAATGGTACATTTGCCTGAGGAAGCTGAAGTCAAAGATATTATGTTAAATCGGCTTTACCGACACAGAGGAAGATTTTAAAGTCAAACTGTGAATATTTTTTTCTTTAACAACAGTGAATCAAACGTCCTTCTCCTTCTTTTCTTTCATAGCCTCCGTTTCTTTTGTCATATATCTGTCAGGGTTGAGGGACAGACGTCGATCCTATTTTTATTTCCTTCTACTCATAATGCGTCTGAAACGACTTAAACAATTCAGCTTAAACTTGATCAGTTAGCTAGTCTCAATCTTGAGTCTTTGACGTTCTTTTAGAAATCCTTCCTTTATTAGTATTTTTGTTTTAAAAAATAGTTGTTGTTTTTTTTACTAAGCTAACTTTTGGAAACTATTGTTGACTCAGTGGATTCAAAATGCTTCCATTCATACTCATCGTCACTGATTTTATTGAGTTATTTTTCATTTGCTTCAATGCCTAATCTGCCATTACGTATCTGCAATGAGGATTTTTGGACATTTTTATCTAAAAGTTTAATTTTTCTTGCCACTGACTGGCTACCAATATGGACAATCTAAAAGGTATAAGGCAAAAATGATATAAATTTAGTCAAAGGTAGAGATTTTTGCTATACCACCATACCGCGAGTACCCATTTTGATGATGTCATCAAACCGTGCCTACACGCTTTACACAAGGAAGATAAATACTGATTTTCAGTGTTTGTCTTTACACTAGATATTGCAAGTTTAAAATCTTGTTTTTCATATAACGGAAAAGAAAGCTGATGCAGGTTTTTTTTGGTGTGATTTTACATTTATATATATGTAACCAGGAAAGTAGACAATTCTGGACTTTTTTTCATAACATTTAGCTTCAGTTTTATTTAAAATATGTTAATGTTTATTTATATTTCATCATTTTGGAAAAATAAATTTTTTTAAACGCTTTTTTTGCACATCATTTTTTTTCCAATGGCATTTTAAAGCTTTTGGAGTTGTTATGCTTTAAGGTATTCTGAAAGTGACATGTATAAAGAAAAAAAAGGATATAACGCAATAGTCACATGCTTCAGTTTATATTGTGATATAGATTTGAGGCCATATCGCCCAGCCCTACTCGTATGATCCTTTGATGCGGCTGTAAACACCAGAAAGGGCTTCACTAAACATAAAGACAAAAAGCTGAATTTAACCAAAAAACTATGAAAAGTAACTCACAAATGTATACAGCCCTTGAGATTTTTCACATTTTCTCGTTACAGCCACGAACCTCAATAAATGCTTTTACGATTTTATTTTATGACCAACAGAAACTAAGGCATAATTGTGAAAAATAAAAATATTAAATGTTTTACTAAATGATTATTTTACTCTGATACTCTTAAAAGAAATCTATTAGAAGTTGCCTCTAAAAATCAGCTCTTTAGAACACATAATCCAGCTGTTTGTGCTCTAAGCTCATTCTTTAAATAAAGAATATCTGTATAAGTGAGTTTTTAAAATGACTTGTCCTCTTACTCCAAATCTAATGAAGAATAAAGTTTCCTGCATATTTTAGACATGTTCTTGCACAGATCTGGTTATGAATCATTGAGCTGATTCGGATGTGTTGAGCCAGGAGTTGGACAGTCTTAAGAACAAAAAATTAACACACTCTCTTTTTATTGCGTGTTTCATTGGTTCATTGCTCCTGATAGGCTGTAGGTCACACAGCTTATATCTCCCGATAAATGCGTAATAGCTACACGCCTTGTTAGAGAATAGATTTGAACTTACTCCAATAAATTTGGACGAAATGATCCCTCATCCCTCATACAGTATCGGGTTATTTGTTTTGATGAGCCACAAACTTTACTAACTTTTAGATCCTAGTCAGAGAAACGGATGAAATGGTTTGTCCGGTGGTATAGCAAATTATCCCACTAATCTTTGCTAGCCAAGTTAGCTATAACTAGGCTAGCTGTAGCTTTAGTTAACTGGGCTAGCTATAACCAACTGTGCTAGCTATAGCTGTAGCTAACTGTGCTAGCTATAGCTAACTGTGCTAGCTATAGCTAAATGGGCTAGCTATAGCTAACTGGGCTAGCTATAGCTAACTGGGCAAGCAAATATTAGTGGGACAAGTGTTTTTTCTATCTTTTAAGCTGTTTCACTGCTAAAATGTTCAATAGTAGCTACATCGTGTTAAACTAATGTAATAAAATAACTATCAACACATTTTGGATTCTGAGGCTATGCTAAGTGGCTACTTCTGCTTAGATTTGGGCTCCAGTTGTTTTCTCAAGCTGGGAATGTTTACTTCCTTGCTCAACTTAAAGGCGCTATCATTACCATGAGTCCGTAAAGCTTCTTGCTAATCAGAGCAAATCATTTTTGTGTGAACGTCCCCGTTGCAAGATTTACTCTTGAATCTTTAAAAAACTAATTCAGATCCACAAAAAAGAGCTGTTTTTATTGTTCCATCGTTTTTGAGTCCTTTATACTTTCCCTCCAGCTGACTCAACCAAACCTAAGACCGCTCCCGCCACCTCAAGGAGCACGACTTCTACCACTGCTGCGTCTCGCACTCGGACAGCAGCAGCCAAAACTGCTTCCCTGTCCTCCACCACGGCCACAGCACCAGAAAAGAAGCCCCTGGTGCCCCGCGCCCCACGCCCCACTGCATCAGCCACGTCTACCACAGCAAGCACCGCCACGAGGCCCACGGCCCGACCCGGCATGGCGCCGGCCCCTGACATCCGCAACGTCCGCTCAAAGATTGGCTCTACTGACAACATAAAGCACCAGCCTGGCGGTGGGAAGGTAGGTCCTGCTGTGATTTCTCGTGCATATCTCTTATTCTCTGCATTCCTAATGCCTCTAAACTAACTGGAAATGTTCTCAAGCTGCTACATCTTTGATTACAGAGACACCTTCCTTTGTTATCTCTTTACTTTTATTTTTCTTCATGCTTTCTTGTTTTTTTTTTCGAGGGAAAAATCTTCAAGGGCAGCCGGATGTCTTCAGGTCGATTCTGCCCTTTGTCAATTAGGTCCCCATTACATACTTACGTGCTGACATTTTCTTCCTTCCACTTCCTTTTCGTATTCATAAACAAACAATTTCTTACTTATACAACGAAACCATTTTGCATCCAGTTATTTTTCTTTGTGGTTGAGTATTTTAACAAATAATGGGTATAATACATTTTTTTTAAATTCCCAAAACGAATAAATTAACATCGGCCATCATGATGTTTCACTGGATAGTTATCTTAGTAAAAAATGCAAAAGTTCCACAGCATCACTGTATTAACAGATTTATAACAAAAAAATGTACAGGACCTAATGAGGTTGAGTGAGGCAGAGATTGTTGGGACTGTTGCGTGCAGGGATGCAACGATACTACTTTTTTACAAAGCAATATGATACTGCTACTAGGACCTGAGTACTTGCCGATACCGAGTATCAATGGGATTACTTCTACCACACAAAAAAAGGCAATGAATTGGAGCACTGGTTTTATTTTCTTCTCTGCTTGTTACACCAAATAATGAATTAGAGTTCTTTTTTAAATTAATTAAAATGACCAGAAAACTAACATTTCTAGTGAAAAATAAACATTTTGTGTGAAATTATTTTGGAGTTACCAATAAATTGGTATCAGTTTGTGGCACTGGTATCAGCGCATTCCCAGATGTCTTGCTATCAGAAAGTTTTTATGTTCCTCCTATGCATGCATGAGTCCTCTCCAGGTACTCAAGCTTCCTTCACAGTCAAAATGTTTGGATGTTAGGCTAATTTGTTTCTCTCAATAGCCCTTAAATGCAGTAGAGTGTGTCCATGTCAATCACCCCACCAACCCATTCCTTCAATGCAGTTGTTTCCAACCTTTTTTTCTTCCCAGTGTACAAGAAAAGCCAATGCACCCCCCCCCCAACCATAACTCCTACCTGCATACACATATTATAAATGATTAATTACAAAGTGTTATTTGCGAAACTTTACACAGAAATGGGAGTTTGTTTTTTATTCGTCTTTTACACTGTAGGCTAAATAGAAAAGTTACTTCTTACCTTTTGGATTTCATGAATGTAATATTTACAAATACAATACAAAACAGACAAAATTGGTTTGAATCCCCTATAATTCGTAGGGACGCCCTTCGGAGTTCCAAGAGACCAGGTTGGGAACGGATGGATGGATGGATGGACACTAACTAATTTTATTTGAAACAAATTACAGACTGCTGTTCTACAGTACTTTTACCTTAAAAAGAGTTAGTTTCTTCAATTGTTCATTGTTTTTTGAAGACTTCCAGATAGTTAAAAAGAACATTGGCATCATAAAAAACATTTATTGCAAGCCTTGTTTCAACCAGCTGACCAGCAGTGGAACAGCCCTGTAAACCTCTTAAGAAAACTCCAGCCACTCTAAAATGCTTTTCAATAAAAGTTTAGAATTTTGTTTTGATTCTCTATAAAGTCCAGTACAGACCAACCATTTTGGACACACCTTCTCTGTTAAAATGGAGTTTTTCCTCTCCACTGTCGCTTCATGTTTGCTCAGTTTGAGGGATTGCTGAGAAGTCACGACGCAATCTTCTGTGGTTCTCTAATTCCAAAATTAAACATTGTACTGTAATAACTCTTCTTGTAAAGTGCCTTGAGATGACATCTGTTGTGAAACGGCGCTATATAAATAAATTAAATTGAATTCTCACTCAAAGAGTTTTATTTATTTTTATGACTCTGAAAATTGTAGATTCACACTGAAGGCATCAAAACTACGAATTATATACTTAACAAAAAAGTGTGAAACAAATAAAAATATTTCATATTCTCGGTTGTTCAAAGTAGCCACCCTTTGCTCTGATTACTGCTCTGGATTCTCTTGAGCTTTAAGATGTAGTCACCTGAAATGGTTTTCCAACAGTCTTGAAGGAGTTCCTGGAGATGCGTAGTACTTGTTGGCCCTTTTGCCTTCACTCTGCGGTTCAGCTCACCTCAAATCATCTCGATTGGGTTCAGGCCCGGTGACTTTGGAGGCCGGCCCTGTATCCGAATCCCCCTTCTATGCCTCCTACGTAAGAGGCGAAAAGCAGTAAGCGAGCGATGTAGTAGATCCGGATCTCAAGTATGGTTTGCCGTTCCCGGATGCCTACTACCGCCAAAATGACATCCGATGCACGCTACGCTATCCCACAACGCAGCGGAAGCCCCAAAGCCGTACAAGAAGAGTGACGTCGGCTACCGAGGACGGGACCACAGGCGACGTAACGTAAACATCCCGGTAAAATGGTGGAGAACTACGTCCAATTTTATGTCTACTACTCGCTAGTTTGCTACGCAGTATTCACCGCATCAACGAGCAATTAGTAGCTTCTATGTAGTAAATGCTGGTTCAGTATGCCTTCAGTTTTGAATAAATCCCCAACAGTGTCACCAGCAAAGCACACCCACACCATCACACCTCCTCCTCCATGCTTCACGGTGGGGAACCAGGCATGTAAAGTCCATCCGTTCAGCTTTTCTGCGTCGCACAAAGACATTGTGGTTGGAACCAAAGATCTCAAATATTTGGACTCATCAGACCAAAGCACAGTTTTCCTCTGGTCTAATGTCCATTCCTCGTGTGCTTTAGCCCAAACAAGTCTCTTCTGCTTGTTGCCCGTCCTTAGCAATAGTTTCCTAGCAGGTACTCTACAGTGAAGGCCTGATTCACACAGTTGTTCTAGGGATGTGTCTGCTGCTAGAACTCTGTGGCATTGACCTGGCCTCTAGTATGAGCTGCTGTTAACCTGCGATTTCTGAGGCAGGTGACTCGGATGAACTTATCCACCGCAGAGGTGACTCTTGGTCTTCCTTTCTTGGGGCGGCCCTCAGTTTCTTTGTAGCGCTTGATGGTTTTTGTGAGTGCAAAGTTTTCCCAATTTTTCGGACTGAGTGACCATAATTTCTTGTCATAATTTCTTGTCACGAGTGGCCATCTAATGATGGCCACTCGTTTTTCTTCACTTTGCTGCTTTTTTCTTGCCGTAATACAAATTCTAACAGTCTATTCAGTAGGACAATCAGCTGTTTATCCACCTGACTTCTGCACAAGACAACTGATGTTCC
This sequence comes from Apricaphanius iberus, assembly GCA_028564705.1. Classification (NCBI taxonomy): domain Eukaryota; kingdom Metazoa; phylum Chordata; class Actinopteri; order Cyprinodontiformes; family Aphaniidae; genus Apricaphanius; species Apricaphanius iberus. The sequence continues at coordinate 973,389 of JAPXFQ010002533.1, read as the reverse complement.
CAACGCCATTTACGAGGCCAGAAATCCCACTTATTGAACCTGAAAGGGCACACCTGTGAAGTGAAAACCTTTTCAGGTGACTACCTCTTGAAGCTCATCAAGAGAATGCAGAGTATATGCAAAGCAGTAATCAGAGCAAAAGGTGGCTACTTTGAAGGAAAGGGAATACAAGGCGTATTTTCGGTTGTTTTACACTTTTTTTGTTAAGTATATAAGTCCACATGTGTTATTTCATAGTTTTGATGCCTTCAGTGTGAATCTAAAATGTCAATACTCATGAAAAGAAAGGAAACTCATCTTCTGGTCTGAACTGTACATTAAGACACCAAGGTTAAAATCTGGATCTGATAGTGCAGTCTTTAGCTGCTCCATTTATTGCTTACGTAAATGATGATGCACATGATCATCGTTTCCTTCCACCTTTCATGATAACCACCAGATGTTTCCTTTCTGGTCCTACCTGAAGTGGAAGTCTTAAAAACATTCAGTAGGACTCTTTCCAGCTCGTCGGGTCACAATGACCTGCCAGAAAAGCCCCGACTGGCAACTCAGTACTGATAAACGCTTATCCCTCAACATTCCCCCCTTTTTGGAGCAGATGGGATCCAAAAAGTTAATGGAGGTGAATGACGAGATATAAATGTGATTAAAGTGTAACTGTAAATGATAAAATGAGAAGAGAATTAGACGGTGGTGATATATTAACTCACTTAAGAGAGTTAACATGCAACATTGATAGTATTGAAATAAACCAAATCAGTCCTATGCCAGTGGTGATCCTCTGTGTAGAGCCTGAAAAAGCTTTTGGCTTTTCTCAAAAAGGAAAATTAATCTAACCTGCCAGGGTTTGTATATACTATAAATGGTTAGATGGACTTTTTGTAGATTTAAAACTTAATCTTGACACTTTTAACCAGCTCTAACCTCTCATCAAACCACCACATCTCAGTGATCTCCTGATCATAATTATTAAAGATATAAACCCCATTTCCTTACAGTAAAATTATTTCAGTTATTAATGTGGGAATAAGATATCCCCCTGGCTGGTACAAAATTACTAAGGGACTGTACGAAGCCTCTGAAACATTCGGTGTGAAATAACCAAAACTGCAAAGGATAAAGGGCTGAAATGACCAGCAAACAGAACTAGAAAAGGTTTGTCTGCCTTTTCTTTACTTCTGTCATTTTCTTCATCATCTTCTCACCTCTCATCCTCTCCTTTTTGCATGTTTCCTACTATAAACATCCTATATCAAATGATCCACCCCCAAAAAGCCTTATGAAGGTGTATCGAAACCTGAACTTGGGTTAGCCTTATAGTGTTAGGTCTGCTTCAGGAGAAAAGTTCTAAATGTTTGCTCTTTGAGCACAGTATTTTGGTTCTTTACCGCTTTTTGACAACAATGGAACCACCGTTATACCCAGGGGTTAGGGGCTAGTCGACTAGCAATTAGCTTAAATCTGTAAATATGCTTAAAAATGTCTATTTCAATAATTCAAACACTAAATATACCTTAATATGCTCAGTGTTACAGCCTCGCCACTACTGCAGAAGCTAACAATCCTTCTGATCTCCCCACTTGGAGGTACAGCTAATCAGCACCAAGGAAAAAAAAAAAGCTACTTCCTGGATTGGCAAATGCGAGCCAACGCAGTTTTAAGCACATTTCTCGTGAATAATCTGGAGTCTCGTTTCATAGAAAAATACACAAATAGGTGAATCTGCAGTTTTTCCAAACCTCTTAGTTTTGGTGTAGAATGTAAAGCAATATCCATCCATCTTGGGTGATTATCCACTTTGATATTCCCAATCATAAACAAATTGAGAATAAACCAAAACAGACAATGCACCTCTCAACTTCATTTCCTCTTATCTCGATCAGTTGCTAATTTTTCTCTTCACATTTGGACTTTTTACAGAATTTCTTCTTTTCTGCCACTCTTTAAGTCCACTATCCACGGACTTCCAGAAATTTGTCTGTGCATGTTGGCCGCCTCTCTAAGTGTGTTGTTGCAAGTTTCAGTGATCAGGGGTGGGCTTCTCTCCCCAGGTGTCCTCTGCTTCTCAGAAAAGGGTCATCACCTCCAAAGAAAGCAGCCAGGGCAAAGTGAGTCACTCCATTCATTCTTCCCTACACGCACTTTACTTTTCATTCATTCATTCATTCATTCATTCACTGTACATGTCTAAAGCATTAGCTTGCGCTATCAGGCTGTCTTGAAAATCTAGGTACTCGTCTGCAGTTATATGGGATCAGGACGATACCAGCTTAAGATGAAACTAAAAAGAAATATTGGCGCTGATAAAAAAAAAAAAATTGGCATTGAAAAATATAACTAACTGAAAATGTTAATTTTGAATCTGAAATAAATGTAGTGTAAATTTCTGTATTGAAAGGGAAATAAAAACTAAAAGTAAAAAAAATGGCAATGAAACTCAAAATATATGCATTAAAAACAATTAACTCACTTCCAATCAAATTTTCACACTTTCATCTTTTTTTTTATAATAATCTTTTTTCATATATATAAAAGAAATACAATGACTTTGACTGGGTTCAATGGGTACAAAACGGCCCAACCCACTGACACCGAAAAGCAGGCAGGCTCTGAAGCCCCGCCCCCGCACACGCATGTACAACATGAAATGAGTATCAGCTGAATGAAGTTGAAAAGTAGAAGCAGTGAAAAAAGATTGGCATTATAAAAATGTAAGTTTAAAAACTTGATTGTGAACCTGTGTGTGAAGTAGGGGCGTCACGATTTTTTAAATCGAAATCGATCGAAATTATGTAACAACCTTTCGCATCGAAATCTAAAACACGATCGCGATCACATCCTCCCAGATTAGCGTCACCAGCGTCTCACTGGGACTTTATTGCAACAGTTAGCAGGCAACCGTCTATTTACTCAGATTTCCTCATCACAAGGAACCACGCATTCCATTTTCCCTAAGAAGTAACTCTCACCATTTCTCATACACCTCACAACTACACCTGGTAATTTTATTAACCACTGTACCACAATAGGAACATCCCCGTGAACACAGCAAGCCTCTACAGAGCATATTAGTTGACGCTAGCAAGTAGCTATTAGCTAAGCTACAGTTAAACCGTGGCTAGAAAGAACAAAGCAGCGGGACTGGAGCTAAAGCCGCTCCCTGTGAGTTAAGTCAAAATTCTCGTTGGAAACAAGAGGAGAACTGTTAGCTCCACGTTAGCTGGTTTCTCTGAGGCAGGCGGGGCAGAGAGCAGTAGAGCTGCAGTAACTACAAAGAGTCACTAGATGGCAGCCACTCTCTGTTACTAATTATTTATTTAAACAAGATTTTTACACAGTCCGGGGAGACTCCTGAATTTCAGTGCCCCTCCCGAAAATCTACTGGAGCCACCATTCTCCTGAATTTCTCCCGAAATCTGACGGCGTCACATTGTTTCTTATGTGAGAGGGATCGAGAATAAAACATGTTCCATTTGCATTTTGCCAAGGAAGGTGCTTTGGGGTGCAGTTTCCTCATTCATTACATGAAAATCCTTTGATGAAATTCGCCGTTTGAATCCGAAATAGGTCACCTAGGTGATTTGTATATTTCCAACGAGGAAACCAATCAGCTGTAATTAGTGACTCACGCCGTAGCAGCGAGCCGCAAGTTTTCAGAACAGTCTTTATGTGACTAATAGAAGCTGTAGTTTATATTTCTTTTTAAATTGACCGTGCTATTAAGGATTAAAACAAATGTTTAAACCGACCTCAGATCAAAGCAAGGAAAAACTACTTTCTCAGTCACTCTCTCCTGACACAAAGACTACTGAGTTTTTGGAATAATTAATAAGTGATTATTCCTAAACGTTCAGTACTGCTGAGCAGGGGCATATCCAGGAGGTTAATAAATAGGGGCTAAAAGGGGCCCAGGGAGGGTCTGGGACTGTAGCATCAAAATAAAAGCACAAATTTTCTTTCAGTGGGAACCCAATCTGAGCTGGTCACATTATAGAGTTTTCAACTGTTCAAATTACATTGAAAGTAATTTTGTTTTTCTACGGTTTATGTGACAATGTAGCCACTAACTCCGATTGCGTTTCAAACAATTTTAGTGATTTGCGAAAAATAAAATACAATCGTAAATAAAAACATTGCAACTTTTCACACAAAAAAGTGTTGGGACTGTTTAAAACTGTTTAGTTTAAAACTTTTTAGGGGAGTCTTTTTAAATGTCTCCCTAATTTTGGTGTCTCAAGGTTGGCAAGTATGCTTATGAGTGTAATAATTTATTGTAAGTACAATAATGTACATAATTTATTTCAATTTGACCATTTAATGCCTAATGTTATACATTATAAAAAATTATGGAAATTGCATCAATTATATATATTATTATATAATATTTACTTTAATAAATTTAATGAATAAAACCAATGATCATAGACTGGACTAGTCTAAAAATGCCATAGAGCTCTGAACTGTAAGAAGAAAAAAAACATTTGAGAATCGAATTGTTACCCTAATATCGAAAATCGAATCGAGGATTTGGAGAATCGTCACACCCCCAGTGTGAAGTGAGTTACTCTTTTTAATGTATATATTTTTTGAGTTTCTTTGACATTTTTTTGACTTTCAAATTTTATTTTCCTTTCCAATACAGACATTTTCACTAAATTTATTTCAGATTCAAAATTAAGATTTTCAGTTACAATTCTATTTTTCAATGACAAATTTTTTTTTCAGTGCCAATATTTCTTTTAAGTTTCATCTTAAGTTGGTATCGTCGTGATCCCATACATTTAAAACAGTTTCTTCACTTCTCCACATGGGGCTCGGTTATGGCTCTAGGGAATGAGCCAGATAATAGATCCAACAAGACTCAGGAGAGCCATGAACTTTGACCTTAGGCAATAGATATTCTGTTTTGATATTTTATCATTTAGCACTGTAGATGTCTCAATGTTTTGTTCTTTTTTATGATTTGTCTTTATAGCATTTAATTTTATCCAAGCTGTGTGGGGGTTGGGTTGTGTTCCTGGTCATGTGTTTTCACCTCTAACAGTATACTGTGTATTTTAAATTAATCGTAGAAACTGCCCCCCCCAAAAAAACAAAAAAGAAAAATAACAAAAAACACACTGGGATCTGAGATTGATATCACATTGATTTGTTTGCATTGTAGTTGCAACTCAGAAAAATATTAGGATTTGCTAACTGTACCTATACCTCTCTCTGTGTATGACTATAAGTCACTCGGACTTCACCGACACGAAATTCCTCTTGGAGGTATAGCGTTTTCACTACAGCCTAATAGGGCGCGATGATGATGTCATTTGTACAAATCTTACAGAGAAAGAAGAGGAAAGGAACTGAAGAAAAAGAATATGGTTTTGAAAAATGTTCTCCAGGTTAGGGCAGAGCTGTTGGCATCAAACCTTGCAAGCCATTGAATGGGGGACAGAGAAACGTCACTGGTTCCGACAAGCATGAGACACCCTAGTAGGTGATGTTTTTTTGTTGCAGTAGTGTGACACCATGGTGGGCATTTGGGTTTAATCCAGCCTGCTCATTTGGAGTCCAACATGTGGCGGAAACGCTCTACTGAATAGGCCCGTACCAGGAAACAAGCGTACCGAGCCGTGCCATACCTCTCAGTTGAAATTCAGTTCAGTTGAGTTAAAAACGACTTTATTGATCCCAGAGGGAAAGAAATGAGTAATAACGTATGTATGAAATGAGACAATATGGTCCTAATAGCCAATAATGGACAGGTAAAGTCGTGGCCAAAAGTTTTGAGAATTACATAAATATTGGAAATTGGAAAAGTTGCTGCTTACGTTTTTATAAGAGCAATTTGCATAAAGTCCAGAATGTTATGAACAGTGATCAGATGAATTGCATAGTCCTTCTTTGCCATGAAACGTCCTCTGCATTTCATTGCTGTCATTAAAGGACCTGCTGAGATCATTTCAGTAATCGTCTTGTTAACTCAGGTGAGAATGTTGACGAGCACAAGGCTGGAGATCATTATGTCAGGCTGATTGGGTTAGAATGGCAGACTTGATATGTTAAAAGGAGGGTGATGCTTAAAATCATTGTTCTTCCATTGGTAACCGTAGTGACCTGCAAATAAACGCGTGCAGCCATCATTGCGTTGCATAAAAATGGCTTCACAGACAAGGATATTGTGGCTACTAAGATTGCACCTAAATCAGAAATTTATAGGATTATCAAGAACTTCAAGGAAAGAGGTTCAATTCTTGTTAAGAAGGCTTCAGGGCGTCCAAGAAAGTCCAGCAAGCGCCAGGATCGTCTCTTAAAGAGGATTCAGCTGCAGGATCGGAGTGCCACCAGTGCAGAGCTTGCTCAGGAAGGGCAGCAGGCAGGTGTAAGCACATCTGATCTGATCAGTCCTGTGTCATGCCAACAGTAAAGCATCCTGAGTCGATTCATGTGTGGGGTTGCTTCTCATCCAAGGGAGTGGGCTCACTTACAATTTAGCCCAAAAACACAGCCATGAATAAAGAATGATACCAAAACACCCTCCATCAGCAACTTCTTCCAACAATCCAACAACAGTTTGGTGAAGAACAAAGTATTTTCCAGCACCATAGAGCACCGTGCCATAAGGCAAAAGTGATAACTAAGTGGCTCGGGGACCAAAACGTTAAAATGTTGGGTCCATGGCCTGGAAACTCCCCAGATCTTAATCCCATTGAGAACTTGTGGTCAATCCTCAACAAAAACCCACTAATTCTGACAAACTCCAAGAAGTAATTATAAAAGAATGGGTTGCTATCTGTCAGGATTTGGCACATAGGTTGATTGAGAGCATGCCCAGTCGAACTGCAGAGGTCCTGAAAAAGAAGGGCCAACACTGCAAATACTGACTCTTTTCATAAATGTCATGTAATCATTGATAAAAGCCTTTGAAATGTATGAAGTGCTTATAATTATATTTCAGTCCATCGTAGAAACAACTGAAACAAAGATCTAAAAGCAGTTTAGCAGCAAACTTTGTGAAAACTAATATTTGTGTCATTCTCTAAACTTTTGGCCACAGCTGTACATATAACAAAATTAATATCATGATGGGTTCTCAGTTGAGTCAAGATAATGGCAGACTGAGCAGTATGAAGCTTTCGCAAAAGGACTGACGGTGACCCAGTCTGTTCTCCTCAAACCAAGAGTTATTTGAAGTTTGGTTACCTCAGCTTCCCAACCGTCTTTTTTTAGAATGGAAAACATTTTCCCAGTGTGCAGTGTCCGCCGCTGGGCCTACATTTCAGCCACTTTATCACTTTTGCCTTTACCATACCATACCATACCACTTTATTTATAAAGCACGTTTATACACAGCCGAGGCCGACCAAAGTGCTGTACATCAAAACAACAATAGAAAACACAACCAAGCAATAAAATAGAGAAACACATTAAGATAAGGCAAAACTATGCCACATTAAAAGCCATATCTTATATCTTATATCTTATAACATATCTTCAATCATGCTGGAAAATCAGCCGATTATCACAAGATTTTACTGGAGGCATCCCAGTCGGTACTTTTGACAGTGCTGTTGAGCAAGACGTTGAGTGAACCCATTACTTTGGATGAGAAGCAACTTTACATATAGATTTGGATGGGCAGGTTTATCACCCCACAGGAGTCAGGGTAACTGTCACCTCTGTGTTTTTCTTGGACAGATGTTTCCTCCGTTAGCCTTGCTTTCCCAACAGCATGGTCTTAAAGTCATCCAGATGTTATCCCACCCTCCATGCTGATGGGTGGTCAAACTCTAGTTATTAAAAAGAACCGGGTTTACCATCACTAGTCTACCAATCTGCCTATCAATGTATAAATGTGTGATTGTTTGCGTGCCAGTGGGTGAATGTGGCTCCAGTGTGAAGTGCTTTGAGTTGTCAGTATGACTAGAAAAGCGCTTTATAAATTCAGTTCATTTACAATTTTTTATATAAGGTTAGATTACAGTAGAAATATAATAACTTCCTTTATTTGTCTACAGGTGATCTGTCAAATGCTTTGTTTTTAATTGTATTTAAGCATGTTTTATTATTTTTACAGACTGCTGTGTTAGCTTGATGATTTTTTTTAATAAAGTAAACCAAACCTGCCATTGTTCTAGGCTTAAAATCTACACCTTGCTCTCCTGCTGTTGACTTGCTCTCAGCTGTTATTGACTTGACTTGGCCTGGAAGATTCTTTTTGGTTCTCCAACTAGACCTGTAGCACATAGAAACTTGGCTTTAGGGATGGGTGCAGATGTCCGACATAAACGGTAGTAACCAGACAGAAAAGCTGCGCACATTTCGGTGCCTTATATCTTTTTCATTTTTCCCCGGAGATGTCGAGCACTGTGGATTCTAGGTATGCCATCAGCCAAGAGCGATTTCCTATATCACCACTAAAGTAAACATGGCTATGTTTTCGCAAAAAAAAAAAAATTCTAAAAGTTAGGGCTTTCAAAATTAACACACCAACGCAGATCGATTTAATTCCTAGAATTAACTCTTCTTTCTTTTTTTTAACACAACGCATACAAAGAACAGCGACCTTTTTATAATTCAACCTGCCCCACATCAGCTCTCCTTCCTAATCAGCCAAACTGTGGATTGTTGTGCAGCAGCATGTGTTTGTGGTCCTAAATGACATGTGAGTGTATTATTATTGACGTATTTGCTTTGTGGTGATATGATAATAAATCTTCCGTGGAAGTTTTCCGTCCGCTTCGGATGTCAGCTCTCTGTGTGCGGTGCAGAATTTAAGTGCGCCGTATTTATATTGATTTACGCATGTGGGTTCACTGTATAGCTTCAGTACATTTCATCGTGACTTCGCTGTGTTAAAAACACAGAATTATTCAGTTAAAGTGATGTTTTCGGACTTAAATTAGTGCTAACTATTAGCAGGAGTAGCTGTGTACATCTTCACAACAAGAGCTTTCATTCCCTGTTGTGATGAACCAGGGTTTTATCTGAGTGTTTACTTAAGGGGAAATTGTAAATTGTGACATTTGATTGCTAAGTCTATATAACATTTGATTTATGTGATGTTTAACACTGACAGCTGATATACAAATGTTAAGTTTATTCATATATTTTGCTTAGTTCTACCTCTGTTTATTATTTTTCATTAAACAGACCACACATAAATTGTGAATGTTATTGTGGAGTTCAAAACGAAAGTTAAGTTATCCTATTTTTATTAAAAAAAGAACAACTGCATCTAGATTCGTCCTTTTATTTAGAAGGAAAATCGTACTTTTTTGTCATGTTTAAGAATGGTGATTAATTCACAGCTACCCTGTGATTATTTTAATAAATAAATAAAAAATAAGTAAATAAAAAAATAAGAGTTTTTGGATGAAGTTTGTATGTTTTCAATTCTTTAAGCACCGTTTAAGCACCGGCACTGTTTCAAAAGTACCGATTTGGCACCGGTATCGGATAAAACCTAAATGATACCCATCCCTACTTGACTTGGACTAATCTGATATGACCTGCACTTGGACTGCAACACTAAAGACTTGAGTGTGACTTGACTGCAACACTGCATGACAGTCATGAGACTGTTGTATAGCATGGGTGTCTTAAATCGTAGTTTATGCTTCTCCTTTGTTGACGGAGACGGATTGACACAGCGCCATTATCCGTCAACGCAAGGACTCTCCGTCACCTACGCATGAACGCACGGAGTAGAGGCCCAATTTTTTATCTATCCTTCTCCATCGACGGATAGCGTATGCATCTGATTGGTCAGTTTCAGTAACAGCCAGAGATTGCATCTCCAGAACGGGGCTTTAAAGTTGCTGTAGTCAGTAGTTAATGAAGCGTTTGGCCACTACATGCTTTATATTAAAAGGATAATTTATCTAATTTGTTCTTTTGGAGATTTTGGACACAAAGAGGTGAAGGAAAACAACAAAAAAGGCTGCTGTAAAAAGTTTTACAGCTTAATCAAAACGTAATTTCTGTCGTTCATTGCTCCTTGAGGAAGAAATGCGTTCACAAGCCTAGAAAAATACGGAAACGGCGCTGTGTGATAGTAGGCAGAGACGCCATGAACACGTCTGCGTCTGAGTGCAAATTTACGGTCGGAGAAGCATAAACTGGGCTTAAGTCGTTGGCGTTTTTTCGTTGTAAGATTTGTTGCAAGACTGACTGCTACTGGAGATCCTTCCTGCCTACAACATCACCATCTACAATGGCTATTTAAAGACACGTGGATTTACATTAATTTCCCTTTGGGATAAAGTATTTTTGGATTTGAACTTAATTGTTTAGAGGGGAATTACCAGCCAAATAGGATTTGTAGACTTTATGTTCTGGTGAACCTTGCTTTCTCCTGCTGTCTTGTCCTTTCTAACCTTAGTTGTGGTGGTTACTTTCCTATCCTCCTGTCTTCTTTACCCTCTGCTTCACCTCTCCTATCTAACCTCCTCCCGTCTGATCCCCTTCCCCTCCTTGGCCCGTCTTCGCCCTCTTCCTTCTTGCCGCTGTGCTGTGTCCTTATAGGTTCAGATAGTCTCCAAAAAGTTGGACTTCAGCCACGTCACCTCACGCTTGGGCTCCAAGGACAATATGAAGCATGTTCCTGGTGGAGGGAATGTAAGTACTGTCTGGCCCACAAGCCTGGCTCAGATGCCCCCAGTCAAGGGTTCAACAGCTAGACAAAAAGGCCCACCAGAACAAAGCTGAGAAATTAGACTTTTCTCTCCCAACCACATTTATTGAAGCGCCTCTACTCACTTTTGTACGTCAGTAGGTGGTTCCTTGAAAAATAAAGAGATCCAGGTTCTGAAGGAATGCTCTTCCTGTGTTTGAGTTTTATTCCCAGAAAGGATCTCTTCTGCTCTCAAAAAAGCTAAAAGTGTGAGGACAAAATACAGGACGCCAGATTTCAGAACGACTCAGAAAACGAGTGGGTGACGTCACTGAGGCTCAAAGCAGAACTAATCACGCTATGTTTCAGAAAGGTTCATATTTGTCTTCTTAGTAATTTGTTTGAACAGTTTTGTTCTCAAAGACAAACATGTCAAAAATCTTTGTCTTTGAGAAGAAAATCATTCAAATTAACCAGCTCCCCCTCCCACAGAAAACCTGCTTCTCCTTCCTCGTGCTTCCTTAAACTTCCCCTCTGTTTCCCCATTCTGCCACTAAAAAGCTAAGTAAACCCAGTTTTCTGGTCTCTGATTGGCTGTGACTGTTGTTCACGTGTGCGGCTTGGCCACCCATACGCCAGTGGTTTTAGGAGTAAGTGGATGTAATCGTCTTACAGTACGATTCATTTTCCGGTCTTGTTTCAAATGCATACATTTCCCCACAGTTAAAATTATATTTGTCGACAGAGAAGTCCTTCAAAATCAGATGAAGATCTCCATCAAGGTTGGTATGATGGCCTGATAGCCTCGTTGTTTATCTGCCTTTATGTGTCAGATGATGTGTAGCGTTGAGTACATAACCCTTCAGACCTGCTGACCAATCGTCTAAGCAGTTCTGCTTATTCACCACTCAGGCCCCTCATAAAGCGATGAATTTTAATCCCTCGATGTGCAGTCCTATAATTAGAGAAATTATTGTAACAACTATAACAGGTTAGTTTGATGAGTTAATCACAGAAAAGAAAAAATGTTGCAGTTGATAACACCTTCTTCAGCTGTGCAACTTCTGGCACACCCGTAATGTTACTGCACGCGCTGTTAGGTGGCGGTAATGCACGCTAAGATTGTCGAAGATAACGAGAATACATGGAAAATGGCAGGACCTACAGCAGTACCTTAATATAAAACATGTGGCTGCGAGCTCCAACAGCCCACGACAGACCAGATATAGAATACGTAAAAAGCTATTTCTGTCTACAACGCTGGTTGACAGGAAGAAAAACAAGAAAATGTATCAAATCAGTTTCCACCCTTTATAAAATTTGTAGATCTCAACAAGGAAACAACACTGTTAAACATTCTGGGCTGCCAAGGTTGGTCAAAAGTGATAAATGGTTTTAACTGTGCTTGGGACAAATGTATATTTGTACAGATTTTACTTTACGACCAGCTGTCTTTCAGCATAAGAAAGGTGAACAAATAACTCTAAAAAGGGTTAGTTACTAAGATGGTTGCTAAGGCGTTGGCCTTTTTCACAATCCGTTAGTTTGAGGTAACAGACTGGAGGCGCTGTCTAATCCCAATAACTTTGCGGGCCATTATAACAAGACGAACTGAACATTTTTCAAAAACAAGTTACCATTCCAAGCAATAAAGCCAAATACTAAAGGGAAAAGTGAAATAAGCAGTGGGATATGGAGGCTAAAATATAATCTCTGCGGGCCCTTCTTGCAAATTGCTGCACTGTGGATAGAAGTGTCCAGGATTATTCTCAGGTACCCGGAACTGTTCATCACACCACTTGTATGAGCACTGTACAAAATGGGTGGCTTTAAAAGTCAGACATTTTGTCACAACACTTGATGTGTCCCAAAACTTACTTCACTTATTGATATTTAGACACTTTTAACACAATTTTCGCTGTTCCAGAAGACCCGGCATTGCACGTTTGCTAGCGTTTTCTGCTATGCCATAAAAATTAGAGCCTGCGAGTGTTCTGATTTTTATTTAAAACAGATAAAAAGCTGTTTTTCATACTTGGATGTTTGTCTCAAAAATACAACAGAGATACAGAAGTTAGAGAAATCATTTTAAATCTGGATTCTGACCTGGATGGAGCTAATAAGCCCCATCAGTTAACTGAAAAAAACTGAATAGAGTTAACCGCTCACGTAATCTTACATATCAGGGCAGCCGTTAAAAAGATAAAAGGCATCCACTTTAGTTCTGGTTCTCAAGTACTGCAGAATAATATACCATGTCAGAGATTTGATGGCTCTCCTTTAGTTTTCACAATGAGACTTGTTTTTTCTTTCTTTTTTCCAAGAACGGTATTTCCAAATTCGTCTGTCTTAAAGCAAGGGAACAATTTAGCAGCCATCTTTCAGCCAGCTGATCAGCAGTTTGCACTATTGAGGGCCAGTGTTGCGTTACTCTTTTGTAACTATGTTTCTCACAAGTGGAGAAAACTGGGTTCTCTGACTTTTAACCAGAGGAACAATATTATGGAAAACTATTGTTCTTGAAACTAGCTGTTTAAAACTTGAACACCATTAACTGCCGTATGTCAGAGGCTTTAGCTTTAATCATGTTTTCTCAAGGTAAAAAAATAAATATTCTTCTTTCGTATCCTTCCAAAGATGAAGTGAAACAGCCAAAGGACCCTCATTCAGTTTGTGCTAACAGGATCACAACTAAAACAAAAAACCTTTTTTGACCTTCAACAGGTGCAGATACTCAACAAGAAGGTGGATGTAAGTAAAGTGACGTCAAAGTGTGGATCCAAGGACAACATCAAGCACAAGCCTGGTGAGCCAAGACACATTAGTTAACTTTATAAACACCTTTCCCTCTAGAACGGAATACTTCTGAAGGATAACAAACCTTTAATGGAAATAATCCACCTTTGTTCTTACCAACAGAACGCCATTATTAAAAAAAAAAGTTATCAACTCTACTAATAATGAAAAAGAAAATAACCGTGTTTCAGTGTAAAATGTTTGCCTGTCCCCAACATCGTAAAAACCACTTGTTGAGTTATTTCGTCATAATTTTAAGTTTAGAAAAATTCAGATTCCACATCAAACCAGACGGGTTTATTAGTTTATTTATTAGGATCTCCATTAGTGACCACCTTGGTGGGGTCCAACTAAAACCATAAACATTACAGCTAGGGATATCCGATCAGGTTTTAGGCTGCCGATCACCGATACCGATCACATAGTTTGGCTTTAAAATTTTCATTTAGTTATGGTGAGTGCTACCGCATGTGTTACATGATTCGGAAAAAGGAACAATAAAAAATCACCTTAATTTAGAAAAAGCATGGTTGCGAGCGCGCTAGTAGACGGCGGAATCCGGCGTCTTCCACCACTGAAAAAGGCTGGTCGTCTAGTCCGATAAACTCGATGATTTTCCGGGTAATTAGCTTAGCTTTCTGACTGTCGCGCTCATATGGGCGAGTGTTTCCAAGCGTAGGCTGCGTTAGCTGCCGTCTGACTGTGACGGTGAGCCTCGGAAACTCACCACGCTCCGACATGTGTTTATTCTTTAACGTCGGATCAAATTCGTTGTGTTGAAGCTTTTAGACGTGCTTCCTCCGCAGGGGATTTTTTCGTTGCAAGTTTTGCAAGACGCAAACTTAGTATCGTTCTAACAGACCGAAAACAAAGTTCCACACAGCAGACATGTTTGTTATTGTGGGTTTTCCGCCATGCGCACTAAGTAGAGTGAAGGGGAAGGGTAAACTATAGCGCCTCTGCTGGCTGGGAAGAGTAAGCGCTTCATAGTCAGTACATAGACTATAAAAATAAAGTCAGTACCAGTAAGCTACTTGTGATCGGGAATAAAAGCCAGTGATCTGTGAACAGCAATCACACACTTTTCCACGGAAATCAAAGAATTATCTGTCGCCGATCAATCGGAGCACCTCTAATTAGAGCATAAGCAGGTTAGGTAAAGTGATTAAATGTGCAGGAACACAAACCCAACATAGTAAAAAAATCTGGTGATACCATATAATTGGTAACATGATACGAAATGTTATGATACTATGAGTAAGACTGTATATTGTGATTTTTCATAACTTAACTGTAGAAAAACTCTGTCAGCAATCTAAAAAACCTGTTTTATACACAACACGTCCAGTTTTATTAGCAGGTCTAGTTGATCCAGTGGAAAAAAGGTGAAAGAAGCCTCTAACCAGCAGTCATACTTTTATTTTACTAGATGAATTATGCCACGTCCACAATTCAATTCTAAAATACTGTATTGATCCAAGAGGGAAAATTAATTGTTGTTGTAGCTCATAACTAATTAATTCTTCAAGCAGTTGTTGTAGACCATGATGGCTGTGGGGAGAAAGGATTTGCTGTAGCGGTCTGTGTTGCAGCGAAACTGAAGAAGCCTGCGACTGAAAATGCTCTGTTGCTGTAGGACAGTAAAATGAAACACAACACACCGGTCAGCGCGTCCAGGCAGCAGGGAAGCTAGATTACATGCAAAGTGTACGGTACCTAGGCATAAAGTGGTCGACAAGCTGCCACGCAGCAAGTCCACGAAGCTGCTGGAAGTAGATTTATTTGGCAGTGCCAAACCAAACACAGCATATCAACAATAACATCAACTGCCTGGCACAATGGTGGTATAGCTTGTTTTGCAGCCATAGGACCATGGTCCTTTGCAGTCATTTTGGGAGCCATTAACTCGTCTGTATACCAAACTCTCTTGACAGCTACCGCTTTGCTGGGGTTAGATCATCAACAGGACATTGATACCAAGAAGGTTTGATGCAATGGCCTAGTTAAAGTTTAGACCTCAAGTGGAACGGTTTTTAGAATCTCTGAAACTCAAAGATACTAATTTGTATCCTATCTCTCGATTCTGTGATCCGTTAATCTGTTCTAGATTATGTAACAGTGGCGTGTATTTTCCTGAAAATAAAATGCATTTATTAATACAGACTCTTAAAAATCAGGTGTACATTCATAGTGAACCTAATGGAGTTTTGTTATTTTTTGCTTGGGTATTGATTCAAATTTCGAGAACCGATTTGATTCCGATTCTCAAGAGTTAGAATTGATTAGCACAATCTGATCGAATTCAATCTGATCTACTTCGATATAGATATAGGTCAGTGCTAAAAACGCTGGGTGAGTAACAGTTTAGCAGGAAAAACATAAATATTAACACTTTCAAAACTAAGCCTTAAAACAGCTGTCTGGATTTTTAATTCCTATTTTAGCTTTAAAAAGAGGCAAACTATGTTGGACAATTAAACCGATTTTTGATCTTGTGAATCTATTCAGTTCTTGGAATTTTTACCAAAGCTTACCATCATCAGACTGACTATTGTTGTGCACTGCAGGCGGAGGCGTCGTGAAGAACGAGTCTCACAAAGTGAGCTTTAGGGAAAAGGCTCAGCCCAAAGAGGGGTCACTGGACGACGAGAGCCGTTCATCTGAAGGAGGGATTGTCAAGGTGAGCCCAGAAGCTGCCTTTATTACACTGCTGTTCATTGAACCCTGTTTACATCCAAGATTCTGGTTTCAGCTGAAGCCAACAGGTAGCCACTCAGTTTTACCACAGTGCTTCTAAATCAAACTTGTTTTTTCTCAACCGAGTACCAACATACTGCTCCATAAAACTTGAGGTGTCGGCGATGCATCTTTGGCCGATTGTTGTGTGCCAGCCAGACGAAAAATAAAAATATATCTCTAAACGGTCTACTCACTCAACAGAAAAAAGGGCAGCTCAAAAACTACTTCAAAAGAAGAGTCTGTAACGTAGATACAGCAGTGTTTCAAGCGTAAAACGCTCACCTTCACACGTTGAGTGAAATGGATGTTTTGCAGGTTTTGATGAGAATACTTCAAATGTACATTAAAACCAATTTAAAGTGCCTTTTTTCTGGTTAAAAGTATATGAATGTTTGGAGAGGAAACTTTCCAGATTTCCAATCCACCTGTTGGCAGAAAAACTGAAGCCAACACAGCTGTTCTATTAAATGTAGGGTATTTGTTAATAAAGCCATGAAAAAAAAGTTGAATATACCATAGACAAAATGAAAACAATAGTTAATGAAGGAAGAGGGACAACACCAAAGCAATGTGTGTTCAAGGTCCTGTGCACAAACTCCAACCTCTCTATAATGGCCAAGACCAGAGAGCTGTGCAAGGAAATCAGTGACTGTTGGTGTAATAATTAGAAAATGGAAGATGTTTAAGACGACGGTCAACCTCCCTCGGTCTGGAGCGCCATGTAAGATCTCTCCTCGTGGGGCATCAATGATCATGAGGACGGTGAGGGATGAACCTAGAACTACACAGCAGGACCTGGTCAATGACCTGAATAGAGGTGGGACCACAGTCTCACTGAAAACCATCAGTAATATAATCCGCCGTCATGGATTAAAATCATGCAGCGCACGCAAGGTCCCCCTGCTCAAGCCAGCGCATGTCCAGGCCTGCCTGAAGTTTGGCAATGACCATCTGGATGATGGGAGAAGGTCATGTGGACTAATGAGACAAAACTGGATCTCCTTGGTCTAAACTCGCCGTGTTTGGAGAAAGAAGAAGGATTGGAACAACCCCAAGAACACCATCCCAACTGTGAAGCACGGAGGTGGAAACATCATTCTTTGGGGATGTTTTTCTGCAAAGGGGACGGGACGACTGCACCGTATTGAGGGGAGGATGGATGGGGCCAACAATCAATCCCCTTCCCTCAGTAAGAGCATTGAAGACAGATCGTGGTGGGATGTTCCAGCATGACAACGACCCGAAACAAACAGCCAGGGCAACTAAGGAGTGGCTCCGTAGGAACCATCTCAAGGTCCTGGAGTGTCTTAGCTGGTCTGCAGAACTGAATCCAATTGAAAATCTTTGGAGAGAGCTGAAAGTCCATGTTGTCTGTATGGAGGAGTGGGCCAAAATCCCTGCTGCAGTGTGTGTAAACCTGGTGAAGAGCTACAGAAAACGTCTGATCTTTACAACAAAAAAAATATATATTTACATTATTGGCATGGTTACATGTTATGTACTTCCGAAAGTTTTTGTTTGTGGAAAACTCATTTAAACTTCTCAATAAATAATGAGTAAAAAGAACCAAGATTTCATGGCTTTAGCAACAAATATTTAACACAAAAAAAAAGATCTACGGTCACTCCTTTTATTAACAAAGAAACATTTTATTCAGCCAGCTGACAGGCAGTAGTCAGGAACAAGTTGGGAAGCATGAACCCTATTCTGTGCTTCGTACCTAAGGAAAGCTGTTCCATAAGTGTTTTTAAAGCTTTGAAGACCTTGGTGCTGATAAAAGACACATGCCTTCACCAAATTTAGCTGTATAATTTAAGTTTTAGCCTTCACTACAACAAAACTGAAAGGATTTAGAGGTACTATGGAGTTTTCATGTCAGACAGATCTGAGGCCAGGTTGTTCCAACACAACCTGCTGTGTGTTTGTAGGCTGAGGGGCCGCAGCAGACAGAGGGGAGTGCGACTCCGACGACTAGCAGCACGGCTCCGGCCTCAGGCCCCGAATCGGGGCCGACAGGGACCTCTAATGCCCGGGAAAATGGACTGAAGGACGGGGCTCCGAGTGACGGTGAGGGCCCCCAAGAGCCCCAGGCTCTGGACTCCCCAATGCCGGAGACAAGTAAGTTTGTGTGTGCAAAAAAGCTGTGAGGTTGGATCCCCACATCGGAAAACCAGAAGGAGAATGACAGGAGAAGCTAAAGATGCTCACAAATAGTTTATTAACCGTTTTTTAACCATCAACAAGACCCCAAAGTCTCCCAAAGTTAGAGGAAAAGTTCGGTATTTTACACTTAAAGCCCTGTTTTCAGAGTTTTTATGTTGAAATAGAAACGGTTTTGATAGAAATTTGGACAAATGCTGCTGAAGTTTCTTTGCTAACACCCCTCAGAAGTCTGACTTTATTCTTAGAATTCAAATTATTTATTGCTGAACCTGCAAGGGTTTGCTGCATTTTATTTCATCGTTCTTCTGTTTGAAGGATCTCCATTTCCATTCATCCGTGGTGGTGTTCTGCTAGGCAAATGTGATGTGTTGGGAAATTACAAACCCTAAAAGCTAACAAACATGCTAACAGATGGCCGCAGCCGATCTGCCGAAGACCTGCAAGTCATTTCTCCCCCTGCACATCTAAACTCCATCACTGAATCTGCGTGCTCCCAAGCTGGTGTTCATTAAGAAAAAAATGTCAGAATTCTGAGAAAAAAGTCAGAAATATTTTAAGTTTTTTCTTCAGTGGCCATAATCCTCTTCCGTATTGAACAGAATGAAGCCTGCTAAAGCTTGGTTCATGCTTGCCGCGTCCGCGCGGCTCCACGCGGCCAAATTACGTCATTTCAGCAACCGAGCCTCTCCGCGCGGCCTCCTCCCACCCCAAAATTTCCGCACCGCGCACCTAGGAATATTTGTAACTATGCAGAAAAACATGGCGGACTGGCAAGAGGTCATATTCCCGGAGGTTCGTAAATCGACATCTTTATGATTCGGCCGATAGAGATCACTGTGATGAACCGTGTTTTAATGGACGAGTGGACAGTCTCCTTTCTCGTCCTTTTTCCTAAGTAAACAGCATAAAAGTTCAGCTTTGTTTAAGCTCACGGGTGTCACCATCTTGTAAACAACAGTGATTACTACTTCTACTGTGGTGTAGTGTTGTATGCATGCCGTAGAGCCCTACGCCGCCCCCTACAGTCGTCAAGAATATTGGCTCTCAGCGGGGACAAGCCGCAGAAAGTATAAATGCTGCTCGAAGGCGCCTCGGCCGGTTCCGCACGTCTAGTTCATGCGGCAAGCATAAATCCAAGCTTAAGAGGAAGAGCCTATTTAAGCTATCATTTTCCCTAAATATTTAACTCGAAGTATTAAAGATAAATAAAAGAAATGTAAAAGCAACATCAGGGAAGTTAATGGTGACAGGTCTCCTCCAAGAAACCCCTGTGTTAGCCATCATACTGTATCATCTGTTCGTTTGCATTGCGTCTGAATGTGGATGTGTTTTCCATATGTGCAGTCCATCTGATTCTGTTCTGACTTTTTATCTTACAGGCATCTAATTCTGCTGTCCCTCTGCCCTCCTCATTTCAACTACCCCCCTTTTAACGTCACCGCCTCCCCCGATTTTTCCTCACTGTAATTTTTTTTGTTTGTTTCTTTCCCCCTCCTCTCCCTGCCTCACTGTTACTCCCCTCCCCCTGACCCCTCTGCTGCAGATTGAGTCTTTCCAGCTCAACTTCAGCGAGCGTTCTCGCACGGACCACGGCGCTGACATCACACCCCCCCCCCCCCCCCCCCAGTTCCAACAGTTCCACATGGTTCCTCGTTTTCTCCCGCACGAACTACCAAAGCCACCGCCCAGATTATTCTTGGAGTGTTTTCCCCATCAAGTCTCTTGGCTCCTCCCTCTCCCTCCCCCCTCCTTCTTGCTGCACCTACAGGTGGAGGTCCGGAGGGGAAACGGCGGCGGCAGAAAACCTCTGGAGGGATCCTGACTCTTTCAACCCTGTTTGATCCCAAAGCTGTTATTGCAAAGTTGAAATCGTGCAGTAGTTCTTCACTCACATCTGCATGCGTCATTGCCTGCATCATCACCACTTTCATGTATTTACCTGAAGTAACCGTTTCGACTCATTTTGGTCCTGATCGGTAATCTATGTGAAGGTAAAAATTCCAGAACAGCAATGATTTCTTTGAGTCTGCCATCTTGGAATCGTCGCCTTTCCCATGGTAGCCAGGTGGGGGACTTTCTAGAATCATCTCCCCTGCACTCCCCCTCCCAACCTAATAGCAGCAGTAGTACCGTCAGTAGTCACCACACATTTTTAGATTCCCTGTTGGATTCCCTCCGGCTTCAGTTTCCTTGTGACTTTGGGAGCTTCATACTAATTCAGTGTCCGTCTCATCATGGCTTCCTCTCTCTTCATCATCATTCACCAGATGCAAGATGACTTAACAAACAAAAAAAGAAAGGCCGTTTGAATCATCTTAGCCAGTATAACTCTTTATTCTCTGTGTTCGTGACGAGGTGTTTGATTGAAAAGATTTTATGTAGAAATGAGAATCTTTGTTCTGTTTGGATCCTCCTTATTTCCTCCTGTCTCCTTGATAATAGAACTAGGGTTGTATTTGTTATATCGATACTATTAATAGAAAAAAAGCAATACAAGTGTTTTATTTCTTTTTGTCATCGAGTAGTGCTCAGAAAATCTTTGAAACACGCACATGTTTTTTTTTGAGACAAAAAGACACAGTAAAGGAGATGAAGAATATTGTAGAATATGGAGGTAAAGGTTAAAGGATGAAATAAAAAAAGGGTTTTCACAGCGTAAGTTAAATATCAAGCGTTGTGAGTTAAGAAGTAAAAAAAAAAAAAAAAAAAAACGTAAGTTTGCCGAGTTCAGAGTCCAGAGGAAGATGAGGTTTAAATTGCTTCTGAAAGGAAAGGAGTTCAGTGTCTGATATGTGCCTCCTGTTTGTCTTACCTTAACAAAATAGAGCCCCAAGTAGATAAGAGTTATGCAGTGTCACGCCTAAAACAGCTCAGAGAGAGAGAAACTACACGGTAGAACATGAAGAGATGTTCTGCCTGGTACTCTTGTTGGGAGGAAAGTCTGTGCTTTAAACTGCCCTGGTTGTCTGTTGTTCTATTTCAGGTGTTTGTGTGTGGGTCTGGTTAGCATGTTTTTGGGAGTTCGCTAAAGATTTAGTTAAATTCAGAAATCCTCTTATTCTGTGTATTCCGCACTGTTCTTGTTGCCGTTTTGCCGATGAGACGTGGTCTCACTTTATTCTATTCTCTTGTAGCAAACAGTTGCCTCCTGATGCCTTTCTAATGCATGGTTGGAAAAATAGAAGCTTATCCCCAAAGCTCTTTGATTTCTTTACTCTAGGTAGGCGATTTCTTGCTAAATGTACAAAATGAACAAGCAGTACTATGACGATTCGGAGTTGAGATTTAATCATGCTGCTCTAACATTGTAAATACTGATTTAAATACGTAACTTAAACGTTGTTGACATTCTTTTAGTCGGATTATATTCTGGGTGATTATCACTGGTCATTGGATTCATAAAATAAGTTTATCAATAACTTTAATATTGCTTTGATATATTCAAAAATATTACAGGAAATACATCCTATTCTGTTTAGCTAATACATATCACAATATGTAGTTTTTAGATGGCATCTGTTAGCAGACAGCGCTATATTAGCTATTTGTTTAATCTTAAACATAAGTCATAGCAAATAATTTTAAATTTACAGATTTTTTTTCTTATTGCTGGCTTAGAATTATTCAGCTTTTGGAAAATATTATCTCTACCCATTATATTATCTCTATTATCACTATCAGCTCCACCATAGTCACTTGCTAGCTAACAGCTACGCTTGCCAGCTAGCATCACTTAGCTAATCTGAGCATGATTCGACATTTTTTATTCTCTCCCTAAAAATATCCTTTTTTTTTAATCATTGTTTGGTTCTAAGGTGGAAACAGTTATATTCAGTTTGAAATTTAGCCCCCAAAAGCCACGTTTTTTTCTTTTTTAAATGAAACGATTATTTATTTATTTTTCCTTTTTAGACAGGCACTTGGCTGCCCTTGCAGGTACTAAATCTTTTCCTGTAAAAAGTTTTCAAACATGAAACTAGAGGATTTAAAAAAAATATATATTAAATTCACAATATAAATAGCCTACGTAATCTGACAGACAAAAATGCAAAGCTCCGATCTTTTTGGAGCAAAATTTTATTGATAGGTAATGAGAATTCAATATCATTTCGATAGTGTCTTCATCTTTAAACTGAGCCCATAAAATAACTAATTGCAGTTTATTGAATCTCTTGCAGAGGTGCACTTTTTTTCCTTGAACCTCTTGCTTGTCACATCACTAAAAGCTAATCCATATTTACCAAATATGTACCAAATGTTAGGCAAGTTATTTCCTGCAGTTGTTATATTGTTTTCTTTTAATCACACAAGAGGACCTGCTAAAAAAACACAAGAAAAGCGATTATTTTAATAAGTGGCACAAAACTCCTTATTAGTACTTAAATTCATCTTTTTAAATTCTATTTATATATTTGTGGGCTTTGAATTCCTAATACCAAGCCAATGAATATAATTTCAGTTTAACAAATTCAGATTTTTAAAGAGAAATTCTTAAAAATGTGCTTATTTGGTCAAGCAAATTATTTGACAAACCTACCCTACCTTTAGAATGATATCTTAGATTATTACCAAAGATGGAGCAGACCCAGAGCCTGTCTACTGTTGGATTACATTTTTTTTACCGTTTATAAGATAAATTTAACACAACTACTTATCTATTATCTCTAAATTCACTGTTTAAAAAGTGCATTTATGTATTACTCTATGGGGACTTCATAAGCTTATATTTGATTGTCTCAAAGAAACATTATACGGTCACAAGACATTAAGTCAAGATTCAAAATCACTTTTCTGAATCTTTAAAGAGAGTATTTCTATCTTGTTGATATGTTGCTTTGATGAAAATAAACTGCACCTTAATGCTTTCAACAGTATACGTAGTGGTAATTCCACTTTTTATGAATAGTAACTCGAACATGAATGCGCTTTCGCCTGGTAATATTAACTCATGTTTGTTTTACCTGATTTTTTTTTTCAGATTGTTCCCGTTAGCGTTCCTTCAGGTCCAGTAATAAATTGCACAGATTCTGACACATAATGGGAATAGCTTTTAATTTCATATACAAATGATGGCATGTTGCTAAAAGGTGTAGTTTGGATATCTTACTCTGCATCACTGTTTGCTAGCTTCCGCGTGCCTCTCCGTAACAGAGAATCACGCTTCTCTTCTGGCCACACATTTCTATTCGCTTTTCCTTCTGTTCTCGGATATAAATAGATGCACTGTTTATCGCCCTGAAATCTACGAACAAGCAACATACAGCTGCCATTATTGGATTGTGGGAAGAGATGGTTGCTTTTATTCCCATGTAGCTTTGCTGGGTTTTATCCGAGGAAGCGTTTTTATCATGACTGTTATTCTGAAAGCGTCAGCCTTTGTTTTATTTTTTATTTTGTTCATTCGAAAGGGGGGCCACTGAAGTGAAAGAATGTCTTTCGAGGTTAATTGTGCTAAAGACGCAACACTTTTGTACATGTATTTATCGTTGTGTTCCTATAGCCAAGTAGTGGTTTCGCACTCATGGTTATGGGGCTTGAGGTGTGATTTATGCAGCGGCTAATTTTACTGTTGGCATCGGGGAAGTCGCCTGTCAATACCAATCTATATTTGATTTTATTTGAGGTGCTCTAACAGCTTTTTAAATAAATATTGAAGTGGAATCATGGAGCCTAATTAATGAAGATGTTTGTAAGAGATTTTATTGTGCTTAACCTGTCTGCCACAAGAAGCCCAGTCTTAAGAAATGAAAATGATAAAGGGATTAGCTCGAAAAGTAAGGATGCAGTGAAATCTGCTGGGTTAAGGATAAAGTTGAAGTTGACTGGTGTTTAAGAGAGACAATACTGGCTGATAATGGCACTCAAAGGTCAGCAGCCTGCCTGAGAGAAAGCCGAACCCACAGAGTGGTAGAAAACTTCCTGTAGCGGTCAGGTTGGGCCTGCATATTACGTGCTCCTCTGAAACCTTCCCAAGGAGCATCGCCAAGCTTCATCCAACTTGTAACACTAGCTAACGAACACTTGCTATACCAGCAGAGCACGCCGAAAACCAATGATGGCTTGTTAGGCAGACTTGATCTTTGTTTCGGAACTTCCTCGTTGTTATTTTTCTTTTTTTTTGCGTGGAACTTTTTTTTCTTCTTCAATATTTTGAATTTTAATTTTTTTGGTTTGGAAAAAAAAAGTGTTTGTTGTGATTGCTTGTTAATCAGTGATGTGATTATTAAACATAAAATAAACTTGACTAAATCTCATTTGTGTCGAATCTCATTATTTGCAGTGTTTTTCCTACATTTAAAGTTGGTACTTGAAGTTTATTATGAAGAGCACAATCTTTTGTTACTTAAAATATTACCTTGTTGCCTATATTTTGTTCATATGAGCAAAGGTGAAACTGAGAAAGAGTGCGGCTAAAATGTTTGCTATAGAAGAAAAAAAGATGTGCATAAAACCATTATTTAAAAAAATATTACAAATATAATTTCGGCTGCAGAGAAAACGGTTTCATTAAGCACTGGGAAGATCTAACTGCAGACTTGTGTTGCCACAAGTGGTCAAACTATTTAGAGAAAGATTGTTTACAAATCACAAACATCGAGGATGTTATCTCCACCTGTGCAACACTGAATTACACAAAAAAACTGTGTGGCAGGAAGACGACTGCTGCTTAAGCATAAATACAGACGCACACAACCCAAGCTCCCAAGTTCGTTTTAAGATTACTTTTGTTATTTGATAGCTCAATAGTCTGCAATCTACAGCTCCAGATCTTGATAACTTTGGCCAAAAAAAGCCAATAAATAAATTGGGAAATATTTTAAAATGTAAAGTTGATAAAGAAAATGTTAGTTTTAGTAGATTTTCATTGGTTTCATGCAACATCTGCGTAATATTTCCACAAAGAAAGGCGTGGGGTAAGGCATACTTTCATTAGTACGTTGCAATTTCTTTAATTATCACTTTGATACCCCATTGAAGGTGTATTATTCTTTAAAAATAAAAATTGTTGGTGCAATAAAAACAAGCAACTGTGTTACAAAGAGTCGTCTTGTATTTGTTGCTCTGAATATTTTTTTTTTTTTAGTTAGGTCAAGGGCATCAATGGCTCTTATGGTTGTAAAGGTTGCTGACACCCAGTTCTGTCCACAAAGAAGAAGAGCAAGGTTTTACATGTGAGGAAGAACAAATGGAGGAGACGGATTAAAAATACTGGAGGCGGGACGAAGGAATCTCTGTGGCAGCTTCTTCCCACCCTAGAACTACTGAAGGTCAAAGTTTGTGTCTAGAATGTGTTGGGTCTGCAGAGACGTTTGCTGACCTTTTTCCTGACCCTAGAAACTCTTGGAGTATAGCAGAAATATAAAGTACAAAATATCAAGTTTTTAGATTGGTGATTAGTTTGAAATAATGTTGAATTATTTCAGGTGATATTTTATTAGAGGCAGACCGATATATTACATTTTTGTTTCTATTGGCCGTTGTACGAAATACAGGTGTGGCCACTACATGACTGAAGGAAGGACCCCCCACACACCCCTTGAATTAATTTTATATTGATAACTTAAAGAAACTTGAATCAGTTTTATTTTCTGTTGTTCCGAAACCACTAAGGTTACTGTTTTACTTTTGTTTTTATAATGTCTCATATTTGAAGTTCAATAAATGTTTAAAGAGTTTTATTGACTTCTTAATTTATATTGCACACCGTCAGTGTTCTTTCACAATCATTGTGCTTCTAAAAATTATATGCTTTAGATATCGGTCATTGGCGACCAAATTCTTTTAAATCGGTTTCGGCCTTTAAAAAAACAAACCTATATCGATTGGCCTCTATATTTTATAAACAAAAAAATTTAAAAAATCACTTGGGAGACAAAGAACCGGTTCTTTTTTTGGCAATGATCTAAGCCATGAGAACCGACTTATTTTTAGTTTTTTTGCAATACTTCTGTTAAACTGTAGGGGGCAGGCATATTTTTACCTATAAAAGAAGAAGAAGACGGTTACCAGGGTAACGTCAACACCTCAGAAGTAGCTGGATATTTGCTAGCGTGTTTCAATGTTTTAGCTTTTCCTTGTTCTAAATTATTTTACTGAAAACAGGTGGAGACTGGAGGAGCTTAAAGAAACAACCGAAAACCTCCCGGGGAAAACTCGTTAAGGTTCGGAACCGAGCCGTATAGCTCCAAGCTAAGCTCGTACTGTGTCGGGCTAAAGTATATCTGTTTCGTTTTTACTTTAATATTAGTCAATATTTAGCTTTTTTTTTAGAAGGAAGTTTGAGCATTCAAAGGAGAGTCTGGTCTGAATGTTGCGGTTTAACATGATCTTGATGTCCGCTCGGTTCCAGGCGTCATGGCGAGCCAGAGGCCGCCTTCCAGCATCGGTAGGCCGATGAGCCGGAGTGGATCTGCGGTACCTGGTGCCGGGAGACCCCCGACAGCAGTGCGACCTCCTCCCACTGCAATACGTGTACCAACCGGGGTAAGCCCACCACGAAAATGAAGCTAGGTTCTAGGTTCCGACCCGGGGAAAAGCTTAAGGACAAATACACCCAAACATATCATGAGAATTAATGTGTCTCAGCTACAAAACTGCTTATATGGATGTGTGAAACTTCAATAAAAGCAGTTTTCTGCATCTGAAGCGCACCAGATGAGCTGCTTTTTATCTGAGGCTGATCTAGTGTGCTACACATGCAAAATAAACAGAAAAAAAAGGTGCTGAATTCTGCCTTTATTTGAATTCCCAAATCCAAATGTAGTTTTTTGTTTTGGGTTATTTTGCAAACGGTGCAAAATAATCTAGTACTAATTTTCTAAACGTCTAGGTCAGGGATTTCCAAAGTGCGGCCATTTACGGCCCTTGGACTAGTTAGGGTTAGGGTGACCAAAATTTAAGATTGGTACTTTCTACAATGGATTTATTTACCTGGAATTTGTGTGTAAAGTTGAAAGTATCTGTGCATTTGTAAAAAGTAGTCAGAGTGAATCTGCAAGATAAAGATGCTTTGGAAATGTTCAGAGGAGAGACGACTCTTAAATCGGTAGAAGGATGCTGAGGATGGAGCCACCAGGCAGGAAGCAGAGAGGAAGACCATGATTGGCTTCGGTGACCTCTGAAGGGAAAAGAAGAAGGAAGACTTTCTACAATTGGCACCTTAACACAAATCATTAAAGCAGATGTATACTTTTTTATATAGAAAATGATTAGGGATGCACCGATACCGTCTTATTGTTCATGTATCGGTACTGGTTAAAGTTAATCCCATAGCATGAACCGATACTTAAAATGTGGACAATCTGCAATAAATAAAAAAAATAAAAAAATTTCATTTGAAATTTTAGTTTTGTGGTAATTTTGTATTTTACATCTTTTATTTTGTCTTAGTTATGTTTAGTAAGTAAAGTCTGGTGCCTTTAGTCTCGTCAAGAAAGATGTAAGGCAGAAGGTATACGGTTTATTAATTCAACAATAGTATCGGATTTGTATCGGATATCGACAGATACACAAAGTCCAGGCATCGGTATCGTATCGGGACTGAAAAAGTCGGATCGCTGCACCCCTAAAAATGATCCATGAAGTAAAAAGAAGTATTCATCTTTTAATAATCATATGTTTTTCTTTCTTTTTAATTTAATAGCGCAAAAAGCTAAAAAAACAAACAATAAGCAGATGTAGAGACAACCAAATATGGTTAAAAATAACATACATTTTCAAAGAAAAAGTGACCCAACTCCTGTTCTTTCTGCTGAGAAAAAAACCCTTTTTTAACACCTGAAATATTTAAAACTATTGTAAAATGACTTGTTTTAAAAAGGCAAACCTTAAAAGCCCTGTGTTTCGAATGAAAACTCCTGTAAAAAATCCCTTTTCTACAAGAATTCATACTTTGTGTTAAATTATTGTTAAGCATGTAGCCCATTTTTGGCTCTTGTAGCTAAAAGTTCTGACATCTCTTGCTTATGTAATGTGGGTTTGGAGCTGCGGCAGGTTAAAGACCGTCATGTTGGAGAACAATCTCGTGTAGATGCCCTTGAGCCACTGAATCAGAATCTAGAAACGGAAACGGACTTCTTGGTAACGACCCTGGGCTCTCTGACAGAAAGCCAGATGTGGGAACCAAACCTTGATGCCTCGCTGAACCACCGAGGGAGATTATTGAATCATTTACCGAAAGATTCAGATTCTTCCTTTTTCCCCAGTTTGTGTTGAATCAAATTGTAGTTTCTGGCTATGATGGAGATGGCAAACTGAAGCATCAAGTGCCGTCGATTAACTGATGTTTGACGTCTGTAACTGTCTCTACAAGTACAGAGGAAAAATATAGAATGTTGTGAGAAATATTTATATTTTTCGTCCCTTTTTTTCAGAAAGTGAAACTCATCGTTTTGATTCCAGACACAGGGAAATATTCCAAGCCTTTGTTTTTATTTTTTTTGTTATTTTGATGGTTATTATGTTCTGGTGTTAATTACGTTCCTTACGATACTCCATAGATTCTCCATGTGGTCAAAGGTCAGTAAGTGTAACGGAACCCGGTGGCTCTCCGTTCTTCCTCCAGACTTTCCAAATAAAACACAAACTTTAGTTTCACCTGAGTAAAAAGGAGTTGTTGTTTTTGTTTGACAGAAGAGCCGATGGTCCGGTTCTTTTCTCTTTTTAGTCCAGGTAAGAGGCTTCTGGTTTTGTTTCTGGTTCAGGGCGGGTTTGACACCAGGGATGTGGCTGTTTGGTTCCAGCTTCCGTCCATTCCTTGATATAACATAAAAATGTTTTTAAACACTGATTTATCTGAACACATAAATACTTATATTATCTCACAACATTCTCATTTAGTTAACTGTACTTTTATAAAATCAGGAAAACGGCACCAATAACCTCGTAGACAATTGTTGCTGCGCATCAGTCTGGGAATGCTTTTAATGTCTTTTCCTCACTGGATCCAAATCGCCGCCTGTTTTCAGCACATCCGCGGGGTGTTGACAATGTAAAGAGTCATTCTCCGCTGTTTTCCAGATGGTTCCGGGTACCGGTGGGCTCCCTGGTACCAGGGGGGGCATCCCCTCTCCCGGAGTCCTGTCGGCGGCTATTAAAGTGACGGACAGGCCCGTCACCCAGCAGGGGCTCAGTGGGATGAAGACCGGCATGAGAGGTATTCTGAGAGCGCCCCCGGAATGAGATGCTGTTTCAGGACGTTACATGTTCCTCTCTTTCCTTTGTCCAGGGCCTCAGAGACAGATTCTGGATAAATCCTACTACCTGGGTCTTCTCAGGTAACAGAAAAAACCCAGTTATGTCATGATCCGCCCTTCCAAGGAGCTGATTTAAATATTGTATTAATAGAGTAATTAAAATTGACGTGTGAACAGCCTTTTACCGTTCTGTTACAACCATAGGCTTTAATGTATTTTTTAAAATATATTTAATGCAGTAAGACCATAAAAAGAAATAATTAGAATTATTCTTACCCTCCACAGATTGAGTTTTAAAGAGGACATATTACGCCTCTTTATAAAACAGTTATAAACAGGTCTTTGACTCTTATAAATATGTTAATGAAGTTCTTTGCACAAAATAATCCTCACTTAAAGCAATCTCACGAGCTCAATTCTTGACCATTTAAGTGCCTTTCAAAATAATAATGTTCACTTTTATGCAAATTAGCTGCAGACTTCGCCACACATAAGAATGGCTTAGCATTTCTTTTATTTCTAAATTATCGTCCTTTTAATGTCACAATAAGACAGTTTTTACAAACTGCTTTTAGAAGCATCAGATTTCTTTGTAAAACTAAATACTTGGATGCCCCCATTGACATCTTTTCTCTTCTGACTAGCAGTAAAGGTAACACTTTTTGGAGCCCTGAGTTGAATCTGACAGCCGTTCCGTAGACTTATTTAAATATTAGGATTATGGCACGGAGGCCTTCCAGCTCAAACGTGAATTATCAAATTGCTGGTGGAAACACGCAGAAAGCTAAACAATTATACGACAAATTATAAGACTGATTGCTGGAATACCAATAAAGGTTTTCACACTGATTATTCAATTCAATTCAAAAGCGCTTTATTTATCCCCAAAGGGCAATTTAAATGGCGCATTATAGTAGCTTATTTCAAAAACAATACTGTACAATCAATCAGCACATATTTCACAGGGACACCACAATCATACACTACATACCACATGTCAGTCATCACATATATATATATATATATATATAATATATATATATATATATATATATATATATTTAAAAAAAGAGCGTATGTACAGATGGGAATAATAACAGATCTTTTTCTTTTTCTAAATTGATGCTATTGATTCAAACCGACTTGCCGATACGGAGTACCGATGCTGATACTTCTACCACACGATGCAATGAACGGGTTTTATTTTCCTCTCTGCTTGTTACAACAAATGATGACGGATTAGAAAGAAAGAAAAATAGAATATTAATAAAAATGACAACAAAAATAACATTTCAAGTGAAAACGAAACATTTTCTTCGAAATTGTTGCAGAGATTCCACATTTTAAGTGTGGGTTCATGACCTCAGTTAACTTTAACCGAAGCCAATACGAGTACGTTAGAACGGTATCGGCCCAGTACCAGTATCTGCATCGGTCCACCCCTAGCTGTCAGGTCTAAATATAACTTAGCAACTGGTACACTCATCGCCTGTTACTGTAAAATGTTCACTATTACTTGTTGCGAGGTTTAACACATTAATATAATTTCAACAATTGGGATTTTTTTTTTGTGCAGCTAAACAAAATAATACAGACAGCCGGTTACTGGAGCTTAGAGTCAAACACTGCGAGCTTCTGTAGCTCATTTTCTTAGCTTTGAAAGTCAACTTTTGTTAGAAATATTCTGTCAGATAGACAGAGTGAACTGACTTTTCCTTTGCAGGCAGCAAAGGTAAGCAGTTACACAGCAGCACATATAATATTATGGAATACTAAGTTCCCTTATGGAGACTTGGAGACCTTTTTGAGCTTTAAAATTTTTTATTTGTGAACAAAATCCATGTAAAAAAACTTCAAATCACAGAAATTCCAGAAAAAGAACACATTAAACAATGCTCTAGGTTGTTATATCTTTTGGAGAGGAGTTGGTCTCATTTCCTGGTTCAATAAAAATAGTTTTTATATTAAATGTGTCAGAGATGTGAATAATTTTGGCCTTTACTGAATATGAGAGGAGGAAATTAACGGATGCATTCTTTGTTTTGTTTTGTTCTTGTATTGAACGTAGAAGCTCTGGCAGCATGTGTGGTGGCGTCCTTTGCTTTATCCTCAGCTCTGTTGCTTTTCTTTCAGGGTTACTGTTCAACGTTTTGCCATCTACCATTACCAGCTTGCATTATTCCATTGCATTAGGCCCGTTTCAGAAAGCAGGTTTGACAAATAAGTCAAAACCTGAACTCAAGGTTGGCCAACTCTACAGCTGTCCAACTCTGAGTTTTCAGTTTCAGAAAAGGTGTTAAGAATTAGTTCATACAACTCTGAGTAAAAGTTAAGCTGAGTTAAAGCCCCCATCAATGGGACACAGGTAACATGATTGAGTGAATAACATATTACACTTTAAGCACATATCGGTTAAAAAAAACCTTTGTATGTTTGAAACAGAGTAGGAAGAAGCATTAGCTTTCACCATGGCAACAAGTAAAAAAAATACCAAATCCTCCTATTTTTCCCCGATTGAGCTGAATATATTAATGATTGCATGTGTACAAAAATGAGCATATTTTTTAAAATAGTTGGTAGTTTGATCCAGCCTGGTGTGGAACCAAAGGCTCATGGGAAATGTTATAAATTGATTAAAAAAAAATGAGTTTGTGGTCTTATAAAGTGTGCAAATGTGAATATTTACAAATAAATCTACTCTACTTGCCCCTTTTAGTTGTTTATATCTCAATTTTAACTCTTAATTTGTGATATTTTAAATGTAATCTAAGCACCATGAATGAGAACCATATGAGCGCATTAGCCTATATATACATTGGGCCTCTTTCTAAAGCTAAGTGGTAGTGCTAGTACATTAAATACCATACATGCTGAATGCAAAGAAAATTTGATTTTTGTATAGGGCATTCCTAGTTAGGTTAAAATAAATGGTTTGGGGATCAACCTTTTTTAATCCGAAAAATTAAAATCTTCATCCATATTATCATTGGCATTATTTAATATTGTCTATATGTTTGTTTTCATCTAATCCAAACTGTATCTGGCACACACTGCAGGCGGCAATCCACCTATCGCAGTCGTTCTTTAGCGGTATGCTAAAAGCAGACCAAACCCTCAAGTTTCTGGCAGCGACATTAAAAAATGAGCAACGAAAGAAAGAAACGTCAGGAAAAACTGAGACTTTGTGATACAAAAAAAACCCAACATTGGTTATCATGAAAGATTTTGGCTACAAGAAGGAACAAAATAAACATCGACCGAAGGCGTGTTTTCGGTGTCGGCGTTGTCTAGGAACCGTTGCCGTGACAAGAGTTAACACGACTGATCTGTTTGATTGTTCAGTACGACGAATCCGAAGGCAGAAGTGAATGTCATCCCAAACCGAAAATCCAAAACATTCTGGTAGCATTACCGTATGAGAGAGGTTCTAAATAGCAGGGGGAAAAAAAGCAACTTTATTATATCAGATTTACCCGGCTACAGACGGATTTAGTTAGATCTTGAGTGTTATGAACTCGTCTAGTTGGACAGTATGTAAGAACATACCTGTAACATTCCAAAAACGAGATAAAATCAGTGCATCATCTGTTGAATTTCCTGTCAGGGATGCACCGATACTGGTATTGGGTATTAAAATGCGGAAATTCTGGAACAATCTAACAGAAAATGTTAATTTTTAACTTGAAAAGTTAGTTTTCTGGTCATTTTTATAAAATGTTTTCCCTAATTTACCATGATTTGTTGTAACAAGCAGAAAACAAACTAAAACATGTCTTCCACTTAATTGCATTTTTTTTTTGTGGGGTACATGTATCGGCATTGGTACTCAGTATTGATATCGTATCTGTTTGAAAAATGTGGTATCGTTGCTTCCCTGATTCCTGTATTTCCTCCTATCTCAATATGAATCCCAGTTTTAAAATGAATTAAACCAGTTTCTCCCAATAATGAGACATAATGCCCACATAATGCTTTTCCCCACTAGGAGTAAAATCAACGAGTTGACCACAGAGACCAGCAAACTGCACAAAGAGATTGAAAACTACAACCAGGAGAACTCTGTCTACGTCTCCTATGAGAAAAGGTGAATGATGGACTGATTCAGTCGTAGCTTCTATGATTAACATTAGCATTCGGTGAGTTGCAAATGGAAGCCCGTCGTGATGAAGCTTTTTCTCTGCAGAGCGGAGGGCCTGGCTGCAGAGATTAAGGACCTGCAGGGACATCTTGCTGACTACAACATGGTAAACAGGAGCTGCCTGCTCTCCCGTTTATCAGAGAGAAATCCGTCCTTGTTTGTAGCTGCATGATGCTTATTGGCTCAATCGTCAGATTTCACACACCTAATTAGTGATAATCTAGGAAGCTTTTTAATTGTGGTTTGTGTTGAATCCATTTTCAGCTGGTGGACAAGCTCAACACCAACACAGAGATGGAGGAGATGATCAACGACTACAACATGGTAAACGCGAGCTGGAAGTGATGGAAAAGTGGCCCAGTGGAAACGTTGGGTTTCATCCGCTCACTGCTTTCTGTTTGGCTCTGTCGTTCCCAGCTGAAAGCGCAGAATGACATCGAGGCGCGAAGCATCGACAGCATCTTCACAGAGAGGAGAGAGTAGGAATCATTCACTTCTTTTTACCGTGTTGCTGCCGGTGCGATGCAAGACGAGGTCCCTCGAGGCGTTGGTTTTGCAACAAAATACTTAAAGTAACCTCACAGGTTCTCAAGTCCATCATGGTGCGTTCCGTTTACCTCAGGAGTCGGAAATCAGAGCCGGGTTTGACATCAAACCCATGTTATCAGCATTCCAGTTAACGTAATATTCCAAAATGGCCACGTCCAGGTTGCCGTTAGTGGTGTTGCTTCCTGCAAACGTTGTTTAAAACTTTACTTTCCAAATGCAAACACCGCTTTCATGTGTTAAGTTTAGAGTAACAGATTTTTAGACGCACCTTTATTGGTGTGTCTTGTAGGGGTGGGCGGTATGGCAAAATTTTCATATCACGGTATTTTAAAAAACATATTGATATTAAGGTATTTAACAGTATTTTTTTTCCATACAAGACCGTTCACATCCACATTATCGTATAAGAATAAAGAATATAAAAATGTGCTTTAAATAGCCCATTTTACTGTCATATGGACTGCGTCATGTTATTTTTTCCAGACACAGGCGAATGATGTTAAAATAATTATGATTCTAGTAGACATTCTTGTTGTTCTAAGGCTGAAAGTATAATTTTTTTTAAACCTCACGTTGGCGCAAGCAACAAATTGCATCTTCTAATTGCTTTGCGTGTAGTACTGAAGAATCCCGCTAGGGGGCAGAGTACAGTCTCAGGTCGGAGTTTGCCAAAGAAGAAATAAAATAAACATGGCGACTGTAGAGATTATTAGCTGGTTAATATTCAGATAACAAAAGAAAAAAAAGACGGCAGAGCTTGAGAAAGGAGGTGCATCTTATCTTGTGTATCATCTTGAAGCTGTTAGTTAGAAAACGGACAATTTGTACATACCCAGAACAAAATACAACCAGGTGATGCTCGGTGGCGCTTGTGGTTCCCCCCCCTCCCCCTCCCAATAAAAACTCCAGACATCATCTTTAACTGGTGAACATCTATGGGATGCCATTTGTAAAGTTACACAATTAAAAATTAACAATATTAATAGTTTGGGTTATTTAGCCTGTCATCAGCAGAAAAACAATCATATTTGTGTTCATATTAACTAAATATTTACTGTTAAACTAAATATTTATCCCCTAGCTAAACATTTTGTTAAGCAGCATATTTCTTGTGAAGCTCCATATTTTGCTAGCAAGCTAAACTGGCTTGCTAACAATACAACTAAATATTTAACTACTGCGTATCTACAAGTAAATTTGTGTATTAGATAAATATTTTGCTCTGAGCCAAATGTCCGAAGCTGATTGCAGAGTTCCCAGGCCAGCCGAGAAAACATAGTTCCTCCAGCATGTACTGGGTCTTCCTTTGGGTCTCCTCTCAGTGGGATGTGCCTGGAACTCCTGACCGGATCCCCAAACCACCTCAACTGTCTCCTCTCGATGTGTAGATGACTACCTGTATGGGAGAACCCAGACAGCTGCAAAGGAAACTAATCTTGTTTTTTAGGTCACTAACAAGAGCTCGGGGCCATAGAAGAGGGTAGGAACGTGTTAGATCGATTGGTAAATGGAGAGCTTTGCCTTTCGGTTCAGGGATCGTCCTCACCAAACGCTTGGTTGCAACTGCTTCAACAGCAACAACTTCTGATCCGTGGATCAATGACGTTAACGCAGGTTGCTCACTTTTTGTCTATGCATGTTGAGCTGGATGGGGAGCAGAAATGCACCAAACGCTTAAAGACTTCTCGTGCCGAGACGCTACAAATCATTCCTTAAAAAATAACCGTTTTTCACAACTTACGCAGACACCGAGCTTTCCTTCCTCTTATCCCTCCGACATGCTTACGTTTAGGATGCCGCATCATCACCCCTGTGCTCCTGTGTCATGTAAGCTCGGACTTACAAATATTGCAGGTACACGTGAGGAACACGTTTAAAATAAAGTACTCCCAAACTTTTGAGGTTTTTAATATCCAAGCTCTACCTGCTCCTGTAATGCTCAGCTGCAGCCTACAACCTTTGTGACGAGTTGCTTGCGTTGACTTTTAAAGGTTACGCGGAAGAAAAATTTACGCGACTGGTACCCAAATTAGACCCTAGACAACGAATCGATGAGGAAAAATTTGTCGCCAACGCTTTTTATCACCGAATTTGATCAATTTTAGCGATTCGTTGTTGCAGCCCTAGATGGTTGAACTTTCGATGGCTAGACTTTTAAGACCTCCTCAATCCCAGCAACACACCTTTCAATCTGGAAGCACGGTTTGAGGAGTTTGGGTCGGGTACTCTAAATCTCTGTTGCTGAGGTCTGAGCGTTGGTTCAAAAACTCGTTGGTGGCAGGGTCCCAGAGTGTGGATGAGATTCACCCAGAGTTCCTTAAGGCTCTAGACGTTGAAGGGCTGTGGTGGTTAACACTGCTCTACAATACTGCATGTGAATTGGGGGACTGCATATCGATAAAAAAAAATAGTCATGTTGATCGATATCGATAATAACCGATAAAAAAAAATCACATAATGTAAAAAATATATTTTAAATGCCTCCCCAGTCATTTTGTTATTCTTCAATTAACTAATTTTAACTAAGAATTAAATTAATGCAATTTTCAAACACTTCTTTTTATCATAAGTTTGTAAGACACAGAAACAAACAAAGAGAGTAACATCAGTAAATACAAAGAACAGTTATATTATTAACCATTATATTATATATATATATATATATATATATATATATATATATATATATATATCCCTCAACATAGAAGCATACAGACAACAAGTATTCCCACTCCTGGTAGGCGCCTCTCACTCTGGCGTGACAACTCTCAAGAAGACTGGGTCCACAGCAAGAGTGTCAAGGTGAGTCTGATCAATCAATCAAACTTTATTTATAAAGCGCTTTTCAAACTACAAAGCTTATCCAAGTGCTTTACAGATGAAAATGCCCCCCCCCCCCCTTGCCAAACCCAAAATAAAACCATCATCACAACTTTAAACACACAATTGCAAGTACCTGAAGTCACGCACAAAATCTATTTTACGGTTTACAAATGAACCTATTCCACACATCCTATCATTGTACCCATTGTACGATGCTTACCTATCGTTTGTGAAACAAGCCCAGACCACCGTTGGAGGTGACCTGGAGCTGACTGTCATTTGAAACTTCTGGAGTGTTCACACCTGTAATTATCCAACCATCCATCCATTTTTCGAACCTCTTAATCCTCCAGGGGTCACGGGGGGCGCTGGTGCCTATCTCCAGCTGTCAACGGGCGAGAGGCGGGGTACACCCTGGACAGGTTGCCAGTCCATCACAGGGCCTGTATTTAGTGCTGCCCAATCACAGTCCGGTCCCCAGTGTGAATGAGACCGTCGTCTAATGCAGTGTTAGTCAAATGACTGCACTTCAGCAAAAGCCTGTTCATTGGCATCAATTGAAATAAGGTGTGCTAAAGTAAGAAAAAAAAACAAAATGTAGGGCAGTGTGCTTTGAGGACCAGGGTTGGGAAACACTGGTCTAGTGGCATGCATACCCAATGCTTTCATAAGGCTTTGTATCTTATTACTCGTAGAGATGTTCTTCACAAGAAAAAACAACTTATACACAGTTTTAAAATGGAATGGAAGAAACGTTTGTGTTGAAATGAAACTAATAAGATAAACGTGTGTGGCTCAGTATGCCCTCTTTTATCTTGATGTGATTACAAACATACAATCAGATACACCGAAGAATACTCAGTAAACCATAACAATTTTTCACAGTATATAGAAGCTAAACAGCTAGCTTATTTTACATATTTATCCAATTTCCCTCTTGATGTGGGGTTACATTTCCAGATCAAGCATTCATAGATCCATTCTAATTTGATCAGCTCCTCATTGAGCTTCTGATTCTCCCGGAATCTCTCCCTCTGCATCCTCCGCCCTCTTGACGTACGGATCCTCAAAGTATCCGTCCTCCTCCTCTTGCTCCTGTATGCGACGACTCAGGTCCTCAAACATGAACGTCTGTTGGCTCTCGTAGCCTCCTCTCTCAGTTGACACAGTTTCCTGGGCCTCTTCCTCATCGTCTTCACCCAGCCTCCGATGTCTGTAGTTGTGGAAGCGTTTGTACAAGGAAGGTCCCTTGATGGCGGTGACGATTAGCGTGCAGGTGGTCAGCGCCAAGGCAGCAACGCAGGCTGTGAACTTCCACGTGTTGCCATGCACAGGTTTCTGGTCTGCTTTGCAGAGTGGAGATTGAGAAAACAGTCTGTTTTTATATTTTTTAGAAGTTTAGTAAATGTAACACAACTAAGGTAGGGTTAGGGGTAGAACTAGTTTGTGTAGAAATATACAGACGTGGACAAAATTGGTGGTACCCTTCATTAAATAAAAGAAAAACTCATAATGGTCACAGAAATAACTTTAATCTGACAAAAGTAATAATAAATAAAAATTATATAAATGTTGACCAATGAAAGTCAGACATTGCTTTTCATCCATGCTTCAACAGAATTATTTAAAAAATAAATGAATGAAACAGGCCTGGACAAAAATGATGGTACCCCTAGAAAAGAATGAAAATAATGTGACCAAAGGGACATGTTAATCCAAGGTATGTCCACTAATCAGCATCCTAGGTGTCTACAATCCTGTAATCACTCAGTGGGCCTATATATAGGACTCCAGGTAGTCACTGTGTTGTTTGGTGACGTGGTGTGTACCACACTCAATATAAACCAGAGGAAGCAAAGGAAAGAGTTGTCTCAGGAGATGAGAAAGAAAATCATAGACAAGCATGTTAACTGTAAAGGCTATAAGACCATCTCCAAGCAGCTAGATGTTTCTGTGACTACAGCTGCACATGTCATTCAGTAATGTACGATCCATGGGACTGTAGCCAACCTCCCTGGACGTGGCTGCAGGAGGAAAATTGATGACAGATCAAAGAGACGGATAATCCAAATGGTAACAAAAGAGCCTAGAAAGACTTCAAAATAGATCCAAGCTGAACTATATGCTCAAGGAACATCAGTGTCAGATCGGAACATCCTTCGCTGTTTGAGCCAGAGGACAAATCATTAAAAAAAAAACAGACTGGAGTATGCCAAACTACATGCTGACGAGCCACAAAGCTTCTGGGAGAATGTCCTGTGGACAGATGAGACAAAAATTTAACTTTTTGCCAAGGCACATCAGCTCTATGTTCACAGACGGAAAAATGAAGCATATCTAGAAAAGAACACGGTCCCTACTGTGAAACATGGGGGAGGCTCGGTTATGTTCTGGGGCTGATTTGCTGCATCTGACACAGGGTGTCTTGAATCTGTGCAGGGTAAAATGAAATCTCAAGACTATCAGGGGATTCTAGAGAGAAATGTGCTGGCCAGTGTCAGAAAGCATGGTCTCAGTCGCAGGTCACGGGTCTTACAACAGGAAAATGACCCAAAACACACAGCTAAAAACACCCAAGAAGGGCTAAGAGGAAAAAACTGGCCTTCTATGAGCCCTGATCTCAATCCTATTGAGCATCTTTGGAAGGAGGTGAAACGTGCTGTCTGGAAAAGGCGCCCTTCAAACCGGAAACAACTAGAACAGTTTGCTCATGAGGAGTGGGCCAAAATACCTGCTGAGAGGTGCAGAAGTCTCATTGACAGTTACAGGAATCATTTGATTGCAGTGATTGCCTCAAAAGGTTGTGCAACCAAATATTAAGTTGTGGGTACCATCATTTTTGTCCAGGCCTGTTTCATGCATTTATTTTTTAAATAATTCAGTTGAAGCATGGATGAAAAGCAATGTCTGAATTTCATTGGTCAACATTTATATAATTTTTATTTATTATTACTTTTGTCAGATTAAAGTTATTTCTGTGACCATTATGAGTTTTTCTTTTATTTAATGGAGGGCACCAACAATTTTGTCCACGTCTGTAAGTTTAAGAACTTTTGGGTGCTGAGCGCAAGGGAAAGATATTGTACAGTATGTCTTACCTTTGCTGGCATTACAATTCTGACTTGTTAAAGTAGCCGACAGCTTATAGATAATAGATTGTTGAGAGGTGATTGGTAGTAGGGATTTATGGTCCATCGACATTGTGACCGGAAATGATGTGGAACAAAGATTCATAGTTTTCAGGATGTTTCTTCCTCTGTGCTCTGCTGGAGATGCACAGGTTATGTTTTGATCCCCTAAAGAAAAAACACGTGAAGTAGCCATGCTCGTTTTAGTTGGACTGCTTAGCAGCGACTGCTGCGATTTTTAATGCAGGAATCTTGGTACCTATAGTGACATTTGCGTCGTTCATCCTTCCAATGGTGTAGAGGAGAGGACAAGAACAATTCCAGGGGTTTTCTTGTAGATTCAGGATCTGACGAAGACAACCAAGGCAAGGTTGGTAAATGCAAGGAAATGTAAGCTTTACTTTGGACAAATAGTTCTGGTTGTTGCCATCCATCAACATAAATACAAAGCAGGACCTGGAGTGACAATATTTTTGGAGGACTATTCCCCTTGTGCCTGAGTTACAGGCGCATTACCACCATGGGAATTTCAGTGTGTGTTTGCCAGACCTTCACCATATGCACGTGTCCTCTACACTGTCCCGGTCCGTTTCAGAAACCAACTAGCCCAGTAGAGTCACTGGGTGGGATGTGTGGCTAACTGATGCCGATTGGTTATAGCTACCTGGGAAAATTAATTGGCAGGCATCCCTGAATAACCGGCATTTGTTAAATTGGAATAGTTGCTGGCGACGCGGTGTATACCAGCATAGTAATCAGAAACGCAGCAACAATCCCTGCTTTTTCCATTGGCAATCTCTTCATCTCTGCTGCTGTTGGAACCTTTTGTTTTCGATCAGTGACGGCATTCATTGCCAAAGAAATGTAGAAGCCTTAGCGAATTCCTTAAGGGGATAATTTTGTTTAAATACTAAACCTTAATGGCTGAAAGGAATTCATGTAGTAAAAACGCTCCTAATATCAAACACTAGTCTACGAATCATTTTTAATGTGACCTTTTGCTCATGTTTGAACTGTCAAAAATCATATTTATTAGCATCGCTTCCCAAATGCATTGGGCCACTCTTTTTTCAGGATTCTTGAGTATCTTTTTTTTTTTTCCAAATCTGGACCGGTTAGGCATTCTTCTACTTTTGTTTACCTTCAGACTTTTTAGTTCGGTCAATAGATTTCCAGGGAGATCTGTCAACTTGTTTTTGGACAGGTCCAGCTCTTCTAAAACATCCAAGCCAGAGAAAGACTTAGGGTCCAGACTGGAAAAATAACCATACATAAAACCCAGAATTGTCAACTGGATAGAATATAATGTAGAACTGAACACAAGAGTCACTTATTTAGTTACCTGGTGATGCCGTTTCTGGCTAGGGATAGGACTCTGAGGTGTGATAGCCCAGAGAAGTAGCTGGCCGGTACAGTAGCGACCAGGTTCCCACCTAAATGGAGTTCAACCAGTTTGGGATAACCAGACAGTGCTTGTTGGTCCTTCTCATTCAGAGTAATGTTGTTGTCTTCAATCACAAGCATGGACACGTTCGAATTGTTGCCGTTTGAAGGGATGTTTTGTAAAAACTTGTTTGTCGGGTTTTTGACCAGCTGAAGAACAGTTGGACATAAACAGGTGGAGATGAAACAAGGTAGCTTAAAGACATGAGATAAAGAGGGGACCTGTCCACACAGAAACTGTTTTTGGGTTTTTTTTTGTCTAACAATGGACAGTATCATCGTTTTACGGAAAGTTTCAGGGCACCGCAGGACCAATTGTGAACATTTGCCCTTGCATATGCATGTAGACACAGAAAACACTGACGTTTTTCCCTGTTTTTTCACTCACTGCACGCGTCCCATACTGCATGCTTAGCGCCACTACAAGTATGCGGTAGTAAATGTAGAATATTTGGCCGTTCTGGTATTTAAAACCGACGATGCATGTTTTTTTTTGGGAAGAAAAACAAAAACAAAGGTTCCCATGTGGACAGGGCCTAAAACTTTACATACCGG
Source organism: Apricaphanius iberus (assembly GCA_028564705.1). Classification (NCBI taxonomy): domain Eukaryota; kingdom Metazoa; phylum Chordata; class Actinopteri; order Cyprinodontiformes; family Aphaniidae; genus Apricaphanius; species Apricaphanius iberus. Next base: position 931,257 of record JAPXFQ010002533.1, on the reverse strand, counting down.
TACATCGTTTCCCACAACTTTTCCCGGCCCTCCGAACTCAGACACAGCAGAAAGGATCACCAGGACGAGAAAACGCCAGCTTTGCTCCATCGTTTTACTTTGGAAAGAACCGAAACCAAAATTGATTGAGGAAATCATGGTAGGGTTTTTTTTCCCCAACTTGAGTACAGAATCTCCTTCTTTAAAGGGGACATATGTCTACTTTTAAATAAGTTATAATAGGTTGATCAATCGCCCATAAAGTGATCTCACAAACTCAATTCTTGTGGGCGATTTTTGGTCCTTTAAAAATGAGCTGTAAAGAGGCTCTGTCACTTTTACGCAAATTATCTGCTGCAGACCACATTTTTTTTTCTAGGGTGGGTAGTAACTAGTTACATTTACTAAGTTATACATACTTGAGTAACGTTTTTGGGGAAAACCGTACTTTTAAGAGTAGTTTTACTACACTGTACTTTTACTTTGGTGATATTTTTGTGAAGTATCTTTAGTCTTTGCGTGAAACGGTAAACTCTACCTACTGCGAATAACTTCACGGAATGAAGAACAAAGATGTTTTAACAAAAATTAACCAGACACAGGCAGAGGTTTGTAGTTTATCTAAGGCGACCATCAGTTTCTACACAAATATTGGTTTTCTGACGCAACTTTCTGATTCTGATCATCCGTTGAACTTGTATCTTGAGATCAAGTTAATATACCATAAACATTCACTGATCATACTGTTGACCTTGTTCTAAAATATATAGTGTAAGAAAGTATCGTTAAGCAAATCTGAAGCAGAAGAAACTTTGTTTTTTAATAGTTATTTATTTCAATCTCTTCCATTTTAGACTTTAAAATGCCAGAGTTTCCCCATAACTTTATATTTTATTTGTCGGATATACTCTTCCTCATTACTTAAATAGGTATTTTTTACAAAAAACCTTGTTAACTCTTACTCAAGTAAGCCTTTTACTTTTACCTGAATAAAGATGCTGAGGTAGTGCTACTCTTGAGTACAATCAGTTGGTAGTACTGTACTTACCTCTGCCTAAGGGTTTGCCACACACAACAATGATCTGCTCTTCTCATACATCTGATGTAAGCTAAGGATTTAGTTTTCAGTATAGCATAGAAACTACATTAAGAAGGAAAGAAAAAACGCAGACGCCACAAAACACAGCTGTGCAACTGCAAAAACCTTTGACCTTTAGAAAATCTCCGGCACAAGGACTTGACGGGCTCATAAAGCAGATCAGCTGACACACGAGACGAGAAGAGCTTTTATGTTGTTCTCTCCGACGACTAAAGAGAAATCAAACGGGCGGAGACGGAAAATCAGGCAAGAATCGACGCATCATCCTCTGATCTGAACCCAGAAGAGCCGATACAAGCGCTGTCTATTTAACTCCCAATGTGAGCATTCAGTACTTAGCCTGTACTAGTAGCTGCTTAAAAAGACACTTACCTTTGTTTCCACACGCACACTTATGAACTTCTTCACCTGTAGGCCATAAGCTCCCAGCACAGCAGGTGACCCTTGTCCCCTCACTTAGATTGCTCCAGCTAGCGGATCATTTATGATCAATGAAGTCAGTCCTCCTGACTTAACTTCCTCATTATTTAACTTCCTCAGTTGAGGCTGAACACAGGCTGAGGAGACTTTAGTTACATTAGGAATCCTCAAGGATTAATTAACTGTAATATAATTTGTGAATTTCTCTTCCAAGATTAATAAACGATCTATCGGTCTGTCTGTGCTAGGAATAGCAGAAATGAAACAATCCTGTTGGACATTCAGAAGAGGAGGCAATTTAGGATAGAGACAAAGGAAACAAAGAGAACTGACCCTTCAAAATAAAGTTCTTAAAAAGAAACCGCCTTTAATTCAGAATTAATCTATTATCGACGACATGTTTTGTTTTAAAAATAATCTAATAGTAAATAAGACCTCAAATACGTTTTCATTTACCTTTAAACCAGACTTGGGTGCCACCGTCGGAGGAACCTGGCTAAATAAAGCATGAATTTATGAATAAATTGGTTTCTAACCTTTATTTCTTTACAGCCCCTTTCCCAACCTTTTTAAAACATAACATAAAAAAATCAATGGAAATGTTACAGTATTTGCAAGTTAAAAATAAATAAATTTTCCTTTCAAAAATAGTTTGCCCTTTTACACAGGTAAACGGCCATTTTAAGTCTTGTGTCTGAAAGGGTTAATACAGTCCCCCTGTTGAACTGTTACTCAGCCACTAATAAATCATTGAATTACAGGCATATAGTCAAGATTACAGCTCAAAAATAGTTTGTAATACCAATGACCCATATCAATATCCAACTGGATAAGATGGAATCGATTACGATCTGATTCGAACTCTTGAGAATCGGAATCAAAATGATTTTTGAAATTTCAATTGACACATTACCCTAGTTTTTGAATTGGTCATTTCTAACTTGATAGATTTTAGTTAATCAGCCTCATATTGGTTGGAGAAATCTTGGCCAACTCTTCGTCATAATCCCACAACAACATTTCCTTCTGTCCACTCAAGGCAGCTCTGTAGCTTTTGTACAGAATTGTTTTATTTCTTTTTTTACTTTTGGACATTTGTTGCGATGCATAACCATAGCAACAAGGTTGTTTACAACCGGGAGTAGGTGATTAACATCACAGCAGCTCAAATAAAATCTTAACTGCAGCCACAAATCCCAGATGAGTTGAAAAGGAGACGCTGTGGATCCAGAGCCGGAGTAAAGAGGAGAGGAAAAAGGAGGAAGTTCAACTCCTCAATCGATCATGATGAGAAGACCCTGGAGATTAGTGTGCGAAGAACATTGTGGACGATGTTGAGCATCCTCATCAGACTGGCACCCAACTAGAGAATGTCTTCAATCAGGACGGTTTCTTTAGATCGTTACAGGAGATCATCTATCCCCACAGCAAATTCTGGAAGAAATGTGGATGATATGACCTATCATTTAACTTCCCTTAAGGATTAATAAAGTATTTTTGAGTTTTTATGGTATATAGGGTGGGACTTTGGCCGCAATATTCTGTGTTTCAGCCAATCAGTGGATTGGGATGCTTGTCCTGTTGACGACGGTTTGGAAGATCCAGAAACCAGCCCAGATCATCATCCCTCCACCGCCATGCTTCTGAGCTTGTGCTGATGGGCTGGAGCTTTTCATGGAGCTGTCCGTTATGAAATCAGGTCCCAGACTGATTGGCAGGTTGTTGCTGATGTCTTTCCCTCCTGGGAGGTTAACAGTCACCGGTTTGCTTCCAAAGCAGCAACATGACTAGCTTCAACACTCTTATAGATACTGGGTACTTACTGGTAATTAGTTACTGATTCATAACAATGTCAGATGAAAATTGGTGCTTGAATTTTTAAGCTGGAGTTGATTGCTGAGGGGAATGCTTTATGGTTATCATTTGGGTTTAGTTGCCTCTATAAAAACTCCAAACATAAATTAAAATTTTTATGTGGAATAGGGGTCTACCTTAATTTTCCTCCCCTTCTGGTCGGCCCGGGGGGAAAAAAATGAAGAAAAGTCATTGGTGCGATATAAGTTCTGGTCTCTTCTAGTTCTAAATCGAGGTTTTCTCCACGTTTAATCCTCCTTCCTTCGTTCTGGAGGAACCCCAAACCCAAAGTTACTTTTGCAGCCGTTTTTAAAACTCGTAGACATCTAATTTTAAATCCGTGGTACATCTCAAACGGGATCAGAAAATAACTCCTCATTCGTGTTTATATTTATACGTAACGGTCTCATGTGACAAACCTGCAGTCTGCCTCTTAACAGTTCACCCTGAAAGGGATTGAAATTGTCACGAACCGAGGTGGTGGGTCACTTTATGTGAGAGTCATTTTGTGCAAAGAACTTTAACTTCTTCTGTACAGATCAAAACTTGTTTAATAAGAAGCCTAATATGTCCCCTTTAATGTGGGAGGCGTTTATTTTTAGCTTTTTAGAGTAATTCCTGGAACACCTCAGAAGTCCTGGACTAGTTCAGGATTTAATTAAAAGTCGAGGCAGGTCCTCTTTATCAGTTTCCACTACTTATCTGTCATTCTCATGGATGATGCCTGCTGACCGCTCCTTCTTTCCGTGGGTTTTCTGCAAGTGAAATAAACCCTAACCCTCCCGTCTTCTCTGCAGAAGAGAAGAGGTAATCCGTGCGACGGAGGCGGAGATCAGCAGGGAAAGGCAGGTGGCTGATAAAGTCGTCCAGGCAATGCCGGCAGCAAAGCGGGAGAAATATTTCTCCCTGACGGCGGCCAATGAAGAACTGCTGCAGGTACATCTAGCTCTACCATGTAAGCAAAGAAATGACGCGTGAGAACCTTCTCCTGTCCTCGATGCTTTGCTTTCACAGGAGCTTGCAGTCCTGCAGGAAGAGCTGGACCTTCTGGTGACCAGGAAGGAGGACTACGAAGCAGTGAGTCGGCTTCAGATAAAGAGAGTTTGGTGTTTAAGAGTTGGGAAATTCTACCAATCGGCGTTCCCTCTCTGTGCAGGAGCTGTCCCACTCCCAGATTAAACAGGAAGTGGTTCGGCTCCACGAGACGCTGTCGGCGCTGGAGGGGAAACGCGCCGCTATGGAGGCTGAGCACAAGAGCCTGGGCTCGCCTCAGGAGGAGAGGGAGAAGCTGCTGAAGCAGGTGGAAAACTCTCACTGCTTTTGTTAATAAAAAAAACAAACTCAAAACGGGTCACTAAAACATTTAGTTTAACATTTTAAAGACATGAGGAACATGAAATCTTTTTAGGCCACGTTCTAACTGGCTTCTTCAGGCAGGAAACAGCTCCCCCTGCAGGCTGTATCAGTATTCTCGACATTTATCACTGAAAAATCACGAAAAAATAATTTCAATACAGTCATTCGGAGTTGTTTAAGCATGCTGCATGTGAATATTTTCTCCAAACTCAGCTCCCTTTATCAGTTACAGAAAACGGCTAATGAGTCTAATGAAGCGTACCTTTTAAAGGTCATTTGGCGTTGGACCGCCAACTGGAACGCTGCACGGTTTAGGCCAGGGAGCAGAGCCGGGCTGTAGCTAACCCAAAGGACAAGAAAGAAAAAAGAAAAAAAAAAGGTATAGTTCAGCATCGACGAGCCCGGCACCGAATCTGGAGGGCGTGTGGCGTAAAAAGACCGTAGCTCTGGAGGCGGAATCATCCGGTAACGGCCCCGTCATGCTGCGGTCCCGTCTTCTTTGGCAATGCAGCCTAAACTGTGTGGTAGACTCCCATCTAAGGCTAAATGCCAGCATACCCACACTGAACTGTAATACACGAAAAACAGTGAGGGGATCGAATTTTTTTTTCCAAACTGACGCAAAAATATTTTTAAAAAAACACCCGTAATCGAGAGCTTTCAATCCAAATAATGACTTTGATATAAATCGATCAGTTTGAATCCAGTTTAGGATTGTGTTTTCCTTTTCTTCCCAGGTGAAAGAGGACAACCAGGAAATAGCCAGCATGGAGAGACAGTGTGTATTCACATCTGTTAAGTAGCAGCTTAAAACTTGGAGCCAGACGATGTAACAATGTGTGTGTGTGTGTGTGTGTGTTTAAGGCTTACTGAGATCCGGGATAGGACCAGACAAATCGCAGAGGACATCCGGATCCTGGAGCAGGACTCTGAGGCAGCTCAAGGTACCACTGCCGGCTGATGCTCTCGCTTTCCGTCTTGAAATGTAAAACAAAAAGAACGACTAAAGTCGTTTTTTCCCTCGGTAAGGGGAGTGCCAGCAGAAGTACAAGGAGCTGAAGAGGAAGGAGGAGGAGATAGGACGTGAGTTTGAAAAATGTGGAATCTTAAGACTCTAATCCCTGGGTCCTTTTCATGTTTGAACCCTTCTGCTCTCCTTCCCCTCAGGCTTCCTCGGGTCTTTTGAAGAGTCCAAAGCTGAGGAGCAGGAGAAGCTCACCCAGAGCCAGGAGAACATCGTTTCCCTCCTGGAACACTGCAGCAGGGTGAGCACCAGCAGAGAGATGGAGGTAGAGAACGGTGGTGAGCAGGATTCAAAGCATTCGTTCTCCATCCAGAACATGCTGAGGCTTCGCCATGTGGACACGGTGACCGCCAGCGAGCTCAAGAACATGCAGGAGGTGCTGGTCAGCAAAGAGACGGAGGTGGTCCAATCAGAGAGCACCGCCAGAGGACTCACAACAGGTTGTCAACACAAACGCACCGAAACCAACTAACGGTGGTACATGCTACGTCACAGAACGCATGTTCAAATTACGTTTTGGTTTTTTTGGGGGGGTACGGCCATTTCGGTTTGGTTTAAATGTGCACTGAAGGATTCCAAGCTGAAAACTCAACTAAAACCTGCTGTTAAGGAACATTAACGGGTTTTAATGCAGCTAAAGTAGAAAAAGAACGATGGGCCGAACTACAACTTAGTCATTGAACTCATCTTTCAACAGCAACGAGGTTCGTAACACACTCTGTATTGAACTGAAGGACTCGCCCTAAGCTGAACGGAAACATCACTGATATTTGAGAAGAACCAGCTGACATGGCGACCAGTAGCGTCCAATCAGACCAAACTCCTGACTTTGTATATAATAAAAGTCGCCAGAGAAGCAAACAGCTCCCCTTCACGCACAGCTGGGAGACTAGACTGTCGAAATATGAAAACAAGTCCAAACGGATTTAAGTTTTTCTTTTCTTTCCCAAAAATATAGGCAAACTATTATCACAACATTGTTTTCAAGTTGTCATGTTCTGCTCTGGCTATGTCCACTTGTACTATTGTCTCTATGTTTAAAAAAAAATTCGTATTTCCAGCTATTATTTCAACTATTTTAAGTGACAGAACATAATTAAATCAAATTCTTTTCAGGAACTGAAAGGAGGACGTCAGGAAAAAAATATTTTGATTAATTCTGATAAAAGTAATAATTAAAAATCATGCACATTTTTCTTTATGAAAGTGTATGATTTTCCAGTATGAGCGATTTGCTTCCCAGTTCTCTTTCCTAAATATTTCAAGTATTCTTAAGGAGCAGCTGTGAGGAACGATTTTGTATAGAAACCCCTTCATCCTCTGCTTCTCCAGAGTCCCAGCGGCTGCAGCAGGACCTGGAGAAGGTGCAGCAGCTGGAGGGGAAGATCGGCGGGGAGCTCAGCACCCTGAAGGAGCAGGTCACCACCATGGAGTCCGAGCTGCACACCTACAGAGACCTGGACACCCTGAGGCAGACGGCCGAGGACAAGAGGAAGGTAGCGTCCCCCATTCTCCTCTTCCTCCTGATCCATCAAACACTGACCGCCTCATTTCTTCCTGCTGCTGCTGCAGAGGCTCCTGGAGGAGCGGGTGTGTCTGACTCAGCGTGGGGATTCATTAGGAGAGCTGCTGGAGGAGATGAACCAGAAACACGAAGCTCTCAGGACCAAGCTGCTGGAGAACGAGACGCACGCTCAGGTTAGAACAGCATCCGCTCTCATCGGACTCCAAAGAAGTCACTCTGCTCAGTTTTGTTCTTCCCGTTTTGTATTTGGTACCTCAGCTGACTAACCTGGAGAGGAAATGGCAACACCTGGAGCAGAACAACTTTGTGATGAAAGAGTGTATCCTTCAGAAAGTGCCTACAGTATGAATACTAACCCCAGTAGTCCTTGGCTGGCCTTCAGACGTCCATCAGGAATCCTCAGAATCTCCCCCTGTGGTCTGTAGGGATCTGGTTCGTGTTTCCTGATCTATCCTTAACCGTTTTTACCGCCAGTCATCGCATCAAAGGGTCGGGAGAGCGACTACGCGTCGGTGGCCAAGGTGGTCTACCAGCAGGTGGCAGACTACAACAAGCTCCTCATAGAGTCACTGAACAGGAACTGAAGAAGAAAACCGATTTCCTCGCTCAGCTATTCATTTAAAGCATCAGCTTTAAATAGTGAACTGTTCTGATCGGTCGGCTTGGTTAGTGGTTTTTTAAAGTAGATGCATGTAATACATCCGGCTGTGTGAAGCTTATAGGTTGAGGATTTCTGCTGAATCTTGGCTAGAAATGTAAAGTCTGGTTTATATCTGATCACATGTTCACTGTTGCAACAATAAACCCACAATAAGTCAAGATATCTTACTCTTTTTTTTTTGCATTTATTGCTTATAATTAAAGAAAAGAGATCAACAATTTGCATAAAATTTAAATTCCACTCTAGAAATATATTTGACCTTTCCAGTACATAGCTATCAAAGTACAGTAAACATCATGGCCGAGGGGGGCGGGGCAGCGGACGTACAGTACGGCGTTGCTCCAACAGAACAATACATGGGTAGCATGTACACCGGACTTCCTTCTTTATCCGCAGACAGTCTGAAGGCACCGCCTCTGCTCTCCGTTCCTCATCCCCACTTCACAGGTGGGAGGAAGAAATTTTGTTCTGATCGGGAGAGAGGGGAGGATCTCCCGACAGTCACATTCAGGAATAAAGAATGCATAGATCAGTTTCAGCGACAAATTTACACACAGGGAATCAAACCGAGGATCAAGTCGACGAAGCCCTGAAGATAACCGTCGAGCGGGCCGCTCGATATCGCTCGATAGAAGACTGAACGTGTCCGGCGTTAGAACCACGAGGCTGAATCAGGAGAAGACGACGTCTAGAAAATCCCTGGAGGAAAAAACATCTGAAAAACACGACAAAAACTAGCTGCTTCTAGAAGTAGAAAGGGGGTGGAAATCAAAGTTGGTTCTGGAGATGCTGCGGTCCACAGCGGCTTTTAACTATGACAGTCGGTGTTGCTTCAAGTCATACGATTTCTCCATCGTTGTAAGCGAGCAAAAATTAGCAACCGCTTCACATCGAGAAGCCTGTTTTAAATAAGTATCGTTTTTATCGGATCAGAGGCTCGTTTTAGAGGAAACTTTCGTTTTAAAACGAGACACTTTGGGTTTCATATCCCTAAAACGTTCTCGTAGGGGGAATTGGTCCGATTCCGCTTTCTTTTTTACACCCACCCCCAATGGCGATTTCTCAGTGCGTCTCTAATAACTCATTTCATCTGCTACCGTTTTATATTACTGCTGTTCTAAAGTGTCTCTAATACCTCAAGATATAAAACATTAACGATGCCACTACTTCGAATCAAAGTGGGCTTTTGATGATTTTCAAGTTTGTCAACAAATAAGTAAATCAAGTGTCAGTTAACAAGTCTTTGATACAAATGGGGGGGAAAAAATAACAGAAGAAATGAAGATTTAATTCCACCCTTGGACTAAAAGTCTGGTTTTCCCTCAGAGTGCTAGTTTGATCAGAAGGCTCCTCTTCTTCTTGGAGTAGAAAAAAAAGCTTCAATTATTAAGGTCCCCCCCATTCAGGAGGTGAGAGGTCGTCTCTGTTTTTCACACATTAAATACATTCAGCCCCTTGGATGACAAACTTGTTTTTCAGCCAGAGCTCCGACAGCGTGGTTCTCGTCTTCCAGTGAGGTACGCCTCGGTAGTGCGAGGATCAACGGAGAAATCTCATCCAGAGGTAAAAGACGAAAAACTGTCCACTTTTTCTCACAGGCGAAACATCTGCTGGGTTTTCTCCAAGATCGGTAGCCGACGACTCCGGTTTCATTCAGCTCCATTTCAAAACGGTAAAATATCAACTACAAAATAACGAAAGAATACATTTGTACACCGCAATAAAGCTAAACTGATCAGCTCGTGTGGATTTAAGGCCAAAAGAAAAGCTCGTACAGTGCGCTCGTGTCCAACATAAACTAGGTTTCAAACGACGGAAGCAGCAGTGAAACTCCTGAAATACACACAGATTCCTCAGCCTGAAGGCGTACATTCAAAACTGTGGGGAACCCAAAGATAAAACTCCTCCTGCTTATACATTATTGATCATAGAAAACTGCTGTACAATTCTTCCCAACAATAAAATCCAGGATAAACATAAAGCATAAATAGACTCCTTAAGAAATAAGTGGATAAGAACATTGAAGCAGAGACTCAAGTCTTCATTTTTGAGTAAAAAAAAATAAAAATAAAAATCTTCCTATGTAGTAATAATTTAATCTTTTCCAACTCTCAGTGCAAAAAAAAAAAAGAAGAAGAAAGAAGTCCAACAGAAACAGAAAGGGACCGGGAGTCATGTGACTGTCGCTAATGTGTGAGACGGCGAGTCGTCGCCGTGGGAACGAGAGGTTAATCAGGCACGTCTGCGGAGCCGTCGGCGGCCGAAAAACGCTTCACCGAGCTGCGGTACTTGGGAACCACAGAGGCCCGTCGCCATGTCAACCACAGGAGAAACTCATCATCATCCTCTTTCTTCTTCTTCAGTCAGCGTTGTCGAGTGCTTCTGAAATGTTGGATGCTGCATACTTTAACCTGAAGCCTCCTGCAACACACACACACACACCATACGATCAGTGCTACAGGTGATACTGGACGCCACGTGGCGTCATGTAAAGAACTGATTGACTAAATCGATTCGGTTACGATTCCCAAGCCTTAGAAGAGATCATCACAATCTGATCTGATCCAAACTGTTCTAATTATAAATTGATAATTGGTCGGTGTTAATAAAAACGTTACCTTAACCCGGTAACATTCCTGCAATTTACGCCCAAAATATTTTAAAAAGCGCATACAGAAATTAAAATGAAAGCTGTTATTGAACCGTTTGGAGTTTGAAGAAAACACTCTAAAATATTTCACAGAACAGTGAAAATATGTCTAAGTGCAATTTTTCTCCACTTATATAATTTTTAATGCCAAGGAAAAGATGCGATTTTGTGTTTTCTTATTAAATTTTACTAAACATATGTTCAAAAACTAGTTTTAGTGTTGTGTGTTGAACCTAAATACATTGTGGGTCTAAAGTCTGACTTATTACCGTTATCCACAACAAAAATTAAGAGGAATAAACCAAAAAATGAGCATTTTACATCATATATGATCAACTAAAGGACAAACCTGCCCATAAAAAGGTTCAATCTTTACCAAATCTGCCAATTCCTTCTAATTAAAAAAGAACTCCCAAAATCACCACTCAAACAAAGCTCCATGACTTCCACCATGTTGTATAATAACAATAAAGTGTGTTTTATAAGCTTCTTTACGCGGACAGTTTCCTATAACAAAGATAAAGTCCAACCCCTATTGCCTTTTTCAGTATTCCATTGGCTATTTGATGCTTCAATCACCATTGTTCTCAGACACGACTGGTTTGACGCGCGTACAAAAAGAATAGGGATGGTATTTTTCAGCTATTGGATCAAGTAAGTTATGGATAATAAGCTAAACCCTTCAGACAAGCGCAGTGTGATTTATAGCTGGAATTGGAAATCCACATGATATAAGAATCCGTGATAAAAAAAAAAAAACTTGAAAAACGTACTCCCGGGGAGGGAAATTTGTTGAATTTTCAGAGATGATGTTAGACTGTGAATGTAGAGGGGAAACAGTTATTGGAGAACATCAAATTTACCCTTGTGGATTTAAAAACCCTGTTTGTTCAAGATCGATCAGATTTGTGAGAGACAGCAGGCCCGCCGTCGGAACGTTAAGGGGTTAATTATATAATTATATGCCTGTATAATACTGGGTAACAACAGGGCAAACTTTATTAACGCCTTCAGACCTAAGCTTAAAAATTAGGGATGGATATTACGTTTTTTACGTGTATCGGCCGGTTATTGTACACCGTACACTTTATTATGCTGCTAACTTGTTTCTACTGTGTGCAGTATTATAATTATATGATTTATGCTTAAATATTTATTATCAGAATTTTTACTAAGCAGTTTTTCAGCAATGAATATTTTTTTTTTTAAACTCGTTCTGCCTTCAATGTTTTATATTTTTAAAAATATTGTTCATCTACTTGGTTCTACCTCACCTTTGTTTATTGTTTGTTAAATATTGTTTTAAATATTGTTTTAAAATTAAATAAATGTTAAATTGGGACTTGTAACATTTGTTATTTTTTTATGGTTTTAAATTGAGGGAGCAGAATCAGTATCGGCTTAAGAAAATCGGCATATAATTTTTTTTTTTTAAATATGTAATTGATTATTAGACGAGCAAATTGATTTTATTTTTAGAAGTACTATCATCAAGTAAAAGGGCCATTGTATTAAGTTGATTGAAATCACACATTTTCCAGAAAAAACTTCTCTGATGTCAAAAAGTAGCAAAATTAAGATTAAAAACTAATTAATTGCACATATTTTACAGAAAAAAGAATACGAAATTCTCTGTCACAAAAGAGTAAGATTACAAGTTAAAAGACAGAAAGTTTGAGTAGGGCTGGACGATAGTTCGATAGCAGTATATATAGATTGATAGACGTTTGGTGCGATAGAAAAAAAACAGTTTCCCCTAATTTTTTTTACTATAGCCAATCAGGTATCTTAATACGAATCATTAACGCTGACCCAGCTCTGTCAGCCACCCTCTCTCCTTTCAAACCATAAAAAGGATGAAATGATTTGAGCTGAAACTGATTTTTTTAATAGTCCCTAAGCGAACCATCACCGTAACTTCGCCGCGCTCAGACGTCTCAGAAAGGCAGCAGCGGAGGAAGTTGTTCCGGATGAATGTTAGTGTCTCAGGTAAAGGTTGTGTCCCGTTTTGAACCGATCCTCGACGCACTAAAACACTAAACGTAGCAATTATGAACGAAATATAAAACTACGATCAGCTGTTTTAAGCAGGATTCCCCTCTCCCAGCTCGTTACGAATCTGTTATAAAACTTGCGCGGCTTTTAAAATCTCCCCTCGGTTCTTTTCCCGGTCCTCAGCAGCGGAAAACGCTTTAAAAAACACAACAGGGGTTGGAGAGACCTGCTTGCTTCAGCTTTCTACACTCCGGTGACTAGCTGGTTAGCTTTAGCTTTAGCCAACAGCTGAAGTGAATCTGAATGAGCTTTATTGAAAAACTAAACCAAAGGTTTTAGCCATTAATATTATAAAGTATCATTAAATGTTTAAAAGATTAAAAAGCATCAACATAAGCCTTTAATTTAAAATACTAACACAATTAATGTATATATATAATGGTTAATAATATTTTCTTTGTATTTACTGATGTTACTTTCAGGTCTCTTGGGTTTTTTTCGTGTTTGAAAAATTATTTAATTTCATTCTTAGTTAAAATGGGTTCATTGAAGGATAACAAAATGACTGGGGAGGCACTTAAAATATATATTTTACATTTTATTTATCGATAATTATCGATATCGATCAATATTAGTATTCCTTTATTGATACCCTTTTTTTCTACATCGTCCAGCCCTAATTTTGAGAATAATTTCAGATATTTTCTAGGAATAAAAGCAATTTATTTCTATGAATAAAGGCATGCATTTTTGATATCTAAAGAAAGATATTTATGACAATGTAAAGTCAGAAAATCTTAAAATTAAAAATATGCCTTTAATCATGGAAATGTCTTTTTATTACGTGAATTGCGTGTTTTTCCCCCTAAAAATTATCTAAAATTAATCTCAAAATTTCTGTATTGGCTCATGATTTTAACGACTTTTGTGACAGAATTTCCAAGTTTTTATCTGGAAAATATGTACAATTACTTTTTACCTGTAATTTTGCTACTTTTTTCTGGAAAATATGCGACTTTAATCTAAGAATTTCTGAGTTATTTTGTGAGGAAATTTACTCCCAAATAATTTTGCTGTGTTTACAGTGACCCTATTACTCCTCCCACTTCTATGCAGCAGATGCAGAAACGCGCTTAAAAAGGTATTTTTTTGTGCTTTTGTCCTTCACCACATTCTAACCATCCACCCCGACCCATTGTTACCTCCCTCATCTGCATCTGAATATAGGAGCACCTGTAAATGCTGATCCCACCTGACCCTGTGGTGTGTGTCGTGTCTGTACGTTGTTCTCTCGGACGGATTGTCCTCGAAGGCCGTGTGGTTGTACCTCTGGTTATTAAAACCGACTGAAGTGTCGCCGTGGCGCACTCACCTTGCTGCGTGGAGTCCATGATGGGCTGGTTGCAGTCCTGAGCAAAGTGGCCGTTCACGCCACAGTTGTAACAGGACACGGTGCCGTTCTTCTTATTGATCCCGCCTCCCCCCAGGGCGGCGGCAGGCAGCATCCCCAGATGACTCGGGTACACATGCTGGTAGAGGCGCTGGGAGAACGATACCGCCGGCGCCATCTGCTGCTGGAGGCCGTAGTTTGCGGCCGCCACCTGGGCCTGGCTGCTCATCAAGTGAGACGGCACCTCGGCCTGGCTGTGAGGGTGCAGGTAGGGGGACGGGTGCACGGGGGGAGGAGCCGTCGAGAAGAAGGGGGGCAGGGTGGGCGGACCGTTGGCCTGGTGAGGAGCCTGGGCGAGGTAGAGGAGGGACTGAGGAACGCCGAACATCTGCCGCGCTACTGCTGCCACCTGGTGGGGGAAGTAGAAGGGGGGCTGACAGCCAGAGGAGCTGCTGCCTCGGCCGCCACAGTTGTTATGACAACCGCACGCCCCACATCCCATCGCCTGCTGCTGCGTTTGCTGAGGCGCCATTTGCTGCTGCGTTTGCTGAGCGGTTATGGGGTTGCCAGGGGCAACGGGGCCACTCCCACAGGAGGCGCTGGTGTTGCTGTACGACGCAGAGTCGGTCTGCGCCGTGCTGAGGCTCAGCGACGGGCTGAGGCTGGGGGCAGGACCGGGGGAGTTGGAGGGGACGGCCGCCGGGACAGAGGGAGCCACGCCAGGGGCCACAGAGGCTCCCAGAGCGGCGCCAGGGGCCAGGGTGTAGGGAGACGGCAGCCCGGACGGTAGGGTCAGGCCATGCAGTTTGGTGTGAGGAGCGTCCAGGTGAGGCAGAGAGGGGGGCAAGCCCGGGTCCTGGTGGGACAGGGGAGGAGAGGAGTACGGCGAGGAGCCAGGAGACATGGAGCCCAGCGGTCTAAGAGGGGCCTGGTGGGGGTGGGGGGCCGGTGGAGCAGCAGCAGCAGCATCGCTTCCCGGGGGTCCGTCGGCGCCAGGCTGGCTGTGGGGCAGAGCCAGCTTAAACCTCGGAACCAGCGGCTGCACAACGGCGTTCACGGAGGAGTGAAGAGCGAGAGGCTGAATCCCAAAGGTGGTGAGAACGTCCCTCTTCTCCGGATCCCCCACAATCCCCAGGGCCGGGAGGACCGGAGGCATCATCGGCATCATCGTCGCCCCCGCTGGCGGCGGGGGCTTCCCGTCGGAAACGACGCCCTGGCTCGGAGCGGAGACCAGCGGAAGCCCCGGGGAGTCGGCGGCGGCGGTGCCGTTGGGGAGCATGCAGCCCAGAGAGTGCATGTAGGGGAGCGGGGGGAACTCTGGGCCGCCTTCCGGAAGGGGGGGCTCCATCCGGGGGTTGTGGCTGGAAGACAGAGGATGGACCGGGGGGGTGTCTCCTAATCCGGCTGGATCCGTCTGCTGGGTGAAGAATGAGGCCGCGCCCTTACTGCCGTCATCAGAGTGGCTGTCTGAGTCTGACAGACAAAATCATGACTCATCAAACCCTAACATTTATTGTCTTAAAAAGTATGACATAAATTACATAAAAGTAATTTATTTGTTTCGTAAATGTTATGTTACGGCTGACACAACCACCCTGCATCAAAAGCAAACCACATAACTCAGAGAGCGATATCCAAACATCCAAGTGGAACGTTGAGTGGAAGGAAAAAGTATGGCAGAAATGGCTGTGTGTGTGTGTGTGTGTGCGTTCACCTTTGTTGTTGTCGTCGCTTTCCAGACTCTGGCGTCTCCTGTACTGAGGACTGGAGGTAGAGCTGCAGCTTTCAGACGACGTTTCACCGAACACGTCAGGATGTGAAGATCCACCTGAAACAAGATGGCACCCTGTCACTCTGCTGAGCAAACGTGGGGTTAAACCGACAGCAGGGGCCTCATCCATTACATAAAACAGGCTCCTTCGATGCTCTAAGGAGTCTAAGTCTCCATATCTAAGATGAGAAGAACTCAGTACACCCCGCAGATGTGCGCGAGCATCAGCTTCTCTTTAGATTCAACAGTTTCCTCTCACCTTTCCTCTGCGGCGACAGGGCTGGTAACAAACTACCGTTGGTCAGGAAGGCGGCTCCTTTACCCTTTACCCGGTCTGACTTCTCCCTGCAGGCAGGAATGAGGGAAAACATTAGCTGCAACCCGGAAATAACTCGACAGGGACGGATGGAGGAACGAACGAACAAACAGGACGCCATGTTGGACTGTGACTGAAATAAAAGAGGACGCTTACGGATAAGATTAAATCAAAAGAAATACTGTTAATGTTTAATATTAAATGCATTTTTAAAGAAAAAATTAAATGAAATTTTATTTATAAAGTGCTTTTCATCCAAAAAATGCAGTTCAAAGTGCTTTACAGAATAAAAAAACGTAAAAAATAATTACCTACGAATGAGGATTTCATATGAATTAATCCCCCCCCCCACAATTTAATTGTCATATTTTGCTATGATTAATTAATAATTATTAATTCATTTAATTTTGAGCACTTTGGAGTTCCACAAATTACACATTTACTTACTTCCTAATGCCTTAGCACGTGTATGGGAGACATTGATTATTTATCGGTTTCAAATGCATTTGAAGCATGTTTTAATTATTTTGCACTTGCTACACTGTTAGCTTGGTGATTTTTTAGTGAACCAGGTCTGGCTGCCATTATTCTAGTGTTAAAATCTCCACCCTGCTCTCTTTAGTTTGGACTTTTTCTCAACCAATAACGACTCTAGACCCAGAGAGTTGATGATTTTAAGACAACTTTAAGACGAACGGATTCTTTTATGAAAAACAACTTTTCAACATCAGAGTTTTAATGTCCCATTGGTGTTTACTAGGGATGTAAGAAAATATCGACATTCCGATAGATATTTTAGGTCATGATAGTGTATCAATATTCAAAAGCAAAGTACCGATTTGTTTATTTTTAAGAATTTAAATGGAATTGTGACAAATCAGTCATTTTGGCTGTAAAATTGAAAGTAGGTTTGGTATTTGGTGCATGTTTTCGCCTTCTTTGATCCAGTGGATCAACTAGAACTAGTGATTAAACTGGATGTGTTATAGATGAAACATATGTAGTATAAATTATTATACTGTGATATATCGCAATACATCATGATTCATATTGTATTGCCAGATTCTTGCCAATAAAACATATTCACCCCTTGGATATTTTCCTCTTTTTATTGCCTTTATAAATTTATTCATCATCAAAAATATGTAGCTTTAACACACAAAAAAACGTTCAAGGTTAAACCTGATTTCTAAAAAATAAAATAAAATAAACAGAAAAAAAAATATTGAACATAAAATAAGTGATTGGATTAAGTTAAATAATCAAATCCTGGAGGACAAGTTTTATTTTTCCATCTGCAGGAGAACTACAGAGAGAGAGAAGATTTATTCTCCATTAGGACATATTTTTTGTTTTATTCTCATTATTTTGTAAAAAAAAAATAAATAAAAAAATCTGTTTTTTAATGTGACATTAGAGGCGTTTTTTGTTTTTGCCAAATTAAAAATAAAGCAAATAAAAAAAGCAACAATAAGGGTAAAACGTGCAAGAGGGGGTGAATACTAGTTATATAGACTCTAGACCTACCTGTCTACGGGGAAGAATCTGCTTTTGCTTTTAGACGTCGGGTGGATTCTCCTGTCGGGATCCAGGAGCTGGAAGGGAGATAAAAAGTCAGAATCAAGTGACTTTTATATCAGAACACACACTATGTTTGCATGCACGTCTAAATTCAGCTTTCTGGAGCAATCGGACTAAAGCTTAGTTTATACTTCTCCATCTACGTCGAAGCAGACAGACGCAAGGCCATAATCTGTCGACGCAAGGCCTCTCCGTCACATACAGAGACGGACGCACGGAGCCCAAATGTTCCGGTTGGTCTTAGCCTCCATATTCTTTTCATACTACTACCGTGTTTCCGATGATTCGCATCTCCTCACTTCCTGAGGGGCAGAGAAATGCGTTTTCCAACTGCATCATCTGGGCAGAAGAGTCCAATTTGCAGAACTCCATCTTGGTTCGATTTTAGTCGGACTGAGGCGTGTACAAGCATTTCAAAAAGTTTCAGGTCAACTTTATTTACAAAGCACTTTTTTTTGCAACTAAGGTTTCCCCCGAAGTGCTGCACATAAAACGACACATAAAAATCAACTCCTAACATTTCTTAAAATGAATAAAAAAGGATAGAATAAAATAGAATGACTCAGTTGAAGTAGAAAGCCAGCACATATTCACATGGCAACACAGACACAGGAATGCCTTCCTACCTGTTCAGCATCTTGGCTGCCGCTCTTCTTCCTCCTGTCTGTGGGGCCGTTCAGCTCGGCTCCGGCGCCCCCCCTCCAACCGTCCCCCTGGGGGCTTTTGGCGCGGGACAATCTGGCAGAGAGGAAGAGCAATACTCACTGTGCGCCGCAGCGACCCCAACGGTAAATCCCCCAAAAAGGGACTGGGTATGAAGGCGTGGTTACTCACAGCTGAGACGGACTCTTGGCGGCGTGTTTCTTCTTGTGTCCCTGAACATACGACTCTGTGGGCCCAGAGCAGAACCCATTTGGTAATTTTATAACAATAATAATAGATTTCATTTATATAGCGCTTTTACAGTTACATCCTGCTCTCTGTTGGTCTAGTACAACATAAACCCCGATAAAATTCAAGGGTTGCATACTTTTGCTAGGAACTTCTAAAAAAAATAGATAGACAAACGAATCGTGCAAAGTTTCATTATTACAGTAATTTTGCTTAAAAAGTCAAACTAACGCATAATATTAACTCATTACATGCATAGAGTAATTTTCAAGCGTTAATTTGTTACAATTTTGATGATTATGATTATAACAGGTCATGGAAACCCCAATTAAAAATCTAAAAAGGAAAAAAAAATAGAATAAATGTAAAAAGGTTCGGTATTTTAGGATCAAAAGTCTAAAACCCTTTAAATGGTCTCAGTCTGGTTCAGTAGGAATTATAAGGAGCTTTCAGGCTGCATGAACCTTTTCTAGTTCCTGTAACCTCTTCAGGAACCAGGCTGGACAGAAAGGAACTAGGGACCACAGTTCCTGGAACTGACATGACATAGGTATGGATGCGCTTTTTGGCAACTTTAAATTTGTCTGCTTGCCGTTCTCGGCGTCTTTGGTAGAAGAACATTTGGAAAAACTTATACTATATTTTTTTTAGTGAAAGATGCATTGGAGAAGTGCGGCCACAAAATGGCAAGGAAGAACACAACAAAGTTGAAGAGACGTCTCAAGGCATTAAACAAAGAAATTGAGGCGAGTCAAGACTTGTTTGAAATAGATTTGTCTAAAAGAAAATTTTGGTTTTGTCATTACTGCAAGGTACTTCTACTAACTAGGTTAAATATAATTGCAGGCCAAAACACATTTTTCATGAACTAAAACTAGATTAACTATGATTAGTTTTCGTCGACTAAAATTAAACATTCATGTATGATTCTGACTAAAATGCTCAAACTTTAAGTTGACTGAAACTTGACTAAAAAGACAGTGAACGTGGCTAAAACTAATAAAAACTAAAATGACAGATTCACACAAAGACTAGACTAAAACTAAAATTAAAACAAAAATAACAGCACTTGCGCGGTTTATAACCAGGTGTGTTTTAGAGTCGGGAAATCACGGTAGAAAACAATTTAATTCAACTTTCTTGAGGACGAATGCAGAGGGACACAATCCAAGAAGCTTGAAGTCCGGAATAAAGTTTCCAGAATCTGTGTGTCATCTGCTGGTGTTCATCCACTGGGCTTTATGAAGTCCAGGGTCAATGCAGCCTCCTACCAGGACATTTTGGAGAACTTTCTACTTCCGTCTGCAGACGAGCTTTATGGAAATGAAGACTATATCATATATTAGTTTCATCTTTTAAGTTGAATTACTGAAATAAATGAACTTTTGCAGAATATTCGAACGTAGTTTCGCCAGTATCATCCTCACTCTCTCCGATTGTGACAAAAAGTCAGAGGTTAAAGTTGAATAAGTTGGACTTGTGATTATCTCCTGTCATCAACAGCAGCAGCAGAAATGAGTAACTCAGATTATAAGATGTAGTTACTGTTGTCTGAGCTGACCTGACGCAAACTCCAAGATGGGCAAGGATAGTCTTGGAAAATGATGAACGGAGACAGACGGAGCTTTTCCCAAACGCCGTCCAAAAATATTCCGCAGCAGGTCTGCTTATTGGGACGATCCTTTGATTTAAGTGAACAAATGAAACCTCTGAACTAGGGCTGGGACGACGCGTCGACGCAATCGATTACGTCGACAAGTAAAATACGTTGACGCAAAAAAATGCGCGTCGATGCGTCGTCACTTTCAAAACAAACAACCATGAGTGAGTCAGTCGACTTAAATTCCTCCATCCGAACTCGCAGTTCAAAGGTTTGGAACCATTTTAAAATTAAACGGAGCGATTTTGTTGTCTGCCGGCTTTTGCAAAATGTAAACGTCTTATAAAAGCACGACGGCATCCCGGAACAGTTCCAGCAAATGATTAAACACCACAACTTTTCAACTTTTTTACTAACGCTATGTATTTTACCCTATAAATCAGCCAAACAGCCCCACCTAGAGGGCATATACTCACACACAGCTGCATCTGCTGTATGTTACTGCTATCTGTTTGGTTGGTTTTTATTTGTGACCCGTGTTGGCAGAATTAGTCTGAATGCGCACAGACTGATTATGAGCAAAAGCCCAAAATGTGAGACAGTAAACATTTTTGTTAACAAAGGTAATGCCCTACCTACCTGCTAAACGTAGCCGTCATTAATACAACATTGTTTAAGTGCTACAAAAGCAAACCGACAACGAACTCTAGATTGTCACCATTAATAACGCCTCATCCTGTTTGAATACTATTTTTTACTTCATGTTCCTCCAGTTTGTCGGATTCAAAGTTGTCATCTAAAAACTAGAAAAATGTGCAGCATTTTATTGGAATGAACGGCGCCTCTCTCTCTCTCACATATTATGTCAGAAACAAGAGAAAATGCAGCAAAATAAATGTTTTTTTGTGAATAAAGAGCACTCGTTTTGCATTAAGTGAATGTAACATTTTGTTTTATATTTTTTGGGGGGTATTTTTCTCTCCTTTATTCATATGATTTCTTTGCACAACATTTAACTTCTTGTTAAATGCAACCTCTAACATAGGATTGTACTAATACTCCAACTTCTTTACAATTAAAATGTGTTCAAATTAAGAAATATGTTTATTTCATGGAAATGCATAAAACAATACATGTCAAATTTCCTATACAAATCAAATAATGGGTAAATAATCGATAATCAAATCAAAATCTAATTGAAAAATCAAGCATTAGATTAATCGATGCATTGAAAAAATTATCGTTTTGCCCTACTCTGAACCTCCCAGCAGCTTCTATTAACTTCCTTCCTGGTTCCACTGTCCCTGCTTTGTTCGTTGGTCAGAAACAGAACCAATCAGTGAGGGGAATGAGCCCTGACTCCACCCACCTTCATCCTGACTGGAGGCATCAGAGCAGTCCTGTTGGTACGCCTTTCCAGGCTGGAAGTTGCCTATTAGAATAAAAGATGGAAAATTCAAAATGCAATTAATGAGGCGTGTGGCTGAACGGGGAAACGTCCCGACAGTGAAGGCAGCAGTTGTTTTTTATTTTCTTCGTAAAGTTGTTGTTTGAATCTAATCGGATGCTAATGCGGGTGATGGTAGTTATGACAACGCTTCTCGTAAGATGGCGTAGGAAGGCTCCAAGTCATTAGAGCCGGCTATCGATTTCAGATTTCATGAATGATTTCCACCCTGAATCTGAAGATCTAGAATAGATCATCATATATGGGTCAGTGCTATTAAAAAACGTATTTTGAACCGTTACACTAATTACATGACTTGTAATTCAATGGGTGTCTTTACATTTCACCGCCGGAAAGAGTTTTAGAAATACAAAACTGAGGCTTCAAATGTCTGGACTTTTCCGTCCTATTTAAGATGTAAAAAGGAAGCAAACAAGATTAAACGACTAGGGCCCAACCAATATATCGGCCGGCCAATATTATCGGCTGATATGGGGGTCATGGATATCATCGGCCAATGGCGCATTTTTGGAATCAACAATAAGTTGATTGAGACTGTTCTTTGGTGTGTAGAAATGTGGTTATAACAGCAGCAAAAAAGCAAGAACAGAACACAATTTAAGAGCCCAGACAAAAAAATATACATTTACGTTATGGATGTGGTTAAAAAAAACAACGTTTTGCGCATTTATTAAGTTAAAAAAGAAAGTAGCATAACGGGTTGTAATGTGCAACAGAGCAGAATATGTTTAAATCGCAAAAACATTTTAAAATATGTACAGAATGTGCCAAACAGACCAGGGAGAAATATGGGTATAATGTATAATGCAGGTTTTAATCTTACGGTTCTTTTTTTTTTTGACTATCAGCTATTTTATCGGCCTTTACTACTGTTTTATATCGGTATCGGACCCCAAAAATCCACGTTTGGTATCGATTGGTAAGAGTTTTTATAAAAATCGATTCAGAATAAATCTTTTTCAACACAACACCCTTATGAAATAACCTATGAACTCTATTGCCGGTGTACGACAGAAAATGACGGCCGTGACGACTTCCTACAAAAGCTGTAGAAAACCCAGGCCCAGTCTCTGAACTCCAGGTTTTCTAAACGTTTATCAGCTGCACATTTAAAAACTGAAACATTTAAAGGCAAAGTAGGACGTTCATCTATTCACCCAGTCGAGTTTGGACCTATTTGGAGCCATTCGGCACAAGTTTTTATGCAGTCGCGATCAGTTTATATCCATACAATGGGAGTCAATGGAGGCGGTAAGAAATTATCTGCCCCCAAAAAGGTTTAAAAAAAAAAAAACTTTCTCTTTAAAAGCTTAAATGTGACCTAAACAGATTTTGTTTTTTACAATTTACAGTGTTAATTACAGAAATAATAACAGGGTTAAATTGAAAAACATTTTAAATCATCCAACGACAAAAAGAGACAAAAAAAGAACATATTAGCACTTAGTTAAAAGACAATGCTTTGCTTTAGAGCTTTCTACTCACATCTAGTGCAAGCAGGTCTGGAGGAGTGGGGGGGCTCACAGTTGAAGAAGCTGCAGACCTTCCTGGTCTGTCTGAAAAGAGGCGGAGCAGACAGAAACCTTTCCCTACAGGTGCACAGAAACACAACGATCAGCTCTCATTTTATCCAAGCGCAATATATTCAAGCGTCAAAGTTGGGCTAATATATCAGGATCAAACAGCAGTTATTTTTTGTTTTTCGTAGCCGTAATCATTTTACTGTTCAACAATAATATCACTGGTGTTTCCCTAAAACGCAGCTTCAAGGTCCATAGATCAAGAGAAAGAGGAATTAACTGTCAGAAACATTAAGGAAAACAACAAAATATTATGTTGGCTGCAGCAGAGAATTATTTCTTTTTGATTTATTTTTTGTGATTGAAAAAAATATATCAGGTAAAATCACGTTATTTTTTATTCTACTTTGAGATTTTCACACCAACTAATGTCTGACAGCAATAAGCTTCTGCAGCCACGACGGCCGGATAGGTTTCACTTTCCAAAGTTTCACTTCACTGTAAATGAAAGCTGTGGGAGCTCGAGTTGGAAACCAGGGAGGCAAAGCTCTGACAGCTACGGCGAGATTAACAGCTGAGTCTCAAACTCTGTCTGCATCCTCAGGTTAAATATTTAACAAAGTATTCCTGGCCGACCAGAACATTAGTCATCACAAAAATCTATTGGCATCGACGCGGATTTAAAGTGTTTGTTCTCTGAGAAACCGTGTAATACTTTTTCTTTTTGTAATAAGTTGAATAGTCACACCTTAACATTTGTTTAGCTCTCATTCCCTCTCATTAGCCACAGAAAGGAATAGGAGACAAAAAAGGCAAGCAATCAAAAAGCTGATCACTTCTACGTCAAAGGCTAAATTAGGATTCATGGTGTTGCCCAACTTTGCTTGCGACGACCCACGAGAAGGCTGGACTGAATATTAGACCAGGAGAGAGGACAGCAAATCTCTCAGAAGATAACTCTGCCAGTAGAAGCTAACCTTTAGCAACTCGGCCAGTAGAAGCTAACCTTTAGCAACTCTGCCAGTAGAAGCTAACATTTAGCAACTCGGCCGGTGGAAGCTAACCTTTAGCAACTCGGACAGTGGAAGCTAACATTTAGCAACTCGGCCAGTGGAAGCTAACCTTTAGCAACTCGGCCAGTGGAACCTAACCTTTAGCAACTCGGCCAGTGGAAGCTAACTGGTAACAACTCGCCTAGTACCAGCTAACCTTTAGCAACTCAGCCAATAGAAGCTAACCTTTAGTAACTCAGCCAGCAGGAGCTAACCTTTAGTAACTCAGCCAGTAGGAGCTAACCTTTAGTAACTCAGCCAGTAGGAGCTAACCTTTAGTAACTCCGCTAGTAGAAGCTAACCTTTAGTAACTCAGCCAGGAAAAGCTAACCTTTAGCAACTCGGACAGGGGAAGCTAACCTATAAAAACTCGGCTAGTAGAAGATAACATTTAGCAACTCCGCCAGTGGAAGCTAACCTATAACAACCTGGCCAGTAGAACATAACCTTCAGCAACTCTGCCGGTAGAAGATAACCTTCAGCAACTCAGCCAATATAAGCTAACCTTTAGTAACTCAGCAAGTAGGAGCTAACCTTTAGTAACTCAGCCAGGAAAAGCTAACCTTTAGCAACTCGGCCAGGAAACGCTAACCTGTAACAACTCAGCTACAAACAGATAACCTTTATTAACTGCGCTAGCAGAAGGTAACCTTTAGCAACTGCGCTAGCAGAAGGTAACCTTTAGCAACTAGGCCAAAGAAGCTAACCTTTAGTAACTCCGCCTGGAAAAGCTAACCTTTAGCAACTCGGACAGGGGAAGCTAACCTATAAAAACTCGGCTAGTAGAAGATAACATTTAGCAACCCGGCCAGTAGAAGCTAACCTATAACAACTCTGCTAGTAGAAGCTAACCTTTAGCAACTCGGCCAATAGAAGCTAACCTAACACAACTAGGCTAGTAGAGGCTAACCTTTAACAACTCAATGGTAGAACCTTACCTTTAGCCACTCGGCCAGTAGAAGCTGACCTTTAGCAACTCGGCTAGTAAAAGCGGAGTGTTTGCAACTTGGCCTATAGAAGCTAACCCATAACAACTAGGCTAGTAGAGGCTAACCTTTAGCAACTGGGCTAGTAGAAGATAACCTTTAGCAACTCGGGACAGGTGAAACTAATCTAGGCTAGTAGAGGCTAACATTTAGCAAGTCTGCTAGTAGAAGATAACGTTTAGCAACTCTACCCGTAAAAATGAACAACTAGCACCCTTGCCAGTAGAAATTAACATTTAGCAACTCAGTCAGTGAAAGCGGATTGTTTGCAACTCGGCCAGTAGAAACTAACCTTAAGCAACAAGTCTAGTAGAGGCTAACCTTTGGCAACTGGGATAGTAGAAGATAACCTTTAGCATCTCGGCTAGTAGAAGACAACCTTTAGCTACTCTACCGGTAGAAATGAACATTTAGCAACTTGGCCAGTAGGATATAAACTATAACAACTGGATAGTAGAAGCGAACTCCCCAACATGGCTCCACAACACCAATAACCATATCATAATCACAGAAGACAGGCTCGCGCCTTTTAACAGGTACAATTCCAATATTTGTGTCTCGGCTCGAGTTATCTGTAAAACTAACACAAAAACATTATGTTTGTACCCAAGACAGACGAGCTGAAGAAGTAATGGTT
This sequence comes from Apricaphanius iberus, assembly GCA_028564705.1. NCBI lineage: Eukaryota > Metazoa > Chordata > Actinopteri > Cyprinodontiformes > Aphaniidae > Apricaphanius > Apricaphanius iberus. Next base: position 905,482 of record JAPXFQ010002533.1, on the reverse strand, counting down.
AAAATTTGACATGGAACACCGCCAGCGAAGTAAGTTAAGCTAGCTACTTTGCTTAAAAACAGCACAAGACTCGCATTGCTGTTAGGAAATCAGTGGCAAAATGTTTGCAAATCATGAATATTAATAAGTAAGACTCATAATCTGTTGTTTCCCCCCACATACTCCTGCAAAAATGCATTATGCATTACTTATGTCATATCTGTGGCATTAAATCCACTACGATTTGGAGTTGAATCGTGTAAAAACGTGAAAATGTTCCAAGTGGGGTGTATAGTTTTGCTCTCCAGCGTACCAATCAACCCCCAACAGACCTCGATTAATCAAACGTCATTGTGCTAAGTGATGTGAACATAATTTCAACTCCTTCCCTCTTCTTTGTGACGTGTGTGTGTATGTAAGGGTTGGTCAGGAATTACCTGAGGTTCTTCTCCACCTCCCTGCTCTCATACTGGTCCCCCTGGCTCAGAAGTCTCAGGATGCTTTTCTCAAAAGACTCGGTGCACTGATCCTTTGGAAGCTGGACAAAAACATCACACAGTTATCGCCCTTGATCTTCGTAAAAAGCCAAACCGGGAGAGCAAATTCATACCTTAAGAAGGAAGTTCTCCAGTTCATGATGGGTTTTGGTCACACTGCTGGAAGAAGAGTCGGACCACTTCACCTGAAAGCCAGCAGGGAGAACTCAATCAACGAGACGCTGGCAGAAACTGTGAAAAAAAGCTGGTTACCTACTGTTTTTTGCTCGTGTTAACATGGCCATGTGTGACCGGGTTATTGCTAATATACCAGTTTTTAATATGTTATTGGCTGCGTCTAAACGCAGCCATTGATCCTAGAGAAAAAGCAGCTGATGTCCACGTTGCTACCAGTAGCATCCAGTCAGACCAAACTGCTTATTTTGTAGACATAACTCGACGTAACCCCTATTAACAGCTGGTCGACTAGGCTTTCTAAAATATGTGCAAAACATTAGTTAAACATTTCTAAACACTAACACTGACCTTTTTCTGAGTGGTTATATTGTTTTCTACTCTGGCTATGTCCGCTTGTACTATTTTACCCTTTTACCCTTTTTTAAGGAAAAAAAAAATCACTATTTTATGTTATAGAACACAAAATCATATTAATTTCATGAATTAAAAGGAAGAAATTCAGGGAAAAAGGCTCTTTGTTTAATGCGGGCCTAAGTAGGGGGAAAATAAAAAATCAAACGCACGTTTGAATTTATTTCTCTTGATTAAAGCGTTCCGAAAACATACCGAGCCGTGATTGCTGTATACTATACTATTACACCCGCTTTACCCATGGCTTTTAAGGTCAGAACATGTAGATCTCACTCATCAACTGCCCCATTAAAAATGGCTTTGGTAGTGAAAACACCAGCTTCCTGTTCCGAAACGGACTATATTGATCCCCAGAGGGGAGTTGAGTGTAGCTCATACTGGTATATTTTTAAAGGACTAACACCACACCGCACAGTGGCCAATCAAAGCGTGCTTTCTGGAGCTTACCTCAAAGCTGTATTCCTTCTCCGTTCCTGTCCTGGAGATCCCCCTGAGCACGATTCCCTCGATATGAACGGCTGCAGAAGCACAAAGCAATTTTATTTCTTCTCTTGCACATGTTTAAAAAGTCCCTCCACAAACTTTAAGTCCACAAAGGTTCAGTTGTGCGTCCCGTTTTCTCCCTGTTCCCCGTTTCTTTTACCTTCTCTTTGCGCCGCCCAGCGGCTGGAGCGCCGCCCCTGGCAGGGAGGATGTGAGGCTGTGCACTCTGCAAAATCCTGCACTGAGGGAGCCAGGTAGTCCACCTGCTGACCCATCAGCTCCTGGAGGACGATGTTAACAGCAGGTTAATTAGAGGATCACATCAACCTGAGATGCTGAGCTCAATTCCAGTCAGAGCTAGAGGCCTTCAGCTCAATCGCCATGAAAATGGTCACAGAGAAAAGAACCACAGACACAAAACTCCTTCCTGTTTTGTAGAATACTCCAAATGTGTGACCAAATCTCTATTTTTTCGTACACCTCTTTAATTTTCATATACAAGTTAATCTTTCCCAGTTCGTATTACTTGGTAACAATAGCAATTAGATCAATTCTAACTATAGTAAGGGAAATTTTGGAGAGTTTTTCTTTCAGGCTGCAGCCATGCCTCAACTTTAAATGGTTCAAGAACAGCTTTGGTTTTAATTTGAGTGTTTAAAATGGAAAATCATAGTATTATTAAGGGTTTAAAATATATATTTATATAAAAACATTTCAGCTACTTCTCATTCAAAATGTCCAAGTATGAGATCAGATGTATATTTTTTTTTAGATATTTCTGTTTATTTCACATCGCTTTAGTTAGACGTCTATCAGTAATTTGGGTTATATCAGTATTAGTAATTGTTTTGATTATATCAGTAAAAAAAAAAGCCAATATCGAACAAACCTAGTTTCTAATTTCATCAACTTGTTTAAAATGACGTCAAACGATAAACCAAAAATATAATAATTCCAGAATAGGAACTTATTGCTACAAAAGTGAATTAGTTGGGATGAACGATATTTGAAAACACGAAGAAAGTGTAATTATTTAAAGGCACTAATCAATCATATGTCACTGTGACTACCTGTAAAGCAGGTTTTAAAACAGCTACGCATCTGAAACAATGTTATTTGGATAGATGGGTTTAAAGTACAGATGTGTAAAAAAAAAAGAAAGACACTTAAAACGTCATCTGAAGGAAGTTCACTTCTAAACACCAAAATAATTTCCCTATATCTTAACAGCTCCTGATATGATGCCTATAACTGTACTGTCCGTATCCCCTGACTAAATATGAAACATATTTCGGTTTCATCACATAATTATTACCTAATTGGGATCAACAAACAAACAAATGAATAACTCCTTTTGGCATAAGCCTGGTTTAAGTCTCAGCAACAACAATAAGCGTCATTCAGAAAAGAAACAGCAAATGGTCACCTGAGTATCACGGATAAATTACTGCATCTCACAGATATCTTCTGTTTTAGACTAAACCTTTAAACACATTTAATACCAGGCAGCGATAGCTGAACAAAACAAACCTATTCGAACGATGGTTTCACGTATTAAAGAGGGAAAAAACAGCATACCACGCATATATATGTGTAATATATTTGGTTCTTTTGAGCTGTGAGACTTTTACGATGGTGTATTAGGGCCATTGTAAACAAAACAATATTTTGGGAGTAAATTTCTGCCCAAAAATACAGAGATGCTGAGATTAAGGTCATATATTTTCCATAAAAAAAATCAGAAATTCTCTGACGTCAAGAAAGTAGCAAAATTACGAGGAAAAACTCTGAATTTCTGGGATTAATTACACATATTTTCCAGAAGACGAAAAAAATTGGAAATTCTCTGTCACAAAATTCGTAAAATTTGTAGATTAATTGAGATATTTTCTAGGAGAAACAGCACACAATTCTCTGATGTAGAAAAGTTGAAAATTTGTGAGAAAAAAACAAGCTTTTTTAAAAACAATTTTCTGACTAAACGTCAGAAATATATTAGTTTACATATCGAAAATTTATGCCTTCAATCATAGAAATTTCTTAGTTTTTTTTCTCACAAATTGTCTTTCCTGCATAGGGAGAAATACGCTTTTTTGCCTAGAAAACATTTGAAATTATTCTCAAAATTTCTGTCTTTTAGCTTTAATCTTGTGACTTTTGTGACAGAGAATTGCCGAGTTTTATTCCTGGAAAATATGTGCATTTAATCTTAGAGTTTTTTGGGTGGAAATTCACCCCAAATTATTTCTATTCTTGTTTACAATGGCCCTAAATACTCCTTCGTAGCCTTCTGGCCCTCTTTAGCTTAGCACCACCAGTCCAGCTTGAGCTGCTTTTAGCTGCTTTCACTGGAGCTTGTGGCTAACGTGTTTGCTAACCAGGTTAGCATCGTTAGCTGCTCCAGTGTAAACAGCTAATGCTAAACTACGACGTAGCCTGCTTGGTGATTCCAGACATCAGCGCCAGTCTCCGTCTAGTCTTTTTAAACGACTTATATATGTAGGTTTTCTGTTTATAGTTTTAATTTTCATTATTGTTATTATTTTAGTTGCTCTTGCTCGGTTGACATCAAATAACACCGAGGAAGGAAAGGAGAGAAGGCCCCAAAATCAGTCAACTGCCTCTTACCGTCGACTGGGCGTTTATCCTGAGCTGCCTCCGTCGCTTCTCCTCCTCCAGGGAAAGCTCTATTTTGTCCAGCTGCCCTCGGATAACTTCCCGCTGGTGGAAGTGGAAAGCTGGGTGTAGCGAGGCCATGGTGTAGAGCAGCGCCGACTGTTCCAGAGCCCCAATAGCTAGCTCGTCCCGGTTCTGCTCACACGCAGAACCGTCCTGACACGGTGGGTAGAGCGGATAGAGGTGATGCTGAGGGTCCCTGAAAGAAGGCAGGGAGTAGTCACAGTTTCTGTAGGACAAGGCCAAGTCCACGCTGCTTAGTATCCGAGATAGTATTCCAGCACATTCCCTCCTGTCAGAGCCGAGCAGGGACAGGCAGACGATGAGTTTGGACCGAACCACCGGGTCGACCACGTCCGTTAAAACGCCTAATTCGCTCGGGTTATTCGCCCTGCACTCAAAGTCCCGTAAAACGTGGTAATCTTTCCGGGCGAGGTCCTCCAAGTACGAGCCCAGAAAGCGGAGCTCCAGGGGCTGGCACATATGCAGCAGCCCGCACATGAACTCGATCCGCTTGGCGGGGTTCAGATGGTGACCGAACCACTCGAACACACCCTCCCTGTCTAGGTGCGATGGGTGAACGCGGGGTCTCGGCGGCTCCCGCAGCCTCTCGTACACCGAAGCCGCCCTGGGGATATGCTGCCTCTTGGATGGATCCAGTGAATCGTCCTCCGCCGTTTCGTCGCCTCCTTTCTCGCCACTTTTCATCGGTAGCTTCATTTTTATCATTGTCAGCGATCTACGAGAAACTTCAGAGTGTAAACAAAACAACCATGTGCATTATCGACAAAAATAACACTGTTTAGTTACGCCAAAACGACAATGTTTATACTGTTAGCTAACGATCTAAAGCGGCCACAGCTCTGAGTCCTTCTTCTCCTAAGTTGCTTTCTTCTTCGACACATGATTTCCGGCAGGGCGTTTCTGTCTTGTCGGTAGACTGCTGCCACCTGTCGGATTCACTCTAGGATTGTTTTGAGAGTTTTTGGACTAAATTTCCAACAACAACAAAAAAAAAAAAAAGAAATTCTGAGATTAAAGTCACGTATTTAAAAAAAAAAACAACCTCTGAATGTCTAAAAAACAGTAGCTAAATTACGAGTAAAAACTCAGAATGTCAGAGACTAATTGCACATATTTCCAGAAAAAATGTGTGAAATTCTGTGTCATATAAATCATAAAATTACGAGTTAAAAAACAGAATTAGTGGATTAATTTCAGATAATTTCTAGGGGAGGAAAAAGCGTAATTCTCTGATGTATAAAAGAAGAAAATTTGCGTGAAAAAACTATGAAATTACTCTGATTGAAGGCATTCATTTTCTAAATCTAAACTAATATATTTCTGACATTGTATAGTCAGAAAATAGTTTTTAAAAATTACGATGTTACTCACAAAATTTCTTAGTTTTCTCTTGCAACTTATCTACCTCAGAGAACTGCATGTTCTTTTTCCCAAAAATATCTGAAATTAATCAAAAATTTCTTCTTTTAACTCATAATTTTGCTACTTTTTGACGTTAGAGATATTCTGAGGTTTTTTTCTGGAAATATGTGACTTTAACAAAAGTCATAAGATTACAATTTAAAAGAAAGACATTTTGAGATTAATTTCAGATAATTTCTAGAAAAAAAAGCGTAATTCTCTGATGTAGAAAAGAAGACAATTTGCGTGATAAAACTATGAAATTACTTTGATTGAAGGCATTCATTTTCTAAATCTAAAGTAAGATATTTCTGACATTGTATAGTCAGAAAATAGTTTTTAAAAATTATGCCGTTACTCACTCAAAAATATCTTTAATGAATCCAAAATTTCTTCTTTTAACTCATAATTTTGCTACTTTTTGACATTAGAGAGAGTTTATCTTCTAGAAAATATGTGACTTTAACAAAAATGGTAAGATTACAGTTCAAAAGATAAAAACATTTTGAGATTAATTTCAGATAATTTCTAGGAAAAAAAGCATAATTCTCCGATGTAGAAAAGAAAATTTGCGTGAAAAAAACGACATAATTTCTATGATTTAAGGCATACATTTTCGATATATAAACTAAGATATTTCTGACATTGTATAGTCAGAAAATAGTTTTTAAAAATTACGATGTTACTCACAAAATTTCTTAGTTTTCTCTTGCAACTTATCTACCTCAGAGAACTGCATGTTCTTTTTCCCAAAAATATCTGAAATTAATCAAAAATTTCTTCTTTTAACTCATAATTTTGCTACTTTTTGACGTTAGAGATATTCTGAGGTTTTTTTCTGGAAATATGTGACTTTAACAAAAGTCATAAGATTACAATTTAAAAGAAAGACATTTTGAGATTAATTTCAGATAATTTCTAGAAAAAAAAGCGTAATTCTCTGATGTAGAAAAGAAGACAATTTGCGTGATAAAACTATGAAATTACTTTGATTGAAGGCATTCATTTTCTAAATCTAAAGTAAGATATTTCTGACATTGTATAGTCAGAAAATAGTTTTTAAAAATTATGCCGTTACTCACTCAAAAATATCTTTAATGAACCAAAATTTCTTCTTTTAACTCATAATTTTGCTACTTTTTGACATTAGAGAGAGTTTATCTTCTAGAAAATATGTGACTTTAACAAAAATGGTAAGATTACAGTTCAAAAGATAAAAACATTTTGAGATTAATTTCAGATAAGTTCTAGGAAAAAAAGCATAATTCTCCGATGTAGAAAAGAAAATTTGCGTGAAAAAAACGACATAATTTCTATGATTTAAGGCATACATTTTCGATATATAAACTAAGATATTTCTGACATTGTATAGTTAGAAATTTGAACCAAAATGGCTTCAATCATAGAAATTTCTTAGTTTTTCCTTGCAAATTTTCTACTTTTCTACATTGGGGAAAATATCTGAATTAATCTACAAATTTCTGTCTTTTAACACATAATTTTTATGACTTTTGTGACAGAGATTTTTTTTAAAAATGGGAAAATATGTGCAATTAATCTCAGAAATTCAGAGTTTTAAATTTTAATTTTGATACTTTTTTGACATTAGAGAATTTTGAGTTTTTTTCAAGAAAATTGTGATTTTAATCTCAGAATTTCTGAATTTTTGGGCAGAAATTTACTCCCAAAATATTGTTTTGTTTACAATGGCCCTAATACACCATCGTAGAAGTCTCACAGCTCAAAAGAACCAAATATATTACACATATATATGCTTGGTATGCTGTTTTTTCCCTCTTTAATACGTGAAATCATCGTTCGAATAGGTTTGTTTTGTTGAGCTATCGCTGCCTGGTATTAAATGTGTTTAAAGGTTTAGTCTAAAACAGAAGATATCTGTGAGATGCAGTCATTCCTCCGTGATACTCATTTGTTGTTTCTTTTCTCCTGTGAATGACGCTTATTGTTGTTGCTGCGGTTGATGTTTTTTTTTCTCCTAAAAAATATCTGAAATTAATCCAAAATTTCTACCTTTTAAGATTTAATTTTTATGAATTTGTGAAAGAGAATATGTGGAAAATGTGTGACTTTAATCTCACAATCTCTGAGTTTTCTTGGGTGGAAATTTACTCCAAAATATTTTTGCGTTGTTTAATACTCTGTTGTGGTCTTGTATGGAGGACCAAAACTAACATAATGAAAAATAAAAGCAGAATTATATACATTTTGTTTTTCCCTTTCCTTATACAATCATTCTTTGTTTAACTCGTCTCTTCTTTTTTAACTTACCTTCTGAATTTCTGCCTCATTATGTAAATGATTGGTCCAACTCCTCTCCTATTTGGTCAATAAACAGGAAGGAGTATGTCAGGACAGGAAACTGCGATGGACGTACAAGACCTGGTGAAGAACGTCTCCAATGCAAATTGTCGAGAGGAAGTCCAACAAAGAACACAGCAGCCATGTTAAGGATGAAGTTGTGAATTTTTAAGCAGATTAGGTTATAAAAACTGAACCTAAAGTTTGGCTGTTTTAGCGAGTGCTGTTCGATCCATCACCTTAAAAGAGAAATACTTTAACACAGCAGAAAATCACGATGATATCACTCCTGCTGTTAAACATGGCTTTGGCAGCATCATGCTTGGGGAATGCATATTTTTACAGGATGGTGGTCAGAACCGATGGATGAATCAATGGATGTCTATTCCATTTTAGTCTGTCTCCATTGGCATACCCAAAGCTGGAAGACTTTATTAGATTTTTAATTGTTAGGATTTCAAAGGCCATAGATCCTTTCTTTATTTAGCATCATGAAATAATTTACCATTTCTGCTCTGTTTTCTGTAGGCCTGTCGCTCAGATGAACGTTACCAATGAATAAAAACTAGAAGCATAAACAATGTCGAGAACATCCAATACAGAAACTCGGATAAAGAGAATTGTCTAAACTGTCACATCTGTCCATAATTAAAAGGAGAAATAAATTTTACCACCAAGCCCCAGTAGGGGGCAGTAACTCACCAGTCTTCTAAAGTGAGTTGAGGAGCTGAAACGAGTCTGTTTCAAAGCTCTCTTTTTTTTACTCAGTAACATTACACTTAATGTAATGATGCAACGATGAAGGCAGACAGAACTGATACACACTGACAACACTGAAAAAAGTGAAACATCGGTGCAATTCTATCAAAATACATATTTACATTGGGCCAATACAAAATTGTGATTTTCAGTTTATGCCTTCTGTTATCACTTTGCCTCAAAAGTAAGTTAGTCATAAAAACAATTTGAGAAAATCTAAAATAATTTGCTGTAACAAATTACATACATTTTATTAAGTCAATCCAAAGTGTCATTTTTTGTCAGTGAAGGCTCAGGGAAACATTTAATTAAAATACATAATCATATCAGAAAGAAACTGAATCATTATAGAAATGACATGATGTCTTGATTTCACGGACATCTTTAACACCTCCCTGAAGTCGGGGTAGGTGCCAGCCTGCTTCAGATCCTCCGTCATCATCCCCAAGAAGCCACAGATCACTGGACTTAATAACTACAGGAATGTTGCGCTGACGTCTATAGACATGAAATCTTTTGGGCGACTGGCTCTCTCCCATCACTGGCCCCCTCCTGGATCCGCTGCAGTTCGCCTACGGAGCCAACAGGTGTTCAGATGATGCCGTCAACCTGCTCCTTTACTACATCCGGCCCCATCTGGACTCCCGGGGAACCTACGCGAGGATTCTGGTAAGCTCTGCTCCATCCTTTCACCACATCACTCCCATCCTCCATCAGTTGCACTGGCTCCCGGTAACATTCAGGATCACTTTCAAACTTCTTCTGTGCACTTTCAAAGCCCTCCATAACCTGGCACCTTCTTACCTTTCAGATCTTCTCCATATTCACGTCCCTTCTCGCTCTCTCCGCTCCTCCTCCTCCCTCCGGCCCCTCTGGTCACTATGGGGAGCCGGGCCTTTTCAAATCAAAACTCAAAACTCATCTGTTTTAATCAGCTTTTTCTAACTTCAACACCCCACAATCCATCCGTTGATTTTACAGATTTTACTATTATTTTATTGTTAACGCGAGCTCCTTTGCCTGGAAATAATCTGGAGGTTGAGATTTTTTCTCGTCTTCCTTCTCCAAAGGTAACAGAGTACAGGTAGATTTGGAGTTTGCAGTTCTGTGGAGGAGGGGAGCGTCGCCGTATCGTTATGAGCCGTTGTCTCGTACTCTGCCCGTAGTAGCAGCAGATACCGAGCATCTAGAGGCATCGCGGCATAGAATGAGTGCCGTCTCCGAGTGGTACATTGTATTTGACCAAATCTAATGCTAAATATTGATTAGCTCGAGTAATTTTGTGTGACTCTGCCTCCATGGGAGCACCTGCAGCCGCTGTACGTCACTATCAAAAAGAGAAAATGTGTGTTGCAGACAGATGTAGCCAAGCATGATGAGAAAACATTCAGGAATGTGCAAAAAACATACCACACCATCACAATTATTGCATTAAAAATGAACTCTTAGCCCAGATTTTATTTTCCATTTACTGATAAATCAGTAATTCTCTTTGTCATAGGTAGTGAGCAACGCCTCGCTACGGAGGTGTGGCCGAGACCGCTCATGTTATCTACCCCACCACGGCCGCACTGCTGTTGTCACTATTGCAAGCCTACGTAGATAACCCGAGATTAGACGTTAGCAAGGCAGGATTTGAATTCCAGTGAATTGCAGTGAAGTGTAATCGTTTAACCACTTGGGGAACGGTTTTTGGTACAGCTTCTGACCCCCATTGGCACAACTGCGCATGTGCGTCAGAGGCAGAAAGGGAGCAGCTAAAGGGACAGCGACTGTTTAAGAGAAAGCTTTAGAAAATTAACGATAAAGTCGATTACTGAATTTTTTTGTCGACAATTTTACTTGTCGGCGTCGTGACGAATCGATTAATCGTGGCAGTTATTCTAACTGCCAGAAAAAAATATGCTGGTCTAATTGATGTTTTTAGTTGTTTACAGTTTACAAAACAGCAAATCAAAAACTTTAACTGTTTCAATACTTCAACAAGATATGCCCCGAACAGCTGCTGTCCTTTGCTTTCAGGCAGAAAGCTAAGCACCAAAAAGAGGCCACTTGTTGTCATTAATCCAGTAGCTAATCTGAAACTAGAACTGACAGTGAAAAAAGTAAAATATACAAACTCAATCTGTGCCTTCAACATTTGGGGTTCAAAACACCATGGAGTGTTTTAGATCACCTTTTAAACAGGACATTTTGTAATCCTTTGTCGTTTCTTCAGAAAATCCCGATGTCTCGTCTTCTGATGGGTCTTGTCCCGCTGTCTCCATTTGTCCTCCATCCATCTGTCTCCACATCTCTCTTAAAAAAGCAGTTAGAGCTGATTTTATGGCAGTTAACTTTTCTAGAATGTTCACCAACTGCTGTTGTTGCTAGGTTACGCTTAGCCGACACAGCAAAGAGCACTGAAAGTGTTTTTACTTTTGCGGAGACAGTAGAGGGAGTATGATTTTACTTATGTTTTATCACCAGCGTTGGGAGTAATGCATTACAAAAGTACTTAGTTACAGGAATATATTACTTTTTTCAGTAACTGAGTAATGTAATGCATTACTTACAAAATATACAGCAATATATTACTAGTTACAATGTCAGTAACTCAAGTTACAATTGCGTTTTAAAAAAATGTTCTGGCCAACTAATGAAACAGATCAAATCCAGTTGGATACCATAGAAGAAGATCCACTTCCTGTTGCTCAAAACTAAAACATCAGAGAATCAGGACGGCTGAGGAAAAGATTGACTGTACATTTAAACATTTTTCACACCTAACCATTTGCTGTAAGGAGCACTTGGCTGCAAACCACTCCAAAGAGAGCTGTAGATCCCATTCAGATGAAGCCAACAGGACCACATCATTGCGAAAAGCAGCGACATGATCCTGAGGTCACCAAAACGGATCCCTGCATCTAGAAATCCTGTCCTTAAATGTTATGAATAGGATCTGTGACAAAGGGCAACCTTGCCGGAGTCCAACTCTCACTGTAAATTAGCCCGACCGACTGCCGCCAATGCGAACCAAACTCTTACACCGGTCATACCGGTGAACAATTGACGTTTTTAAAATAATCTACACTGAAACGGAACTAAATCAAATGGGGGAATATTCACATTTTCATAAATTTTATCATCTGTAGTCAGTATAAATACTGAAACACAGGCCACCTATGGTTTCTTGTTGAGTGCCCAGAAATTACTTTTACAGTCGATTTGTTCTGTATAAATAAGCTGAACTGATCTGATCTAAAGTGAACTGAATCATTTTAAACTGTTTTAATAGAACTGAACTGACAGAACTTCAATTAAAAGTTAATTAATTGAAACCAAATTAAACTGACTCCAACCAAGCTGAATATGACTCATTTCTACTGAGGTGAACTGAACTGAATCAAAATGAACTGTATTGAACTGAGTCTCTCACTAGATGTACGACAGGAATGGTTTCTGGAGATGACTGGACTCTTCAGCCTTACATCAGCGCTACTGAAGTGAATGTATGTGGAGCGGCTAGTCAATCACACTCCTTAATTTATAATAAAAAGGTACTTTAAACTGAATTCCCTTCAGAGACACGTAGAGGTTTCTTACTTCCTCCCCATAATGATTGTTTCGGACTGGTGTTGCCTCTGAGTTTCGCTGTTATCTCGTATATTTCGTTTCCACTCGTTGTGACACAGACGCGCAAACTTCCTGTGAAACTCTCAGAGCGACACGTTGGTTTCCTGATGCCCCGTCAGTGTACATTCAGCCGAGCGCCTCCAGGCAGTGAGGACTGACCTCCTCCTCTGCTCCCACAAACCGGGTCGGGGTCTTTCTCAGCGCCTTCCTGCTGGCTCATCCGGAACCGAGCTGTGGTTCTCCAGGATCTCAGACCTGTTTGTGAAAGCAGAAGTCTCTCAAACCTCAGCGGTGGATGTCGGACTGCTGGCCCGCAGCCTCTGCTCACCATGGCTGCAGCTATGCCGGAGTGCTACCATGGCGCCATGTCCAAGAAGGAGTGTGAGGAGCTTCTGGGGAGGAAGAACAGGGATGGAGCTTACCTGATCCGAGAGAGCGAGACCATCCAGGGAGCGCTGTGTCTCTGCGTCTAGTAAGTAGCAACCAAACAAGACATCATTTTTCTTATTTAGACAGCAGGTCGAAGCAGAAAGCTGGGTTGCAGCCTGTTGATGTTCTGCTACGTTTTGCTGGAAGGCAGTAATTGAAACTTCTGTGAAAACCTGAGCAAACCTGTTGATCTCCTAAGCAGAGGTGAACCTCATCAGCTCCAAGCTCCTTGCTCCAATAAGACACGCCGCGCCTTCGCCGTGGGCTGCGAGAAAAAAAAAAGTGCTACTAATGTAAACATTCTTGATTTTAAGTATGAAATATACAGAAAAAAATATGCTCAAACTAAATCACCTAAAATTATAAACATTTTACCTGTTTTTGGCTTTAAAAAGAATAAATTTATCCAAAAAAAATCTGCCTCTCATGGATTTATGTCCTATTTTGTTTGGAGCAAAAAACAGGTTTTTCTACACTATGTGACACCCCAGGTTTTACTTTAACAAAAAGAACCAAAGTAAATGCAAAAAAGCTGTCCAAAAGTTTCTGCGTGAAAAAGCAATCACCCCCTAGCTCAGGGGTGTCCACAATGCAGTCCGGGGGCCATCTACGGCCCCTGGACTGATTTTGCACGGCCATTTAAGATTGACACATTCTGCAATTTGCACAAAACACAAATTAAGACTTTCTTTTATAATTTTTGTTGATAAATTTAAATGATAAGAAAATGTCTAATGGTAAAAAAAACCCCTAATTATTCATATTTTAACAATCGTATTTATTTTTTTGCTTTTTAATTTCATTGCGTGAACAGCTAACGCAAAAACAGAAGTAGAGACAAAGAGTGACCCAACCCCTGTTCTTTCCGGTGAGAAAAAACATACTTTTGCTTTAAAATGATCCACTCCAAAATATTTGAAAACTTAATGATTTCAAAAAGACAAACCTTAAAAGCCCTTTGTTTTAAGTATGTAATCCTTTAATAATCCCCTTTTCCCCTTACTTCATTTGTTTAATAAAAATATTGCATGTTTAATTAATGATCAAGCACGTAATAAACACTCATTATTTACGGAAAAAAAAAACATCTTTTTGTGGCTCGTGTAGCAAAAAGTTTGGACATCTCCGCCCTCGTACCAGCCTGCAGCAGCAGAAACTATCACAGTTTTTATCACTTTGAAAGACGTTTGGCCCAGTCTCTGCTGGATTCAGACACACTGCTGGGTTGCTGTGCATTGTGAAATTTAGGTCTGGACTTTAACTAGGCCACCGGAACCTTTTTTTTTTCTGAATTATTCAGACGAGTGTGGGGGATCGACGGCGTGTGCACTTGAGGCTGCTAAATGGATCAAGGTTAAAGTTCAAAGACACCTCCAGACCGACACACTGCCACCACCGTGCTGTTAGTTAAAGACCAGATTGAGCTGAGATGTCTGCCTCACGATTTCCACAGAAGCAGCTTCCCACCGCCCAACATGTCTCTCTGACGACAGCCTGATTGGTCAGCTGCTCTGCTGGGAAACAAACAAACAAGATGCTTATATGCAGTATTTTAACCTGACCTGTAAAAGAAATAAAAAAAGTACTAGGTGGCCAGAGCCCGACAGAAGCTGCTCCTCCTATACAGTCAGTCATATTTGACATCCGCACGCCGGATATTCTATCAAATAAAGCCGAAAATCAGCCCTTTTTGATTGTGAAATATGCACACACGGATGATTGCAGGTTAAAGTAGTTTCCAGCTGATGATCTTGAAAAAAAAACCATAATCAACAGCAGAACAATACTCGTCATTGAATGTGTCAAATACGATTGCTACAGTGGAAGAAGAACAATATTATGCGCAGGAAGTAAAAAGGGATGAAGGAAGTCAAAAAGTAAAGGTTCATAAGAAGCACCTTTCTCAGAAGCAAAGTTACACATCGCTGGTCGACATAAATCACATTTAGTACATGAAAATAGCGCAACAGAAGCAGCCACAGAATGAAAGACACAGTTTTACATTTTTGCAAATTCATTCCGTGGGGATATAGGAGGTTAACCAGGAGCTTCTGACCTCAACTCTCTTAGAAATGTTAAGATTCTGATTAAAAGCCTGGACTGCGACGGTAAACCTGAAACTCTACCAGAACTCTAGTAAGAATTAACCCCTTTAGCCGGCTAGTGTCAGAGTTTGGGGGGCACGCCTCCTAGAGTAACATTTAACTTTTAATGAATTGCTATTACAGTTGGTCTATAGTCAATAAGAGGGAGTCGTTATTATCTGTGATGCTTATTTGATTCTTTACAGTGAAAACAAGCCGTTAATGTGTATTTTTTTCAGGCAGAATTCAGATTCATTTTTCATACTTTCTGTCTTTCAACCTCAAGTACTCATGCCCACCATGATTTTCTTGAGCATTTTCACATTCCCAGTATCTTCATAGACCTTGCTATTAAATGAGAGCAATTTGAACATTTTAGACCTTTTACAAGCTGTTAAAAAGCGATCCAGATTGTAGGTATGGAAAATTCAGAAAACAACAGCCTCGGGCTAAAGAGGTTAAACTAGAAGCTCAATAAGGGCTGAACAAAACTTATGGTCAAGGTGTAAGAAACATTTAACCAAATACGTGTCATGTAACGTGTCAAATACTTCTAACCCCGGCAGAATAGTTTGTGTTGCTGCAGTGCAAGGAAAAATGTATATATCATGTGCAGGAAGTAAAAATTTACAAACGAGTCAATAAGCAAAGTTTCACAAAAGCAAAGTTACATAACGGTCAAAATAAATTACCTTTAGTCCATTAAAAGAAGCATAAAAAGCAAAATACAAGAGCCACAGGCTGAAAGACAGTTTTTTTATTTTTCCACATACTTTTGCTTGGGAGCTAAATACTTTTTATCGTTTAACATGATCGATCTAGGATTTTTGTGTTTTACATTGCTCTCTGTGGATTACATTGCACATTTTTAGTTTTCATGTACAAAATGTTGCCTTGATGCAATCTGGTGGCAGGAAATAGCTGTGGTCGTTTAAAGGCAACAACCTCAGTCTATGGCTGCAAAAGTTTCTGTCACATTTCATGGTAAGATTAAACAAAATCCAAGAATTTTTAGAATTAATCCTTCATCTTTATTAATATTTTCCATAATTATGAAACAGTGACTCATTTAATGATTGTTACATTTTCAGTCATTTTTCGTTTGTTAATAATAGTTAAAATTCAGGTAACTTAGCTGGTCGCAGAATAGACTTATCTGTTTTTTTTCTTCTTGTTTGTTTTCCTTGTGGACATTCGTTTTTATTTCTGCTTTATATGTTACTTCAATGTTCAAACATATAATTCATTTATTCATTCATCGTCAGTCTCAGTTGAGTCAAATGAAGCTAAACTGTGTCAGACGCCACTCCTTCAAGCCCCGTCCACATGGGCGACTCAAATTAATGTAAAGTCTTCCTCACTCCTGGCCACATCCTCACATAAATCCTAATCAAAACATTTGAAACGAAATTGTGAATCTGATATTTAAACACCAGACACACGCCAGCACCTGGGATGGCAATAAATAATCATCACACATGACACAAACACGTGCTGTCTCTTCCTTCATAGACCTCTCAAATTTACTTACAGGATTTCTCTTGAAAAATGTGTCAGTCTTTTCCTGCCTCTTTGTTTTCGGCGTCTTAACGATTCTCCTTGACAAAAATAAATTGGTACGCTTGATGGTGACATGGGTCTGACAGGACTGTGACGGCTAAATGTTGCTTTGTTGTGCCTTTTATCACTGCTGAAACTGTCTTGTTTCCAGTCAAAAGGTATTTTTGGTCTTGTTTGAGACTTATATACTAATAACCAAGAGCAGAAGGTGTTAGCTTATTAATCTTATTTATTTAGAAATATATGTCTTATTTTAAGAATTCTTACCAAATGCAATTGTATGCAGATTATTTCACTTAATTTAAGAAGTTTTAGACTATAATCTAGTATTTGACCCCGGATGCAGGTGAAAAGTTTGTCAGCTGTCAGGCATGGTGGTGGCTGTATCATCTTGTGGGGCCGTTTATGCTGCAAGTCTTATTTTTTTATTGAAAGTGGGTAAAAGGATGACGGAGGACGACTAACATCAGATCATCTCACCTTGCGTCGGATTAACAGGTGGATGGATGAAACCGGACAGCAGCTTCATCCCAACACACATATCCTGGCTGGATTCAGAATGGATCTGGGCAGGTTAACCAGGAGTTTTTGACCTCGACCCTACTAAAAAAATTTTAAAAAATGTAATTAAAAGCCAGGATTGTACTGGGAAACCTTAAATTCTACCAGAACTCTACTCAGAATTCAGCTAGGAGCTCAATAACGGCTGCGCAAAGTTTTTGGTCAAAGTTTAACTTGCTAAGAAAAGTTGAAGCAAATGGTGGTGTACTTTGAAGCACGGGTAGATGGCTTTGATCCTGACGAACAAATTCCCATTATCCTCCAAATTCTTGTTTTTAGCAACCATTGCACTTTTTTTTGCTTGGTGTAGGATTACTAAACCCACTAAAACAGCATAAATAAATGATTAAAAGCCTAAAATAAACCAGGCATTCACATTGATAATAGCTGTAAAAACAGTAGGTTTCAGTAAATCAGTGTCATGCAGTGTCAAACAACAAGGGAGCTGCAAAAAGAGTGGTAAAGCTCACCGGAAAAGTGTTTGATAAGGGGATAGATAGGCTACAACCAAGCAGAAAGGCAGCAATAAAAATAAAAATCAATGCAAAGTTTGAAGACAGAGATTGTTCTAGCTTTCTAAGCTTTCTCTGATGGCCAGACGGAGACATTAATCAGGATCTCATTGAAAAATAAAAACAGCAGATAATAATCAGCCTGAGTTAAGGAAGTGGTTCCATCTGTAAGATCTTTTATGTGGATGATTGCCCTGAAAAGTTATGCCACCAAAGAGGAAGCAATCCTAATGGTGAAAGATCGCAGCAGCATATGTAAATAAGGAGGTTTTGTGTTGGAAAAGTGGACATGAAACACCAAGGTTTAAGGGCAGAAAGCTTAAAGTGACAGTGTGTAGTTTTTGAAGTACATCGTTGAAAATAGCAATTAAAATATTATGTAACAATAATTACGTAAAGCACATTAATTGCAAAATATTGGCGATATTGTAAAATATGACTTTAAAAATCAGTTTTAAAATACATAGGCGCGGGTCCTCTTTTCAGGGGAAAGCCATATTAGATGACGTCTTTACTTCTACAGGAGCCCGGACGGACAAAGCGCACTGAACACGCCCGCTATTAAAACATTGATTTCCCCTCAAAATGCAAAAAAGTTTCGCCATAAATTCATTTTTACCTCTTTGCTAGTTCCAAGCGATGAAAGAGAGACTGATGTGCTCGTCATGTTGCTGCAAATAGATCATTCTCAGGGAATTGAGCGTTTGAAAACAGCACTAGTTGGACCTCCGTTGTTGAGTTTCTTACTCGAAGACACAGATACCGCATGCTTGTGATAATTTAGGTATGCACTGCCCCCTACTGGCCGAAAATTACACACTGTACCTTTAAAAGATGTGGACCAAACAATAGTTCCAGTTGTAAGGACTCATTGTCCGCGGTGATGCATGGAAACTGATACCTTTAAATTAAAGAGGGAGAACATCAAACCTCTAAAACTGCTCCCCCAACAGGAGATTTTGAAACAGGTTCAATATGTTGTGGACAACTTTCTGGAAGAGATGGACGTTTACTTCAAGAGACAAAACTGGATTAAAAGGAAAATAAGTTTTTCTTCTGGAGATGTTGTAGTATTCCTAGATTCCTCAGCTCCACATGGTTCCTGACATCTTGGAAGGATTCTGGAAGTGTTTTCCCAATAAAGATGGACTATTCAGTAAAGCTACAAACAAAAGCTAATGGCTGATCGGTCGATGACAAAACTCAAAGGCGTCAATAGCCATAGATTTGACTGTAGTTTGAAGATTTCTGGGCACAATCATTATTAGTGATTATTAATCATTCATAGACTACTTATTTCATTATAATAAGCACTGGAGTGTATAAACTGGTGTTGAAAATCACATCTGTATTCAATTCACAACAGTTGAGAGCCAGAGGATTTTGTGTTTTGTTTTCCAAATGGCAAATATGTACGCGCCCAAGAAGAATATGCGCAAATACAAAAACGTATTCCCCTTCCAACCTTTGCCGTTGTTGCCCATTCTGTGCAGAGAAAATTCGACTTTAACTGACAGTTTGTCTTTCACATAGATTCCACAGCTAAAAGCTATTTTATTTAGAGATCACTGAGCAGAAACGTAATATTGTCCAGTCGTTGGTTTAGACTATGTTCTCCGTTCCTGAATCGTAAATCGAGCTGCAGAAAAATCTCTCTCTGGGAGCGCTGCATGCCGAGATAGCGAGAATATTTAGCTTTCAGCAAGGTTTGGGGAATTTTCTGCCATCCTCACTTCACAATTACGAACAACTGATTCTCTTTGGGAGTCTTAAACAAAAATATTACATGCTGTACTTTTACGTATTTGGAGCGGACTAGGAGTCTTTAAAAATATTGACAGCAGCATCAGCGCAGAAAGAAAACAAGACTGCATAAGTAAGTGGATCGGAGTGCTTTACAGTTTCCGGACAAACTGCCCCAGTGGCTTATGGTATGAGACTTGGCTTTTATAGAAGCATTCAATAAAGTAAGAAAACCATAGGGCCAAAAATGGAGCCATGACCGACTGTTTTATAGCGGGGTGGTTGTGTTGGTAAACCTCTGTATCCTAACTGAGCTTCAGACCATTTCTAGGAGGACCCTTCACCTCCATCTACCATCTCATGTTTCCACAAGGCATCCGCTGTCTTTATACTCACATTATATCAGCTGTTGAAACACATTTATGATGTTGAAATTTATTACTTTAGCCAGTTTTTGCCTTCCTATTAATGAGCGTTTTTGTGCAAATTGCTCCATAAATACAGGTTATTGCCTTTTTTTCCAAATTTTTATGCTACATGTGATTGAAGAGATTATTAATTACCACGTCTATCTCAAAGATAATCTACTATAATATCACCTGTAAAATGCTATTATTTATTCTCAGTAAACCCGTAATTCAGTCAAAATAAAACATGTTTTTTGAAAGCATTTACCCTCCATTCCAAAACCGGCTTTGCTCATTACTTCCTTACAAATACAGCCAAACAATACATAACTGGCTGATTTTAATGGTTGACTCATGTACCACCTCGATAAAAAAACAAAACAAAAACAGCTTAATCCACACCTAACCGCGTTTATGCATGGTTAAGCACATACATAGACACGGCAAACCTGTAGGGGGCAGAAGTTCCCCCAAATCATATCCACTCAGAGTAACTTTCCACTTTCTAACTTGTACACAGAGCCAGGCCGGCCCAAGGCAAAAGCAAACTAAGTTGTTGTTTAGGGCCCCCCAAACCCATCCAGAGCCCCCCATAAATGGTAACATTGAACAGAGACCACAGATGTAGGAAATTTATGAAAATGTGAATATTACGCCATTTGATTTAGTTTTGTTTCAGTGTAGATTATTGTAAAGAATTCAACAATTTAAATTATTGTGTATTAACTCCAAAAGTTTCTTTGTAACTAAGTATTTTATTAATTCTTTCAAAAAAGTAAAATTATTTTTTTATTTTACAATTTATGAAAAAAAGTTGCAAAAGCATTTACATCAAATACATTTAAATGATTAAAACCGTATCTTTTAATTTATAATTTATTTTGTTTAAATTTTTTATATACACTACCGTTCAAAAGTTTGGGGTCACATTGAAATGTCATTATTTTTGAAGGAAAAGCACTGTACTTTTCAATGAAGATAACTTTAAACTAGTCTTAACTTTAAAGAAACACACGCTATACATTGCTAATGTGGTAAATGACTATTCTAGCTGCAAATGTCTGGTTTTTGGTGCAATATCTACATAGGTGTATAGAGGCCCATTTCCAGCAACTATCACTCCAGTGTTCTAATGGTACAATGTGTTTGCTCATTGGCTCAGAAGGCTAATTGATGATTAGAAAACCCTTGTGCAATCATGTTCACACATCTGAAAACAGTTTAGCTCGGTACAGAAGCTACAAAACTGACCTTCCTTTGAGCAGATTGAGTTTCTGGAGCATCACATTTGTGGGGTCAATTAAACGCTCAAAATGGCCAGAAAAAGAGAACTTTCATCTGAAACTCGACAGTCTATTCTTGTTCTTAGAAATGAAGGCTATTCCATGCGAGAAATTGCTAAGAAATTGAAGATTTCCTACAACGGTGTGTACTACTCCCTTCAGAGGACAGCACAAACAGGCTCTAACCAGAGTAGAAAAAGAAGTGGGAGGCCGCGTTGCACAACTGAGCAAGAAGATAAGTACATTAGAGTCTCTAGTTTGAGAAACAGACGCCTCACAGGTCCCCAACTGGCATCTTCATTAAATAGTACCCGCAAAACATCAGTGTCAACATCTACAGTGAAGAGGCGGCTGCGGGATTCTGGGCTTCAGGGCAGAGTGGCAAAGAAAAAGCCATATCTGAGACTGGCCAATAAAAGAAAAAGATTAAGATGGGCAAAAGAACACAGACATTGGACAGAGGAAGACTGGAAAAAAGTGCTGTGGACGGATCAATCCAAGTTTGAGGTGTTTGGATCACAAAGAAGAACGTTTGTGAGACACAGAACAACTGAAAAGATGCTGGAAGAATGCCTGACGCCATCTGTTAAGCATGGTGGAGGTAATGTGATGGTCTGGGGTTGCTTTGTTGCTGGTAAGGTGGGAGATTTGTACAGGGTAAAAGGGATTCTGAATAAGGAAGGCTATCACTCTATTTTGCAACGCCATGCCATACCCACCTTGATTGGAGCCAATTTCATCCTACAACAGGACAATGACCCAAAAAACACCTCGAAATTGTGCAAGAACTATTTAGAGAAGAAGCAGGCAGCTGGTATTCTATCGGTAATGGAGTGGCCAGCGCAGTCACCAGATTTGAACCCCGTTGAGCTGTTGTGGGAGCAGCTTGACCGTATGGTACGCAAGAAGTGCCCATCCAACCAATCCAAATTGTGGGAGCTGCTTCTAGAAGCGTGGGGTGCAATTTCTCCAGATTACCTCAACAAATTAACAGCTAGAATGCCAAAGGTCTGCAATGCTGTAATTGCTGCAAATGGAGGATTCTTTGATGAAAGCAAAGTTTGATGTAAAAACAATCTTATTTCAAATAAAAATCATTATTTCTAACCTTGTCAATGTCTTGACTCTATTTTTTATTCATTTCCCAACGTATGGTGGTGAATAAGTGTGACTTTTCATGGAAAACACAAAATTGTTTGGGTGACCCCAAACTTTTGAACGGTAGTGTATATATAATTAAAATGTAAGAAATTACTTTTTGAAATTCATTGTTTGATTGTTTTGTTACCATTGTTACAATCTGACGCTTTAGTTTAACGTTTCTATTTTGTTTAAGCTTCAGATTGTCTCAGCTAAAATTAACGATTTTTAGGAATAGCCAAATAAACTCCGCCTACTTTCCCAGATTAGACCAACTCTCGACTGGAACGCTGTTATTGTGGGTAGTGGTTTTAACAGAAAGGGGGCGCCCCTGAGTAAAAATCTGCTTAAGGCCCCATAAGACTCTGGGCCATTTCTGAGAGGAAACCACTGGTGATGTTGGAAGATTTTTGTGGTGGAAAGGGACCTTGCCAAACCTGAAACTTTGGTTATTTCTGTCCACAGGCAAACCAAGTCCATAAATAGAGAGCAGAGTTTAGACTTTAAGACTATCACAAAGGCAGAGGGCCTTGTATGGTTTACTCTATTTGAAAGCAAATTTTACCGAGTTCCCCCTACGCTATCACCAAGCTAACGCAGCGACAAAAATATGCAAAAACAAAAAAATATGTTTAAAACAAATGCAAAACCAGTAAACTGTTTACAGGTCACCTGAAAACGCACAAAGGCTTTGAGAAGTTGTCATCAAATGTATCTAGTAATCTGACCTGATATAACAAGCTAACATTAGCATCGGCTACATGCTAATCATAGTCTTCGGTCTGCTCCACAAGACCTTTATAAGTGACTCGTGTCCAGAGTCCTCCATCACTGTTAATGAATTATTATATTTCCACCTATTTCAGATGGATTTAGGTCACAGTTTTTTCATAAATATCCTGGTTACAGATAGCAACATTCCTGTCTGAGGGTGACCTCGGTAGGTTTGACCACAACGACGCCGACCTGACCCAACTGGTTTTTCCCCTTCTTTTCCAGAACCGGTGCTGAAGTGAAATCTGTTTGTGTTTTCATTTGGGTCTCTGCTGCCACAATAATTTGTGTCTGCTGTAGTGCAAATTTTAGTGGACTTTTACCATTTTGAGTAATTCTATTAAGTCCTACAGTACTCTAGATGAGTATTTCTCAAACTTTTTACAATGGGTACCACCTGAGAAAATGTCAAGCTCTCAAGTACCACTATCATGACCAACCTAAACATACAGTAGAGAAGGCTTACCCTTTTAACTATAGGCAATCACCAAATTATTTACTCCTAATAAGGATTATTTATCTGTAATTGTTGCCAGCTAAAGCCAGACTGTGTATTTCAAAAAGTATTTACAAACCAGGGAAGGAAGCTAATCTATGCGGCTCCCATTCACCAATTTCTTTATTAAATACAGATTATAACATTTTAGCTAAAATTATTGCAAATAGATTGGCTCCCCTTATACCTGAACTCGTGGCTATGGATCAAACTGGGTTTGTCATTAATCGTTCTCCTTATGATAATGATAATCAATACTCGAAGATGAATCTACGTTATCTCTATATTCTAAATACAATGTGAGATTTGTTAAAATGGCTTTGACAGCTGCCAATAAGTGTATTGCGTTGAAATGGAAAAGTGTTACAGCCCCATGCTTCAATATGTGGTTGAATGAACTCATGTCCTATATTCCACCGGAAATGGCCGGGTTACTAGTAACCACGTTTTGTGGAAGGATGAAAGACGAGCAAAAATAATCTTCATCTTTTGCAATTTTTACTTTGATAATTTTGTTATTCTTGTTCATTAACATGTATAAAAGAAAATTTTAACTGCTGAAAATGGTTTAAAGATTTATCTTTTGAAATAACAGTTCGTATGAATGTGTATTGTGGAGGATGGGATAATTTTAGTGAATGAATGACTTCATTGTTGTAGGAGAAATGCATGAGGCAGAAAATATTCTACAAAAGATAGTCGAGGGAGGTTTAGATTTGGATCGCTTAGATGTGGAAAATGTTGAGGATGAGTATTATGGTGCGTTCAGATCGCCAGTTTTGTCAGCGTCGAACAATGCTCATAAAGCGACTAGTTTGCTGAAGCTTGCGAAGCTTGTAGACGGGCCTTTCTCGGCCTTATGTTTTAAACAGTAGTGGATCGTGGTTGGCTAGGCCGTTTCGACGTCGGGCATCGTCACTACAGCGAGACGCTCGGATTGGTTCCCGTGCTGCGTCAAGAGTGTTAAGACCGTCAAAATTTCAACTAGCGGACCTTCTGCATTGCTAGCGTTATGCGCTTTGAAGCTTAAAGCGCACGAAAAGCTTGAAAAGTTGATGAAGCCAACACTCAAAAAGCGCCGCAGAGACCGTGACGCTCCTCTCACGGCCTCCACCAAAGACTTAACATGTAATCTTGCCGCTGCTGATGCTGCCGTTTGAGGTATGAGTGATTTTGCCCAAAGAGTTACATTAACATGTTTTGTACCGACCACAGACTTGTCGACAGGAAAATACAAATTATATTTTTATAAAACATTAAGTTGCTGATATATGCAAAGCAAACATTGTCAGAAATAAAATGACAGGAGATGTAGAAAGATCGAATTAATTAAATACAGTCAAATGGGATAGATAAACTGTTATATTTTCAGGCCCCCCATACATAGATAAATATAATACAGTGTCAAATCTAATCTCTTCTTTCTTGAAGGGTGTAGTGAATCTGTTAGAGCGGTTCAGTTTTGTGAAGCAAGGTTGCTTTCCATGGTTGACTGCAGTCAGACACGACATTCTTCTCTTTCTTTTTTGTTTTTATAGAAACCCCAGCGCTTCATCACAGCGCTCCACACTTTGATGAGGTTCAGCTGAGGTTTGCTCGTGGCCGAGTGTCGCAGTCACTTTTTTCCGTGAAGACGTGTTCGCAAGCGCGTTTGTTCACACAACATCAAGTGCATCTAATGCGGCGGCAGAAATGGGGAAAGTATCCCAAAAGATGATGAAAGGCATCTCAGAGGCAGAGGATGCAACCAGTCTGGGACTACGGGGGGTGCTGACCTGGGATGGTCGTCACACATAGACACAGCTCAGAAGAGGCCCTTGCAGAGACAGGACTTCCTGCAGGGAGGATTATAAACATGGGGCATGACTATGATCTTTAACGTCTTAAGGCAAAAACCCCAGAGTCATTGCTGAACCACACGGTTGTCAGCTACTCGCAGTCATTCCTCACTAACAGACGTCTTGTTTTTTTTCTCTTCGCAGCAAACAGAAGGTGGTTTATACCTACAGAATCCTGCAGGCGCACAACGGAAACTACACCCTCCTGGTAAAACATTACATTCTCAGTATTCTGTGCCGCTTTGATCAACAAATCCGTACCCGCAGTTTATTAAACTGTACGCACAGATTCATAAATCATGTGTGACAAACAACCAGTGGGGGGTGGGGGGTGGGGTGGGGGGGGGTGGGGGGGGTTAGTGTAGTGTGTCATTGAATTGCTCCGTTGGCAGAGGGGTTAACATCAACTTCTGGCACTTCTTCGCTGGTGGATCGAATTCCGAAGTAGGTTTAAACTAGGGATGCACAGATACCGATACTAGTATTGGGTATCGGTGCCGATACTGTCCTTATGTACAGTACCTGTATCGGCATTATCTGATACTAAAAATGTGGAAACTCTGCTATAATCTCACAAAAAACTTTGTGTTTTTTTTTCACTTGAAATTTTAGTTTTATTGTCATTTTTATCAATATTTTATTTTTATCTAATTCATTTGCTGTAACAAACAGAGAAGAAAATAAAACCTGTCTTCAAATTTATTGCATTTTTTTGTGTGTAGTAGAAGTATCGGTATCGGTACTCGGCAAATACTTAAATCCAAGTATCGGTGTTGTATCTGTTTGAAAAAAGTGGTATCGTTGCATCCCTAGTTTAAACTTGGGTGTCATATTTACAAATAACAGTTTTGTTGCCACCTAATGCAGCCTGGCGGAGTCCATGCACAACAAATGTAATATTTGAAGACAAACCAGTCGCAAAAAGTGGTGCTTGGCTGGAAATTGGCCTAGAAATTGGCCCATAAATCATTAAGTGTATGCCCACCTTGCCCCCTCTCTGCATAGATGTATGGAGCGGGTGACGCAGCATAAACACATTGCATTAAAGAGATATGCGATAACCAGTTACACATAATATGTAAACATTGATACATATTATGTTACATGTTACACGTAATTGTTTTGCGTGTTCTTGTTTTACGGTTGTATAACAAAAATAAATAAATAAAACCAGTTACTTGTTGATTCAGTGCCCACTTTGAATGCAAGTCTTAACTGGACGTAACATGAATCTCTGCAAAGAATGCTGCAAATATTCGCACATAGAGAAACTGTTTTTAAAAATAGTGGAATATCAGTTTGGATACTGATTATATGAAAACGAGCAACGAGAGCGTAAGTGGATGTTAGACCTGCACCGTTAAAAAAAAATTCAGGTTTTTATGTGTTGGCGACAAAACTGTGCCGGGGAAATGACCCCTGGTTTTATAGCCTACTTTCCTGCAGGCACCCCAAAAAATAATTGTGTGGCAAAGTGCAAACTGACTACACCAGCAGGATTCAAATCACTGCAAACTGGATGCTAACTCAATGTTATAACCCCTCTGCCAAAGCAGCAACTTGGTTATCAAAAACAACCAGGGAATATTAACACTTTAGTAAACCGAGGGTGCGGATTCTTACCCCTCAAAAATAATTTTTGCACCTGTCCCCTGCAAGGCTCCGTAATAAGTTTAGTAGCTCCTTAAACTAAATTCTTAGCTTAGCTTACTAGCTAAATATTAAATGTATACTAAAATAAGAGACACTTAGGCTAACGAGTGTTATTCACCACGGGCGGAGCCGTCCGACCCGTGGGGAGGTTTGGTGCTTTTAGTGAAGGGGTCATCAAGAATGGTCATACGTTAAACTTGAAATGCTTTATTTACCATACACACATTGATGCATCAGTGGTGTAAGTTGGGCTACACAAAGCTGTAATGAAATGCATCCACACGAAAAAGGAACAAAAAAACAACAAAGTAGATACAACTTAAACAAGATGCAGTGTGATCTACCTCATGGAAATGATAACATCAGGTGTTTCTGTTTAGCTGAACAACAATCAAACCAAACTAATAAGAAATTTGGTTCAATGTTCACGTAAAGTTTATAGGCTATTCCTCTTATTTAGAGGTTCTCAAACTTTTTGGGCTCCAGGACCCCCTTGCATATTTTTGATCAAATCTGAGGGCCCCTCCAAGAAATGACAGAAACTGCCTTTCAAATTGCATTGCGGCATTTATTCCCTCTTTGAGGCAAATATGAGCGTTAAGTTGTAATTTCCAGAACAAAAAAAACATAGGTGACTTGTAGCTCCTTGGTATATTCAGGCAGTTTTCAGAAGAATGTACATACATGTATATACATGATATATATATAGCAGCCTCTGAACATGCAGGAACTTTCAAATATACTTGCAAAACACTTTTGAGAGTATTTTTCAGAAATATGTGTTACGTTATGTTGTTAAATATTTCTGAAAACTACTGTATAGATATACAATAGTAATACAGAAACACGTATGAAACAGATTTTTATACAGTAGCTTTTTTATGCAACAAAACAGAATTATCGCTTCTATTTATGTGGTGTGTTTTAGTGAGACAAATGCACTTTTCACTCTGCACTCATGAGTTTCTGTAACCTGGGTTTAAGAGTTTCATCAGCTGCAGGATTCCTCTCTCCAGTAGAAGTGTGTTTCTCTGTTTGGTCTTTTTGTGTCAGAGCTGATTAGTCATGAGTGTGGCTCAAGGTGTCTTCGATATTGAACATTTTCACAATATTGTAATTTTATGAGATACTGAATTTGGGATTTTCATGAATTGTCAGTTATAATTATGAAAATTATGAGAACAGAAACATTTGAAATATATTGAGTAGATATTTAGTTTACATGATAAATATGTAGCTCCATGCAAAGTAATTAGTCGACAAGCTTAGCTTATCAGCTAAATGTTTAGCTCCAAACTAACTAACTATTTTGCTCCTTATACTAAGTAATTAGTTTCGCTAAATGTTCAGCTTACTAGGTAAATATTTAGCCTGCTTAGAAAATATTTAATTTTTAGACAAATTTAGTTAGCTAGCTACCGTAGCTTGAAGCTAGTATTTAGTTTTTAAACGACATATTTATCTTGCTAGCTATTTAGCTTGCTCGCTAAGTATTTAGCTACAAAGTATTTAGCTAACTTTGAAGCCGATATTTAGTCTTTAAGCTAAATATTTGCTTCAAACTGAATATTTGGTTTGGAATTGTCACTTTTATATGTTAACACAGTATGACTAAACAACCCACTTATTAGCAAGATATATTTACAGCCAATGTGGAAGTCTAAAGTGCCGCATAGGTCATATCTTATTAGTACACAACATGAATCGTATCTATATTTATGTGTTACCAGCCTGAAGTGTTATCCTACTTAAAAAAGGTGTGTCTTTACACGTTCTCAGAGCGTGTCTTGTGAGCCTTTATGTTGCCTATTTAAAGCGTTAGAAATGTTTTCAACAGTCTGGTTCAAATTCTGATGCCAGATAGAGAGAGAAAAATGTTTGAAGTGTTTTTAAGGCTTTTCAAAGAGGAGGCTGAGTTTTAGTTTCAGCACAGAAATGTTTAAAGGGTTTTAAATTCTGGCAGATTTTGGGTTTCAAAAAGACGTCAAAGCATTTCGGGACTGAGGGAGGAAATAACTAAATTTCACCCCCATGATGGAAACTCCCCCCCACCCCCCCACGACATATAAACCTCCAACCCGGTCTAACTCATAGTGACAGACCATCAGGGTGTCTTTTTCCACTCCACACAATCCAAATACAGACAGAACGGTTTATTAGACGGTGATGACTCCATGCTGCCCACATATTTTGGCTCTCTGACATTAAGGTTAAAGAGTCACTGGCGTAGATGAATGGAAAAAGGATGGGTTTGTTTTTCTGAATGATATAATATGTTAACAGATCATTTTCCATAACAGGATTTGTCCTCTAGTTTTTTGAGGTAACTTTAAATTATTTTTCTTTAAATGACCCCAGCAGTTTTATTTTAATTTTCTATTACTTTCTTCCATTTTGTTGTATGTCTTTCTACCTGCTTAACTCTAATTCAGTTCAATTGAGTTCATTTCCATGGCTCCAATTCACAACAAATGTCCTCTCAAGGCACTTTATAAAAAAGTATTTTCAATGTAATTGTACAAACATTACAATCAGTTAAAAGTTTTCCTCCAACAATCTAACCCTATAACTACAAAACAGCTCAGGATAACTTAACCCATTCTAACTATAAGCTTTATCAAAAAGGAAGGTTTTAAGCCTAGTCTTAAAAACAGAGTATCTGCCTCATGGACTAAAACCGGGAGCTGGTTCCACAGGAGAGGAGCCTGATAACTAAAAGATCTGCCTCCTATTCTACTTTTAGAAATCCTACGAACTACCAGTAGAACCGCAGTCTGAGAGCGAAGTGCTCTGTTAGGAACATATGGAACAATTAAATATTCATCAGAACTCTTGCTGCAGCATTTTGAATCAACTGAAGGCTTTTTATAAAAATGTTTGCACTTCCTGAGAGTAAAGAATTGCAGTAGTCCAGCTTTGAAGTATCAAATGTATGGGCTAGATTCTTAGCGTCACTCATGGACAGAATGTTTCTAATTTTAGCAATATTCCGGAGGTAATAGAAAGAAATCTTAGAAACCTGTTTCATATGGGATTTAAATGTCGTGTCTTGGTCAAAAATTACACTGAAGTTCTTTACATAATTACCAGAGGCTAAATTAGTGCCATCCAGATGAAGTGATTGACCTAGCAGTTTCCTTTTTAAAGGACAACAACTTGTGTCTTGTCTGAATTTAAAAGCAGGAAATTCAGAGTCATCCAAGTTTTTATGTCGTCAAGACATGCTTGTAATCTACCTAACTGATTGGATTCATCAGGATTAATAGATAAATATAGTTTTGTATCATCAGCATAACTTTGGAACTTTATACCATATTGTCTAACTGTTTTACCAATTTTAAATATTTTACCAATTGGAAGCAGATATATATATATATATGATTTAAACCAGCCTAGTTCTGTTCCTTCCCTAGAGCACGTTCGAACCTTTCTAATATAATATTATGATAGACTGTGTCATTGTTGCTGTTTAAATGCTCACATACTTGATTAGCAAGTATTTTCTCAATAATTTTTTGATAAGAAAGGATGGTTATATATAGGTTTGTACTTAACTAAGTCATCTTGATCGAGGGAGGTTTTCTTAAGTAAAGGTTTAATTACAGCAACCTTAAGTTCCTGTGGTACGTATCCATTTATTAAAGATAGATTCATCATGTCTAGGATAGGGCCAGTAACCAGAGGGTTAAATAACGTGTTTGAGATTGGGTCTAACATGTAAGTTGAAGGTTTAGATGAAGCTAATATTTGTGATAATTCCAAAAGTTAAACTGAATCAAAACTGTACAGACATAAAAATGGTTCTACAGTTCTCTCTGATACCGCCTCATTTACTGAGAGATAGTTAATGATGTTTAGGAGAATGCCAATGATTTTATTTTTAATAGAATTTATTTTACTCATGAAGAATCCCATGAAGTCATCACTACTGAGAGAAAGGGGGAATACATTGCTCAACAGAGCTATGACTCCGTGTAAGTTTGGCAACCTTACTAAAAAAAACCTGGGATTGTTTTTATTTACCTCTATTAATGACGAGAAATATGCAGTTCTAGCTTTCCGAAGGGTCTTTTTTTTTATACAGTAGTAACCATTTCTTCAAGTTAAATAGGAATCATCTAGGTGTATAGAGCGCAATTTTCTCTCCAGTTTCCTGATATTCTTCTTTAAAGTACCCAACTCTGCATTAAACCGGATTTGGGAAGGTCAATTAAAGTAAATTAAAACTTTATCAATGAATAGTAAAACACGCCTGGGTTATGTGGGAGGACTTTCTCACACTCAATGCACTGTCAGTTCACGGACCAAAGTGTGCCGACCCGAGTGTCGGGGTTCACTCACATTTTGGATAAACGCTGCAGTTATCACTTTCAGTTTCGACTTAAATATTGAAATGCCCTGGTATATTGACCTTATCATTATTTAATGCCAGATCAGATCAAAAATCTTTGATCTGATCCAAGAGTTGAGATTAAAAACACGGTGGATGATACTAAAACCATGGTTTTAATGGTTTACAACTCGGATGAGAAAAACTGAGGATTAGATGAATTTTTTGTCTTAATTATAATTTCACTTCAATTTAGTTTTTTTTATATAGCATCAGTTCACAACAGATGTCATCTTAAGGCACTTTTAAGAAAAGTAATTTCCATACAATTAGACAAACATAAGAAATCCCAGCAGATTAAGTCATTTAAGTGAGGCTGTGCTCTGCACATACAGACTACAGCACTTCTCTCACTAATCCCTTTTACTGAGAAAGCATATAGCGACAGTGGAGAGGAAACACTCTCTTTTAAAAGCAAGAAACCTCCAGAAGTACGCAGTACAAAATACATTGAAAAGAACTGTAGCTATTAATTGCTCTGGGACTGACTGAAAGATGGTTGCAACTCCTCCTCCTCGACCAGTACTTGTAGGAATGTGAACATTTAAATAATTGGAAGGAGTTGACTCAGTTATACTAACATAATTCTGCTGCTGCAGCCAGGTTTCTGTTAGACAAAACAAATCAATTTTATTATCACATATCAAGTTATCTGCTAACAAAGTCTTTGAGGAGAGAGAGATCTTATGTTTAGTTGTTTTTTTTATTTAGTCAAAGTCGTATTTATCTTTATGAGATTTGCTTTTGTAAGGTTAACTTTTTATCCATTTGATTATATATGATTGTAGTGCAATTTTTTGGGGTTGCTTCCTTTGCTATTGTTTGTTACACATTTAGACTTGAACATTTTTATATGTTTATATCAATATTTTTATTTTATCTTAAGGTATATGTTGGTGTTCTGTTTGGCGTTCTGTTAGCGGCGGTTGTAGCTCAGGAAATCATGGTTTCAAGGCCTGCTTCTGACTGCATTATGCCGTTGTGTGCTTGCTTCCTCCAGTGTGTGAATGAATGAATGATGGGGTTGTAAAGCGCTTTGAGGGTCTCGAAAGCACTATAGAAATGCAATCCGTTATTATGTACTATACTTTTTATTCCCATATATATTTCTATATTCTTTCAGTAATAACAATATAAAGATGAAAGTTTATTATTGTTGAAAAATTCCTTTTTTGTATTGTTTTTCCACAATCACTAATTACTTATTATTTTTTCTTATAGAATTTCCTATTGATCTCATGTTGGATTATGCATATATGTGACTTGGCATACATTTAAACACTTTTTTTTACATTTTGCAATAAATAGATTAATACATAAATAAATAGAATATATTAGACACACAGAAAATATTTGGTCATTGGTGGCAGATTTAAAAGAAATACTTCCTCTTCCGTTTCTGCGTCACTTTATTTCTCTTTGTTGCCTCCACAGACAGCAGGAGGTTTGCAGGAAACATATTTTAAGACCCTGGATGATTTAATCCGAAATTACAAGAGGAAGAACCAGGGTCTGGCCATGCACCTCCGCCGCGCGGTGAAGAGGAAGACTCCCATGTTGATCCAGCCACAGAGGACAGCGGCCGTACGGCCTGAAGCATCGGGTGGACACACATCGCAGAGAAGATACGTTCCTCT
The DNA here is from genome assembly GCA_028564705.1 of Apricaphanius iberus. Lineage (NCBI taxonomy): Eukaryota > Metazoa > Chordata > Actinopteri > Cyprinodontiformes > Aphaniidae > Apricaphanius > Apricaphanius iberus. The sequence goes on along the minus strand of JAPXFQ010002533.1, from coordinate 872,634 downwards.
ACCTGACGTGGAACACGACTACGAGAGTATGTGAAATATTGACCTTGTTTTACCTGGAACATCCCTTACGTGGCTTTTTTTTAAACGCAACTTCTTCTCATTTTTGCTCTAGATACTGATTCAGATTATGTGGAGGTCCTTCCAGACTAACTTTCCTCGCATCATCAAATTATCTGCAAACATCTCAAGGAAACAGAAGGACACCAAAAACTTTATTTTGGATTGATATTTCTCCTGAATATCCTTTCGATTTTCCGTGCAAAGGTCTGAGAAGCTTGGCTCCATTCATACACTTTGGTTAAAAAAGACTTAACAAAGGTCTGCCACTGCAGAATGAATTTCCTCCCAAAGATGAGCATGTTTTGTTCATTATTGACTCTGATCTGAATTTGAGGAAGATGTTCTACAGCGGAAGAGTTTAGCTTTACCTGCTCATTCCTGAGAGATATCTCCTGATAACCAGACGAGGAGCACAGAAGAAGAAAAGATGGAGTAGAAAAAGAAGTCCTGAAGAAAAACAGTCTAGCATTCAGTTTGTTTGATATTTCGCTTTATTCCGGGCAGAATGACACCTTTACATTTAGTGTTTTCTCTCAACATAATTTAATTTTAATAATTCACACAGTTCTAAAAATTACATTTGAATGCTTTTAATTCCTATGTACATATTTAAAATAAAAGTTATCTGAGTCATTAAGGGTTCTGTGAAATCAAACAGAAATATCTGTAAGAGTTTTAGTTCATTCTTCTTATGCCGAGAAGCATATGTCTCATCGAGGAAACCAAGCGATGAATCGTTCCAGCTTTAAACAGCAAATAACCTCAGACACCATAACACAATAGCACTCTCAGGGGGGCAACAATATAAGGACATCCATGTCAAGTCATGTTTATAGGTATAGCACATTTCAGCAACAAGGGAATTCAAAGAGCTTTATATGATAACATAAGGAGCAAAATAAAGGACCTTACAGTGGTAAAACATATAGAGAGGTAATGAAAAGCTGCAAAACACAAACAAAAAAGACTTGAAAGTTGATGACTGGTTCTGATTGTTGGGATCCTGAGTAGATTTAAACCAAAAGAGGTGATTGGTCTGGAAGATTGAACAGACCTTTAACCTACTAAGTCAAAGGCGGATTTTTTATTCAGAATTTGGCATCTCTACACTCTGGAATGCTTTTTACAGCTTGTAAAACGTCTAAAATATTGAAATTGCTCTCATATAATAGGAAGGTCTATGGGGATACTGTGAATGTGAAAATTATCAAGAAAATCATGGTGAGCGTGAGTAATTGAGGCTGAAAGAAAGGAAATATGAAATAAGAGTATGAATTCCATCTGAAGAAAATACACATTAGCAGCTTGTTTTCAATATAAAGAAGCAAATAAACATAATAAACAGTAACTACTCACTCTTATTGACTTAAGACCAACTGTTGGTGTCTGTAATAAGTTATTAAAAGTTGAAGGTAAAATGTTACTCTAGGAGGCGTTCCCCCAAAAATGCGGGCTAGTGGGCTTCAGGGGTTAATGTTCCAAAGCCATTCAATGAGGCCAAGATCATGAATGTCCTAGAAAAGGCCGGTGTTCTGTCGATCTAGCATATTTTGCCAGAACAGCATACCGTAAGTTTGGTTCTCTAACCAATTATAAACAACCCACAAGTTTTATGCTCTAACCCTAAAGTCGCAGAAGGACAAAACTACATTCTTTTAAATGTCTAAATCTAAATTAAACATATTTTAACTTCATTTGAACTGATCTTAAACACCAAAGACAAAAAAGTATGATTTTTAATTCTGTGCATTAATCGAAGGTATTTCGTTCTGATGGGTATGGTGTTTTGTCAGAACAACGGTTCTTGCAGAATCCATTCATAGAACTAAGAATTCACAAACTGTTAAATATATAAATACACAGTTGTCTCTGCATTTGGTGAGTACTTCTTTAGGTTAATACTGAAGATCTTTGCACATGTATTTTATTCATAAACAGTCAAATAAAACAGATTTGATAAGATCTATATATTTATTTACACAATTTATCTTGAAGCGTCTTTTATGTGGCCCTGTAGAGTCCATAGGGCCATATAGAGTTATGGTGGACCTTGAGTTTGGCTGCTTTTTCAATAAAGTTACAAATATGTTGTATTTATTGATGTATTTATGTATTTGTACAAAATAAATTAATAAAATTGGAATGTAAAATACGGTATAAACATGATGAAGTGTGACAGAAACCCATTAAAACTTTTTCCTAAAGTCAAGCCCTGAAACGTAGCACAAAATTAAATTTAAAATAGTCCAACAGTGAATGTAAAAACTAGATTAATCAGCAAAGCATCTGGTGTGAATTAAAATAGTTTAAACATTTTCAAACACATATGAAAGCTATGGTTTTGGAAGCAACTTGCATGGTTCTGAGCTCTTAGATGTACTGAACCTGTGGCGCATTCACAGAATAGGAAATACTGTAATCTGTAACCCCATCCAATCTGATAACAAACTGGATGCACGTTTTAACCTTTGCCCCAATACCTCCAACAAAGATTTAGCATACTAAAAAAAAAACTACAAACCATGTTGTTTCCTTTGGGGCAGTTCCAACCCAGATAACTTTATCCTCATTTAGGAACATTTAGGGCAACATTTTTGCACAGAAACGTTTTGGTGGTATTTGAAAACATACAGTAAGGCTTAAAAAAAAACAAAAAAAAAAAACAACAACAAATGGTTGCAATGGATGACTGATTTTAACAAGTATTGTTTAGATTTTGTTAGGGTTTTTTTTTTTAAAGTAAAGTTTTAACCGGACGACCTACCTAATTAGAATGGGAACATGTGAAAACAAGAACTAAAGTCTGTATGGTTTAAATGTGGAAGTAGACAGCCGTTGGTACTGTCGTTTAAGTTTCTAAAATAAGCAACCACAGTAAAGGCTGACTCACAACACACTCATCAGCTGTGGCAGCAGCAAACTTCGACCACCACCAACACGATCTGAAAGAAACAGATGCTACACGAATACAACTCCGGTGTTTTATCTTTTGAACTTGTGTTTGCTCAAATCCACTTTAGCCCATTTAGTTGTAGAGAAAAAACAACCTTAAAGCACTGATGTTTGAGAACATGTTGGGGTTTTTTTGGGTGTCAAAATGTGAATCAAGCTGACTAAGCATGTTATATATACAGTTTTTGGTTAACTTTTTGTTTGAGAACTGAACAGAATTTCAAATATCAGTGCTGAGGATTCATTTCAGTAAATATCAACTTTGTGCTGCAGCAAAAGAACTTTATGTCCTTTTTAACTGTCCCATATTTTCCTTTTTCACACATTTTAAATACATTTTCCCAAACAGTGGCTTTCTTTATATACTCTGCTATATAATCGGAAGCATTTGGGGTAATGATATATATTGCAATATATTCCTTTTATTAGTCATTTATGTCAAAATTAATGCTTATGAACATTATCACTTTCAAGATGCATTGCAGCAGAACAAAAAATAAAAAATATTTCAATCTTTTTCCAAAATAATGCAGCAATAAAATTCTCACGACAAAAAGATTAAGATATCTAACATCAAATAAAAGCTAAATTTTATGAAAAATAAGTTAAAAATTAAAAGTTCACACAGTTCAAAATCCTCCGTTTTCCTGGTTACTTGTGTATTAATTTATTCTAACACAAGAAACCTGCACATATTTTAATTAAAAAAACGATTTAAGTTCAACAGGGTGCTTTTCTGTAAAAAGAAAACAATAAATTTTAAACAAGCAATATCCAGAGTACAGACAAACACTGAACATCAGTATTTATCGTGCTTACGTACCTGAAATTTGTAGGCACAGCTTAATGACATCATGAAAATGTGTAACCACAGTATAGCAAAATAGTCAAAATCTCTACGTTTTGCTAAATTCATATCATTTCTACCTCATGCCTTTTATACTACGTCATCGTGTTTTGATTTGTACTGATATTTCCTCTTGTGTACTTCTGTTCTGCAACTTTTATCCTCATCTAAGATGATGAGATGAAGCCTCAGGAGGCATCGAACCACTCAAGCCACTTGGTGAGCTCCATGTGAACACAAATCCCCCTACTGGCCAGGTGCATAATCACAGGCAGATGTAGCTCTTAGCTCTTGTTATGCATTAAAGTTGTAAGTCTGCTATGGCTCTTGGTAATGATTACTGGTTCCAAAAATCTAATTTCTGTACATAAAATGTGATAAATGTGAATAATAAAAATATTTTTGAATGTATTCTGTATGTTAATTGTCCCAAAATGGTAGTATCATACGTTATGGCAAGTTGTGTAATAATGTCTTTGTCTCTTTAGGCAAAAGGCATGGGCTTAAACCAGCAGAGAAAAGGGAAAGTGCCGTGCTTGTGGAACTAGGAAGATGGAACTGAATATGATTGTATAACTTGAGCAATGATGTACAGAATAGGGGAGACTTTTATTCATTTTTATTCAGAAATAGCAGTTTCTCAACATTTTTAGTTTTTAGGTTTTGGATTTGTGCGCAAAAACACAACCGCAAGACTATATAAACTTGCAGTAACTTCATCTTTTACCGGGGAGGGGGTCCAGCCTGCTAGTATTTGGTTCGTTATCATGGTAATGCCTTAGGGTGAAGAGCTGATATTGTTTCTCCCACCACTGAATCTTTTTCTCACAGAAAGTTTTAATCTCTCCTCACCTGTGTCATCTTCCCTGCTGCCCTCTACTCCTAGAACTCCTCCCTGGCTCTGATTTTTCTATTCTAACAATAAAGATATGAAAAGGGGGAAAGCAACATTTTAAAATAGAATTAGGATGAGTAGCATTGAAATTACTGTGATAATTAGCCTCAAGTCCCTTTTGTGCCAAATATATTTTTTTCTCCAGCACTTATATTCTCTTTTCCCCAATGCAGACCCTCCCTTACTACTAAATATTTCTTTTAAATATGGGAACAGCAATAGTGAGCACAAGTTCTGCACATGAATGAAAGAGGGTTTTTATTATTCCCAGCATAAACTGACTAATAAGGGATATTAAATAGGCAATGTTAATATAAACTATCTTAACATCATATATTGACATTTTCTATTTCAATTATGTCAATACAATTATACAAACATTCCAATAAGTTAAAAGTTTTCTATGTAAGGAATCCCAGCAGATTGCGTTGAATCATCGACATGAGGTGTGCCCGGATCATGCAGACTCCAACCACAGCAAATCCTCGTACTGAGCAAGCATGTAGCGACAGTGGATAGGAAAAACTCCCCTATAACAGGAAGAAACCTCCAACAGAACCTGAACCAGAGAATTCTGGGAGATTGATAAGACAGAGAAGAGACACAGAAAGAACTGATGCAAGAGTCCTTTCTATATTGAAGAAAGTAAAATGTTGACAGCAGGACATGTAGGATGTTCAGTCAATATTATCCGAACCAATGCTCCGTTCGAATGTATTAACTAGTCATCATTAACTACTTATCTGCATGCAAAAGCATAACTCAACCCACAGCTTGTGTGGAGAAAATTGTCAAAAGTTTTCTGCCTTTTGCTAGATCTAAATCAGTTGTTGAACATGCTGTTCTTCCGATAGGCAGCACCTGTCTTCGATTAGCTACTTCCCGCCAGCTTGTGTATGCTTGAGGTGCGTTTAAAGACGGATAGGAAAACCCAGTTACCGCATATTCATGGATTAAGCTGCGGTAAAAAGTGTAGGGGACAGAGGGCACAGACACAGAAAGTGCGGGAGACATATCCCACAACTCCCCTGCGTCTGTTATGCCAAGGTTCAGCACAGCAGATGCCCTAATGAGCCACAGGATCAAACAACACTCAACCTAATCCTCTTTTATTTTAAAATTATCTCATCGAACGGTATTTATTTGAATCTTCCGAATTTGCTCACAACTTTTTTTATTTTTTTAATAAAAACTACATGTTTTGATCCCAAAACAAGCACTCAGTTACTCAATATATGAGTAGCCTTATTACCAAATACTTTCTTACTCTTACTTGAGTATTTTTAGATGATTACTTTATACCTTTACTTGAGTAAAAATATGTTGAAGTAGTGCTACTTTTACTTGTTTATTATCTGATGGTCAGCAGCTGGTTAGTTACCGAAAAGATGTGCACATGCAAGATTTTCCCCTTGCAGACAGAGAACCAGAAACAACCGGGTCATCTTTCACTTCCTTATGCTTCACACCTATTTACGGTCATGCAACAAACTGCATGAAATGTATGAGTGGCTTTACGGACAGAAACATAACCACACATCCTAGCCGTTTTCACAGCTCTTAGCATGTGTAGCCGTCAAAGCTGTCCCTTTTTGTTTGTCTCTTACTGATCTTTTCACACCAGCGGTATCTATTAGAAACATTTATAAGCTTAGATTTCTTTCAGAGTGTTGTGATATTGCACATTTAAAGAAATGAATGCTTCATCTTTAATACGATAAGGGGAGAGTGAAACCCCAAACATGTTTGACCACAAAAAATGTGACAAGCTGTCAAACTGTAGACACGTCAAACCACAGTTTTGTAGGCTTGCCGTGTTTATGTGCTTCGACAGAGGTGTTAAGTCCCAAACAGCCGACGAGCAAGGTGGATGTTGTGTGCATTTTTCCTTTTTAAAAACCTGTTGTCTTTGCTAACAAAGCAGTCCCTCCAGGGTTTTTTTGCGTGTGATTGCTGCGGTCCAAAATTTCTGATGTTGCGGCAGCTTTTGTGAAAAGTTACAACAAAAGTTGCAATGGTTTTATGTGTGAATTTCTTTTATTTTTCGCAACATCAGTAGCGAAATAAGATGGCTACATCGTCACATAAATATTAGCAAAACAAAATGACTTAAACTGTAATTTTAACAGATGAAAACTGTAAAATGTGACCAACTCAGATTGGGTCCCCACCAAGGGGGCAAACTCCGCCCCCAGAATGTGAAGCCAACCAGGAAGTGGCAAAAAGTGCAGTTCCTCCTTCATCCACTGGGGGCTGGCTCCAAAAAGGAGCAAATTCCCATTGACTCCCATGTTAAAAAGGCCAACTTTACAGCAAAAATAAACATGTTTACAGCCTGGTTCAAAAAAACATTTTAGGTTAGATGGTTCAGGTTTATCGTCATAACAACTCTGAGGAGGGTGAATTTTTTTCTAACTTCTCGGTTTATTTGTAATTTACTCTTGAAATTATGAATAATTAGGGGCTTGTCCTTTTGATCAACAGGTCCATCTAGGCTAATGCTGGTGGCTAATGGTGGCTACCTGTAGCTAATAGCAGATAATGCTGGTGGCTAACGGTGACTAACTGTAGCTAATAGCAGCTAATGCTGGTGGCTAACGGTGGCTAACTCTAGCTAATAGCAGCTAACGCTGGTGGCTAATGGTGACTAACTCTAGCTAATAGCAGTTAACGCTGGTGGCTAACGGTGACTAACTCTAGCTAATAGCAGCTAATTCTGGTGGCTAACGGTGACTAACTGTAGCTAATAGCAGCTAACGCTGGTCGCTAATGGTGGCTAATGATAGCTAATAGCTCGCTCCGTAGTCTACTGTCCTCCTCTGCTTGCGGTTCTGTCAGGTGGCCGAGAGGAATGCTGTTCTGGTCGGAGCTTTTTTTATCTCTTTGTACACGCGAGTTGGAGCTGGCAACCTGCCGGGTAAGTCGGCAGGACCGAGAAGCCGCAGCAACAGAGAGCGGGAGTCGGCTAGATCAGGCTGGATGATCACTAGTTAGATCAGTACTGGTGTGAGGAACACAGCTGGAGGCATGAATTAATGGATGAGATGTGAGGTGAGTCAAAAGTCTTTTATTTTTTGAGAGGATCTGAGTTTCCATGATGACTTTGTGACTGCTTTTTGCTGGATGTGTTGTTAGGATGAGCCCGTCTATGTCCTCACGCTCCACCGATGGTAATGGAAATGACACCATTTTAGGCCGTATTGACCCGACCCATTTGGGTCTTATTATATCGATATGTTTTCTCTACTCAAGATGTTTCTGGGTCTGAAGTGATCGCTGCAGCCTACGTTAGCTTCAGTTAGCTCCCGACTAGCTGGTAACTAGCTTGTAGCTATGTTGGCTCGGGGCGTCAACCCTCCGCCCCCAGCCTCACACCGCCACTCTCAGCTCCACCTATTTGCCCAAATCTTTGAGAGTGACGAGGCGAGTAACGCGGACAAGATGGCGGCGGTGGGAACCGCCCAGTTGGCTTCATATTTGCTGTTCAGAAACCTATGGGTGACATCACCGAGGGTTTGTCCATTTATATATGCAGTCTATGGTCCCCACTAGAAGAACATCTCTGCCGTCAGATTTAAGATAATAAAAGGAAGTGTAGGGTGGTAAAATGTGCAGTAAAGTTGCGATAATTAAATAAAATGACAAGACGTGCAGAATTTGCCTAGGATTGGCTGAATTTGCGTTGATTGTTGTGTGTGTAACATCGTGAAATTCTAGAGGGACCGACTAAAGTGTAGTTAAACGACAACTCTGTCTGTGGCACCCCCATCACCACTGTGGACTAATTACGCTCCCTGGGTTGTCACTATAGTAACCACCCAGACCACAGGTCTTCCAGTTTACTAATCATCTCTATAATCAGAACGAAGCAGCTTTTCAGTTTATATGCTCCTCAAATCTCTAAATAACTCTGTAATAAATCAAACTTAAAATTCATTTGTTTAGCTGCCTTTGAGTAATCATACAGTAGGCTGTGTGTTTGTTAAAGTTAATGATTATTTAATTGCTATTTTTAACTTTGCATAATGTTGTATTTTATGCTTTTCCATATTTTATTCATAATTGCTGTTTTTATATATATATATATATACTTTTTTTCTGGCCTATCCGGGCCTATCCCAATGTCAAGGTATGGTCATGACAGTGAAATGTTAGCCTATTTGTTGCTGTAAACACACAGTTAGCTGTCTGGGTCATTTAAGGTAGTATAATTTTATTTTAAGTAATCTACTGATGTTTTTCACTTATGTTATGTTATAAATGATTTTAACTTACTGTTAATATTAGTTGCAATTAGTGTTATTTAATTTATTTAATTTTACAAACTTTATGTGAACTGCTTTGGAGAACAGTCGTCACGTACTTCCGCCCGTTACGTACTTCTGCTCTTCTCAAAGACATGGGGGGTGACGAACAAAACCAACAAGATTTGATTGAAAGAATAAAGCTATTTCGGTCATTTTAACAGAGTTATTTCCTGTGTAATAAAGTGTAATTTTAATTTAAATAACATTGAGAGTAGGTAGCAGTTATACTGACCCTCTAAAGTAAAATGAAATATCCAGGACTCCCCCATTTTTCACACTTGGTTCGTTCCTCTCCCGTTCGAACCAGAAGCGGGAGGACGTTTTTGTTGTTTCCCAGCCGGTGACTGTTGATTTTTCCCGAAGACATTAAAACTAACTCAGGTACAAACAAACAGTTATATTGTGACACAGATACATTATTATTATGAAACTAAACTCCTCTATATTGTAGTGGAAAACTTAGGATAATCCGCAAGCTAGCGTTAGCAACCCAAGATGGACGCTGGTTTGTGTGTCTAGTAGAAGCTACGCGTTTTATCGTTATTACGTGTGTTTCTTTCCCTTCAGCATGGACATAACGACGTGTTTAAAGTCTCTGCTGCTGGCCATCCAGCAGTACAGAGAGAGCAGGAGCGCCCAGCACACTGCGCAGCTGAAGAAACAAGTGGAGGTGAGCTCTTTTGCTTCATACTTTCTCTGATCCAAACCTGTTAGGTCAAACATCTACTGACACACACAAGCTGATATTAACTATAAATGTCTCTAATCAAGCCAGAGAGAAAATAAGCACATTTAAAAGCTTACTAGTTGCTCATGAGGTGGGTTAGCAGTGCTGGCTAGTAGGCTACAATAACAACCTATGGTGGACATGTTGGTGTAAAATAATAAATTGAACGGATGCTTCAGATTATTACTGTATTCAAACACCAGACGGTGTTGTCTTATGAAGTGTGCAAATGCAAATACTTGAACAAATCTACACAGTGTTTTGCTTATATTTGCTTGTGTTTCAGTTTTAAACCTAATTTGTGATACTTCAAAGTAGAGATGCAGCGATACTGCTTTTTAAAAAACCCTATACAATACCGATACTTGGATCTGAGTACTTGCCGATACCGAGTACCGATGCCGATACTTCTACCACACACACACACACAAATGCAATGAATTTAAGGACAGGTTTTCAATTCTTATTTGCTTCTTACAACAAATGATGGGGAAATATTAAAAAAATGACAGGAAACAAATTTCAAGTGAAAACGAAAATTTTCTGTGAAATTATTGCAGAGTTTCCACATTTATGTATCGGTTATCACTTTAACCAATACAAATACTGTATCAGCGCCAGTGTATCCCTACTTCAAATATAACTTAAGCACCATGAGTGAGAACTATATTAGCCCACAATATATATCCACTGGACTAAAATGGTGTCAGTAGTGGAAAAATAATCACAGTACACATCTAGTTTACTGTCTGGTTGAAGCAGATTTAATATTGGCGTCCCCTGGTGGGTCAAATTAAAGGGAATGTTGTTGTTTTTTCAACCTGGACCTTAATGTTAGCATTTCTTACATTGTTCAGAGGATAAATCACGATTTTATTGGTAGCAGGATGCTGAGGTTTGAGCCACCAGGCAGGCAGAAGAGAAGCAGACCAAAAATTTGATTCATGGATGTGATTAAGGAGGACATGAGGTTAGTTGGTGTGAGGTCAGAGGATTGGACTAAATGGAGACGGATGATTCGCTGTGGTGAGTCCTGAAGGGAAAAGCCGAAAGAGAAAGAAGACTTGGCATTTATTACATTCATTTACTCACACAAACAAGTTTGGAGATAGTTGGAGTACTTTTTATCATGCCACTGCTGTGCTCCATCCCAGTTGTAGTCCGAGCAGGACTTTCACTCTGTGCTCTACGGCGGTTTGTTAGACAGAACTTGTTACTGCAGACATCAACATGGCTCCTGTAACTCCAGCTTCTACAGGCTCCCTTTCTGCAACCTACGCAGAATACAGCTGTGCTAAAACCTTAGCACCTCTGAGACATTCTGCACTCTCAGGGGGATATTCCTAAAGCCTGGTCTATGCTTCTCCGACCGCAAATTTGCATTAAGACGCAGCTGGTTGATGGAGACGTTTTTCGTTGATAGTATTTCATTCTGCAAAGTTTTTTTCAGCGTTGCTCGACCAAGACAGCTGGGGCCGCTAACTTTTCATAGCATCTCTGCCTACTATCACAGCATTATTTCAGTTTTTTTCTAGGCTTGTGAACGCATTTCTTCTTCAAGGAGCAATGAACGACAGAAAGTGAGTTTCGATTAAGTTGTAAAGCTTTTTACTAGAAGTGCAGCTCATAGAATCCTCTAGAAACACATGGAAACAAACACAGCAGCCTTCTTTGTTGTTTTCCTTCACTTCATTGAGTTCAAAATCGCCAAAAAAACAAGATTAGATAAATTATTCTTTCTATATAAAACATGTAGTGGCCAAACACTGCATTAACTACTGACTACAGCGACTATAGAGTCCCGTTCTGGTGGAACGATCTCTGGTTGTTACTGAAACTGACCAATCAGATGCATACACTATCTGTTGACGGAGCGTTAAAAAATGGGCCTCTACTTCGTGCGTCCTTGCGTAGGTGACGGATAATGGCGTTGCCTCAGTAGAGAGAAGCATAAACTAGGCTTTACTATTAATAACAAAACATGGTTTAATGAAGGAGTTTTGCCGCAGATAATACCTTATTACAGGCGGCAAATCTCATGCCCTGATTGACTCCCATAATACGGATATACGCTGATCACGACTGGATATAAACTTCTCCTGAAGGACTCCAAACTTGTCTGGGTGAGTAAATAAACGTAATAACTGCTAAAAAAATAATAAAAAATAAGGTGTAGGTTTAAAAAATGGCTTGAGAAGGACAACCCTGCCCCCTTAAAAATTCAAACTGAACCAGAAAAGAAATATATATTTTAGAGTTGTGGATACCCGACTGTTAGATAAAATAAGCTTCTAAAAACGTAATTTTACATCCGATCAGAAGAACTTGCCTGGTTGTGATTTTGATCGTGTTTAGCCCTCAGTGTCTGCTGCTGACACGCCTGTTTGTGTGTTTTCAGGAAGTTTCCAGCCTGAAATGTGACAGCCTGCTGTCGTCGGCTCAGTTTCTACCCACTGAGTGTGTGAGTGGGCTGGTGGAGCTGGCAGGAGACCCAAACACCAGTCCTGCCCTGACGAGCTCCATCATCTCCCTGCTGGCCCAGATCGGTAAAGAGCACGACTGAGTGGTGGAGGTAGGGATCCCCCAGCAGCCCCCGGGTCACCCTTCTTTTTGTGCTTCCCCTCCGGCAGGGAGCGACGATGCCAGCAGGGAAGTTCTTCACAGCAGCTACAACCTGAGCAGCACCCTGGCTGCCATCATCCACTGCCACAGGAACACGCCAGGAGACCCTCTGGTGCTGCAGGTCAGCTCATCCCCAGTCATCAACACGGAGCAAAAATTCATTCCCTCTTTAAAATCACATCATTAAAACACTTCTAAATCTGTTAACATATTAGTTTTTGGCACCTTATGTCATATTTATATCATATTTTATCTCTATTTTTTTGTGTTATTGTCGCTGTTTGCATGCACTTTAATTTTTCTTTCTCTACTCTTTGATCCTGCTCTGAAGTTTATTCATTTATTAAGGTTTTTGTGGCACTTGAGGCCTTTATTTTGTAATACGCAGACAGGAAGGGGGCAGAGAGAGAGAAGAGGGAAGACGAGGTTTAGAATCAAACTCTGGCTGCATCGAGGACAAAATCGCTTCCATAAATGGCGTTTCTGCTCTTTTATGGTTCAGGAAAACGGCAGCTAACTAAAGCCGAGTTTATGCTTCTCCGTTTTGTTGCAGCGCCATCTGTCAACGCAAGGGCTCTCCGTCACCTACGCAAGGACGCACGGAGTAGAGGCCCAATTTTTAACTATTCGTCTCCATCAAGGTAAAGCGTATGCATCTGATTGGTCAGTTTCAGCAACAGCCAGAGATCGCTTTACCAGAATGGGGCTCTATATTTGCTGTAATCTGTAGTTAATGCAGCGTTTGGCCACTATATGTTTTATATAGAAAGAATAATTTATCTAATCTTTTCCTTTGGTGATTTTGAACTCAAGAAGGTGTAGGAAAACAACAAAAAAGGCTGCTGTGTTTGTTTCCATGAGTTTCTAGAGTATTCTATGAGCTGCACTTCTAGTAAAAAGATTTACAGCTTAATAAAATGGTCCTTTCTGTCGTCCATTGCTCCTTGAGGAAGAAATGCGTTCACAAGCCTAGAAAAAAACGGAAATAACGCTGTGATAGTAGGCAGAGAGGCCATGAAAAGTTAGCGGCCCCTGCTGTCCTGGTCGAGCAACGCAGAAAAAACAATGGAGAATGGAGAGGAAAAAAACGAAAAACATCTCCATCAATATGGCTGAGTGCAAATTTGTGGTCGGAGAAGCATAAACTAAACTAAAGGCTGCAACAAACGATTATTTGGATCATCGATGAATCAGATGTTTTCTCAACTCTATTAATCGGACCAGCGGGATAAATCTTTTTTTTCTCTCCTTCCTTCACTTTATTCTTCTTCACTCTTAAATGTCTTTAAAAAGAACAATAAGCTCACTTATTAATATCATGTGATACGTTTAATAAAGGTTTATTAGGACATCATTAACAGCCAAATCTGGTGTTTTATATCAAACTAAGCAGCATTAAACAAGTAGCGCAACAATAAGCCTACATCATCATAATTTAGCTTGCAAGTGGAACTGTTAAATTAGACAGCAACAACGTCTAACATCTGTTGCTAAGCGTTCGTTTGTCTCGCCATGCATGACGAACTGGAGGGAGAGTAGAGAAGCGCCAAACCCTTACAGACTTCTCTTGCCGAGACGCTACGGTTCATCAGTTAAAAATGAACCCCAGTTTTTCTCAGCTTACCCGGACGCTGGGCTCTCCCCTCCCTCACTGGTGACTCCAACATGCTAAGTCTGACTTACAAATGTTGCTGGTAACAAACTTCTTTGAGTTGTTTAACGTAAAGTGCTCTCAAAGTTTTGACGTTTTTATTTTCCCAGGTCTACCGTCTCCTGCCGTTCTCCAAGTGTGTCATTCCTCATCAGGACAGCGGCCTTCTCTCTCCTCCTGATCTGCTTTGCTCCGCCGCAGCCTATTTGACAAGTTGCGCGTTGACTGTTAAATAAAGATTGCGCGTGGAAAAGAAACAAAACAGTTGCACGACACAACGAATCGATGATGAAATTCTCTCCCAGCGAAATTGATCAAATTTATCGACTCATTGTTGCAGCTCTAACACATCCTGGACACAAACAGTCTAGACTGTCACCTCAGGGTGCCGCTACAGAGGGTGGTTTCTCCCCCATGCAGAAACAACAAAATACAGAAAAAATGAATATACTTTTATAAAATCACATAATTAAAACACTTATTAGAAATTGTTACAATATAAATTAAGATATAACTTGATTTGGTTTTTATTTTTGGCACATTGTCAAATGTTTAGACTGTCAGGTCTTCATTTTATCTTGTTGCTGTAAACATTTTATTTATTTGGACATTTATTTCCTGTTTTTATGGGGCGGGGGTCCTCTATTACAGGTTAGTAGGCAGCAAAAAACATAAACTAATATAGAGTTTAAACAAACGCCGCTCAGACCAGCTCACATAGTTCACAAAGTTCTCCATCAACTTCCAAGCTGTATGGTTTGAAAGAGGTTGGAGTAGGGGATATGATCCTTACTATGATGGATTCATTTATTCTTCATTTCATTTATTTTAAAAGGTTTTTGGGCCTTTATTTTGCAATATGAAGACAGGAAAGGATCAGAAAGAGCGAAAAGGGAAGAAATGTGTGTCATTATCAGAAAAACTCTAGAGAAAACCATAAAGAGGCCGTTTATAGTGTTTAACTATTTATTTATGTAGCCACACTGTATAAGAAAACATTACACTGATGAATTAGTTGTGTTTTATGTTTTATGTCCTCCATTCGTCCATGACTCTGAGTTTTAGTGTAATATAACGCAATTAATGTCCCATGTGCGCAACTAACTAGCAAAATATTCCTTTTGCATTCAAAAAGTGCATGTTTATGACACTTAAATTATGTTAGCAGACAAATATTGTGCTCCAAACAGTCCTTTTGCGTTATGAATATTGCACGCTGACAAAGTGATGAATTTCTTTTGTGCAGCTTTACTGTTTTACTGATTTGAGGAAGCTTGTTTAGATATGCAGCTCTGCTCTGTGTTGAAGCTGCAGCAGGTCTGCAGAGGTGGAAACAAATTATGGCTAATTTTTCTTATCTAACTGTTGAATATGGCACAGACACATTTTTACTTTGGGGTGGAATATCCCTTTCATGTTTTATCCCCCCCCCAAAAAAAACAAAAAAGAAAAACCCCCAGAAAAGAGGTAAACAGAAGCATTGGACCAGGTATACCTTCTCTGCAAAGGAAGAAGCATACATAATGAGTGCAGCTGAGAGCTGCAGCTTCACACAGAACTACTGGGTCAGGGATACATATAAAAGGGAAGAAAAAAAAGATACACAGAGGTAGTAGCAGCAGTAGCTCTGTTAGCCAGGAAGGAAACATGGCTAATCAGAGCAACAAGGAGCTAAATGTGCTGTCATTGGAAAGGAAACACGAACGCTTCAGCACGAAATAACTTTCTATGGAGAAGAAGAACAAAAGCTATTCCTCAGAAAAAGATTCAACCAAACACCAAATATGCATGTGTGATTCTAACTCCGTTTTCTCCCGTATTTCAGTGTCTACAGGTGCTGCAGAAACTGACGTACAACACTCGCAACTTCCAGTTCACAAACTACATCCAAGAGCTCATCGGTTTTCTCCTGACCAACATGTAAGAGCCGCAGCCTCCCGCTGAAACACGATCGGTCCTTGCTGCCTGGTAATCTCCTCACTGACCGCGTTGTCTCCACAGCCAGTCGCAGAACGAGGATGTCATCATGCCGTGCCTCGGCCTCATGGCCAGCCTGTGTCGCAACAACCCCTTGGTGCAGTGCCACATCAAGTCTACGGTGAGCTTTCTTTACAGCTCTCATCTAGAGGGCGTGAATTCTTAAAAATGTGACCAAATCATAAGATTAGACTATTTACAGCAGTGCAGGATGTGAAGCTTTCTCCCTCTAGTGAGGACGTTTTTCCCTTTGATTATTTTTCATCCATTAAGGCAGTGGTTCCCAAAGTAAGAGGTGCGCCACCAGTGCGCAGTATGAAAAATTATAAAACTTAATATAAAAATTAAGATTAGGGCTCCCACATAAGCGCAAAACAGAAGATAAAACATTGCCAAAAAAGCTTCTAAACCAACTTTCTTCCAAGCGAAAAAGACGAAAATCTAACAAGGCATATCTTTCCTTTGGGTTTTACCAAATACCTTTAAATACTGAACTGAGCTCATATAAAATGTTGTACATAGTGGCACAGTGTGAGAAAAAACCGCACAAAACTGCGAAGGATTACAATCTTTCATCTATGATTCATAACAGAGGCCAGCAAACTATGGGCCTGATTTAAATCCATATTTTAAACAGAGTGAACAATTATGGAACACCAAATTGCTCAAAATGAGATAAAAAAATAAAACTTATGAGATAAATGTATACATTAATAAATACTAGACAAATGTGTGACAAAGACATTTTGTAAAAACTCATTAGGAAATATTTTCATTTTTCTTTACAAAGGGTTTAATTAATATAAATCATTCAATTGTAAAAGAAGGCAAGGCAATTTAATTTATATAGCACACTTTCAACACAAGGCAATTCAAGGTGCTTTACATGATTCAGGTAATGAAACCAAATACATGATAAAAAATATGAAAATTAAAACAGATCGAAGCATAGAAATAAAATTTATGTGAGAGTATGAAATTTAAAAACAAATAAAACATAAGAATCCATTAATAAAAAGGTGTAAAGAAAAAATATATGCAAAAGAATATATAGATTAAAAAACAGATAAAACACAATCAGTTAAAAAAATAAGAATAAAAATCAGACCATGAGAATCAAAGAGTGATCAAGAAACGCAATTTAGGACTCAAAGAGCAGCTCTGAATAGTAGAGGAGAATATTTTTATTTAATTTTATTCGTTTTTGGTTCCAAAATGTATTCTTTTAAAATCATCTTTTATTTTTATGTTTTTCCCAATGGCTTATATATTTTAGAACGCCATTTATCCACTGAACGAGATGCTTTAACATCAAGACAGGCTTTATAATAGAAAAATAGTAAAAATAGAACTAAAAAATAAGGTAATCATAAAATAAAGTTAAATAGTAATAATTATAAAACATAAGTAGAAGTAATATAGATTTAGTTTATCAGTTTTTCATTTAAGGAATCCCAGCAGATTGCATTGAGTCTCTGACTTACAGTATTCACTCCTGCTGGACCAACCTGTAGCTACATTAGACAGTCTCCTGCGTTGTCGTTGACTTCACACCTATCCTCATACTGAGTAAGTATGTGGTGACTGTGGAGAGCAAAACCTCCCCTTTAACAGAAAGAAACCTCCAGCAGAACCTGCTTCATTGGGGTCACCAGGCTCTCCTTACCCGATGTCTTGATTCTGCAGGTCAGGCAGTAATCAGGCCTGGGTGTGGCCGCTGATATCCAACGCCGCTCTCCAAAACGTGGCTAATTATAGTTAATGATGGTTTAACTAGGGGGACAATAACCTTTTCGCTTAGTGTCGGGATGGTTTTGAAGTGTTTCCAGTTAATAAATATTCAATTTCTTCTAGTTTTATTTGTCTTATTAGTAACTTTGAACTGAAGCAGGTGGTCTTTGATATTAAAGGTTGGAAATGGAACGTGAACACGATAGCGACATCTAGTGTATCTAGGTTGTAGCTGCAACGATAAAACCATAATTCCAGCTGTCGGGTTGCCAGGTTTGCTGCAGATACGCCCAATGAACAACCTGAACTGTGTCCAGTGAGGAATGTAGTTTACAAGAGTTTAACTGACGGCTAACGTTAGCAAAGTTAGCTAGTGAGTTAGCTTATCGATCCAGGAAGACAGTTTCCCGTGTCTGTTTCATGCTGTGAAAATATCCATCCGTTGTAGGCTTCACCTAAAACGACTGTAGTTTCTGTTCTCCTGCGGTCACTCCTTCCTTGATACGGATATGTGCCGACACTATAGTTGGGTCATAAGAGACCGTATATGTCAACCCACAATGGCGCCCGCTACTGGCTGCTAGATGAGCACATAATGTCAGTTCCGTGCCCTTTTTAAATGTAAATTTTATTATATTTTTATTCAAATATTATTTTTAAAGGAAATGTTGTACATTCCTCTAAAAGTCCCGTGGATGCATACTTTTTTTTAACATGTTCCATATTCAACTTTTAAAGATGTACTTTTTTTACATCATCGTTTTATTTTCTGTCAGTGCAGATTGTTTGGTCTCTGTCCTTAACTAGATTAAATCCAGATCAGATCCGTTTCTTCTGGCAATACAGGTGGTTTTTTTGTTTTGTTTTTCTGCTCATTTTGGTGAAATGCCTGTAAAAAAAAAGAGAAATGGCTTAAAAAGTAAGCGTCCCAATTTTTTATTTTTTTTTTCATACCAAATTCTATTTCTGATTTGAATCTATTTGTATCCACCTGCATTTTCTTAAAAATTAAGTTGCAAGTCAAAAAAATATATTTTTATAAACTTTTATTTCAGTCATCCCGTCTGATCTGATCTGATTATGTATTTAAACTTTTAAAAAAAGCTGTTAAAGATAGTAGGTCCCAAGCAGATTGACATCACTCTGAGCTTTGGAAGTCCAAATAAATAAATAAAAAACGTGATTTTCCAAAAATTTAATGTTTATAAACTTTATACATTTATGTCTTCATAAATAAGCTGATAAAATTGATTTATCGTCCAGCCCTGGACTCAGTGCCAATGAAACTTGTTACATAAATCAGGGCCAGCTTCAGTAAATTAATAAATCAAGAAGAGAGATGGGGAGTTATTAAGGAGTATACAGAAGCAACTAAAAGTAAAGATCAGAGACAGCAAAGAGGCTTACAGGAAAAATCTGTAGAACAAACTACAGAAGAACAATATCAGAGATGTCTGGAATGAAAAAGATCACAGGCTTTAAGCACAGTAAGGACTGGATAGATGGAAGTAGAGCCAATGAACTGAACAGATTCTTCAATAGATTCAGTTCAGGAACAAGCTCAGCATCCTCCTCACCTCTGACCCAAACCTGTCCTCTCAAATCTCAGACGTTTTATCTTCCACCTCAGTCATGAACTCTCCTACTTCCACTACGTCATCTTTAACCAAGTCACGGGATGCCACTACCCCCTTTATCTCACTCTCCCACCTGTCTGTCTCTAGAAGTCAGGTGAAGAGGCAGTTGGAGAAACTGAACCGGAACAAGCTACAGGTCCAGATGGTGTCAGCCCCAGAGTCCTGAAGACCTGTGCAGAGCAGCTCTGTGGGATTCTTGAGCACCTCTTCAACCTTAGCCTGAACCAGGAGATGGTTCCAGTGTTGAAGAAGACATCCTGCCTTGTTCCAGTACCAAACAAAACTCACCCATCAGTCATCAATGACTACACACCTGTCGCCCTGACATCCCACATCATGAAGGTCCTGGAGAGACTCCTGTTGCCCCACCTTAGTAAGCAAACTAGAACCTATCAGGACCCCCTGCAGTTTGCTTATCGCCATGGAGTTGGCGTTGAAGATGCCATCATCAACCTGCTTCAACCAACTCACTGTCATCTGGACAAAGCAGGCAGCACTGTGAGAATCATTTTCTTTGATTTCTCCAGTGTATTTAATACAATTCAGCCTGATTTGCTTTGTCAGAAACTCCTGAAGGAGGCCTCAACAATCAGCTGGATCAATGACTACCTGACAAACAGACCTCAGTTTGTGAGACTGAAGGATTGTGTGTCAAATAAACTGGTCAGCAGCACAGGAGCACCACAGGACACTGTACTCTCACCATTCCTTTTCACTCTGTACACCTCAGACCTCCAGTATAAGACAGAGACCTGTCATCTGCAGAAATACTCAGACGACTCTGCAATTGTCGGGTGTATCAGAGATGGAGAAGAAGCTGAATACAGAGAGCTGGTGGAGCCCTTTGTGGCATGGTGTGGAGACAATCATCTTACCTTGAATGTGAACAAAACAAAGGAGATGATTGTAGATTTCAGAAGAAACAGGGAGAAGTCAAAGACTGTGCCAGGGACTTAAAACGGCTCAACAACCTGAAGAAGGCTGGTTCTGTTCTGGACACCTGTGGAATAACTGGATATAATGATTCAAAGAAGGATTCTTCATAAAATTAAAAAGATTGTGTACAACCCTGAGCATTCTCTTCATCAGACTATTCTACAGCAACAGGGTATCTTCCGTTTCGCTGCCACACAGACTGCTACAGGAAATCCTTTCTCCCCACAGCCATCATTGTCTTCAACAACTTGAATTGAACAATTGGATTAAATTAAATTGAAATTAGGTATAAGAATCTATTAATTATATATTTATTTAAATTCTATTTTTTTTAGCAACTTTTACATTAAAATGCTTTTTTCCCCCATTAGATTTCAATGTACATGCTGAGAAATTAATATGTTTTTCTAAATATTGTTGAATCCTCGATGATTTAGCTGCCTGAGTTTTATAGGGATGTAGACGACTGATCTGATTCACACACGTTTGTAAGGTTTTCATCTGTGCCTGGCTGGTAACACGCCATCTGCCCCCCCCACCTGCAGCCTGAGACCTCGTGGTTCTTTCCTGAGGGTGAAATGTTTTTCTTTTGCTTTTAAAGGAAAACGTGAAACAGTTCTACCAGACTCTGATCTGCTTCCTGGGTCACAACAGCCTGACTGTGGTGATCTTCTCGCTGTCCATCCTGGCCAGCCTCACAATGAACGAGAAAGTGGGGGAGAAGGTAAGTGGAAAACCATTTCTTCATATCATTTATCATCTGCTGATGGAAAGTGAAGGAAATCCAGTTTTATTTGTTCTAATTTAAGAGGTTTCATTCTGTCAGCATATCAGGGTGGAGTATTCCGCCATTCATGTCGCCCTAAATGCCTCCTCCTCTGCAGCAAAGTCGCACCATCGCTTTTTAAAAAAGGCTTCTGAGGTGTTTGCTGTGTTTGTTGGTCTCCTTTGGGTTTATTACGAATCAAAAAGGTTTGAGGAACAAAGATTCACAACATTAGGGAATTGCTGCAGTACTTTGTGCAAACAGAAACACTTCTAACCCTGCGATAAATAGAATAAAAATAGAAAC
Organism: Apricaphanius iberus; assembly: GCA_028564705.1. NCBI lineage: Eukaryota > Metazoa > Chordata > Actinopteri > Cyprinodontiformes > Aphaniidae > Apricaphanius > Apricaphanius iberus. The sequence goes on along the minus strand of JAPXFQ010002533.1, from coordinate 851,220 downwards.
TCTATAACGTGACACAAAGTTTGGCAGGAGAGAGATGTTAGAACAATGTTAATGAAGCACATAACCAGCTGGTTACGCTAAAGTGACAGTAAATAGTGATAAACTGTAGATTATTTGTTTAATTACACAAATTAATACTTTACAGGTAAAAGGCAGGTACAAAAAACATGAGTCATGTGACCGAATCAGAGCAGTTGGTGGGAACCAAGGTTTTAATGCTCTTAAAATTTTCATTAGTTTTAGTTTTTATGTAGTTTTGACTTAGGATTTTCAATTCTACTTTAGTTTTGATTCATTTTTATTAGAGCTCAGCGATTGTGAAAATAAAATAATCGGGATTATTTTCTCTAAATTCAACTATCTGAATTTTCAGTTTGATTTTTGTCTTATCAAAAAAGTAATAATAAAAACTATTAAATATACCCTTCACTATTAATGTCACATACAGAGCTTGCTAACAACATCATATCTAGGGATGGGTACCGAACCCCGGGGCTCATTCAGACGGTCCACCCGGACCGATAAGCTTCAGCCTTATCGTTCCTCTTAATGGTAAAATTAAGGTCGTATTCATATTTCGCGGGAGATATAAATACAAGCCAAACACTGTATTGGCAGCCCGCTCCTCCTTAACAAACACACGCCGTGGGGACTGATGGTGGGAGGAGCGACTGCTGCGCTCGTAGTTGCACAGACACGATGGCAGAGCGAACGAAACGATCCAAACTTTCGCCTCATTTTACAAAAACAGAAGCAGACAATGCAGGCTGTCACAAATGCAATAAAAGCTTTGCTTGCAAAGGCCAGAACACGAGTAATTTGACAAAACACTTTGCTAAAATACACGAAATACAAACAGAGAAATGCAAAGTTTTTGACCGCCTGAGTGCTGCAGCTTTAGGATGCAGCGGTACAGAAAATGGACGGGTGGCTGTTATATTATTGTTCCCAATGTTCTCAGGGCTTATTTTGCACGATACACTTTAGCATTCAAAATCTTTCATTTTGGCTCTTACATGCGTTGTTTTATAGAGAAGTTATGTTTGATATTTTTTATTTAAATACCTTAAACTTTTTAAAATAGACCTCATAGTATATTTAATTTTTGATATACAAAAGAAGTTGTTGTTATAGTGTTTTTATTAAGTTATTCATTTTCTACTTTTAATTTTGTAGTTATTTATTTTATGTGCTTTGCTGTTCCAACTATTAAAAAATAAAACAATTATAGTTAATTATTTGTGTTTTTCCCCTTTTTTAGCCTTAAAAAAAGTACCAACAAGGATACCGAAAAAGTACCGGATGGATAAGGAGTATCCATAAGAGCAGTAGTATCGATAAATCCTTAATGATACCCTGCCCTAATAATATCGTTTCAAAACTGTTTTTCTTTGTAATCAGAGGGATGATAGGACGTGGGTGATTAAATAGATTGGTTGTATTACCTAGCTTTGTTAACGTGGTCCGTTAGCAGATTGGTCAGTTGTTAAAACGTTTAAAACACTCCTCGCATTTATAACGATCAAGCTTTTTAATATTGCGATTTCGCTTAAAATTTGATTAAATACTCGGCCCTAGTTTTTACCATTTGTTAGCTAGTTTAGTTTGAGTTATTTTGAAAATGCTTAGTTTCAGTATAGTTTTTATTAGTTTCAGTCTTTGTCTTTAGTTTCAGTCTTTGTCTTTTTCATATCACTGTATTTAAAAAAACATATCAGTATTACGGTATTTAACTGTATTTTTTTCCGTACAATACCTTTCATATCCATATTATCTTATAAGAATGAACATACATCACATCCTACAGTACACTATACAGCCAGCTAGACTTCTAGCTTATTTAAAAAAGGTGAATGATACGAAAAGACTTAAAATGATTATGATTCTAATAGACATTCATGATGTTCTAAGGCTTAAAGTAAACCTGTTTTTTAACCTCACATTGACGCAAATTGCATCTTGTACTGGCTTTCCATGTAGTACTGGAGAATCCCGCTAGGGGGTCAGAGTACAGACTCAGACCGGATTTTGCCAAAGAAGAAGTTAAATAAACATGGCGACCGTAGGTGATTATTATCTGGTTAATATTCAGATAACAACAGAAAAAAAGACGCCTATGTTGTTTAAGTCCTTTCAGCAGAAGTACAGGGGTTGAAGAATTCACATGAAGGGAAAAATTACTCTGAGATAAGAATTGAATTACCTGAGGGGCAACATTACAAGCAGAAGGGGGGAAATCTCCCTCCCCCCAGCAAATCGCACACTGTTTATAATATATTAGTATAGTAAAATAACGAAAGTACAGTTTGCAAAATTACGTTTTTTTCCTAAATTTTAAGAAGAACATTTTTTAGGCCGGTGTGACGAGATGTAATAATAATAAATGTACACCTGCCGGACAATCAATAAACTTTAATTTCTGAATAATTTTTTTGAATAGAACCATTAATAATGACAGTAATTTTTGTCGTAAAATTAAAAATATGACTGGTGGTTGGTTCCAGTGGGTCACCTAGATCTAGTAATAAAACTGGATGTTTTATAGATGAAACGGGTGCTGGGACCGTTTTTCCTACAGTCAAATTCAGTTTTGAAAATCACAATATATAGTCTAACTCATCGTATCAATATTATCCCTCCTGTATTGTGATACATATCATATCACTAGATTCTTGCTAATACACCTTCATACTTTGCTGAGACGGAAAAAAACCCTACCAAAAACAAGTTTTTTTGATTTAAAAAAGGTCAAACTAACAAAAAAAACAATTATTTTTAATAAAAAAGGGACATTTTCCTCTGCAATTATGGACATGTAGACCATATACGGCTTTTTTCATCTATTCATTTTTTGTAGAAAGAAGGCGAGACGCGGAGAAAAACAAATGAGCAAATAAAAAAATTTGTTGAACTAATTTGAATGCATCATTTCATATTAAGAATTCCCCTCATTTACAGTAAACGATGCAGCTCTTGGTTGTTTCTTGTTTACCGTTCCTCCATCTGTGTTCATGGAAAATTGCACTTTTAAAATGCACTGAACTTATCTAGTGGTTTTGTAGTCATACAGACCACTGAAAGTGCTTCCCTCTGGTGCCTCGGTCACCAGCACACCATGCGTTTATACACCAGTACTTATTTTTATTAGTGTAGGGTTCATGTTTTTGCTTCTGGTTGTTATCAGTGAATCTCTGAAGCTATTTGCGGTTTTCTTCTGCAGATTTTTGACTCAAAGAACATCCACCAAACTTTCCAGCTCGTGTTCAACATCATCGTGAACGGTGACGGCACCCTGACCAGGAAGTACTCCGTAGATCTCCTCATCGACTTGCTCAAGAATCCTAAAATAGCCGATTACCTCACGAGGTGCGGTTGCTCTTTCGGCCTTTACGCAGACTGTTTGCCACCGTCTGTCTATCTGAAAACCATATTTGTATTTCTAGGTATCAGCACTTCTCAGCATGCGCGTCCCGGGTTTTAGGGCTGCTGCACTTGAAAGACCCGGAATCTGCAGCCATGGTGAGACACACCAAAATACACAGAAGGGTGGTTTTATCCAGAACATCTCAGTTGGGTTGAAATGGCACCTTGTGCGCCATAACCCTTTATCTCAGCTTCACGTCTGTTCTCTTTTTTTGGACTGATGATTTCTTTATTTCATGCAATAGGAAATGAGAAGAGGAAATGGTTTGTGGTGAATTGGTCTATTTGAATAAAACCCTACTTTCTACTACTGTGCATTTAAAGCTGTCCTAAAGGATAGTACCTTTCTCGCACTCGAATATTTCATTAAAGAAATGTGATTTAGTCAACAACAACACTAATAAACACAAAAAAACCCTTTTTTTTAAATGAAGATTTTTATTAAGAGAGAAAAAAATCCAAACCTTCATGTCCCTGTGTGGCAAAATGTCTGTCCGTCACTGTTAAAACTGACAAAGTGAACTAACATCCATAGAAATTTAGGAAGAAACTGAGATACATCAGTCTGGAAAAAGGTTGTAAAGCCATTCTAAAGTTGGTGAAAGTGGGAACCAATATCCACTAGTGGTGAAAACGGCCAACCAAAATGATCCCAAGAGAGGATCGACGAATCATCCAAGAGATCACAAAAGACCCCACTATAACATCCAAACGACTTCTGCCCTCACCATAAGAGACGGGGCAAAAGTCAGAGTTGCAAGGTGAAAGCCACTCCTGAGCAAAAAGAATAAGAGTAACGCTTGTTTCAACGTTGCCAGACGTTGAAACAACATATCTTGATGATCCCCAACACTTCTGGGAAAATCCTCAGTGGAATGACCAAGCAGAAATGTTCTTAGGAAGTCAGCTGTTCATTCTTTACATAATGCTGTAGAACAATTCCTTTGAAATGCTCCAAATGACAAAGGATTTCTAGGATATCAAACGTGTCACGTAAAACGGAACATCTGACTTCCTGATTCAATTGAAGGTTGTAGCCTGGCTAAAGCAGCAGACGCTGCCACTGCTCCCCATGAGAACTTAGTTCATAGCACGTAAAAAAAGAAGCTCTAAGAAAACGGTTGGTTGATTTATATCAGCAATCTAAAAACGGCGGCTTAAAGGCACAATGTGGCGCAGCTATGACACTTGATACACTCTTAATACATTTTATACATATTTGTTTACTCACCATGTAATCTGCTCACTCTAGATTCTCCAAAAGCAGAGATGAAGAGGTAATTCCTTTGATTATTTGCCTTATTTTAATTTTGATGATTCTGGCTTAGAGCTGCAGTGGGACAAGAAAATTAGTCTTCCATTGATTGTGAAAGTTTTCCCACTTAATAACATGAGAAAGGTTTGTTAGGTGCACTTCAACTGTGAGAGACAGAATGTATGATTTTTAAAGAATTTATTTGTGTAATAGTTTAAAAAGTAGGTATTTGGCACCTACAGAATTGTAGGTGCCAAAGAATTGTCTCCCTGAATGAATGAATGAAAAGGTTTATTTGAACATAAAGACAACTTAAAAATCAAAAAACAAACAAAACATATTGATATATACAAAAAGAAGAAGAGAAAACATCTTTGTTCAAAAAGGAGGGGGAAGAAGCTTATTCAATCCCACCCCCTTGCCCCACACTGCTTGTATATTTAATATTACAAAATCTATGGATTGATAATAAATAGTAGTAATTAGTATAACAATAATAGTTACATCAGCAGTAATAATAATAATATAGAAACAGTACCAGACTATCCATTTAATACCAATATATTTCATAGTAATACTACATAATACATAGTAATAATCAATACTTATTTACCACCTTCAGCACCTATTCTGTCCTCTGGTTACTGGTATAAATGGCACCTGTTTGAACTTTTCTGTATAAAATTCACCCGTCCACACCTTCAGTCTCGAACCATCACCATGGCCAAAGCCAGAGAGTTGTCCAGTGACACCAGGGAGAAGATTGTACACCTGCACAAGACTTCGATGAGTCAGCTGTTTTTCTGCAAAGCAGACGGGACGACCGATCTGTATTTAGGGAAGGGATGAATGGAGCCGTGTGACGGGAGATTTTGGGCAAAAACCTCCCTCCATCATTGAAGATGAAATGTGGCTTGATCTTCCAGCATGACAATGATCCCAAACACACTTCTTTGGCAACAAAGGAATCCCTGAAATTAATTTTTCTACAAAATGAAAGCACCAAGACAAAAGTCCCTGATCTCCTTTGGCAGGACTAACTGCATCAGTGCTGCGTAGGATGGAGTTTTGCTGAGGTACTCAGGAGGTCCATCTTCACTGCTTCTTCTGGTGTCTCTCATGTTCCTCTTGACAACAGTGCCTAGGTTCTACGTAAGAGGCTTAGGTCAGGCGAGTTGGCCCCTACCACCATAGCCATTGGAAAAGGTTTTGGTACCAAATCCTGCTGGAAAATGAATCCGGAATGGAAGAGTGAAGAGCTCTTAAATGTCCTGGTAGATGGCTAGGTTGACTGTGGACTTCAGACCACATTTAGCCCCAGATCGTCACTGACTGTAGAAACTGAAACTCTGGACTTCAAGCAACATAGTTCCTGGACCTCTCCCCTCTTGATTTCCAAATAAAAGAAGTTTTTTTTTTTTATGTCCATTCACTCACCCGGACAAGTTTGGAGCCACTTGGCGTCCTTTGGAAGAAGTTTATATCCATTCTGAGCGTATATCCACATAATGGGAGTCAATCAGGGCAGGAGATTTGCCACCTGTAATAAGGCACTATCTGTCCCAAATCTCAGTTATTTAACCATGTTTTGTCATTAAACTTCAGCACTACTCCCGTCAGAGTTTGGAATGTCTCAGAAGTGTTTCTTTTTTCTTTTCTGGGGTGATTTAGAAGCTTGTAATCCAACTACACTAGGACTTTCACTCTGTGCTCTACAGCGGTCGGTTCGGTTATTCAGTCCACTCCTTGGGACGCTTCTTGAATAGATTTTGAGTCCTCTCAAGGCTGCTGGTACACCTTTTCATACCAATTTTTTTCCCTTACGGCTTTCTTTTAATATGTTTAGATCTTCCATGTTTTCAACAGCCAACTTTCTTCTGATCTGACCACATTTGTTTTTTTCACTTTATTATATTGCTGCACAATAGTAGTAGTAATCTGCCTCTGTCATATTCACTATTAAATTCAGTAATTTTCTGTTTTTTATTACGAGTTGCTTTTATAAATTGAACATTTGAACGTGTAGAAACCGGCGTGTTGGTTCCATGTCTCGCTGCAGGTGCTGGAGCTCCTCTTGGCCATGTGCGGCATCGCAGGTGTGCGCTCGCAGCTCTGTGAAGTGGTCTTCAGACCAGCCGGACCCAGACTCAGAGCTGCGGGAGCCGGGAAACCAGAGTGCGGGCTGGCTCTGGTGCAGTGGCTGAGCTCGCCTGTGGAGGGCGCTGAAAAGTGCTCGCTGCAGACGCTGCAGCTGCTGAACGAACTGCTGGAGGTATCGTCGTATCGCTATTCGTAGATTTCACCCTGGGGGGAGTCTTCCTAGACAATTAGGGTGGTTGTTTGTCTTACTGGTGTAATGAAGAAGCACATTTTAACTTTCATCCTACTAAAAACATTACAAAGTTCTGTGATTCTGACCGGAATAGACCTGATAAATGTTGAGAGGTAGGAATTTATTAGTTTTATTGTAGGATTTAGTGTAGATCCAGGCTAGTTTAATGAAGAAGAGGAGGGGAGACTCCTGCTGTGAGCAACTTTCTGTCAGTTGTACCCTGCCTCCTAGAGGACAAGCTCTGCATCAGCATCTTTTAGTTACAGACTGCAGGGTCTCTTTAGTGTTCTGGTATTTAATTTGAAAGAAGGAAATAAAATAGTTTTTCCACTAGTTCTGGCCCATATGGCCATAAATCTGTATCTCGATATAATCTGAAACATGTGCAATAACAATATTCTTTGCAAAATTTTGTCCCTTGTTTATATGTCAAAATGAGAATATTCTCACATGGCAGCAGAAACATTTCAAAAAGTAGAGAATACCATTTAAGTCATATTTATTGTTGGGATGTAAGAATATAAATATATTGCGATATTTTATGTCACAGTATTGTATCGGAATTCAATAGCAAAGCATCTAATTTTTATTTTTAAGAATTTGATTTGAGCCATTAATGATGACGGTAATTTGTGTAGTAAAATTAAAAGTATGACAACTAGTTTGTGGCTGTTTACACCTTCTTCATTCCAGTTAATCAAAAAGATCCAGTAATAAAACTGGATGTCTTATGAATGAAACAGGTTGGAGTGTTTAAGATGTTATACATCGCAACATATCGTATCGTCCCCTTTGTATGGTGATGCATATTATATCACCAGATTCTTGCCAATACACGTCTAAAGTATTGTGTAAAATGAATAAAAAATATACTTTTTTAATGCAACACATGAATGTTCAGAGCATAAATATAGATGAAAATATTATTAAATAGAATGGAAATGGTAAATGGCTTGTACTTATATATTGTACCTACGGATCCCAAAGCTCTTTATTTTACTTTTATACATACAGGCAAAATTTAGGTAAACAAAAAAAAATTCAAAGCTGTTTAAAATTGTAATAGAAAATGTAAAAAAGAGAATTAATATTTCTTTCTGCTTTACAGATGACTTATTTATAAAATGTAATATCGCCCAAAAAATAAAGCTAATATAATGTTTCATGTTTAACAGGTTTTATTTTACGTTAAAAAGAAGTAGAAAAATGTTAGACTTAATTAGGGCGATTATGAAAATAAATCGCAATTCTTTTCACTTTATTGAACGATCTCAAGTTTTGATTTGACTTTTGTCCAATCAAAACACTAATAAAAACTGTTAATGTTGCATTCGGAGCGTGTGTCCGCTCCCGTTTTATTGCTAACATCTTTATCGTCTTCCCTGTCCTCCATTTTCCTCTAAAAGTCTTCGTTTTCCTTTTACCTACCAGCAGGGGGACCCCTGCTTCCCACTATTTTTTTTCTGCTACTTGATTGGCCAATTAGCTTAACAACAAGGTTGCATTTCGACTTGATTGGTCAGTTGGTTTAATGGTTAAAACGCACCACGCTATTATCGTCATCAAGCCTTTAATTTCGCGATTCTGATTAAAATTCGAGTAACAGCCGAGCTCTAAATCTGAAGATCAGTATTTATCCTCCTATGCACAGCTGGATGACATCATCAACATGCGCAATCACAGTAGGGTGGCTTTTCCAGACTTTATTCCCATTGGTTCCAATTTATTGTTTTAATCTTCTGTCTCTCTGAATCTCTTTTTTTATTTCACCTTAATGCTTCCATGCTCGTGTACGTCTGATTGGTCATGTCCTCTTCTGTCCTGATGCGCCTCTCTGTCCATCCAGGAGTCTCTGGGAGCTGAGAGCGTGTCTGGATCCGTGCTGAGGTTCGTGGAGATGCTGCTTCCTGTCGCCGTGGGGCTGCTGAAGGAACTGGATCCGGCGCAGGGAGACGTTCACCTCAGAAAACACTGCCACCGCATCGCCCACGTCTACGCCCTGCTGCTCAATATCCTCCCCTCTACTCCGCCTGCATGCACGTCTTTATCTGTGTATTTACCCCTACATGGAGACGTTTAAAGGTGTAGAACCCCTTAGTTTTTTATACAGGCTCTTCATTGGTTAAATCTGAGATTTTGGGCTTGTGGTTCCTTGACATGCTCCACCCCTCTCCTGTGAGGACGCAACCAGAACTCTGGTGTCATCTCAGGTGAGCGCTCAGCTCTGCGTCTCTCAGGTAGAGATGCTCCTCTCCTGTTGTCACGGCAACAGCCCCCTCACCTGCCTGCCTGCTGTCTCCAGTAGCGACCTCAGGTACGTCAAAGGGAGACTAGATCCCCAACATAAACATGATTATATGGAGATGATTCATGGAATTACCGTGGCCGGGAAGTGCAAATCAAAATTACATTACCTGAAACACTTATACATTTTTACAGAAACACTTTTACATTTTTACAGAAACCCTTTTACATTTTTACGGAAACAAAATTACATCAACCTGAAACACTTTTACATTTTTACGGGAACACTTTTACATTTTTACCAAAGCAAAAATTACATCAACCTGAAACCCTTTTACATTTTTACAGAAACACTTTTACATTTTTACAGAAGCCCTTTTACATTTTTACGGAAACAAAATTACATCAACCTGAAACCCTTTTACATTTTTACAGAAACACTTTTACATTTTTACAGAAGCCCTTTTACATTTTTACGGAAACAAAATTACATCAACCTGAAATCCTTTTACATTTTTACAGAAACACTTTTACATTTTTACAGAAGCCCTTTTACATTTTTACGGAAACAAAATTACATCAACCTGAAACACTTTTACATTTTTACAGAAACAAAATTACATCAACCTGAAACACTTTTACATTTTTTACAGAAACAAAATTACATTACCTGAAACACTTTTACATTTTTACAGAAACACTTTTACATTTTTACAGAAACCCTTTTACATTTTTACGGAAACAAAATTACATCAACCTGAAACACTTTTACATTTTTACGGAAACAAAATTACATCAACCTGAAACACTTTTACATTTTTACAGAAACAAAATTACATCAACCTGAAACACTTTTACATTTTTTACAGAAACAAAATTACATTACCTGAAACACTTTTACATTTTTACAGAAACACTTTTACATTTTTACAGAAACCCTTTTACATTTTTACGGAAACAAAATTACATTACCTGAAACACTTTTACATTTTTACAGAAACACTTTTACATTTTTACAGAAGCCCTTTTACATTTTTACGGAAACAAAATTACATCAACCTGAAACACTTTTACATTTTTACGGAAACAAAATTACATCAACCTGAAACACTTTTACATTTTTACAGAAACACTTTTACAAAAAGTCTTTGTCTTTTTACAAAAAACAAAAATTACATCAAAATGTAAAAAAAAAGGGAAATTCAGCTTTAAGTGCAGCAAAAGTGACATGTAATAAAGAAGCGTTTATATTCACACAAGAAAAGTATAAAAACAGCATTAAGGATAATATCTGTACATTAAGGAGAAAATTACAAAACCAAAGTACTGTGCAGTTATTAAAAATAAAGCACTCAGACTTGAATGACCAACTCAGTATTTAAAGAATGTAGTTGTGCATTAAAAAAACGCATCATTTAGCATCCCTGAACTATGCGACTCATATCCGATGATATTACAACAGTCGGAAAGGCACAAATCCGATCAGGTCATGTGGTACTAAATCTGATCCATATCTGATGTTTTAGTGACTCCAGTCTGAACGGTCATGTCACATTTAAATCCATCCTGTACGTCACTGACAGACAGACAATCGTCCTGCAGGAGTCACATTTAGCTGCCCACTGTTAATGTCTTAATTATATCCACACCCAAAACACACGCCGCAAGAAGAGATCCGCACTCTGACAGAATACAGTAACTACATATTTGTAAATGTTTTATGTTCACCTTTTCATTGTCTATCGTTCTGACTGACGGAAGGGGTCATAAAATCAATTCACTTTATTTATATAGCGCCAATTCACAATAGATGTCATCTCAAGGCACTTTACAAGAAAATTTGTTTCAATACAATTTGACACATTCAGTAACATTTAATCTTAATCCGTTGTAATAATTATTAAATAACAAATACTAACCAACAATCTCCATTTATCACTCATCTAGGAGATAAAGACAAAGATTTCACCTCATATTTTCTGAACGCAGTTAGAATTTTCTGCTGGTCCTGGACAAGAACTGCTGCTAATGAAAGCAGAATCTGCTGCTCCACTGGATCCATAATTTGTGCTCCTTCACATCCCTTTTTGCAGCGCGTTTAGATGCTCCAAAGCCTCCATAACTCTTCCAATACGCCGTCACCTGAGCTATCGGATAGCAAGAGGCGCCAGATACAGTCCAGATCTGAGATGATGCTCAGATACTCTAATAAAAATGTGTTTTTTAATGATTCACTTCCCTGAACTAACAGAAAACTATGAAGGTTGGTAACCCTGCTTAAATGTAAGCTATATTATGATGAATTATTTACCTTTTATCTCTCAGGAATGTAGCTCAGCTGAATATATTTGAAAGGGGCGATGCTTTTCATAAAGTAAATATCTTTGCAATAATATTATCAATATATTTAATCTTTATACATTTAATAATATATGAGCTGTTATGCGGGTCACCTGAGTACTGAAGTCAGTTTGTTGCTTCTGACTGTGCAGGAATTGGCAAACTGCTGCACAAACGCCAATAACGATTCTAGACCGGTCTTAGAATCACTGCATTGGCTCCCCGTATGTTTTAGGATCCATTTTAAGGCTCTTTTTATGGTTTTTAAGTGTCTTAATGGTCTTGGGCCTTCTTATCTCTCAGAAATGCTTTTACCGAATGAACCCTCGCGGTCTCTGCGCTCCTCTGGCAGCCGTCTCCTTGTCATCCCCAAAGTCAGGACACAGACTCATGGTGAGGCGTCTTTCCATTATTACGGCCCTCACCTCTGGAACAGGCTGCTGGAGGACCTCAGGGCCGCAGAGAACGTTAATGTTTTTAAGAGTGAGCTCAAGACTCACCTTTTTAGCCGAGCTTTTCATTAAAGTTGTGATGATGTTCTTATTTTGGGTTGGGAAGGGTGGGGTTTGTGGGGTCATTTCTTTGAGAATCGTTTGTAGTTTGAAAAGCGCTTGCCGACCCGTTGGCTGCCACAGTTTAGGAACAGTGTGAAAAAAAGTTGGATTTCATTTTTTTAAAATCTGAATCGAGCATTATGACCTTCAGTTGTTCCGCCATGATTCGTCAGCTTATTACTGTAAAGCAGAACTGTTTCTCGCGAGATTCAAGTAGCTAAGAATCTATTCATCCACCCTGTAAAAATGATTAAAAAACACGACTAAGTTAGTTTTGTGTACCTTTTAATGAAAACACATTAATTCAGTGTTTTTTTTTTTTTTTTGGTGTGCTTTTCCGTTCAGTCAGTTGTGCTCAGAAGCTCTGCTGAAGACGCTGGAGCTGATGAGCAGACTGCGTCAGCAGGTGAAGGACATGGAGACGAGCTTCTACAGGACGCTGCAGGTGAACAAAACCCCGCCTCCTTCACACGTCTTCATGTTGAAACCCTCACCTGGTTAAAGCGTCTCTCTCTCTCTCTCTCTCTCTCGCTCTCTCTCCAGGACCAGAGGACCGTGACTCCCCTCTCTCTGGCGCTGACGTCCCCCCGCAGCGAGCTCGTTCAGACCGGCCTCGCCCTGCTGCTTGAGGCCTCGGCACTTCCAGACTTCCCGTCGCTGGCGTGAGTGATTATTAGGAAACGGTCAGAGAACCGGGGAGAGAACGGCCGACTGATCAGTTTGTCCTTCCAGTCTGGGGGAAAGCATCGCCTCCAACAACGCCTATCGTCAGAGGGAGGCGGAGCTGTCGGCGAAGCGCGTGGCCGTGCAGGACGTCCCACCTCCCAGGACGAACACCAGCGTGATGGACTCTTCCAGCGGCTACAGGAGTGTGGGCAATCTGGTGGAGAAGATACAGACCGGCCTGGAGGTTCATACCGAATCTAGAGTCAGACAACTCAGACCTTAGTTAGAACGGTAGAGGAAAATGTCACAGGGTTTCCAGCTGTTTAAAATCTGAATAGTGTGGCGTGACTTTTTTCTCTCAAGCTAAACCAGATTAGACGGAGAACGTTTGTGAACATCAGTCCTCAAGACATCTAGACACTGAGGGCCCGGGGGGGGAGATGGGGGTACCCGGCAGTATTCCCATGTCCCCCCCCTCTGTTTTAAGTGCACATTAGAACAACACGCAACAACACCACATTGAGCGGGGGGAGAGAGGCTGGGGGGTCTTTCCACACCCCTGTTCGTTGGACCATCAGGGGTCGGAGCCCGGATAGAACATCAGGCCGTCTGGTCGGGGTCCTGGGCTGGTGGGCTGCTCTTGCCGGTGTGGGGGCCTTGGCGGTCTGCTTGTCCCCGTCCTGGTGGGCAAAGGGGTCTGTCTCCTGGGTGCAGGGGCAGGGTTCTCTATTGGGGCGTCTGTCCCTGGGCCTGGGAGTATGGAGTATAGTGTACGTATGGGGGGTATGAATGAGTGTATAGCGTCCTTTTTTCGTATGTCCTGTATTTGTAAGAATGTGTACGCATGAGAGGGAGGGTAGTATGAGTGTCTCTTTCTGTCTATGTCTACCTGTCAGGTTGGGTGTTTGGCTGCTCTCTGGCCTGATGCATCTTCTTCCCTCCCCCACTCCCCGTCGGTGATGGTTGCTCCTGCCCGCTGGTTGATGATGGCTCTCGATGCCTGGGGCCGGGGGTTCCCGATTGCGGCCCGGCTCGGTCCTGGTGCATGTCGGGCGGGTCCTGGGTGGTTCGGTGTGTCGGGCGGCCGCTGTTTGGGGCTGACGTCCTCCTTGGATTGACTGGGGCACCTCTTATGGGGGTGCCGGGGTTGTAGAATAGGTTGGTGCCGTCCGGTGGATCGGTGGGGACCGTGCCTGGCGCCCAGGCCTCCTGCCGGTTCCAGGACATCTGCTGGCTGGTCTGTTCACATGGTGGGGCTGGCTGGTCTGTTCACATGGTGGGGCTGTCCGGCATTGGCTGGGCCCCTGATCTTGGCGCCCTACGTGGGGCAGAATCTGGACCAGGGAGCTGGAAGATCTGGATGTCCAGGTGCCGGCGGGTCGCGGCCTGGGGAGGGCGTACATCCGCTGTGGCTCTTGCTGTGGCTCCCTGGCGTGTGGAGGCGGGCCGGGTTGTTGGCGATGGGTATTGGTCCGGGGTGGCGGCGGCGTGTGTTATCCGTCGGTTGGCTGCGGGTCCCCTTGCCTGCGGCGGCAGGGGGGGGCCCTTGTCGGCTGGTCCCTGGTTGGGGCCCCGCTGGGGGGCGGGGTGCCCCTGGTCCCCGTGGCCTCCGGATCCTGATTCGGGCCCGCCCTGGCGTAGCCGGTTTCCGGCGGAGCCCGTGGGCTCGTCACTGCGATCTCTCGGGCCCCAGCATTGCGGCTGGTGGGTGTTCCCCTGGGGCTTCCATCTGTTCCCCTCTTGGCAGGTGATCGACCCTGCGCTGTTCCGCCTGTGGACTCTGTACTCTATGGGACCCTGGATGCATACATCTCTTGCCTCTTCCATGTCTGTGTCGATTCCTGTAGGACGGATTGACTGTTCCTTACACCAGCTATCAATCACTTGCATGGGGAAACCTTATTCCGACCTGCATGCTCGCACACACATAGGTGTGGGGACATAGGTGTGGACGGGCGTATCTTAAGCTGAGGTTATCATCATTAGTTAGTTGTTCACAGGAGCTTACCAGAAACATTTGTATTATGTTCATTAATCAATGCTTGTGTAGTGAATGTGTAATTCTTAGTTTATTCTACTAGATCCGAACTATTGGTTTGGTTCTGTACACTTTGTTGTTTTTGTTTTGTATTACTGTTTCTCTGCCGTCCGGCAGAGGTGGGGGACTGGGATGTTTTCTTGTGTTCTTTGTTTGCCTCCCTGTCTTGTGTCGTCGGTTCGCGCCTCTGCTGGTCCGGTTTCTTTTCTTCACCTTCTTCCTTTCTCCCTTCTTGTCTCAGTTTAGTGTCCATGACGTCAGGATATTGAACCCACAGTAATCACTAATAAAGATTTTTCATACATATACATCAAGTGGCGTACTACAGCGAAGCTGTAATGCTCTGCTTGGGAAAGTAAAACTGTTGGGCTCGTACTGGGTACTCAGACACCAATTCTAAGTAGCATACTGCTAGACAGGACACGTTAAAATAAAAAAAAATAAATAAAAAACATCAGTCCTCAAGTCTTTTCGAACAGGATTTAAGTCTGGACTTTGACTAGGCCATCCTAGAACAACGATTTGCTTTGATCTAAGCTCTGATTGAAGCGCTGGCTTTACTTTCTTCTTGTCCCGGTAGGTCTGATGGTCCGTCTTCTCTCCATGTTCACATGATGAACTGAACAGATCTCTAGGAGACGTTCAAAGCTCAGGTTGTTGTTCTAGAACCAAACACTCATTTAAACGTCTTGTAAACTTCCCTCTGCTGGACTCCTTGGGCTCCATGATGCTGGTTGTTCTCTGATGAACCTCTGAGGTCTTCATCTGCATTTAAGCATTTATTAACCCATAAAACGCATCAAAGCTTCTGGATGTAAGACAGAAATGAGTAAAAAGATTTCTAATTATATTTTAGTTTCTGTCATTTAGAATTAAAAAGATATAACATAGTTATTGCACCACACTTGAAGCTAAATTCTTTAATATGTTCAGAAGATACATTTTTTTATCATCATTTAGGCTTGTTAAGGAAATTTCATTTATTTTCGTTCAGTGATGACACAAGAATCATCCGTTTTACAATTCCATATCTCTGTGTAGCATTAAAAGTAGAGCAACCTTTTGGGTTAGAATGACGGACACACAGGTTTATAGCCTTCTGTAACTTTCATGTTTGATTTGCAGCTGCAGGAACAGACGAAGGACTCTCCTCTTTCTGAGATCATCAACGTTTATGAGCAGAAGCTCGCTGGATTTGCTGTAAGGTTTCAACAAAAACGTCAGAATTTAAAGCGGAACTTTGTTTTTCTTTATTACCCTGGACCTCATTTTTTAGCAAATATTACATTCATTTATTCACCCAGAGAAGTTTGGAGTCCTTCGTGAGTAATTTTAGGGATACCGATACTGAATTGGTTAGGGATGTGTATTGGCAAGAATCAGGTGATAAGATATGTATCACGATACAGAGGAAACAATACAATATATCACAATATATTGCAATATGATGAGTGTTGAATTAAAAGTTATCAAATAATTCTGTGCATGTTCAAAACAGAGACAAGGAACCAATTTCCAGTTCTTAACATTTATTTTGAACAGATTAACAAATTGCAGTTTTACAGAGGAATTTTGCCCCCGTCAGTTCCTCTGTGGTCCAGATTTAAAGAAATCTGAACAATTAACTGATCTTCATTTCACAGCTTTATAGACAACCGGGCCTCTAGGCGTTTCTAATCTCTCCAATCAGAACATTTTCATACAGTGTATGAGCCATGATTTGCTGTCAGAGAATCCTGGAGTCAGAAGATGGGTCGTCTCTGTTCTGGGTCAAAGGTTCATTATAAAGATTTATGGTTAAATGGCTATCTGCTTCTCTAAAACTTTTTCTCCCAGTTTCTTATCTCCACATCCTGCTTTTACAACATGCCATAAACTTTAGCCAAAAGTTTTACGACTTAAAAGCTTAGCCCCATAAACAATACTGACAAACATATCTTTACCATCATGCAAGCTAATTAAAACAGACTTTTACTTTCTGAATACTAACTAAAGATTATATAAACATATTTAATACGAGACTGTTATGTAAAGTAGCCCCAAAAAATATGAGTCACGACAATTCCCTCTTTCAATCTTTTTTAAAAATAGATTGATATCTCCTCTATACGTACGTGTTTAGAACTTAAGATCAAAACCTGTAAAGCATTTTGAGAATGCAAGAAATCAAATCCAAGAAATTTCATCAGTTTAAAAACATGAAGTATTTCAGACTAAAATTCAAAACACAAACTATTAAAGTACCTTTTTAACCTTAACTCCCATTAAAAAATGTAAATCTGTTAATCATAGATTCACCCTCTTTTGGCATTAACCAAAAAATTTATTTTAACAATTCCCACAAACTAAATTCAAAAACCCACAATGTATAAGAATGGCTTACATGTGAAGAGATAATTAAAGCTGACTTGATACATGTTAATACTGTGGAAGAAGCTCAGAAAATCCATGAACATAGACATTATTACTATATTATATTCTGAAAGAAATCAAACTTAAAGTGTTAAGAAACCTGTGAAATAGAAGGTATTAAGAGCCCTTTTAGGCAGTGTTACGACTCTTCACTTGTGAATAAAATAGTTAATCAAATAGTTAAACAACCTGTAAAATGGTAAAAATTATTAATAAATGTTCAGTCTTTATATTTGTATTCTGATCCTCTTTCTTCACTCTCATTTTATCCCCCTCAATGGCTCCTGGCAGCTGGAGAGCGATATACAGAGCTGATCAGTGTGGAGGGCTCCTATTTTTTTAGTGTTCCAGTTTTTACTCCCATATTTGCAGATAACCACTCTCTGAAATGCCAATTACTTCATTAATTGAGCATTTCCCCCAATATACACAAATGCACAGACAGGGCCCGCCGCCTGTGGCCCCAGCTTCCGATTCAGCTTGGTCAAAACCTTCTCGACCCTCCTTAGGCAGAATCCTGCCGATCCTCGACCAGGCTCGTCGTTTCCGTGAAGCTGCATTCAGTCCATGTCTATAAAAGAATTGTCTTTTCCAAATCAAATCACAATCAGATGATTACAATAATAATCCCTCTTTAATGGTAAATTACTCCCGTAATTGACCATTCCCAAACACAGCCAATCCATTCAGGTGCAGGAAGATGCGATCTGATGCCATTAAGAAGACCTGGTATGGAATCAAATGATTAATTTAACATTTACTCATTATTTCTAAATTCTTCCTTACAGCTTAACAAAACCCATAGCATGTGTCACAATAGCCAGAAATACATCCCATAAGTACGCGAAACTAACTTAGTTAGCCTGAGTTTTTCACACTTTAGCTGTCAGACCCTGTAAATTTCCCAAGTATAAATTAACAAAAACTAAACCTATAAATTTAAAGTGTCCAATTTATCTTCTTTCTCCAAACCTGAGCATGGGACCAGAGCCAGGTTTTCCCATCCAGCACACTGACAGGCCTGTCCTACTGGGGCAGCAGCTCTGTGCTCTCCCCATTCTCCTCAGTGCCTGCTGTGGATAAAGCCAAGAACGTTTGTTAATCTCAGCAAATTGTCTCCTGCATTGTTGTGAAAGGCAGTTATGACAAGTTTCCACAGATAAGCAGACCAGACATTTCATCCAGTCCACACAAGCCTTTGGAGTGCGTCAACAATGGAGAAACAGCCATTCACGTCCCATACCCTAATTTGGCAAATCAATATAATGTTATTTAGTTTTAGCAAACATGCCCAAACTTGGTAGATCTATGGTCTGATCACAAATACAATCAAAAGTATAGAAAAACGCAGGTTAACCTCTATCAGTCAGTCTTACCCACTCTGCAAATTCTTCCATCACCCCCACAACTTCCTTCCTGGGCAATACATTTCAGTGTCAGCAGTCTCCAACTCCTTGAGGTGAGTAAAATATCTGAAAATTAATCAGTAAGATCAGTAGGCTCTATGTTGATGTCCTGCAAAATATTGTGTCTGAAAGCAAACATAACTCTTATGTCATAATGTCGATTCCTCAGATATAAACTGCATTGATACCATTCACTAATTCTTTTCTTCAAAGTTTAGTGGTCTGTTCCCAAAGTAAATAGATAACTAAAATAAAAATAAAAAACAAAAAGGCTGGAT
Source organism: Apricaphanius iberus (assembly GCA_028564705.1). Classification (NCBI taxonomy): domain Eukaryota; kingdom Metazoa; phylum Chordata; class Actinopteri; order Cyprinodontiformes; family Aphaniidae; genus Apricaphanius; species Apricaphanius iberus. Next base: position 832,272 of record JAPXFQ010002533.1, on the reverse strand, counting down.
TTTTCTGTTAGATATTGCTAAAACACCACTAAAACATTGCAATAACAAAATTAAAGGCAATAACCATCTGTAAAGGTTCTATCCCTTTTTTTTTTGTCCCTCTTACAAAAAGTCGCTATGGAAAAGTGGCTCTCCTGGTTTCGCTTCACTGAGGTTGAGACGAATAGCTCATATTGAACTAAACCCCTTTGTAATCAGACTTAACACCACTTTTCCCCGACTCTGTCCCTTTAATCAATTAATAATTTCTGCTAATATAAGTATGCTACTTACATTGAGATAACTGTTGTTGGTGTTGAAAAAGGTTATTAAAAACATCAAATGTTTAAAACAAAACCAGAGAACAGTACTGACTGATAACACAACATAGTTTACAAAAACAGTCTTCCGTGTGCTATACTTCAAAAACATCTGTCCGATTCTGTGAAGGGAACTGAACATAGTCAAAATGATTTTTGCAACTAAAACTCCTCTTAAATTTTCGTAGGATACACAATAGTCTAATTCCCCTCAGCAGTCAAACAAAACAAAACAAAAAAAATTCAATAAAAGAGGTTCAAGAGATGAGATTTCTCTAAACAAAAACTAGTCGCAATAAAATAAAAATAAAAAATAAAAACCAGCATTTTTCTTTTCAGTATCCCCCTTTTCCTCTCAGGCTTCTTTTTTATTTTCTTTTCTCCAATGATAAACACCAAATTAAATTGAAGCTTCTAGAGATGTCAAATACATTACCACTGAATCATGTTTTCTTTAATCCAGCTTCCCAAATTAAAATTTTTCCAAAGTTCTAATTAATAAACAGACCGCAGTTCAGAAATCTGGGTCATAATCCAAGTCGAACCAAATATATAAATTTTGAGAGAGAAAGAGGAAAAAAATAAAAAATAAGAAAAAATAAAGAAAATAAAATAAAAAAATCTAAATAAATTGTCAGTTACAGAGTCCCCACTAATCAGATATATTATGCCATTATTCTAGGATCAGATCTGTTCCAAAATGTTTAGGACCTGTAAATTTACTCTCAGCATCAAATAAACTAGCTAACAATCAATAAAGAACATCTGAAAGATTAATCTTAAATTTTAAAACCAAAACCGATTCTTATTTGTCAAAACAAAATGTGCATTCAAATATATGGTAAAAATTATTTCAATGTAGCTGGTCCAATCACATTTTGCCTCTACACGATCAGAATAAATGAATTTAGAATTTACTTCTTACTTTCAAATTAAACCATCATTTTGGTCACCGTGATATTCATTACTTTCAATCCTTAGACCAAAATAAATTTATCCCCAGCCTGTTTAAAAACAAACTGATGCCTTAAAGATGACTCTGTGTTTTAATGTATTCTTTTTTTTTTTCAAACTCAAACATTCAAATCCCACTAGTTTAGAAAATATCACTATGATAAGTGTTGTTTTGTATGGTAAAAACATTCAATTTATAACGGAATTGAAATGTGCTGGGTTATTTCTTGAGCCCCAGTTGAAGTTTGATAACTCCACTAAGCATTTTTGTCCAGAAAATCCTTAAGAATGTTCAATTGTGTAAATAATTTTACACCCATCTCCTTTAGGTCATTCATTCCGAGATTAAGCTATATTTCTAAAGTCTATAGAGCCATCAGGAATAAGCCAAACATAATTTTAGCATAAATGATACTTATTTAAATCACAGACTCATTTTCTGTACCATTCAACACGGTGCTTATTAAAATAATTTAAACCAGTTTGTTGCTTTCCAATTAACACCGTTTGCTTTTCGTTAAATGCTTATAATTACTACTTATAGCTTTATCTTTATTTAGGCCAACTTAACAACTCCTGCTTAGATCAATCAAAAAGCAAAAAATCCACCTATTTAAAGATTCAAAAAATGCATCTTTTATTTTGACTATAAACTCCCTCTTTTTAATTTTAAAGATGAAATCAAAAATTAAAACTACACCAAGTCAGAATCGACTCATGAGTAACTGTTCTTAGTCATTTGCGATTAATTGTAACATGCATAATTATCCCAAATAAATTTACATGCTCTCCTAATGGTTTTGCTCTCCTCGCAAAACCTGTTAACCAAATTCAGCATGTACTTCTTAATCTTTAATCTCCGTACCGCAACAGTGCAGTTAAATGTGAAACACCTTAAAAAATTGCCCTTCGTAGAAAATGTGCTAAAACATTGCCCAAGTTATCTTGAGGCCGTTTTACATCCTAATTAACCAGAAAAATTTAACAAAATCCAAATTCGTTTAAGTCTTAACAAGGCAATCGTCTGCAGGAGTCTGTAATCACTTTCTATCCAAAATCAACTTTTAGCTTGCAACACATAGAACATGCAGTTAGCCACCACCGCTAACTAAGCATAGCAGCCTAGCTCCACGTGCTACCGTTAGCTTTCTTTGTGAAACGAAAGCTAAAACAGCACAAAACGTACGGCGAAAACACTCCAGAAAATCGCAACACACACTTTAAAAAATGACTTACCGCAATACCAGGACTTAATCCGCACAATTTATACCACTTTACCAAACTTTAATTCGGCACGAACAAAAACAATCTCCTTTCGTCCACGCGGACTGAAACATATGTCCCCAATTTCAGCCGTCCCGCACAGCAAACACCGATTCAACTACGTCCGTTACAGCCCAAAACCATTAACAAAAAACACAACATTATAAGCGGTGGCTTTTAGACCTAATTAATTATTTTATCGTGGAGGTCTACCAGTCTGTTACAAGTTTCGTAGTCCGCTTTGAGAAATTTCCTGGCGCCGGCTTCCAGAAAACCCCTCAAAAGACTCGAACAGATGGTAGAAAACCGCCTATAACCTGTAATTTATTTATCAAAACATATAGTCAAAGCTGTTATATGATAGCCGTGCTATCAAGCAAAAACTCACACAGAATTAGCTCCGCCATCACCTAGCGTGGGGCGGCCACCCAGATGACCTGTCGTAAATGTTCACAACTAATTCTTATAGATTTTTAATTACAGCTATCCATCATAGTTAGTTAGATATTCATTCATCTATTTTAATTTATTTATTATACTCGAGTTCATTATTTATACAATAACATTTTAACACAAAACGCAACATCACCAGCACTTCTCGCCAAGCGCCTGCGTAAAAAACATCTCACACACACATAGTAATACACCCTTGTACAAGCAGAAATTATAAAAAAAAAAAAACTCACCTCATCGGAGCTCACCTAAAACTAATGCCGGACCATTTCACTACTCAATTCGCGGTGCCCACGCGCGCGCTTGAGGAAGCGCAAGCCTCTCCAAAGTAATCCGTTCCAGATTCAACCGAGTGCGTCCCAGGCACTCCAAAAATCTATTTTCGTTTGCCAGCTTTGAAGATTCTCTCCGCCAGCGTCCTGTCCGGAGTTGAGAAGGCCAATTCTCGGGCCCCGATCCGCACTTGTGGCTCCGATTTGAGTCGTTGAAGATATCGGTCCGTCTTTCCACCGTCCGCCCCGGAGAACAAGCAGCCTGCACCGGGCACGCAGAGTAAAAAACTCCATCTCCCAGCATGCACCGGTGTTCCTCTACGGAGCGAAAAGAAGGACTAAATCCTGCTCAGAAACAGGAAAACAGACAGACAGCTCCAACACTCCGGGCATGCAATAGTGAATCTGCTCAAAACAAAAAACATATTTAACTTGCATGACAACATTACCCAATGTTAGATTAACCAATCAATAGAATTAAAAAACTACGCAACTCTGCGCAAATTGTCAATAGAGCAAATACATGTCCGTTTATTAACTTAAAAAAATAACTGGATTTTGGTCCAAAACACTGCACACAGTCGAGGTCACCATTTGTTGAATTAAAAGTTATCAAATAATTCTGTGCATGTTCAAAACAGAGACAAGGAACCAATTTCCAGTTTAACATTTATTTTGAACAGATTAACAAATTGCAGTTTTACAGAGAAACTTGCCCCCGTAATTTCCTCTGTGGTCCAGATTTAAAGAAATCTGAACATTGAATGATTTTCATGTCAAAACTTTTATAGGCTCCAGTATTCTGCCAGGGTTGTAGGCGTTCCTTCTCCTCGAAATCTTACTCCAATCCGATCATTGCCAAACAGTGTCTGAGCCATGATTTGCTGTCAGAGAATCCTGGAGTCAGAAAATGGGTCGTCTCTGTTCTTGGTCAAAGGTTCATTATAAAGATTTATGGTTAAATGGCTATCTGCTTCTCTAAAACTTTTTCTCCCAGTTTCTTATCTAAACATCCTGCTTTTACAACATGCCATAAACTTTAGCCAAAAGTTTTACGACTTAAAAGCTTAGCCCCATAAACAATACTGACAAACAGATCTTTACCATCATGCAAGCTAATTAAAACAGACTTTTACTTTCTGAATACTAACTAAATATTATATAAACATATTTAATACGAGACTGTTATGTAAAGTAGCCCCAAAAAATATGAGTCACGACATGAGTAATACTATATATTGCGATTTTCATAACTGAATTTAACTGTGGAAAACCTGTCACAGCATTCTAAACGCTCCAATATGTTTGATCCATAACTCATCCAGTTTTACTACTAGTTGTAGTTGATCCACTGGAACGAAGGACGTAAAGAAGCCACCAAATAACAGTCCTGCTTTCAATTTTACTGCCAAAATGATTGTGGTGTCAGAATTTCAGTGAAATAAAAAAAAAAAAAATTATTTGCTCTTGAATATCGATATAATATCGTGGCATAAAATATCGCGATATATTGACATATTGATATTTTCTTACATCCCTGGTATCGGTATTGGGGCTGATACCATTCCAATGTACTGTATCGGTATCAGTTAAAGTTAACCGATACCATGTGAACGATACCAAGATGTGGAAACTTTTTTCCTTTTGCTGTAATTTTTTAATAATATTTTAGTATTTTTCTAATTCACCATCATTTGTTGTAACAAGCAGGGAATAAAATAAAAACCTGTCTTCCATTTTATTGCATTTCATTGTGTCACTGGTGCCTTTTCGTCATGGCACTCAGTTTATGTAATGAGTATTGTTTAGGGATGTTTGATATTGGCTTTTCTACCGATATCAGATATGCCGATATAGCCTAACTCATAATTTCCGATACTGATATAAACCGATACCGATATGTGGGGATCCTCCCTCATAAAAACAAAACAAAAAACTACTAAACCCTTTCAGGTAACTACAATGAAATATCTTGTATCATGCATACTTGAGTTTTAAAAATTTAGAAAATGTAATAAGTACTAGAATTTTTGTTAGGCAATTGAAAAAGGTGCCATTTTTATTTTGTCTTCAAAAGTAGCTGGAACCTTCTCTCAAAAACTAAACCTCAAATCTGTTATATTTTTACATTCTGATAGAGAAAAGAAGTAGCTGAAGAGTTTGATATATAATATGTGTATGGTGTGAAAAACTCATCTTAATAAAAAAATAAAAACCAATACCGATAATTTCCGATATTACATTTTAATGCCAATATCGGCCGATAATGACTTTAGGCCGATAATAACGGACATCCCTAGTATTGTTTAAATCTGTATCAGATTGGTGCATACTTCTTAAGTAATTTTATCCAATCGTGATCAGCGTATATTCATATAACGAGAGTCAGTCTGGATTGGAGATTTGCTGCCTGTAATAATGTATTATCTGCCCCTAAACTCCCTCATTTAACCATGTTTTGTTATGAATAGTTAGCAATATCCCCCTGTGAGGTCAGAACGTCTCAGATCTGCTAAGGTATTAGCTTCTGCGGGGTTTTACAGGCTCTTAATGCAACCGATTCCAACTTACACTAACCTGGGATTTCGGTGACATCGCAGCCGTCCTCCATTACATCTGTAGTCTGCAGTAGTTCTGTCTAACCGACCGCCGTAGAGCACGGAGTGAAAGTCCTGCTCACACTACCTATGGGATGAGGCACGGAAGAGACAGAATTGCGCTATAGTGTAGTTGTGTTATGGCCTCTAAATTTTTATGTTTTGCTGGTATTTTATTTCTATTTATTACATTTTTTATTGTTGAACTTGTATCTTACGATGACAATACATAATCTGCATCTAAATCAGCTCGGAACAGAACAAAGAAGCACTTCTGATATGTTCTGAACTTGTATTAACATTAAATGAAGGAGTTTTTGGGGTAGATGAGGCCTTATTGACTCCCATTGTATCGCTACTGGATATAAACTTCTCCAGAAGGGCTCCAAACTTTTGTGGGTGAGTAAATCTCTGTAATATTTGCTAAAAATAAGATCCAGGTTGAAAAAAACACAACATCCCCTTTAAAAGGAATTTATATTCAGAAATATATCCTAACAGCTGCTCCTAAATGTGCCGTTAAGTTCCCGTTTTGCAGGTATTTAGCTGCTTTTCGAGTTTCTGAGAGGTTCTGTGTTTTTGTCCCCCCACCCCCATCAGTCCAAGGAGAGCCGTCTCCAGGACCTTCTTGAGACCAAAGCTTTGGCTCTCTCTCAGGCCGACCGTCTCATCGCTCAATATCAACTCCAGAGAGCTCAAGCCGAGGCTGAGGTAACCCTAACTCACATCTGACAGAGAAGGTCCTGAATAAAGCTCAACTATTCTGAAACTGCTGCCGATTATATCATGATTCGTATTAGCTCCAGCGTCCAATACGGTCTCTCTCTCATAGGGAGAATTGTTAAAAAAGGGTTGGAAACACTTTGTTAAACCTTGATACCTTTATGTGGTTCATGGATCAGGAAGCTGATTAAAGAGTTTGATGTTTGCTGAACGATGAGTGGGTGGTAAGATTGTGTTTTCTGTGGTTTCCCACGGCTGCAGGCCCGGAAGCTGGCCGGCCTGCTGAAGGATGCGGAGCGTCGGCGGGAGGGTCTGCAGGGCGAGCTGAGTAACAAGGTCCAGGAGATGCAGCGATCCAAAGCCGAAATCGATGAGCTGCTGTTGCACAACGTCAGGCTACAGAGGGACTCAGAGGAGCACCAAACTCTGAAAGGAACCTACAACGCCCTGCTCAACAGGTCTGAGGCAGACGGATCTGCTGTTTCTGCTTAAAGAACTGGTCATCTTAAACCGATTCAGATTTTGGACATGGGGTTGAAACTTTTAGATGTTGATCTGGATCTTCAAGATGAAACCCTGCATCGGATTTTTTTTGTCCAAATGTGCAGGTTTAATGAAACTGAGCGTCTGCTGAAGGAGCTGCAGGCGTCCCACACCTCGCTGAGCAAACAGAACGACACGCTGAGGAAGAACCTCGATGCTCTCCAACTGCAGAAAGACAAGTAGGCAGCCATGTTTATGTTATCAACATCAAAGCCCGATTCTTGCATAACTCATTTCTGCCTTTTATTCTCTGTGTGAGCAAAGTAGAAGTGTGATGATGTCTCCGTCTCATCTGTCTCTCTAGGGTCACATCAGAGCTGCAGGAGAGAGAGGAGCAGGTCAGATCCCTTCAGATGGATTTGGAGAAGAAGAACAATGACATTACAGGTCGGTTTAACCTTTAAAACAAAGGCATTTGTGTTGTAAATCAGGGATTCGACCTCTGATTCTTTGCCGTTTAGGTCTACTTGCGGACCTGCGATCCAAAGAGGAGGCACTGAAGGAGAAGGACCAGGAGAGGAGAGAGCTGGAGGAAACGGTGGATGTTCTCAGGAAGGAGCTGAACAGAACAGAACAAGCTAGGAAGGACGCCAGCATCAAGGTAAACTGCTAGCAGTTAGCGACGGAGAAAACGACCACATTTTGTTTTGTTTTTTCCGTTTTGTGGGTTTTGTTTCAACAATTGCTGCTCTGGCTCTGCTGGTGCTGCTAAACCCCAGTTATGACTGTGTGGTTCCAGTAGATTCTAATCGTTAACAGCTCAGCTAGAAGAAGCTAACCATTAGCCACTCTGTTAGTAGAAGCTAACCGTTAGCAGCTCTGTTAGTAGAATCTAACTATTAGCAACTCTGTTAGTAGAAGCTAATCTTTAACAAGTTGGCTAGTAGAAGCTAACCGTTAGTAACCTTCTTCGTAGAAGCTAACCGTTAGCAACTCTGCTAGTGGAAGCTAACAATTAGCAACTCAGTTAGTAGAAGCTAATCTTTAAAAACTCTGCTAGTAGAAGCTGACTATTAGCAACTCTGTTATTAGAAGCTAATCATTAACAACTTGGCTAGTAGAAGCTAACTATTAGCAACTCTATTAGTAGAACCTAATCGTTAACAAATTGGCTAGTAGAAGCTAACCGTTAGTAACCTTCTTTGTAGATGCTAACCGTTAGCAACTCTGTTAGTAGAAGCTAACTATTAGCAACTCTGTTAGTAGAAGCTAATCTTTAACAAGTTGGCTAGTAGAAGCTAACCGTTAGTAACCTTCTTCGTAGAAGCTAACCGTCAGCAACTCTGCTAGTGGAAGCTAACAATTAGCAACTCAGTTAGTAGAAGCTAATCTTTAACAACTCTGCTAGTAGAAGCTAACTATTAGCAACTCTGTTAGTAGAAGCTAATCTTTAACAACATGGCTAGTAGAAAGTAACTATTAGCAACCCTGTCAGCAGAAGATAAGTGATAGCAACTCTGTTAGTAGATTCTAACCATTACCAACTTTGTTAGTTGAAGGGAAGCATTAGTAACTCAAGTAGTACAAGCTAACCGTTAGCAACTCCAAAACATGGCGGAACAGGTTTGGGGTTGTGTTTTTGTGGACATAGATGTCTCAACAAAAGAGGAGTTAGGGACGAAACTGTTGGAATTTGTCTTGTAACAGCACCTGTGAAGTAAGTTACATTAGTTATTTGTTCGAAGGCAGCTTGAGAGTTGCATTGCTTTTAGCCAATCACAGGCGAGACGTTTGCTTATGATGAATAACAATGAGGAAAGACTTGTAATCCTGACTTTTCCTCCCACACACTCTTCAACTGACTTCAACCCCCTAAACAGGAGTGTGAAATTAGTTTTTACGCAGAAATACTAGAGGTTACAGAACTTCTGAACTTCAGAGTATTTATTTATTTAAAAAAATAAGGTTTAGGTTTTATTTTAAGTAATGACTTTACAATATCAAAATAATATTTTAGTTTCATTATTAAATTTATCCATTTTAATCATGGAAACATCTACATATTTTCTTAGAAATTTATGATATTTTGACATCAGAATTTCTGAGGTGTTTTTTTTTTTTTTTTTTCTTGTTGAAACTATGTACAAATGAATCTGAAAAATTCTGGGTTGTTCTCAGAAATGTACTCCTCCTTGGAGAATTATCTAAAAGGGCCCTGATACAACTGCAATAAAAGATCAATATATTTTAAGAAGTATTTTCCCAGGGTGGCCAGTAGGTGTGGAGGTTGTTACAGGAGCACCAGCTGAAGAAAGAAAACCCTGAAATGTTTCTAAGCGGAGTTACAAACCGCAGCTCGTACGTGTGCTGAAGGTGTTGATGGTCCGTTGCCCTCTGACCTTTGCCCTGTTGCAGGCGTCGTCTCTGGAGCTGCAGAAGAGTCAGCTGGAGACCAAGTTAAAACAGAAGGAAGACGAGTTGAACAAGCACTCTGCGATGATCGCCATGATCCACAGCCTCAGCAGCGGGAAGCTGAAGAGTGACGTCAACCTGTCGCTCTGAGGAGAGCGCCACCACCAGGATGAGCTGGACGCTGCATTTATGGACTCAAATATCACATTTTTTACACATTACTTTTAAACTCTTAGACTTAATAAAACATATAGTTATTTTTAAACTGAACTTTTTATATAATATTTTTTTGTGTTTTTGTCTGTCTGGTTTTTATGTGGTTTTTGTAAAATTAAGTCAATAAATTAAACTAACCTAAAAAACTCTTGCGTCTGAAATATATCAATGAAAATAAGCTTGATTTAAATTTTACTTTATTATTAATTTCCTACAGATAGTACATTGCATACATTGATACTATAATTAAAATGCTTTTGAGGATTCCTGAATTATTAAGTCCAATTTATGACAAAAAATGGTTTCCATGTTTGACAAAAATAGTCTTCATTGTGCAACAGTCATGTCAGACTATCGTGACAGACATAGTTGGAAAACCTTTTGCCATATTATCTTGGAGCTGATTTTTTTTTTTTAAGTTATCCAGTTAAGTTGGAGGCATTGTCTTGAACAGAAAAAAAGCATTCGATTGAGCTTTCTTTTATAATTATCAGTAATAAGTGGGTTTTTCAACCAAGAATTAAGGAGTATTGTTTAAATTAATATAAGTTAAGTGTAGCAAATCATAAGTGGGAAAAATAAGTCGCTTAGGTAAATGATTTTGTTTCACAAAATTCTTTCAAATGTTCCCTAAATTGTGACATTTTGAAGGATTGTAAAATGTGCTAATTAATGTACCAAAAGTGGTTAAAAAAAGGTCTGTGTCTTATATGCCATGATAGGCCACATGTGTAGTGTTTCTCCCAATAAAATCTCTGATCCTGTAAGTATTGGAAAATGTCCTTTTTTTGAAACATTGTATTTTCTTCTAATTGTTGATTAAATAAGATCAGGGTAAAATTTTCCCAGTGTTTCCACTATGTTCAGTTTCTAAACAGGGCATTACTGATTACTCTTTGTGTGCTGTTCACTTTCTTCCTTTGACCAACCCAGATATCCTGATGGTTTATTTATTACCCACAAACATGCTTAAATACGAAAACTATTTGTGGCTTCAGAAATTTTCAATCTGGTGATGAACATCAGCATCTTCATCTTCCTGATGGGGACCTACAACCAACCTCCACACCTGCCCTTCAACAGACACAACTACACAAACTACGGCAAAACAACTTCTCACCAACTGATTCTGGAGCTGACCTCTACAAATCTGTGGGGTTTTCCTCACCTTTATTTTTGTTTTCTTTGCTTAAACTCAGCATGCACCTTTTTTGTTTGTGTGGTTTAATAAGCATTTACATTTTAATTAGGGTATCAGGTATCGGGGCCAATACTGTTCTAATGTACTCATATCGGTATTACCATGAACCGATGCTTGAAATGTAGAACCTCTGCAATAATTTCACAAAAATTTTTTTATTTTTCACCTAAAATATAAATTTTGTGTTCATTTTTATTAATATTTTAGTTGTTAACTAAATCCAGAAAATAAAACCTGTCTTCCAATTCATTGCATTTCATGTGTGGTAGAAGTCTTTGGATTGACAAGTTATCCCGAAGTGGGCGGGGCCAGGAGGCAGTGAGGGGCATAGCCGAGTGTGGAGGACGAGTGCGAGGCGGGGGTGTGGTCTGGAACATAGTCATGGGGCCGCTGAGCTCCATAAAGCCTTCGTTAAAGATAGAAATCATGAGGTCTCTTCTCCGCCGTCCACTAGAGGTAAAGGGAGTCTTTATGGAGCGCAGCGGCCAAATGCCGTATCAGTTCGAGCCTTTGGCTCTGAGCGCTGAGTCAGCATGTATGGACACATTGAATGTTATTCAGGTCTTCTTCAAGTTAAATTCAAGTCTTTTTAAGACCATTTATATAATAAATTAATACCTATAAGGCAAAGAAAACCCAAATCCTTGAACTTGTGATCAAAAAACAGCTGAGCAGAAGCGCTTGTCGACCGCCGCAGAGAAATAACAGTCTGGTGTAAACAGGTGGAGCAGTGGATAGAGCATGATTTTCCTGACTGCACCACTCCCGTGGCCGGTGTGAATCAGGCGTAAGGGTCTGGGCTAATTGGTCATGTAACATTGCATTTACAGAGGCGTACATGTACGGAACTAGAGTTGGGACTTATGTATTATATGTATTATGTATACAAGTACAAATTAGAAAATACAAGTACAATTCAAAGATACAAGTACAAATCGGAAACACAAGTACAAATGAGATACAAATACAAATCAGAAACGCAAGTACAAATCACGGTACTCCCAGAACCAATCAGATTTCTCGATTCCCTAACCAATCACGGAGAGAGGAGGGCGGTGTTCTTCTGTGTTCACAACCAAACTTGACTCTTGGAAAAGTGCAGCCTAAGTCCCGTCTGTCATCACCACACACAGTTTCTCTCTGAAACTGTGTGTGGCTATATTTGTCTCTTTCCCCCGATTGCCGTTGAGAAATCTCAGATTTGGAAGTAGTTTTAACAAGTTCAACATGGGTTATAGGAAGAAAGTTGAATGAACGAGTACATATGTCCTTTCGTTTTCTTATAGGTTGAGTTGTTGTTGCCCATAACACGCTAGCATTTTGCTAATAACCGCTGTTTGGTCAGTGAAGGACTGATTACGACCAGATGTACCGCTTGACGGCATCGTGGCATCCGAAGCGGCACCAAAATGTTAAGGTGGACTTTTTCGCCCAAGTTTTTTTTTACAACCTATCTTCATTTTGGTTGCTAACTCTGTTATCTGCTTATGGTCATGTATGTAATGTGAAATTTTAATGGAAAAATAAGGATTGGCGTAAAGCAATATCTCTGGTCGTACGATGTGTATGACGTCATTGACAGTACTATTTTAAAGCAAATAAGTGACTCTAAAAAAATCTAATACCCAGCAATGAGTAATTTCTTTGCATCTCCTTTCGAATACAATATTCAAATTACTAGACTTAAAAGTGGATTTTGAGGGGTATTTCTCCATAGACCTCTATTCATTTTGCACTCGTCCTTGAGAGCGCCCTCATATGGAACCAGAGTGGATATGAGCCAGTTCAGAACTCATAATTACCAAGAGAGTGGCAGTTGTCTCTTTATTACAATTTCTCTGGCGCCTCTGTGAGACCATTCCTGTGAGGAAGACAATGATGTACTGCATTCAGCCAATCACAAAACTCAAATGCAGTAGCCCCACATTGACCATAAGCGGCAGAACTAAGACGTTTTTAGACCAAAAAGTGTAGAATTTAACAAGTTTACACAAAAATGTCAAAAAATCCCCTGAAACTGAAAGATTGCATTGGTAAATACCCATTTATACAGTTTATGAGCAAAAAAAGTTGGGGTTTAGTTCCTCTTTTATGTTTGTTTTTTTGGCTTATGCAATTTTTCTTAGTTCTGCACTGACCATGTCTGAAAATAAAACAAAATAGAAAATAATTTCTGTTTTATGAACACAAAATACTACTTTTAGGCCAAGGTTAATTTGCAGTCAGGTACGGCACTCAACTGGTTCAAATCCTACCTTAAGAACTTCTATGTGTCAATTAGTCAGTTCATATCACAAAACACAGAAATTACATGTGGGGTCCCCCATGGCTCCATCCTAGGGCCCCTCCTATTTAGGATCTACATGTTCCCATTAAGACAAATTATAACAAGAAATAATATCAACTACCACAACTATGCTGACGATACTCAACTTTATATCTCAATGTTACCAGGTGATGTTGAACCCGTCCAAATCCTCAATAAATGCATTGAGCATATTAACAGCTGGATGTCCCATAATTTCCTCCAACTGAACAGAAACAAAACTGAAGTACTTATCTTTGTACCCAAAATAGATAGATTAAATATCCGCACACAAGTTCAGTTGGTCCAACTAGAAACTACCGACCAGGCCAGAAATCTAGGTGTAATAATCAACTCAGACCTGAAACTCCAGGGTCACATGAAGGCAATAACAAGGTCAGCTTTCTAACCCCTTGAGGAACATTTCTAGGATTAAAGGAATGATGACAAAATAGACACTGCTGCTCGTGTTCTCACTAGAACCAGGAAAGTACAACACAAAACCCCAGTTCTTAAGTCCTTCCACTGGCTCCCTGTAGGTAAGAGAATAGACTTCACAGTGCTTTCATTAGTTTATAAATCATTAAATGTGTTAGCACCGGAGTACATTAGAGATCTGCTATCATGGTACAAACCATCCAGATCCCTGAGGTCCTCCAGCTCTAGTTTACTGATCGTCCGTAGAACCAGAACCAAACATGGAGAAGCAGCTTTTAGTTTCTATGCTCCTCATATCTGGAACAAACTACTGGGAGAATGCAAAGCTGCAGAGACAGTGAACTCTTTTAAATCTAAAATTAAAACTTACCTTTTTAGACATGCCTGTGTGTAACTGATACCAGTATTCCTTTTTACTTGCTTTTTTTCTAATTTTAATCATGTAATGCACCTTTAATTGCCTTGTGTTGAAAGTGTGCTATACAAATAGCCTTGCCAGTGTTGTTTTAGGATCCCAGATCTGCAGATAAAAAAGAAACCACGTGAGGACCTGGATTAGTTTGAACCCAGAATGTTCAGCATGCATCCGACCCGCAGCCGGCTGCTCCGTCCTGCTGTCGGTTTTCTATTTTCTCCACTCTGTGTTTCTGCAGCTGCTGCTTGTCACTTACTGAAGCTCCTGCATGAAGGTTGCTGGGTAAACAGACCTCTGGTCATAGCAGACAGTCGACCATGGAGCTTCACCGAGCAGCACTGCTCACCATCTTCCTGCTCACTCTGAACTCAACCGGTGAGTTTGTCAGATCGTTTCATATCTGACCCAATCAGGATGATCCCAACCTGAATGATTGTTATGAATGTGTTTAGTGTTTTTGCATGGCAAGGTTCAGTTTTTAGTCTTAGAACGGTTGATCTTTAGAGCTGGTTGTAAATAAACATGTTTGTATCAAAAAAGCCCCCTTAAACTTGACATCTGATGGACTCTATTAAACTCTTTATAAAAAACATTTGTCTTCTGTTTATGTATGTACACGTTTTAGGACTCTACATTTAACTAATTGACAAATCCTGATTATTTAATGTAATTTTTATCAAAAACTAAAACATTTATTAGTATTCAAATGTTTTCACACTAGCAGAATATCTGACCAAAATGAAGTCAAACTAAAAGGACGACCAGTGATTTTGTTTGTTGTAGACGTTGAAAAAGATTGTAATGAGAGAAGAAGGTGCGAACTAGCAACTGAAGGGTCAGCTTGAAGAGGCCCATCAGTTCCTGTTGTTGCTGCTGAGCTGGACCTTTAAATTCTTGTAGGACTCAGAATCTGATCTGCAGAGCAGCTGCTGGTCGCAGAAACCTGAGCAGCATTCAGAGCCTGTTTGTTTTCCATCTGTGTGTATGAGAGGGGGGGGGGGGGGGGGCGCTGAGCTGGAGTCAGCTTTCTGTTTATTGTTTTATTAGCAACAATAATAAAACAATTTACCACACCCTAGACCCCAAGAGTCTAGGGTGTTAAAACTACGGAAGCCCTGAAAGGCAAGGGAGAAAATATATTTTTTGAAAAACCCATTTTCTTAGACTGACCAACTTTTCTTTTTCTCTCGACTTCAAAAGTCACATGCAAGAAAAAATAAATAAATTCTTGGTCAAACTATATTAAAAAAATGATTTCTTTAGCTTCAGCCCTGCAGGGTAACCAACAGTTTTTTTTTCTCTTCACGAAGACCCATTTTTTTTATGTCTGACCAAATTTTATTTTTGGTTGCTTCAAAAGTCCCATGCAAGGAAAAAAAATAAATAAAAATATATAAAAAATATTTATTTTGCTATTATTATTTATTTTTCTATTTTTATTAATTTTTTATCTCGCTTCAGCCCTGTAGCGTAGAGAAAATAAATGTATTTTTTACGTTATTAAAAAACGTTTATTATTTTTTTCCTCTCTCTCTTCACACTGTAAGGCAAAAAAACTAAAAAAATAAATAAAAAAAGAACATATTTTCAATAACAGAAAAATACATATTTTTCTTTGCCCTACAGCACCGAAGAAAAAAATAATAACACGTAGAAAATTTTCAGTAACAGAAAAATATTTTTTCCACTGCCCTACAGGGCTGACGCAAGAAAGAAAAAAAAAAATAATGATAATAATAACATAAATATTTTGACCTTGAATTATTTGTTTTTTTACTTTCATGTGACTTTTGAACTCTAGGCAAAAGAAAAGTTGGTCAGACGTTGAAAATGGGTTTTCATGAAGAGAAAAAAAAAATATCTGTGCCCTCCAGGGCGGAACCAAAAGACAGAAAAAACAACTTCTCAAAATATTTTGACACACAATTTAATTTCTTTTTACTTGCATGTGACTTTTTGAAGACGGGAGAAAAAGAAAAGTTGCTCAGACTTATAAAATTTAATATTTTTTTCCCTTGCCTTTCAGGGCTTCTGTACAAAACCTTTTGCAATGTGGGCGAGAATCATCTAGATCTTGGTCTGCAGCCTTTCCAGTCCAAGGAGATATTTTGTTCTCCTCAGTCCAGCCGAACGAAACCATTTACAGCCGCAATTGTTGCTTGAAATCTTTTGCTAAAAAGCTATTATAGGAGATTTGTTGTCATTTTTAAAGAGCCTCCATTTTTTTACTCAAAAATACAGGAATATATTTTAGCTAAAAGCGGATGAATAGTAGAAGGAGGCGTAGTAGAAGGTCCAAATAGCCACTAGGCTCTCTGGAGCTGCAGGTCGGAGTCCAGTCACACTACAAAAACTGTCCGTCTGACCAAGTCCAAAAATCTTGTTTCCAGCCAAAAAGTATTTTTGATCTTGTTTTGAGACTTATGAACTAAGGAAGAGCAGAAGGTGTTAGATTATGAATCTTATTTAGAGAATATATGTTTATTTGCTTATCAAGTGCACTTGTCTCACTGCACTGGCATATTATTTCACTTAATTTACGAAGTTGTAACTATAATCTTCTATTTTAATCAGCCAGTGCTGTAAAACAATTGTACTTGGTAACAATTCTCAAATTAAGACACGTGTTCTCTAAATAAGATTAATAATCTAACAGCTTCTGCTCTTGCTTAGAACATAAGACTTTTTTAACCTCGTTAACAATAAATTAAACATTTCATATTTTGATCAAATTTCAGAAGGGCTAATTTCAAAGCAAAAATCTGCCTTTTAGCAGAATAAAACAGGTTTTGGGTCACTTTTCTTGATAATATGTGTAATGTTTAGCTATGATTGGTTGTTTCTATGTCTGCCTTTGTGTTAGTTTATACGATGACATTAAAAAGAAAGCAAAAAAAAAAAATGATTGTTAAGGGATGATTTGTTTTGTGCCATGGATAATTTTCGATGCCCTTATAGATGAAATTCTCCATCTGCATCAATCATTTGTGTTGTACTGCAGATTGCAGAAGGTAACGATCTTAAATGGTGGTAAAACACCGCACAAAATAAGTCAAAGAGCCGTAAATGCCTCCCAGGCCACACTTAGGTCATCCTTGACTTAGACGAACAGTTTTTGCAGTGCAAAAATGCTCACTGATCACAAAAACAGTATTATTTTTTTTCCAATTACCCCCTATAACCCCAGCTTTTTTTTTTTCCTTTTCCTTGCTCAACAATAATCTACATCTGAGGTCATGCTGACCAGGTAAAGAAAAATATTATATCTTAATCTTAAAAAAACAGATTTTTATCAGCTAGTTTTTAAAATGATAATAATTTACAGTCAGCATTTTAATTTTGTTCAGTGTAATCAGAGGCGGGTAGAGTATCTAAAAATTAGGAGTAGTACTACTTCAACAACATATTTTACCTCAAGTAAAAGTAAAAAGGTAGCCGAGTAAGATTTAAAAAGTAGTTGGTAAAAATCCTACTTGATTAACATCTTTTTAAATTTATGTCATCAGACAGAAAAAATTAGGAAGTTTTTGGCAAATTCTAGTATATTATCCTAAAGTGAAAGCAAATCATGAAAATAACATATTTACAAAAATATATATTTTAAGAGGATGATAGTATATTTTTTCATTATGATAACAATAGTTATTGTAAAGTAAAAAGTACTTTCAGTGACAGTTCATGGTGTTCTCTGTATATTTACTTGACCTTCAAAATGTAACAAGGTCAACACACAGAAAATTATATTACAAAACCAAAGCTTGTGTAGAAACAGGTGGTCTCCTTTAATAAACTAGCTGTGTGTGTTTCTGCTGCATTTAAGTTAAAATATGTTGAGCTATCATTGAATTTATTCACGGTGGGTAGAGTATCCAGAAATGTACTCAAGCACGGTTGGCGATGACTCATAATAAAATAAAAAAGTCACCTGAGTAAATGTAAATTTCCACCTTTGATTGCAATTAATATTCAGTGGAAAGATATCAGCATTGACCTCTGACGAGGAGAAATTGGTGCTCGTCCATCTGGCCATTTCCAACCAGGTTAAAGTCCATCATTATACAGAAAAACATTGATTATTCATGAGTGGAAAGCATCTCAGATTCAACCCATAAATTATAACAGGTTCTGCATGTTTCACTTAACAGGTTATCCTCCCAGACCGTGAAAACAGTTAATCAGCAAAAACACCTCATACTTCCACTGAAGCAGGGTAGTGGATGGCTGATGATGTGGCCTGCCTCCTCTTAGTGCTGTGTTGAAAAAAAATTGGAAAATCGATTCTTATAGAAGGGCTGCACGGTGGCGCAGTGGTTAGCACTGTTGCCTTGCAGCAAGAAGGTCGTGGGTTCGTATCCCGTCCCAGGGTCTTTCTGCATGGAGTTTGCATGTTCTCCCCATGTATGCGTGGGTTCCCTCCAGGTACTCCGGCTTCCTCCCACTGTCCAAAAACATGCATGATAGGTGAATTGATCATTCTAAATTGTCCCTAGGAATGAGTGTGAGTGTGAATGGTTGTCTGTCTCTCTTTGTGTTGGCCCTGCGACAGACTGGCGTCCTGTCCAGGGTGTACCCTGCCTTATGCCTGTTAACTGCTGGGATAGGCTCCAGCTGCCCCCGCGACCCTGAATTGGATAAGCGGCTAAGATGATGGATGGATGGATGGATTCTTATAGAAATCGAATTGATTCACAAGTTAAAAAATTAATTTCTTTTTTCCGAATAGTTTGCCCTTTTTACAGATAAAATCAAAGGGATATAGTCCGTTTTGAGTCTTGTGTCTAAAAGGATTAATACAGTTTCCCCCGGTTAACCATTACCCACCGTTACTTACTCAGTGTTAAGTCATTGAATTACGGGGATATAACTATGATAACTGCTTAAAAAAAACCCAACAACAATGTTTTTATTGCACTGACCTATGTCTGCATCGAACTGAATCAGATTAAATCGGTTCGTGATAATCAATTCTTACTCTTCTGAATTGAAATCGGATCGATTCTTGAAATTTAAACTGATCCCCAGCCTTACCTCTTCTGTAGAGAAATGTGAAGTTGATCCGAACTGGGTAAGCCGCCAGGTTGTGATCCCAAACACAGCAGCAGATCTGCAATAGAATAACTAAAAAAGTAAAGAATTAGGGTGCGGCCTAGTCAAAATCTAGACCAATCTTCGCAAAGAGCCAGAAGTGTAGAGCGCCATTTCTGCTAAACGTGGCTCTACAAGCTGTTGGATCATAGGGATGTACTTAGTTTTTCATTCATTTCAGAGTGTTTAAATAAAACCGCAACATGGTAAAGACCAGATCATGTCTACTATATCCGGACAGGTAGAACTGGAGAACTGAAACAAGGTGTACTGTCTTTTTTTTTGTAAACTTTTCTGAAAGCCTCAGTTGCTTGTAAATATCATCAGGGAATCAAGTTGAGTTTGAACTTTGACCTCAGGGGTACTAATGATGAGGATCAGGTGTTTCTGCACAGTAAATGTGATAAGGCAAAAGTATCCAGTTTAAATCTGAAACTATAAGCTGGTTTTGTGCATCAGGGAGTTTTTGCCGGAACGAGGAGGAGCGTCTGATCCACCACCTGTTCAAGGAGAAAGGATACAACAAGGAGCTGAGACCCGTTGAGAAGCAACAGGATGTGGTCGAGGTTTATCTCGCCCTGACCCTCTCCAACCTCATCTCTCTGGTAGATAACATGCATGTTTTCGATTATTATCTCCTTAACGTAGAGGATTAGGCTTCTTTACGGGAAGAAACATCTATATCGCTCTAAAGAACCACCTCCTGTCACAGTTACAGCTGCAAGCCTTTAATTTCGGGGATTTTAAGAGTCCCCTCAGCATGATACTGCTACCATCGTGTTTCATAAATGGAGATGTGCTGTGTCTTTTTCCTTCCATGCATATGTGTCTTTTCTTCTCCGTTGCCTTTAGAAAGAAGTAGACGAGACGCTGCTGACCAACGTCTGGATCGATCATGTACGTCAACGTAACTTTACCCTTCCAACTCTCCATCTCTGTGAGTTCTTTTTTTTTTTTTTTACCGTCTCTCTGTGTCGCCGTTACGCAGACGTGGACCGACTACAGGTTGTCGTGGAACGCCTCCGAGTTTGACGGCATCGAGATGCTTCGCCTGCCGCCCAGCATGGTCTGGCTGCCAGAGATCGTCCTGGAAAACAAGTAAACTTACAGTATATATACTTTATATAAATCCGATGTGTGGAAATATCTGAACCTCTTTCAAACATGTTGCTCCAAAACTTACATAATTATCTAGTGATCTAGTTGTAAAACTCATCTGAAGAAGTTGTAGTTTTGGTTCAGAAATCCTTCAGATTAGCTATGATTCAAAAGGTTGTCTTAGTTATTCATACAATTTGGCGGTTTTAAAACTATGAGTTTTGTGTGATGGACCAAGACAAAGTTGTAATAAATTTTGGAAACTTTCATGAATAATATTATGGAGAATGTGAGCCAGAAGAGGTGCAACAAAGTCCAGGCGGTTGATTTAGGAAGCTTTGACGAACACAGCCCAAAATGTCAGTTGATTGTACGTTTTTCGGAAATGATCTGCCTAATATTCAAATAATCTTGAAGACATAGCTACAGAATTTTAGGTGTTTGTTTACCTGTTTTATGTGTTGGTCCATAGTTTTGTCACCCACAGACAGCCACCACAACTGAAGAATTCTCCCTCTTATTTCTGTAAAAAATAAATAAATAAATAAATAAATCTGGTCTGATGTCTATTTTCTGTCGCTTCATATTATTGTTTACATCAAATTAGAAAACTGCCTCATTCATTTATGTTTTAGGGTGGCTCAGTTAATGTAAACCTATTAATTCTGGGGTGAAAAAAAATATTTGGGGGCTTGATGAGAAATGTTAGATGTTGGGAGTGCTTGCAGCATGGCAATGTGGTTTTATGAGGGCGGAAATGGAGGGGGCCTCATTGGCGTTGCACATCTCAAAAGAGCAATGCAATCAACAATCTCGCCGAGGAAACCAAAACTATAGACCCAGTTATTTTGTATGCTGGAATAGAAAAGATTTTCTCAGGATTTGATGTCCCTTCATTTTGTCCCCGACAGTCCTTAACATTATTTACGTCCCGTCTGGGGTGCCAGTTTTTGTTGTGAAAATTTCGTATTAAAAGATGAAAGCAGATCCAGCCTGTTTGAGATTTTAATGCATCATGTTTATCAACATGGAGGAACAGGAAACACAAAGTATTTGCATCACCTGAACCAGTCAACCCATCTATTTTAGAACATTATATACAATGATGTAATCCTTCCCCCTCTGTAGTAATGATGCCCAGTTCCAGGTGGCCTACTACAGTAACGTGCTGGTGGATAATAATGGGCTCTGCTACTGGTTGCCTCCCGCCATCTTCCGCTCCTCCTGCTCCATAAACGTCAACTACTTCCCCTTCGACTGGCAGAACTGCACGCTCAAATTCACGTAAGCAGATAGCTGCACATCCTTATATCTAAGCACGGTGAAGCTGTGTGCGCAACATAAGAGAGGAGATGCCGAGTTGTATTTTTGCTGCTTGTAGCTCTCTGACCTACAATGCTAGAGAGATCAAGATGCTGCTGAAGACAGATGGGAACGTAACAAATCAGCATACGGTGGAGTGGATTGTTATCGACCCTGCGAGCTTTACAGGTAAATCTATTCACTGTAACAACGATGTCCATCCTAACACATCTGTCCTGTCCTGCCGCCTTTATTATGTTGGTGCTCCTCAAACTGGGGTATGTGAAAGACATGTAGAGTGACCAGAGGAGACTCACCGAGAGTTCATATTCAGCGGTTGAACTCATTAGCACAATGGACAAATGTTCATAAAGTAATGAAAAACCCAAACCAGCTAAAAAAACTGTTATATCACAGTTATATTACAGTTGTGTTAAAATGGATCCAATTAAAAAGTCTTTAAATTGATAAGTAAAAGAAAACAGCTTAGTTGGAATTGATCCAGTATTTGCGTTTAGTTTTTACGCCTTTTTTATTAATTAAAATATAACTTGAATAAATGTGCTGTTTTTTAAGTGTTTATATTATTTTTATTTAGACAAGAATGGTTTGTACGAAACATTGTGAGCATTTAGGTTGTAACCAATTTCTGCAGGTTTTCAAAACATATTCCTCTAACTTCTGCAATACTGATTGAAATAGCAACATCCTGTACCAGAGAGATGCTTCAAGGCTAATATTTGCAATTAGTAGTAGGAATATGAAAAGGTATAAGGTAGATATTAGATACATTTAGCCAATAGTAGAGATTTTGACTATACCGCCATACCTCAGTTATGAATTTTGATTACGTCATAAAGGCGTGCCTACATATTTTGTACCAGATATGCAAGGATTCTGTCTTTGCCTTCACACTAGATATTGAAGGTTTAAGGTTTGTTGTTTTCATTTAACGGAAAATAAACATATTGAAAAGCATGTTTAATTTAAATATATGCAGGTTTCTTTTTGTGTGATATTAAATGTATAAAAACGTAACAAGAAATTCAGGCAATTTTGATCTTTGTTTTCCTAATATTTAGCTTTTATTTTACTTAAAACATCTTCCTCTTCATTTTCATTGTGATATTTTTTGTGTTGCCTTATTTTGGAAAAAGAAAACATTTGCGCAACAAATGTTCTTTAAAAGACATTCTAAACTTTTTGATGTTGGCTTCTGCAATGTATCTGCAAAGAGAGAATGCTCATAAGCAGTCATTTTGATATATATATATATAAGGACAAAAAAGAATATACCGCAATGCATATCGCTACCACACATGCTTTAAAATATATCGCAATATAGATTTGAGATTATATCACACTGCCGTTATTGTAATTCTTAATTATCAAGAAGTCCTAAAAAGTTTAATTAAAAGCCTTCAGCTCATCCAAAATACTGCAGCAGGGAGTCTAGAGATTAGATTCCTCTGTGACAGAACAACGGTAAGTTAAGACGTAATGGTCTGAAGTTTGTTCTCTGTTGGCGTCTGTAGAGAACGGTGAGTGGGAGATAATCCACCGGCCGGCCAAGAAAAACGTCTACAAGCACATCCCCATGGAGAGCAACAAGCACCAGGACATAACCTTCTACCTAATCATTAAACGCAAACCTCTCTTCTACATCGTCAACATCATAATCCCCTGTGTGCTCATCTCCTTCTTGGCCTGTCTGGTCTACTACCTGCCTGCTGACAGTCAGTACAGCCTCACACTCTGTTATCATGACTGGTGCTGGATATAAGGAGTTGTCCTTATTTTCAAACCTATTTTGGTTCCGTTGTTGGTAGAGAGAAACTTGATGTTTGTGTTTAGGTGGTGAGAAGATGACGCTGTCCATCTCTGTCCTGCTGGCTCAGTCTGTCTTCCTGCTGCTGATCTCTCAGAGGCTGCCGGAGACGTCCATGTCTATCCCGCTGATAGTCAAGTAAGGAATAAAGGGTCCATATCGCCTCAAATATATATTGTGATATAATCTAAAGCGTGTGTGGTAATGATATCTTTTGTGATACCTTCTTTTTTTTAATCTATGTCAAAATGACTGCCTGTAAACATGATTAGTTTTGAGATACATTGCAGCAGAATAACTTCAAAAAGATTCAGAATCCAATAGAAAGAAAATGTATTGTAGAAAATGCTTTAAAAATATTCAAATCTTTTTGTAAACTATTGCAACAAAAAAATATCACAACATAAAGATTAAGATATTTAAAATAAAATAAAAGCTATATTTTTATAAACCAATTAAACAAATGAAAAGATCAATAGGTTCAAAATCCTCTGTTTTCCTGGTTATTTATTTATGAACGTTACATTGCACCACAAGAAAACCGTACGTATTTTAATTAAATATGTTCCTAATTCATCAGGTTTCTTTTCCTTTAAATAATACATTTTAAACTTGCAATATCTAGAGTAAAGAAAAACACTGAACATCAGTATTTATTGTGCTTGCGTACCTGAAATATGTAGGCAGAGCTTGATAAAATAAATAAAATCATATACTGCATATAAATACCATAACCGCGGTATGTCGGTATAGTCAAAAACTCTACCTTTTGCTAAATTTATATAATTTCTACCTTACACCTTTATATTTCCTACTATAACTCCAGATTTCCTGATCGTTGTTGAACTATTATTTTCACCCATTTAAAGTTCAGGACTTCTTAAATGTTTACTGAAAAGTGGCATTAATCTCCTGGTAAAGATGAAGTTGGATCTTAAACGATCTCGTAGCATCAATAGACTCCCTTTTGTGCAGACAGAAGTCAGGGTTTTACCTACAACTCTCACTGTACTTTTATCATGTTTATCAAGCACATGTTACACACCAGGCACACAGCGTTCGATGAACCAGCGTTGAGAAGACCGCTGCTGTTCTTCTGTGTTGCAGTCTTTCCCTTTATAAATCTGTAAGATTTATGTGTTTGTGTACTTCTCCTCAGATATCTGATGTTCATCATGGTTCTTGTTACCATCGTCGTGTTGAACTGTGTTGTCGTACTCAATCTGCACTTCAGGACCCCCAGTACACATGTCATGACTGAATGGACCAAGAAGGTAAGCAATAGAAAGGGCACAACATTTTATCTTTAGTATATATTAACTGCAGAGAGGAAAAACTCTCTTTTAACAGGAGTAAACATTCATGGATCCTTTCTATAGAGAAGGAAAAGGCAGAGAACAAAGAGTAAATAGTAGCAATAGATTTATAAGTGGCTCAGTCAATGAAGGAGACAAAGCTAAACACAAGAAGACAGAGCTGAGATTTCTGTTTAAGAACAAGATACACAATGTTAAAATCTGTAATATCTGTATCAATGGATCAATATGAAATTAAAGTTGAACACTCCAGCACTGAGCCAAAAGTACAGATGTGCCCAAAAGTTTAGAGAATGACACAAATATTAGTTTTCACAAAGTTTGCTGCTAAACTGCTTTTAGATCTTTGTTTTAGTTGTTTCTGTGATGGACTGAAATATAATTACATTACATTTATGAAAAGAGTCAGTATTTGCAGTGTTGGCTCTGCTTTTTCAGGACCTCTGCAGTTCTACTGGGCATGCTGTCAATCACCTTCTGGGCCAAATCCTGACAGATAGC
The DNA here is from genome assembly GCA_028564705.1 of Apricaphanius iberus. NCBI lineage: Eukaryota > Metazoa > Chordata > Actinopteri > Cyprinodontiformes > Aphaniidae > Apricaphanius > Apricaphanius iberus. The sequence goes on along the minus strand of JAPXFQ010002533.1, from coordinate 807,111 downwards.
AACCCATTCTTTTATAATCACTTCTTGGAGTTTGTCAGAATTATTGGGTTTTTGTTGAGGATTGACCACAAATTCTCAATGGGATTAAGATCTGAGGAGTTTCCAGGCCATGGACCCAACATTTTAACGTTTTGGTCCCTGAACCACTTAGTTATCACTTTTGCCTTATGGCATGGTGCTCCATGGTGCTGGAAAATACTTTGTTCTTCACCAAACTGTTGCTGGATTGATGGAAGAAGTTGCTGATGGAGGGTGCTTTGGTACCATTCTTTATTCATGGCTGTTTTTGGGCTAAATTGTAAGATGATGAGAAGCAACCCCACACATGAATGGTATCAGGATGCTTTACTGTTGGCATGACACAGGACTGATGGTAGAGCTCACCTTTTCTTCTCCGGACAAGCCTTTTTTCCAGATACCCCAAACAATCAGAGAGAGGCATCATGGGAGAATCTGACTTTGCCCCAGTCCTCAGCAGTCCGTTCACCAAACTTCCTGCAGAACATCAATCTGTTCCTGATGTTTTTTTGGAGAGAAGTGGCTTCTTGGACGTCCTGAAACCTTGTTAACAAGAACTGAACCTCTTTCCTTGAAGTTCTTGATAATCCTATAAATTGTTGATTTAGGTGCAATCTTAGTAGCCACAGTATCCTCGCCTTTGAAGCCATTTTATGCAACGCAATGATTGCTGCACGCGTTTCTTTGCAGGTCACCATGGTTAACAATGGAAAAACAATGATTTCAAGCATCAACCTCCTTTTAACATATCAAGTCTGCCATTCTAACCCAACCAGCCTGACATGATGATCTCCAGCCTTGTGCTCGTCAACATTCTCACCTGAGTTAACAAGACGATTACTGAAATGATCTCAGCAGGTCCTTTAATGACAGCAATGAAGTGCAGTGGAATTTTCCTGGCAAAGAAGGAATATGCAATTCATCTGATCACTGTTCATAACATTCTGGACTTTATGCAAATTGCTCTTATAAAAACGTAAGCAGCAACTTTTCCAATTTCCAATATTTATGTAATTCTCTAAACTTTTGGCCATGACTTTACTTTCTGTAGGAGTGTTAAAGTTAAGGGCAGCAGTAGCTCCATCAGTGCCAGACCCGGTGCCAGGGCAATTTAGCTGGACGGGCATTGGCTTATTTTGGGGGGCACAGTTTTATTCAACCCCTTCAGTTTTTTATCTCCCATCTGCAGTTTTCAGGTCCAGAGCCTTTTTTGAAACTAGTTCTAAACAACAAAGCTGACTTTCTTATAAAGGCGGGTTGGCAGAAGTAGATTCAGGAGTTTTGCCCAATTCGTCTGTTCTAGATCGGTGATCATGGACCGAATCTTAATAATATTTAATACCTGCAGTGGGGCAAAACAGTATTTAGTCAGCCACCAATTGTCCAGTTTTCTCACTGAATACGATGACGGGCCTGTAATTATCATCATAGGTATATCTCAACTGTGAGAGAAAAAAAAAAAAATCAGAAAAATCACAAGGTCTGATTTTTAAAGAATTTACTTGCAAAGGATGGTGGCAAAATAAATGATACATTTATTCAATAAGAAAAATGAATCTCAAGACTTTGTTATCTAACTCTGTTGGCAACAACAGAGGTCAAAGGTTTCCTGTAAGTCTTCACCAGGTTTTCACACACTGTTGCTGGTATTTTGGCCCATTCCTCCATCCAGATCTCCTCCGCAGCAGGGACGTTTTGGCGCTGTTGCTGGGCAACCCGGACTTTCAACTCCCTCCTCAGATTTTGTATGGGATTGAGATCTGTACACTGGCTAGGCCACTCCAGGACCTTAAAATGCTTTTTATGAAGCCACTCCTTTGTTACCCAGGCGTTGTTTGTACTGGCTTAAGCAGGGGGACGTGTCTGGCACTGCAGGATTGGAGTCCTTGGTGATGTGGTGTGTTACTGATGGTAGCCTTTGTTACTTTGGTCCCAGCTCTTTGCAGGTCATTCACTAGGTCCCCCCATTTGGTTCTGGGATTGTTGCTCACCGTTCTTCCCCAGTTCGAGGGAGATTATCAGTGGTCTTGTATGTCTCCCAGTTTCTAATAATGGCTCCCACAGTTGATTTCTTCTCACCAAGCTCCTTTTCTATTGTAGATTCAGTGTAATTGGTGAATTTGTGGCTAACTTGCCCCACTGTATATCAGAGTTTCCATTTGAAAAAAAAAGTTAAATGCTCTAGCGCTGAGCTGGATGTACTTTCTGTAGGAATGATAAAGTCAACATTTATGGCAGAAATAGCTCCATCACTGCCTCTTCACAGGTATGAGACGCAGCAAAATGCAGATTCAATTGAAAATGTACTTTATGAGGGTAAAAAAACCTGAGGATATATCTGGAAGCAGCAGTTCAATAAAGTCTTCATCTGGAAAAAAAAACCCAGTCAAACAACGTTGGAACTTTCTACAGGAAGAAGAGAATAGAACAGTGAAGTTAATGTTTCCTTTCAGGGAAAGGATAGACAGAGTAACAGAGCCAGAAGTACCATCTATGGAAAGAAAGTTCTCATGATGCTAATGGCAACAATAACAATTAATTATTTGTAAGGGGAGAGTAGTAGGAGAAAAAAGGCAGGGCAGTTGGTCAATAACCCACAAACCTTTCTGTACATTTCACTGAATGCTTTTGTCCAGTTTTTCCTTGAGCGGCTGCCCCGGATCCTCCATATGTCCCATCCCGTAGACGATGAGCCGTTGTGGGATGGAGCGTTGCCACGGCGATCCAGCTCGGTGGGATACATCGCTGCGGCTGAGGAATACTACAGCATCAAGTCACGCAGCGAGCTGATGTTCGAGAGGCAGTCGGAAAGGCACGGCCTTTCGAAACGTCCCACGCCCGCCTCAGGTACGTCCAAACCCGTACCAACAGATCTGTCTTGTAACCCTGCAAGGACGGAAGTTCATTTAGTTGAGAAGCAGCAGATTGATGGGACCGGTTGTGTTTAGTGTTGAAGCCGGTGGAAAGTGATGGTGCGACGGATCAGCTGTACGGAGAGATCAAGCCGGCTGTGGATGGAGCGAACTACATCGTCAAGCACATGCACAACAAGAACGACTACAACGAGGTGAGGAGGAAGTAAACTTCTGTGGTTTTTCTTTACTGGAAAATCGGTTAGAACAGGTGAGAGACCGACCGGAACGAACCCAAATCAGAGCAACGTACAGTGTCCTAAATTTACTGCTGACTGGAAACGATGGATGTTTCCTCAGCAATTTGTTAATACATATAAATATATACACTACCGTTCAAAAGTTTGGGGTCACCCAAACAATTTTGTGTTTTCCATGAAAAGTCACACTTATTCACCACCATACGTTGCGAAATGAATAAAAAATAGAGTCAAGACATTGACAAGGTTAGAAATAATGATTTTTATTTGAAATAAGATTGTTTTTACATCAAACTTTGCTTTCATCAAAGAATCCTCCATTTGCAGCAATTACAGCATTGCAGACCTTTGGCATTCTAGCTGTTAATTTGTTGAGGTAATCTGGAGAAATTGCACCCCACGCTTCTAGAAGCAGCTCCCACAATTTGGATTGGTTGGATGGGCACTTCTTGCGTACCATACGGTCAAGCTGCTCCCACAACAGCTCAACGGGGTTCAAATCTGGTGACTGCGCTGGCCACTCCATTACCGATAGAATACCAGCTGCCTGCTTCTTCTCTAAATAGTTCTTGCACAATTTCGAGGTGTGTTTTGGGTCATTGTCCTGTTGTAGGATGAAATTGGCTCCAATCAAGCGCTGTCCACTGGGTATGGCATGGCGTTGCAAAATGGAGTGATAGCCTTCCTTATTCAGAATCCCTTTTACCCTGTACAAATCTCCCACCTTACCAGCACCAAAGCAACCCCAGACCATCACATTACCTCCACCATGCTTAACAGATGGCGTCAGGCATTCTTCCAGCATCTTTTCAGTTGTTCTGCGTCTCACAAACGTTCTTCTTTGTGATCCAAACACCTCAAACTTGGATTCATCCGTCCACAGCACTTTTTTCCAGTCTTCCTCTGTCCAATGTCTGTGTTCTTTTGCCCATCTTAATCTTTTTCTTTTATTGGCCAGTCTCAGATATGGCTTTTTCTTTGCCACTCTGCCCTGAAGCCCAGAATCCCGCAGCCGCCTCTTCACTGTAGATGTTGACACTGGTGTTTTTCGGGTACTATTTAATGAAGATGCCAGTTGGGGACCTGTGAGGCGTCTGTTTCTCAAACTAGAGACTCTAATGTACTTATCTTCTTGCTCAGTTGTGCAACGCGGCCTCCCACTTCTTTTTCTACTCTGGTTAGAGCCTGTTTGTGCTGTCCTCTGAAGGGAGTAGTACACACCGTTGTAGGAAATCTTCAATTTCTTAGCAATTTCTCGCATGGAATAGCCTTCATTTCTAAGAACAAGAATAGACTGTCGAGTTTCAGATGAAAGTTCTCTTTTTCTGGCCATTTTGAGCGTTTAATTGACCCCACAAATGTGATGCTCCAGAAACTCAATCTGCTCAAAGGAAGGTCAGTTTTGTAGCTTCTGTACCGAGCTAAACTGTTTTCAGATGTGTGAACATGATTGCACAAGGGTTTTCTAATCATCAATTAGCCTTCTGAGCCAATGAGCAAACACATTGTACCATTAGAACACTGGAGTGATAGTTGCTGGAAATGGGCCTCTATACACCTATGTAGATATTGCACCAAAAACCAGACATTTGCAGCTAGAATAGTCATTTACCACATTAGCAATGTATAGCGTGTGTTTCTTTAAAGTTAAGACTAGTTTAAAGTTATCTTCATTGAAAAGTACAGTGCTTTTCCTTCAAAAATAAGGACATTTCAATGTGACCCCAAACTTTTGAACGGTAGTGTATATAAATTAATTAAAATAAAAAATATTTTAAAATAAATGCACGCATATTGTTTATAATTATTCCATGTATGTATGTATCTATTTCTGCATTTATTTACAATTTTGTTTTACTTATTTATTTCTGGATTTTATTTGTTTATCTCCACATTTATTTCCTTATTTATTTCCATATTAATTTCCACATTTACTGATTTATTTCCGCATTTAGTAATGTGTTTAATTAATAGATATTAATTTATGCAGGAATTAAGTTGATCTGGGAACACAGGGTCCAAAATCCTTCTAACCTCCTAACAATGAAACCAGATCAGAGCTACGGAGGACAGTCTTGCCAAAACTGCGATAAAGGAAGAAACACATTTGAAAAGAAAGAAATAATTTAATGGTTACATAAAAATAAATATTTAAAAATAAATCAATAAATATGGTTTATAATTATTTAATTCAAAATCTATTTCCAGATTTTATTTATTAATTTCCACAATTATTAATTCACACATTCATTTCCTTATTCATTTACATGTTATTTTCCACATTAATTGATGTAGTTACACTTTTATTGATTTATTGCCTAAAGTGTATCCCAATAAGTGGGGCGTTTCTAACATTTCTATCATGGTTGTGACTGAACTGAATTGTTCCCGACGTCCTGTGCTGCTTGGAGGAGATAAGCTGACATCTGGAGAACAACCAGCTCAAGAAGTTAATGTACAGTTCTAATGCAAATTCTGTAAAACACTTTAAACTTTTTAAAGTTATTTCATGTAAGCAGAAGATGACTGAAACAAAATGCTTTCAGCATCTTCCCACGTTTAGTTGAGGGTCCATCAGGTCCAAAAAGTCCTACTTCTGTTTCAGGACAGTTTTCTACCGCTGGTGCTCTGATTGGGTCCGGGTTACTGCAATAAAAAAAAAACAACAACTTTAAGGAGATTTTTTCATCCTTAAAATAACAAGTAATGAGTCACATTTTATAAACGTTTTGCCCAAAAGACATCAGAACCAAAACGATCTGATCTGTGATGTTTTAGAATATTGGAAACAGAAGTGTTTGGAAACGGGCAACATTCAGATGTGAAACCATGGCGTCAAACTGACCCCGAACTCACTCAGAACCCAGCAGATGTGAGGTTGCTTTGAGTCAGACATGAAACCGAGTCGCTGTCTTCACAGGAGAAGGACAACTGGAGCGGTGTCGCTCGTACGGTGGACCGTCTCTGCCTCTTCCTGATCACCCCGGTGATGACCTTCGGCACCATCATCATCTTCCTGATGGGAATCTGTAACCACCCGCCACGCCTTCCCTTTCAGGGAGACCCATACGACTACAGGGAGGAAAACCCTCGCCTGCTGTGACACAATCACTCTAAATAACATTCATTTAGCAGCTCAGCTCTGTTTTATTTTGCTGTTTTATGTCTCACTCATCTGTGTCTTCTGAGGTCAAAGTGATTATTTTATGTCTGGTTTAAATAAAAATCTCTTTCCTTAACTTTATGCTCAATCTGTGTTTCCTGGAAAAAACATATATATATATTTTAAGTACAAATTAGGGATGTTAGAAAATGTTCATATGTCGATATATCGTAATATTTCATGTCACGAAATATCGAAATTCAAAGGCAAGTTATCAAATTTTTGTATTCTTAAAGGCACAGTGTTTATTTTTCTGCCAGTAGGGGGCAGTGCATACCTAAATTATCACAAGCATGCGGTATCTGTGTCTACGAGTAAGAAACTCAACAACGGAGGTCCAACTAGTGCTGTTTTCAAACGCTCAATTCCCTGAGAATGATCTATTTGCAGCAACACGACGAGCACATCAGTCTCTCTTTCATCGCTTGGAACTAGCGAAGAGGTAAAAATGTATTTATGGAGAAACTTTTTTTGCGTTTTGTGAGGGAAATCAATGTTTTAATAGCGGGCGTGTTCCGTGCGCTTTGTCCGTCCGGGCTCTTGTAGAAGTAAAGACCTCATCTAATATGGCTTTCCCCTGAAAAGACGACCCGCGCCTACGTATTTTAAAACTGATTTTTATAGTCATATTTTACACTATCGCCAATATTTTGCAATTAATGTGCTTTACGTAATTATTATTACATAATATTTTAATGGCCATTTTCAAAGATGTACTGCAAAAACTACACACTGTCACTTTAAGAATTTCAATTGAACCATTAATGATGACAGTAATTTTTGTAGTAAAAATCAAAGTATTGGTGTAGTAGTTGGTAGCTGTTTTTTTTTTACCTTCATTCAACTAGAACTTGAAATAAAGCTGGATGTCTAATGGATAAAACAGATTGGAGTGTTCAGAATGCCGTGAACGTTTTTCTAAAACTAAATTCACTTCAGAAAATCACAATATATTGTCTTTCTCGTGGTATTGCAGTATACCACAATACATTGTATTGACCCCTATTAACATCATTGTAATATTTTTTAACAAAAGCCATTTTTTAAAAGACAAATATTTATAAAATTTCAGAAGGTTTGAACAACTTAAGAACATTAATACTGATTGAAGTTTATTTAATTTTTTTTAAAAAGTCATCAAGTTACTTTTTCTCATATAGATTATTATTTTGGGATCTAAGCTGAAACAGCAGCAGAAAACAGTCTCTGATTAGCTTTTAAGTTTTAAGAGCGCTTCTTTTACCCCAGTCCTCTCCATATAAAGCAAATATCAATTCTTGATCTGAATGTTTTAATTTGTCTGAAGACCTTGAATGCCATTTTAATAATTAAGAGTTTTCTTTTTGTTTTGGAAAAACAGAAGACAAAAAATGGCAATAAGTAAACTTAAAAACTTTTTTTTTATCTATTGGAAGTGTTGTTAAATTTTATATATTAATTCATCGTCAATCCCAGCTGATCCATGCGTGGCCTGGGGGGGGGGGGGGGGGTGCCATTAGGTGAGTGGTGGGGTTAACGCTGGATAGTGACAGAGAGATCGAGGTGAAAAATAGTTGGGACAATAAAAAAAAACATGAAAACATGATGAACAGACTTTAAAAAATTCAGTTAATACATATTAATTTCACCACCTATAGTTTTTGCCATTAGCAGTTTCTCTGCTTCATTCATTTCTGCTGCACAGCAGACATCAGTCAATCAATCAACTTTATTTATAAAGAACCTTTCATACAATGAAATGCAGTTCGAATACAGTTTTAACCACACCTTACTACACCAAATGACTTCATTCATAATCAGGAAGAATAGCACAAACACTTCAGCGGTAAACTCTGGGAACACAGATGACTTCTTTCATAATCAAACAAAGATACTGAGGACCAGTTTCACACACATTTGTCATCTTATGCTCAGCGGAAAATCAAGAACAAGAACACTTTGTATAATGTGTTAGGAAGGGAATGTGAAATGTTTACAGACAATAGGTCCCTGTTTGTACTTTATCATATCAGTATAACATTTTATTTAGACATGAGTAACACAGTCAGAATTAAAAAAGGCATCAGCACTGATTCAAATGAGAACCATCTATGTGATAAAAGAATGCTTACAATAAAAATTCTCACTACATCATTAACATTAATTCACATAAGAATTAACTTGATCTAAGATCTAAGGGAAGGCAATAAATTTTACCATTACAGCCGCCGAGGCCCCGACACAGGGCGCTCAAAGGAGGCGGGGCTGGGACCCTACCTCCACCCAAGCACCACCCAGAAACTGCCAAGACAGCCACAAATGACCCCAGCTCCCAACACAGAGGGCTCCCACAGAGGACACACTGGAACAAACAACTATTAATTTATATAAAATAACAGGAAAACGTGGTAAAATTAATAAATGGATAAAGAAAAAATAAAAGATGGATAAATGTGTAAGCAAATAAATACAAGACCAAAAACCAATTAAAACATCAGGGCAGATAAATAGGCAATACATAGTCAGTTAAAAGCTTTGCTAAAAAGGTGAGTGTTGAGCCTGGTTTAAAAAAAAAAAGAACGTTCTCTGCGGCCCTGAGGTCCTCCAGCAGCCTGTTCCAGAGGTGAGGGCCGTAATAATGGATAGACGCCTCACCATGAGTCTGTGTCCTGACTTTAGAGATGACAACGAAACGGCATCCAGAGGAGCGCAGAGACCGGGAGGGTTCATACGGTAAAAGCATTTCTGACAGTTAAGAAGGCCCAAGACCATTAAGACACTTAAAAAACATTAAAAGAGCCTTAAAATCGATCCTAAACATACGGGGAGCCAATGCAGTGATTCTAAGACCGGCGGGATGTGCTCCTTCCTCCTGGTCTTCATCAGGACAAAAGCCACTGAGTTTTGTAGAAGATGTAAACCTGAGGTAGTCTTTTAGGGAAGACCAGAAATCAGGACATTACAATAATCGATTTTACTGGTGATAAAAGCTGCATTAGCGTCTCCGTATTGGCCCAAGAGAGAATCTGGCGGACTCTGGCGATGTTCTTTAAAGTGGGGGATTAAAGTCAGCTCAGAGTCAAAAATCTTGTCCAGGTTCTTCACTTGTAAAGAACGATTAAAAGACAATGATTGTAGTTTTGGTAAAAATTTTCTCTCTCTGAGCCTCAGGACCGATAACTAAAACCTCAGTTTTTTCCTGGTTGAGCTGGAGAAAGTTTTCTGCCATCCATGATTTAATGTCTAAAATGCAGTTAAAAAATGCATCCATTGGCCGTGTGTCATCAGGAGACATGGAGATGTACAACTGTGTATCATCAGCATAGCTGTGAAAGTTAACTCCACGTTTTCTGATGACACCGCCAAGAGGGAGCATATACAGGTTAAAAAGCACTGGGCCTAAAATTGAACCCTGGGGCACACCACTTACCATAAAAATCTCATCTGTGAGATATGATGTGAAACATTTATGAATAGCACCAGAGAGGCTGATCTGTTTTAAATAAGTCAAAAGAATAGTGTGGTCTACTGTATCAAAAGCAGCGCTTAGATTCAGGAGAACCAACCCTGTCACCTTCTGAGCATCATAGTTTAATCTAGAATCGTTTAAAATATTCAGAAGGGCCAACCTAAAATCAGACTGTAATTTCTCTAGGGTATTATTAGCTGTGATAAAATCATTAAGTTGAATTAAAACAAGCTTTTCCGCTTATGCTGCCATTAGTATGCAAGGAAAAAAGGACAATCTGCTACACTGACAATAAGGACCATTTAGTTCTCATGGTGGAGTTTGCAAAAAATTTAATCAAAGATGTATAAGCGTTTCATAAACTGAAGCGCTTTGTGTAATAAATAAACAAATAAACAGGAAGGGGAGGGGGGTCTGCACACGGAGAGCACAGATTGCGAGTGACAGGTTCCCCATGCATGATCAACCTCAAAATTAAATGTTGTTTTTCTTGGCCAATTTCAAACATTTCCTGAAAGTTTATTGTTAATCTGTGCATAACTTTTTGAGTTATTTTAGCTAAAAGAAAGACAGACGCCAACATGAGCTCCTTGGTGAAGGCAATAAACTGCTGAGAGAAATATTCTGTCAAAGTAAGACTGTTTCATTGTACATCTGATGGTGTCTACCTTTCCTCTGAAGAGGTCTGTAAACTCCTCACAGAGAGCGTTTGAGGGGTTTTTCTGAAATGTATAAGTAGTGTGGCCAAAGATTCGATCGACGGTAGAAAAAAAAGAGTTTTAGGATTATTGTTATGGGTAGATATGAATTTAGCTAAATAAGCATTTCTTGAATTTCTTACAGCGTGATTATATGATGTGAGATGTTCTGCATACAGCTGATGGTTTATCGTGGTTTTGCATTTCCTCTTTAGTTTTTTGCTGTCTTCATTTCTACAAGGCGTTGCAGATTTTTAGTGTGAGCGTTTTACTTTCAGTGGAGCCAGAAAGTCCAGAGCAGACTGAAGCCTTCTGTTAAAATCATTGACGATAAAATCACAGGGGGGCAAGTAATAGAACAGTATAGTAATATCTCTAATTGTTTTCCTTGCTTAAACTCAGCATATGCCTTCTTTAGTTTGTGTGGTTTCATGACAATTTACATTTTAATTAGGGATGCACATATTCTGATACTGGTATTGGGGCTGATACTGTTCTAATACACTCATATCGGGATTGGTTAGTTTACCGATACCATGAACCAATGCTTAAAATGTAAACCTTTGCAATAATTTCACAGAAAATGTCTATTTTACACCTGAAATGTTCGTTTTGTGTTCATTTTTATAATTTTTTTTAGTTGTCAACTAAATCATGGAAATTCATTGCATTTGTTTGTGTGGAAGAAGTATTTGTATCAGATTGAAGTTTCAGCATCGCTTTGGAAAAGGTGGTATTGTTGCATTCCTAATTTTAATGGTAAATGGCCTGCATTTGTATAGCGCTTTACTCAGTCCCTACAGACCCCAAAGCGCTTTACACTACATTCAGTCATCCACCCACTGATGATGATGATGGCAAGTTACCTTGTAGCCACAGCTGCCCTGGGGCAGCACTGACAGAGGCGAGGCTGCCGGACACTGGCGCCACCGAACCCTCTGACCACCACCAGTAGGCAACAGGTGAAGTGTCGTGCCCAAGGACACAACGACTGAGACCGTCGGAGCTGGGGCTTGAATCGGCAACCTTCCAATTACAAGGCAAACACCCAACTTCTGAGCCACAGTCGCCCCTAATGTTGTTTTTTTTTTTTTTTTTTTTTGGTTTATGCAATTTTTCTTAGTTTTGCAATGACAATGTCTTAAAATAAAACAAAACAGGAAATAATTTCAGTTTTATGAACACAAAATACCACCTTTAGGCCAAGGTTGGTTTGCAGTGTTGTTTTAGGATCCCAGATCTACAGATAAAAATGAAACCCTGGGAGGACTGGGATTAATTTGAACCCAGAATTTTCACCATGCATCCGACACGCAGCCGGCTCCTCCACTCTGTCGTCGGTTTTCTATTTTCTCCCTTTTGTGTTTCTGCAGTTGCTGCTCGTCACTTACTGAAGCTCCTGCATGAAGGTTGCTGGGTAAACAGACCTCTGGTCATAGCAGACAGTCGACCATGGAGCTTCACCGAGCAGCACTGCTCACCATCTTCCTGCTCACTTTCACCTCAAATGGTTAGTTTATCAGATCGTTTCATATTTGACCCAATAAGGATTATCCCAACCTGAATTATTGTTCTAAATGTGTTTAGTGTTCTTGCATGGCAAACTTCAGTTTTCAGTCTTGGAACAGTTGATCTCTAGATCTGGTTGTAAACATAGAAACATATTGTTGTTTATACCAAAAAAGCCTTAAATTAGACATCTGATGAATTCTATTAAACTCCTTATCAAAACTATTTGTCTTCTCTTTATGAATATGAATGTTTTACGATATTAACAGAAGCTTACTGGAACAAACTAACTTACGGATCCTGAGTATTTTATGTCAATTTTATGGAAAGAAAACATTTATTATTCAAATGTTTTCACACTAGCAGAATATCTGACCAAAATGAAGTCAAACTAAAAGGACGAGCAGCGACTTTGTTTGTTGGGACTGTTGAAAAAGATTCTAGCGAGAGAAGAAGGTGCAAACAAGCAACTGATGGTTCAGCTTAGAGTCTCATCAGTTCCTGTTGTTGCTGCTGAGCTGGACCTCTAAATTCTTGTAGGACTCAGAATCTGATCTGCAGCTGCTGGTCGCAGAAATGAATGAAACCGTTTACAGCCGCAAATTTTGCTTGAAATCTTGCTAAAAGGACAAAATAAAGGAGATTTATTGTTATTTTTAAACAGCCTCTATGTTATTTCTCTGGTTAGATTTTAACATACAGGAAAAACATTTGTTTTGGGAAAATGATGTAAAAAAGGAATTAATTTTCAACCTTATACCATCAAAAGTAGATTTATTAAATATCTAACTGATGCTTGTCTTAATTTGTGAATAACAGATTCTGAATGTATAAATATATGTTATTTGGTTCTTTAAAATTCTGAGTGGAAGTTGTTAGGAGCCGTTGTGGAAAGTTCATAGATCCACTAGAAACTGTAGCTGCGGGTTGGATTCCCCTGATCCAGTCACACTACAAAAACTGTCCGTATGACCAAGTCCAACAATTTTGTTTCCTGCCAAAAAGTATTTTTGATCTTCTTTTCAGACCTATGAACTAAGCGAGAGCAGAAGGTGTTAGATTATTAATCTTATTTAGAGAATATGTTTGTTTTGAGAGTTCTTACCAAGTGCACTGGTCTTACTGCACTGGCACATTATTTCGCTTAATTTAAGAAGTTTTAGACTATAATCTAGAATTTTAATATGCCAATGCAGTAAGACAAGATCAAGAAGTTTTTTAGTTTATTACCCCCTTCAACACCTCTTGTCTTTTCTTTATACATTCTCAACAATTAGTTACAGCAGAGGTCACGTTAAAACTCTTTGCTGTCGGTCATTTTTGACTGACCAGGTCAGACCAGGTCAAGAAAAATCCGGTCACAATCTATTTTTACCAGCTATTAAAACCATAAAACTGACTAATTGAATATTAAAGTTTTATTCAGTGTATTCAGAGATGGGAAGAGTATCCAAAAATTGTACTGAACAGTAGTACTACTTCAACAACATATTTTTATTCAAATCATAGCTGTACAAAAGAAATTACTCGAGTAAGAATAAAAAAGTAGTGGTAAAAATCCTACTTGAGTGCTGTCTAACATCAGATTTAAGATTTTTTTAATTATGTAATCGCAGACAAAATTACTGTTTTTTGCAGATTCCGGTGCATTAAAGACTAAAGTGAAAACAAATTATATAAATAATAAGCATAATTACAAAATAATATATTTTAAGAGGATGAAAAACTTTTCTAAATCAATTTTCTCATTATAGTTACAGTAGACATATTAGAACTAAGTAAAAAACTGTTTACTGTATATTCACTTGACCTCAAATTGCAAGAAGCACAACAGACATATAATTACATTAGAAAACCAAAGCGTGTATAGAAACAGGTGGTCTCCTTTAGTAAACTAGCTGTGTGTGTATCTGGTGTATTTAAGTAAAAATAAGTTTGTTCTTCAATCAATGAATTTATTCACAGTAGGTAGAGAATCCAGAAATTTGACTCAACTACGGCTAGCGATGACTCACAATAATATTACTCAAGTAAAAGTGAAAATTATGGCTTTGGATAATAACTTTTTTCCCCTCAAAAAAGTTACCTAAGTCAATGTAACTTTCCACCTTTGATTGTAATTAATATTCAATGGAAAGCCATTAGCATTTACCTCTGATAAGGAGAAGTTGCTGCTCATCCATTTGGTCATTTCCAAGCAGGTTAAAGTCCATCATTACAGAGAAAAAAAAAGATAACTTATCAGTGGAAAGTATCTCAGATGGCTGCCAACACTCCCAGGAGTTTGACATCCAGCAGATTCACCCCGACATCAGAGCCTGAAACTGAGAGAAGTTATAACACACTCTGCGTGTTTCACTTAACAGGTTTACTCCCCAGGCTGTGAAAACAGTAAACCAGCAGAAAGACCTCATACTTCAACCAAAGCAGAGTGGTGGACGGCTGATCATGAGGGCCTAACCCTGCCTCCTCTTAGTGCTGCGTTGAAAAAAAAACAGGAAAATCGATTGTTATGGATTTTCGAATCGATTCACAAATTCAAAACCCGATTTCATTTTTATTTTTTACAGCTAAAATAGGAAGGAAAAGTCCAGACAGTTCCCCTGGGGAAATGTTACTCACCATTACTTACTCAGTTTTAAGTCACGGAATTACAGGCATATAATTACAATAACTACGCGAAAAAAACCTTTTTAATAGCACTGACCCATATCTGTATCCATTGAATCAAGTTGAGCTTGAACTTTGACCTAAGGCGTCCTAATGATGAGGATCAGGTGTTTCTGCACAGTAAATGTGATAAGGCTAAAGTATCCAGCTTAAATCTGAAACTATAAGCTGGTTTTGTGCATCAGGGAGTTTTTGCCGGAACGAGGAGGAGCGTCTGATCCACCACCTGTTCAAGGAGAAAGGATACAACAAGGAGCTGAGACCCGTCGAGAAGCAACAGGATGTGGTCGAGGTTTATCTCGCCCTGACCCTCTCCAACCTCATCTCTCTGGTAGATAACATGCATGTTTTCGATTATCATCTCCTTAACGTAGAGGATTAGGCTTCTTTACGGGAAGAAACATCTAAATCGCTCTAAAGAACCACCTCCTGTCACAGTTACAGCTGCAGGCCTTTAGTTTAGAGGATTTCCTTGTGTCTTAAAAGCGTCTCCGTTGTTTCTAGAAAGAAGTAGACGAGACGCTGCTGACCAACGTCTGGATCGATCATGTACATCAACGTAACTTTCCCTTCCAACTCTTCATCTCTGTGAGATTTTTTTTTTTTTACTGTCTCTCTGTGTCGCCGTTATGCAGAGGTGGACCGACTACAGGTTGTCGTGGAACGCCTCGGAGTTTGACGGCATTAAGACGCTTCGCCTGCCACCCAGCATGGTCTGGCTGCCAGAGATCGTCCTGGAAAACAAGTAAACTTATATTTATTGTATATAAATCAGATGTGCGGAAACATTTGGACCTGCTGCGTCTCTGTCGAACATTTTGCTCTGCAACTTTTACAAGTATGTAATTATGTAGTTGTAAACCTGGATACAAGGAAGGAACTTCAGTGGAAATCATCTGAAGAAGTTGTAGTTTTGGTTCAGAAATCTTTCAGACTAGCTATAATTAAAAAGCCCTTGTCTTAATTATTCATACGTTTTTTTATTTTTTATTGAGAGTTTTGTATGATGGATCAGGACAAAGTTGTAGGAAAGTGCTGACGTTTCCCAAAATTTCATGAATAATATTAAGGGGAATGTCAGCCAGAGGAGGTGCAACAAAGTCCAGGTAGTTGGTTTAGGGAAGCATTGATGAACACAGCCCAAAGTGATTATTAGTTTTTTGGCAGATAATTTTAATTTATGTCGAAAATGATTTTTAATGTCACTATTTTAGCCGCTATACTATCTCACTGCATTTATGTTGTGTTTTAGTTTGACAGTGGCGTATCATAAATCAAGGTGATGCTGTAACAACTCCAAGATTTCAACTTATTAAAGTGAACTTCATGCCATCAGTAAAACAAACTCTTTATTGACTTAAGAAGAGGTAGAACTGATAGTATTAACCTATCAGTTCTTATTTTCTTTAGCAATCCCACCATTTCCCTAACTACAGTTAACCTCGCCTGAGAATTTCCATCATGAATTATTCCTGATAATCATTCATTAATTGAATATTCCCACTACAGTTTTCCATTTTTTCCTCATTGTAGAGATGCCTTCTTCTTTTCCAATCTTCGTGGTTACAGGAAAAACTTTTTAATCTGGCATAGTTATGAATAATTTAGCTGTCATCTTTCATTTGATATTCATATGATGATGTAATCCTTCCCCCTCTGTAGTAATGATGCCCAGTTCCAGGTGGCCTACTACAGTAACGTGCTGGTGGATAATAATGGGCTCTGCTACTGGTTGCCTCCCGCCATCTTCCACTCCTAAAAATTATTGTTTGGTGGGAAAAAAGTAAATAAATGTGCTCTTATTTTTTAAATATTCATACGATTTTTATTTTAAAATAAATGGTTTGTATGAAACAGATTGTAATTATTTAGGTTGGAAATTTTAACATGTAAATAATTGAAATAACAAATTTGCAACCAATTTCCACATGTTTTCAAATAATATTCCTTTAAAACTAGAAACATCCGGTCCCAGAGAGATACAGGAAAGCTACTTTACAAGTTTGTTTCTTCAAGGCAGAATTTTCTAATTGCTAGTGGGCAAAATGAACAGGTAGAAATTATATAAATGTAGCCAAAGGTAGAGATTTTGACTATACCGCCAAGCTGTGCCTAAATACTTTGTAACATGTATGCAAAGATACTGATATTTAGTGTTTGCCTTCACACTAGATACTGAAAGTTTAAAGTTTGTTGTTTTCATTTAACAGAAAAAGAAAACTGTTGAACTTGAAGCATTTTAAATTTAAATATATGCAGTTTTCTTTTTGTGAGATTTAAATGTATAAACAAGTAATGAGAAAAGCGAGCAATTTTTATCTTTCTTTTCATAACATTTAGCTTTTGTTTACTTAAAACGTCTTCCTCTTTATTTTTATTGTGATAATTGTTGTGTTGCATATTTTTTTTTATGTATTTTGCGCAGTAAATGTTTTTTAAATTGCTTTCTAAACTTTCTGAAGTCATTGCAATGTGTCTGGAAAGAGAGAATGCTCATAAGCGGTCATTTTAGCAAATCGCTCAAAAAGAAAAACTTGCTGTGTGAACAGAAAATTATGTAAATCATTTCCACCCAACAGATTTGGGTCGATTTAGCAATAAAGAATTTTGTTGAGTGAACTAAATGTAAACATGTTGGGTCAACCTAATACATTTGGGTTGCTGTAAGGTTTAAAAAAGAAAAGCAAGTGATGGGACTCAAACTCAGAAAAGGGCCTGTCTTTTCTGAGCACCTGCACTACCCACTTTACTATTCAATAACTCAGAACATTTGTAGATAATAACACATATAACTTCATTTCCAGTATTAACCAAATGTGATTAAAATGTTTCAGTAATACAATTCACTTTTTAGCCTTATAGCCACCCAAATGTATTAAGTCTACATGTTTCCATTTAGTTCACTCAACAAAATTCTTTATTGCTAAATCGACCCAAATCAGTTGGGTGAAAATGATTTACATAATTTTATTATGTTCACCCAGCAATGTTTTTTTTTTAGTATAAAGAAGAAAATAAAGAATATACCACAATACATATCGTTACCCCATATGCTTTAGATTAGTAGTTTCCAAAGTTGGGGTCGGCATCCCACTTGGTGTCACGGACGTATCAATCTGGGGTCATGAGCTCCTCTTCAGATACTTAGTTACCAAAATCCTGCAAAAGATAAACAGAAAGATAAATAAAATCAACATGTTTGCCGACATATTGGCGGTTGATGTTGATTGTGTTATCAATAAACTACTTTTTAGCTGGCTCTGTAAAAATCCTTGCAACCTAAATGAAAGTGTCGAGGTCATGACATTCTTACATTTTAATTCATGGGTCAGAAGCTGGAAGTTTGGGAACCACTGCTTTAGACTATATCACAATATAGATTTGAAGGCGCATCTCCCTGCCTTAATTGTAATTCTTAATTATCAAGAAGTCCTAAAAAGTTTAATTAAAAGCCTTCAGCTCATCCAAAATACTGCAGCAGGGAGTCTAGAGATTAGATTCCTCTGTGACAGAACAACGGTAAGTTAAGACGTAATGGTCTGAAGTTTGTTCTCTGTTGGCGTCTGTAGAGAACGGTGAGTGGGAGATAATCCACCGGCCGGCCAAGAAAAACGTCTACAAGCACATCCCCATGGAGAGCAACAAGCACCAGGACATAACCTTCTACCTAATCATTAAACGCAAACCTCTCTTCTACATCGTCAACATCATCATCCCCTGTGTGCTCATCTCCTTCTTGGCCTGTCTGGTCTACTACCTGCCTGCTGACAGTCAGTACAGCCTCACACTCTGTTATCATGACTGGTGCTGGATATAAGGAGTTGTCCTTATTTTCAAACCTATTTTGGTTCCATTGTTGGTAGAGAGAAACTTGATGTTTGTGTTTAGGTGGTGAGAAGATGACGCTGTCCATCTCTGTCCTGCTGGCTCAGTCTGTCTTCCTGCTGCTGATCTCTCAGAGGCTGCCGGAGACGTCCATGTCTATCCCGCTGATAGTCAAGTAAGGAAAAAATAATAATCTTTGAATTATTATTTTCTCTTATCTAAAGTTCAGGACTTACAAAATGTTTACTGTCAAGTGGCATAAATCTTCTAGTAAAGATGAAGTTGGATCTTAAACGATTTCGTAGCAGCAATAAATGTATTTTCTTTAGTTTAATTGATAGAAAATACTTACAAACAGAAGCCAGCGATTTAACCCCAACTCTCACAGTTTGGATTTAGAAAGAGGACCCCGTTTTTCATCCTAAATTGTAAGTAACGGTACCGATATGATTTTGCTAGATATATATACGTTGGGCTATGCGTGTGTGTTCAAATGTGTGTTGCATTATACAGCCAGTGGTATGTGTATATGTATTTGCATGTGAATATGTATGTATGTATGTACATATGTGCATGTATGTGTGTACATGCGTAGGCGTATATATATATATATATGGATGTGTGTGTATATGGGTATGTGTTCATCTACGTATGTATGTAACGGGATAATGATAAAAACTAATAAAAATATATTATAAATACAATAAAAAAAAGAGGACCCCGTTTTTTATCTTTTCTCCTGTACTTCTATCATGTTTATCAAGCACATGTTACACACCAGGCACACAGCGTTCGATGAACCAGCGTTGAGAAGACCGCTGCTGTTCTTCTGTGTTGCAGTCTTTCCCTTTATAAATCTGTAAGATTTATGTGTTTGTGTACTTCTCCTCAGATATCTGATGTTCATCATGGTTCTTGTTACCATCGTCGTGTTGAACTGTGTTGTCGTACTCAATCTGCACTTCAGGACCCCCAGTACACATGTCATGACTGAATGGACCAAGAAGGTAACCAATAGAAAGGGCACAACATTTTATCTTTAGTATATATTAACTGCAGAGAGGAAAAACTCTCTTTTAACAGGAGGAAACATCCATGAATACTTTCTATAGGGAAAGACAAAGACCAAGAACACAGAGTAAATAGCAGCAATAGATCTATAAGTGGCTCAGTCAAACACAGAGGTGAGATTTCTGTTTGAAGTAAAAAAAAAGAAATGTTACAGAATGTTAAAGTTAGTATTATATGTACTCTCCCTCACTGAACAAGGTGTACTTTCTATAAGACCAAAATAAAGTTAAGGTCAGTAGCAGTAATCCAAGACAAGTACACAGCTCAACACAGGCACTGATCCAGGAATATATTCTATGGGTATAATAAACAAAGCTGTGGTTGAAGGCAGCAATAGCTTCATATTCGGTTGTTCCCATGAATAAGGGAAAGAAGTAGAGTCCTGCATTGATCCAGGGGTACTTACCATAGAATAAAAAACAGTCAAAGTTGATAGCAGCAATAGCTCCATCAGTAGCTCCATCAATGAAAGAGACAAAGCTAAACAGAAGAACAGAGCCGAGATTTCTGTTTGAAATTGAAGATACACAATGTTAAAATCCCTGATATCTGTACGAATGAAATTATATGAAAACACAGTTGAACACTCCATCACTGAGCCAGAAGTACTTTCTATAGGAGACTGAGACTGCAAACTGCAGATGGGCCTGTACATGTACTGGCTTAAGCAGCGGGACACGTCTGGCCATGCATGATTTGAGTCCTTTCTGGTGTAGTGTGTTAGTGATGGTAGCCTTTGTTACTTTGGTCCCAGCTCTCTGCAGGTCATTCACTAGGTCCCCCCCGTGTCTTGTGATCATTTTGACCCAACAGGGTGAGCTCTTGGTTGAGCCCCAGATTGAGGGAGATTATCGGTGTCTTCCATTTTCTGATAAATGCTCCCACAGTTGGTTTCTTCACACCAAAATGTCTACCTATTGCAGATTCCGTCTTCCCAGCCTGGTGCAGGTCTACAATCTTGTCCTTGGTGTCCTTTGAAAGCTATTTGGTATTGGCCATAATAGACTTTGAGTTATGAATGTTTGAGGTTGTGGACAGGTGTCTTTTACACTGATAACCGGCTCAAACAGGTGCCATTAGTACAGGTAATGAGTGGAGGACAGAGGAGAGGTATACCTATGATAAAAATTACAAGTGAAAGAGCTTTCAAAATTGGTGGCTTACTAAATACTTTTTTGCCCTACTGTATTTCAGTGGCTCCATACTAAGGCAGAGTTAAACACTCTAGCGTTGAGCCAAGTGTACTTTTTATGATAAAGTCAACTTTAATGGCAGAAATAGCTCCATCAATTCCTCTTTCTGGTAAGGATAAGCAGCTAAATGCAAGTTCACTGAAAGTGAAGCTTTCAGTGCAAAAAAGCCTGAAGATAAATCTGGAAGCAACAGCTCAATGAAGTTTCAATCTGGAAAAAAAACAAAAACAAAACACAGTCAAACAACGTTGCCACTTTCTACAGGAAAGAGAGCGTAGAACAGTTTACTTAATGTTTCCTTCCAGGGAAAAGATAGACAGAGTAACAGAGCCAGGGGTACCGTCTATGGAAAG
This sequence comes from Apricaphanius iberus, assembly GCA_028564705.1. Taxonomy (NCBI): domain Eukaryota; kingdom Metazoa; phylum Chordata; class Actinopteri; order Cyprinodontiformes; family Aphaniidae; genus Apricaphanius; species Apricaphanius iberus. Next base: position 786,051 of record JAPXFQ010002533.1, on the reverse strand, counting down.
AAAGTTCTCATGATGCTAATGGCAACAATAATTACTAATAGTTCGTAAGGGGAGAGTAGAAGGAGAAAAAAGGAAGGGCAGTTGGTCAGTAACCCCCAAACCTTTCTGAACCCTTTACCGAATGTTTTTGTCCAGTTTTTCCTGAAGCGGCTGCCCCGGATCCTCCATATGTCCCATCGGGTAGACGATGAGCCCGTGTTGGATGCAGCGTTGCCACGGCGATCCAGCTCGGTGGGATACATCGCTGCGGCAGAGGAATACTACAGCATCAAGTCACGCAGCGAGCTGATGTTCGAGAGGCAGTCGGAAAGGCACGGACTGCCGAAGCGTCCCACGCCCGCCTCAGGTACGTCCAAACCGGTCCCAACGGATCTGTCTGGTAACCCTACAAGGACTATTCTTCATTTATTCGAGAAGCAGGAGACTGATGGGACCGGTTGGGTTTAGTGTCAAAGCCGGTGGAAAGTGACAAAGTGACGGATCAGCTGTACGGAGAGATCAAGCCGGCTGTGGATGGAGCGAACTACATCGTCAAGCACATGCACAACAAGAACGACTACAACGAGGTGAGGAGGAACTGAATACCTGAAGTTTCTCTTTAGTGGAAAGTAAAGGACCGACCAGAACAAACCCAAATCAGAACAACGTGTCCTGATTTGCTGCTGCCCCAAAACGATGAGAGTAAATATGTACAGGGTGGAGGTTGTTTGCTTGAGAACAGTTTCCACTACAGCTTCCTCAACCATGTGTTCCATAAACCTTTTCATCCATTTAGTTTTATTTTTTTAAATTTTTTTTTTGTGAATTTACACTTTGGGCTCTAAAACTGAACAGATTTATGTAGAATACATTTTCTTTCTGCAGTAATTAAGTTGATCTGGGAACATAGGGTCCTAAATCAGTGAAACCAGATCAGAACCATCTTTGCCAAAATATTAATTAATAAATGAATCAGGAAAAAATGAAAATAAATAAATAAATAAGTAGATAAAAATATATTTTTAAAAATAAATTCATAAATACGGTTTATAATTACTCCCAAATTCATTTATCTACTTCTTCATTTATTTGCTTATTTATTTCTGGATTATATCTATTATCTCCATTTATTTACACTGAAAAAAGAAAATGCAGCTCTGACTTAAATAAATTGCTTAAATTGGTCACAAGTGATTGAATTAAAGTCAGCAAACTTAATTTGTTTCCTTTTTTTAACTGAAAAACGTAATAAAGTTACTTGAATAAACTAAATTCAATTACTTGTGACAAATTGAAGCAATTTATTTAAGTTAGAGCAGCGTTTTCTTTTTTCAGAAGTCCAACTAGTGCTGTTTTCAAACGCTCAATTCCCTGAGAATGATCTATTTGTAGCAACATGACGAGCACATCAGTCTCTCTTTCATCGCATGGAACTAGCGAAGATGTAAAAATGTATTTATGGAGAAACTTTTTTTTTTAAATACTCCTTTTATTATTGAGGTTAACAGCTGACCATGACGCTACTAAAAAGCGTTTTTGTTTTGCTGCCTGTGGATAATTTCTGCAGTTTTTTTTATAAATACAAGAAAGACTAAAATATACAGTAAGTATTTTACTTGAAAGCTTTGACCCCACATCTTTTTTCTAATTTCCAAATGTTTTTTGTTGCGCGCAGAAATAAAATTCTGCTGTCTCTGCAATCATTCAGCAATATCATAAATGCAACATTTTTTAGTTTGTTTAGCAGCCAATATATAGCATAAAGGCAAAGAACAGTGATATGCAGGGTTATTTCATTTTATTTCATAAGATTCTGTTGTTCCCTGGGTTTTTTTTATTGTGGGAAACCGGTCCAAATGGCTCTTTGAATGGTAAAGGTTGCCGACCCCTGTCCAAGTCAAACCAGATTAGTCTATGGAAGACTATCTTGTCCAGAACTGACTAACTAAATTGGAAAATACATTTTAAAATAAATAAATACAAATATATATTTAAAATAAATCAATATGGTTTATAAGTATTTACTTCCAAATGTATTTAGTTCTGCATTTATTGACTAATTTATTTGCTTATTTATTTCCTAAATTTATTTATTTACAATTTTTTTTAATTTAGTTTCACTTTTAATCGTTTATTGCCTTGAGTGTATTCCAATAAGGGGGGCGTTTGATTTTAACTAAACTGAGTTGTTCCTGACTTCCTTTGCTGCTTGGAGGAGATAAACTGTGATCTGGAAAACAACCAGCAATTTAATTTATGAGCATTTCAAAGCAAAAATAAATAAAATAAAAACTTTTTAAGTGTTGTTTCCAAACAAAAAGGAAAGTAATTGAAAAGTTATTTCATGTAAGCAGAAGATGACCGAAACAAAATGCTCTCAGCATCGTCCCATGTTTAGTTCTGGGTCCATCAGGTCCAAAAAGTCCTACTTCTGTTTAGGGAAAGTTTTCTTCACTGGTGCTCTGATTGCGTCCTGGTTACTGCAATAAAAAAAGCACATTTAAGGGTATTTATGCATCCTTAAAATAATAATCTAATCAAATCTAATCTAATAATCATATTTTATAAATGGTTTGCCCAAAAGACATCAGAACCAAAATGAACTTATCTGTGATGTTTTAGAATATTGGAAGCAGGTATGTTTGGAAACAGGCAACATTCAGGTCAAACTGACCCCGAACTCACTCAGAACCCAGCAGATGTGAGGTTGCTTTGAGTCAGACATGAAACCGAGTCGCTGTCTTCACAGGAGAAGGACAACTGGAGAAGTGTCGCTCGTACGGTGGACCGTCTCTGCTTCTTCCTGATGACCCCGGTGATGACCTTCGGCACCATCATCATCTTCCTGATGGGAATCTGTAACCACCCGCCACGCCTTCCCTTCCAGGGAGACCCATACGACTACAGGGAGGAAAACCCTCGCCTGCTGTGACACAATCACTCTAAATAACATTCATTTAGCAGCTCAGCTCTGTTCGTTTTGCTGTTTTATGTCTCACTCATCTGTGTCTTCTGAGGATAAAGTGATTATTTTATGTCTGGTTTAAAAAAACTTTTATTTACTTTATTTAGCACTCCATCAAAAACTAATCAAGAGCAACACAATTTTTTTTATAGATTTTTAATGAAACCCATTATTTACTACCACACTTATAACACCTGATAAATATTTATACATTCTCAGAATGTTTTTTTAAATATAGTTGGTTGTTTTGGGAGCTAAAAACTTAACAGAAAAAAAAAATCAGTCTCTGATCAGATATTAAGTTTAATCACGGCTTTGTTACACCAGTCTTTTACCTTATGTTGCAAATGTTAATCCATTATATCAATTTGTTTTTGCTTGAACACCTTAAATATGGAGTTAACATGTTGACTGCCGACCCGCTTCCTCTCTTCTGGGTACCTGCCGACCCGCTTCGTCCGTTCCGGGTACCTGCCGACCTGCTTCTTCTCTTCTGGGTACCTGCCGACCCGCTTCGTCCGTTCCGGGTACCTGCCGACCCGCTTCTTCTCTTCTGGGTACCTGCCGACCCGCTTCGTCCGTTCCGGGTACCTGCCGACCTGCTTCTTCTCTTCCGGGTACCTGCTTACCCGCCCCTTTGGCCCTTCCTCCTTTTTCTTAGCAGCGTCAATCGGACACAGCCCCCACGTTCCGTGCCCCTGTTCACTCCTGTACTACCTCTTCCAATCTCTTTTAGGTTCCGTTCCCGCAGAAGTTACGTCGTGGGCTCGGAGTGTTGGAGAAAGAAGCTCCATCTGGTCCGATGTCCTAGTTAACTACGATGCCCCCTGCCGTGTGGGGGGGGATTGGCCATGCTCCGGGTGACCAAGCATTCTCCATGCTCTCTTCTGTCTCCTTAGACCCCCAGACGGTTGCGGCCGACGACCGCTCGTTCTGGGTCAGATCTGCCAGAGGTTTCTTCCCGTTAAAGGGGAGTTTTTCCTCTCCACAGTCGCTACATGCTTGCTCAGTACGAGGGATTGCTGAGGAACCGCTCAACCCCACGTTGACGACTCGGCAATCTGCTGGGATTCCTTACTTAGACAAACTTTTATCTGATTGGATTGCAACGACTTAAAGGTCCTCGATATGATTTTTTCGGTGCCTTGTACATTGCATAGGCTTTTGTCTGAGGGGGGTTCTGAGCAGGTTCGGAAAGACGATTCCTCGAAGACTGCACCCCCACACTGAGTCTTGCCCTGGGTCTCCGACGATGTCCCTCCTCAGACCATTCAATTCTCCACTCCTTCAATAAACTGTTAAAATTCTCAATCTGTGGCGTGGTCCTTGCTAGTGAAACCAGTTTTAATAGTTTCTTTTTTGTTTTGAAAGCACATGAAAGCTTAAAAAACCCCATCTAAAAATCTATGTAAGTATATATACCCTAAATACCACTTAATATGACTTGGCCATTTCAACTAATTAGTCTGTCATGGAAAAAAAAAAATCGTAAGTTAGTTAGTTAGGAAACTCGTTTGTTAAAAGGGGTTGAAACTCAATAGTTAGTTAGTTGGTTAGGTAAAATAAAAGCACTGTATGTTTTGGCTTTACATTTACAACTAATGACCAGGCCTGAAATCTAGGTGTAATAATGGACTCAGACTTTAACCTCCAGGGTCACATAAAGGCAATAACAAGGTCAGCTTTCTATCACCTGAGGAACATTTCTAGGATTAAAGGAATGATGACACAAGGAGGCCTAGAAAAACTCACCCATGCGTTTATTTCTAGCGGCCTTGATTACTGTAACAGTATCTTCACAGGTCTAACTAAAAAAATCTGACAGCTGCAGCTGATCCAGAACGCTGCTGTTCGTGTTCTAACTAGAACCAGAAAAGTAGAACACATTACCCCAGTTCTAAAGTCCTTCCACTGGCTCCCTGTAGCTCAAAGAATTGACTTCTAAGTGCTTTTATTAGTTTATAAATCACTGAATGGTTTAGCACCAGAGTACATTAGAGATCTGCTATCTTGGTACAAACCATCCAGATCACTCAGGTCCTCCAGCTCTAGTTTACTGATCGTCCGTAGAACCAGAACCAAACATGGAGAAGCAGCTTTCAGTTTCTATGCTCCTCAATCTAAAATAAAAACGGATCTATTTAGACTTGTTTGCGAGTAACTGATATGATTTTGCATTTATTCTTGTTAATTGCTGTTAATATTTAATTTGAAGATCTGTTTTTCATTTTCACAATTTTACATACATTTTCTTTTATCCTTTAATTACTAAATGTTTTCTTTTAGTGATTCTGTTTTAAATGTCACATTTTTGTCATTTATTTGGTTTCTTTACCCCTGAATCATGTAGAGCGCCTTGAATTGCCTTGTGTTGAAAGTGTGATATATAAATAAAATTGCCTTCCACGTATAAAGTTTCTTGCATCGTGTATTTAATTAGAAAACATGAGCAGTAAAACCCAAATTGAATATGGAAGTTTATTTTTTGGGACATTTCAGATCTCAAAGTGTGCTGTAAAACAAACGTTTTTTAACACATTTATTAACATTTCTGCTTTATCCCAGCAGCTTCTCCTGAACATAATTATCATTACCGTCTGTTCTCTGTTCCTGCTTTCGCTGCATCGTGCTCTCTGAGCAACCGCAACTTCAAAAGATGAACTGAAAACACCTGGTTATCAATCAGCTAATGCCCAGTCATGCAACATAAAGTGCTCCATATGTTGGCTTATTTTTGTCTAGAACTGGCAAAGACTGAAGTGTCAATAAATCCAGATTTAAGAGCACTAAAAATCACCGAGGTTTAAGGAAACATAAGAACTGATTAGATTGATTAATATTTTTCATCATTGGATCAACGGAGAAAATCAAAGATATTTAAAAATTACAAAAGGTGAAGTTAAACAACTAATAAGTTGGACATTTCTAAATATTAGTGTAATCAGTTTTAAGTTAACATCAAAGATGGATTAGTTAAAGAACAGTGTTTAAATGAAGTCAGTGGCCATGCCATGTGTGGTGTTATTCTGCATAGGGTTTAAACTTTTATTATTCAGAAGGTAAAAGTCTGTTTAAATAGTTTGCATGGTTGTAAAATATATGTCTGTCACTATTGTTTATGGGGGTAAGCTTTTAAGTCATAAAACTCTGGGGTGAGTTTTATTGCAAGCTGAAAAAACAGGATGTCTGTAGATTTAGTGTGTTGCCATTAAACCATAAAACTCAGAATGAGCTTTTAAGAAAAGACGTCTCACCCATATGACTGTATAATTTTCTGACAGCCAATAAGGGCTAAGACACTGTATGGAAATGTTCTGATTGGAGGGAGTAGAAACGCCTAGAGGCCCGGTTTTCTATAAAGCTGTGAAATGAAGATCATTTAATTGTCAGATTTCTTTAAATCTGGACCACAGGGGACCGACGGGGGCAAATTCCTCTGTAAAACTGCAATTTGTTAATCTGTTCAAAATAAATGTTAAACTGGAAATTGGCTCCATTTTGTCTCTGCTTGAACATGCATTGAATTAATTATGATAATTATTTAATTCAACACATGCTAATAGCAAAAATCCAAATATTACCCCTGCGGTATTACTTTTCTTACACGAATATCTGGTCATGTAAAGGCGTATCGGCATATCCCCATCAAAAGGAGCATTCATTTGTGTTCTGTGCATGTTCTATTCGCAATGAATCTTGGTGTTTTGAGTAGAAGAACTTCTCTTATGAGCCCGTCTGGCATACAAATCCCATGTCTTCGGGAGTAACTCGCTCTGCTCACCCAATTAAACGGGTTAGTCTGAACGTTTCAGAAACCCGAATAGTAACCTTAACTGGTCCATAACCCGAATATTGGCAGCATGTAAACATAGTCAGTGGTTTTGATAAAAAAAAACAACTAAAATAAGGTGTAAAGAGAATCAGGTTCAACTTTTGAATGAATTTAAAAGATTTTGAAAGACGATGAATCAGGTGCAAATGTAACATAAATCAAGTACAAAAATAAAGTCAACCAGGTACAACAGTGGAGTGAATCACGTGCAAAAGTAAAGTTATTCAGGTGCAAATTTAACATCAATGAAGTAAAAAAACTAAAGTGAACCAGGCGCAAGCCTAAAGTTAATAAGGTGCAAATGTAAAGCGAATCAGGAGCAAAGGTTCAATAAGGTGCCTTCAGTGTTTGCAGTAAAAAATACGGCTAAAGAAACCCAGTAAACAAACATTCATGATCTTAAGAGATTTTAAAATGTAACATTGTGAAAAAAAACATGTTTTCAATTAGAATAATTTGATATGTAGGAATGATTTTGCGCAGCTTTGTTAGGATGTTTCCATCCTCTGATTGTCTCTTTCCAGGTTTTAATATATATTTTTTTAATTTCAATATAAAATGTCTAATCCACAATATATTAGTCAATATTATACACATACTCTGATGGTAAACGGATTAAAGTGAATGTGGTGCTTTACTATTTGTTCAGACCAATTTAGAGCACTTCATTAGAGACGCCCAAAATACCCAGATAGATAGGCAACTGGAGTTTAAGTGCCTTGCTCAGAGGCACATAGTTCAGGCAAACTTTTTAATCGGCTACAGCAGGAAGCGTCTGCATATGAACGATTTGTTTGGCTGCAATCAATCTACTGATCATCACTCAGAATAATATGAGTCTTCCTTAAAAGCGATGAAGAAGCCGTTATTTCAGAAGCAACATAACAAGTCAGATTACAGAATACGAACACACTCATAGAGAGACACCAGGGGCCTCAGATGGTGCCAGTAAAACATTGAGGTGGTCCTCTTGACAGCTGGTCACTGGCGGCCGGTCCTGGGTGCAGCACCCAGTGAGCACTGGGACGGGATAGGTTCTCCTCAGTGGGATTCAGTGGGAACAGAAAATATGTGGCTGGAAGCTCAGTCAGGACATCTTGTTGAGTTTTCCTACAGCAGCCACTAAACAGAAACATAAAGCAGATCAGAAACAAGTTGTTTCAACTAGAGAGAAAACATGACGTCAGTGACTGATTTAATCAGTTCTTCTTACCACAAAGGCTGACCGGGGGGTGGTCCTCTTGTCTGTGTCCGAAACACATCACAGTCATGTTAATATATATTTAAAAAACTAAATAAATAAATAAACAGCAGGAAAAAGCTTTTACTTACTGTTATACACGTGCAGAACACCAGAAGGTATATTAGTCCAGCAATTAAAAGGATCCCAAACACAGCAGCCAGAAAGAAGAGCAGCAGGAAGCCAACTGGAGGACACAAACACACTAAATGAGACAAACTGTCTCCACGTCTCATCCTGTCTTTCTTCTGCACTTTCTTTGGACAGTTGGAGATATTTCGCGGTGATGCTGTTTTGCGCAGACTCAGCAGGCGTTTCCAGTTTATAAGGATGCAGTTCGGGGAAAAATAAATATGAATGGATGATAGAAAGATGTAGATACTCACTGGCTTCTTCAGTGGATGGCAAATGGAGACTATCTCCGTAAAACACCATCCCTGCCGAGTTGCGCTGCTCCACCGGAGCCACCACACAACCCAGGACGGTTGACGCCCCACCGGCCTGGCAGCGTGCCGCGGTACGTCAACCAGGCCGCCATATTGCGATCCGCAAACAAATACAAATCTAATTGGACACGTTGTTTTCTGAACACAAATTAAGTTTATGAAATTATGACGAATGTTGTAGACAGTTTTTAAAAATTCCCTCGACACAGACAGCTGCACCCTAAATCCGTCGAACAGAACCGTTTGCACAGTTTTGCCACACACAATATGGCGGCTACACAATGCATACTCATCCCAGTGCTGCGTTTCCCATTTACTCCAACAAAAAACATCCTAAATTACAAAGAAACAGCGCCCTCTGCTGTGAACGCTAAGCAACATTAATTATTTTTATTTTGCAGGATGACGGATAGCAGTGAACACAGACCCGGCGCCAGAGGGCATTACCTGGGGGGGGCAGTGAGTTTTTCTGGGGGGGCTCAGTAAACTGTCTTTTAATTAACCCTTTTGCATGTTTATAAATATATCTGGTGGACGTTACATACACATACTTCCGTGTCAAATCTACCGTTTTGTGTCACTAACTTGTTCTACATAACTTACTGGAAAGCTAAGAGTATTCATTGTTTTATTCAGATTATGTATACCAATTAAAGATGCAAACAAAAATTAAGACACAGTAGGCTAACCATTTTTACTGAGTCTCTAAGAAAATTATGTCCAACTCACCGTTCTTAGCTGCACCTGCACATCACCGAGTCATCTCAAACAAAAACAATCCTTATGTCCAGTTAATGGTCTTTAATAAAGTACTTAGTCCATAAGTCTTCCTCTGAATCATGGCTGGTGAACAATGACTTGATGTATTCTCGCCACCTGCTGGAAAGAAGTATGCACCACCGTTTTTTCTAAACGGAAGATTGGGGGGAAAATCTAGCGTTTTCTTTTCAAAAAGATTATTGAAAAACAGTTTCAACCTTGATATGCTTTTTAAAACATTTTAATCAAAAACACAGCAGCCACACCTGTATTCAAAATGGTTCAAAAACATTTTTAATTTTAATAGGCTTTTTAAAAACATTTTAATCAAAAATTGTAGGACTTTTTAAAATCCGAGCAAATAAATAACTGTTTATATGGCCTTTGAAATGAAATATCCTGGTTGTTTAACAAAATAGTAATAACGACAAAAATCTTAGAAGCAAATCAACAGTGTTAAACTATAGTAGGACTATATGTAATATATAATATTGTGTTTAAAACAAATTTACTCTAGAAACTCGAGAGCAGCTTTACACAAATGTCTACTGAAAAAACAATGTTTTGGAAAGAATACTAAATATTTTAGCACATCAACACCTTTTTTGCTCAAACCTTAAAGATAAATGAAAACAAGCTCTGTGGAAAACTCTTTATAAAACATAATGGAACTCAAATATGGGATTTTCAGCTTCTCTGTGGTGAAAATGCATTGCATGCATTCATTTGCATTATCTTTTTTTGAGTTTTGAGTAAATATACTTCGAGGTCGTCTGAACAGTAATTTATGCTGGTGCTGCTGCCACCCGGTGGCGGAATTACTGTTGCTTCAGGTGCAGAAGCGCTCGTAGCAGAAGTGCTTGTTGAAGCAATTTCTGGCTGCACTTGCCCTCTTGATGTATTATCCCTACTTGTGCTGGGATTGCTTTTCTGTTTGCTAAACCAAGCTCTAATGTCCATTTTAGCAAGCTGCTGTGCCAAACTGCCAAAGGATCTTCTTTTACCGAAACTAAAACTCCTAATTAGTAATCTAGAGCGCCATCTATTGTTCGTTTTGAGCCAATATATTCACATGAAGTGTAATCTTTCCTGGGCGGGCCCGTCCTCCAGATGGGCGGGCCGGGCCCGCCCAGGCCCGCCCATGACGCCGGGTCTGAGTGAACATGGACTTTACTGGGTGTGGTTGACATGCTGACTGCATGATACTCCAAATATGTGGACTTAGTTGAAGGATGCAAGATGAAACAATTCTCTTCCAAAGAAAACATCCAGTACCAAAAAGCTTCTGGTAGGATGTTTGATGGTCACCAAGTGGAACTCTGGGTGTGTTTGGTCCCCCCAAAAAACCCTGATTATCATTAAATAAGCATCATCATGCATGTGGGGCTACTTTCCTTTAGATGGTTGAAGTATTTTTGTCAAACTGATGAAAATATTAATGTTTTCCTGATGCGATTTATGAACAGCTTCAGGTATCTGATGGAAACATGGACGGAGGAACCAGGGGGGAATCCAGATCAGATGCATGAAGCACCCCAGTAGACCCGCTACGATGTGGAGGAGCAGCGGCTCTACTTCAAGCTCCTCACCTAATCTCTGAGGCCGAGTCCAGCCTCCCTATGGATGGAGCTCATATCATCTGCTTGTATCCGGGATTTTGATGTTTCAGATGTGAATCTCCTGGGTAGGCGAACAGATAAATCCAGAGCTTTACCTTCATTCCCTTAACAGACCCATACAGCTCCTCACTTACCAAATAGTGGTATATGCAAGTATGCTTTAAGAATACTACTTTTAAAATTAAAATGAGAGCGTATACTTTCAGTTTACTCTTAATGGGCCTCATTTATCAAATTTACGCAGAAAACGGTGTATATTTTGGGTGTATATTGCAAATACGCAAGATCCAACGTGGGATTTATGAACGTGTCGGATCCGCCCAGATTTGTGCGTAAAGACTTGCGCTTGTTGATAAATGTCACGGATGAAACGAGCGTATTTATGAAAGTCACGCCTATAAATATTCACAAACTGCCTCTTCCACGCCTTGTTGCGACATGGCTGAACGGCAGACGACCAAGAACAAGCTCATTGGGTGGATGTGGTCAAGAGTTATTGCATGTTAGTTAAAGTAGTACATTTCATTGTCATGCCATGTTTTAACACAATGTTTATAAAGTGAAACATTGGGTTACCAAGTTATTTTTTTACTTACATTAGTCTGGGAGCTGGTGTTCTATCTTTTGGTACAGATCCTGGTTTTAAATCCAGCTTCGAGGCAAAGCCAGGACAGTTATGTCCGTAGCTGTGAGGTCACTGTGCTCAAAGTGAGTGAACACATCACTAAACAAGCATCACATTTTCATGGTGTTGTACCAAAAACAAATTCCAACCATTTCTTCTTCAGCTCCTCCTCCGTGAGTAAAAGAAAAGAAAAAAAAAGTGTTCTGCCATGTTGTACAGTTGATCATTTTTAGCTACCTGGCCAAAACAATGCTGCCCTCCTGTGGACGGTCCCATTCGTTATGACATTAGAATTAACAACTTTTTTAGACTCAGTTATTTTCAGGTGTATTTTGTTTCTCTTAATTGTCTAATCTAATTGTGTTTGGAGAAAATATGCACATGCAGCATGCTTATACGACTAAGAATGACTGATTGTTTAAAAACAACAACATTTTTAATGACTTTCAGTGAAGGAGACCCTTATGGTTTTTTTCAGCTTTTTACTGGTGTGTCAATAAGTGTGGAGGTTTCTATATGAGAGTGTCATGTTGGTTGATGTACTGTAAGAACTCAAATGTGTAGAGGAGTTTGGAGCATCTTCAGCCTATATTTATTAATAAGTCCTCAAACAAAGGCGGAGAACTTGATAGGACTTGAGAAAACTGTAGTCGATGACGACAGGAGACAACAAACCACGACAATCCAACAAAGACAAACGGACACTGGAAGGTATATATACCCTGGGAGGGGTAACTGGGTATAAATGAACAGCTGGGATCAGGGGAGGACAATGACAGGGAACAGCTAACTTCAATAAGACAAACAGGGAGACTGGGAATTACACAGATGAGGAGGATTAGGGAGAAACAAACAGGGATGGACGAGTGACACAGACAAAGAAAGAGTAAAATCATAACACTACCCGCCACCTGGCACACATATCGGAAACTTCAGGCCAGGGTGGGAGGAGGCAATCCACGACAGAGGGAAGAAACAAAAAAGTCCAATGAGGAGTCCAAAGATGAGGTGGCAGGTGACAAGGAGGCCGGCGACATGGAAACAAGTGTCGTGGAGGCCAGCGACAAGGGAACTGGAGAAGTGGAGGCTGGAGCTATGGAGCTTGTGTCTTGAAGGCCAGCACCTGAGGAGCTTGAGTCTTGGAGACTGGTGGCAGAGCACCTTGTGTTTAGGTATGCGGCGATGTAGAACCTTCTGTCTAGGAGGCCGGCAATGAAGAACCTTGTTTCTGGGTGGTCACATGCGGAGCAGACTCTTGTGTTTGGGTGGCTGGCTGCCTAGCCGAAACTTGTGTTTGGGTGGCCGGCTGTGGGGCAGAACCTTGTGCCTAGGTGACCAGTGATGTAGAATTTGTGAAGAGATGAGGAGTTTGGTTGATCCTTTTTTCTTGGATGCTGGTGGGATGGAGTGTAGTGGTACTACGGCTGGCTTTGAAGAAACTTGTGCCTTGGGGCTTGATGTTTGTGGTATTGATGACTTCGGAGCCAGCAGTAATGAATCTTATGACTTGTGATGTGATGGAGCTGAGTCTTGTAACTTGTGAAGCGACGGATCTGAGCCTTGTGACGTGTGAGGCAACATAGCTGAGCCTTATTGGAGAACTGGAGTTTGTGTGGCTTGAAAGATGACAGGACTGGTTCTTGCGGCTAGGAAGGCGACAGAGCTTAGGTCTGAGTAGAGGCGTAGACTGGATGAGGTGAATCCTATAGCTTGGTGGCTCGCTGGACTAGAGCTGGACTTGAGGTCGGCTGGACTGAAGCTGAGGTTGGTGCTGAGGCCGGCTGGATTGAAGCTGGTGCTAAGGCTGGCTGGACTAAAGCTGGGCGTGAGAGCAGCTGAGCTGATCCTTTTGATGAGCTCGGCCGAGCTGAACATTGTGATGAAAAGATTGCTGGCGGACTTGTGGGCTGTGTGGAGGTGGAAGCTGGCAGACCTTAATCTGGAGCCTTGAAGGCCGCACGCCTTAATCTTGAGTATAGAAGGCCGGCGGGCCTTAACTTTGTGGCTTGCAGCCCGGCAACGAGAGAGGGCTCTACGACGAGGTGTGGAGGACCCTTGGAGAGGTGCAGAAGTCCCATGACGTAGAGGACCCTTGGGTAGCTGCTCAGGTCCCATAAGGAGGTGTGGACGACCCACGGAGAGGCGCAGAAGTCCCACACCATGGCATGGAGGACCCTTGGAAAGGCACTGACTTCCCACGACAAGGCGTGAAGGACCCTAGGGAAAGCACTGAGGTCCCATGACGAGGCCTAAACGACCCTCAGAGAGGCACTTGGGACCAACAACGTGGCGGCACTGAGGACCCACGATGTGTGAGAGGACCCTCTGGAGGAAGGCGGGTCTTAGTTGACACCCTCGAAGAGAACAGGAAGAGATGCGGCCTGCTGCTGGTAGCCGCTGAGAGATGCAGCCTGCTACTGGTAGCCGCTGGAAAAGTTCACTGGCTGGGATCCACTGAGTCTACAGGCTTGGACCGACTGGAAAGAAAGGCAGGTTGCTGCTGACATCTGCGGGAAAGGACATGGGAAAAATGAAGCACTGAGGGTGGAGAGGCGCTGTCTGGAACTGGGGTCAAAACGAAGGTGATCTACCCAAGGTTTGAGCAAAGGCTGCTTGACGGTTCTACTCCACCTCGGCCCTGAAACCGGTCAAGCCCAGTTGAGAAAATAATAATGTCCTTGGTCTGAGAAGTCCCAATAACTCATGTGCAGCAGAAACCAAAGGTGGGCTTATAGCGACAATTTTATCGAACCTTTTCCGACTGGGGACAAGGAGCGCATCCGGCAAGGGTTGATGGTAAATGCAGGGGGACTTCTCCAAACAAACCTGCCCTGCGACCGATTGATTGAAGCAGTGCTCGGGCTCGTCATCCTGGGGTGCGACGAGCGACGCAGGACCTGGCATCCAGGGAGAAGTCAACCGGGTCCTCCTGAAGAGTTGTGGTATCGTCCTGTGAATGACAACAACAGCGGCTGGAGAAGTGTTGAGCGGAAGGGAGGACCTCCTCATACCTCCAAGGTCAAGCACGGGGGTGTTGGGTCACACACAGCCATCAGGTGCCGCTACTCAGATCCACCTGGCCTATTACTGGGATGGGACGAGACCAATTATGTCTGTCCCGCTACACATGGGATTTGTCTGGTTTACATCAACAGCAAGTCGTGAATAATAACTTAATAACACGGCTATTATTGAGATTCAATGAATTCATTTATCCATTAAATATAAACGGGGCACCCCTTCTGACCATTTAGGAGAATGTTAAAATAATCCAGACAAATCCGCCCTCCTTTCTAAAGGGTGAACTCAGATGATGGAGCAGTAATTTCACACACAATGGACCAAAGAAACCTGATGGGTCACAAGCGGAGAGGACGGCCCGACTCCGTCCGACTCGGATAGATTGAGGGAGATGGTTAGGATTTCCACGGAAAGACGAGCAAACGCACAAGGTAAGAGTTAGCAAGCACGAAAAGTGCGGGGAGGTCCAACTAGACCTGGCTCGGGGTCGGGTCAGTGGTCAGACTCATACCATATTTGGAAATGGCACAATTGCAGACCAGAAGTTAAGGGGGCACTATGTTTGTTTTTTGGGAAATCTTTATTGATTGCGATAATTTTTAGAGCCTTTTAGTTAAAAAAAAATCTGTATTGATTCCAATCATTGTTTAATGAAATAAAACTTTATCAAACATTTGTCAACATCTCGGTACAAATATGATGATCTGAGATACATGCTGAACAATGAATTGAAGACTGAGAAGACATTTAGCATTTTTGGGGAGCATATATTTATATATTTATTAGACATTTCAAATACAACGACAACAATTCAAAACAAACGAAATAACATATCCAACAAATACCGTCAAAGTCCGTGTGCTTGTCATAACCTTGAGATTTGTAGTCACTTATATCAGCCAAACATAAGGAAACATTCAAAAATGGGTTAGGAAAGTTAAACAAGAAAACAAATAAAATAAAGATAGATGTGTATAATTCGAACAGATTCACAAGATGAGTTTGAGTAAGAACAAAAACCTTGCTACCACATCATATAAACAACCTAAAAGGGACCTTTAGGTTGTTTATCACCCTAACCTGTTCCTGCTACTTTGCAGTTCAAATTTTTTCACAAACTCATTCCAGTCAGTAAACCGCTCAACAGACGTCCTCAAGCCTGCTTCTTTAAAGTGGAACTAGCTGCAGCGCCCCCTTCAGTTCCAGACTGCAATTTGGACATTTCCAAATATGGTATGAGTCTGACAACCGACCCGACACTGCCCCTTTCTATGTTCTGCAGCCAGGCTCCTTCTCAGGAGGTCTGACGAACGCATGCAAAACAAACACGACAGACGGTGAACGTACGGCGAGCTTGATTTATATGGATCGCTGATGATTGTGACATGCAAGAGACCTGGGAAGCCAGGTGGGTCAAGTTAGTGTAGATCACGGAGTATGACGTGAATTTGGGCGTGGTCCTGCTCTTAACACATTAACTCCATTTAAACTCTCTAACACTGTAGATGAGGAGCGAGCGAAACGTCTTAAATTCATTCCATAATGATTTGCAATAATTACATGTTTTTAATGTAAACCCTCAACCTAAAGGATAAAGTCGTAGAGTAAAAAAGAGCTTCTTTTCATCTGCAGCTTACTTTCTCCATGTTTTTAGCCGGGCCTAGTGATTCAGAGCTTTTCTTGTCGCCTTCGTGTGCTGTCAACCTTTCCACTGGCCGCGTTTACAAGCAGCGCGTAACGAAAGACACACGTTTTGCTTGCGAAAGCAGCAGTGCTTGCCTTTCCACCCGGAGTGCTTTAGACGTGTATCACTCGCGATAGTTCAACCCAGCTGGTCCCGGGAGATCACTAGTCAAGCCATCCGGAATCAGTGCTTGTCCTTTACTTATAAGCGTAAAGCGTGAAGCGTACTATGCGGCTGATAGGAAGAGGAAGTCATATTTGTTATTTGACCAAAAAAAAATCCAAGTCATTGTGTATCAGAGTATTTAGTGCTGGTGTTCATAAAGCAGAGGCTCTGTTCCTTTTCTGAGTTCTGAGTTTTTCTATTCCCTGCTAGATGTTTTTGTGCCTCCGTGTACAATCCACTGTCAAACAGAGGTTATTGTGGCCATACGAAAACCCTTGAGAAACATACAAGAATTGTGAGGTTTCATTTATTCTCATTTAGACAATTTCTTCTTGTCCCACGGTGAAAATGTTGTGAAGTTGTCTCAACACTCCAACTTAAAAAAAAATAGACTGGAAAACATTCTCAGCATACACAACAGTCATTTTTCGTTATTTAATAGGTTTTGAGCTCCGTTTAAAGTATAGTTGGTATAGAAAAATGTTGTTTTAATTATTTAGAAATAAAGTGATTAAGCTGTGTGATAAATTAATGCTATAGCAACTCAAAACAATTTAATCAAAATCAAATCTACACAATTCACGTAGGTCACTTATTTTGGTTTCGAAACAGTGAATTTCGCCAAAAGGTGAGTGTTTTTCATGTGTGCTCTCCACCCAATGGCAGAGCCGGCTCTGGTTGCTAGGTAACACCAGCTGCTCTTTAATGTCTGATACAACTGTATTTTAAAATTTTTTTTACTAACTGATCTGTTGCTTGGTTACCTCCCTTTCTCTATGAAGTCATTCACTGTGACATCACTTTCCTTTCATGGCAAATTCTTAGAACAAAATCATTTAATTTGTGAACTTCTCTACGTTAAGGTTGTGTTCTTTTGGAGATTTCACAGCTAAAGGAGAATTTTTTTTGTTGCATTAATCCACAGACAGGATGTTGAGACAGATTTACACGAGACGTTATTTAGCCTCCCTTCAAAGAGCAATAGGAATAATGTATGAACCACCAAACGTAAACTCTTTGAACGACATGGAAACATTTGAAAATCCAAATTCACCAGAAACAACTTTTGCATGTCAAAAGGCACAGCAGAAAACCATTAACACAACCAAAGGTGTTGACATAAACTCTATCCGAAGTAAATATAGCACGGAGTTTGTAGCAGAGAAGTGTTCATTCCTGCTTAATGATCCGAAAAATTTCGAAAATCAAAGATATTCAACAGAAACAACTTTTGCATCTCAACAGACGTGGCAGCAAACCATCCCTCCCATAAAAAATTTGGGGTTGGTGGAGAAAGTCAAACCAAAGTTGAGAGGAGTGGAAACAAACAAACAAAGGGACGCTTTTGTTAAGATTTCAGCAGAAACTAGGAGTTCTTCAGACTGCAGATTTGAAGACACACAGCAGGAAAACATCTCTCCAACATGGAGGACGTGGTTATCGGAGAAAATCAAATGGTTTAACCCTTTTCTGCCGTCGAACGGTGAGGAAACAAAAACTTCCCAAAGGGAATTGGATGATGAGAAGGTGGACGGGTCAAACGATTTGGCACAAACGAGCAAAGCTTTCGTCAGAGTTTCACCCCAAGGGACAGGAAGTGAATTGCCAGACAAACAGCAGGAAACCATCTCTAACACACAAATATCTCCGGAAGATCGAATGGAAATCGGGAGGTTAGAAAATGAAGATCCAAGTGAAGCTGTCTGCCACGTCCAACTGGAGGAGCAATCGAAGGAAATGTTGATGGAAAATGTGGATCTTCCCACTCTGAAAATCAGTAAAAAAGAAAAGTCTCCACTGGTTCATCAAAATGCAAAAAGTTTTCCACCTTCATCTCAAGATACGAAGCAGGAAGATATCTGTGCAACAGAGAAATGTCGCATAAAACGTAGAGCAACAAACGCTTTGATGGTATCCAGAGGTTGTCAGACAGATTGTTCCTGTGTAAACGAGGACACATCTGTTATCAGTTCCCCCATGGAGAATGAGGAGACAGAAGACTTAGTTAAAACTACAGGTTTCTTCAGCTCAGCTACAATAAGGATCAGAAACGGGTGGCAAGCAGGAAGAGACTGGCTGAGATACATTCAGGGACAAACTACAGAACGTTTCTGGGAACTAATCCGATTTCTCTGCAGGCTGCTGGGAAATGTTTTTATGCTAATTTTTATTCTGATTTTGGTTTGTTATTATGTGGAGTTTTTCTAACACAAGTGCATGACCACAAAACAATGCAATACCAAACGTACAACGTGGAGCATGTAACTGTGAGTAAAACATTATTATTATTATAAACATTATTATTATTAATGTTGGTATTTTCACAAACACACAAATACACGTTACATTCACAGATGAGAAATGGGACTTAAGAGTTGCTGGATAAACTGAGCCACACCAGGCTGGTGCACAAATCCAAAGCTTTTATAGTGGGAGAGACGTGATGCAGCGCAGCATTAAGTCTGTTGGTTTTAAATGTTGAAGCATTTTTCTGTCACAGATAGTGACGTTACTGTTCTCATCCATCCACGTGAAAAACTGAAAACAGAGATAACAAAGTTCTAGACTTTTGCCAGATTTTTTTTTTTAAAGATTCGTTTTTTTGTGCCGAGAAGCTGCGTTTACATGTGGATGACAGGCAAAACCGTAGAAAAATATCTCCGTTTTGTGAGATACCCGTTTTCAGCCTGGCCTAACTCCATTTCAACTCTCTAACACTGTAGATGAGGAGCGAGCGAAACGTCTTAAATTCATTCCATAATGATTTGCAATAATTAAATTTTTTTAATGTAAACCCTCAACCTAAAGGATAAAGCCGGAGAGTAAAAAAGAGCTTCTTTTCATCTGCAGATTACTTTCTCCATGTTTTTAGCCGGGCCTAGTGATTCAGAGCTTTCCTTGTCGCCTTCGTGTGCTGTCAACCTTTCCACTGGCCGCGTTTACAAGCAGCGCGTAACGAAAGACACACGTTTTGCTTGCGAAAGCAGCAGTGCTTCCCTTTCCACCGGGAGTGTTTTAGACGTGTATCACTCGCGATAGTTCCTCCCAGCTGGTCCCGGGAGATCACTAGTCAAGCAATCAGGAATCAGTGCTTGTCCTTTATTTATAAACTATCGGATGTCTTACTTCCCCCAAATGCCAGATTTCCTGTCTGGTCCAAATTCAACTGCTGAGCTTGAGAAAACAGAACTGCCGCGTACATTTTCCCCTCCTTTCCACCGGCTGCATAAGCGGTGCATAATGTCGGTGAAGCGTAATAGGTGGCTGATAGCGTGCATTAAAGTCTATGGGACCCTTTCCACCAGGAGGGAAGCAGAGGGAATCGAGAAGCGAAGCGTCGTGGCCCCCTACTAAGTTTTCTACACGCTACGCTTCTAAAACGTGTCAAGTTCAGGAGTTAGAAACAAGCTTTAGTAATACCCGGAAGTTTATAAATAAAGGACACACACAGATTCCCGATAGCTTGACTATGAAGAAAAACAAGAAAACATCGCTACCTGTGACACCAGGGTGGAAGGCAGTTGGTCTGTGGGTCTAACTTGTTTAAAAAAAATCACGGATGACGAGTAGTTAAGCCTTAAAATGGATTATCACCCAGTTTATATGATGCCAGTGATCATTTTCATAAGGACAACAAAAAAGGAGACGTGGGCCGCTTTCGCAAGCAAAACGTGTGTATTTTACTACAGGCTGCTTACGCGGAGGGTAGAAAGGAGGGCAAATTCTGAACCTGGTCCTGCTGCCGGTTTCTTCCAGATAAGAAGGGAGTTGTTCCTTTCCACCATCGCTTTATGCTTCCTCAGGACAGAGAGAGAAAAACATACAAATTCACTCCCCCTGGCTTAAAAAAATGCTTAAATCTGATAAGAAAAACCTTTTACATAATTTGCTTTTAGAAAGGTTCATGCCTGGATCTAAAGGCTTGACATGAGGAATGATAGTATGGTACAAAGGGAACACTGGTGGTCTTTAGCTGATAGAAACATTGATTCAACTAGAGGTTTTGCTCCATGTAACTTAGTTGTGGCAGAGATTAAGCAGTTTAGTTCAGTTTTACAAGGTTGTTCTGCAGATAAGCTTCTTCTTCAGTGTCGGAGGCTGCAGATGAAGCTGCAGATGCTTCTCAGCTGTCGATGTGCAGATTTCAGGTTAAAATACAACAAGAAAGACCTAGAGGTTGTTAGATGAACTGGAATCTCCTGCTGCTGGATTCAGTACAGGAAACGGCAACAAGAATCAGCAGGTGAAAAGTGAAGGTGTTTCCTCACCCGTTTATAGATCCCCAGGTAGGCTGTGAGTGATGCAGCTAATAGGATGACTGTCAGCAGCACAACTGAGACGATTGCTGCCACCCGACTGTGGCCTCCTGGAACACAAACAGTCAATGAAATGAAACAAACCTTCAGTACCATTAAAAACACAGGAAATAGCAGCTGCAACATCTTCAGCTCCTCTACAAAGGCTGTCTACAGGGTTTCGTAAATTGGTTCAAATATACATTTCCAAGCTCCTAAACCACAGGCTGACACCATAATCCTCCCTCCACCGAACTTCACACAGTGCAGCCAGAGTAAATGCCGTTCTCATTGCAACCAACTAACCCAGACTCCTCTGTAGCATTACCAGATATGGAGGTGTGATTCGTCCCTCTAGAGCAGCCGTGTCAAACTAATTTCCATTTTGAGCCACATCCAGTTGATGAATATCCTTAAAGCGCCGTTTGTTGCAGAAAGTATTGATAAAACTATAACAAACTGTTAAAATCACCGTCCACATTCCAAAAGTAGATATTAAAATTAAAAAATCTAGAAAAACGTTACACAATGATGTGATTAAAGACTGTTTAAATAAACACTGATTTTTATTTTAGTAATACATTTTATTTGGGTGCACAAAAATGGAAGTAAAATGTTCTATCTATAAGGTCCTCTAGAGTTTAGAGGGCAACATAAATGGCCATGGGGGGCCGGATTTGGCCCCCAGGCCTTGAGTTTGATACGTATGCTCTAGAGAACATTTCTCCACCGCTCTGGAGTCCTGTGATGGTGTGTTTTACAGCGTCTCAATGATCGAAACAATCCACGAAGCTCCTGTCGCGTCTAAATTTAATTTGGCCTCTTGTTTATTCCCGTTAAGTTTTCATGGCTCCATCAACCACAGATCTGCTGGAAACACCAAAGGAAAACTGTTGTAAATAAATGTTAAGAAGCCGAAGTTAGGAATGGAAGCAGATAAAACAGGTTTATTTAGCTGGACTAGCGACAGAATCAGAGGGTGTGCTAACTTTTTACTTTCAGAGAGCGGTCTGAGACCAGAGTCCTAGAGACGGGTGTTAAAGACACCGCAACAACTACCCAGTTAGATTGTTCCATATGGATTTATGACGATGAGTTTTACATCTTCTGGAGAAGGACTGCAACACGTTTCTAAACCTAAAGATCCATTGATGTGAAATATGATGAAAGTACCATTTAATTTTTTTTTACTTTTACTTTTTACTTTTTTTTTCAGTTAAAGATTCAGGCCTTACACTCTCTTCATGAAGAGATATGTCAAGTTTTTTTTATTCCCCTATATTTTTCAAATTAATCTGACAGCAAATAACAAAAATGATGGAAAATGGAGACTGTTTATCTCCATCAGATTTCAATATGGAAAGAAAAATAATTAAAAAACAATTTAGTGTGCATAACACTTGATTTGTAACTTGTGTCTGCCTGTTTGTGTGTAACTTTTGGTACATGTATGTTTAAAACAGGAATTGTTAACAGTAAAGTAAATTTTGTGTTTAACTTTGTGTACTTGCAATTGTGTGTTCACCTGTACATATAAATATCAAAAACGTACAAATACGAACTACAATTTACACACGCACAACTTGAAATTACACTAACTTTAATCTATGAATTCATAACGGCTCCTATGCGTATAAATAATTAAAAACATACGCACCAATCGCCTGATACACACAGAGAAAACCCCATGTACGCACAGATCAGAGTTACAAGTGTAAGGGGAGTTTTGAGACTCATTTCACACTAAAGGCGTAAATGATGCATTTAAATGCTGGTAGAATGCTGGGTCATCTGAGGTTTTAAAAATCTTTCCCTCTAAACTTGTTGCTGAAGTGACAAAGTCGTTTGTGATAAAAAAGAAAGTATCTGCCCCCCTTAGTTCTATCCTCCACAACGACATTTACTTTATAAAATTAGAAGATAGCTCTGGTTGCTAGGTAACACCAGCTGCTCTTTAATGTCTGACACAACTGTATTTTTAAGTTTTTTTACTAACTGATCCGTTGCTTGGTTACCTCCCTTTCTCTATGAAGTCATTCACTGTGACATCACTTTACTTTCATGGCAAATTCTTTGAACAAAATCTTTTCATTTGCGAACTTCTCTACGTTAAGGTTGTGTTTTTTTGGAGATTTCACAGCTAAAGGAGATTTGTTTTGTTGCATTAAACCACAGACAGGATGTTGAGACAGATTTACCCGAGACGTTATTTAGCCTCCCTTCAAAGAGCAATAGGAATAATGTATGAACCACCAAACGTAAAGTATTTGAACGACATGGAAACATTTGAAAATCCAAGAGATTCACCAGAAACAACTTTTGCATGTCAACAGACGTGGCAGCAAACCATCCCTCCCATAAAAAATTTGGGGTTGGTGGAGAAAGTCAAACCGCTCATCCCTTATCTAGAGCTGAGAGGTGTGGAAACAAACAAACAAAGCGACGCTTTCGTCAAGATTTCAACAGAAACTAGGAGTTCTTCAGACTGCAGATTTGAAGACACACAGCAGGAAAACATCTCTCCAACATGGAGGACGTGGTTATCGGAGAAAATCAAATGGTTTAACCCTTTTCTGCCGTCGAACGGTGAGGAAACAAAAACTTCTGTGGCCCAAACGAGCAAAGCTTTCGTCAGGGTTTCACCCCAAGAGGCAAGAAGTGGATTGCCAGACACACAGCAGGAAACCATCGCTCCCATAAAAAATGTGGTGTTGGTGGAAAAAGTCAAACCGCTCCTCCCTCATCTGGAGCTGAGAGGTGTGGAAACAAACAAACAAAGCGACGCTTTCGTTAAGATTTCACCCCAAGGGACAGGAAGTGAATTGCCAGACAAACAGCAGGAAACCATCTCTAACACACAAATATCTCCGGAAGATCGAATGGAAATCGGGAGGTTAGAAAATGAAGATCCAAGTGAATTTGTCTGCCACGTCCAACTGGAGGAGCAATCAAAGGAAATGTTGATGGAAAATGTGGATCTTCCCACTCTGAAAATCAGTAAAAAAGAAAAGTCTCCACTGGTTCATCAAAATGCAAAAAGTTTTCCACCTTCATCTCAAGATACGAAGCAGGAAGATATCTGTGCAACAGAGAAATGTCGCATAAAACGTAGAGCAACAAACGCTTTGATGGTATCCAGAGGTTGTCAGACAGATTGTTCCTGTGTAAACGAGGACACATCTGTTATCAGTTCCCCCATGGAGAATGAGGAGACAGAAGACTTAGTTAAAACTACAGGTTTCTTCAGCTCAGCTACAATAAGGATCAGAAACGGGTGGCAAGCAGGAAGAGACTGGCTGAGATACATTCAGGGACAAACTACAGAACGTTTCTGGGAACTAATCCGATTTCTCTGCAGGTTGCTGGGAAATGTTTTTATGCTAATTTTTATTCTGATTTTGGTTTGTTATTATCTTTACATGTGGAGTTTTTCTAACACAAGTGCATGACCACAAAACAATGCAATACCAAACGTACAACGTGGAGCATGTAACTGTGAGTAAAACATTATTATTATTATAATCATTATTATTATTAATGTTATTATTAATTTTATTATTAAAGTTATTATTACATGTAGATAAAAAAGAGGTAGTTTCAGGTGCTAAAGAAAAATTGTGTTACAATCATCCCCGGTCTCCCCTACTGAAGTGACATAAGCTGCATGCCGGAGAGACAAACACCTGCCTATTAATAAGGCAGCCTACCCCGCCCCAAAATGTGTAATGCAGACCCACCTATAACAGTTAAAATCACCCTCAACATTCCAAAAGTACGTCTTTAAATTAAATAATCCAGAACAACTTTACATAATGATGTGATTAAAGACTGTTTAAATAAACACTGATTTTATTTTACTAATAAATTGTATTGGGGTGCACAAAAATGGAAGTAAAATGTTCTATCTATAAGGTCCTCTAGAGTTTAGAGGGCAACATAAATGGCCATGGGGGGCCGGATTTGGCCCCCGGACCTTGAGTTTGATACGTGTGCTCTACATTTCTCCACCGTTCTGGAGTCCTGTGATGGTGTGTTTTACAGCGTCTCAATGATCGAAACAATCCACGAAGCTCCTGTCGCGTCTAAATTTTATTTGGCCTCTTGTTCATTCCCGTTAAGTTTTTATGGCTCCATCAACCACAGATCTGCTGGAAACACCAAAGGAAAACTGTTGTAAATAAATGTTAAGAAGCCGAAGTTAGGAATGGAAGCAGATAAAACAGGTTTATTTAGCTGGAACTAGCGTTCGTTCAGAGGGTGTGCTTAACTTTTTACTTTCAGAGAGCGGTCTGAGACCAGAGTCCTAGGAGACGGTGTTTAAAAGACCACCGCAACAATACCAGTTAGTATTGTTCCTATGGATTTATGACGATGAGTTTTACATCTTCTGGAGAAGGACTGCAACACGTTTCTAAACCTAAAGATCCATTGATGTGAAATATGATGAAAGTACCCTTTAATTTTTTTTTACTTTTACTTTTTACTTTTTTTTTCAGTTAAAGATTCAGGCCTTACACTCTCTTCATGAAGAGATATGTCAAGTTTTTTTTATTCCCCTATATTTTTCCAATTAATCTGACAGCAAATAACAAAAATGATGGAAAATGGAGACTGTTTATCTCCATCAGATTTCAATATGGAAAGAAAAATAATTAAAAAACAATTTAGTGTGCATAACACTTGATTTGTAACTTGTGTCTGCCTGTTTGTGTGTAACTTTTGGTACATGTATGTTTAAAACAGGAATTGTTAACAGTAAAGTAAATTTTGTGTTTAACTTTGTGTACTTGCAATTGTGTGTTCACCTGTACATATACAGTATATAAATAATTTAATTTACCCTTTTTCCTGACGTGATAGACCTACTACTCACTTACTGGTTACACAGTGTACACAGTTGCTTAGGTAGGAAGTAAGCTACACGCCATTTTTTCACACATTCACACTTAATAATTTTGCGACTCTTAAGTCGACTTTTTGGACATTTACACAGTAATATTAACTTAGATGAAAGTACTGCTCGAGTACATTTTGATTTATGGAATGCTAGCATTCATGCTGGTGTCTGACTGATAGAGCTATTCTAGCTTCAAGCCTAATAGCGGGGTCAATTCATTACACTACTCAAGCCCCTGCTAAAGAAACGTATTACACTCTTCGCTGTCCTGCTCTCTTTTTTCCCTCCTCCACCTTCTTTTTCTTTCGTTTTTCGCTTCCTGACAGATAACTTCTCTTCATTTTTTCGGAGTAGTTGCGGCTGCACGCACCGCCCTCATCCGTTTGTTTGGGGCGAGATTAGCTTGGCTCACCTGAGTGGCCCTGTCAAGGAATTTGCGACGGCTGTGTCAAATTTGTCGGCCCTCGGGGGGCCCCTGGTGGCTTGGGGGCCCCAGGCAGTTGCCGGACTTGCTACGCCTCTGGCTATGAGTTCAAATCCGAGGTGGTCACTCTCTGAATCAACTTCTTCCATGCAATCAAAACAGACTGTTTTTTTTTTATGATCGTACTTTTAATTGATAACAAATTGGACAAAATAAATTCATAGTTTGAAGCTGCTAAACAAGCAGGATGCAAGTTAGGGAAGATCTTTTATTGCCTCAGGAAGCCTTAATGTGCTCTGTGTTGATTTCTGTTCATTGTCCTGCTGCTAGACACTTACCTGCACATAGCTGGGTAAAATAATAGTTATATTTAATACATCTTGCACTCAATTAAGGCACATGTCTGTTTAGCATTTGTACTCTCCTTTAATATTGTAATATTTCAGTGTTGAAAGCAAACGGAAACAAATCAAGTACATTTAACGACGCAATAAGTGTGTTGAGATTTTTATTAGTTTGCATTTTTATCACGAAACTCTCCAAAATAGTTTTGATTGCATGCAAAAGTTGACAACACATAATACCCAGCCTGGATTTGAACTCTTCCACACCAGAACCTGTATCATAGCCTACCAGTGAGCCAAAAATATCAGTATGACAGTGAGAGAGCCAGAACATATTATCGATCAGGATTTTACATCATCAACCAGAGCTGTAAACCTGAAACCTAAATATGACAGGACATACATATAAGAGTGCTATATAGACTTATTTTCGTTCTGTTTGTGGAAGGACTAATATTTCAAAAATGACTTAAACCAACTGATGGACGTTTTGTAGTACCTGGAGACACTTTCTATCCATTCAGAGGCGAGGAAGGCGGGACCTACCACTCCTGATACTGATTATTAAGATACTCGATGACATGGCCCCCTGTTTATAAATGCCCTGGGGTGTTTTAATTAAGGGTGATCGGCTAATATTTTAGATGAGGCACATAAAGTTTGTTAACGATCGGGATCCAAATAGATGCACGTTTTAACGGAGTTCAGATGATGCAAACCCACCACAGGACCAGCCACAGATCTCAGGAAAATCCAAAGAAACGTCGAGAAGAAGCTCATGTTTCTGGTTGCCTCTATCCCACCAACCTGCTGTGGACTTCATTCCTCTTTCATTTGTTCAACAGAACAAAAAATTCCTTTAAGGAACAGGAAGAGTTTTGAACATGATGGAGATGACGCCATTGTGGATTGTGTAACCCTGCAGCCGAAACCTCACATAAAATAACGAAAATGGCTGAAAGGGAAAAGACGCTTTTGTTTTTTGTTTTTTGTTTTTTAAAGGGAAAAGACGCGAGCATGTGAATCATAGACTGTAAAAAAAAAAAAGAGTACAACAACCTTTTTTTTTTTTTAAAGAGCATTATTAATCATTAATCATTATCATAAGCCAGGGGGTGTAATACAAAAGTTACATACAACCAACTAATCTGTAGTTCGTACAAAGAGTAATTGATCTTATAGCCTTTTTGTTTATGGATCCACTTATCAATTTTATATAAGATATAGTATCGTTATAATAGTGTTTAAAATTAGGCTTTTGGCAACTGTATTTGCATTTGTGGAAGTAGAATTTAGCTAAGATATTCAACAAATTTATTATAAAGTATACATCTTCATGTTTTTTGCCTTCTGAAGAAACAAAATGCAAAATTTTCCAATTTTATAGTAAAGTCCTTGTAGAGCTGTCCAGTGATAAATGTACTGAGAGTACGACAACCTCTTCCGAAGGTTTATTTTGATATGCGTCATTCATGTGCGTTTACGTCGCGTAATGACGTCGGATAGAAAGGCTGTTCGAAATGGGCACATTCGCGAACTGCTCCCTAGACTACAAGCTATAGTGTTCTCACCCATTAAAGGTTAAGGATTAGTTGCAAATTTTCCTATCATCAAAAACAAATGTGTTAAAAAAATAAAATATTTTTCTCCATCTTCAGTAAGACAGCCAATTATAACATTTTGAGCCGACAATTTAATAGATTTTTTAGTCATGCTACTAATATAATTTCCAACATTTATCCAGAAACTATTTGCAAACATACATTTCACAAAGAGATGGAGTATGGTTTCCTCTTCAATCTCACAGAACGTACACAATTGTTCCATTTCTACAACAAATCTACTCAAGGTATTTTTAACAGGGTATATACAATATTTTAAACGAAACCTCCTTTACCTTTTTATTTAAGCAATATTTATTTCCAGTTATCCAAACAGCTAAGTGTTCTAATACCAAACCAAGATTCCAACCATTTTTGATAGAAACTAAACAGTACAGTACTATGATAAAACAACTTAAAAATAAAAAAGCTATTAGAACTAATTTGATAGTTGAGAAGTTAAAAATTTGTTGAACCCCGATGTCTGTTGAAGAGGATTTTTTTTTTGTACAATCATTTGATAAAACTATCTATAATTGATATTTTTGTCTGCATACTTTTTTCTTCTAAATGGAGAAAAAGTTCAGAATTTTTAGTCACTCATTTCAGAAAGTAAAACTCCTACATCTCATAGATTTGTTACACATTTGTATTATTTCAAGCCTTTATTATAGATCATTATTGCTCACAGTGAATGAAATCCCAAATTCATCATCTAAAAAAAAAAACATGTAACAGATTAATTTTCTCTTTGACTGAGTATCAGGGCCATTGTAAACAAAAGAAAAATATTTTGGATAAATTCTCTGATGTCAAAAAGTAGCAATATTACAAGTAAAATTTTCTGAGATGTACTACATATATTTTCTAGAAAAAAAGTCACAAAAGTCATAAAATTACGAGTTAAAATAAAGAACCTTTAAGATTATCGTCATATATTTATTAGGCGAAAAAAGCACAATTCTCTGATTTAGAAAAGTATAAAATTTGTGAGAATAAACTAAGAAATTTCTATGATTTAAGGCATACATTTCAATATCTAAAGTAAGACATTGTAAAGTCAGAAAATTGTAAGAAAAAATATAAGCCTTCAATCATAGAAATTTCTTAGTTTTTCTCGCAAATTTTCTGCTTTTCTACATCAGAGAATTACGCTTTTTTCCTAGAAAATATCTGCAATTAATGAAACTGCATTAATGAAAAATGAAACTGAATTAATGAAAAATATTTCCAATTAATCTCAGAAATTCAGATTTTTTTTCTAATTGTAATTTTACTACTTTTTTGACATCAGAGAATTTCCACGGTTTTTCTGGAAAATTTGTGACTTTAATGTCAGAATTTCTGAGTTTTTGGACGGAAATTTACACTGAAATATTTTTCTATGGTTTACAATGGGCCTAATACTCTTTCTGTCTTAAATTTGTGGAATTTATATATCGTTTTACTGTTTAGAGATGTTCCTTTTGGACACTGTTGTACACTGTACATTGTATTGTAGTAGGACAACTCAGTTCAATTCAAATTCAAAAATACTTTATTAATCCCAGAGGGAAATTAAGTGTAGTTGCAGCTCATACTAATTCATTCTTCAAGGAATTGTTTCAGATCACGTTTGCTTTGGCTGGTAGGATTTCCTGTAGCAGTCTGTGTTGCAGGGAAACTAAAGAAGCCTCCGACTGAAGACAGGATGCTCAGGGTTGTCCGTAATATTCTTGATTTTGTGAAGAATCCTTCTTTGCACAATTGTCTATAAGGCCCTCATTTATCAAAGGTATGTAAAAACTCTCCAATGTTTTATCTTACGAATTAAATTTAAAATGTCCATATGAACATTCAAAAGTCAGATTTGTCAAATATGCGGTGGCTAGTGATACAAATGTTCCTCCCCTATCATCTGTAGATAAATCCCACAGAGGCATAGATGTGCCCATTCAGTCATTTGCATACAGAAACTCCCCCAATTAACCATATTTGGTATCACCACATCCTCTGACACAAGCATTGAGTCCTTGTGTTTATCCTGCTAATAATGGCCAAGAGAGAGAAATAATTAATTTCAGTGTCACCGAGATCGAGATGAAATATATGTGAGGCAAAACAACCTCACAATGAACAGTCATTTGGAAAATGATCATAGTTAATGCATATTCATTTGATCAAGTGTTTTTGCTCTCTGTCATCAACAGTTTCTCTGCTTTATACACTAAAAATTATTTTGAATGCAAATTTAAATAACCATACAGAATTATTTTTATGCTGCAAATTTTTCTGTTTATATATTGTCTTATATTTAAATTGATCTTTTTCTGACATTAGATTGAATCTGTATGCTTTTATTTAGCTTTAGCTCGTTGCTACACCTGGAATTCCTCAGTGTGGAACAATATTTCTATTCTACCTATCAGCTATTGCAGCATTTGGACTCAAGGGGGCAGCAATAAACCTCCTATTCACAGGGCTCAGTCTGCTAATGAATAATCCACCTTTTATAGGTATGAGTCATTTCATATTTCAGAGCAAAAAAATACGGCTGTTAATTTCAAGGTTGCTGGATAAAACATAAAGTATTGCACATAAATGAATACAAAAATATTAAAACGGTTCAAATAGCTGCATGGGTAACATTATAACAACATAAAAGATAAATAGTTCAAATATAAAAAAACAAAAACAAAACAGTCAAATGGAAAAAAAATATTTATTTGTCACATAATGAAAAATAAATTAAAAATGAATTCAGAAACACGTTGCAAAAACAACTTCAGAGCACCATTAGTTATAACAAAATGCCACAGAAAAAAAATAAATAGCCTATAAAAACACAGACAGCAAAAAAGTGAGGTTTTTACCTCTGTTGGCTTGTTCAATGAAGATGAATTATAGGTGAAATGTAGATTTAAAAATAATTAAATGGTTCTTATTTACTTCTTATTGAATGTTCCTTCAGTATGATTGTATATTACATTGGCTGTTGGTTCAACACCACTTCAGCACTGACCCTGTCTGATACAACACAGAGGAAGTTAAGGCACTCTGCATATTAATTCATTTGCACCATTTTTGATTAAATATAATGTACTTTTATATGCCACTGCTGATAACAAATTAAACTCTAAAAAAACAACAAACGAAATGTATGAACCAGACAAAACCAACATAAAACCGTCTCTTATTTCATCCTGAGAAAGGAAAAAGAAACAAGCATAACCAAAAATGTACTCAGATATAAGTAGCACTACTTCAACATGTTGACTATTTTGACTATACTTCCAGTGACAATTGATGGTGTTTACTGTATATTCACTAGACCTCAAGATGCAAAAACAGACAGAAAATTATATTAGAAAACCAAAAGTTGTGTAGAAACAGCAGGTCTCCTTCAATGAAATCTAGGTGTCTGGTGGATCATTGGTTAAAATATGTTCTTCATTCATTAAATTTACTCACAGTAACAACAGTAGCCAGACATTTGACTCAAGAGTAGCGATAGATAGAAAGATAGAAATAGAAAGAGTAGCTTCATAAAAATGTTACTCAAGTAAAAGGAAAAGTGTGAGATACAAAAAATACTGTTAAAAGTACATTCTTTCCATAACGTAATCAAGTAAATATAACAGAGTAAACCTCTGAAAACAACCTTAATTAAAATTAATCTTGGGTGTTTGGAGAAGAAGCCTTCCTCTGATGATGAATGACTGTAGATGTGCTGCTAAAAGGACAATATTTCTAATATTACTTTATTTTGCAACATCTCTGTATGATTTGAGTTAATTTGCTATTTAAAGTAATTAAAATCTTAGGGACAGGGGAGTTTATCAGAGTTAATGGGGAGATGGATGTGGCTAAATCCTTAGAAGCTCATTTAAGATGTATGCACTTAATAGGTTGAACATTAAGACGGAGAACTTTGACTTTCATCTTAACTCGGATCCTTTATCATCATGACTGGCTGAAACAAAACACCTCATCAGGCTACTACTGTCAGCAAAGTCCTGATCTATGTACCCATCTGTAGCTCCCAAACAGCATCTGTTGAGAGG
This sequence comes from Apricaphanius iberus, assembly GCA_028564705.1. Classification (NCBI taxonomy): domain Eukaryota; kingdom Metazoa; phylum Chordata; class Actinopteri; order Cyprinodontiformes; family Aphaniidae; genus Apricaphanius; species Apricaphanius iberus. The sequence goes on along the minus strand of JAPXFQ010002533.1, from coordinate 754,112 downwards.
ATTAAACCTCTGTTTGAAGTAGAAACTCTGAACCCCGACGTGGAGGGAGCATTTTCAGGTAAGATTCACACCATCAAACTTGGAGGAGATGACTTTAGATCCATTTATGTTTCTTCCAAAGCCATCGCCTCTTCGTGCCTGTGAACCTGTGGAGCTGAGAAATGTTCAAAGTATGAAACAAAAGAAACCAAATTTACCGAAATCCCAGTCAGGTTAGAATGTTTTACCTTTCTTCTTATTAAAGTAGATGTAGATTAGAAGGCAGACTCCTGTTATCCCAACACAGGGAAAAAATAGCAAGTGCCTGTGTCTATTGATTCCTGAAGAAAAGAAAGATCCAGCTAATCATCACTTTGTGCAACATGTTGTCTTGTCCACCTGTTTTAAACTTTCACAGATTTTAGAGTAATAAAACATTTATAACAGACCCAGGGTTGGTAACTGATTCTGTCTCACCTCCATACTCCTCCATCTCCAGGAAGATGATGGTTCTGTAGGTTTCTTCCTCATTACTGAGCTCACAGGTGTAAATTCCCTCTTGTTGAGGAGATAAATCCTGAAGACTAAGGCTGCCAGACTCTGAGATGTTCTTCACATGATGTTTCCACTCCTCTGACACCTTCACTCTGCTCTGACTGCTCTTGTTCACAATAATCTGATGCTGGTTAAATGTCCAGAGGAGATTAGCTGCAGAAACGTTGGAGTCAGAGCAGGAGAGAGAAGTCTGTCTGCTGGAGACCATCACACCTGGAATTAGATCACAGGATAATAACAATTTATTACATCGCCTTTCTAAACAAAATTATTTCATCAAATAAAACTTCAATATTCTGTGCCTCTAAATTCAAATATTCTTATTTAAAGTGTTTTTTTTAGTAATGCGTAGGTTAATTCAGATTATATTCCTTCATGTCTCTGTTAAACCAATATAAAGATTTCAGTTACTGCAATTTTATACAGCAGAGCTTTATCAAAGTGAGAGCAACCCCCATTGACTGGACATGGGAATACAAAACAAAAACAGAATAACACAATACACTAGTGGTGGAAAGACACCCTCTGCATTGACCAAATAACTGACAGGAAAGCTTTGATTCAGCATTTTTGAAAAAGTCCACTCATCAGCAAGTGATTTAGAATGTGGGAGTAATGTGGGAATGAGGGCTACAAATGGAAAGAGTTGTTTAGGGTAAGATTCGTTTTCTAGAATTCTGCCATGTTTCTCGAAGAAAATTATATATTTTGGACGATTATTTTATTTTTGATAATTTGTTAGGAGGCGTAACCAAGTCAACAAGGTGACTTACAGACAGGAGCAGCAAAGGTTAACAATATAAAAGCTGAAAAAATACATAAACTGAAGCCATGAATATCAAATGAATTGAGAAGTAGGGGTTGTGGATGCAGTGCAGCAACTAAGAAGAGAGTGAGAAGAAGGAAGTCCAAACCATCTCTTCCATAAATCATGATGGGTAATTTGAGATCATTGGCTATAAGGATTGAAGAACTCCAAACCCTTTAAAAGATTCGGCCTAATTGCAGTATTATGTGTTTTACTGAGACATGGCTGCAGGATGAGGCTAAAGGCTGAAGGTTAAATGCTAAACAACCTGATAAAGAATGTTCTGGTTATTTTCTAGGGATGACTATGAAACAACTGGAAATGATGATGCAAAGAAGGATTCTTCATAAAATCAAGACAATAATTTCCTTTTTATAATTCTTTTCATAACATATTGACTGGATTGCTTTTGTTTTATACTTTTACTATTATTGTCATTGACTTATTGCAGTTTGGATGGGTGACTTACGCAGCTGTCTTAGCCCAGCTCTCTTTCTGTTGCTCCTGGTTCTGACGGTGCAGCTGTAGATCAGATTTGGATCACCATCTGAGACCATCAGAGAGCTGCTGATGTTGTAAAGCTGATCTTCAGTCTGATGGACCGTGGTTCTGTTCTCCATAGTGATGTTGGATGGAGGGATGATGGACCAGGTGACTTCAGGTTGAGGGTAGATCCTCTCTGAGCTGCAGATGATCCTGTTTTCTACCTCATAGATGCTGACTTTAGAGACTGGAGCTGTTAGAGAGAGAAATGCAGTTATTAAAACATATTTGTTTTACAATTTGTACATAATTATGGCAATTGGAACATTTCAATACTTTGTGGTGGAGAGAACTGACATGCAGGCAGGGAGGAAAACAAGTTAATCAATCCAAACTGAGAATTTGTTATAGGACAGCTTGCTTTAAATAGCTACAAACACAGAAACAGAAACATAAGAAAGTTACAGAAAGAACAAGACAAGAAACCTGGGAGAATCTCGCTTACAAACATTTTGGTTTTAAACAAGATTCTCTCAGGTAGGTATTTTGAAACACTACTGTATTAGACACTATTAAGAGAAAGAAAAGCACCTGTTGTATATAAGTGTTCCTCTTACCGTCTACATTGAGTATAATAAATGACTCCTTGTTCCCACTGATGGTGCTGCAGTGACATCTGTATCTGCTCTGATCCTCAACCTTCACTCCTGTCAGCAGCAGGGAAGCGTTTCCTTTGGAGATCTGATCTTTGAACAGGGAAGTTCTGCCAAAAAACTTCTGGTTCTGGTGTCCTAACTGGTCCTTATATTCGTAGTATGAATGGACATTAAGTAATCGTGGTTTCACCTGAAACCAGTGGATGATGACATCAGCACCGCCTCTGAAGCTGCACGGGAAAATGCAGCTTTGCATGAAAAGGCAAAACATCTCTGTGTCTGCAGGAGGATGAAGGACACATACCATTAATATCTCAGATTAGTTTACCGCCTGATCAGCTCTTACTGTTTTGCATTTTTATTACATTATATAAAAAGCCTAAACAGCTGTCCATGAAAAGTTAAACTGAGAGAAAAAAAAGAAAGTGTTGAGCTCAAGAAATTCTAGAAAACAGTTTGTGGAACGTTTTTATGAGTAAATATTTGCTATAAATAAAGTCTCACTAAATGCTTTTGCCATATCAGATGCTAAGTCTCAAAATATGATCTTGCAACATGATGTCAAACCACAGCTGCAGACAAGTAAACAGTAGTTTACACATATCCTGATTTAAGGTTAGAAGCAAGATGGCGCCTGTTTTTGGCTTAGCGTCCGCTACCTCTCCACTTAGCTGGATACTTGTTTGGATTACGTTATATTTTGTTATATCCAGCCTGTCAACTAAAAACTGGGTCATGGCTGTTGTCCGCTATGATCGCGAAGCGCTTTTCGGCATTTACGCGCACATGAAGAAACTGTGTGACCAGGGCAAGGTACGACGAGTTTTTCCCTCCACCTTTTGAATGTGCTGTGTCGTCACCTGAATACCTGCTGGTAGCGAAGCGTCGTGCCAGGAGAAGGAAGAGAAGATCCCGGGCTGGCGTACTATCCAGGCAGAGGAAACCGAGGGAGCTTTCGTCTTGGGCCGCTGGGTCCGGATCTGGCTGCGATCAACGCTATTTACGACAGATTCCTGTCCATGGTTCGGTCTGGAATCCAGCCTGCGCATCACTGGCTACTGCTTCCGCGCTCCTGCTGCCATCGGCTCGGTGCTTCCGACACGAAAGGCCCGGCTTTTTCCGCCTCGTGAGGGTGTCCTTATGTGGAGCATCCCACGCGGGCTGTGCCGAGGTGCCACGCCGGTCAGGGGAACAGATTTTCGCACTCCGCCGGTATGCGCGCATCTCCAGGTGAGCGTGCACAACTGATGCGTTTTGCTCTTCTAAATGCGTGTTCCATAGCGAACAAGGCATTTTTTCCTGAGTGACTTATTTTCAAATAAGCAGCTTGATTTCATGGCTTTAACTGAGACTTGACAGATAGAACAAGACTTTACTCATCTGAATGAGCTATGTCCCCCGAACTGTTCAGCTTTTCGGACTCCACGGATTGCACGGCGTGGAGGAGGACTTGCGCTCATTCACAAAAACTGCTTTTCTAGCAGACAAATGAAACCGGTGTTACGCTTCAGATGACTAAGGTTGTAAGCACTGATGCTTTTTATTGTATTTTAATTTACCGACCTCCTGGTCCTGCTCCTGAGTTTTTCAATGAGTTTTCTGAGTTTTTATCTTTGATTATCAAACTTGACAGAGTGTTGATTATTGGTGATTTCAACTTCCATATTAACGACTCCTCCTGTCCGGTTGCATCTGAGTTTTTAACACTCACTGACTCCTAACTTAAAACAACATGTTTCTGGTCCAACTCATAAAAAAGGCCACACTTTGGATATACTGTGTGTATTTTAATCTCTCCCTCAAAGTGGGCATTTGCGCTCAAAATGTGGTTCACAAAAAGCGAAAACTTCTCAAGATTGTTTCATCCGTGTTTTGAGGGAGTTAGAAATAATGATGTGGATTCTGACGTAAATTCCTTCAAAGACCACTGTGAGTCAGTGCTGAATATAGTAGCACCTGTGAAGCTTAAAGTTGTTTCCTCAAAAGATTCCCAGCCATGGCTAAATGACGAAATTGCTTCATTCAGGAGATCTTGTCGTAAGGTAGAGCGCTTATGGAAATCTACAAAATTGGAGGTGCACAGGTTACATTTGAAGGACTTGATTGTATCTCTTAATGAAATGATAAAACAGGCAAGATATACTTATTTTGCAAATCTTGTGAACAGATATAAGAGAAATCCCAAGGTTGTTTTTGATACAATTCATAAAATTGTCTCGCCTTCGTCTCCTCCGCTGCCTGTCTTCTCAACTGATGACTGCAACAGATTTTTGAATTACTTTGTGAACAAGGTGGATGAGATCAGAGCAAATGTGAAACCACCTGTCGTAAACATCACTAGTGCTATTTCTTCCGATTGCTCTTGGTCAGTGTTTTCCACTGTGACATTAGAGGATGTTATGTTACTGGGAAAAAAAATGAAACCTTCTTCCTGTCCGTTTGATATCATACCCACAACCTTATTTTATAAGGTAATTGAGATTGTTGCTCCGCATGTTGTTGAATTGACTAATGGTTCTCTTATGTCCGGGTCTGTTCCAAACTTTTTTAAACAGGCAGTTAAAACTCCCAGCCTATAAAAGCCCAACTTGGACCCACCTGAGCATGGTAATTATAGACCCATTTCGAAATTAACCTTTCTCTCCAAATTTGTGGAAAGGGTGGTGGTAGAACAGCTGTCTGCTTTTCTCCAAAATTATTAAATGTTTGATAAATTTCAATCGGCGTTCCTTAAGATGCACTCTACTGAGACGGCCTTACTAAGAGTGTCCAGTGACATCCGAATGGCTGCTGACTCTGGTCAGTATTTTGTATTGATCCGTTTGCAGCTTTTGATACTGTAGATCATACATTACTGCTGCAGAGACTTAATACTGACTGGCATTTCTGGAACTGTCCTTAAATGCTTCTTGTCTTATTTGACCAATAGAACATTCTCTGTGTGTATAAATAACATTATGTCTGAAACGACTCCTTTGTTACACAGGGTTCCTCAGGGATCCGTCTTGGGGCCTATTTGGTTTTGTTGTACATCTGCCCTCTTAGAAAAATCATTAGCCACTTTAAAAATGTTTCCTACCATCTCTATGCTGATGACATCCAGCTGTACTTCTCATTTAAGGAATCAGAGATGCACACACTGTCAGAGTTAATGGATTGTCTTTCAAATGTAAAGTTGTGGCTTCGTGAAAACTGCCTTCAGTTGAACTCAAAAAAGATTGAGACTTTGATAATTGCTCCGGAGCAAAAAAATCCCCTCAATTGTAAACCACCTTGGTTCTCTGGGCTCCTCGGTTCAGTCGAGCATCAGAAATCTTGGTGTTTTGTTTGACCAGTCTCTGTCTCTTGACAGCCACTCGAGACACGTGGCCAAAAACGTTTTTTTTCCATTTGAGGAACACTGCCAAGTTGAGGCCAATTTTATCCAAATAGGATCTGCTTTGAATAGTCTTCAAATGGTAGAAAATGCAGCAGCGCGGCTTTTAACAGGCTCTAGTTGACCGTCACGCATTACTCCCAGTTTATCCTCTTTGCACTGGCTTCCCATCAAATTTCGAATTGAATTTAAAATTCTAGTTTTGACTTTTAGAGCGCTGCATGGTCGGGCACCAAAATACTTGACTGACCTGCTGTGCCTTTACTCCTCCGGTCGCACCCTTTGGTCCTCGGGCCAGAACCTCCTCACTGTCCCAAGAACTCACTTTAAAACCAGAGATGACTTTTCCTTTGAAGCTCTTGCTCCTAAACTGTGGAATGAACTTCCTCTGTCGCTACGTGTGACCGACACTGTCGATTCCTTTAAAAACCAGCTGAAGACATGGCTGTTTGGACAAACTTTTAGTTGAAAACGCTGCTATTGTTTTAATTAATTTGTTTTAATACATTTCTCTGTAACCTTTGTTATTTTGTGCCCCAGTTAAGCAACTTGTGATATTATCTGTAAAAGTTTCTATATAAATAAAGTTTCTTCTTCTTCCTCTTCTTCTTCTATTGAGCTATATTCTGTTTTTTTGTGTCTCTGTGTTTAGTCTGGGGCTTTACGATTGTGCTGAACAGACACTTCTTTGGTGTTTTATTGCATAAATCAAACCTTAATTCTGTGTTTTTTTTGTAAAATGCTGCCGTCATGTTTGGTGAGGTGTTTCTAATTACACACTAGTTAACACCGGGGTGTATTCCAGAGAGATGGTTATCCCTGGCTCAGCCCGTCTCATGCGCCGCTTTGTCTGCTTTGACCGCATTAGAGTATGAAATCTTTTCTGTTGGAAAGATTTCATATAAATTTCCTCACTACACCGGATTTAGGATTCAAGGAGATCAGGGGCTTAGCCCAGATGACCAAAAATATATTTGTGAATGTATACATTATATAGAAATTAGGGCCGGGACTTTGACGTGTTAATTACACAAAAATAACGTGTTAAAATTTTTTAATGCATTTTAAGCACACCTATTTATATACCGCAGCCTTCCAGCCCTGGTGCGCAGAGAAAGGCGCAGATCCCGCCTATTTCTTCCAGTCATGAAGGTTTTGGTGACAGAACGGTCTCATCTACTCTGTCACTGCGTGCGCTCTCGTGTTACGTGGCGCACACGGCTGCACTGGCGCTGCTTCCAGCCATTTCCTCTGGACTTAATCCTCCAGAGAATCTCAGAACACTTTCATCCTCCCCAGCTCTGCAAGGAGGAAGGTGGTGCGCTGCAGCTTGCAGGTCATCACCGTGTTAATTTATCTATTTCTATCTGAGAGACATTTATGCTTTCTCCATGATTCTCTTATTGGTGTTCTGACAGAATGATGGTTTTATTTTTTCTCATAACTTAAACTTATGTATTCAGTCAGTATTCATACTAAAAATCCATGTGAAGAAAATTCTCACTTTTCTCAGGTCAAATATTTATGTGCGATTAAAATGCGATTAATTTCGATTAATTAATTAAAAAGCCTGTAATTAATTAGATTAAAGAAAATGTAATCAAGTCATGGCCCTAATTCAAATTAAATTCAATAAAAAAAAACTTTTTTGATCCCAGAGGGAAATTAATTGTTGTTGTAGCTCCTAACTAATTCATTCTTCAAGGAGTTGTTGTAGACCATGATGCCTGTGGGGAGAAAGGATTTCCTGTAGAAGTCTGTGTTGCAGCAAAACTCAAGAAACCTCCAACTGAAGATACTCTGATGCTGTAGGATAGTCTCACCAAGCGGATGCTCAAGGTTGTCCATAATATAATTAATTTTATGAAGAGTCCTTCTTTACGTCATTATCTCAAGTTGTTTCACAAGTGTATATATATATATATATATATATATATATATAAATATGAAAAATACTATATATAAAAAAAGATTAATTTCAGTTTTTCAATTCTGAGCCCCTTAAAGCAGATCAAAGAGAATGGATTACTATGGTTTACATAAGCAAAAGAACATTTGATCAGCAATTTTAACTATTAACAACATCATAGTCAGCTGTTGATTGAAGTCACCTCAGATCACTGGTCCAGGAAATGCTGCTTACAATCATTAAGAGCAGATACTATAAAGGAAATGGGCTAAATTGATGTAGAATCTGGGTCATCCAGTAGTCTTGAGAGAAAGAAGAGAAAATTCAGTTGCCATCATTTAAATCTCAAGAGCAACACATACATACATACATACATACATACATACATACATACATACATACATACATACATACATACATACAAATAGCTTTTATTATAATAAAGTATTATTCAAAAACTTGACAACCCTGACCACTTATTGCAGAGTCACTGATGTTTTCAACTTTACACAGAGTACAGGAAACTATATCAATAAAAAAAAGATTCCCATGACAGAATCTGAGCATAATCACCAACCTGAATAGTAACCCTTTCTGGGCGCTGACAAAGGCTAGAGTGACTGAGGCCTTGGGGAAAATCTGTGGTTGGAGCGGATGATCAGACACACTCCAAAGAGCCCGGTGCAGTTCCAACCACCGGTACAGAAACAGCTCATATGCTGCAGTATTTTCTCCCGTTGAAGCTTGTGAGTCAGGAAATGGCTGCTACAGAGAGTCTTTATAACTTCTGATAACTTTAATTTCAGAAATGTTCGTGATTTCAAAACTGTGGCTGGAGTGGGGTTTTAATCCCTTTCTCCAGTGGCAGTAGAATGCAGATTCAGCCTTCAGAACATCATGCTAACCCCCAGGCAAAAGTCCCAAACGTTATATAATAACCTCTGCAGCAATCTCACTATTTGATTACACAAACACAGCTGAACATTTCACATTTTATTTTTACACATAGGGCCACAATCAATGGTTTTTGTCATTGTGGAGGAACTAAAAGTGACAAGTATTCATCTGCTTGATGTGTCATCTCAAGAAGAGAGAAAAATACAGAAAAAGTTTTTTAAAAAATTAATAGATGCTACAGGCTATAGTCTTTAATAGTATAAAACTAAAGAGTAAAACATTTTTATGACCGAATTATCTGACTCCGTTGGCCAAACTGATGAAAAAGTGCAATAGACAATGTTATATTAAAATTGTATAGCCCATTCTCAATTATTGTGGCTAAAGTCGTTTTTAACAATCAGTATATTTTCTTTAACATTTTAATTTACTTAACCACTCCAGACGGAAAGAACGAGGCTCTTACGCGTGTATAGTTTGAACTACGACGGTAGAAAACAGTATGTTCGCTCCGTCTTTATTTTTCTTCTCAGCCTCAGCCAACAGAATACACATTACACAGCATGCCACTCAATAAATGATGCAAGAGCTCCACCATGTGGTAGGAGTCCGCTACTCTCTTATTCTTCCCAGATAACATAAGATTCCAAACAATGTGTTGCGTGTTTTGATATATAATAAACTTAAATGCAAACTATAAATAAAGAAACGTATTTATAGCATAAACACAATCATTGTCATGTTTCAATACATGTTCCCCAAACATCACTCAAAGTAATGTTACATCTAAGTCTGAATTTAAACAACATAGAAAATGGCACTAACATTTCCGGCCCCTAATTGTTCATCATAGGGATGACAATTACTCAACTAACAGGAGACATTTTCTATAACCTAGACCCCTCAAGCACTCCTATTAGATTTGACCCAACTGAAACAGCCTTAACTAAACCAGGCGGGGTCTACAGTATAATTAATAATGTCCTTTATTGTCCACAAGGTTCTTCCATCTCCAGGAGAAGACATAACTTGTCTATGGGTCTCTCCAGAGTGTTGGTCTTCGTTTGAACCAGAGCCCGACGGACAAACCCCAAAGCGTCAGGAAGCGTCTTCTCCACTCTTCCCATCAGCCAAGATCCTCTTGGAGCCCTCTCGTCCACAATAAGAACAATATCTCCTTCTTTCACATTTCTCTTCTTCTCCAACCACTTCTGTCTTTCCTGTAGAAGAGGCAAATATTCCATGGACCAGCGTTTCCAGAAGATGTCGGAGATGTATTGCACTTGCCTCCATCTTCGTTTGGCATACAGATCCTCCTTTTGAAAGATGCCTGGTGGCAACGCTGGTTTCCCTTTGAGGAGGAGAAGATGGTTTGGCGTCAGTGGTTCTAAGTCGTCCACATCGTCGGATGACTTGGAAAGGGGTCTGCTGTTAATAACAGCTTCCACTTCACACATCACAGTGTGCAGACATTCATCGTCGAGTAACTGGAGCTTCAGAAGATTGGTGAGTACTTTCCGCACTGTTCTTATCTGTCGCTCCCAGATTCCACCGTGGTGCGAACCAGCCGGCGGGTTGAAAATCCAAGTTACTCCCTTTTGAAGTAGAGCTTCAGAAATCTGAGACTGGTTCCATTCTTTCATCGCCTTGCGAATCTCATGTTCTGCAGCAACCAAGTTTGTTCCGTTATCGGATCTCATAACTTCCACCTGTCCTCTTCTGGCAATAAATCGTCTCACTGCATTTATGCAAGAGTCGGTGTCAAGTGAATGTGCAATCTCAATGTGAACTGCTCTTACTGTGAGACAAGTAAACAATACTCCATATCGCTTGACTTTCACACGCCCACGCCTAACTTCAAAAGGGCCAAAATAGTCCACACCGACACTAGTGAATGGTGGGCTGTCAGGCAGCAGACGATCAGATGGTAAATTCGCCATCTTCTGTTCATTCACTGCAGCTTGACCCTTTCGGCACCTTACACATCTTGAAAGCACTTTTCTCACTGCTGCATTTCCTTTGCATATCCAGACCTTTTGTCTCAGCCGAGCAAGGGTATGGTTTCTTCCACTATGTCCTATTTCCTCATGAGTACTCCGGATCATCAGGGTTGTGATGTGGTGTTCTTTGGCCAAAATAGCTGGATGCTTTGTTTGTTCTGGCAAGGCTGACCTATGCAATCTTCCACCAACCCGGAGAACTCCATCTTGAAGGAAAGGATCTAACTTCACAAGAGAACTGCTTCTTTTGATCTTCACACCCTTCTGCAGTGCGCGCATCTCCTCATGGAAAGTTTGACTTTGACAGAACTGGATGAGCAAAATTTCTGCTTCTCTGACGTCTTTGATAGTCAAATTAGTTCCTTTCACCGTGGATCTCCATCTCTGCATATAGTTTTCGACTGTACTGCCTTTTTTATTTTGACTCTCTGATGACTGGACTTGAGACATAAACGTCTTCCTTGCTTTACACATACTTCTAAGCAGGTCTTTCAGCCTTAACATCCAGGCAACCGCCTTCTTCAGGCTATGCCAGTCGGAGTATTGATGAGTCAGCTTGAAGAGAGGGTCTGTGCTTGAGTCAAGAGTCGTGAGGATGTTTATGCTGATTGTACGTTTTGCTTCAACATCGTCTTCACTTATCTCTCTTGAGAATTCTGATAAACCCGGCCAGTGAGACTCGTTCTTGGATAAGAACTCAGGACCTTCAATCCAGTTGTGGCACTTTAAAAAGTGCTCTGCCTTCAATCCTCTTGAGGCATGGTCGGCTGGGTTGTAAGCTGTGTTGATGTATCTCCACTGGTCTGGCTGTGTATTTTCTCTTATCATCGACACTCTATTCGCAACAAATGTCTTAAAACGAGCGCTGTCGTTGTCGATATATCGGAGGACGGTGGTGCTGTCAGTCCATAGCACAGACTCTTTTAAGTCCATCCGAAGCTCATGCTTCACAAGCCTGTCCATTTTCACCGCGATGGTAGCTGCGGTGAGCTCCAAACGTGGGACAGTTACTGTTTTAAGAGGCGTCACTCTGGACTTTCCAAGAATAAACGAACAGTGGGCCTGACCGTGGATGTCCTCAATACGGAGGTATGTGACGACACCATAACCCTTTTCACTGGCGTCGGAGAAGTGGTGCAGCTGTGCTGACATCACTGGACCAAATCCCACAGGTTTTATGCACCTCTTCACAGAGAAGTTAGCAAACAAGCTCAGATCAGACAGCCATGAAGACCATCTGTTTGCCACATTTTCTGGAATCTCTTCATCCCATTTGAGTTTCATTTGACAGAGATTCTGGACAATAATTTTCGCAAGAAGAACAAACGGCGACAGGAATCCAAGTGGGTCGTACACCGAGCTTACGACTGAGAGGATACCCCGTCTGGTGATGGGCATACTTTTCACCTGGATCCTGAACTTGAAGGAATCTGATTCTATGCACCAGTCCACTCCAAGGGCCCTCTCCATAGGTAGTTCATCTCTGTCCAGATCGAGATTCTTGATCTCTTCCGCTCTTTCATGTTCAGGAAGTGACGACAACACCTCACGTCCGTTACTTGCCCACTTTGTTAAGTGGAATCCTCCACTCCCACAGAGTGTCACAAGTTCTTTGGTCAAAGTAGTGGCCATTTTCTCGTCAGAAGTTGAGACCAGACAGTCATCCACATAAAAGTGCTCTAGGACTGCAGTCACTGCTCCAGGAGATGCCCAGCCCTTCCCATCCTCTGCAGTCCGTCTTAAAGCATAGTTGGCACAGCTTGGACTTGATTTGGCTCCGAATAAATGCACCACCATCTTGAATTCTTGCAGAGGCTGTCTCAGATCCCCTTGTGGCCACCAGAGGAATCTTAGAAGATTGGAGTCCTCATCGGGAACTCTTACCTGATAATACATCGCTTCTATGTCAGAGATGAGTGCAATATGCTCGTGACGAAACCTCGTCAGAACTCCAACCAGACTGTTAGTGAGATTCGGCCCCTGTAACAGTTCATCGTTCAGTGACTTCCCTTGGAATGAAGCGGCACAATCGAAAACCACACGGAGCTTTCTCTTTTGTGGATGAATCACGCCGTGATGCGGAACATACCATACCTTGCCATCATTGCGCTTGAGCTCATCTTCGGGAACCTCTACCGCGTAACCCTTGTTCAGCAGGTCTGACATAAAGGTCGTGTAGTCCTTGTGGAAAATTGAGTTCTGTGTAAGTTTCCTTTTTAGGCTTAATGCCCGTTGCTCTGCAACACATCTGTTGTTTGGCATCACCACATCTTTGTTTCTTAGAGGCAACCCAATGCTGTATTGACCATTTACCCTTTTGATTGTTTTGACCACAGACTTCATAAATTGCGTATCTTCACGTGACATTTCCGACTTCTCTTCGCAGGCTTTCTCCGGAAAGTCATGATTGTACTGCTGCAGCAGTATGCTATCTACAGCACTGACAGAGGTTCTGTTGACTGAAATCCTTAGACCGTAGTCGCTTGACTCAGCCTGTCCTGACTTGTGGTGAGCTCCACCTTTCTTGAGCGGCCCATTAACTACCCAACCGAGGGTCGTCTTTACCGCGTAGGGTCCATCGCCTTGGCTGTGGATTATCTTCCATGGCTCCATCGCAGAGTGGGCGTTCATTCCAATTAGTAATTCAACATCTGCGTCAATCTGAGGTAGGTGTACTTCCCTCTGCAGGTACGGCCATCTTTCCAAGTCCTTTTCAACAGGAACGTTGTCCTTCGTCACCGGTATGTCTGTGTGGGTGTAGACATCTGGCAGGCTTATGTACTTGTTCTCTGTCAGGCCGCAGACCTCTAAATCTGAAAGCACAAAACAGGACACAGGCTTCTCTTGGCCCATAGTACGAAGAAGCACTTGAGTCTTTTTACCACTAGCACCAAGCCGCCTCATCAACCTTTCAGAACAGAACGTAGCTGAACTTCCTGAGTCCATGAACGCGTATGTCTCTATTATAATGTTGCCTCTTTTAGATTTGATGAACACAGGTACAATAGAGAGTATACATCCATTGCCTCCGGCCCCAGTGATTGCTGAAACTTCACTTCTGGCTGGGACATCCTCTTGTGGAGTTGACGGTTCGTTGTTACCTTGAGCTGTATCAGGCTTAGTTTGATCCACATTCTCATACCATTTACTGTGAAGCAAACTTGGATGTTTCTTGCTGCAGATTTCACATGTGGCTCTCCGTTTGCAGTCTTTTCCAATGTGCCCCTGAGTCAAACACCCATAACAAAGTCCTTTACCTTTAAGGAACTCTATTCTTTCTTTATTTGGCAGACTTCGTATTTTGTTACATGCGCTCAGGGTGTGTCCTTTATTGCAATACAGGCACGGCTCTTGAAACGCGGTGCTTGTCTGCTTGTTCTTTCTTGCTTCTGAGGCATCAACAGAATCTGGTGTGACACTTGTAGCACAGCCGGTGGTTCTTTTTAGTCTACTTCCTTTCGCATGTCCATTGCATGACTTAATCCTATCCTTCACTTCTGAGGAGTCTTTGACATCACCGAACAGTGGGTCCGAAACAATCTTAGCTTGTCGGTTAATGTATGTCACAAGATCTGAAAACTTTGCTCTTCTTCCTTCCTTTTCTTGTATGTCGAAAGCCACGATTCTCCATCGTTCACGAAGTCTGAAGGGAAGTTTGTAGATAATAGTCCGAAGGTTGTTTGGGCTGTTCATCTCCTCAAGGTACTCCATGTTCATCATCACATTGTTGCATCCAGTGAGAAAGATGGAGAAACTGTGAAGTGACTTTGCATCTTCTGCTTTAATTTGAGGCCATTTGACAGCTTTGTCTACGTAGGCTGCAGCGATCTTCTGCTCATTACCATAATGATAAGTCAGGAGTCTTCTTGCTTCGTTGTAACCAGTTTGTGCGCTCAAGTGCTGGCAACTCTTAATCAGTTCTCTTGGTTCACCACTAGTAAATTGTTCTAAATAAAACAGTCGATCTTCATCATTGTCTGTTCGACTGTGAATGATGTGTTCAAAAGCCCTGAGAAAAGGCAAAAACTCCAATGGATCACCGCCAAACACAGGAACCTTTCGTTGAGGTAGGTTGGCCAGTCTCTGTTGTGTGACTAACATCTCTGTGATATCCTTTTGTTTCAATATTACATCACCAAGTTCAAATTGTCCTCCATTGAGATATGCAGTTGTGTCATTGTTTTCATCCTTTATTTGCAACTGAGGCATGTGTGTAATTATATTGTGAGCAGCACTGTTATCTTGGTCAACTCGAAGGCAGCTGGTCACTTTTGGCTTCACATCTGGAGCCCGCTGAGCTGGAGCCCGCTGTTCAGTAGTTGCTGCTGTGTTAGATTGCATATTTTTGTTGAGATATGAATTCATACCATCGTTTCCCACATTTTCAGTGCCGTCATATTCTTCCAGAACACGAATCTTTGCTGTGGCCTCAGCTATAGCCGTTTCAACATCTAGCTCCTCTAT
The DNA here is from genome assembly GCA_028564705.1 of Apricaphanius iberus. NCBI lineage: Eukaryota > Metazoa > Chordata > Actinopteri > Cyprinodontiformes > Aphaniidae > Apricaphanius > Apricaphanius iberus. Next base: position 738,985 of record JAPXFQ010002533.1, on the reverse strand, counting down.
TTGAGCCTTTAGCTGAATTTGCTTTGCCTTTAACTGTGCTTCCATTTGAGCCTCTTCCATCTGTAGAGCCTGTTTCTTTTTAAGTGCAGCTGCACGTGCGAGTAAAGCTGCACGGTTAGCTTCTGCTGCTCTACGCATAGATGAAGCGTAAGACGACTGTGAGAGTCTACTGCATACGCTGTGAGTTGGAACATTTATTTCTTGTACATTGGAAGCACTGTCATCTGGATTCACATCTTCAGGTACTGTTGCGTCATGTTTAGAAGCCGCATGTTTAGCAGTAGCCTTATCGTGAGCAGCCTCGTGGCTTCGTCTTGCTTCAATTATCCACTGCTCTATTCTGGTCAAAAGACTCTCAAACTTCGTCAGGTTTGGCTCACACCAGTACTGATGATCAGCTTTCCTTTCATAGTCTGATAACAGTTCACTAACTGCATTATTTAATTCAATAAACTCATTTAGGAGTTTTGAATAATCGCTGAGGTGTTCACTTTCGACTAGGAGTGCGTTGGAATCATTTAGCATTAACCTTTCTATTTGATCTGCTTTGGAAACAAGGCGTGCCAATATACGTTTTCTCAGGTTCATTTGTTTTTCAAGTTTGTCTTCAAGAGCCTTTGTGGTCAACTTGATCCGTCTTTTAATACTCAGCTCAACGTTGCCATCCATCCCAGATTCGATTCCTGACATTTTAATCAGCTGTTGATGTTAGAATAGTCTTCTTAATTATAATCTCTTGCAAACTTCTGGAATCCAAATTAACAGCCCTTCAAATTAAGCTTTAAGTATGTAAAGACTGTAGAGCTGTCTTTTTTTTTTTTTCCAGAGTCAAACATGAACTTCTTATTTCAAGGCTATGAAATCTTCAATTCGCTTATTGATCCATAATTTGTGTGTACTCATCCTTTATCACAGCAGCAGTCTCATGGAGGTCGAACCGGGCGCACAGTATGAGGCTCGCTGCCGCTCACCAGGCTCTTCTCTCGCCCTCGGCGACTGTTTTCTACAATTATTGTGGCTAAAGTCGTTTTTAACAATCAGTATATTTTCTTTAACATTTTCATTTACTTAACCACTCCAGACGGAAAGAACGAGGCTCTTACGCGTGTATAGTTTGAACTACGACGGTAGAAAACAGTATGTTCGCTCCGTCTTTATTTTTCTTCTCAGCCTCAGCCACAGAATACCCATTACACCGCATGCCACTCAATAAATGATGCAAGAGCTCCACCATGTGGTAGGAGTCCGCTACTCTCTTATTCTTCCCAGATAACATAAGATTCCAAACAATGTGTTGCGTGTTTTGATATATAATAAACTTAAATGCAAACTATAAATAAAGAAACGTATTTATAGCATAAACACAATCATTGTCATGTTTCAATACATGTTCCCCAAACATCACTCAAAGTAATGTTACATCTAAGTCTGAATTTAAACAACATAGAAAATGGCACTAACATCAATGTTTGACTAGTTTTATTCACTTACTGTAATACTACCTTACTCTTTTTAATTTGATAGGCCTACTTATTAATCCAGAGAACATTTGCCTTTGTGCTATTTACTTATTTTTCATAATTATTATCTAAGTATTTTTATATTCTTCCCATATGTTTCATATGATTCATTTTCTCTACCAAAAGTTACAGTAAATTGATATTTAACAAGCCAGCACTTTTAAAATAAGATTCACAGACCTGAATCATGATCCGTTTCATCACAGCTGCTGTTGTCAATCTGTACTTTTTTGTCTAAAAACGTTCCTTATCTCCAAATCAGCAAGAGTCTACTGCAGGTGTTTATGCAGCACATCCCCTCCCCTCCCAGCAAACACAAGCTGCCAAGTCTTCTTCTTCAGGGGGCTCAGGGAGGCGCTACAAAGGCTACTTTGCGTAGCTGCTGCCCCTCTGGTGAACTCTGATACTGCAATATATTTCTGAGAAGCTTTTTTTCTTCTTCCAAAAATAAAATTGAGACTCTGGGCTTTTCAGAAATCATACGGGGCTCAAGCCCAAGTATCCACCCCCTAACTCCACCCCTGCACTGCACTGCATATACCACACCACTGAGCTTGTGTTTGGGTGTTTTGTCTTCAGGGTGAGCTAGTGTTTGTCTAAGAGTGTTTCCTGATTTCAAATGCACTTGCAGACACTCCAGCTACATAAAAAATGACTATGTTCTTCCACCTCTTTTTCTCCTCTCCTATACGGACCTGAGTTGATTGTTTTCTGCTATTCTAAGAAGCTGTATGTCAGTTAATGTGTTGGGCAGCACACAGCCATGTCGTCGGGGGGCGAACTTCCCTACTTCACCCTTACTTCACTTGCGAGGGAAAAGCCACATGAGTTTCTGGGAGAAACTCACTCAAGCAAGACTAAGGCTACGTTCACACTGCAGGTCTTAATGCTCAATTCCGATTTTTTGATCAAATCCGATTTTTTTGTATGGTCGTTTACACTACAGATAAAATGCGACAGCAAACGCGCTCCAGTGTGAACGTTTCACGACTCCAAAGCACCCCGAATGCGCATAAGAAGATGAGACGTCACCATAGTACGTCACACACAACGCGCTTGTTTACGGAAGTAAAAATGGTGTTTACAGATGTAAGCGTTTTTTCAACAGTCTATCAATTCTTGCATATCATTGGAAACGATTTTGACAAATTAATTAGAGAAAGAATGACCACAAGAAAAAGGAGAGCTCATGCTTTAACAATGGCTTTGTTTGGAGCAGTGGATACGTAGACGCCTCATACAGCGTTGAGCCATACTTCAACGTCGCCGCCATATTGGATGTGGCAAGCGTTGGCAGTTGGAGCTGGTCGGAGAAAAGATGCCGCATTCTTGTGCTTCATATAATTGCACCAAACAAAACCTGAGGGAATAACTTTTCATAGGTAAGACTTAACAATAACCTTTGATAATACTTCGTGTACAGGTGGCCGCTACCTCCGTACTACCTCCGGCTCTGATTATTGACGTCATTGACATGTGACAGTGTGTCAGTCATGTAAAAGACGGATTTAAAGCGACATGGCCGTTCAGACCTCAGCCGCTTTAAAAAAAAATCTGATTTGTGTCGGATTCAGTACCACATACTGAAGCGATCTGGGTCGGATTTGAAAAAAATCGGATTTGTGCCATTCAGACCGCCAGAAAAAGATCAGATATGGGTCGCAAAGGGGCAAAATAGTCAGATTTGATGCGCTTTCAACTGCAGTGTGACATAGCCAAAGACTGCCGTCCGACCAGGTGAATTGAAAACACTCACGAAACAAACCCCATTGTTTGGCCCTGAGCTTTGCATAATCTGATTGCCGTGACAGGGAAAAAGGGAGCCGACTACCGCATCAAGGGGGACCTGAACCAGCCGAAGCCGCATCCTGAAACTGAGCCGATATGAGGTGAATGCAGTGCTGGAAAACTCTAAAAAGTACTGCTCAGTGTATGTTGGAGCTGATCGCTGTTTTAGCCACGCCAGAGGATAAAACCGACGTCCCAGCTGAAGACTGTGATACCAGCCACTGAAGAGCTGTGAGTTGCTGCTAGGCCATAGCAGCTTATTGTTAGCCGCTGGCTTGTCGAGCTTCTCCCATGGAGAAAACCTGGATAACTTTAACCATTCAATAATGTCTTGGCAGAGGCAAGATTAGTATAGGATAAGTGAGATTTAGGAGTTGTGTTTTCACTGTGATTTGTTACTGTGTATAAGATTTCACCTGCTATTTGTGTGAGTACAGACAGGCTGTTCGGCCTGCAGCTTTAACTAGGTTTAATCAGTATTTTCAAAGATTCTCTGACCAAAAGTCATTTTTAAATCCTACGATTTTAGTTACTCAATCCGCCAGAAGTTTTCTTTGTTTAATTTTGATAAATGAATCAGAGTTGGTGATGCAGCATGATTACCTTTAAGATACATGCTAGACCCATGTGTTTGATTTAGGCCTGCATTTCATAAACAAAGATTGCTATTTACGGTGTTCAAAACAGAGATCAGTTTAAAGTAGATTATTTCAACTCGGAGCTAATTGTGTTAGCTGTGTTTGAACCCACCTTAATGCATCAAAATACTTGAATTACGTTGTTTACTGCTGTGATCAATCTATAAAAAGAAGTAATGTTCCAAATGTTAATGACTTCTCATCCAGAGAATTTTAAACAAAACATTACTTAATCAAAATAACGTTTTATTTTTCTTTACATCGTTTATTGGTTTAGACCTAAATCACTGGTGCTAATTAGTTTAAACTAATCACAATTAGTAAACTAATTTAGCTTTCATTCCAGCATTTCAGATAAGCCTTGGTCTTTAAGCATCCAGATTCCTACAGAACTGTGACATCAGAATTTATGGTTTCTATTTCTTAACATATTTATCCATTCGTTGTATTCTTTAATTTGGTAGGTAGTTTATAACTTCTTCTAATTACTAATGTTACTAGCTTGTTTGATTCAAATGTTTCCCTTATTAGTTTTCTTTTAAATAAATTCTTGTATTTTGCAAAGCAGTGTTTGTCATTTGTTCCACACACATATGTAGTAAGGTGCTGTTCAATGAACGTCTAGAGCTCAACCCCTTTGTGTGTTTTATCTCAGCCTTAACCAGGTAAGCTAACTGAGACTGATATATATTTGGCTATCAATATAGCTCCTGAATATCAGGTGGTGCCTCGTACAATGATTAATACATTATATATCTTATTGATTGCCATAAGAAATCCTTCATAAATAGTCATAGCTGAATAACTGCAATATTCTGTAATCCCCAACACATGACTGTTCTGACATGCTAAGAGGTCAGTATCCCGGCGGAAGAACATTTTCCACAGTAACACGTCCTTGATGGTGTCCTTGAAGACACCATCAGTTATTGCTTAATGGTAAATGGACTGAGCTTATATAGCGCTTTTCTAGTCATACTGACCACTCAAAGCACTTTACATTGAAAAAAACAGTCTCTATTCTTGCATCTGAATATGCAATCTGGACATTTCTGTAAGAAGATGCCAGATATTGGGAGGAGAACCAGCAAAGAAGTAGGTATTCGAGGCGCATGGTGATTTACTAAACATAAAAATGTTTGCACTTGCTATTTTAACATCTATTTTTAGCACTTCTGAAAGGCATGTCTTAATTGTGTGCTACCACGTTCAACATAAGTTTATAAATGACAAACGAAAAATGTCAAACACAATATAAACTATTAGTAATTAAAGGTAATGGCCATGAACCTGACAAATATGTAAATATTTGCCTGTTTTTCCCCCAAAGACAATTCATAACTCCCTGAGCGCACAGTTATAAGCCTAGTGGATCCTAATTAGTTTCCCTCGTAGTGCTTAACCTTAATAGGTTCCAATTAATAAAATGTAGTGATCATGTATACTACCACGATGATAATTGTCATTATGTATGACATCTTAAAAACAAAATTCAGACATTTCAGATTATATATTTTCAAGATTACATTTTTTTTCTCCTGCATATTAACATTTAGAAGCCATGATAAAGTGCAGCGCATTTAAACAGCATTAGTAGAATATGGACATGTTAGTGACGTTGTTTTGGACATAATGGACATCTGACTGGATTACGATGGAGCAGAGAGCAGCACATATACACACATTAAGTTTATTACTGACAAACGAGAAAGTGAATTCACAATATTCTAATATTAACTCTGTAACAGCCATAGAATTGATACATATGTAGTTTTTTCCCCTTTTATAAAGATGCATCATGAATCCATGCGCATATTGCTCCTCTCTCTAGCTGTGCAGCTCACATTAGCGGCTGCAAACTGCTCATTTGAATACTGATCCTTTCGCATGTTATGAATTGCTCATGCAATCTTAGTAGATCGCCCGAAAAGTAAGGACAACCAACTCATGCAATTTACTAGCGCCGCATGCAATTTTGTGGTCATTATCAGGAATCTTAATAAATCCGGCCCATCATATTCATGGTTTTCACAACACTAAGACAGAAATTGGTTTCCTCCTCGCTCCAAACGTGTGGTGCTGTGCTGTGTCTCGCCATGTTTACCTCAACTTCTTTTTTACTTCTGTATAATGCATGCAGGTTTTTCTAAGCGCATACAAGAAGTTCCTCTACTCAAAAGAACAAGTTTCCTTGCGAATAGAACATGCGCAGGACACGGATCAGTGGGAGGTTATGCCGATACGCGTTTACATGACCAAATATTCGCGTTAGAAAATGGATACCCCATGGGTAAAATTTGGGTTTTTAAAAACCCGTATATGAGCATATTCAGGTTTTTATCGGTGTTTACGCAGCCAATGAATCTACCTGTTCAAATCATCTGGGGTAATAAGAGACGTTTCCACTATCAGAACTTCAGGGTTATTTATCGGAGGGGGTAAATCTGTTGGCCTCCTCTTCTCAGCCGTCGTGTCTCCATACTAAATTTGCCCTTTAAGAAACTTGCAAAGATGTCTGCATATTACGACTGTTCTGGAAGGAGTTGTCACTGATCAGCACCAAAAGGCGTCCACAGCAACAGAGAGAAAGAAGAGATCAACATTAGAAGAAGAAGAATGGTTGCTGTGTTTGTGTTTGCTATGCTCTCATGCACCAATTCCCCAGCAACTCTTATGTTACAAAGGTTATTGTTTGACGACTTCTGCTGATATCATTTCTCTCTGAGTTACAACCTGTCAGCATGATGTATCCACAGCTACCTCGCAAAAACTCTACCAGGTAATTTCCAAGTTTATATACCCTAAGGCTGCCACGCTGTTGGTTCCTGAAATGATAACGGGCTGGGCTGGGGAAGTGGAGAACATGGAGGTTTAGTGGAATAACTATGAAGTTCTGATAGAGGAAATGTGCCTTTAGTTCAGGTATTATTTAACCTCTTCTTGTCATAGTTACACATAACAGTGGTCTGAAAATAAAGAAGAGGGAGCAAAAAAACCTTAGAGTTGCACAGCATCCAAAACCAGTTGGCGCAAAAGAGCTTCACCAAAAGGCTGCCAGCATGAGTCGAGCAAGTTTAGAGATTTGATTGATGATCACACTGAGCTGCTGCTACATGAATGATAAAGGAGGACAGTTTGCAAAGACAATGGCTTGCAGAAATTACAGCCACTGACTCATGTAGATGATTTTATTAATTCATTTTGACTTGTATTATCAGTAGGAATTCATTGAAATCTATGGAGATGACTGATATCTATATGATTAAAGTGTATATACTATACAGATTCTATATAATAGTACACAAATTAGGTCAGTTAGGATAACACCTAAGTCTATTAACCAAACATTAAAAGTTCTACTTATTTGCTGATTATAAATTCTAAAGCTAGAAGATTTAGGATGCTTTTTCTCTCCTCTAAATGGCTTCTTCAGTTCTGAACAAGGTTGGAAGTAACAGGCTGTAAGTTGCAGTCAGAACAATCATACTGAGAAGATCATTAGGGTAATTAATTAGGCCCTTAGAGCAGTACAACAAAACATAGGCAAGCGGACAAAGAATTAGAACCATGTTTCAAATAAAATTTTATTAACTAGCATTTTGTTAAATTAAGGCACTGGATCATTGTTTTCAACAAACAATTGAAATTTAATGAGTTGTCAGTGTTTGACGTTGTTTTTTCTCATTTAGGACCTTGAAAAATGATCTTATCTGGAACAAAAAAAACCACTTTTAGCTGGTTGGTGCAGACAGGGTAGCAATAATTTGCATCATGCAAAAAATAGGCAAATTCTAACCAAGTGAGAAGTAAGTAAGATAAAAATAAGAAGGAGCAAAAAGGGAGGTGGGGAATGATGACGGACTGAATTGAACTGACATCTTTGCTTTATAATATCACACAATAATAAGCAAACACAGCTGGTGAATCTAACACACACCCACGCAAAACATCGTTCTAAAGCTAACAGACCTTCTGTTCAGCTTGTTTGATCAACAGAAAAATGTATTTCACATTTCAGGTATAAACATACTGTTGATATTGTTGAAGTAAAATAATCTAAAGTCAAAGTAGCAGCAGGTTCTTCACAGTACAGTCACCAGTTTTATCACAGAAAGATGCAAATCAGCTTGGTATTTTGAAAATGGGACGTTAAAAAATAAGGAAGAAGCAGCTTCCTCCTGTAAACTAACCTGCTTTGACACGAAGCGTCACCCAAACCATAAAAACAAGCATTGAAAACAGATGGACATCATTTCCAGACATCCTGCTGTTTGTCCTCTTTGTGTTGGAAGAAAAAAGAGATCTAGAGGAAAAACTGCTTTTTAGTCTCACATGCTATAGACCTGCAACCCCCACGCCACACGCTGTTTTTTAATGAAATATGATGCATTCTGAACTTGGGGTTGTACGGTTACCTTTTTAATATTAGAATATATAAATAGATTACAAAAATGAAATTTACTTACTTGCAGTGTTGGAATATAGCCCCTCAATTCTTTACTCATCTGCTCTGATATGATGGATCATCCACTAAACCAAAATCCAACATTACTATCTTTAAAAACAGAGGATTTGTTCTCAGTCATCCTGATGTTACATTTTAGCCTCATCAAACAACCGTTAAACTGAAAATAGGAAGCAGGAAGGTGTAGTTAACCCGGTCAAAGCTCAAGTTACTATAAAACCCACCTCTCCTCCAGGAGACAAAGAGAAGTCATGAAGAGGAGGAGCCTCGACTCACTGATACATGGAGAAACCAGATTATGTGGTTAGGAAGGGGATTTCTATCCAGGTGTGGGAGATATTTTGATAAGTCTAATTTATTTGTGCAAATTCACAAAAATATCAATGAAACTCCAACACAGACACTTTATTCATAAAGTAGAAAACATAAAAAAGGAGTGTTTAGGAAAATAAAATTAGTTATTTAAAGATTTAGGTAAATTCTCCTCTCATCCGAAAGGCTTCTTCAGTTCTGAACAGGGCTGGAAGTAACAGACTATAAGTTCCAGTCAGAAAAATCACACTGACGTCGTTAGGGTCACTAATTGGGCCCTTAGAGTACTATGAGATAAAACATTAGAGGCAATATTTACTTTAAAATGAATTTATTTTATAAACTTGCAACATTTTAATATGAAAAAAACTATTAATCTGATAGTTTGAATACTTCACAGGAACTAAAGTCAATATGTCAGCAATGAACATACAAAATATTTTAGATTCAGCGCTTTCAAAGATGACAACTCCTCCCACTGTTGGAAGTGGGCAGGTTTTAGTCAAGAGATCAAAATTATATCGAAATTTGAAAGAGAAAAAAAACGAAGCAAACAAATAATAAGAAACATGTTTGAAATTATATTTCAAACATGTATGAAACAAGTAAAATGTGAACATTTAATCATTTAGGGAAACTAAGGCACAAAATGGGTCAAAGTTAACTAAACTTAAAGTAGAGATTTGGTTGTTGTGCACAGGGTTTCTTTACATTTTCCATTTTAAAACTCCTGGGATAAATTTCCAAGGATTTATTCAGAGACATTGATTCCAGGCCCCATCAAGTGTTTAATACATGTATGAAGTTCTTTTCACTTTCATGAAGGTTTTTCAGTTTACATTAGAAATGATCTCAAATGTATGACACATACTTATTTTTGATCAAAACCATTGTTGCATGACTTAAATGAAAGTTCAATACTGATAAAATAATCATTAGTGATTTCCATGCAGCAGCTGTTAAAAATATAAAAACTAAAACTTTTTCATTGGCTTTTTATAGAAATTAGAGTAAATTTCTGCATAGAAACTCTTAAATATTTAGTGATAAATATTTACTTATTCACAGTAGTTAATAAAATAAAGGCAAAACATTCAAACAAATAACCTTTTCTTTAAAACAGTGTAACCTCACAGTACAACCAAACTTTTAGTCAGAAAACACTGATCAACGTTTCATCTTCTTTTGAGGAGTAAAGACGATGGGCATCAAGTAAATGAGGTGTTTCTCTTTTCAGTTCAGCTCCTTCATCACAACAGATCATAGAATCATCCTGATTACTGCAGATGAAGCCCTGATCAGTTGATCCATTTCTGGTTCCATCTCTTTCATCACTTGTAGCTGAAACATTGATGAACTCTTCTCTTTGGTTCAGGACACACCTGCTGAGAGCCCTGGGCCCAGACTTGGAGTAGCTCTCTCTTTGTTCGCTTGTAATCTAGCTTCTTAATCTTGGTCTTTATTTTCAGACATCCTGCTGTGTGTCTTCTTTGTGTTAGAGGAGAAAAGAGCGGGATACAGAGGAAAAACTGGTTTTTAGTTTCACAATCTTAGATCTGGGGGACATGCTAGAGCTGCAACCCCCCCCCCCCCCCCCTTTATTTGTCAATTAAACATGATACGTTCTAAAATTAGACCTGGGAGTTGGGAGTATAGTCACTATTTTAATGTAAGAATATAGCTATAATCAGACAACAAAAATTAACTTTACTTACTTGAGTAGTGGAATAAAAACTGTGATATCTATACTTAACTGCTCTGATATGAAGGATCCTCCACTAAATAGAAACTATCAGTAAAAACAGAGGATTATTTTTTCCCCGTCTCCCTGCAGGCATGTTCCCACATGCCTCATTCAAGGTTAAGTGAAAAGAGGAAGCAGGAAGGTGCTGCTGAGTCTCATCGTCAAAGCTGAACATTATTAGGAGTTGAAGCCTTCAACCGATCCAATCAGTACTCGAGCTAAAAGAACCTGTCCTCCAGGACTCCTGGATCTTCTTCTTAGGCTGACATAAAGACAATGATACATGGAGAAACCAGATTATGTGGTTAAGAAGGGGGTTTCTAGCCAAGTGTGAAAACAGTTTTGATAACAAATCGAATTTATTTGTGCAAATTCATAAAAATGAATGAAACTCCAGCACAGACATTTTATTCATAAAGTAAAACATAAAAACGGAGAGTTTAGGAAAATTAAATTTGTTATTTGAAGATTTAGGTAAATTCTCCTCTCATCCGAAAGGCTTCTTCAGTTCTGAACGGACAGAACAATCACACTGAGAACGTTTTCAGGGTCCATAATTGGGTCCTTAGAGCACTATGACACATAATTTCAGAGGCAATATTTACTTTAAAAATGCTTTATTTCATAAACCTGCAATATATACATTTTTTAAAACTATTTGCCTCATGGTTTAAATACTTAACAGAAACTGAAGTCAATATCTGAACAGTGAACACAAAAAATATTTTAGATTTAGGTGTTTCATAGATGACTCACCTCCGCCCCCTGCTGGAACAAACCTAGAAGTGTGTCAGTTTTAGTCAAGAGATCAAAATTAGATTCAAAACTGAGAGAAAAAACGAGGCAAACAAATATTTTTTGAAAAATGTTTGAGATTAAGTTTATAAACTAACATGAAACAAGTAAACTGTGAACATTTAATCATTTAGTGAAATTAAGGCACAAAATGCTACCCTGGGTCAAAGCAGATTAAACTTAAAGTAGTGATTTTGTTGTTGTACACAGGGTTTATTTACTTTTTCTATTTTAAAATTTCCTGGAATAAATTTCCAAATATTTATTCACAAACACTGATTGCAGAATTCAGGTCCAATCAACATGTGCACACCTGAAGACTCAAGATACAGCAGGAAACATCCGAAAAGTGTTGAATACATGTGCTGAAGCTCGAAGGTTTTTCAGTTAACATTTACGTTAGAAATTATATCAAATGTATAACACATACGTATTTTTGATCAAAACCATGTTGCATTAATTAAATTAAAGTGCAATAATGATAAAAACAATCATTTGCGATTTCCATTCAGCAACTTAGTTAAAAATATAAAAACTGTAACTTTTTATTTCGCTTTTTAAAGAAATTAGAGTAAATTATTGCATAGAAGCTGTTAAATATTTAGTGATAAATATATATTTATTCATAACACTTTGGCATTAAGCATGTCCTCCACAGTAATTTATAAAACAATCTATAAAATGACCCTGTCTTTAACCTCATAATACAACTGAACAGAAAACACTGATCAACGTTTCATCTTCTTTTGAGGAGTAAAGACGATGGGCATCAAGTAAATGAGGTGTTTCTCTTTTCAGTTCAGCTCCTTCATCACAACAGATCATAGAATCATCCTGATTACTGCAGATGAAGCCCTGATCAGTTGATCCATTTCTGGTTCCATCTCTTTCATCACTTGTAGCGTAAACATTGATGAACTCTTCTGCTTGGTTCAGGAAACACCTGCTGAGAGCCCTGGGCCCAGACTTGGAGTAGCTCTCTCTTTGTTCGCTTGTAATCTAGCTTCTTAATCTTCGGTCTATTTGATCCTGTATAAATAATAAAAATACTACCCAAAGCAAACATACAAGAAAGATTGATTAGAGATGCGTTTTTTCCTGTTAGTTTAGAAAAATAGAACAGAAGAAACTATTGCTGCTGCTGCTACAACAATGGAAACGGGTTGTGTTTTTGTTCCTCCTTTATCATTATGACTGGGTGAAACACGACCCTCATCAGGTTGCTGCAAGCAACGTGCGGATCTATATACCCATCTGAGGCACCCTAACATCATATTTTGTGTGGATTAAACTGCTTTGTGTGAAGTAAAAGTTCACACTCTGACAGTGGGGAGCATTTTCAGATGAGAATCACAGACTTGGAGGAGATGACTTTAGATCCATTTCTGTTTCTTTCAAAACTGTCGCCTCTTCGTGCCTGTGAACCTGTGGAGCTGAGAAATATTCACAGCATGAAACCAAAGAAACCCTCGATGGAAACCAAATTTACTGAAATCCTAGTCAGGTTAGAATGTTTTACCTTTCTTCTTATTAAAGTAGATGTAGATTAGAAGGCAGACTCCTGTTATCCCAACACAGGGAAAAAATAGCAAGTGCCTGTGTCTATTGATTCCTGAAGAAAAGAAAGATCCAGCTAATCATCACTTTGTGCAACATGTTGTCTTGTCCACCTGTTTTAAACTTTCACAGATTTTAGAGTAATAAAACATTTATAACAGACCCAGGGTTGGTAACTGATTCTGTCTCACCTCCATACTCCTCCATCTCCAGGAAGATGATGGTTCTGTAGGTTTCTTCCTCATTACTGAGCTCACAGGTGTAAATCCCCTCTTGTTGAGGAGATAAATCCTGAAGACTAAGGCTGCCGGACTCTGAGATGTTCTTCACATGATGTTTCCACTCCTCTGACACCATCACTCTGCTCTGACTGCTCTTGTTCACAATAATCTGATGCTGGTTAAATGTCCAGAGGAGATTAGCTGCAGAAACGTTGGAGTCAGAGCAGGAGAGAGTAGTCTGTCTGCTGGAGACCATCACACCTGGAATTAGATCACAGGATAATAACAATTTATTACATCGCCTTTCTAAACAAAATTATTTCATCAAATAAAACTTCAATATTCTGTGCCTCTAAATTCAAATATTCTTATTTAAAGTGTTTTTTTTTTAGTAATGCGTAGGTTAATTCAGATTATATTCCTTCATGTCTCTGTTAAACCAATATAAAGATTTCAGTTACTGCAATTTTACACAGCAGAGCTTTATCAAAGTGAGAGCAACCCCCATTGACTGGACATGGGAATACAAAACCAAAACAGAATAACACAATACACTAGTGGTGGAAAGACACCCTCTGCATTGACCAAATAACTGACAGGAAAGCTTTGATTCAGCATTTTTGAAAAAGTCCACTCATCAGCAAGTGATTTAGAATGTGGGAGTAATGTGGGAATGAGGGCTACAAATGGAAAGAGTTGTTTAGGGTAAGATTCGTTTTCTAGAATTCTGCCATGTTTCTCGAAGAAAATTATATATTTTGGACGATTATTTTATTTTTGATAATTTTTTAGGAGTCGTAACCAAATCAACAAGGTGACTTACAGACAGGAGCAGCAAAGGTTAACACTATAAAAGCTGAAAAAATACATAAACTGAAGCCATGAATCTCAGATGAATTGAGAAGGAGGTGTTGTGGATGCAGTGCAGCAGCTAAGAAGAGAGTGAGAAGAAGGAAGTTCAAACCATCTCTTCCATAAATCATGATGGGTAATTTGAGATCATTGGCTATAAGGATTGAAGAACTCCAAACCCTTTAAAAGATTCGGCCTAATTGCAGTATTATGTGTTTTACTGAGACATGGCTGCAGGATGAGGCTAAAGGCTGAAGGTTAAATGCTAAACACCCTGATAAAGAATGTTCTGGTTATTTTCTAGGGATGACTATGAAACAACTGGAAATGATGATGCAAAGAAGGATTCTTCATAAAATCAAGACAATAATTTCCTTTTTATAATTCTTTTCATAACATATTGACTGGATTGCTTTTGTTTTATACTTTTACTATTATTGTCATTGACTTATTGCAGTTTGGATGGGTGACTTACGCAGCTGTCTTAGCCCAGCTCTCTTTCTGTTGCTCCTGGTTCTGACGGTGCAGCTGTAGATCAGATTTGGATCACCATCTGAGACCATCAGAGAGCTGCTGATGTTGTAAAGCTGATCTTCAGTCTGATGGACCGTGGTTCTGTTCTCCATAGTGATGTTGGTTGGAGGGATGATGGACCAGGTGAGTTCAGGTTGAGGGTAGATCCTCTCTGAGCTGCAGATGATCATGTTTTCTACCTGAGAGACGCTGACTTTAGAGACTGGAGCTGTTGGAGAGACAAATGCAATTAATAATTTATTTTTCATAATTTTGATATATTTATGGCGTCTATAGCTACACTATGTCACACTGTGTACTGGAAAGGACTAAAAATCCGGTCAGAAAAAGGGTAGGGGTCAATAAACCAAACAAAATAACAGTTTGTCTTAAACAAAATAAAGCATGACCATATACAGAGTGGAAGAAAATTATTTGAGAAAAAGTATTAATAAAGAATGGGTTTTACACAAAGCAATGACAACACAGGAAAATGTGTTAAAACAACATAATGAAATAGCAAAATAGGAAAGAAAGAAAAAGCAACAGTTCCTCTTACCGTCTACATGGAGAGTAATAAATGACTCCTTTTTCCCACTGATGGTCTTGTAGATACATCTGTATCTGCTCTGATCCTCAACCTTCACTCCTGTCAGCAGCAGGGAGGCGTTTCCTTTGGAGATCTGATCTTTGAACAGGGAAGTTCTGCCAAAAAACTTCTGGTTCTGGAGTTCTAACTGGTCTTTATTTTCGTAGTATGAATGGACATTAAGTAATCGTGGTTTCACCTGAAACCAGTGGATGATGACATCAGAGCCGCCTTGGAAGCTGCACGGGAAAATGCAGCTTTGCATGAAAAGACAGAAGATCTCTGTGTCTGCAGGATGAAGAACATATATCATAAATAAATCACAGTCTAATCAATTATTTTGAGACTCATGTCTCATTGTAACAGGCTGGGTTATCCTGAGCTACCTCTGTAGTTATGCTGCTATAGGCTTAGACCGTTAGAGGACAAATAGACCACTTTTTTCAATCTGCTACCTTTCTCTTCTACTATTCTCTAATTGCTAATCTCTTATGAATGTGCCGAGGTGGCATGGTGAAACATGGATATTGCAGCAATTAGCTGGCATGCGGATAGTAATATTACTGCAATGCTGCCTTCATGCAGAGTTTATGAATGAGGATTACGCCGTGGCGCAACAGAGGGTGATGTCATTTATGCCAGCTGGCAAAAATGTTTAAAATGAGAGTAGTTTATTCTGCATTTTTAAACTGTACCAGCTGAGATGGCAAACTGGAGTGATGCAGCGAGTTCACAGGGACAGTGAAGGACAGCCGCCTATCGGAGTGGTTTGCAAAAAGACTTGAGGAGCAGAGCTTCAATCAGAATTAAAATACAAGTTACATCCAACTATTTTGGCTTTTTACCATCGACTCTTCTGTTTCATGTTTTGTCAGCAACCCTACATGACGACAGCCCAGTGATCACCTCCCTTTTCCTACCATCCTGTAAACCTTTGTGAAAAAACACCTGATAGCCCTACATTGTTGCCACAGGCTGACCACTTCTGAATGACCCCTTTCTCTAACCATCTGCCTGCTCTGTCCAAAATGTGAACATTACTGTCTTTGAAGGAGTCCCATTTGTCCTTGAGATGCAGATAAATGTCTTAATTTTGTCTTGTTGAGTTTAATCATCTGCACTCTGACATCCCCTTGTTTAGCTGTGGTTTTGTTTCCCCAATTTTCAGGTCTGAACATTCCTCACTACATTGGACTGCATACACCACATCAATAAGATTGTGTTTGGTTTTGTCTTCATGGTGAACTAGTCTTTGTCTGAGAGTATCTGCAGATTTAAAATGCACTGAAATAGCATATTTGGAGAAAAGAAATCCTTCTTAGTTTCTCAGACTATGTTCCTCTGCTTCTTCTCCTCCTCTCCTACATTGACCTGAGTTGGTTCCTGAAATGGCCCAGAAAACGGCCCTGATGACCTGGCCCAGTGGATTGGAGACTAGGGTTGGCCGATTAATTGATAAAATCAATAAAATTTTCTGTTTAGGAAGATTTATTTTTGGGAAAATTTAGTTATATATAGCCTATATTTTTCCCCCAATGCACTAGTTAGACTTCCATAGCTCAGAGTGATGTAAATCTGCCCAGGAACTACCATTTTGTTTTACACGGACACTTTATAGCTTGTTTTTAGTTTGACTTTGAATTCAAGTCAGCTCTGGGAAGGGATGACTGAAATAAAATTATGTTTCTGACAATGTTTTTAATCACTTTCAATTTCTTTCTAAGAAAAAAACAGGTTTAATGTTTTTTTTATTAAAATTGGAAATTGGATTTGATATGAAAAAAAAAAAAAATCAGAGATTTAATTTCACGCCATATCGCCCAGCCCTAGTGGAATTCATGACGGTTCAGGGAAATTACTATAAAGTTCTGATAGTGGAAAGATGCCTTTAGTTCAGGTATTATTTGAGCTCTTGTTGTCATACAGACGTGGACAAAATTGTTGGTACCCTTCATTAAATCAAAGAAAATCTCATAATGGTCACAGAAATAACTTTAATCTGACAAAAGTAATAATAAATAAAAATTATATAAATTTTGACCAATGAAAGTCAGACATTGCTTTTCATCCATGCTTCAACAGAATTATTTAAAAAATAAATGCATGAAACAGGCCTGGACAAAAATGATGGTACCCACAACTTAATATTGGGTTACACAACCTTTTGAGGCAATCACTGCAATCAAATGATTCCTGTAACTGTCAATGAGACTTCTGCACCTCTCAGCAGGTATTTTGGCCCACTCCTCATGAGCAAACTGTTCTAGTTGTTTCCGGTTTGAAGGGCGCCTTTTCCAGACAGCACGTTTCAGCTCCTTCCAAAGATGCTCAATAGGATTGAGATCAGGGCTCATAGAAGGCCAGTGTTTTCCTCTTAGCCCTTCTTGGGTGTTTTTAGCTGTGTGTTTTGGGTCATTTTCCTGTTGTAAGACCCGTGACCTGCGACTGAGACCATGCTTTCTGACACTGGCCAGCACATTTCTCTCTAGAATCCCCTGATAGTCTTGAGATTTCATTGTACCCTGCACAGATTCAAGACACCCTGTGTCAGATGCAGCAAATCAGCCCCAGAACATAACCGAGCCTCCCCCATGTTTCACAGTAGGGACCGTGTTCTTTTCTAGATATGCTTCATTTTTCCGTCTGTGAACATAGAGCTGATGTGCCTTGGCAAAAAGTTTAATTTTTGTCTCATCTGTCCACAGGACATTCTCCCAGAAGCTTTGTGGCTCGTCAGCATGTAGTTTGGCATACTCCAGTCTGTTTTTTTTAATGATTTGTCCTCTGGCTCAAACAGCGAAGGATGTTCCGATCTGACACTGATGTTCCTTGAGCATAAAGTTCAGCTTGGATCTATTTTGAAGTCTTTCTAGGCTCTTTTGTTACCATTTGGATTATCCGTCTCTTTGATCTGTCATCAATTTTCCTCCTGCAGCCACGTCCAGGGAGGTTGGCTACAGTCCCATGGATCGTACATTACTGAATGACATGTGCAGCTGTAGTCACAGAAACATCTAGCTGCTTGGAGATGGTCTTATAGCCTTTACAGTTAACATGCTTGTCTATGATTTTCTTTCTCATCTCCTGAGACAACTCTTTCCTTTGCTTCCTCTGGTTTATATTGAGTGTGGTACACACCACGTCACCAAACAACACAGTGACTACCTGGAGTCCTATATATAGGCCCACTGAGTGATTACAGGATTGTAGACACCTAGGATGCTGATTAGTGGACATACCTTGGATTAACATGTCCCTTTGGTCACATTATTTTCATTCTTTTCTAGGGGTACCATCATTTTTGTCCAGGCCTGTTTCATTCATTTATTTTTTAAATAATTCCGTTGAAGCATGGATGAAAAGCAATGTCTGACTTTCATTGGTCAACATTTATATAATATTTATTTATTATTACTTTTGTCAGATTAAAGTTATTTCTGTGACCATTATGAGTTTTTCTTTGATTTAATGAAGGGTACCAACAATTTTGTCCACGTCTGTAAATAAACATAAAGACATTTTGCAAAGACAATCGCTCGCAAAGAAAATAATCTAGAGTCAAAGTAGCAGCAGCTTCTTCTTCCTCATTTGCTTTTGCCGTTCTCTTTACATCTCTGACTGGCTGTTTTGTTATGGACCAAGGACAGAGAGAGTTGGAGTCTGGGATATGATAGTGGCAGATTTTAATGGAAGAGAAGGTTTGAACATTATTCTATCTTCTCTTTAGTCCTGCTCTGCATCAATGAATCTTCCTGTTCAAATCATCTGGGGTAATAAGAGACGTTTCCACTATCAGAACTTCAGGGTTATTTATCGGAGGGGGTAAATCTGTTGGCCTCCTCCTCTCAGCCGTCGTGTCTCCATACTAAATTTGCCCTTTAAGAAATTTGCAAAGATGTCTGCATATTACGACTGTTCTCGCAGTGAGTTGTGTCACTGATCAGCGCCAAAAGGCGTCCACAGCAACAGAGAGAAAGAAGACATCAACATTAGAAGAAGAATGAATGGTGGCTGTGCTTTTGTTTGCTACGCTGTCATATACCACTTCCCAAGCAACTCTTATGTTACAAAGGCGATTGTCTGATGACTTCTGCTGATATCATTTCTCTCTGAGTTACAACCAGTCAGCCTGATATCACCACAGCTCCCTCCCAGCCACTCTAGTGTATGAGCCATATTCATTTATATTAGATCATGTAATTTTGCCCTGTGTCACTAGGGGGCTGTATGAGCTTTGTGGCTCAGCAGACCTCGGGTCAGGCCAGGTAGACCTTTTAACCTAAAGGAACCCCAGATACTGATCAGGGAAGCAAACAGTTTTCCACTGTGCCTTTGTGCACATTTACCTACGTGCCTTATACATTGCCTTTGTATTAAGCAATTCGGTTTGTTAATTTGAGTACACGTATTATGAGTCAAATTTATTGCCGCTGTATGGTATATGGAGGTAAATAAACCGTGCAAGGTCATTCTAACACTGAAACTTATCCACCATATTAGCAACCAGTGCTAGACTTTGTGTAGGACTTAGTCAGTACATCCATGTCTGTAAATCGTAACACGCGTGCACGCGTAGAGATGGCGTAAGGCGCGAACACGCAGGCCGCAAAATGGGGAGTGGTTTATCACTTTGGTAATTTACCTCGCTTTCATTCCTAGAATTAACTCTTCTTTTTTTTAAGCCTTTCACTCATGCACAGGATATCGCTAAATACTAAATACTAATACTAAATGACATGTCAGTATGATATTATTGGTATATTGGCTTTATGTTATGATAATAAGTTCATAAGTCTTCGGTGGTAATTTTCCATCCATTCATCCATCCATTTTCTGAACTGCTTAGTCCTCCAGGGGTCGCGGGGGGACTGGTGCCTATCTCCACCCGTCAACGGGCGAGAGGCGGGGTACACCCTGGACAGGTCGCCAGTCCATCACAGTGGTAGTTTTCCATCTGCTTCAGATATCAGCTTGCTGTGTGTGATGCAGAGTTTAAATGCCCCGTATTTATATTAATTTATGCATGTTGGCTCACTGTAGAGAAACGAGACGTTTATCTTTGTGGTCCAACAATAACTCCAGGATACAAGTTGAATTAAATTCAGGACAAACTAATATAATATAAAACCAACTTTTTATCATATATATGTCTATCCCAGATTTGAAAACTGTAAAATATCATGATATAGGCCCTTTAACATTTTCCAAAATTTGAGACATAAATTTCCGGACTCTTGTGTCACTCGTTGAGACATTCTTGAGTTATGCTTTCAGAAATTAAAGCCACTTACACATGTGGATATTTTCTTTCAGAAATTAAATTAGACTAAATTGTATTACTAGTAAGAATGGATCAAAATCTATGGAAATTATTGATTTCTATCTATGTTGAAACAAATAGATTCTGTATAATATTAATTCATGAATTAATATTATACAGAATCTATTTGTGTTTATTCTAAACTAAAATCCAAAAAAAAAATTTAAAAATCATCTCTAAATCTATTTACATTTATACTTATTTGCTGATCATAAATAGTAAACCAAACCAAAAACAAACATAAAACAACTCGTACTAATAATGAAAGAGTGTAACCTTTCATTATTAGTAGGAAACCTAATGAAGGACACAGGAATGATTGCAGAAAAATAAGACCAGAGTGTGTTTTTGAATGTTGCAGGCAGGGTGTAATTTCCTCATGCATTAATATATTTTTTTGCACTTTAAAATATATATTTTTTAATTTAGTAGTTACTCCAACCAACTATAGAATTAAACCTTGGATCATTGTTTACAAGGAATTTTGTACTTTAATCAGGTGTCAGTGTTTGAGGTTTTTTTTCTCAGAACTTTGAAAATGAATTTCTCTGTAACAAAACACAACTGCCTTTACAACCTCTTGTTTGCTGCAGGAAGGGTAGCAAATATCTGCATAGTGCAAAAAAATGCAAATTCTAATTAGATGTTCATCTAATGTGGAAAATGAAAGTAAGAAGTGATAAAAAGGTAGTTGGGGAAAGGTAAAGGGCTGAATTGAACTAACATCTGTGCGTTCTGATCCCACACAATGATAAGCAAACACAGTTGCTGAATGTAAACAGCTTTTAGCACAAAGCAGCTGTGATGAAAGAAACATCTTCCTGATACTAACAGACCTTCTGTTAAACAGTTTTGATCAACAGAAGAATTAAACTCACATTTCAGGTACATCACCAACAATCTGTTTATTGTGTTAAAAGAAAATATTCTAAAGTCTAATTCAACTTGTATCCTGGAGTTATTGTTGGACCACAAAGATAAACGTCTCGTTTCTCTACAGTGAGCCAACATGCATAAATTAATATAAATATGGGGCATTTAAACTCTGCATCACACACAGCAAGCTGATATCTGAAGCAGATGGAAAATTACCACTGTGATGGACTGGCGACCTGTCCAGGGTGTACCCCGTCTGTACATCGTAACACGCGTGCACGCGTAGAGATGGCGTAAGGCGCGAACACGCAAGCCGCAAAATGGGGAGTGGTTTATCACTTTGGTAATTTACCTCGCTTTCATTCCTAGAATTAACTCTTCTTTTTTTTTTAAGCCTTTCACTCATGCACAGAATATCGCTTGGCTATTAAACGTACAAGTATTTAGTCTACACCCCCCTATCGTCCACACTAAGGCGGCTTTGTTTGTGGTCTGTGGCCGGATAAGTAAGGCTACGTCCACACTAAGCCGATAAGGTTATACGGGGACTTAAACGCCTGATGTTATCCACTCAACACAAGCATTTACGCCCCGTTTAAGGTCCGTTTAAGTTCCCATGATTGCGCAATCCCATACCGACCTGTGCAAATACTGGGTATGCGTGAAAAGACGAACGGAAAACGCGTATAATCTACGTGACGCCAGCGCCTACATAATATATACAAAAATCTCTACAGCACAGTACAAATCTGCTTGTCCCGTTAACCAAAGAGAACAATAGCTGCTCAGAAGAAGAGAGAGTTTTTGGTGTGGACAGACGACGAGATCGATTTATTACTCTTCGCTGTTGTCTTTGTCTGTAGTGTCGTATTGTTATTGACGCAGCATTCATTGACGCCACTTCCTTTCATTATCCGGGGAAGCTGTCCACACTAGCTCGTTTAGCCGTTGAATTAAGATTTACACGGCTCTCTTACCCGGCTAATAGTTATCCGGCCACAGACCTTAAACGACGCCCGGTAGCTTGGTTTATGCTTGCCGCATAAACATTCCGCGCGGAAACGAGACGTGCGGAACCGGCCGAGACGCCTTCGAGCAGCGTTTATACTTTCTGCGGCTTGTCCCCGCTGAGAGCCAATATTCTTGACGACTGTAGGGGGCAGCGTAGGGCTCTACGGCATGCATACAACACTACACCATAGTAGAAGTCGTAATCACTGTTGTTTACAAGATGGTGACACCCGTGAGCTTAAACAAAGCTGAACTTTTATGCTGTTTACTTAGGAAAAAGGACGAGAAAGGAGACTGTCCACTCGTCCATTAAAACACGGTTCATCACAGTGATCTCTATCGGCCGAATCATAAAGATGTCTACTTACGAACCTCCGGCAATATGACCTCTTGCCAGTCCGCCATGTTTTTCCGCGTAGTTACAAATTTCCCTAATTTTTCCGCGGTGCGGAAATTTTGGGGCGGGAGGAGGCCGCGCGGAGAGGCTCGGTTGCTGAAATGACCTAATTTTGCCGCGTGGAGCCGTGCGAACCTCGCGGACGCGGCAAGCATAAACCAAGAGTAATGCCTTAAACGTATAATTATTTAGTCTACATCCCCCTATCATCCACACTAAAGCTTGGTTTATGCTTGCCGCAAATATTTGGGCATTTACTTATCTAAAAACATGGAAATGAGAGAATCTAAAAATATCAAAGAAAAATTAGAAGGTATAAAAAGAAACCTAAACCATTGGTTAACAAGAGACTTAACTATTTTAGGGCGTAACATCTTGTCCAAATCAGAAAGAATTTCTAAATTCATTTATCCAAGTTACTCTCTGTATATTAGTCCACAGAATATAAGAAAAGCTAATACTATAATTTACCAATTTATCTGGCGCAATAAAACACACTATATCAAAAAAATCACAACTTGTTAAGGTTTATAACAAAGGGGGATTAAAAACAATTGATTTTCAATCTATGGTCGGAGTTTTTCGGGTTAACTGGTTAAAAGCTTTTTTAGAGAAACCTGATTCTATATGGTATCATATTCCCAAAAATATTTTTGGTGAAGTGGGAGGCTTGGACTTTCTTTTGAAGTGTGATTTCGAGGTATCCAAATTGCCAGTGAAGCTATCTGAATATCATAAGCAAGTTCTTCATTACTGGAGAATGGTATTTGTCCATAATTTTACACCACATGGCTCCACCTTGTGGAGCAACAGAGCAATAACAATAAATGGTAAAACACTTTTCTTCAGAAGTTGGTTTGAAAACGAAATCGTTTTTATCATAGATATACTAGATGAACAAGGTAATTTTCTTAGATTTACGGATTTTAAAACAAAATTTCATATTCAGTGTTCAATAAAGGATTACAATAAGGTGTGTAAAGCAATACCCACGGCTTTATTAAACTTGATACAAAATTATTTACAATATTCCAAAAGACAAATAAATTTGCCTAAACTACATTTAAACCAAATTCCCTTGAATAGCAAAAAATGCAACAATAACTATATCTGTAAAATACTTAAATCCAAGCTATTTCATAATTTTAAACAAAATGAAAAAATAAGACACTATAGTGATAAAATAACTAACAAATATATTAAGTTTATAAAATGGCCAATACCTCCTAAAGTCAACGAATTGCAATTCAAAATAATAAATGGTTACTACCTAACAGCAGTAATGCTCAAAAAAAAGATTTGGCTTTGTGGTGGAGCCATGTGTGTTCTGTTCAAAGGAAGAAGAGACTACTGAACATTTGGTTTTCTCTTGTTCAGTGATAAGAGCATTTTGGCAAGACGTTGTAAATTGGCTGAAAACAAAAATGAGGAAAATTACACATCAAAACTTACAGCAAATTCTATTTGGTAATGATGACCTTCCGAAAGAACTTTTCAGACTTTGCAATATCATAATAATTATGGGCAAATACTATATTCATAAAAGTAAATGGCAAAACAAAACTCCATCCCTAATAGTGTTTAAAATTGAACTGAGGAATTTTTTGCTTCTCTGAAACTACTGAAAGACTCAAGTAATATAATTTACTCTCTATGTGAAGATGTGTCTGAATATTTGTCATTCTGATTTGTAAAGCTTCCATGTAACTTTACTACTAAGAGTTTGATGACTGAAGAAAATTTATGGCATTTGCTTTGGCTTAACTGTTGGACTAAAGGGCCTTTTTTTATTTTTTTATTCTTATTTTCCTTGTCAAAACTTTGTTTTATCGAACTGCTGTTTGTTGTTCATTTATATCTCCCTTCGAGAGATTTTGTATATTCTTTGCTGTAAAAAATTTGTTTAAAAAAAAACGTCTGGACGCAACTTCCGGTCCCCGGCTAAATCAGAGCAGCAACGTCAATCAAATGCTGCGTCCTAAATTGATGACAACAACGCGACAGCATATAATGAAAACTGCAAAGATGGAGACGAGTCTCGCTATGCTACTTCTTCTTTTGCAAATTCAGACATTTGCAAAGTTAACCCTAACCTACTTGCGGATGAGAAGAAGCGACACAGGAGGCGATCCAGGAAGCGCCGACAGCGACATAGATTATACGAGTCAATCTGTTTTCTTTTTGTTTTTCCCCGCACATGCCCAGTACATGCATAGGTAGGCATTGGATTGCGCAATCATGGGACCTTAAACGGACCGTAAATGGGGCGTAAATGCTCGTGTTGAGTGGATAACATTAGGCGTCTAACTCCCCGTATAACCTTATCGGCTTAGTGTGGACATAGCCTTACCCGGCTAATACTTAAGTAAGAAGTGATGAAATAAGGAAAAAGCAGCTTCCTCCTCTAAACTCACCTGCTGTAACATGTGTTGTCCAAGCCATAGAAACCAGTGTTAAAAACAGAGAGACATTATGTCCAGACATCCCCAAAGGAGCGAGATCTATAGGAAAAAATGTTTTATAGTTTCAAAGTCTTAAATTTGGTAGACCTGCAACCCCCATTTATGGATGAAATACGATGCCTTCTACAGTTTCAACTTGGGGGTGGGGGAGGGGGGATGAATATGTTCATTTTAATGTTAGAATATTTAAACAATTAACAAAATGAATTTTACTCACTTGCAGTAGTGGAATAAAAACCCTCATCTCTGTACTCAGCTCCTCTGATATGATGGATCATTCACTAAACAGAAACTATCAGTAAAAACAGAGGAGTGGTTCTCAGTCAACTCATCCTAGACAAAGTGAAAAAAAAAGAGGAAGCAGAAGCAGCTGACCGTTGGTAGGGGGAGGAGCTGAAGCTGCAGCCAATCTAGTCAGACCTGAAGTTAATATTAAACCCACATGACCTCCAGACATAGCTCCGGACGTCACGTGACTCTCATGGCTTTGCGGCGACACTGGCAGGCAGGAAGGTAATCAAAATGAATGGTGACGGATGTGATTTTACTCCGTCGGAGTCGATTTCCCATTGTAAAATGGAAGATATTGGATATACCTGGAAATTCAAAAGATTAATCATCTCCGACCTTTACCATGCCCCTGGGATATTTTAAAAAACTTTAGAAGCTGTCAAAGAGGACCTTTTATCGGAGCTGAGATACCCGGACATACAATTTCCTGATTGATTTTCCCTCGTCGTACTCTGGAGCATCACTTAAAGAAGATAAAAGACTGGAGGGATAGAAATGGACACAGAACTAAAACTTTTCATTGGCTGTTTACAGAAATTAGAGTAAATCATTTCATAGAAGCTGTTAAATATGAAGTGATAAATATATATTTATCCATAACACTTTCCCAGTGACATTGTCCTTCATGGTGGTTAATAAAAAAAGAAAAACACATTACAACAAATTATCTTTTTTTTTTTGAATCAACCTAACTTCACAGTACAACCAAACATTTAGTCAGAAAACACTGATCAACGTTTCATCTTCTGTTGAGGAGTAAAGATGATGTGCATCAATTAAATGAGGTGTTTCTCTTTTCAGTTCAGGTCCTTCACCACAGCAGATCATAGAATCATCCTGATTACTGCAGATAAAGCCCTGATCAGCTGATCTGGTTCTGGTTCCATCCCATTCATCACATGTAGCTGAAACATTGATGAACTCTTCTCTTTGGTTCAGGAAACACCCGCTGAGAGCCCTCGGCCCAGTCAGAGTGTTGGTCTCCCTCTTGTGGTAAAAAAAAAAAGTCAAACTGCCCACAGATGATTTACTCAGATTTTTTAGTGTAGTAAATAATTATTATATTGATACTAATACTGATATTTTACTGGTGCTACCCTGGGGTCAGAGGTCATCTCTAAAGCCAGTGTTCCCTGCTGATCAATGCTGCAGATCAATCCGTCCAATCAGACCACCAACCTGACGAGACAAGCTGAGGGGCAAACAGCCAAAATGCTGCCAGATGTTCCACATCTGTGTCGGCTTCTTGTTCTTGGATGTAAATCTGCTCTCTTGTGGACAGAAATATCAGACGTCCCTCTGGTCTTCCTGTTAGCATTCATTAGCATGCAGCAGATTAATCAGCCTGTTTGTGTCTGAATGACTTCATGAATAAATAGAGATTTATTAAAGCTCCCTGCAGACGCTCAATAACTCACAGAACAGATTCTACCTCCTTGAGTTTAACTTCAGGAATTCCTGAAGGTTTGGAAACACAAATGAAACTTTATCTGGAAAAAAACTAAAACAAAGCTTCACCAGTTAACAGTTAGCATTTCACAAGCGGCAAAGTTCAGTATTCCAATGACTTTATATTCAGTCAGATTTCCTTTGAATACTTGACATCATTCTGATCTTCTATCTTTTTTTATGAAAACCTCTCATTTTCTAATAAATATCAGAGGGATGGGTGAAGGTTTTGGTTTGGTTTTCTGATGGGTTTAAACGTGTTTGCTCATGTTAAAGGGTTAAACAATCTCTAGACATTGAGTTTTTTAATCATTCAGTTCAGTGGATCCTGGTATAATATCTACTGTGTTTCTCTGATCCAGGGTTCATTTTTCTCTCTTTGTTTTATGTCCTACATTCTGTGTAATCACCCTCCTCAGTTCAAATACGCCACACCTCAGTCGCTCCCTTTCCAGATCCTTTGGTCGTGTATCTGATTCTAGCTCGTATTCTTGAGTGTTCTTGAGAAAACAATTCGGGGTCTTCTTTGTTTTTCCTCCTGTCTCATTAGGTTTTTTTGGGGGTCTTTTCTTTGAATGAACAAGTTAAATCATAAGGCTGTCGTCTTTCTGCATTCAGCCGGGTCCAAATTCACCCAAACAATCTCAATGGAGATCTTTTTGACTCTTAGACAATAATGTGTGCAGAACCTTTGTCTAATTTTTGCTTAAAATAAAACAAACTCTTGATAAAAAAAATAAGATTCAGATTTCAGTTTATTCATGGTATTAATAAACATTCCTTCCAAACGGAGTACCACAGGGCTCGGTGTTTGCATCCAATCTCTTTATTTTAAATATCCTCTCACTTTGTTAGAGACACGTTTCTATTCTATTCTATTTTATTCTATTCTATTGTATCTTGTCTGTGCTTACAGACAAGATAATTAAAAGTTATTTATGCGTTTCTTTCCAAGTTTTGATTACTGTAATTCCGTATTATCAGAGTTTTCTAAAACCAGTTGAACTTTTACTAGTTTGCAAGCTTTATTCTTAGACTGTGGTGTTCGGCAACTCTCTAACATCTTTGTTTATTTTTATATGTGACATTTCTACTCTCTAGAGCAGAAGTGTCACACAATCAACCTTCTGTTTGGAACAACTGGTTTAGTAATTAATTAGTTGTCCTTTATTTGAGATGACAACTGAATTGAATTTAATTATTTCTTTGTGATTGTTAATTATCCAAGGAGTCAAAGGATCACGTTTCTACTCGAAAACAAAAGTTTCTGAACTTTTTGTTGCTCTTTTGTTTTGAGCAGTTCATGCATAATAAATATCTCATCTTTAATCTGACAGCACAGCTCTTAGATCCTTGTGACTGACAGAAAATCAAATCTACTGACAATGATTGATCGCTGAGATGAAAGAGAAGCAAGAAGTTTGGTGCATATTTAAATCTGTTTGTGTTTTTCTGTGTTTCTGGAGAGAAAATGTATCAACGAATGGTGTAATTAATGAATCAAAATGCTCTGAAGTCTTTGATTTTCAGCATCTGAACAGAGTTGAAGACTTTGAGATGCTAATTTTTATTTTATACAACTGTTTTTTTTGTTTTTTTGTTGTCAAAGTTTAAATGAAAAGTTTGTCAACATGAAACAGAAATCCAGCCTGTATTAAACTATAATAATTCAGAAACATTTTGATCCTAAAAATTACTTTCAGTCTGGAAAGCACAGGTACAGAGGTGATCAGAGCAATTTGAAATATCATGTCTCTGTAAATCATCAATCAATCAGCTGTAAATTAGTTAAACAAAAAATAAGTTTAAGTTATAAATAAGATTTCATTTACCCTCTTTCTTATTTATGCCTATATTTTACTCATGTATTTAATTTTTACATGGTTATGTCTTTCTGCAGCACTTTTATAGTTCAGTCTTTGCCAAACTGTAAATTTCATTAATATGAAAAATGTACATGTGTCATTAATCTCAATTTATAATTACAACTACTATCATTTGATTTTTTTATGGAAAAAAAAAACACAAATTTAAAAAAAAATATTCGCCAGAAAACATGCATATATTTTCCACGGAGGCAAAAAGAGTTATATTTTAGTTTTTACAGTCAGATGTTGTAAAAACTGAAGAAAAGAGAAGCTTATCTTTTATGGATTTATATTCTCAAATGAACAAAATAGTAGAATTTATGTTAGGGTAACTTCAGAAAATGATTTATATCCATATTTTGCGTTGTCTTTCAGATTCATGTAAGTTTAAATTGTTAAGATATAAAATTATATAATACATCACATAGATTTATATTCATTCCATTTTTTCTTCTCTAATGGTAAATAAATCTATTTTTCTCCTTTAAATCATAATTTCTAATATTTATTTATACTTCAATGAAATATATTTGGTTTTAATAAAAGTATTTAGACCTTTTAGCTCAGCTTTTTGTTGTGAAACACCCACATTCGCCTATAGACATACAGTAGTTTTACATGAAGTTTGGAGGACTAACTCTGTGTTTCACAGTTTAAAGATGTGGAGAATTTATCTGCAGGAAAACTCTGCAGGACTCAGAGATTTTACTCCCCACCTCCATACCTCAATGGACCAGTCAGAGAAGAGACAAGCTTTCTGATTGGAGGATTGAGCAGGAGGAACCTCCTACCCCCTCCTTCTGGAGCAGAAGCTGAAATATGGACCTTTGATCCAACTTCTGTCGGTTCTGTCAGGATAAACCTGGGATGAAGTCAGGAAGAGAGACTGTTTGCGGATCCATCAGCTGCTCCTCTGCTGCATCTGAACATTTCCCTGGAAGCTGTAATGATCCAAGTTTCTGCACCTCGACCAGAGAAGACTGCAGCTCACCTTTCTCTGGAGGATCACAGGAGTAAAGTTTCTCTCTGAAAGTCCCCTCCTATCTTTTGGGACTCTCCTGTGATGATGAGAACCAGCAGCTGGTTCTGGAGGACCGCCTTCTCTGTGATGCTCCTCATCCTTCCCGGAACGGCTCAGTACCAGAATGGTGATTCTGCACCGGAGGCCGGCTCCTGCCAGCCCATCTCCATCCCACTCTGCGCAGACATCGCCTACAACCAGACCATCATGCCCAACCTGCTGGGCCACACCAACCAAGAGGACGCCGGCCTGGAGGTCCACCAGTTCTACCCTCTGGTCCAGGTCCAGTGCTCCGCAGAGCTGCGGTTATTCCTTTGCACAATGTACGCGCCGGTGTGCACGGTGTTGGACCGGGCCATCCCGCCTTGCAGGTCTCTGTGTGAGCAGGCCCGGCGGGGCTGCGAGGAGCTCATGAACAAGTTTGGCTTCCAGTGGCCCGAGCGGCTGCGCTGCCAAAACTTACCGCTCCACGGAGCTGGGGAGATCTGTGTGGGTCAGAACCGGACTGACGCTGAAGATTCTGACCCAGAGCCGACCCCAACCACCATGCCTTCCTTCATGAGGAGCGACCCCCCGTTCTCCTGTCCCCTGCAGCTCCAGGTACCCTCCTACCTCGGCTATCACTTCCTGGGGGAGAAGGACTGCGGCGCCCCCTGTGAGTCCTCCAAACCCGGCGGCCTGATGTACTTCAGTGAGGTGGAGTTAAAATTCAGCCGGTTCTGGGTGGGAATCTGGTCCGTTTTGTGCTCCGTCAGCTCGCTTTTCACCGTCCTGACATACCTGCTGGACCGGAGGCGGTTCCTCTACCCAGAGAGACCCATCATCTTCCTGTCCGGCTGCTGCTTCATGGTGGGGATGGCCCACAGCACCGGAGTCCTGCTTGAGGAGAGGGCGGCGTGTGGAGACCGGTTCAGGAGGGACGGCTACAGGACGGTGGTCCAAGGCACGGAGAAGGACATCTGCACCATCCTCTTCATCGTCCTGTACTTCTTCAGCATGTCCAGCTCCGTGTGGTGGCTTGTCCTGTCCTTCAGCTGGTTCCTGTCCGCCGGGATGAAGTGGGGCCATGAAGCCATTGAGGCCCACTCCAGGTACTTCCACCTGGTAGCCTGGGTGGTTCCGGCGCTGAAGACAATCACGGTGCTGGCCATGGGTCGGGTGGAGGGCGACCTGCTCAGCGGCGTCTGCACTGTGGGAGTCTACAGCGTGGACATCCTGCAGGCCTTCATCCTGGCACCAAACTTCATTTACCTCCTCATCGGCGCCTCCTTCCTGCTGACCGGCTTTGTGTCGCTGATCGAGGTCCGATCCATCATGAAGCACAACGGCACAGAGACGGAGAAGCTGGAGAGGCTGATGGTGAGGATCGGCGTCTTCGGTTTGCTCTACATGCTCTCCAAGGCCATCACCATCGCCTGCCTGGTGTATGAGCTGGAGTTTGGGCCGCAGTGGGAGGCCGCCTGGCGCAGGCAGACCTGTAAACACTTCTCGGTTCCCTGCCCGGCCGGAACAAAACCTTCTGCCTCACCGAGCTTCACAGTTTTCATGATCAAGTACCTGATGACCTTCACGGTGGGGATCACGTCTGGTTTCTGGATCTGGTCGGGTAAGACCCTGCAGACGTGGCGCCGTTTTTGCAAGAGACAGAACTTCAACGACCGGGAGGCGGCATGGAGGTGAAGCATGTTATGAGAAAATTATTTCAAGATTGTTTCTCTTTAATGATTAGTAAATACTTGTAATGACATTCAGGGAATATTGCATAATTATTGGGAGTCAGTGAAGAGACTAAAATGTAAGAAGACTTATGGACTTTTCCCCGGCTCTAATCAAACAGAAGGACTCCTTGTGTTATGGTGAAGTTTGCAGAGTAGACACAACATTCAGACACAGAAAACTCTAGAAACTCACACACACAGGCAGAAATGACAGGTTAGACGGGAGAGCAGAGGCTCTTGTTTTTTCAATAATAGACATTTTAAAAATGCCAAAGGAGACCTCATCCTATGGAAGCCTGCTGGGACAGTCTCCAAACCCTCAAACCTATTTTACTGCACTTCAAATATTAAATCATGAATGGCAGGAACATTTCTCCTGCTAAATCAGAACAAAACTGCTATTGCAGCGATCTTCAGAAAAGATAAAAAAC
Source organism: Apricaphanius iberus (assembly GCA_028564705.1). NCBI lineage: Eukaryota > Metazoa > Chordata > Actinopteri > Cyprinodontiformes > Aphaniidae > Apricaphanius > Apricaphanius iberus. The sequence continues at coordinate 707,147 of JAPXFQ010002533.1, read as the reverse complement.
TGAAATCACATCTTCAAACTCTGTTTATGAACCTTCAGATCAAAGCCATCAAAGCCACGTTTGATTCAGGTTTAGCCCTTTTACAAATGACACACATTAGAACAGCTTATTTTGACAGTTCAAAAACAAAATATACCTTAATATGGATTAATAGACACTAGAAACTATCTAGTTCTGCTGCAGAAGCTAACTACAGTCTGCCTGAGATGTTTCAGCTTCCCAAGATGCAGTATATGTGGAATATTCAAGATGTGCTCTATGAATAAAAAACACAAAAAACATCTTTGCTGCAAATAAAAAAAAGAAAGTCCAGAGTGCTCAGAATCTTCATCCATAAAAGTGTAGCGAAGGTGCTTTTTGGTGGGAAAACAGGGTCATCAAAAAAGGACAAATCCATGGCACTCTCCTTTAAATTAAAAGCCTTTATTTTAAATGGCTATATCACATCACACCCTGATGAAGGCTGACGCCGATATGTATGCGCTGTAACCCATATGTTTTAGCAATTTCTTTATGATATAGCTGTTTAAAATAAAGCTTTTTTAATATTAAAAGAAGAGCACCTTGAATTTTTCCTGTTTTGCTACAAATAATTTGGAGTAGAAATAAACATGGGTCTACTGTATTTTCTGGTCAAAATGAAGATACCACAATTGGAGAAATTATTTAATCTGGCATTTAGGCAATGGGGTTGGTGCGAATCAGCACTTTTGTTTTTTTTTTTGTGTGTGAAATTTTTACAGATAAATAAAATATTTTTTCAAACAAAAAACAAGTTGAGGAGAATAGCAATCATTTCTTTTTTTATTAACCAGGCTTCTGGTATTATTTAAATTTCCTTTCAAAATAAACCTACAGTGATATAATATTAACCAGAATTTAAAAAAGTAATTTAAGAAAAATATTTGTCACTTTTTGCAAAAAATTCCTTTGTGGCCCATGAATAGTTTAAACTAACATTTTTGGCCCTCTTGGCATGTTTGGACAGAGCAGGAATACTAGAAATCACTTTGGATCTGGTTCTGTTCAGAAGAAGTGAGTCTTCTGCTAAGACTGTTCAGAGCTGAACTCCAGTAATTAGCTCAGTTTCAGCTTCAGCTTTAGTGTGTGCTAAAGAAGTATTTGTCCAGACATGGTAGTTTTATCTTTTTTTTTCAATAATGTATTTTATGTTAATCTTTATTCTTAATTGAATATTTCCTGTATATTTTACTGTTTTAGTTATAATTTATTGCATTTTTCTCATAAGCATAAAACACTATAAAATACTTTAGTCATTGTTTTTGTCATGTAATTGTGTGTCTTCATTCTGTGTAACAGAAGAGCTGATGTCAAAAGATAAACTTTTGTGTTTTATTAAACAACAGTGCCTAATTATTCATATAAACAACCTACAACCTTCATTATTTCTGGTGGTGATTCTATATATGGATCTTTTTATGTACAGTATTAAAAAAAAACATACAAACACACAATACACCCTGCTGAGAAAATAAATGGTTGTTTGAAGCAGTTCCTTAAAATATTGTACTATACCGGTTTCTTTCTGAGACACATTACAGATAAATCCGATTTATTTCAGTCTATAATCTAAAGGTGGAATAATTGCAGTTAGAGAGGAAGAGGATCCACAGAACTAGGAGGAAAAAATTAAGATTTGATTTAAATTTGCCTTCATTTGAACACGAATCTCATGTGGTCAGAGAGATCATTATTTATAGTGGATAAAAGGAGGAATTTTTATTCTTTAATAAAGGCTAATAAATTCTATCTGGACCCTTAATTGACTAATCTAAAATATTCCCATTTACACTGTATAAAATACATATATTTATATTTAAACTGCACAAAAAAGACTTAAAATCCAAACCACACAGAAATATGTTGATAATTCAGTTTTATTATTATTTTAGTTTTATTGATATATGTGGGGGTTTTTTATTCCGTAAAGCACTTTGAACTACAGTTTTTATATGAAAAGCACTTAATTTATAAACAAAGTTTGTTTGATTGATTGATTGAAGCTTAAATTGAGGTTATGCTTTTTGCAGATTCTATATTACTGGGTTCTTTACAGGTTAAATTTCACTGTGAAAATGTCTTACTGAAGGAGCTTTGACTGAACCCGCACATGTTGTTCGCTGCACATAAAAGTTATTTCAGGTTTTTCCAGAGTTGTAACTTAGCTTCAATTACTATATTTTTTATTATGTTTGATCATTATTAAACATGGGTTGGTTTTATTTAACAGGATTCTGACTGGCATCGATCACTGCCATTTCTCAAACAGATGGAGGACAGCTCCCCCTTCTGGCCATTTCAGTAATTACACCCAGTGACAGTAGAACCAAGTGAAGCACCTGGACCAGAGTTCTGCAGCCTATAGAGACATTTTTATTCACTTATGCAGAATAAAAGATGTCGAAGCTGAAAATGATCCATAATAGAAAAGATCAAGGTTACTAAGTACTAAAAAAAACACAATTAGTTTGTTCCATTATTTAAAATAAAACACTATTTCTGTATGGAGAATTAACAAATTGTATTGAACCTTAATTAACTATGTAAATGTAGAAACATTTTTAATTTAGGATATTTTGACAAAAAATGATAAATACATTTTTAAAAATCCTGTCCAATAACACTGTTGTCAGTCTGTTATGGATTTTTATCTTGTCAGATATTTAATAAAAACAAAAAGAGAACCAGCTAAACTCAGCCTTTTTCATCGTTTCTTTTAAATCCTCTCTTCTGTTGCTTGAAACATTGACCTTTCACGACATCTTCCTGTAGTTACTTGAGATCAACTATTTCTCCTTATTTAAACCAGTAAATAAATTGAATGTTTTCAGCCTAAAAGTTCAGGTCCAACCTATACCAGGCTTTGCCAGGCCCTTTATATCTACCCCACATTAAGTTTTTCAGTTTTAATTCATTTCAAATGAAAATAAAAGTACTCACTAAAATTACTTTGCATTTTCAATTGAAAAACATTTTTTTATATAAATCACTGATAATCACTGCATTAGATAATTATTGTGTATAAATATATTTTAAAATGATTAGATATGCTTACTGTGTACTGTTAAAATAAAGTTCCACTATTTACAGCGGCTGGTGTCCCGAGGTAGCATATCTAGGAGGAACATTGTTAGAACTGTTCTGACCCAGTCTCTTAGATTTGCTCTACTTAAGATGATTTAAACACTTGAAGCATTTTTTCTTCTAAAATAATAAGATTGCATCAATTTGAATCATGATGTGATCCATCAGGTTGGTCTGGGTGTTTCTAATCGTCTCTAGAGTTCTAAGATCATTTTATATTTTCATTTAAAGCACAGATCACAAGATTTTCTGAGGCTGTCTTTGTTTTTTTTACCAATTGATTCTCTGGAAATAAAACTTGTTCTGCAGAGAACTGTTTAGTTCTGAACCAGAATGAAATATATTTTGATCAAGAGGTGGTCGGTCCAACATCACATTTCTATCAGGTTTTTTAACAACCATACATGAAGCTCATTCGTTTTCCTTTGTAGTTCCCATCAGAAACTCCCAGTGGGATCTTTGTTGTCCATCAGTGAGACCAAGAGAAGCAGTCAGATCCCTGCAGAAGCTCTAATCTTAACCAGCTGATAATACAGAGCTGATCTAGCAGATCCTCCTGCTCCTCTGCATGAAGATGACCAGGATGACATGGTTTAGTAGTCTGATGAAGATGGTCTGGAGGTGTGATGCTAGGGTGGTGCCACCTGGTGGTGGAGCCGGGTTTTATCCCATAGTCTGGTATGTTTTCTTCCTCAGAGGAGCTGCAGGAGGAACGTCAGAACTTCTCAGCTTCAGGCTTCAACGGTTAAAGGTTCTGGATTGGTGGCAGAAGGTGAGAAAAATTAGACGTGATATAACTCTATACTCATATTGATTTCTGTATCACTTGGAGATTGCAGGGAGGACTTTCTCACAGGAATATTACGGATGAAGCAACCTTAGGTTACTTTATTTCTCTTTGTTTGACTGTTCTCCCATAATTTCACATTTCTATCTATGTAACATGTTTTTAACGACTATAAACTTGATAAATGTTGAGAAGTACTTTTTGCATTTTGAATTTCTTCCATTATACACATTGTACCTTAAATCACAGCATGATGAGAAAAATTATGAGTGATATTATTATGAGTGATATTACCTCTGTTATTTTATGAAGCGCTTTACCAGGAAGGCAGCTGTTCCTGTGGATAAAACGACTCCAGCCACAACAGCCACAGCAGTGGGAGGAACCCAGGAAGGCCCTGAAATACAAGCAGGTTCAATTCAAAATTTAATTTAATTTAAATATATTTTATTAACCCAGGAGGAAAATTAAGTGTAACTCATATTATCAAAGGTTCTTCAAAGAGCTGTTGCAGACGCTGATGGTTGTGGGCATGAAGAATCTCATGTAGCAGTTAGTAATACAGCACAGGGCTCATGTTGACTAAATATCTTCCATATTTGAAAGTTTTTTTCAAATGGTCCAATAAAATCGGAAATGCATTGGTCATTTTAGCAACTCCCCAGCCACCTGGTGTGGGATGTGCAATTTTTTTTTTATTCTACACACAGAGTTTATGTTACTGAATTATTCATTAATATTCATTTTAAATCAATGTGTATCATCTACACTGAAAAAAAGAGAATCAGCAGGTTTTTGAACTTACAGAAACAAATCTTGTAAGTGTTCCCCTTATTTCCATGATTTAATTAAGTACAATTTAAGCAATTATCAACAGTACTGAATTTACACAATTTTCTTGTGTTGGTGGAAAGTAAAAGGAATTGTATTTCTGAAATCATTATAATCATGTTTAGTCAACACTGTCATATTTCTTATCTGAACACATGACTTCTAAGTCATTGTGTAGCAAAGTGGTTAGTGCAGCTGCTCAGAGAACAGAGTCCCATCCCCTGCTGTGTCCTCTTGTGCCTCCATGTACAGTCCACTGTCAAATAAAAGTTGCTGTGACCACAAAACCTTAAATAAATACAATAATTTTGGCTATTTCTTCTAGCACCACGGTGAAAATATTATAAAGTATTCCCAACTTTCTGTGACTTTAAAAAATCAGAATGGAAAAATTTGCCTCTTTTTTATAGAAAGATTACAATAAAAAGTTTTGTTGTAGCATTAACTGTCACCTGTTAGTTGACGAAATGTACATTTTTGAGTGATAAAAAAAACAACACTTATCACAGTGATGGCGTCTGAACCACGTGAGGAGAAATATTGAAAGTGATTTAAACAATTACAAATGTGCTCTATAAGAAAAGAGTCATCATTCGTTGTTGAATTGGTGTTGAGCTCTAACTTATGGCTGCAGTGGTGGGTAGTGCAATGCCGCCCAACAAGGGCGACCTGAGATCGATACCTGGCCTGGGAATCATCAGCTTGTGTTCACATTACACAACAACATTGTGTAAAAGTAACAAACAAAATCAAGCTGAAATTTTGTTTTAACGATAATAATATGACTACATCCATCCATCCATCCATTTTCTTAACCGCTTAATCCTTTATGGGTCGCGGGGGTGCTGGTGCCTATCTCCAGCTGACTACATTATGTAATAAATTTGTGTTGTGGCAACCAATACATATTATGTTAAGTCAACATGTTAATTTGACTTAGTTGAAAGATGCTAAATTATGTCAGATTTATTTATTCTGATTGTGTGGCATCGATGTACTATTTTTACATGTATCTTGAGCATCATCCGAGACCCGGACTCTGCACCCAATGCATTTAGTTTTCCAGGAGCTGACAGCACGTTGAAGAGTTACTGAGACGTGGAGCATGTATGTGATTGCATCGGACGCACACCAGAGTAGACAGATCACTGCAGCTTAACCACTGATGCAGGAGAAACGCATGCTTTTGGATTTCCTCCCTCTAAAATGATCAGACAAGCCAAAATTCAGACTTTTTCTCAATTCTGATCTCAATTGGAGAAATGTTCCCTGATTTCCAAACTTTGGTTGAAGTGGAATTTGTAATTTCAGTCTCCAGTATGGCAACAGAACTCCATGTAACTTATTCATCTGATCAATATCTTATCAAATAAATGCGTCTGAATATGTTATAATTATCATTTTAAAAATTGATTATGACCGGATTCGTTTTTGACGACTAAATATTCTAGCAGACTTCTGGTTAATTAGACATGATGGAGGCTTGTAATTACTGGGTGCAGCCAGCAGTTTCTGTTTAACAGCCCTCATTTGCTCAGAACAATAAACAAATTCAAGACCTTTATACTGAAGATCTAAAAGGAAGAGATACGAGGTTCTGAATGTCTTTTGGAGCCATTTCTAAACTAGCGTAGAAACCAAGATCATCAGTTTAAACTCTATTTGCTACGTTACCCGGGTCTAGAAGAAGACCCAAACTTCCACGAAAGGAAAATGCCCAGGAACCAATATGGCTGCAGCCTGGTGGGAGCTGCTGGCAAAGCAGTTTTATATCAGCACGGACTGAATAGGTAGAGACTAACTAAGGAAGCTCCTGATCCAAAATCAGCTGTTGCACTGATGCTAACAGCTGCTCACCAAGACGAGCTGAAAGAAAAACAGCCTTTTAGCCACTGTGATGCCTTTGTAGGCTATTTAGTTGTATTTAAAAGCTATATTGCTCAAGCAAACCTACACCCACCACCTTAAAATTAGATAAATACACTTGTTTTTAATGAAAATGTACTAGAAACAAGTTATTTGCCAGTGCAGTAGCCTAAGTGATTTCTTTTCTTAACAAGATCTCTTCAAATAGAGCATTTTCTACATCCAAATACAGCTAAAAATAAGTGTTTTACAGTTATTTTAAGCAACAAATGAAAATAATTAACTCTTGAAATAAGCCTTAAACACATATTCCATGCAACAAATCAGGACAATAAAATCTTAAAATGACCTTTAACCACTTATTCTAAGGAATAGATTGTGGAAATTAAATCTGGAAATAAGAATAAAAGACATATATAAGAAAACAAAATAGCCTGTAAATGGTCTGTACTTGTACTATAGCGCTTTGTTTAGTTTCTACGGACCCCAAAGTGCTTCACACTACATTCACTCTTTCACGCACACATTCACACACTGATGATGGCAAACTACATGGTGGCCTTAGCTTTCCTGGGGCAGACTGACAGAGGCGCAGAGGCGAGCACATTAATACTAGTACATTAAAACATTTTAAAGATATTTATTCTTCTTAAATACAGATAATAAATCCTCAACCTAGAAAAACCTACTTAATTATACGTCATATTACCCAGTCAGTTTCAGAAATAGCGTCTATGTTAAAATCAGTATAATGATATGGGACTGACTTTCTTATTTCAAGAAAGAAAGTAAATGTTTCTTATTTTGAGAAATATTTTTTGTTTTAAACACCATATGAAAACAAATTTTCCTCAAAATAAATGTAAAATAGTAAACTTTTAGATATACAGACTAAGCAAGAAATTAAAGTAATATTTATTTAAAACAAGTCTGATAATCTAAAACATGTAACTTGAAATAGCTGAAGATAATTTGGCCAGATTTAAGACGATAAATCTAGTTAAAATACAATGAATTTACCAAATAAATCAAAAAGGGTATATGTATATATTTGAGCTTTTATGAACAGCTCTGTGTGAATCCTAGATGATCAACACTTTTTCTGATCTATTTGATCAGACTGATGTTTTACATTCACAATAATCCAGATTACCCAGAGTTCCCAGGTTCTGTTCCTTACCCTGGTTTCTCTCTATCCTCAGCAGCGTGCCACTTATCACCTCCTCCTCGGCGTTACTGAGCTCACAGGTGTAAAGTCCCTCCTGTTTTGAGGATAAATCCTTCAAGGTGAGGCTCCCCGACTCTGACACGCCCTTCACGTGTTTCCTCCAATCCTCCGACACGCTGTGGCCGGCGTCTGTCCTGTTTTTGCTCAGAAGGATCCGACTGTGGTTGAACCTCCAAACGAGCCTCGTCGCGGCGAGGTTCCAGGCCGAGCAGTTGATGGTTGCTTCAGCTTCCGGCACGCTGATAGAATCTTAACCGTGCAACAGAGAAATGCTTCAGACAAAACCTCATCAGGTGCAAAACATACGGGATAACATATCTGAAGATTGTGCAGCATGGAGAATGTCTTACTTGGTCGAAACAAAGTGACCTTCCTCTGGTTTCCCCTGGTGCTGAAGCTGCAGCTGTAGATCAGGTATGAAACGTTTTCAGAGAGCGTCAGGGAGCTGTTGATGTTGTAAAGCTGTTCTTTGGTCCGGCTGACTCTGATGGAGCTCTGGACGCTTGTGTTGGACGACGCTTTAAAGGCCCAGCTGTGCTGAGGGTTGGGATAGATTCCCTCTGAGCTGCAGCTGATTCCGTTTCCCACCTGCTCAATTTTGATTTCACTGACTGGAGCTGCAAGAAAAAGAAGAAAAGTAACACTCAGAGGAAGCAGATGTTGTGAGAATGTCTAGGATTTTTGCACCACTGTGTGATCCTCGTACCATCCACCGTCAGGCTGATAAAAGAATGATTTTTTGCACCAGAGCTCTCAGTGAAGCACTCATATCTTCCCTCATCTTGAACCTTCACGCCTGTAAGCAGCAGTGAGGCGTTTCCTCTGGAGATCTGATCCCTGAACAGCGCCGATCTGCCTCTGAATCGCCGGTCGTGGAGACGAACCTGGTCTTGATCACTATAAAATGAGAGGACCGGAATCTGTGTGGCTCTCAGCTGAATCCACCGGATGTGTACTTCACCGGCGCTCTGGAAGCTGCACGGCAGGATACAGCTCTCCATGAACGCACAGGCGACATCAGTGTCTGAAACATGAAATATTGAGATACAAAGGTAATATGTGAAATATGGAAGATATAAAAAAAACTCACATGGCTTTGGCTTTCCCAAACAGTTTAAAAAGATGCTAAACTTGGTGTAAATTAACCTGAGGTTTTAAAGAATCTAGAAGGTCATGTAATATAATCATAAAATATTTTCAATTCAGTTTTTTAAACTTTCTTGTGTAAATCTAAACGCTTCTATCATTTGTCACTTTGCTGCTGTTACATCTGAATTTCCCCTTTGCTGGTAATTAAAGGATTGTTCTATTCTGAGCTAAAGATATTTTGACGTAAAATTAACCAGAAACAGACCAGAGCTTTGCTGATCTGTTAGTTGATTTCTGCTGATCGTTTTGGAGGACAAATGATTATAGAGTAAATAGTAAATATTGTAACTAGAAGTACTTTACCCAACTCAAACATATGTATTCTTCATTATTAGTTTTTTAATGAAAGAAATCATTTTTGAAAAATCATTTTTCCCCCCTGAATTTCTCATTTTATAATTCTGCTGTTCATTAAAATTATTAAAATGTTGGTCTTAAAAAAATATAGTATAATAATTTATATTTTCTGCCATATGATAACATCATTTTTACATATTAAACCAGATACTCTGAATAATTATTGTACTTAATTTTCATTTTTACCAAATACTTTTTTACTGTTAAGTGAGACATTTTTTTTGAACTTTTATTTGAGTAAAATGTGTTGAAGTGCTGCTACTCTTACACTCCAAAATAAGAACTTGCTGGGTGAACATAATAAAATTATGTAAATCATTTTCACCCAGCTGATTTGGGTCGATATGGCAATAAAGGATTTTGTTGGGTGACCTAAATGTAAATATATTGGGCCAAGTTTATACATTTAGGTGCTATAAGGCACAAAAATAAAACATTTAACATTTTTGTGAACTCTACCCACCTCTACTTGTTTGCCAGGCAATAAATGCGTATGTGAGTTTATTCTCTCTTTAGATTAACAGCTTTAAACAGACCAATCATACAACAACCAGAGATGAAGAGCTGTTACTGTTTAAGAACCGCCCCCTCAGCTACAACTTCAAAACTGATCAATGTTAATATTTACTCAAAAAATGTCTCTAAAAAACTATATACATTTTGGGGCCTTAAATTGCTATGACAACCAGTGATTAAATATAGAGTATGTTTTCTGGGTTTTTTGCTTCCTATAGAGTAGTAATTGTAGTTTAAAGATTGCAACTAAAATCTGTCAGATAAATGAAACTGTATCTCTGTTTTAAATGAATAAAAAAAGAAGAAATGAATTTAATATCAACTTTCGTTTCATTAAACTGTTTAACTATCACATTATTAAGATAATAAAAGTGTCAAAATCTTGAACAAACTATTCCCTATACAAATGTTATTAAATTAACTTCTATTTTAAACATAAAAAATATTACATTGCAGCAAAATATTACATTGTTTATAGAACTGCTGTGGTTCTGTTAATCTGACATTTCTGAACAAAAACATTTTGAGCGATTTCTCACTACAAATATTATCGTGTTGCTTTATTTGTATGAACTGCTGGCCTGGACGTGTGTTATTTTAATTTATATGCAGGGAAAAGATTTACATTCAGTTACATAAATAAAGCAACAAAGACTAAACTGCATAGGCTAAACGTCTTATTTAAAAAAGAATCCAAAGTAGTTGATAATAATAAACTAACATTGAAACTAGGATTGTTGTTCCAGCTTGTGACCCAACTATAGTTTAGGTCTAATTTCAATACCTTTTATTTTATCTCAGAGAGAACATTTGCACATTTAAATAAAAACGAGTTTCCAGTCCACTAAGATCACCTGTAGCTTTGTAGTGGTAAAAAAAATAAAAAAAACTGTATGGTGAAAGAGTGGAAGCTTTAAAAACCTGCAGAATATTTTTCTTCTTCCATCAGAAACGGTCAAAACATGAATCGTTTTCTCACCTCCTCTGGAAACGACCCACGTCCACAGAAACAGGAGAATAACCAAAAACCCAGACCTGCTCCTCCTAGACATCCTTCTGCTACATTTCAGGAGGCAGCAAATAACTGTTTGGAAGAAATGTTCCCAGATTCAAGACCAACAGACAGGCTGTACCCTGAAGACGGGTTTTTCCTGATCTGTATCAAATATACAATATGTTTGCATATGATTTGTCCTTATGGGAAACCATGGAGGAAAAAGTGAAGTTATGTCAACAATCAGCTGCTCTGTGACGTTCGTTACCTTCTTTCCTCTGCAAACACACCAGATGGGTTCACTATTCTCAGAAAGATACTCTGAACTGAAGACTGTAAACATTTAATCGTTACATTTTATAAAGTATTTATTGTTATCAGCTGAACCTGAAAGGTGGAAGCAACGTTTGTAGAAAAAATATGATATATTTAACATATTAAATGTTTTAGTTTTCAGTTTCATTTTATTTCTTTTAGCCCAGCATGAATAAATTACATAAATAATATATCATATATTACATATCATATATTATATCATATATTATTTATATTTATTATATATATATAATACATAAATAAAATATATATATATATATATATATTTATATATATAAAATATATATATAAAATATATATATATATATATATATATATATATATATATATATATATATATATATAAACATATATATATGTTTTATTTATGTATTATTATATATATATAATGCATAAATAAAACATTAAAGCTGTAATACAGGAAGCTCTGGTTAAAGTATTGGAGTCATGAATGCATCCAACATACATGGATCAAGAGAAGGAAATGTGTATAAGAAGAAAAACATCTAAATAGAAATAAATTTGAAAGCCAGATGAAACACAAAATATAAATATTTCAAAGAAAATAATAGAGTTAAGTTTCAAAATAAGGATTATGGTAAAATATTTTTTTTTTCTTTTATGTATGATAAAATCATCCTTCATCTGAGTTGCAGCTAAAACAAGGAGTGGATCCATCTGAACTAAATTGTGAATCATCAGTAAAAAGTCTGCTCCTCAGATGAAGTTACTCAGGTTCATGTAAGGGTTTGCTGAGAATAAAACACAAAACATAAAAGTTTTATGTGCATGAAAATCAGAGTGAAAGTTTTATATTTTATTGCAGTAAATAAAATAGACTAGATAAAAAACAAACATTTATTTAAAGGTGCAGATCAGATTACAAAAAAAAGATCCTAAAACATTTCCAAGAACCGGAATTCGACCTTATTAGCTAAAATTCCTTTAATACCGTTTCAGGTATTTACAGACATAGGCAGTGAACTTTTATCCTTTAAGATCAAAAACAGAATCCTAACTACAGATCTACACACAAACTTTAAAAAAAGCAAAAAAGCTGATCTGTGAGAAGCTTCAGTCACATAAAAACAGAACTATTCATTAATATAAGATACAATGCGCATGGATGAAAATAATTCCAAAATTAAAAAACAAATTACAATTAAAACATTTTGTAAAATTTTGTTAGATTTTACAAAGAAGTAAAAAAACTTACTTGATAGGTAAACAGCCTTAACCTGCATTCATAAAGGGAAATCTGTTTGAATAATGCTAATGCTAAATGCTACGCATCAAACAAAGATGGTGGAGATAGAGGTGCAGTCTGCTTAGACCTGGCAAAGGATATTATCCGACATATCAATGCAGGAGCCGAATGCACCCATGCATCTGATTAATGAGCCTTTCCGGTTTTGTCTCAGTCGCACCAAAATCCTTTAGTTTAAAAGAACTGAACACATTTATGGTCCCAGTGTTAAAAAATATCATTAAAAAACAACAACGAAAAATACAACTATTAAAGAAACAGAAGTGGCGGATTAGTTGAGAACATTTGAAATATTAAAGTCGGTGTACAATTCTTCAGATTTAAAAAAATATATGAACAAAACATTTCAAGTTCAGTCAGGGTAATCAGGAAAACCCACAGCTGTTTCAGAGGAAAATAGTTTTCATTCATGCAATCAAATCTTGTTATGATAAAGACATGCATAAACCTGATTTACGTGGAATGAAACTCAACATGATGAAGCCTGCCTTAGTGAGTACAATTTACTGAAACTAAAACCATGAAGGTAAAACAGCTTATTTTTTTCCTGCAATCATAAGTGTATGAAAACTGAAGAAGGCTTTAGAAATGATAAAGTTCATACTGTTATTAACATGGAGAAAACATAAGATACTCTGAGTTTTTTGGCCCCTTCTAATTTATTTAAAAGAAAAATAAAGAGCTCACACATTCAGACGTTCAACACTAAAGTTAGGTAAAGCTTATTTATGGTATGTCAGTACAGGCGCCTGTCTGACTGAACAAAATCCACCAGATAGAGGAGTACTAATATACCGTATTTCACAAGTTTCTGAAACATCTGGTATTTGGATAGATTACAATTCTATCAAATGCCCTGACCACTTAATACCGCAGAAATGTTCTACTTTATGCACGGAGTACAATAATTGGATTGCATTAATAATGTGCTTTTCAATACTCTCAAAGCGCTTTACAATTCCACAATTCATTCACTCTCACATTAACAAACTGATGGAAGCAAGCTAGGATTGTAGCTACAGCTGCCCTGGGGCTGACTCACAAAAGCAAGGCTCCTATATCCGCCGTCGGACCGTCTGGCCAACACCAGTAGGTGAAGTGTCTTGCCCAAGAACACAACAACTGAGACAGATGGAACTGGGAAGTCAACTGGCAACCGTTGCTGGATTTTTAATTTTATCTCCAAATTGTCCCCTGTTGTGGATCAACACCACCTTTCAATCAAATTGCTGCTTTATTCAATTAATGAGGATCCAGCTAGTCCTCCGCAGGCTCAGTCAATGTTATCTGTTCCAGGAGGCAAGAAGAAAAGACATATACCAGATCTGGATTTTGTGACATGTACCTGCGCAGGACGGGCCCACCCAAAGTGTAGCATCGATTAAACAAGGCACATATCTTTTATTGAACACAGCAAAGTATCACATGATCAGGTTACATCCAGTATTTTTTCATAGTTAAGACTCATTGACCCGACCTTCAATATGTTTCTGAATCCTACCTAAGGAGTTTTTCTTATCTCTGTTAGTTTCGTCGCAGCAAAAGGGAGGTTTCCAGTACTGGTACAATCCATCAAAGGGTTGTGGGTTGGGGAAAGGGGGCTGGTGAATTTTTCCAGCAACTGTGAAAGTGTGACGTGTTGAATCCCAGGACTGTGAAGTCTTCGTTCAGCTCGAGCTGTTTATTGTTTATTGTGACCTTTCAGGACTCTGAAGTTCAATGTCTCTGTGAAAATCAACACATAAAGATGATTCTCCACTCACTACTGAATTTTCTTTATTTTACACCCGCATCACTTTCAGTGAGAGGAATATGTTCATTATTGTGTTTGTAACTGAAAATGCCCCACAGATCATCTTCATTTTGAACTTAAATAAGTTTTAACCTACAAACACAATTTAACCCTTGTATGGTGTTTGGGACCCTTTTTCAGTTTTTATCAAAAGAAAAATGAAATAATTTATTATTTTTTCAACCTGAAATTCATTGGCTTTGGCTCATTTTATTTAAAATGAACAGGCTGCCAGAGGACCTCAGGGCCACAGAGAACATTAATGTTTTTAAGAGCAGACTCAAGACTCACCTTTTTAGCTTAGCCTTTAACTAATTATTATTCATTAATATATTTTTAATCGCTCAGCACGTTTTACCTGATTTAATTTTTAGTTCAGCTTTTAACTGTTTATTAATCTGCTTTGCATTTTTATTATTTGTTTTACACTTATTGTTTTATACTTTATATTTTATTAACTTTATATTTTAATGTATTTTAATCTTTCTTGCGAGTGTTTCCTCTCTGGGGAGCCCCCTGCATCGGGGGCGGTGGTCGGCTGTGGCTGCCTGAGTGCCCCCCAGGTAGCGCTTGGGTGGAGGTGGGGGTACCAGCCCTCCCTCCTCTGGGCGCCCTGGGTCGGAGCCTTGGCTGCTGCTGTTGATCTGCTGCCGCCGATGCAGATGGCTCCCACGATGGCATTTCCTGGCTCATCTGTACTCAGCCCACTTTTTGTAGCTTCTAAGTGTGTGTGTGAGTGAGTATGGCTGATGGGTTGGGTTGGGAGGGGGTTCTATTTGCACTGATGATTTTATTTTTGAAGGGGTGGGTTGTGGGGTTATTTTAAATCTGTAAAGCACTTTGAGTAACTTTCTTTGTTTGAAAAGCGCTTTATAAATAAAGTTTGATTTGATTTGATTTGATTTGAAAGAACATACATCAGAACAAATTTTCAATGACCCCATACTGTACCCCACCCCTACGCATTTACATTACATGCAAGGTGTTCGGGTCCACTGGACCTGGGGCTAATAAAAGTGTGCAAAGTGTAGGTCCTGTGTACCTACACTCTGTCTTCCTCATTTGTGGGGCTGCTGATAGTGTTCTCTACCCCTCCTGCTCCCGCATAAAGTTGGAACATTATTGAAAATTCAATCCCCAACATTGTTTGCTCTTACATTTTACCCATTAATTAATGTTTCAGAATGTAAGGATCACATTTCTGAAAATTCAGAGTCAGATTCTGACTTTGAGGAAGAGGATGAGGTTTAGTTCCATTTAGAACCAAAACGAAGACAAGCAAACAAAGCCCACCAGATAGCAAATGAAGAAATGTGGATGTCAAAAAATTGTGAAATTGAATGCTCTTCATGCCCAAGAAATGAGCCACCGCACAGAGCTGCTAATGCAATAAGGAGGGCCAACACAGCTGGCAGTTACTCATGTGCAGGTGCATCAAGTCTTCATTTGAGATTTCATCCAGGATTCCATCAAGAAAATTATTCTGGATTCTAGTAATCTAGAGGGAAGGTGTTTTTTTGGAGAGAGGACAAAATAAGCCAAATAGATTTACATGCCTACTTTGGGATTCTTATCCTTGCTGGAGTTTTCAGGTCCAAAGTGGAATTCACACAATCCCTGCGGAATACAGAAACTGCCGAAAACTTTTCCATGCATCAATGTCTGGAAAACTTCCAAAATTTTCAGGATTATCTGTTTCAGATTTGTAAATGTGTTGTTTTTTTCCCGACTCACTCCACTTGATTTTCTGTTTTTAATTACATTTTATAACACAAATAAGTAGCAGATTAATTCATAATTGTGATCTAACAAAGGTAAAGGGCAAATATTAACCATGTTTGCCCTTTATATGGCTTGTAATTGGGATGACGTAAACATCTCTTAAGCATTTTAGCATACAATTGTTTAATAGTGTTGATTTGGAAAGCCAAAACTCTGGCGGGTCCACCAGACCCATGAACACTGACTGACTAACATAAATACAAATACCACACAAGGGTTAATCATAAACGTGTAAAGAATTTGTACTCACCGTTCAGCCGGAGCTCCTCCTGCTGTGGGAATGAAAATGAAATAACATGGATGAGAAAAAAAAAACACTGAAACACAGGAAATCAATCATGTGGAAGTTTGTTATTTTACCGTTTTTCCAGCATTTCACCACCAATATTATTACACCAATGATCAAAATGGCAACAACTGCACCAATGATTATGCCTTTAACAGTGCCTCGATCCTCTGAAACAAAAAGGAATAAAGTTTTCTTTTATCAGAATTGGGATGTTTGTTTTTTAACTTTAATTGTAGTTCAGAGAGTCATGACCTTTGACCTCACCTTGGCTGATCCTTACAGAGATGTTTGTAATTATGGTCCCGTCTTCATCGCTGAGTTCGCAGGTGTAAACTCCCTCCTGCTCTGATGTCATATCCTGTAACGTGAGGCTTCCTGAGTCAGACACGCCTTTAACATGTTTCCTCCAGGCCTCTGAAACTGTGAGGGGGAGGCTGGTCTTTGTCTGGTTCAGGATGATCTGATCTTGGTTGAACCTCCAGATGAGGTTTGTTGTAGACGTGTTTGAGCCAGAGCAGGGGATTGTTGTTGTACTGTAGGTGGCGCTGGTTGCTGCTGAAATGGAGCGGCAAGGGTTTAGTTTGAGTAAAATTTTAAATCTAGGGGCTCTTTTTTGCATGTTCTATTTTCAAGTAAAGTTGTTTTTAGTATTCTAACTCTAAAATCAAAACTAACAAGACGCACTCACATTGTCGCTTCACAGTAGCTCATTTTTTGTTCCTCTGTGTGCTGACGGTGCAACTGTAGCTCAGATCAGTATTATTGTCTGAAACATTCAGAGAGCTGATGATGTTGTACAGCTTCTCCTCAGTCTGCTCGAGCATGGTTCTATTCTCCAGAGTGATGTTGGATGGAGGGATAGTGGACCAGGTGAGCGCAGGTTGAGGGTAGATCCCCTCTGAGCTGCAGATGATCCTGTTTTCTACCTGAGAGATGATGACTTTAGAGACCGGAGCTGCAAGAGATCCATTACATAAATTAATAACCCCCCTTCACATATTTTTCTTTGCATTTTGAATTCAAGAGAATGAACACTATTTTGAGTAAAAAATGTTCCTATAAATGTAACATATGCATTTATGCTGCCCTACCTCATGCCTTATTCTAAATGTTACTTAATCTTCTTAGCTTTCCTCTTTATTAATTTATGCGTCCAGCCTCTGGAGTAACTATATCAGACTGGATGGCTCTTATTATTTACTTTTAACACTAGAACTCCCAAAGAACAGATTCTTGGGGGGGTTCAGAAAACGTTGGGAGTTCTATTAAAGGACTTTTGAAGGATTGTAAAGGACAGTAGAATAACAATATGGCATTTTGCTCAGCCGAGAACTTCTATAAACTCCTCTGAGTCAGGATGCCTTAGAAAAGAAGCAAGGAATGGGGAGGACACCTCACTCAAATTACGACGAACACTGGCCACCTCTAACACTCCCCGAAAATACATCTACCCTTGCTCCCAGGAGAAAAGGCTTCAACACAAAGCAATCGATATCTCTCCCCATGGAATCTCTCTAAAAAATTAATTTACAGCCCTTCAATCCCTGAAAAATCACACGGCCGCAGTATCTGTCAAGGCCAGGAGGAGAAATGGGGAATAAGAGGAAACCCCTCAATAAAAGATGACGCAGCACCCAGAAATAGCCAAGAGCAAAGGAAAAAATCCAGAAATGTGAAGCGGACACATAATAAAGTAGGAACCTCTTCAGCAAAGGTTCTGATAATTCATGATGGTTCAGTAAATGGGATCGAAAACTTCTGTAGCAAAAACACTAGTGTTTACAGCTGCCCAAAGAACTCTAACAGGCAAATCACGGAGAAGGTCCCTTCTATCACTGGCCTTCATCCAGGATTAAAAAAATAATTCTGAGCACAGAATCATAATTATGACATAAGCTTTAAAGGTCCTAAGTCATTCAAAATTTTTGGAGTTTTCAACCATCTGGTAGTGCAGTTTTCACATGAAAGAATGCCAGAATTGTTTTTGGCTTAATGTATGCATGTCTGAGTAATCCTCCTAAATCCTGCTCTCTGAGCAGCTGCACAGCCCTCTCCTGGGAAATGACTGAGTGGTAGCATAATGACACATTTTACATCACTATGTTACCACTAGAAAGTTTTAGAGGTGTCTGCACTGCCCCTGCAGAGAGAGTAGCTTACCTCTGGAAGAACTGCAAACACCCCCTCCCCCTTCTCAAAGCTCATAGCTGCTCCAGTTTTGGCAGCTGAAACGACTTTTTTTTATTTTACTTTGTGAAAATGCCTGTTTGGCTGCATGGATTACAGGACTTTATTTTACATTCCTAAAGAACAGCAGCTGGATCAAAGAACAAATTCGCCTGATGGACAGAGAAGTAAGTATATTATAGTATAGATATAAATATTAGATATATAGATATTATATTATAGAGAAACGAGACGTTTTAATTCAAACGTGAATTTCAAACACCTTTTGTTATGTAAATAAGAAAGTGCCGGGTTTCTCAAAACAACTGAGTCTTGACCTTGATTCCCAGGTCAGCTCCCAGAATGCCGTGCCTTCTCACACCTCGCTGATAAGCAAACTGACAGCGAACAACTGCTCCCCTCCTCTGCTACAAACACTGAAACCCCAGAGACTGAAAATTCAGACAGCTTCAAGCAAAGATGTGATTCTCCAGCATCATCTATGCTGTCATCAACAATTGTGTTGTGATTAAGCTTCTCCAAACTAAATGACCAAATTATGAGAGGAACTCAGCTAACACCAAGATTTTCATTACACCCAAGCTCTGATAGATGCAGCTCTTACTTCCGAACCACTGGTAATGACTGATGTCTGATGTGAAAGGTTTCCTGACATCAACTCAAGACCGCTCACCCACCAGGTCTTCTCTTGTTACCAGGAAGGTAGCATTCCTGTGAATATAAACTAGCATAATTAAATATCAGATATTTGCCAGGAAAGTCTTTTCATATCAGTGATTTTATTACTGAATATAACATACACACTCTGTTTTTATCTGATAGTTAGACATAAATACTGAAACGTCTGCAATACTAGATTCTACTCCTCCAAACCACAACTTTTTAAGTGAGAGGAGGAAGCAGAGACTATGAGGATAAATCAGTCTCATAATGAATAAACTTACGCAAGGTTTTCAGAAATGCACATGCTCTGGTTCAGAGTATTATTTCAGATTTGGAAATGTACACAGTCTTTTTCACAAATGTACATTCTCTGGTTTACAAATATATTTTTGAGGCAAACCTGTAATATAAACTTGGAAATGCACACTATCGGTTTCAAAAATGCACATAGTCTGGTTCACAAATATAATTTTGAGGGACACTTAATATAAACTCGCAGATCATACAAATCGCTGAATGTGCATTTCCAAACTGCTTCTCATTTGTTAACCTCTGCATTTACGAGAGAAATATGTATGCTGAATTTTTAGACTCTGGTGAAGCTGCATTACTCTGGTCTCTGGTAATAATGTAAAGAACCTCGGTGTAATTTTTGACCAAGACATGACATTTAAATCCCATATTAAACAGGTTTCTAAGATTTCTTTCTTTCACCTCCAGAATATTGCTAAAAGTAGAAACATCCTGTCCAGGAGTGATGCAGAGAAACTAATCCATTCATTTGTTACTTCAAGGCTGGACTACTGTAATTCCTTATTATCAGGAAGTCCAATGCAATCCAATTAAAGGCAATTAAAAGCCTTCAGTTGATCCAAAATGCTACAGCAGGATTTCAGATGAATATTAAAAAGAGAGATCATATTTCTCCTGTTTTAGCTTCTCTCCATTGGCTCCCTGTTAAATCCAGAATAGAGTTTAAGATCCTCCTCCTTACGTATAAAGTCCTTAATAATCAGCTCCATCATACATCAGAGATCTGATTGTTCCATATGTTCCTAACAGAGCACTTTGTTCTCAGAATGCAGGTCTACTGGTAGTTCCTAGGATTTCTAAAAGTAGAATAGGAGGCAGATCTTTTAGTTATCAGGCTCCTCTCCTGTGGAACCAGCTACCAGTTTTAGATACTCTGTCTTTTTTTAAGACTAGTCTTAAAACCTTTCTTTTTGATAAAGCTTATAGTCAGAGTGGCTTACGTTATCCTGAGCTATTTTTGTAGTTATGCTGCTATAGGCTTATACTGTTAGGGGACAGACTTTTCTTATCTCTTCTACTTTTTTCTCCTACTACTCTCTCTCTCTCTCTCTCTCTCTCTCTCTATATATATATATATATATATATATATATATATATATATATATATATATATATGTTTTCTGCTGTTATTGTTATTGTTTACTCATTTTACTCTCAGTATTTTTCTCCCCATAGAAGCTCCACATGGTCTGGTATCCTGCTCAACTATAATGCCCCCTGCTGGATGGGGAACATCGGTCCAGATGATGCTCAAAGTGACCGAGCATCCTCCATGCTGTCTCTTTTCTGTCTTCTCAGACCCCCAGACGGTCGTGGCAGATGATCACTTATACTGAGCCAGGTTCTGCCGGATGTTTCTTCCTGTTAAAGGGGAGTTTTTCCTCTCCACTGTCGCTATATGCTTGCTCAGTATGAGGGATTGCAGAAGAATTGCTGTCGTTGGAATCTGCATGATCTGGGCACAACATCACGTCAATGACTCATAAAAATCTGCTGGGATTCCTTACAAAGAAAACTTTTAACTGATTGGAATGTTTGTATAATTGCATTGAAATGACTTTTCTTTTAAAGTGCCTTGAGGTGACAATTGTTGTGAATTGGCGCTATATAAATAAAAGTTCACTGCATTTCATTGAATTTACTAAATTTTTCAATCAAATTTATCACTTAACCAACTGAGATCACTTTCAGCTAATTGTATGACTCCTAACACATACTATCCTCATTGCGAGCCAAACCGAGAGGCAACATGGTGGACAAAGCGGCAGGGGAAGCAGGAGAGGAGAAGTTTTTAAATGTAAGTATATCAAAATCTGGCAGTACAAAAACTTAAGGCGGTTGTGTTGTTTGGCATTTTTTGTTAGCATTCTGCTGATTTTAATATTATTTTGTTAACTATCGCTTTAGAGGGGTTCATATGGTGGCGCCATGTATTGCCCAATTAATGTAGGCTTCAGCTACTTTGGTTTTTGCAAATGAAGCAAAACAGTAGACTTCTACTGGGACAAAATCGAGCATTGCGGAATGGAGGTTGAAGAATAAATCCAGTTACACACCTTTTGCTAAAAGGAGTTTTATTAAGCCTCTAACACCACATAACCTGTGATCTTAGAACATGATCTCTTGTGTTCTGCTGTAAAAAACATAGTACTGCATTCACAAATCAAGACAGCTGTTATGTTCCTCTTCATTTTCTATTTTATGATGACAACTTAGGAGAGGATGTATGTAGGGGGGAAAGTTTCCCCTTGCTAGCTGAAAACAAATGAAATCATACATAAAATGAAAAGGTATTGTATGTGCAGATGGCCAACACTGTTGACTATTACCAAATCATTACAGTGGGAGACTTCAACATTCATACTGACAACCCCCAAGACAGACAAGCTAGAACTCTCCATAACTTCAGCCTGACCCAATTTGTCAAACAACAAACACACAATCAAGGACACACTCTAGACTTAATTAATAGCAAAGTTTTACATTTTTCCAACATCTGTATAGTTGATATTGTGTTATCTGACTATTTTTGCATTTTTCTTTGAAAGTATGAGCCCTACTAAACTAACCAAAGAGAGACCTCTGTAAAAAAGTGTTTCCTCAGGGACAGCTCAGTTGAAACCTTTAAACAGACTTACTGCTTTGCCTCACTACCATCCACTTCATCCTCCAACACAAACTCAGTAAACAAGCTGGTAGATAACTTTCTCTATTAAGTTCCAGATATCGTTAATACCATTGCTGCAAATAAAGTTAAAGTAGCCTGGGGTAGAAAGAAGTCTCCATGGACTAGTGATCCACTAGTATGTAATGAAAAAAGAGAGTGTCACAGAGCAGAGAGAAAATAGCGTTAAACTGGTCTCCAGGTTCAGTATGAGCTCTACAAAGACAGACTGAACGGATGTCACTCCATACTTAAATATGCAAGGGAATCTTTCTTTTCCGAATTTATTAACAGAAACATTAATAATGCACAGACTTTATTCTCAACAGTCGAAAGACGAACTAATCCTACCAATGACAGTAGCTCCTGAGCTTTACTCCACCAGGGCTTGCAATGAATTTATCAGCTTTTTTACTGAAAAGATTTTCACAATTAGAACATCAATCTGTACAGCAGGACCAAACCAACCACCAGTTTCAACCCTATGTAAAAACACTGCTGACAAAATTTCTAAATTTAATAAATTAAACCCATCTGTTGGGTTAGCCCAGAATATATTGAATGGAGTCAGTCTCCCAGCATCCCTTGTGCCTAGTCGGTGGCCATTGTGTGACCCCAACAACTTCTCATTGGTCTACGGCCAGTGAGGATGTCACAGATTTGATAATAATCCTCTCCTCCCTTCCGGCTTCGCCCTTTGCAGCGTTGCTTCACGCATGGTTGGAGGCAAAACTCAAATATACGCTAGCGATCTAATTTCCCTTCGATTCTACCGGTTTAGAAAGAATCAGTCTGAACTCATCCAAGGGTTCTGGTTATTGGTTTTTCTGTGCAATATCCAGTCCAAGTCGAGAAGATATCTGTGAGCTGGTGATCCCCCAAGAGCCCATTCATCAGATGCAGCCCAGAACACGGTACTTTAGTCGTTTTTAGCATGTTGTTCTGCGCATGTGTTTTCTGCTGAAACTCATTATTGATTGTGTTTAATGTTTACTTACTCGTTTTTCTTTTTGTATGCTGACACAGTGTGTTGTTTTGTGTTTTGTTTAACTGTTTGATTTCCATGGGCTTCATGTGGCGCAGTTGCTCTGGAAAGATGAGAGAAGCGGCGGCCATTATATCATAACTCCTTTGTTTAGCCATAGTGCTGAATTAGGCGAGTTATTCAAGACCATTCAAGACCTATTTGTCTCTCCCTACTTAATTGCACACGCATTGATAAGGTCACAGCTTGTTAATAAGGCATCTTCCTTTCGCTCTCTCCTGTTCCCCATACTTGTCCAATAAATGTGAAGTCACAACACATGTGAAGTCGGAGCTCTCTGTGACCTCAGTTTGTTTTGATTTTGCCTCCAGCATCCCATCCTCCCTGATAGAATAGTTACACCCATTTAGGACCTTAGCATAGCTCATTTAGACTAGAGGGAATGTATTTTGTGAGTGCTTGTGAAAGTTGAGCAATCGGTTAATAAATTCCTTAAAGTTAAGACAAAAACTCTATTCTTCTTTTGATGTGAATTGATTCAATACATCACTATAATAATTCATACTTCTGATAAAGACTGATATTGTTTCTTATATAGGTTAAGAAGCTGGTGGCTTGTTTTGCTCATTTTATCACTGACAATTTTAGTTTCATGAATAATTATCCCAATATCATGTTATTGGTATAATTATTCCAAATTATTATTAACTAGGCAACAATAGCTCCTCTAAATCCCCTACAAATCAACCCCTGATGAACTCATGAAACAATTAGGCTCCTCCTTTTGCTACGTTGATATCTTAACCACAGCTTTTCTAAAAAAAAAAGTTTTCCCTGTCATTAAGTCTGATCTGATTCAATAGTTAACTCATCTTTCCCGTCAGTTGTCTTCCCTCAGGTCTTAAAAACAACAGTTATCAAACGAGTAGATTACTAAAGCAGAACAACCTGGACAACATGCCTGTTAATATTCTCATTCATCCAGGTCATGGTTATCTCAAAGAAACTGGACTTGGTAATTTGTCTTGGAAGACGTTTCACCTCTTATCCAAGAGGCTTCATCAGTTCATGCTCGCCTCTGACCAGGCTGGGACTGGTCCAACTAACTGGTGTGGAGACTCAGCTATTTAACCTCTTGAACAAGAATCATTATGTCATTGGATCCTTTGTGCTCCATGTGTCTGGGATTTCTGAAAAACTCAGAAGATTTTTAACAAACACAGTATCCCTGTGTATTTCAAACCCAGCAACACACTCAGACAGAGACTAGTACATCCCAAAGACAGAACACCACACGCACACAAAAGTAACTTGGTGTATGCATTGCAAGGACCTGTACATTGGTGAAACCAAACAACCACTGTACAAACGCATGGCCCAACACAGGAGAGCTAACTCCTCAGGCATGGACTCTGCTGTTCATTTACATCTCAAGGAGAAAGCCCACTCCTTTGAGGACAGCAATGTCCAGATATTAGACAGAGAGGACAGATGGTTTGAAAGAGGAGTAAAAGAAGCCATCTATGTAAAAGTAGAGAAACCATCGCTTAACAGAGGAGGAGGCCTTAGACATCACCTATCTCCAATTTAAAATGCTGCCCTTTCATTCCTACCCAGGAGACTCAAACAAATTAGCCTCTAATAACAGAAACAACTGTGACTCCAACGACCGCCGCTATAACACAGTAGGGCACTAATGAAGCCGAAAAACTAACCTCCACCAATAGGCGACACGCAAACGACCGTCGTTAAGACATGGAGCACAAAGGATCCAATGACATAATCAGTCTTGTAAAAGCCCTCAAAGAGGTTAAATAGCTGAGTCTCCACACCAGTTAAGCTTGGTTTATGCTTGCCGCATGAACATTCCGCGCGGAAAAGAGACGTGCGGAACCGGCCGAGATGCCTTCGAGCAGCGTTTATACTTTCTGCAGCTTGTCCCTGCTGACAGCCAATATTCTTGACGACTGTAGGGGGTGGCGTAGGGCTCTACGGCATGCATACAACACTACACCATAGTAGAATTAGTAATCACTGTTTACAAGATGGCGACACCCGTGAGCTTAAACAAAGCAGAACTTTTATGCTGTCTACGTAGGAAAATAGACGAAAAAAGGAGACTGTCCACTCGTCCATTAAAACACAGTTCATCACAGTGCTCGCTATCGGCCGAATCATAAAGATGTCTATTTACGAACCTCCGGCAATATGAGTCAGCCAGTTTTTTCCGCGCTGGAACCGTCCGCGTAGTTACAAATTTTCCTAGGTGCGTGGTGCGGAAATTTTGGGGCGGGAGGAGGCCTCGCGGAGAGGCGCGGTTATTGAAATGACGTAATTTGGCCACGTGGAGCCGTGCGGACCTCGCGGACATGGCTAGCATAAACCAAGCTTTAGTTGGACCAGTCTCAGCCTGGTCAATGGCGAGCCTGAACTGATGAAGCCTCTTGGATAAGAGGTGAAACGTCTTCCAGGACAAATTACCAAGTCCAGTTGCGTTCGATTGAAATTTCCTTGAGATAACCTGGACAACACATCACTCCAGAACTTCATGCCAATCTCTAATCTCCCATTCATCAGAAAGATTATTGAAAAAGCTGTGTTTCCTAAGTTAAACAAATTCCTACCAACAACCAACCACTTTGATACTTATCTGGTTTCCGTGTTCATCACAGCACTGAGACTGTCCTCATCAAAGTTTTCAGAGATATATGCATGAATACAGACTGTGGTAGAACCACAGTGCTGGTTCTGTTAGACCTCAGTGCGACATTTGATACTGTTGATTATAAAACTTAAAAATAGTAATGTTGCTTAAATGCTATGTTTCTTATGCTTTCTATGCTTTATGACTTTCATATTTGATGTTAAATGGCTGTTTTTACTTTCCATGTTTTGTTTCTTTACTACAGAATCATGTAAAGCACCTTGAATTAGCTTATTGTTGAACGTGTGCTATACAAATAATTGCCTTTCCTTTCCTTTGCTTATGCTGAACAAGGCAGAAGGTTTTTAGGGCAAGCACAGCATCAGTATCGCAGCTTAGATGGAAACCTATTAGAAAGAGATTAATGCATTTTCAAGCTTTTATTTTTGCTAGATGAATCAGTTGACATACCATAAACTTTGAGGTCAATATCTGATTCCTGGTCTCCAGTTGTGGTGCTGATGAGACACTGGTATCTGCCCTCATCATGAATCTTCACCCCAGTAAGTTTGAGGGAGTAATTATGTTTGGGAATCTGATCCTTGAAGAGGGAGGTTCTGTCTCTAAAGCGCTGGTCCTGGTTTCCCAGCTGGTCTTGGTTTTGGTAGAAGGAGTGGACTTGAAGTTCTCTACCTTTTTCTGTATAAAACCAATGAAGGACTAATTCATCTCCATTCTGAAAACTGCAGGGGAGGATACAGCTCGTCATGAAAAGGCAGGACATCTCCATACCTGCAAGAAAGGAGAAGAATCTCCATCAAAGAGAAACCTTGGTTATTTAATGTCCCACTGACTGAAGTGAACCTGAAAACAGACCCAATCCAGTTTTTGTGGGTATTACATGTGTCAGTTTCTTTACACATCTACATCTCTGTAGGTGCTACCACATTTATATATAATGGCATCAATATATGTCAATAATTAGAGTAAAAAGAAAACACTGTTTAAAGCAACTCAAAATGAAATATTTGTAACTCTGTATAAAATTTTTTGTAAACATTTAAAAATAAATAAAAAATATTTTTGTGTCATTATTACTCATAATCAATGATTTGATGTATTTATTTAGCACATCAAGATGCATTTCGGTGCACATTATATATATTAAAGAAGCACATTTTTCTAGAGCAGAGTGGAAACAAACCCATATGGTATTGTCTTAGGCCTCAAAAAACATGAATTGTATTCTCCTTAAGATCAACCGATTTAAGGAAAAAAACGTTTTACTCTTAATTTAAAATCTGTTGCCATTCTCTATTCTCTTAGCCATTTTGAATATGAACTAGGCTGAATTAAACTAATTTCAAGGGTAAATACAGCAGGTTCTTAGTTCATATCTTATAGTATTGTTTTTCATTGTTTTCACTACAAGCTGATATATAATTATGTTCATGAATGCAACATGGATTTCTACGCTGTTTAAATGCATCACAGGTGCGATGCAGTGCAGCTTAGAACAGTTGTCTGTCTTTTTCCCTTTCCTTCGCTGAAGGAGTTTAGAGTTGGTTTTTTCACTTTTCATACCGTTTGTTGTTGTGTAAATGCCAGCAGCTGAGTTTTTAAGTGTTGTTTTTTGGTACAGTTTTTAAGTATGGTTAATCATATTTGTAGAAGTTTAACCGTGTTGGAACTAC
Organism: Apricaphanius iberus; assembly: GCA_028564705.1. Lineage (NCBI taxonomy): Eukaryota > Metazoa > Chordata > Actinopteri > Cyprinodontiformes > Aphaniidae > Apricaphanius > Apricaphanius iberus. The sequence goes on along the minus strand of JAPXFQ010002533.1, from coordinate 679,698 downwards.
TCTGAAAATGAACCTTTTTTTAAACAATCCAACCCTCTCCTTTTTAAATGTGAAGGATTCTTTAACCAAAGATGGGTCAGTTAAGTGTTTTATTAACAGAACAAAAATGAAAAGGGAAATAACCGTTAGGTTTGAATGCACACAAGTTGAGATTCTCAACACACAGAAATCTGTTGAACAATTAAATGTTGCCAAAAAGCTAATTGGTGAACCAAAATTAAATGCATATTAAACATGTCAGAACTGTAAATTTAATAACCAGTGCTGTGTGAGTGTGTTCGAGACAGTAAAAAAGTGGATTGTGTGTGTTCTATGCATTTTCTCAGTCAGGTTGACAGTTAATAGTGGCCAAAGATGTACACCCGTCTCTCAGATGTACCAATAAAAGCTGTGGCTATTTCTCTCTTGTCTAGCCTCTTCAGTCTATCCCTGTGGACATGCCAGACTGCCTCAGCTGAGTCATCGTCGACCTCAGCCGCACAGGATGACACTGGGACCACAATTAGCAGTCTCACCAGAGTTTCAACTTGTGAGAAGAGCCCTCTGACCTCTGGTTGCATCACTCTAAGAATCTGGGCTGCACATCACTCTAAGAATCTGGGCTGCAATCTGCAGGAAGTGAAGGCATCATTTGTTTAAACATTGCCAACTGTATTTGCAGTTTGTGCAGGTCCAGTTCTGGGAACAGACTCACCATATTGTTGGTCCTTCCAGTAAGCAGCAGCTCCTCCAGCTTGTCCAGATTTTCCAGACTCGGCTGGTCAAAGCGATCACGTAGCTGGGTGATAACTGTGTCAATGGCGCTGAAAAACTGGACCCAGAAATACTCCTCTAGTGTCACAGGAGTCTGATGCTTGGCCGGACCACCATATCGTCTGGATGGCATTCGGACATCAGGTGGTTGTATTGGCTGTAAGTCCAAGTCTGCAACAAGGTTCACAGCTTTCTCATAGATTCCCATGAAGCTATCATCAGTCCTCAAAGAGAGAAAGCCCGTTCTGGTGTAATAAACAGCTTTCAGCATTCCACTGATGGTTTGTCATCTTGATGCAGACTCAATTTCAGGTCCTCCAAGATCATGAGGAGCTCTTGTCCCGGGAGAAGGCCAAGAATGGTGTTTCCCTTTTCCTTTTTAGAAGCAGTGCTGTCAGTGAGATATGTAGATGCCATCTCTTCCAGGGCAGCCAAGATGGACTCTCATTGAGTTAGGACTGCTCTGATGGCTGGTGTGCGCACAGTCCATATGGTGGCACACAGAGGCTTGATGGAGATGAAGGAGCCTTTTTTTTTGATATGCATATTCTTTTGAATATTGTTTTGCATTTTCCAGAATGAGTTAACATACAGTCCAACTCGTGTACCCACTGCAGAGCATTCCTGATCACAGGTGTGGAGGTACATGCAGCTTGTGTGACGAGGTTCACACAGTGTGGGCCACAGTGGACAAAGGTAGCCAATGGTTGCTCTCTTCTAATCTGAGCTTGTATCCCTGACAGATGCCCTGATATGTTGGCTGCTCCATCATAGGTCTGTCCATGAAGACCTGAGAAAGGCAGGTTTAGACGGCGCAGTACATCAGAGGCTATTTTAAAAAGGTTTTTGCCAGTTGTTGAGATGGCCTCATATAGCCCAACAAATTCCTCCTTAGGCTCCAGGCCATCATCAACATACTGGATGCATATCAAGACCTGTTCGTGCCAGATATGTCCTGGATCCTATCCATTATCAGAGAGTACTGCAGTACAGGTAATGAATGGATTTCAGCTGCTAGTTTTCTGATAATCTTGTTGCTCATCAGCTTCAGCAGCTCATGTTGACACTCAGGACTTGTGTATGAAAGATTCTTCTGCAGCCAGCTTGCCAGATTGGGGTCATTCTCAGCCTTCTCATCTAGAAGCTGCTTGAAGTTTCCCTCATCATTGTCATGACCTCTGAGAGCTAGGCCCTGTTTTGCAAGTTACCACACCGAACTAACAATATGGATATTAATGATTCTTTCTAGCCTACAGCCTAATGATGGGTTTTAATGTCATTTAAAAAACAACAACATCTGGCTTTCAGCTTTATTGAATAATTGAAGGATTTTTAACAACTGTCAATACACTAAGGTGTATACTGTAGTGAAACGTCAAACTGATGAATACTTAAATATGCATAGCATAGGCTATTTAAAGATTTAAACTCCACTCAAGTGTTATTATATTGTCCCCACCAATTCTAAAAACAAACTGACGCCCTTGCTCATTAGAAGAATACAGCAACAAGTATGTGCAATGTGATTGCTGTTCCAGTAAGAGGAGGAAATATTGCCAAACTGACAGAGGCACACAGCGGGCTGAGTCAGGCACCTGGCACAGTTCCTTCATTCTGTTTTTTCTTGGTAACACGTTCCTGATCCCTGAATAAGATATCAAATCTTTTCAAGCCAAAGGGCTTAAGTCAAGCTGAATGCAATTTTCTCCCTGATACCACAGGGTGGGTTACAAATATTGTGAGGTGTGCCTTGTCAGAGGAATTGAAACTTAAGATAAAATGGTACCCATACACATTCCAGTGTTGCAGGAGTTTCTTTTAGTATTCCTGCATGCCTTGTCAGGTCAGTATGGAGTTCTTAGTGTCTAATTTCTTTTCTGTTTCTCCATCTGCTGAGTTTCTGGCTGAATCCTGCTGCAAAACTAGACACACTTCTTTACTTCTGCTGGACTTGATGGATGTTTCTTTGTACCCAAAATTGTTTTCAAATAAGTGTAGCACATATCACATTGTTGGTTTAAACATTTGTTTTTCTACAGTAAAATTACTGAGTAGGTAGAGGATCCAGACATTTTAATCAAAGAGTAGCAATACTTTATAGTAATTTGACTAAATTAAAAGTAAAAACTGTAGGGCAAAAATAAATATTGACAGAATTTTGGTATGGAAACATCACTCTGTGTAAGAGGAAAACACAGCAATGGGTCATAAGGTCTGCAGAGAATCATTGGCTTTTATCTCCCCTCCATGGACACCATATACACCCAGCCCTGTAGGAGGAAAACACATTGCATCTTCAAGGATAAACAGCACCCAGCACACACCCTGCTTAAATCGGGGGGGTGGGCAGGCTACAACCTGAGGCATCGCAGGCCTGTTTTTACAACAGCTTATTCCCAGCTACTGTCAGGTTGGTGGCACAGGACATTAAGGACCCTACTGACAACACCCTCACCCTACCCCAACACACACAGTAAAAATGTGCAATATTACCTGCCCACACCATGTGCAGTATTTAAGCAAGAAAAAGCTGTGCAATTAAGCAGATTTGACATTGCATTTTTTATGACATTTTTCTACTGTATTTTTCTTATTATTATTATAAATGCCCACTGGAGACATCTCTTTTTTTGATACTGTACATTTCTTTTTCATGTATTAATTTCATTTACTTTTTTATTGTATCTTGTTATTTCATGTTGTTGTTTACCTCTTCTGATCTTTTTCGGCTTCATTAGTGCCCTACTGTGTTATAGCGGCGGTCGTTGGAGTCACAGTTGTTTTTCTTATTAGAGGCTAAATTTTTGAGTCTCCTAGGGAGGGATGAAAGGGCAGCATTGCAAATTGGAGATAGGTGATGTCTCAGGCCTCCTCCTCTGTTAAGCGATGGTTTCTCTACTTTACATAGATGGCTTCTTTTACTCCTCTTTCAAGTGTACCCTTAAGTGTTTCTGTTGACTTATCTGACTCTAAGACAACGCTGGTACCTGTGTAAATGGTAATAATGTTCTATTTTATTCCACAATATTCTGTAATATTATATAATATGTTCAAATGAGACAACTGGAAGTCTGACAATACATACAAATACCAAAAGTTTTAACTGATATTAACATTGTCTCCTATTTTATTAACCTTACCAGGTCTCAGACTTGCGTTCCTCTTGTTTTTATGATTGGTGACGGTGCAGCTGTACTTCAGATGTGGATCAGTAACCATCAGAGAGCTGCTGATGTCATAAAGCTGGTCTTCATTCTGACGTACCGTGGTTCTGTTCTCTAGAGCAATGTTCGATGGAGGAATGGTGGACCAGGTGAGTTCAGGTTCCGAGTAGATCCCCTCTGAGCTGCAGATGAGTCTGTTTTCTTTCTGGTAGATGTTGATTTTATGGACCTGTGCTAAACATAAAAAAATAACAGCAGGTCTAAATATAGTCTTATTTTGTCCCAGCTAAGATCTTTCATTGTGGAATTGGCATGTTCCCCCTGTGCATGCCTTGTTTTCCTCCCAATTTTCCAAAAATGGGGATCAAGTAAATCCCAGACAGGTCAACACAGGGATGGAAAGTCCAACCAATCATACAGAAACACACTCACATCTGATCTAGTAATACAAATTAATTTAACATGCTTAATAGAATGTTTGAAGAGGTCTGAGTAACCACAGAGAAACTATACATGTATAATGGAGAACATGCAAGTGCAAAGAGTGCCGCTTCACATGTTGGATAGATCTTCAGTATGCCTAAAACTGACGAGATGCTTTGTGTTCACCACTAATTTTTATGCAAACCTTCGAAAAGTTGCTTTAAGGGAAAATAGGATTATTTTTTTAAAGGCAAGAGTTTCCAACTCCAATCCTTCCTTCCAGTTTTAGGCATGTCTCTGCTCTAACAGCTCATTCAAATTGTCCAACTTCCTCCTCAGCTTGTCAAACCCTGCATCCGAATCCTTAGTATGTACTACATGCTACATCTACTACTTGCCCGTTGATGCAGTACATACAGCAAACGAGCGAGTAGTAGGCATGAAATCAGAATTACTGCTCCACCATTTTGCCAGATGTTTTACGTTAGGTGAAGTCCCGTTAAACATGAACTTATCAACTTAAATGTTTAATCAGTTGTCAAAAAACAATTAAACTAATCAGTAACATCACTATACTTTTACATTTGTATTCCGAAATTACGGTGGTGTCAATGGTTGATAGTTCCTCGGTAGCCGAGGTCACTGTTTTTCTACGATTTTTGGGCTTCTGCTGCATTGTGGGATAGCATAGCATCGGCTGCTTACTGTGGCGGCAGTACACATCCGGGATCTTTATTTTTACTACACAAATCCAAAGTGGATATTCAGATCTATCTTTGCATACTCCTTTTCACCTGCTATATAGTAGGCGAAGTAGGGGTATTTGGATGCAGGGCCCATCCTGCAGAAACCTGCTAACAATCCATAATTTCATTCAGGTGTGTTGAACAAGGGGAAAACAAAACTAAGACATGCAGGATTGAGTATGGACACCCTTGGGATAAATACTTTTTGTACATGGGAAGAAAGTCTACTTAAAGCTTGATTGTTGTTTTCTACATCATGTGTCTTACCGTCAACTTTTAGATTAATCTGTGATTTCTTTGGTCCACTTTTGGAGCTGATTATACACTCGTATATTCCCGAATCCTCAACCTTCACCCCTGTAAGGAGCAGCGAGGCATTTCCCATGGAGATCTTATCAGTGAACAGAGACGTTCTGCCTCTAAAACGCACGTCCTGGTAACGGAGACGGTCTTGGTTCTCAATGTAGAGGTGGACGATTGCTCCAGAAGTCAAGTAGGTCCACTTAATGACAGCAGTACTTTCATCTGAGCTGCATGGCAAGATGCAGCTCTGCATGAAGTCACAGCACACCTCAATGTCTGAAAAAACACACAATAATCCTTAGCTGTGGAATATGATCAGTTAAATCTAGGAGTACTGAAAGGACTCACCTGATGAGGAGACAGTCAATTGAAGAGACATTGTGATCTCTAAAATCACAATGATTTTCAGCCCATAATTTCCTTGATGCATTTCACATGCAGGCAGAAACAGAACTGCATCAAAATTGGCTGATCATCTCCTCCACTCTCTTCTCAGATCGCTACTCCTCTTATTGTGTAACACGTTGAGACCTGACTGGAATGAGAATAAAGCATAGATAAAGCCACAGAGAACAAGTCCAACCCAGAGGGTGTTTTCCCACTGATCTGTAGGTGATTGTTTAAAGAAGAAAAGGGGAAAAAACGGTGTATCAACTGAAGCACTTGGAGCAAAAAGAACATTTATTGAAAATAAAATCTGGTAGAATTAAATATGAGCTTGACAAGAATTGCATATAGCGATCTCCAGCCTCAAAGTAATGTACTGCACTCAATGCCATATCCATCTACTGGAAGGTAAACTGCTGGAATGAAAAGCGGTCCTTTTTAAATGTTGATGCAAAATTTATGGAGAATGCCCCAGGCTGTGATTTAAAGTGAGGACCTTCTAGCTGCAAGAAAACTGTGCAGCCCGTGTAAAAGAACAACTAGCACATATTTAACTGCAGACGGGCAGACCTCAACTAAATCTCATTGAGGTGGTTAAAACTAGACTAAACAGAATTTGATCCTGCAAAGGATCCACATCTTAATAAAGCATAACACTCACAACATGTAATAACACTGCTTCAGCTTCCTACAACAGAAATGTTGTACTGAACCTGACTGTAGTCTTCTGAAGTGAAAAAAAACCTGAAAGTAATTTTGATCTGTTAAATATCGTCCAAATTGAAATTCTGAATTCATGGTTATTTGGATGAAATTCCTAAAGTGGGTCTTTTGGTCCCAATTTCAAAGTGTCAAAAACATCAACCCAAGACTTTGCTACCAGAACTATAATCAGCTGGTTGATCTAAAAAGAACGCTGTAGATCTTTCACTGGTCTGTTTCACAAAGAGTCCACAAAAAAAAGGTTAGAAACAGAAGACATTTTTCTTGCATTTTATTTGTCTTGACATCAAATTTGTGCAGAATTATAATTGTATAATTTTTAACTCTTAGCTTACGTTTATCCCACACATTAAAAACATTACTAAAATAGGTTTTTATCACCAGAAGAGCATTTCCAGAGTCTGCCCCATTCTCTCTCGGGCCAATACGGAGATGCTAATGCATGCTTGTATTACCACTAAAATCAATGATTGTAATGCCCTGCTTTCTGGCCTTCTCAAAAAGAGCATATCTTGTTTACCACTTCTACAAAACTCGGCAGCTCGTGTCCTGACAAAGACCAGGAGGCAGGAGCATATTAAACCGGTCCTAAAATCAGCTAATTGACTCCCCATATGTTTTACAAATTGTTTTTAAGATCCTTTCAAAGGATCCTTTCAAAAGTGTTGGGCATTCTTATCTTTCTGAAATGCTTTTATCATATAAACCCTTTGTCTCTCCGCGCCTCAGGTACCTACTTATCATCTCCAAAGTCAGGACACAGACTCATGACAAGGTGTCTTTTCATTATTATGGGCCTCACCTCTGAAACAGTCTGCCAGAGGACCTCATGGCGGCAGAGAACGTTCATGTTTTTAAGAGCAGACTAAAAACTAAACTTTTTAGCCTGGCCTTTATCTGATTATTATTTATTAATGTCTTTTTAATTGCTTTGCATGTTTTATTTTATTCATTTTTATCAATGTTTTACACAAAATAATTCAGAATGTCTTAAATCAGTCACTCAGTCAGTCACTATCAGTATTTTACTATTTAATCTCATTATCTGCTGTTTATTTCAATATTTTAACCTGTTATTTTAATCTTCCTTCCAGTGTTTCCTCTGAGGGAGGAAATTAACTTTGATTTGATTAGTGCTAAAAACTGATTGCAAAATATTGGTTAAATGAAGGAGTTTTGTTGCAGATAATGCCAAAGTTAGAGGAGGCACTTCACATGCGCTCATGTGGATATGGATATACACTGATTTGGAATGAATATGAACTTCTTCCGAATTACTCCAAGTGGCTCCAAACTTGCTTGGGTGAGAAAATAAATGTAATAATGCTAAACATAATGTCTAGTTTGAAAAAAATAAAAGAACTTTGCCTTTAAATAGAGACAGGGTTAAATGTACAATGTTCCATTTAGAGGTTAGATGACAAAATATGAAGGCCTACAAATCAGGACCTGCTGCAGTTTGTTTATCGCCCTGGAGTTGGAATAGGATATGCTATCATCCACCTGCTTCAACCAACCCACTGCTGCACAGCTTTTTTAAGTTAAGTCAACTTAGAGCTGTTGCGTTGTGTGAACCTAAATAAAGAGAAGAAATTCAAGCAAAATATGAAATAAAAACTGGAGATAGATATTTTTTCCCCCATATCTTTAAGATGATACAACTTGTGTTGTTAAGTTGAAAATATATTAAGTTTAGCCAAGTAATTTTCACATATTGGCTCAACTTAACTGTGTAAATACGTCTAAAGAGTAGTTTTAAGTTTGCCTAACTTCATATTTCAACTTTGATTTCCCTTCTTGATGTAGATTGACTCAACACAACTAGTTCCCTTATTTTTGCTCAACCACTCATTCTTCATTATGACAACTCAAATCACTGTGTACTCTCTAATAGGGAACACATTTATACACCACAGGAGCACCCCAGGGGACTGCACTCTCACCATTCCTTTTCATTCCGTACACCTCAGACTTCCTCTACAAGTCAGACACGTGTCATCTGCTGAAATACTCACATGAATCTGCATTCATTGGTTCTATCAGAGATAGAGAAAAAGCAGAATACAGAGAGCTGGTGGACCGATTTGTGGCTTGTAGTGGTATCAATCGTCTTACCTTGAATGTGAACAAAACAAAGGAGATGATTGTAGATTTCAGAAGAAACAGGGATAAGTCAGACACTGTTTCCATCATGGGAGAAAAAGTGGAGCTGGATGAGGACTATAAATACCTCAGAGCCAAGGTACCGATTCCATGGCTGCTTTGGGGACCGAGCACCCAAAGAAAATACCCCCCTTACCCCTAACCCTCTGGAGATGATGATGCAGAGAAGGGTTCTTCATAAAATCTCCAAAAATTATGGACAACCATGAACATTCTCATGCACGATATTATCCTACAGCAATAGTTGGAGTACTCGAATAGTCTGTCGGAGGCTTCTTCAGTTTTGCTGCATCACATACTGCTACAGGAAATCCTTCCTGCCCACAGCCATCATGTTCTACAACAACTCATTAAAGACTCAATTAAATACTCAAGAGTTTTTCTGGAGAGGGTGAGTAAAATATTCACTGCTGCTACAGTATTATTTTATCATCATTCAGATGTTAGCAGCATATTTTTACTTTGAAGCTTGATAAAATGAGGATGAAACAAAAAATTAAATGTTAGAATAATCATTTCTGTAATCTCTGAAAAATAATCTCAACAGTTAGAATCCCAAAACACCACAAACACACCTCACTGCTGGCTAAAACTTTTTTTATTGATTTTCTTTTCTTTTTTGTTGTTTTTCCTGCTGCTATATTAAAAATATGTGAAATGTAAACACACAATTACTCATAATCTACGCAGATATATACTGATATTTTAAATTTCCAAACAAGATTCTTCTACCTGGAAGAAATATTATCATTTTGGAGCAGCCCAGCTATAGTTCTGACTTGAATGTGATAAATGGTGGAGGGAGCGAAATGTTAGTAAAGATTTTGATTTTTGTGCTACAAACATACTACAATAAGTACACCGACTACATAACACCGAAAGCTAACCCAATCTACGCTAGATATAAATTCCATGAAAAGATGCAGGGTGAAAACCAAACGTTTGATCAATTTATAACAGAACTAAAACTGCTTGCTAAAGCCTGTGGATACTAAATACAGATGAAATGGTCAGGGATCACATCGTATTTGCCACCAACTCGGTGCATGTGCGAGAGAAGCTACTCAGACAAGGTGCAGAATTCACGTTAGAGAAAGCTATAGACATAGCACGGTCACACGAGCTGGCAAAGCAACAGTTAAAATCTATGAGCCACTCCAGAAGTCAGAAAACTGTGCATGCCATTGGCAGAAAACCACAGACAAGATAATCAACCAAGATCTGTGAAACTTAAGGAGCATGCCAATGCAGCATTTAAAGCATGCAGTTGTTTTGCCAGACAACAATAATAAGGCTATACAGAGACCCCATTACCCTCTACCCACTTTAGTGGACATCACCACAAAACTTTCTGGAGCTAAGTATTTCAGTGTTCTAGATGCCAAATCAGGCAATTGGCCCATTAAGCTAAGCCACAAATCCTCTTTGTTAATCACATTTAATACAGTGTTTGAAATAAATCTCTTCCTCAAACTGCCAGTCAGCATAATCTCAGCCCAGGACGAGTTCAGCGACACGTGGATAAAACCTATGAAGTTCTGAAAGGTGTGGCAGCCATGGTGGATGATGTGTTGGTCTTTGGAGGAACCAAACAGGAGCATGAAAACCTGAGGGCCAGAGAGAGGCGTGAGACGGAACCCAGAAAAGTGCACCATCTACGTAAAAGAGGTCAGTTATTTCAGTCGCACACTGTCACACGAAGGACTAAAACCAGATCCACAAAAACTGAAGGCAATCCAAGACATGGCGCCACCACAGAACAAGGCAGAGCTCTACACTTATCAGAGATAAACGCACCACATCGCCAGCTATTAAAGCTGGACAGTGAGTTTGTATGGGACACAATCATGACAGATTCTTTCAACAAATGAAGAAGCTGATTACCAGAGAACCAGGCCCAGTACCCTCCTTCTTCGATCCGAAGAAAGAACTACGACTCCGGGGTTGATGCATCTACAAGTGGTCTTGGTGCTGTGATGATGCAGCACCGAAAGCCAGTTGGCTATGCATCCAAGTCACTTAATAGCACCAAACAGAACTATGTCAAAATAGAAAAGGAGCTGTATGCTGTTCTCTTCGTCTGCAAGTGGTTCCACGAGTACATGTATGGTCGGCACGTGACCATTGAATCGGACCACAAGCCACAAATTCAAATTCAAAAATACTTCCCAGTGGGAAATTAAGTGTTGTTTTAGCACATTACTAATTCATTTTCAAGGAGTTATTGTAGACAATGATGGCTGTGGGAAGAAAGGATTTCCTGTAGCGGTCTGTGTTGCAACGAAACCGAAGAAGCCTCTGACTGAATATGCTCTTTTGCTGTAGGATAGTCTCATTAAGAGGATGCTCAGGGTTGTCCATGATCTTTTTAATTTTATGAAGAATCCTTCTTTGCATCATTACCTCCAGTTGTTCCACAGATTTCCCCAGAACAGAATTAGCCTTCTTTACCAAGTTGTTGAGTCGGTTTTTGCTGCAAACCTTGAAGGACCTCAGCTCCCTCAAAAAGTACAGTCTGCTCTGTCCCTTTTTGTAGACGGCTTCACTGTTTATTCTCCAGTCCAGTCTGATGTCCAGGTGAACTTTGAGGTATTTGTACTCCTAAACCACCTCCACTTCTTCTCCCATGATGCAGACAGTCTTTGACTTAGCCCTGTTTCTTCTAAAATCTACAATCATCTCCTTTCTTTTGTTCACATTCAAGGTAAGATGATTGTTTCCACACCATGACACAAAGCGGTCCACCATTTTTCTGTATTCAGTTTCTTGTCCATCTCTGATACACCCAACAATTGCAGAGTCTGAGTATTTCTGCAGATGACAGGTCTCCGTCTTATCGTGGAAGTCTTAGGTGTACAGAGTGAAAAGGAATGGTGAGAGTACAGTCCCTTGTGGTGCTCCTGTGCTGCTGACCAACTAGTTTGACAAACAATCCTTCAGTCTCACATACTTTGGTCTGTTTGTCAGGTAGTCATTGATCCTGCTGATTGTTGAGGCCTCCACCTGTGTCTTCAGGAGGTTCCGACAAAGCAAATCAGGCTGAATTGTGTTAAATGCACTGGAAAAATCAAAGAACATGATTCTCACAGTGCTGCCTGCTTTGTCCAGATGACAATGAGTTGGTTGAAGCAGGTTGATGATGGCATCTTCAACGGCAACTCCATGGCAATACAAAAACCGCAGGGGGTCCTGATAGGTTCTAGTTTGCTTACTAAGGTGGGGCAACAATTCAATTCAATTCACTTTTATTTATATAGCGCCAGTTCACAACAATTGTCATCTCAAGGCACTTTACAACAAAAGTCATCTCAATACAATTACACAAACATTCCAATCAGTTAAGTTTTCTATGTAAGGAAATCGATCAGATTTCGTAGAGTCATAGGCGTGAGGTTGTGTCCGGATCATGCAGACTCCAACCACAGTAATTCCTCAGCAAACCCTCATACTGAACAAGCATGTAGCGACAGTGGAGATGAAAAACTCCCCTTTAACAGGAAGAAACCTCTGGCAGAACCCTGGCTCAGTACAAGCGGTCATCTGCCACGACCGTCTGGGGGTCTGAGAAGACAGAAAAGAGACAGCATGGAGGATGCTCGGTGACTTTGAGCATCATCTGGACCAACGCTCCCCATCCAGCACGGTAGCTGAGCAGGGTACCAGACCGGGTAGTGCTTCTATGGGGAGAAAAACACTGAAAGAAAACTGGGTTAGCAATTGCATTAACATTAGGAAAAACATTTCTGGAGAGTAGTAGAAAAGAAAAGTGGAAGGTGTGTTAGGGTCAGTTGAGTCTGAAAAAGGATAATTTGTTTTCCTAATTCTTAAGACTATTAGCAATGTACGGTGTGAGGGAGATGGAGTTGAGGAGAGTTGCCGGACCGGGCTGCATCCTCCCTCTACTACCTGCCTTTAAATCCAGGAGGAAAGAAGGAGGTAAATGGGTAAGTTGTAAATTGTAGTGCTTATGCATCTCTATTAGAGAGATAATATTATTGGTAAGTGATATAACTGGAGTAGATAAAGGCCCGCTCTTCCGAAGACTCTGGCATTATCTCTGTCCATCACTTTCTAGCCTTAAAACCTGGTGTAAATCTTTTTCTGTCCTGATTCATGATTCAACCTTTGTTCAATTCTCTAATCATTTTATTCTGGTAAATTAATACATTACTGTTAGAAATCGGATAGGGATTATAAGGTCTAGTGTCTATATGAGTAACTATAAGCTTTATCAAAAAGGAAGGTTTTAAGCCTAGTCTTAAAAACAGACAGTGTATCTGCCCAACAAACTAAAACTGGGAGCTGGTTCCACAGGAGAGGAGCCTGATAACTAAAAGATCTGCTTCCTATTCTACTTTTTGAAATCCTAGGAACTACCAGTAGACCTGCATTCTGAGAACGAAGTGCTCTGTTAGGAACATATGGAACAATCAGATTTCTGATGTACGATGGAGCTGATTATTAAGGGCTTTATACGTAAGGAGGAGGATCTTAAACTCTATTCTGGATTTAACAGGGAGCCAATGGAGAGAAGCCAAAACAGGAGAAATGTGATCTCTCTTTTTAATATTCATCAGAACTCTTGCTGCAGCATTTTGGATCAACTGAAGGCTTTTGATTGCATTTTGTGGACTTCCTGATAATAAGGAATTACAGTAGTCCAGCCTCGAAGTCACAAATGCATGGACTAGTTTCTCTGCATCACTCCTGGACAGGATGTTTCTAATTTTAGCAATATTCCGGAGGTGAAAGAAATAAATCCTAGAAACCTGTTTAATATGAGATTTAATGTCATGTCTTGGTCAAAAATTACACCAAGGTTTTTTAGATTATTACCAGAGGCCAAATTAATGCCATCCAGATGAAGTGATTGACCTAGCAGTTTCCTTTTTAAAGGTTCTGGTCCAAAGACAACAACCTCTGTCTTGTCTGAATTTAGGAGGAGAAAATTCAGAGTCATCCAAGTTTTTATGTCTTCCAGGCATGCTTGTAATCTACCTAACTGATTGGTTTCATCAGGTTTTATGGATAAATATAATTGTGTATCATCAGCATAACTGTGGAAATTCATACGATGTTGTCTAATTATTTTACCAATTGGAAGCCTATATATAGTAAAGAGAATCGCTCCAAGCACAGAACCCTGTGGTACTCCATAAGTAACCCTTGATTGTGAAGATGATTTATCATTTACCTGAACAAACTGGAATCCGTTGTACAGATATGACTTAAACCAACCTCGGCTTTAAAGTACGCAACTCTGTACTAAACCAGGGAGCCAATCTCCTATGGCTGATTACCTTCTTTTTTAAGGGGGCTACATTGTCTAGTGCCAAACGCAGTGAGGAAGTAATACTTTGAAACAGACCATCAATTTCTGAAGGGTTAGTGTTGGAATTACTGCCATCCACTGTGGTATTCTGAGACACATACGAAAACAAGAATGGAACAGATTCTTTAAAACTTGTTACAGCATTGTCTGATAAAGTTCTACTGTAATAAAATTTTCTTTCAGATTTTGGAACGTTGAGTAAAGTAAATTCAAAGGTTATCAAAAAATGGTCAGATAGGACTGGGTTATGTGGGAGGACTATTAGTTCATTACACTCAATGCCGTATGTCAGTACAATGTCTAAAGTGTGCCGACCAGAGTTTGTGGGTCCCTTCACTTTCTGAGTAAAGCCAATTGAGTCTAAGATAATATTAAAGGCTGCAGTTAAGCTATCACTTTCAGTGTCCACGTGAATATTAACATCCCCTACTACAATTATATGATCAGTGTTTAAAACTAAATCAGATAAAAAATCTGAGATCTGGTCCAAGAATTGAGAGTAAGGGCCTGGTGGACGATTCAAAACCACAAACAAAAGTGGTTTTAATGTTTTGCAGTTTGGATGAGGAAAACGAAGGATTAGATTTTTAAACGAGCTGTAGTTAATAATTGGTCTAGGGCAAATTTGCAAATCTGAATGAAAGAAGGTTGCAACCCCTCCCCCTTGCCCAGTACTTCTAGGAATGTGAAAATTTTGATAATTGGTAGGAGTTGACTCATTTATAATTACAAAATCCTCCTGCTGCAGCCAGGTTTCTGATAGGCAAAATAGATTGATTTTATTATCACATATCAAGTCATTTACTAATAAAGTCTTTGAGGATAGGGATCTTATGTTTAGTAAACCACATCTTATTACTCTATTTTCTTGTTTGGTCCGAGTCATATTTATGTTAATGAGATGTTCAGAGTTTGCTTTTGTCAGGTTAACTTTTAGTCTATTTGATTTTGGCCGTGGGTAAGACACTGTCTCAATGGGGTATTGAGTGGGTAACAGTACAGAAGCTGCAGAGAGGTGGGTTAAACTACGACTCTGCTTCCTGGTCTGGACCCTGGTTTGTCAGTGTTTTTAAGGACCAATAAATTTATCCAGATTCCTAGAAAGAAGAGCTGCTCCATCCGAAGTGGGATGGATGCCATCTCTCCGGATCAGACCAGGTTTTCCCCAAATAGTTTTCCAATTATCAATGTAGCCCACGTTGTTTGCTGGACACCCCTCAGACAGACATTGATGAAATGACAGCATCCGGCTAAACATGTCACTGGTCCGATCGGGCAGGGGACCAGAAAAGATTACACAGTCCAACATTTTTTTAGCAAACTTACACACCGAAGCAACACTAATTTTAGCGACCTCCGAATTGGCGTAACCCTGTGTCATTTCCGCCAGCGTGAATAACAATCTTACTGTATTTACGCTTATCCTTAGCCAGCAGTTTCAGGTGGGATTTTATGTCGCCAGTTCTGGCCACTGAAAAACATTTGACTATGGTCGATGGTGTCTCTAAAGCCACGGTTCGGACTATGGAACTGCCAATTACAAGAGTCTGTTCCTCAGTGGGTACATCACTGAGTGAGGAAAATCTGTTAGAAACGCGGACAGGTTGGTGGTTCCCTTTGGCAGAGAACTATGCTTTCTACGTACCGTCACCCAGCCGGCCTGAGATCCCAGCCACGTGGGTTCTGTTGGTTCCATGCTGGCTACCGGGCCTCGGCTATTTACTGGATTCTCAACCGCGCAGCCGAGCCTCTAACTCTGAAACCCTCGCCTCCAAAGCTACGAAAATGCTACATTTATTACACTTACCATTATCACTAGGGAGGCAGGGGAGTAACTAAACATCTGACACACAGAACAGGAGAGAGGAGCCACAGAGGGGGAATGAGAGATGGAAGCCATAGCTGCTACGTAGCTGAGCTAACGAACTAGCGAGACCCTAGCACACCGAGAACAACCGCGTGAAACACAAATAGTTCCCAAAACGTAAAGTACACCGACTGGAAATAAGTGTAGTAGTGTGCTTGTGTGTTAAAAATAACTTAGAAAGACCTCAACAATCGAAGAGAATCTGAGCACCAAGCAGCTCCGCGGAGCTCAGCAGTGACAACAGGAAGTGACGCAGCTGGTGTCGCAATACTCACAATCCGGCAAGCAACCACATCTCAGGGCGGAGTTAGACAGGAGTCTCACTAGGACCTTCATGCTGTGCGATGTCAGGGCAACAGGTCTGTAGTCATTGATGACTGATAGGTGAGTTTTATTTGGTACTAGAACAAGACAGGATGTCTTCCACAACACTGGAACCTTGTCCTGGGTCAGACTCAGGTTGAAGAGGTGCTGCAGTATCCCACAGAGTTGTTCTGCATAGGTCTTCAGAACTCTGGGGCTGAGACCATCTGGACCTGCAGCCTTGTTCTGATTCAGTTTCTCCAAATGCTTCTTCACCTGAATTTTAGAGATAGACCGGTGCGAGAGTGAGATAAATGGGGTAGCAGCATCTCCTAAGATGCTGCTGGGCTTGTTCCTGAACTGAACTTATTGAAGAATATGTTTAGTTAATTGGCTCTATCAAGACTTCCATCTATTCAGTCCTTCCTGTGCTTAAAGCCTGCAATGTTATTCATTCGATACCAGACATCTCTTTTATTGTTCCTCTGTAGTTTGCTCTCCAGCTTCTTACTGTAAGCCTCTTTGCTGTCTCTGATCTTGACTTTTAGTTGCCTCTGTATACTCCTTAATAACTCCTTATCTCCCTCCTTGAAGGCTCTTTTTTTCTTGTTCAGCAGTTCCTCCAGCTCACTGGTGATCCAGGTTTTGGTATTAGGGAAGCATCTCACTGTTCTGGAGGGGATGATGTTGTCCACACAGAAGTTTATGTAGTCAGTCACACACTCAGTCATGGCATTGATGTCCTCTCCATGTGGCTGGCAAAGAGTCGTCCAGTTTGTGGACTCAAAATAACACTGCAGGGCTTCTTCAGCTTCATGTGACCATTTTCTAACAGTTCTCTTCGTTGCAGGTTGCCTCTGAACAAGTTGTTTATATTCAGAGCAGAGAAAGACAAGATTATGATCTGATTGTCCTAGAGGAGGTCTTGGTTTGGACATATAATCATCCTTTACATTTGCATAAAACAAATCCAAGGTCTTGTTTTCTCTTGTGGAGCAGTTGACAAACTGTTGAAATGTTAGAAGTGTAGAAGAGAGCAGCGCATGATTAAAAACACCAGATATTGCCACAAATGCATTGGGGTTGTTGGGTCTAACCCACAAATATATGAAAGTATAAAAGGGTCCTAAGTATGGATGGCGCCAGCATTCCCCAATTGTACTAAATATTCCTAATATAACCAGATAGACCATAACTCTTATTTCACTTGGTAACATTACACAACAGGGTGCTGGGTCTGTAGCTTACCGACAACAGAACTGTAACATCACATTCATGGTTGGCAACAGCTGAAGGTGGAATGTAAATAACTGCCAAAATAACATTGGTAAACTCTCTTGGTAAATAATATTGACGTAAGCTTACTGCCAAGAGTTCAATATCTGGGCTGCAGAGACCACACTTCACAGTAACATGTCTTGGATGACACCATCTGTTGTTAACAAGCACTCCTACTCCACCTCCTTTTATTTTCCCGCTCTTGTTCAGATCTCTGTCTGTTGGTACAGTTAGAAAGCCTGGCAGAGACATGTTGGAGTCTGGGATATAATCCTCTAGCCACGTCTCAGTGAAGTACATAACACTGCATTCCCAATACTCAGGCTGAGTCCTTATCAGTGCTTGGAGTTCATCCATCTTGTTAACTAGTGATCTCACGTTTCCCATTATGATTGATGGAAGAGACTGTTTGAATTTCCAATTCTCTGTCTCCTTTGTGCTCCTGCTCTGCATCCACGCCTCCTTCTTCTCCAGCCATCAGGGATATGTGACTTCAGTTTAGGTATTATTTCAGCTTCTACAATGTTAATCAGCTAGTTCTGGCTGTAAACCACATTGTTGCAATGGTTACGCATCATAAGGAATGAGCAAAAAGTGAAAAAGCAAAAGCAAAAATCCCTCCAACTTCACAGGACAAAACCCCACAAAGTACACAGGTCCAAAAAGTGCAATTCTTCCTTAAGAAAAAGGCGGAAGCAATGGCCGAAAAAACAAAACTCAATATGTTGCTAACAGAGCCACTCCAACATGCAGCCAACCAGAGCAGCGCAATTCTAGAATTCAGAAGAGTCCTTATTCAAGAAACCATTTGGGTCAGCACCACCACGGCTATAGAGGATGATATTGCAACTGCAAAGGTATGACATCAGCATCGTCCACAAGCCAGGGAAAGACAGCACAGTAGCCGACACAATCTATCGAAAGTCCATAGAGTACTGTGACAAATTACTACGTGATGGGATGGACGTGAACATGGTCATTAACAACATGCCCGTCAGTGATAAGAGACTCACAGAGATAAGAGATGAAACAAGTCAGGATCCCCAGCTTGATGTTCTGAGGAGGATCATACTGCGAGGATGGCCGGATACACGGTCTCAAAGCCCGTCTGATATCCAGGAGTTCTGGAACCACCGAAATGAGATCTCCCTGATAGATGGTTTCATGTTTAAAGGAGAGAAGATTATCGTTCCTAAAAAACTCAGAAAGGACATGATAGAAAAAGCTTACAGTTAGAGACAGGTTAATAGGTAGTTAGAGACAGGTTAGACAGGTAGCTAGGAAGAGACAAGTTAATGTGAGTAGTCAGGTAGAGTGTCAAAAGCTAGGTAGAGATAGGTTAATGTTAGTAGTTAGGTAGAGTAGCTAGGTAGAGATAGATTAATGTAAGCCAGGTAGTGAGTGTTAGTAGCTAGGTCTCCTAGTAGCTAGGAGACAGGTTAATGTTAGTAGCTATGCGGCTTTATGCTAGGCTGTTGGAGGACATTATTAGAGTCAGTTCCTACTTTCTACTACTCTCAATTCAAGCGCTAACCTGTTTTCTCTTAGTCTCTTCCTACAGTAGGAGCTCCTGACCCGCCCTGCTTGACAACCCTGACTAAGATGGCATTCGAGTGGAGGAACGTTCTCCACGTCCTGCTACCAACTTCTGCTTCTGCATCAGTTCTGTTGTTTTTTCTGTGTCTCTGTTCTGTATTCTCCAAACCACAGACGGTCCCGGCAGATGACCGCTTATGCTGAGTCTGGTTCTGCCGGAGGTTTCCAGATTAGTAAATTACTAAGTAAATTACTAGAGATGGAGGACCTGATTGGTCTGGGGGGTTGCTATGGTGACAGTAGGTCTTCAACACACTTTGGTGCTAAACTGTTCAGTGATTTATAAACTAGTAGGAGTATTTAGAAGTCTATCCTCTGAGCTACAGGGAGCCAGTGGAAGGACTTTAGAACTGGGGTGATGTGTTCTACTTTCCTGGTTCTAGTGAGAACGCCAGCAGTGTTCTGGATCAGCTGCTGCTGTCTGATTGACTTTTTAGGTATACCTGTGAGGATGCTGTTTCAGTAATCAATCTGACTAAAGATGAATGCCTGGATGAGTTTTTCAAGGTTCTGTTGTGAAATTAATGGCTCAGGAGCTGGGAGTTCATCTTGTAATTGAAGGGTTGCTGGTTCAAGTTCCAGCACCGACTGTCTCAGTAGTAGTGTCCTTGAGCAGTTCCCTACTGGTGGTGGTCAGAGGGCCCAGTGGCACATGTTGGGCACCCCACATGAGATTTTAGATGAGAAGTTTCCTACTACAAAGAATTTCCTGTGGTAAGACTTAAACCAGACCAGTACTATACCAGGGAGTCCAACACCACTCTCCAGTTGTTCCAGTAGTATTTTATGATCAACAGTGTCAAATGAAAAGAGACAAAAAATATCAGATACTAAATGTCAGACATGATACAATGAACAGGATACAAATATTTAAGCTCAGAGTTCATCATCATGATCAAGTCAGTCTCTTTAAAGTAAAACGGGTGCAGCTTCAACCTCTGAGGATCATCAGGACACTGATCAGCTTCTCTCCTTTAGCAAAGATCATCAGTACTTCCACCTGCAGAGAGAAGAATGATGAAGAGAGGAGATCAGTGAGTTTTTCCAGCATCTTTCCATCAGCTGTCAGTCAGTGATGCAGCACATCCAGTAGGAAGAGCAGCAGGGACTTCAGTCCTGTTCAGAGCAGCTGTGGAGCGTAGCCAGCTTCCTTTCAGCTCTCATGTTCACGTGTTGGAGTGAACATACTGAGCTCCAAGCTCACACACCTGCACACACTGTTAGCATCAAGTCTGCAGGTTTCACTCAAGTCCACAGTGGAAACAAACTGCTGAGTCATGATGGCTTCATAACTGCACCAACACTGTAGTGATGGATTTCCTGCTGCTCCATTTAAACACACAAACTCTGGCTGTTGATGAACATCTCATCTGCTTCTGAATAATCCTGACTAATAAACATGGAGGCTGTCCCTGAACACATCTGGATGGAACTAAGGACAGAAGGACACATGTCCAGATGTGATGAGTGAACTTCAGCAGAGCTTCTGCTCTGTAGAAAGACCAAGGCAAGGAAAGGCAAATTTATTTCTATAGCACACTTTCAACACAAGGCAATTCAAGGTGCTTTACATGATTCAGTGATAATGAAACCACATGATTACAAACAAAACTTATACGTTTAACAGTAATCAATCAGTAATAAAAGTTAATGTAAGGAAAAAATTTATATAATTAATACACAATCACTTAAAAAGCGATTATAAAGTAAGAATAGAAATTAAACCACAATAATAAAAAATAATTTAGGGGAAAAAATTTATGCAATTTAAACTGATTAAAACAGATAAAACACAATCGGGTAAACAAAACGAAAAGTGATCAGAAAGCGCAATTTAAGATTCAAATGCAGCTCTGAATAGTAGAGTTTTTATCTTTGATTTAAAAGAGTCTAAAGATTCAGCGTTTTTGCATTCTTCTGGAAGTTTATTCCACATTTGTGGAGCATAGAAGCTGAAAGCTGCCTCTCCCTGTTTAGTTCTGATTCTAGGGACGATTAGTAGGGTAGAGTTGGAGGACCTGATTGGTCTGCTGGGTTGAGATAGTGACAGCATATCTTCAATGTACTTTGGTGCTAAACCGTTCAGTTATTTATAAACTAGTAGGGGTATTTTAAAGTCTATTCTCTGAGCTACAGGGAGCCAGTTGAAGGACTTAAGAACTGGGGTGATGTGTTCTACTTTCCTGGTTCCAGTGAGAACACGGGCAGCAGCGTTCTGGAGCAGCTGCAGCTTTCTGATTGATTTTTTTGGTAGACCTGTGAGGACGCTGTTGCAGTAATCGATCCGACTAAAGATAAACGCATGGATCAGTTTTTCACGGTCCTTCTGTGACATCAGTCCTTTAATCCTAGAAATTTTCCTCAGGTGATAGAAAGCTGACCTTGTTATTGCCTTTATGCCTTTATTGCCTTTAACCACATGGTTACTAAATGAAATAAGAGCCAGTGATTTCCAGGCTGCAGTCAGACTGATCTTAGAGCTGTGACAAAGATGAAACTGATCAGTTGTTTCCTGTTGAAATGAGAGAAGCAACAGTCTGAGATTTATAAAGACTTTAGCCTTATGGCTCATTCTTTTTATTTTATTTTTTATTTTATTTTTTTATTTTATTTTATTTTATTTTTACTTATGTTAAATGTTTTATGTGCACAACTGTACCGGAAAAAATTCCTAGTTTGTGAACTTGTTCTCAAACAATGGCAATAAAACCGATTCTGATTCTGATTCGGAGATCAGATCTGATGCTTCCACAGTTTGATGAATGAGGACCACTGTCTCTATACATGTTGGAAGACTGGCAGCTGGAATCCAGCTGGATTTACAGGAGACATGAACACAACCAGCTTCTGGCTCATATGATTGGCTCATTGTTGTTTCTGTGTCCAACCAGGAAGCCTGTCACCATTTCCCCCCCACTAAGAAGCTGCAGCTTTACTGGAAACACTGGATCTTTGCTTTGATGCTAACTGGGTTTAGTTTAATACTGCTTACAGCAGCTGGACTCACTGCAACCATCTACTTACACCAGCTCCTTTACAAGATCCTTCAGCTGCTGAACATCTGACTCCTTCAGGTTGTTCAAACTCAGGTTCAGGTGTGTCAGACTCAAGGTTTTTAACTTCAGAGCTGAGGCCAGATAGTCACAGCTGATCTTTGACAAATTGCAGTTGATCAATCTGGATTAAGAATAAAACATGAAAGGTTAAATCACATGAATTTATTTCTAACAGAAACATTAATGAATAATAAAAATGACTACATTCACTAAATTTAAACATCACAGACACATGATAAACTGGTTTCAGATATCTGAACCTGTAAAACTGGTTTAAAGAGTTCCAACCAGCCTCAGAACCTTGAGGATCACCAACATGGACTGGATCAGGGGAGATCTGGAATTAGAAGCAGCTCCACAAATCCATCTGTCAGATAGGTGTGAAGAGAACTGGTCCAAGGCAGATCCTGATCCACCAACACAGAACCTCAGACTATTGAGCAGAACCTGCTGGTCAGCTGGATGGAGATCAGAGCTAAGGTCCAACATCAGCAGGACAGAACAGTTTCTCTTGTCGCTCTGCATCTAAGGCCGTTTTCACATGTGTGGCCGTACCAGAAAACGGCCAGAGAAAATGCTAATTTTTTCTGTTCACATGTCACGGATCTCTGACCGTATTTGGATCCAGTCTTTTACTACAAATAAACAGCAGGTGGCGGTATACAAATAAGTCTTAGTTCTCCAACAAACAAGGGAGTGAGAAGTACCGACGTCATAAAACGAGCGACAGCCTAGAATGTAAACCAACTGGTCTACTGGTCAGCTGCTACCTGAAGCCATCTACAGGGTGAGTGTTGTAGTAAACCCGCCGTTTTGTAACCTGCTGTGTTTCTGTGGGATGCTTGAATCGCGTTGTTTTGGTATTTGTATGGTCGCGAGGTAATTCTGTAATTTCGGCCGGCGATGTCGTCATTTCCGCATGGAGCGCGTCTATTGTCTTGAGTACGGCCAGAGTACGGGTTGTGTTCACATGATACGTGGCCGCTCGTACCTGGACTCGGATACTACCTCCAAGGCAGGTCTCTCTGGCCGTATTCTGGCACGGTACAGTCTGTATTCACATGGTACGAAATAAGTGGATTTTGACCAAATACCGTACCCGAGTACGGACTCCCGTACCATGTGAAAGCGCCCTAAATGTCCTTTGATCTTTTCAGAAGATCTGATTCCATTGAATGAGATCAATGGGAACCTGAGTGAAAGTGGTCCAGAATGCTGAGCTGATCCAGAGCAGCAGTTCACTGGTTGACCACAACCTTCTCTAAGATCTCAGCAGGAGATGGAAGCTTGGAGACGCCTCCATCACTGCCAAGGAGAGATGGATCCAAAATGTCTTTCTTCTGAATCAGATGGATGACGGCATTGTTGAGCTCACTGGAACCAATGACATAGAAGGCTGTCTGAACAAAGATGGAGATCAAAGGTCAGAGAGCAAGAAGAGGCTTTCATTGGATCCAGCAGCTTGGCGAGCTCAGGTAAAGTTCATGTTTAAGATAACAGGCCAAGCTGGAGAGGGACCCATCAGTACAGATGATGAGGAAGAGATTTGATTTCTCTTTAATAATCTGAACAACAGCAGAAAGAAAATGTTGACAGTGGTGATCTGACGCTATGGGAGCAGTAGGTGGAAATGGATAAAAAGTCCATATTGATCTGCGCTGCTTTCTCCCTCAATATAAAACAGGCATGCTAGTTTGATTGGTCATAAAAAGGAGCCTGAACCGACTGTCAGACATTTAGGCAAGTAGCAGCCAGACTGATAAATACAGTTTCTGCTGATAATGGAAGACATTTCGCTAAAGAAGTCATTTAACAGATCAGAGTTAATCTGGACATTGACTTCAAACACACTGTGCAGATTACTCTGCCAGTGGTGATTGGGTTTAACATGAAGGTGATTCATTAAAGCTGCAACTCAAAGATGGAGCAGAATTCAGTTTGGTTCTGGACCAAAGTTCTCCTCTTGGTTCTGATGAAGATGAGGATGAGAGGAGGAGCCACGGCAGGTTGAACCCTGATGAAATCTTCCTAGCAGCAGCTCCCCATGTTGCTGCTTCCTCAGTCCTCTGTCAGCATGATATCTTGAATTACTGAGTTTTCCTTCCTTGGTGAATCAGGAAGTAGAGCAAGCTGAGCTTCCTGAACCTGCAGAGGGACCTCCTTCACATCCTGAGACCTGATACTTCATTCAGCAGCTTGGAGCTCAGCCTAGGTCAACCTGGCAGCTCCCACTTTGAGCTGTTCCCAATAAGGACTTTAGAGAAAACTTTCACACTATTTCAATGAAATATGAACAATAAGCTAACATGACTATTACTGTTCCCGGTGTCACAGACACTAGACCTCCTTGGAACATTCTAGAGCTCCAGAAAGATACAAGGGAAAACATATACATTTCCTCTTTTAGCTAAATTGTCACTGAATGACTTTTGACTTTGATGGTAGTGTGAATTTAATGCAGTATCAGCTCTAGATTCACTGGATTCTGTAAATTTTTGGATAATAGCTGCATCCCAGACTTTTTTCCCCCAGACTTTTTTTGAATTGGCCCAGTGCACATTAATCAACATGTGATTTTTCAACATGCAAATGTGTACAGTAAATGTGGGCTAATTTTCATCTGTTGTCCCAGTGCAGGTTGATGTCAAGACAGAAACACTGAAATTACACCCATTGTTTAATTAATTCTGGTTATCATTTAATAAATCATGGTAGAAAGTCTGAAAAACAAAGAAACTTTAACAGGACCAAAGCAGTCAAGAAGAAAGGGGAGTTTACCATAAATATCCTAAGTGTGGATCAGTAGAATATTAGCCATGTGTCTGCAGTTTAGTGTCAACACAACAGAAATAGCAGTAAACCAAAACTTGTTGTCTTACATCAATGTCTGTAACTTGCAGAGCGGCATTTGTAGAAAACCACAGAGCTCCTTCACTCCAGCATCTTCCAGGTTGTTCTCACGGAGGTACAGGTCTGTTAGATGTGAGGCGTTGGACTTTAAAGCTGAGGCCAGAGAAGCCCAGCTGATCGCTGATAAACTGTAGTTCCACAAACTTTATAAAGAAAAAAATATGTGAGCTGAAGCAAATAATGTAGATTAAAACTGAAACATGAACAAATGATAAATTGTAGAACATTATTTTCATTGAATGTAAAAGTCAAAGAACATGATGAACTGGTGTCTAATATTTGACCCAGTAAAACTGGTTTAAAGAGTTCCAACCAGCATCAGAACCTTGGGGTTAACCAACATGGACTGGATCAGGGGGAGATCTGGACTTAGAAGCAGCTCCACAAATCCATCTGTCAGATAGGTGTTATCAGAACGTGTTGCTAGATTATTTTATTCTGGACTTGAGTGGTTCTGAGTTGGAATTAAAATGGACTTTCAGAACTGGTCTGGGACATTACTGCTGTTTATTAATGCTGCTGGGATTTTATGGAAGCAGCACATCATGGATTATAAATCAATACCCGTCTTCTGACAAAGTACCCCCAAACTTTTTCCTACCTGCCGACTAGAAACTTGGTGATGGAGGAATCAGTGGGGAGCCCGACCTGTGCACACGCCATTGTTGTAAAGAATCTCCTAAAAACACTCTGGTCTTGTTTTTCTCTACTGAGCTCTTTCTCTTCCTCTAATACATTTCAAAGACTATTTCTCTTGCGACTCACAGCCATTTTCAAACAATCCTGCATGATCTGTAAGGTAGAATTAATGGATAATGGCGCATACAGATTCTCGGGATGATTGACAATAAGGAGGACCAATAGTGTAGATGATCCACCCAGAAGAAAACGGTCCTCCACAATACCTTTAAGTCTCCAACCCATCCGGTCGGCCCATAGGCCCCATAGACAAAAAAATAAAGAATGGAAGTCAACGGAGTGATACAAGTTCTTTTGTGGTCCGATTTGTGTTACGTCCTGAATCCCACATATGTTGTACATCAATTTAAATAACTAATAACTGATTTTGTGGGTTTTGATTTTGTTTGTCAAGTGATTTGGAATATATTTCATTGCTGGATCTAACTAACTGATTGTTTCTCCCCAGCATAGCTGCTACTTTCCACATGATCAGATTTATTGTGTTTTTCTCTGCGTTTAATGCTCATTCCTTTGGAAACTATGTCCATTTGTCTCATTCCTTTTCCACAGTTCACTAAGTATTTTTTCATGGACATCATATGTTCGAACCATCAGACATTTCTAAAGGGATCAGAAAATAACTTTTATTGCTCCATTGACTCATTTTTTTTGGCTGTAGGGGTCCCATGGAAAGGAAACAGAAAGGCGTGACTTTGGCTCCCCATTTCAGACACTTATGGAAAAATGCTGTTGATTTCTTAACAGACATTACTGCTTGTGCTTTGAACCCACACCATCTTTCAGGTTACCAGAGAAAGTTCAGAAACAGCAGCAGCGAAGAGGAGGACGATGCCTTGATGATATTAGAGGAGAATAGGCAGCCTGTTGTCCTCAGTCTTCTGACCAGCAGTCTGATCTCTAGTCTTGCTCCTTTAAACATTCGGCTGTCCATCCTCTGATTTAACTCACTCTAGACCCCTATGTTCTTCATCATTACAGACCAATATCTAAACTGTCATTTCATTAAAACATCCACTTTTTCAGTAATGACTAATTTAACGCGTTGCTCTTTCACTACAGGTAATCATATTAAAGTTACTTGTTTAAGCCACTGTGCGTTACTATTTTTAAAGTTTTCTTAGGAAAAAATATATATTTGGTACATGGCTGCAAAAGCATTAGCAAAACCAGAAACAATAGTGGTAAATATGTTCTTACATAGCTTCAACAACACTTTATGTCGTAATCTGAATCATCTGATTATCTCCTTTATGGTTGCCATGTTTGTCTGAGGCTGCATCCGAATACCCCAACTATGCCTACTATTAGTAGGTGAAAATAAGTAAGCGAGCGATGTAGTACATCCGAATCTCTAGTATGGATTGTCCAAGTAGGCATTAAGTTCCCGGATGTATACTACCGCCACAGTGAAATCCGATGTATGCTACGCTATTTCGCAATGCAACGGAAGCCCCAAAATCGTAGAAGAAGAGTGACATCGGCAATGCCGAGGATGGGACCACAGGTGACGTAACAAACGTAAATATCCCAGTAAAATGGTGGAGCAGTATGGCCGATTTCATGCCTACTACAAACTCGTTTGCAACGCAGCACTTACTGGATCAACGGGCAAGAAGTAGCTACTAGTAGTATGTAGTTCATACTATAGAATTCGGATGCAGTGTGAGAGTTCTGTTATCTGTACTATGAATCTGCCCCCTAGTGGAACTCTCCAGTAGTATGTGCAAGTAACTAATACTTTCTGGTGTCAATGTGAGGTTAAAAAGCAAGTATATTTCCGGCCTTACTGTTAAAATTCAATAAAGTGAGTATTGGCAAAACTGGTTATTGTTTCTATGTTGAGGCAATGGGAAGTGCTACTGGCAACTGCTGAGAGTAACTAATAAAGTAACGTGTAATCTAACTTAGTTACTTTTGAAATAGAGTAATCAGTAAAGTAACTACATTACTTTTGGAAGGAGTAATCAGTAGTCATTAATCATATTACTTTTTCAAAGTAATTGTGGCAACACTTCTGACTTCGGATTTGTAAGCATTTTAATTGTGAATCTTTACAAGAAAATTAATCCCAAGTCACTTAACAAACAAAGTCGAAATGTGCATCATTGGTTATCATTTAAATTGAGGTACAACATATGTGTGATTCAGGAGGTTAGACGAAGCGGACCAGAAAAAAACGTACCGCTCCATTGACTTACATTTATAATTTATTTCATCCACGGGGCCCATGGGCCAACCATAAGCGGAGGAGACTTAGGCTCCTCATATTATATAGATCTATAGTTCTCAACAGCTGTTTATTAAATCTAAACTAAAACACTTACTTTAAAACTAACGGAGGAGAACCAAAACTTCTACAGACAAACAATTCTGCTTACTAATAAAGGACGAACCAAACAGGAAACTTACAATCAAACATGTACAAATTCACAAATTTACCCGTAAGTAGAAGCACACCACAGAAAAATCACAGAGCGCTAAAGGAAGGCAACTCACTTAACATCAATAATCATGCATGCATACAGTTATAAAGAAAGGTTTCTAAACTTTCTCCACCCAGGTAACAGAAGATAAAAAAATAAAAAGGGATGATCTTACTTCCTTTCAGAAGGAGAGGGACTCCCATTTGTGGAAAAAAAAGTTGGTTGTGACGAAAACGAGGGAAAATGAGATGCTTGGCTCGTCAGCCGCGCGGAGAGGAAAAAAACAAAAGAGAGGGTAATTCAGCGGATCAAAAAGAGATAGTTTGGGGGCCAACCAAACTATTGGGGAAACTTCGTTGCAGGGAGGAAAGACAAAAATCTAGAACAGGTGTTGCGAAGGAAGATCTCTTCTTTCAGTTCCGTGGACAGAACTAAAACCCACTAAAGCGAGTTTTGAAGAGGAAGATGGATACTCATCCATCGCTTTTTATGCTGGCTGTGGGCGCTTCGCCCCCCTTTCCTTGTATTGGTCACGAATCAGGCTGCGGCACCAGCAGGGGTCTTTGATGGATTGCCATCCCAGCCAACTGGCGCAGCAGCTCATCCAGTGCTCCGCGGATTCGAAACGGGGAAGAAGCGGATAGTTCTGCTATTGGTTAGATTGGCGTGGCCGGGGAAAGAGGGGGCGTGCCGCCGAGGGGGAAAATAAATTTTGTCTGATCTTAACAATCAGACTGTTTTAATTTCAACATTCATGAGTCAGACCCAACACTCTTTACCTCCTTGTGTTATTTCTACTCATCATGTCCTCTCTGTCCCTGGAGGAGCATTGGTGTCAGTCATGTTTCCCTGTTGTGTAAACCTGTCTCTCCTGCCACCATCATCATCTTGCAATAAACATGCATGCTCTTTACCTGCCGTCTGTGGTCCTGGGTGGTCCTGGGCCCGCCCACTTGTCAATCAGGCCTGCCTGTCCTATTATTTCTTTGGCAAATATGTAATTCGGCTAAATTAATTGCGTATGTTAGTAATTCCATTGCAGCGTTTTTCAAGGAAGTTAGAGGAGGGAATCATCTTCATATAATTGATGATCTTTGACACACCATTTGATAGAAAAAGGCTTTACAATCGGATATTTACCCTCACATGGTATTGCTCAATGATTCGATTGAACACTGACCTTCCAATACACATAGCTTACCTTCTCTGCATCACACAGAAATGCCAAACTGTTATCTGAAAGCCAGAAGTGTTTCTTTGCGGAGAAAAAAAAAAGTATGTTTCTGTCTAATACCGTTCATGAGAAATCGGTTCATTTATGATATATACGCCGTTGACCGACAGACTAGCCACCTGTTCAGGTGGACCAAAGTTCTGCCTCTCGCCTGCTAATAGCTGGGAATGGGATAGGCTCCAGCATCCCCACGACCCTGAATTGGATAAAGCGGTATAGATAACGTATGGATGGATGGACGGACGCTGTCGACCTTGAGGGGTAAAAACAACACAGTCGGAGTTTGGCTAATTGTAGTGACCATGTCGGGCGAAGTTAAACGTTTTATAGAGATCTTCTAAAGGTAAGTTATGTTTTGTATATTTTGCCCGCCGTGGCTTTGACTTGGTCATTTTTGCTTGGAGACAATGGTTTGATTAGAACGTTCGGGGTGTTGTTACAATGTTGCTGTTAGACCAGTATCCCGCTTTCACTGCAGAACGAAGCTAAGGTTAGCCTCACGTCTACCTGCCTTAATCTACGCACAATGAAGCAAGGTAATATCCTTAGCTATGTCACAAAACGCGGTCGAATTGACAAAGAAATCGGGACAATACCACCAACGCCATTGCCGAGAATCGAAACGCTCTCCACCGGTGAAGCAGCATTCGGAAAAGTGGATAGCAGCCCTGATGCTACGCAGGCTCCTCAGTGTTCAGGTAGGCTATGCGCTATCCGTTTCAACTAGCAGTGTCAAATTATCGTGTTAATTGTTATTAATCAATTACATTTTTATTACAACCATTTTTAGCGTGCTCTGTTTTTTAATCACGTTAATCTATTTTTTAATCGTTCTTTTTATTGTTTCTGTATGCATATAAAGCACTGGTATCGTGTGCAAGGCTGACATACTACTGCTACGTGCCTTGAGAGCTGGAATTCAGCATGAGTATAGGAAGAAATTTACGCTCACTGCTTAGCTGGATTGCCGACTAGTAGCTCATTAGACTTTGGGCTTGCTGTTGAATTGCGAATATAAAAAGTGTGCAACTAAGCTAGGCTGCATTGTAACAACAAACATCTTGGGGTCTTTATCGGGGGTGGGGGGGGGGGGGGGGTTGTCGCCGTAACATCGGCTGTAAGATTACGCAATCAATGGTTTATTGGCCCGCCTGCCGTCTGCAAGTGGGTCCATGCTGCACTACATCTTCACAACAAAACTCTTTGCTGAACGCTGAAATTATGTAAAATGTATTTCTTTTTTGTGACATGTTTTTAAAAACTCACCATCCACAAATTTTCCCCGGGCAGAAGGTGTCCCAGCAATATTTATGATGATGTTAACAAACCAAATAACAGAAGTAAAAAAACATATTTGTTAAATGAAATAAAAATAAAAACGAGAAAGTGAAACAAAACGTAAAAACGAACTGAAACAGTCATGAGTGTTCACAAAACTAACTAAAACGAACAGAATTTATTGAGAAAATTTGCTTAGTTTTCGTTTCATAACGTGTGTCATAAAATCTAGAAGAATTATTTCTATGTCGCTCTCGCGTTGTTACCAGAACAGATGCGATCGTCTGTGTTGTGCCTTTTTAGTTGCACAAATTGCCTTGATAATAACAGAACGGGAAAGTTGGATACAATCCCATCGACTTGCTCCCTTTCAAGGAAATAAAAGACGTCTTTGGATTGCAGCTATCAGAATAAGCGATTGGAACAATGATTAAACAGCCTACAAAAAAAACTTTGTAACAAGTGAGCTACGGCGCCTAACAAACAAGCTAACACTGTGACTGCAAACTGCAAGCAATAGCAATGGGAGCCGGTGTTGCACCGGACCTAGGTTGTGTGCGTGTATCCGCTGTGTTGATGGATAAATAATTCCTCTCTAGTTTCTGGTTGTTGGTGGTCTGTGTTGCTGCGGTCCGCCTAGAGTCATGTAAGCAAGGTTGAAAATGCAAATGTGCAAAATTATCAAAAGATTCACAGTACTTAGGATGGCGTGTTTTTTTTTTGTTGTGTCGCCGCTCAGTGTCAGTGTTTTTATAGAACTGTAGCACCTGCATTAATTGTTGGGCTTTTTAATGTAGCCTACAGGTGCTCTTATTGTGTTTACAGAACTTTAAACATTACTCTGCCAATTATATTTTATACTTGCCCGATTTTTATGGTTGTTAATCTGGCCCATGTCAATACATTTTTTTAAAAGCATAATAATTTTCTGAGATTTTGTTATACATTTTTTCTTTTGTTCGTCTCGCCCCGGTACATAACTTGTTTAATGAGAAGACTAAAACTAAAACTGAAACTTATAAAAACTAAACGACCTAACGAATGGTAAAAACTAACTAAATCTAAATAGAATTTGAAATCTTAAGTCAAAACTACTATAACCCGGGTCCACACCACTTCTACAGCCTAATGTGGACAACTACTATCTAATTGTGCTTTTATAAGTTCTTTAAAAAAAAAAAAATTCATACCCATACTTATTTTAGTGCAAAACAATATAAGATATTCTGCTCAATAGCCTTGAAATGTTTCTTATAGTAATCTGATGTGATGTTGCTAAAAAACTATAGCTGAACCATACTTCAGGCTAAGGAACTGAAACCACAGTTCTGTTGTTGAAGTTTCGTGAAGACAGCTTTTATTCTGATCTCCATGTTGCTGCGTTCTATAAAATCGTTGAAATAGTTAAAAACAGTTGTTCTATGACTTGTACTACTTTAATAAATAATATTTAATAAAGTTCCCTTTCACATTGTTAATTATTTATTTCAAGCTAAACGTCCAACTTTCTGTAACAAACCAATGTGTGAACAGGCTGCTGTTATGACCTCTGACCTAACGTGTTGCTGCTCAGCTTGGATCTGGGTTTATGATCCTGGGTTAGCTGCTGGGATTTTATCTGGTTTTACTGGTTCAGTAGTTTGTTAGTTAAGAAAACAGAAACATCTAAAATTATTAGAATTTAGTGAAAAGTTAAATATGTCGCGTGCGAAAGTGAAACTCAAATATTCTACTGAAATATGATAAACTGCTTATGTCATGAACAACTGATTGTGTCCTAACACCTGCAGAAGTTTCCTGAGCCTCTAAATCAGTTGTCCCCAACCCTGGTCCTGGAGATCTACTGACCTGCAGGTTTTAGATGCATCCCTGCTCCAGCTGAATCAAAGGAAAAGCTTGTTAGCTTTGTCAAACCTGATGGCATCCTGAAGAGGAAACTCAATCATTGATCTGGAGGACCAGGGTTGGAGACCTCTAAGTCTGGGTCAGTGGGACGTCATCGTGAGGAAGACAGCTGATTGGACAGATATCCACAAGACAGTCATTGACCCCCGCAATAACACTGTTGAGCCACCAGGTGGCGCTGCTCTGCTGGTGACCATGGTTCTTTGTTCTAAACCTCCTTCAGGGTTTTTGTGGTGACAGTAAATACTTGGAGAACCTCCTCTGTCTTCTATTATGGTCTGGAAGCTGCTGTGCTGCCTTCTGATTGGCTGACTGCATGTTGCCATCAAAGAGTTCATGAGGACAGTTTGTCTCTGACCTGGTCCAATAGAACAGCATCAGGAGGGAGGGGGTGGAACCTGGTGGAGCCATCAGTAACCATTTTATGTTTTATGTCTTTGTTTTTCTTAATCAGTGATGTTTTAGATTTTGCTTTATAATAATAATAATTAATAATAATAATAAAGAGGGGGACAGCGATATGGACACTTATATTGGGGCTGGTACCTTTCTAATGGACTCGTATAGGTATCAGTTAGTTAACAGATACCATGAACTGATACTTAAAATGTGGAAACACTGCAATAATTTCACATAATATATAAATTTTTAATTTTTAAATAATAGCTTTGTTGTCATTTTGATTTATATTGTATTTTGTATCTATTTCAGAGTCATTTGTTGTAACAACCAGAGAAAATTTTTAAATATGTATTTCAATTCATTGCATTTTTCTGTGTTGTAGAAAATTTGGCAATGTTACTCGGTATCGGCAAGTACTCAGATCAGAGTACTGGTATCGTAACGGGTTGAAAGAAAGTGGTATTGTTGTTGCATCTGTAATAATAATAATGATTATTATTATTATTAACTAGTTACTTTTCCTCTCTGTGGTCCTGGCTCAACTCAGGAGGAACTAATGTTAATTCTTGATGTGAAGAAGAAATTAGAAATGAAACAATATTTTATGATCATCTGAATGTTTCCCAAACCAAATTGAAACATCCCCATTAAATATTGACAATTTTCATCATTTTTGTCCATTCATTCAAGATATTTTTTAAGAACGAGTAGGAATGAAGTTCAGTATTCTGAGGTTTGAAGAAATAATTTTAAAAGGTACAATGTTTTAGAAACTATATTCTGAAATTTGGTCAACATGATGTTATTAAGGAAAATTTATTAGAATAAAATTATTTATTAAACAAAATATCGAATTATCAATGATTTAACCTGAATAGAGAAAACAAACCTCAGCTTCTTCACTTTACTGACTGGATTCTCCAGGATCTCACACAGATGTTTCAGATCAGATTTTCCAAAGTATCCACTTATGTAGATCTCACTTATTTCCAGTTCAGTCAGGAAGCGGTTGGACTTCAGAGCTGATGCCACAACTTCACATTCAGCATTGCAGAGTACACAGCCACCCAGTCTGAGATTAGAGAAGAAATTAAGTCAGTTCTAATGAAATCAGATCATCTGGATTATAAAAACAGACTACAGTACATTTGAAAGTGTTCAATATTTTGATGTTAGCAAAGGTAGAGTTAATTTTACTCTTAGTAGAGTTACATTCTTGGAATGCAACTCTGAGTTGTACATTATTAGTAGTTAAAATCGAGTGTTAAAATTGAGTGTTTCAAAATCAACTCTGGAGGTGTTAAAATGAGAACAATAACTCTTGACCTCTTAACTCTGAACTCCTACAGTGGATATGAAACCTATAGAGTGAAATTTCAATTTCAATTCAATTCAATTCAATTCAGTTTATTTATATAGCGCCATTTCACAACAGATGTCATCTCAAGGCACTTTACAAAAAGAGTTATTACAATACAATGTTTAGTGTAGAAATTACAGAACCACAGAAGATTGCGTCGTGGAATTCTCAGCAATCTCTCATACTGAGCAAGCATGCAGCGACAGTGGGAAGGAAAAACTCCCTTTCACTGCACCACAGGTTTTTACTGAACCTGGAGCAAAGCAGAAACTGACAAATCTTTTCTTCTCCACATGTTTGAGTTTTTTACTACGCTTGGTAAGTCTATTTATTTCTCAGACTGTTTAAACTTTACTAAAACCTTTATTTCTGTGGCTGTTTTGAGTTGAGGCAAAGCTATGTGAAAGAAACTTGCTTTGCTCTCTATCTAAACTAGCTCAATTTTTCTTGTATGCGGACAAATAGCGTCGATTAAAAACTTGCATATGAATAATCAGTCACATGTTTTGGCTAACTCAAATACACCTAAAATATTGTTTAGATCATGAAATGTTGGTATCATTTGAAACGGTCTCCTACAAACACAGATGCCCTCTCTGCCCCATCCACAACATCCTGATATGCAGCTGGTCCCTGTTCCGATGAACTCAATACTGATTTTAACAGTACCTCGCATATCGGACTTGGACCTTACCCTACTTCATTCATACCTGTTACTGTCAGCAGAGAGCGAACAAATAATCATAAACTAAGAAAATGCAACCCAAATAATCTTAAACAGTTACTAAAAATCCCACCTACAGTAAATCATACAGTCACTCCATCACCAACCACTATTAATATGGCTCTTTTAAGTGTTGGCTCTCTGATGAATAAAACTTTTATAATAAATGATTTGATTTTAGACAATAATCTTCATTGTTTATTTTAATGGAGACATGGCTGAGTGCAGATGTCCCTGCTGTTCTTACAGAGGCCTCTCAGTCTAATTTTAGTTTTTCTTATTCAACGACGAGTAGCCAGAGGGGAGGCGGAACTGCTTTTATAAGTTAATCAACTCTTTACGCCAAACCTGTTTTTTTAATAGTTTAACCAATTTTGAATACACTGCCTCAGTTTTTAGCACTCCTCAGGTTGTATGTGTCACAGTTTATAGGCCACCGAAAAGGAATGCACTTCTTATTCCAAAATTTTTTGAGTTTTTATCAATTTTACACAACTCTTATCAAAGGATTGTTTTAGCTGGTGATTTTAATCTACATATAGATAACTTTTTAGATCCTTTATCAACATATGTTTAAAATATTTTGGATTATATGGATTTTAGCCAACATGTCATGCAGCCAACTCACAACAGAGGACACACCCTGGACTTGCTCATCACGTATGGCCTGTCCACCATTGTCTCCTCTGTTATTCACTTGGCCGTCTCTGACCACTACTGTGTTTTTCAAAATCACCAGTTTTATCCAATTAGAAACCTATGTGAGAACTGTCAGGAAGTGACATCTAACCCCTGAAGTGGCTGCAGGTTTTCTTGAATTTTTGAAAAAGTTTCCTCCTATACCTTTACCTGCCCCCTGTGATTTTATTGTGAATGATTTTAACTGTAGGCTTCAAACCACTCTCGACCTGCTGGCTCCACTTAAAACATACTTAAACATAAATTCAAAACATACAGTACCATGGAGAAATGAAGATCTTAAAAAAAAAATTAAAGAGGAGCTACAGGGCAACAGAAAGGAAATGGAGGAAAATAAAATCACAATAAATCATCAGATATACATAGAGCATCTCAAATCATACAATAACGCTTTAAGAAATTACAGAAATACATACTTTTCCAGAATCAACTCAGAACATAAAAATAACCCCAAAATTCTTTTCTCAACCATTGACAATATTCTTAATCATACCTCTAATGCTTTTCAGTAACCCCCTCAAACACTCTCTGTGAGGAGTTTGCAGACCACTTCAGAGGGAAGGTAGACACCATCAGATGTAATATTTTATCCTCTCAAACTAACATGGTTTTAGACAAATCTGAGTGTCTGTCTTCACCAGAGGAGACACTGGACAGTTTTGTCCTGGTAGAAGCTGGGACCCTTGATAAAGTTTTCTCCTCAGTGAGGCCCACCACAAGCGCTTTGGACCCAATTCCCACCCAGTTTTTAAGCAGTTTTATGGTTCTTTTAAAGACGAGATTTTAAACTTTATGAATTGCTCCCTTCAGACGGGGTTTATTCCTGCTGCCTTTAAAGTGGTGGTTGTGAGGCCCCTGTTGAAGAAGACCAATTTAGATTTTAATGATTTAAACAACTACCGACCGGTATCTAACTTACCAGATTCAAGCAAAGTTTTAGAAAAACTTGTTTTAATTCAGCTTAATGATTTTATTAATGCTCATAGGGTCGTAGAGAAATTTCAGTCTGATTTTAGGATGAACCACAACACAGAGACGGCTCTTCAAAAATTTTACATTATTTTAGATTAAACTATGACGCTAAAAAGGTGACAGTGTTGGTTCTTCTGGATCTAAGCGCTGCCTTTGATACAGTAGACCACACTATTCTTTTAACTCGTTTAAAACAGATCGGCCTCTCTGGTGCTGTTCATAAATGGTTCACTTCCTACCTCACAGACAGGACTTTTATGGTAAGTTTAGATACCTATTCCTCTATGGTCCATAAGATCACTTGTGCTGTGCCCCAGGGTTCAGTTTTGGGCCCAGTGCTTTCTAGCCTGTGCTCCCTCCATGCATTGTCATCAGAAGACATGGAGTTAACTTTCACAGTTATGCTGATGATACACAGTTGTACATCGCCATGTCTCCCGATGACACACGGCCAATGGATGCACTTTTTAACTGCATTTTAGACATTAAATCCTGGATGAAAGAAAACTTTCTCCAGCTCAACCAGAACAGAACTGAAGTTTTAATTATCGGTCCTGAGGCTAAGAGAGAAAAAACCTTTACCAAAACTACAATCATTCTCTTTTAATTCTTCTTTACAAGTGAAGAATCTGGGCATGATTTTTGAGTTCTGGAGGATCTGACAGAAAACTGTTGATCTTAGAGGAACAAGGGACAGACTGGTGGGAAGAGGGACACATGTCTCTGTAGTGGTCTGTCCATTGTCTCAGAGGAACAAAATTTCAATCAAACCTAGACAGCGATTTTGTAAAAATCTCAAGGTTTTCTATTAATTTGAATGGAAACTGATAAAAAGTTAAATATTTCTAAAATCATAAAAATGTCCAGCAGTGCTGTCCTGGATGAGCTGAACGTTTAGATGGTTGAAATAGTCCAAAGTATGAAGGAAGTAGTGAAAGACAAAAAAACCTTGAGAAACAACTTGGAGAAGAAGAAGAAACAGGAGGACAATAGTGCTGAGTCAGCATTCACACCATGAAGATATCTGGACTCACCGAGCCTTTCTGCAGTTCCTCACAGCTTGAACCAGTCTCTGTCGTCCATTCTTTGATGTATTGTACTTCTGCAGGTCCAACTCATCCAGAACCTCCTCTGACATCTGCAGCATTAATGCCAGAGCGGAACACTGGATCTCTGAGAGCTCCTTCTCGGGTCTGTTCTCTGATTTCAGGAACTGTTGGATCTCCTGATAAACTGAGAGGTCCTTCATCTCCTTTAGAGAACAGAAGATGTTGATGCTTCTGTCTGGAGAGATATAATCAGTGTTCATCTTCTTCATATTTCTAATGATTCTCTGGATGGTTTGCGAATCTTTTTCTGGCTGACCCAGCAGGCCTCCTAAGAGTCTCTGGTTGGACTCCAAAGAGAGGCCATGAAGGAAGCGAACAAACAGGTCTAGGTGGCCATTTTTACTGCTGAAGGATTTCTTCATGGCTTTCATCAGAAACTCATCCAAGGATAAGAAATAATATCCTCCCAGGAACTTGTTGATCTCCTCTGTGTTCCTGGTGGTGAAACAGTGGAACATGTAGACTGCAGCCAGAAACTCCTGGATGCTCAGATGAACAAAGCAGTAGACTGGTTTCTGGAAGATCGCACTCTCTCTTCTGAAGATCTCTGTACAAACTCCTGAGTACACAGAGGCCTCTGTGACATCCAGACCACACTTCTCCAGGTCTTCTTGGTAGAACATGGTGTTTCCTTTCTCCAGATGTTCCAACGCCAGCCTCCCCAGCTTCAGAAGAACTTCCCTGTCAGCCTCCATCAGCTCCTGTGGACTTGTCTCATGTCCTCCATGGTACTTGTTCTTTTTCCTCTGTGTCTGGACCAGCAGGAAGTGTGAGTACATGTTAGTCATGGTCTTGGGCAGCTCTCCTCTCTGCTCTGTAGTCAACATGTTCTCCAGAACTGTAGCAGTGATCCAGCAGAAGACTGGGATTGCACACATGATGTGGAGGCTCCTGCAGGTCTTAATGTGGGAGATGATTCTGCCGGACAGCTCTTCATCACTGAACCTCCTCCTGAAGTACTCCTTCTTCTGGGTGTCAGTGAAGCCTTGTACTTCTGTTACCCTGGTAACACATGAAGGAGGGATCTGATTGGCTGCTGCAGGTCTGGAAGTCATCCAGATGAGAGCCGAGGGAAGCAGGTTCCCCTGGATGAGGTTTATCAGCAGAACGTTAACTGATGACTTCCGTGTGACATCAGAAACCAGCTGACTGTTGTTGAAGTCCAGAGAAAGTCTGCTTTCATCCAGACCATCAAAGATGAAGAGAAGTTTCCAGACAGCCAGCTTCTCTGCTGGGAGCTTCTGGAGTGTTGGATGGAAAACATGGAGCAGCGTGAGAAGACTGTGCTGCTCATCTCTGATCAAGTTCAGCTCCCTGAAGGAAAGCAGAACCACCACATGGACATCTTGGTTCTCCAAGCCCTCTGCCCAGTCCAGAGTGAACTTCTGCACTGAGAAGGTTTTTCCAACACCAGCGACGCCGTTAGTCAGAACCACTCTGATGGCTCCATGTTGGTCAGGTAAGGCTTTAAAGATGTCCTGGCACTTGATTGGATGGCCATGGAGGTACTGGGTCTTGGAAGCTCTCTCCAGCTGCTCCACCTCATGTTGGGTATTAACCTCTTCACTTTGTCCCTCTGTAATATAGAGATCAGTGTAGATCCTGTTGAGGAGGGTTCTACTTCCTGTTTCATCACTTCCTTCAGTCACACTTTCACATCTCCTCCTCAGACTGATCTTATGTTCCTCTAAAACCTCCTGAAGACCAACATCTGCTGACACAGAAGAAAAGACAACTGAAGTAAAAAACAGGATTTAGTAATTAAGTTGGAACAGAACCACCTGGAACAGTAGGAGCTGTCATCATTATAAGGTCTCTGACTTCACATGATGTGATGCTCAACAGTCGGATCAATTCTAAGAACCAGAACATTGTTCAATTGTCAGACAGCACATTTCTGCGTCTATTTTGTGGTCAGTATCTGTTCACTGTCAGGATCTGATTCACAGAGCAGATCAGATGAAGAAATACTGACAGAAACACCAACATTAAATGCAGCATCTTAAAGAAACATGAACTCTTTGTATCATGTCACCATTGTCCTCATTTCACTAGTAACTTTAATATGATCTGTTTCAAACAGCCGGTACAGAAGAGTCAGAGAGGAATAAAGAAGTGTCCTCCTAGCATTTTACTCCCTTAATGAAGGAAATCTATGAGTGATAAGGTTCTTATGCGTATAGTTATCATTTAATATGTTAATCTAGAACGTGTTAATCTTACTGTAGACATGCTGTTCCTGCTGTAACCCTACCAAATACAGTCATCTTGCTGTTAATTTTGCAAACTCCACCCTTTGTGCTAAAATAAAAGTAATTGCTCATAGAGGAAGAGCCGGAGTTGGGAAGCGCTACGAGCTGAATGCCATACTTCTGCGTCTCCCCTTTGCAAAGTGCATCAACGACAATCTTCAGCGTCTTCCTTATTTGCATTTGTCGGTTAAAAATACCCAACAATAAGTAATGCTCTAATCTGCTAGAAAACAAGAGGAAACAGTAAATGACCTGGGACTGATGGCCCTTTAGAACAAAACAATAAATTGTTATAAAATATTACATGTTGTTTTAACAAATATATAAACTATAGTCTGTGATATATTGTTACACTTTCCTTCCCACTTCCTGTAAAAGCAGCAGATTGATTTTTCCACCTTTTTGTCTTCATGCATTAAAGTGATCTCCATTTTTAAGGAAGTCTTTATTTTTTATGTATTTAATAAAAAGGGATGTACACAGAGACAGCAAACCCAGTAAGTTGTTGGATTGAAAACTTGCCGGGCGCCAGAACAGGTGACATTAAATCCCACCCAAAACTGCTGGCTAGGGATAAACGTAAATGCAGTAAGGTTGTTATTCATGCTGGTGGTAATGAAACCCGGTTACGCCAATTGGAGATCAGTAAACTTATTGCTGCTTCATTGTGTAACTTTGGTTAAACAATGTCAGAGTCTATAAATCTTTTCTGGTCCCCTGCCTGATCGGACCAGTGACAACATATTTAGCCACATGCTGTCATGTCATCGATGGTTGTCTGAGTGGTGTCCAGCAGACAACGTGAACTACATTGCTAACTGGAGGACTTTTTGGGTCTGATCCGGAGAGATTCCATCCATCGCACTTTGGAAGGAGCAGCTATTCTTTCTAGGAATATGGACAAATTTATTAGTGCTTCAAAACTCTGTAAAATGAGGGTCCAGACCAGGAAGCATAGCCGTAGTTTAACCCACCCCTCTGCAGCTTCTGTAGTGTTACCCACTCAATACCCCATTGAAACTGTGTTGCCCATGGCCAAAATTAAATAGGTTAAAAGTTAACCTAACAAAAGCAAATTATGACAATCTTATTAAGATAAATCTGACTTTGACTGGATAGAAAAATAGAATAATTAAATGTGGCTTATTGAACCTAATATCCCTCTCCTCAAATAATTTATTAGTAAATGAATTGATTTCTGATAAAACAATTGGTTTGTTTTGTCTCTCAGAAAGCAGGTTCAGCAGGAAGATTACGTTAGTGAACATGAGTCAACTCCTCTTAAAGGGGAGTTTTTCCCTTTCCACTGTTGCTACATACTTGCTCATTATGAGAGATTGCTAAGACGTTTGTGGTGTTTGGAGTCTACATGTTCAGGGCACAACTGACAGTCAGTGACTCAATTCAATCAGCTGGGATTCCTTAATAAGAAAAATTTTAAACTGACTGGAACATTTGTATAATTAACCTGAAATTATTTTTCTCCTAAAGTTCCTTGAGATGAAATCTGTTTTGAATAGGTGATATATAAATAAACTGAAGTAAATTAAATCAAACATAAATGTTTCAGTTACACCAGCTGCAAAATACAGAAACTGATTTGAAATAACTGATCCCAGAAAGATTTTGAAAAACTTCCATCTCCAAACCCCAACTTAACTTGGTTCAACGAAGAGATAGAAGGAAGCTCTGATTGGAGACGTTCAGTCTTACCTGGTGAATAGCTGCTCTGATTGGTTCTCAGCGATCCAGCTCCTGATGGATCAGACTGGTCCTCCCTGTGATCAATGCTCTTCCATCTGTGAAGACATTTCTTCATCAATGAAATAGTTCGCTAACAACAGTATGGGGCTTTCCTCCTGAACCTGAAGATGTTAATGAGGGTCACCACAGACTAGAGTTCAGACGCTGAGTAAGGACACGACCTCAGAATATGGATGATGTCTAGTTTGAAGTATTTCATTTTATTATATTTGGTATTATGGTCATTTTTTTTTTTTTTTGTCGGTCTGAAATCTTTTCTGGGACAATAATCATTATTCTGTCTGATCTAGAGTATAAAACAGCTTCAGTCAGAGGTTGAAATAGACCAAACAGTGATTTAATCTAGACTGCAGAGTAGAAAGATGGATCCTTCTTTCATGGAGGAATAAAAGTAATCAGACTCAGCCTCAATGCATTTATCTCAGAGCCTTGTACTCTGACAGTTCATTATTTGGACAGAAGTAATAAGTTATTCAAAGTTCAGTTCTTTATTTATCGTCTAAGTTTGGCTGACTAAATCTGACTTCATGATGATCCTAGGGATTTTGTTTCTGGGTTCAGTTTGTAGTTGTAGTCCCCAAATATTGTTTGCAGTTATAGTCTTTAGTTACAGTTAATCTTTATTTAGCCTATTTCCTGTTTTATTTAGCTGTTCTAGTTCCTTTTATGAACTTGCTATTCATATCCATGTGGTTCTGCTCGTCTCGCCTGTGTCTGGGTTTCGTTGTCAAAAAAGATGGAAAAATGTTGCAGTGCAGGTTCTGTTCAACCCATCTGGTTTGTCTAAATAGAAGTACAGCTATACACTGTATACAAGGGCTAGGCAATAAACAGGAATTTAACAATAATGAAACTTGAGACGGTGTTGCGTCTTGTGAAACTGCACAGTGTGCATGCAATTTGTCTGGCTGACATCAACAGCAGTGGTCATGAATAATAATTTATATTAATACGAATATCAATGAAATTCAATTAGTTAATTTATTAATTAACCTACTGGGGCACCACTCCAATAAATTAACATAGAAACAATTAACAATGACATTAACATTAGCAAGACAAATTCAGTTCTCTTTAAAATATTGCAGTGTTTATTAAGATAGTTTTTCTAATCTTACAGATGAACACTGTGACAACAGCCAATCTACTCTAAATCATGCAATCTACAAACTATTTAAAAAGGAATGAACGTATGCAACCCCAAAAACTAACACTACCAGAATTAAGAAAAACAGCTTCAAAGCATAAGTAGGATGTGTGTGTTTGTGTAAGTGTTTGTTTGTATGTGTATGTCCGCAGGAGGTGATCTGAAGTCAGGACACCAAGACATGCAACCACACCATACCAACAAAATAAAAGGATATTAAAAGATAGGAGATATAATAACATTTTAGCAAGAAACATTGAACACAAAAACAAGAATACAACAGCAAAAGACAGCGTCCGGCGATGCTACCAACAGTGACCAAACGGTGGTTTAACAATTACAGAAGAATATATTAAACCATTTCACACAAGTCTAAACTTGTGTTTTAAAACTTCCTACAGAAGCCTACACCCTACCCAGACAAACAAA
Organism: Apricaphanius iberus; assembly: GCA_028564705.1. Lineage (NCBI taxonomy): Eukaryota > Metazoa > Chordata > Actinopteri > Cyprinodontiformes > Aphaniidae > Apricaphanius > Apricaphanius iberus. The sequence goes on along the minus strand of JAPXFQ010002533.1, from coordinate 636,294 downwards.
ATGTATCCTACTGGTGATGACTTCGTCCTCACTGCCAGTCCAAGGCGAACGATGAAGGGAGAAGGAGGAACAATCAAAACTGGGCAAAGTCCATTGAAGAACAGCAGCGCAAAGCTGATTTTAAAAGAACGAGTTTAGATGCAGGCAGCGACTTCAGTCGATCCTGTCTTTAGAGAGCTATCTTCGTATAGCTCAGGTACCAAGCAGACCTCCTGGCTGCAGAAACGGGAGGTCGGGTAACTCTGCAAAAATAATGCTCCGGAGGTTTAGGGAAGTAGTCCTGTCCTGGCCTGCAGGTTGGAACCAAAGGTAAGAGTTTGCTAGCAAAGATTTGAGTGTCCCCGTTGCTCAATAGGCATGGGAATACAAATGGCTTCTTTGAGCACAGTCCTTTTAGGAGCTCTCCCTGTGATTACCGGCCAAAGACCAATGAGAATACCCTGAGTGAGGTGCGAGCTCTGTCTTCATCCTTGGTCACAGACCAAAGAGTATGAGTTGAGGGCATGTAAAAGGATGGTGGAGATGGCATATGATTTATGGAAAATTAATCCCAACAACGGTAACCAACATAATTTTACTGCGTCTGTATAGTCTGTGTTTAAAAAAAAAAAATGAAAAGATGTCTTTTAGTTTGCTTATGTCCCTGTTAAGATACTGCCCATACTACCTTACAAACTGGATAGTTTGGATTCACATGATTGTCATCTGAATCCTCACCATCCAGTCTGTAAAAAGGAGAGAACAGTGTTACCAGCGTAGCGACTTTGTCATTTTGCGAGTGTTTTTTACCCCTCTGGTGAGTCTTTTTCTAAAACGTAACTAGTAACAATTCCAGAGACTTTTTATGGTGTAATTAGAGACTTTTGGATACTCTCACTTAAAACGCGTAACCTTGTTACTATTTTCGATGTGATGCAGTGCTGCTGTGGGCTCCTCCCTCCATCCCACAGTGCTCAGAGTAGCTCAGCCCCTCGTCCAGGCCTTGCTTAAGTCAGAGTAAATATTTACTCCAGGGAGACCAGAATGCTAATAAATCACATGTGCTCAAAGCCAAAGCTGGATGATCCTACTTGTGCTTAGATGTAGATGTAATAAATTCTGTCTAAAGTAAAAAAAACAGCACATATCACTGATTTTACTCACAACGCAGTCACTCACACAGTGGATGATGTGACAGATGTTAACCGTCATCATGTTGCAAGGTGAGTAACAAGGGTCTGGGCAGAATTTGATCCCCTGACTCCCATGTAAGAGTCATGTGCACTAACCATTCAGCCAAAGGGATATTCTTGTGGCACCCGTTTCGGATGTGATCAGCCCATTAAATGGTCATTATTAGCGGTTATCACTCCCATTAAATGCCGTCAGACTGTGCCCTCTCTACCTACTGAAATGTAGTTTTCTGTTTGGTGTTTATAACCTCTTCAAATTAGGTTGAGGTTTTTAAAATAAAGTATATTTGTCCTTCTGTGACCTTAAGGTTAGGACATAAAACTTGTGGGTTTGTTAAAATTGGTTAGATAACTCCAGTTACGATATGCTACTCTGACGAAGTATTTTGGACACGTGCAGACAGTTGGCTGTTATCAGCGATAAGAATCAGAATCAGAATCAGCTTTAATGGCCAAGTATGACACATACAAGGAATTTGACTCCGGCAACTTTTCTCTCCAGTACAGAACTTAAATAAGTGAAATTAAAAAACGGAAAAAAATAAAATAAATAAAAATAAAAATAAAGGATAATATATACACCAAACCAGGGTTATTGTACAGTCAGTATATACAGTAAGTATATACAGCAGTGCAGAGTTTTAGTTTATTGTTCATGTGAGTGGACTCACACTCTGTGACTATTCAGAGTTCATCAGAGCGACAGCCTGGGGGAAGAAACTGTTCTTGTGTCGGGTGGTTTTGGCGTACAGCGCTCTGTAACGCCGGCCTGAGGGGAGGAGCCTAAACAGATTGTGGCCAGGGTGTGAGGGGTCAGTGGTGATTTTTCTGGCCCACTTCCTGACCGTGGCCCTGAAAAGGTCCTCAATGGAGGGAAGATCAGTACCTATGATCCTCTCTGAGGACCTGACTGTTCTCTGCAGTCTGTCCCTGTCTTGCCTGGTGGCGGATCCGAACCAGACAGAGATGGATGAGGTCAGGACAGACTGGACTATTGCTGTGTAGAATATGGTCAGCGGTTCCTGAGGCAGGTTGAACTTTCTGAGCTAACGCAGAAAGTACAGCCTTTGCTGGGCCTTCTTCCTTATAGAGTCAATGTGGGAGGTCCACTTCAGGTCCCGTGTGATGGTGGATCCTAGGAACCTGAAAGACTCTACTGTGGGGATTGGCCTGTTGGTGATTATGAGAGGAGGTGTTGCAGGGGGTCTCTTCCTGAAGTCGACTGTCATCTCCACAGTTTTGAGCGGGTTTAGCTCCAGGTGGTTCTGACTGCACCAGAGGACCAGCTGTTACCACTCCCTTCTGTATGCAGACTCGTCGCCGTCACGGATGAGTCCAATGACGGTGGTGTCATCTGCAAACTTCAGGAGTTTCACAGAAGGGTCTCTTGACGTGCAATCAGTGGTGTAAAGGGAGAAAAGCAGTGGGGAGAGAACACATCCCTGGGGGGCGCCGATGCTGAGGGACCGGGTGCTGGATGTGAAGTTACCCAGTTTCACCTGCTGCCTCCTGTCAGTCAGGAAACTGGTAATCCACTGACAGGTGGAGGGAGGCACGGTGAGCTGGGACAGTTTTTGGTGGAGGAGCTCTGAGACGATGGTGTTAAATGCAGAGCTGAAGTCCACAAACAGGACCCGAGCGTAGGTACCTGCAGAGTCTAGGTGTTGCAGGATGTAGTGGAGAGCCATGTTGACTGCGTCATCCACTGACCTGTTTGCTCTATAGGCGAACTGCAGGGGGTCTAGCAGGGGATCCGTGATTTCCTTCAGGTGGGACAGTACCAGTCGCTCAAAGGATTTCATGACCACAGATGTCAGGGCAACTGGTCTGTAGTCATTTAATCCTGTGACAGGGGACTTCTTGGGAACCGGGATGATGGTGGAGCGTTTGAGGCAGGAGGAGACCTCACACAGCTCCAAGGAGTTATTGAAGATCTGAGTGAAGATGGGAGCCAGCTGGTCAGCACAGACTTTCAGACAGGACGGAGACACTCCATCAGGACCTGATGCCTTCTTAATCCTCTGTCTCTGAAATAGTTGGCGCACATCCTGTTCACAGATCGTCAGCGCAGGCAGGGGGTCAGGTATGGGGATGGTTTGGGGTGATGCTACGCCTTTTGTGATGGAGATGGTGGGGGAGGTGGAAGCTGTGAAAGTTGTTTCAAACCTGGAGAAAAAGTCATTGAGGTCCTCAGCCAGGCGGGGGCTCCCCACAGGGTGGGGGGATGGTCTCCTGTAGTTGGTAATGGTCTGCAGGCCCTTCCAAACTGCAGAAGAGTCGTTGGCAGAAAAACGCTCCTTCAGTTTTTCACTGTAGATCCTTTTTGCTGCCTTGATCTCCTTTGTCAGCTTGTTCCTGGCCTGCTTGTACAGGTCCCGATCCCCACTCCTGTAGGCCTCCTCCTTGTCCTGGCGTAGCCGTCTCAGTTCTGAAGTGAACCATGGTTTATTGTTGTTGAACGTGCAGAAGGTTTTGGTCTGCACACACATGTCCTCACAAAAGCTGATGTAAGATGTCACAGTGTCAGTCAGTTCGTCCAGGTCTGAGGCTGCTGCTTCAAAGACGCTCCAATCAGTGCAGTCAAAGCAGGTCTGTAACTGCATCTTTGACTCATCTCTCCATCTCTTCACAGTTCTTACTACAGGCTTAGCAGATTTCAGCTTCTGCTTGTAAGATGGGATGAGGTGGACCAGGCAGTGGTCAGAAAGTCTCAAAGCAGCACGGGGGACAGAGCGATATGCATTCTTTATTGTGGTGTAGCAGTGGTCCAAAGTGTTCATGTCCCTGGTGGGACACGTCACGTGTTGTCTATATTTAGGCAGTTCAAGTTTGAGATTTGCTCTATTAAAATCCCCGAGAACGATTAGCAGAGAGTCCGGGTGAGTTTTCTCCACGTCTGTGATCTGGTCGGCGAGGTGATGTAACGCCTCCGTTACACACGCCTGCGGTGGAATGTATACAGCGACCAGCACAAACGAGGCGAACTCCCGCGGTGAATAAAATGGTTTACAGTTTATGAAAAAAGACTCTAGGTGAGGGCTGCATGTCTTCTTTAACACTTTGACATCTGTACACCAACCTTCGTTTATGTAGAAACACGTTCCTCCTCCCTTTGACTTCCCAGACAGTTCCGCGCAGCGGTCCGCTCGGAACAGCTGGAAGCGCGGCAGCTGTAGTGCGCTGTCCAGGATGTGTTCACTGGACCAGGTTTCAGTGAAGCAAAAGGCGGCAGAACGACGAAGGTCTGAGTTCTTGGATAGGAGAAGGAGCAATTCATCCATTTTGTTAGGCAGAGAGCGAACGTTCCCCAGGTGTATTGATGGGAGAGCGGTGCGTAATCCCCGCTGTCGCAATTTAACGAGCACACCAGCTCGTTTCCCACGCCGGCGTCTCCGTCTAAATCCACAGAGCGCTGCTGCTCCTCCAGTCAGAATCTCCATAAAGTAGTCTGGTTGATTAAAAACCGGTGAAAAAAGTCCGGCACTGGATAGTCCTATTTGTAGGATTTCCTCTCTGCTCATTTTAATAGCAGAGGGAGTGCAGAAAACTACGCAAAAAAGTAAAATTGTAACAAGTACTAGGGAGCGAAGTACCGAGGCGTCCATCCGCGGCGCCATCTTAGATCTACACCCAGAATGGTGTATAACCTACTAGTAGGTAGAGAGGGCACAATCTGACGGCACTTATTGGGTGTGATAACCGCTAATAAGGGGCATTTAATGGATTGACAACATCCGAATCGCCTGCTTGTGGCCAAACAGCCAGGGCACATTATCAATCAAAGCCATAGTGACAGGACCTCCACACTGTCACAATCATGTCTCAGTCAAAACTAGATACTCCCAAATACAAAAAGTGAGAATGAAAGCCTGAATTAAAAGGCTGGCTGAAGCCATTTATCGGATATGGTACATTGGCATATTCCCTGTATTGTAAGGATAATTCCAAAAAGAGGAGTCATGTCTGTAGTTTAGAAGTTAATCAGCTTTAAAAGGTCAGATGTGAACCAAACATAATATCTTTTACAAGTGCTATCATGAGTAACCAGTAGGAGGAGTGTAGAGCACTATTTGACTGGCTGTAGGTACACAGCTAAGCTAATTATCTCCTATGGTCGCCATCTTTGTTTTTTCTACTTCTGCACTCTATCTGGGCAGAGTTCTTTACTCTGCCCCCTAGTGGAATTCTCCAGTAATACAAGGTAAGCAAGTAGGAGACACAGCCTACTGCTTGCGTCAACACAAGGTAAAAAAAAAAAAAAGAGTATATTTTTAGCCTTAGTGAATCAAGAATGTCTAATCTATTTTGAGTAGAATCAAAGTGATTTTTATTATTTTCAAATAATTTACCAGTGGCAGCTGGCCAACAGAGGGCGCTAGGGCTCCGCCCCACCCCTCTCAACTTGCCATATTACCTTGAATAAAATATTTTTTATAATAACATAAAAATATTTTGAAATATATGTGTTTTCTTTCAGATTTGTAAGTTAATTATTTTATAGTTTATGAGTAGTTGAGTTGTTACACTCATCGGCAGTTTCTGATTGAGGACATATTTCCGCCTTGGGGCACAGAGATTCTTACTTTATGTCTGAGGGTCCAGGTTCTCTGAAGTTGAGACTTTGATGTTTGCACCATTCCCTCCTCATAGACAGACAGCTGGATCCTGGAGTTTCTGCTCTCTGTCTGTGGTTCTGACCACTGAAACACAAACATATTGTTATTCAGATCACATCAATCAGTGAGAAAACTAATGTGTAAATGTTAATATGTAAAAAAAAAGTACACTACATATCCCTTGTAGTTATTTGTATTTCAATTTTAAGTAATTTGTGATATTTGAAATATAATTTAAGCACCAAGAGTGAGGCCAATATGAGTTCAATAATAGCATATATATGGGTTATGTTTGTGCAATCAGATAAATGGAGGTGAAATAAAAGTCATGCTCACTGAATTTAGAAGAATATACAATGTTGTTCTGTGCATTCCCTGATGGGTTAATATAAGTATTTTGGGGGCCAACTTTATGTAATGCTGCTGTTGTATTTATTCTTGACGGGGCTAAATATGTTTTAAATATCTTTAGTCCGAGGTCTGTTTTTCTTTTATTCAGAGATAGAAAGACACACTGTCTACCAGCAAGCAGGGGCCTGGGATATTTGTTGGGAGTATGTGTGACCTTTGAGGACCTCTGAGACAAAGAGTTTTATTGCAGGCTGTAAAACCAGGATGTTTATAGATTTATTCCAGACCATAAAACCATAAAACTCAGAATGAACCTTTGACCAAGAACAGGGACACAACTCATCTTATGACTGCATAATTCTCTGACAGCCAATCATGGCTAAGACACTGTTTGGAAATGTTCTGATTGGAGCAGATTCGAAGGAGAAGAAACGCCTACAATCCTGGCAAAAGTCCGGTGTCTATAAAAGTTATGACATGAAAATCATTCAATTGTCAGATGTTTTATCTGTCCCAGAGAAAATTAAGGCATGTTTTCTCTGTAAACCTGCATATTTGTTAATCTGTTCAAAATAAATGTTAAGAACTGGAAATTGGTTCCTCGTCTCTGTTTTGAACATGCACTGAATTATATTTGATAATATTTTAATTCTACACTGCCCAAACAAAGAACATTTTAAATATTTAGCCATATTATTGCCATAATTTAATATTGTTTATATAAAAGCCATACCCACATGCCTTTTAAACTTAATGTCTAAAAGATTTCTGACGTTTTCTGGATTTGCTAATATTTGACCTCTAGTATAGCCAAAAGATACAACTTAAGAGCAGAAGAAACTCAGAGTTATTGGAAGCAAACCTGCCAGTGAGCAGGTTAGGTTCACAGACTGTGTTTCCATGGTAACTGAGTCAGAGTTATACTGAACTGGTTTTATGAAAGCGAAATACCAGTTTCCCTCATTGCAGGTTTAACTAACTGAGGTTTTTCAATAAACCTGCTTTGTGAAATGAGCCCCTGATATGGGTCAGCTCAGGAACAGCCAGAGATTGTTTCACTAGAACGGTGCTCTATAGTCGCTGTTATCAGTAGTTAATGCAGCATTTGGGTACTACATGCTTTATATTGTAAGGATCATCTATCTAGGAGGTGTAGAGAAACAACAAAACGGATCATTGTATTTTTTTCCATGTGTTTCTAGAGGATTCTATGAGCTAAACTTCTAGTAAGAAATCCTGAGCTTTACAGCTCAAACAAAACTTACTTTCTGTCGTCCATTGCTTCTTGAGGGGGAATGTGTTCACAGGCTGAAGATAATAAACTCTAGTTACCCAGAAACTACGCTGCAATGGTAGGCAGACCCACCTCGAAAAGGCAGCACCCCCTGCTGTCCTGGTTGCGAATTGCTTTGCAACATTGAAAAACCAACAGAGAACGGAAATACAGAAACAGAGAACTTCAATACGTCTGCAACTGGGTGCAAACTTGTTGATGGAGAAGTAGAAACTAGGCTTTAGGAGAGTGCGGGGAGAGAGATGAATAAATGGAAGGAGCCAGCTAGGAAATGAAGGATTTCCCTGCAGTGAAACAAGCTGAACAAACCAGTGAGACCCTGAACATCAACCAGGTAATATTAGATCTATTATATCTCTGCAGAGTCACATGAATCAATAAGAAACTGGTTTCTTACTTTATCACTGAGGGTCCAGGTTCTCTGAAGAATGGAGGTTCACCTTTAGACCAGTCACTCCTCATAGACGGACAGCTGGATCCTGGAGGTTCTTCCCTCTCCCCCTTTAGATCCCAACCCTCCATCTTCTGGACTTCAGTCAGTCTGAAAGGGAAACCAGTACCAGTCAGTTCCCAGTGATCCAGGTCCAGTAAGTGTCCTGTAAAGCAGAAAGCTGATTCCCATCATGTGTGTAGCCGATCAAAGGAACCTGATTCTGGCTCTGAATTCTCCTCTCCTTCACTACTTCATCACCTTCTGATGTCTGCTGGCTGATCTCCTCAGAACCATCTGGAGAACTTCTGAGTTCATGAAGGACATTAGCGCTAAAACTGAGCTTGAACCATTTCAGGTCTAAACTGTAATCCTGGTCTAGGTGTGTAGAAACATCCAGAGTGAGGTCAGATGTAGTGGATGAAGGAGTGAACGTTTCCTCTGAAGAAGTGATATGTTAGAAATGCTGAGGGCGGAAGCGTTTCCTGAACCTGGGAACATTGGGGGCAGAAGCCACACCCTCATGGAGAAATATGGGGGAACCTACGCTGTGAAAGAATAGTTTCTTTAAGTCAAGCTTTTTTGAGTTTTCTCCTCCGTGAGGCCCACCACAAGCGCTTTGGACCCAATTCCCACCCAGTTTTTAAGCAGTTTTATGGTTCTTTTAAAGACGAGATTTTAAACTTTATGAATTGCTCCCTTCAGACGGGGTTTATTCCTGCTGCCTTTAAAGTGGTGGTTGTGAGGCCTCTGTTGAAGAAGAGCAATTTAGATTTTAATGATTTAAACAATTACCGACCGGTATCTAACTTACCAGATTCAAGCAAAGTTTTAGAAAAACTTGTTTTAATTCAGCTTAATGATTTTATTAATGCTCATAGGGTCGTAGAGAAATTTCAGTCTGATTTTAGGATGAACCACAACACAGAGACGGCTCTTCAAAAATTTTACATTATTTTAGATTAAACTATGACGCTAAAAAGGTGACAGTGTTGGTTCTTCTGGATCTAAGCGCTGCCTTTGATACAGTAGACCACACTATTCTTTTAACTCGTTTAAAACAGATCGGCCTCTCTGGTGCTGTTCATAGATGGTTCACATGATATATTACAGACAGGACATTTATGGTAAGTTTAGATACCTGTTCCTCTAAGGTCCATAAGATCACTTGTGGTGTGCCCCAGGGTTCAGTTTTAGGCCCAGTGCTTTTTAACCTGTATATGCTCCCTTTTGGCAGTATCATCAGAAAACATGGAGTTAACTTTCATAGTTATGCTGATGATAAAAAGTTGTATATCTCCATGTCTCCTGATGACACACGGCCAATGGATGCACTTTTTAACTGCATTTTAGGCATTAAATCCTGGATGGCAGAAAACTTTCTCCAGCTCAACCAGGACAAAACTGAAGTTTTAGTTATCGGTCCTGATGCTCAGAGAGAGAAACTTTTACCAAAACTACAATCATTGTCTTTTAATCCTTCTTTACAAGTGAAGAACCTGGGTGTGATTTTTGACTCTGACCTGACTTTTATTCCACACATTAAAAATATTACTAAAATAGGTTTTTATCACCTAAAGAACATTGCCAGTGTCTGCCCCATTCTCTCTTGGGCCAATACGGAGACACTAATGCATGCTTTTATCACCAGTAGAATTGATTATTGTAATGTCCTGATTTCTGGTCTTCCCAAAAAGACTACTTCAAGCTTACAGCTTTTACAGAATTCAGCAGCTCGTGTACTGATGAAGACCAGGAGGAAGGAGCTCATTACATCGGTCTTAGAATCACTGCATTGGCTCCCTGTATGTTTTAGGATCGATTTTAAGGTTCTTTTAATGGTTTTTAAGTGTCTTAATGGTCTTGGGCCTTCTTATCTTTTACCATATGAACCCTCGTGGTCTCTGCGCTCCTCTAGCAGCCGTCTCCTTATCATTCCCAAAGTCAGGACACAGACTCATGGTGAGGCGTCTTTCCATTATTATGGCCCTCACCTCTGGAACAGGCTGCCAGAGGATCTCAAGGCCGCAGAGAACATACATGTTTTTAAGAGCAGGATCAAGACTCACCTTTTTAGCTTAGCGTTTAACTAATTATTATTTATTAATATATTTTTAACCGCTCAGCATGTTTTACCTGATTAAATTTTTAGTTTTAGCTTTTAACTGTTAATTTATTAATCTGCTTTGCATTTTTATCTTAATTCTATGTTATCATTGTTTTACACCTTTTGTTTTACACTTTATATTTTATACACTTTATATTTTAATTTATTTTAATCTTTCTTGCCAGTGTTTCCTCTCTGGGGGCCCCCTGCATCGGGGGCGGTGGTCGGCTGTGGCTGCCTGGGTGCCCCCCATGTAGTGTTTGGGTGGAGGTGGGGGTACCAGCCCTCCCTCCTCCTGGCGCCCTGGGTCAGTGCCTTGGCTGCTGCTGTTGATCTCCTGCTGCTGATGCAGATGGCTCCATGATGGCGTTTCGTGGCTCATCTGTGCTCAGCCTGCTATTTTTTTTAAGCTTCTAAGTGTGTATGTGTATGGCTGTTGGGTTGGGAGGGGGGGTGTAGTTTTGGTTTTTGTATGGGGGTTTGGGGGGTTTGGGGGTCATTTTAAATCTGTAAAGCATTTTGAGAAACTGTTTGAAAAGCGCTTTATAAATAAAATTTGATTTTGATTTCGATGTTAATCCTGCCTTGCAGCTGCTTTTTTCTTTCTGCGTTTATGACTTAACCTACATTAACATTTGTGTAGATAATATTTTAATGAAAGATAAGACAGATAAACTGCTTTGTTAGAATAATTTATGAGTTTTATGTATTTTGGTTTACGTCAATATTTAAACAGCCTGTTTTGTGTCTGTCACTCAGTCTAGGCCCCGCCTCCTTTGTATAATAGCCCTGCTTTTATTTTTAGTGTGACGCCCCAAGATTATCAGTGGGCCCCATTGAGCCCTCTTTAAAAACTACCTTGATACACCCCTGGTTATTGGTCCTAATTAAGTATTTTTAGGCTTATATAAACATTATTCAAGCATAATTATTACCCATCATTCTCAATATGAAACCGAGTAAACTGACTTTAGGGATAAATACAGCAGGTCTGAAACACGTTATTCAAATTCTTAGAAAAGTATTTGTTTTTGGAAACTTTTCCACATTTTTTGTTTTTGTTTTCTGCAGCTGAAAAAACTCCCTAGAGCTGAAGTTCATGAAGCTTTTCTTTATCTTTTCTTTTTTGACGAAACAAAGCATACAGACTTACAACACAATTACAAACCTGAACTTTGAGCATGAGAAAAACAAAGTGTACAAGAATGTAGCATTAATTACATGATAAATGTTACCACATCATAAAGCAATAGGGGTAAAAGACATATCCATCAAACTATTGTACAGCCATACTGCCTTCTTGGAGTTACATAGTTTTAGAGTCCCTGAGAGAGACCAGCTCTTATAGAAAAACAGCAAAAACAGGTTTAGAGTTGCCAAATTTGCATTTGTGTACAAAAAAATTTTGCCAAAATAATAAGGTTATTGTAGATAACTGTTATGTTTGTCCATACTGTTTACCGTTGTTGCAGTTACTTCAAATATCCGATAAGTGTTACGGTGGTACCATATTAGCCTACTCTCTCTCGCCCTGGTCTTACACGAGGTCTGTTTGCACCTGTTCACGTCGGCTGCAAATAAACGACTGTTACACTGGACTGGTTATTGTAAACAAATTCTACATGGTGTCAGAAGAGGGATGGAATACAAAGCATGCACAGTCCAAGAACGCAGTGGGAGCCGGTAAGGAGGAGGACAGAAACAAGCTCCGCCAAGACTCATAATGGCTGACGGATTCCGGCGCCCAGATCTTCTCGTCTTTGATGGCAACGTTGCTGAAAACTGGCGTAAGTTCGAGCGTGAATATGATATCTTCATTACCACCGCCTACAGTGACAAAAATGCTAAAACCAAAGACTACATACTCCTCAAACTTGCGGGACCGGAGGCTATTGAAAGAGTGCGATCATTCATGTAGGCCCCTGCAGTCATCTCAACCGACAGTGTAACAGAAGTCGCCGCGAAGTCTAGAGAAGACTCTGAATGTTTAAAAAGAAAGTTCAGAGAAGTCTGTAACCCAGAGACTAGCGTTATAATGGAGAGATACAACTTCAATGAAAGACAACAAAAACCAGGTGAAACCATTGAAGCGTGTGTGAGCACATTAAAGAACATGGCTAAAACCTGCAGCTTTGGAGCATTACAAGATGAGCTAATCAGAGACCGATTAGGTTGTGGAATAATAACTGACAGCATCAGACGTTCCCTACTTAAACAGATGGAGCTAACGCTTGCCAAAGCAGCTCACGGAACAATATTGCAAAGCCCTCTCTACACGGTACACATTTTATCTGCTACTGTGGATGCAGTACAGATCAGACACAGCAACACATTAAAGAACATGAATAAATACAGAAAGAAATCTGAAAAATCCTCAATGAACATTCAAAACTGCAGAAACTGTGGTGGTTCACATCCAGCAAAACGGAAGCAATGTCCTGCTTTTGGACAACAATGTCATATCTGTAAAAAATACAATCATTACAAAAAACAATGCAGATCAGCAAAACCACATCAAAGAGGCAAACAGGTGAACCAAATCTCAGAGGATACCAATCCAGACAGTGATGAGACATTCTGCATTAAAAACTTATCAATAGAAAATGAAGATGATCACAAAAAAGAGGGATACTGCACAGTCACCGTTTCGGACAAAACTCTCAAACAAAGTTGACACTGGGGCAAAGTGCAATGTGATTTCATTGAACACTTACAGAAACATCGGCAACACAGAAACCCTGCACACACCAGAAAAATAGGTGAATCTTATTGCTTATGGAGGCAAAATAGATTAAGTCCACAGGCACAGCTCTCAATTGCAAAACAGCTGGAGAGTTTTATGACCTGCAATTTCAAGTTGTAAAACATGATGAACAATCCGTCTTCGGATTAGAAGACAGTATAAGGCTGAAACTGGTTAGCCTCAGCAAGGAAGTTTACCACATTGACACTGATCAGGATGAAACATTAGCAAAGAAAGTGTTTCATGAATATGCAGATTTATTTAAAGATGAAGTCTGCGACTTACCTGTAATCTACTCAATGAAGCTCACTCCTAACATGCCACCAGTTGTCAACCCTCCAAGACGCATCCCTGTTCACATGCAGAAAAAAGTTGAACAGGAACTGCAAAGAATGCAAGCCGTGGGAGTGATTGAAACGGTGGAAAAGCCCACAGAATTGGTGTCCAACATGGTCGCCACACATAAAAAAGACACAGATGATGTTCGCATCCGCATCGATCCAAGGGATTTAAACAAAGCACTAATGCGACCCCATCATCCCATGCGAACTGTGGAGGAAGTAGCAGCTCAGATGTCAGGAGCAACAACCATCTTCTCCATTCTAGATGCAAAGATCCTACCTCATCTCTTCTCACCACATTGCAACACCTTTCGGCAGATTCAAGTTCCTGAGGATATCAATACTGCTTCAGAAGTCTTCCTAAGAACCATGGAAGAGCGGTCTGCCACCAACACCGTTTACAGTGGGGGTCGTGTGCTGCTGACCTCAACACGGGACATTTTGGGTCGGCGGATGGAATACTTCGAAGACCTCCTCAACCCCATCGACAAGCCTTCCTGTTTGGAAGACTGGGGACTTTGGGACTGGCTCTCCAATCTCTGAGGTCACTGAGGTTGTCAAAACGCTCCTTGATGGCAAGGCTCCGGGGGAGGGGGAGATTCGCCCGGAGTTCCTCAAGGCTCTGGATGTTGTAGGGCTGTGCTGGTTAACGCGGCTCTGCAATATTGCGTGGACATTGGGGGCAGTTCCCTTGGATTGGCAGACCGGGGTGGTGGTCCCCCTCTTTAAAAAGGGGAACCACAGAGTGTGTTCCAACTATAGGGGGATCACACTGCTGAGCCTCCCTGGTAAGGTCTATTCAGGGGTTCTGGAGAGGAGGGTCCGACGGATAGTCGAACCTCAGATTCAGGAGGAACAATGCGGTTTTTGTCCTGGCCGTGGAACACTGGACCAGCTCTATACCCTCTGCAGGGTCCTGGAGGGTGCATGGGAGTTCGACCAACCGGTCTACATGTGTTTTGTGGACTTGGAGAAGGCATTCGACCGTGTCCCTCGCCGAGTCCTGTGGGGGGTGCTCCGGGAGTATGGGGTACCAGGCCCTTTGATAAGGGCTGTTAGGTCCCTGTATGACCGTTGTCAGAGTTTGATTCGCATTGCCGCAGTAAGTCGGATTTGTTTCCAGTGAGAGTTGGACTCCGCCACGTTTGCCCTTTGTCGCCGATCGTGTTCATAAAATTTATGGACAGGATTTCTAGGCACAGCTAAGGTGTTGAGGGGATCCGTTTTGGTGACCTCAGGATCGGGTCTCTCCTTTTTGCAGATGATGTGGTCCTGTTGGCTTCATCTGCACGTGATCTACGGCTTTCGCTGGAGCAGTTCGCAGCCGACTGTAAGTGCTGTGCTGGTCTGTCATGGTAAAGAGAGAGCTGAGTCAAAAAGCAAAGCTCTCGATTTACTGGTCGATCTACGTGCCTACCTTCATCTATGGTCACGAACTCCAGGTGGTGACCGAAAGAACAAAATCACGGATACAGCCGGCTTAACTGAGTTTCGTCCGCAGGGTGGCTGGGCGCTCCCTTAGAGATAGGGTGAGGAGCTCGGTCATCCGGAGGGGGCTCAGAGTAGAGTCGTTGCTCCTCCACATTGAGAGGAGCCAGTTGAGGTGTTCCGGGCACGTCCCACCGGGAGGAGGCCCAGGGGAAGACCCAGGACCCGAACCCGGATAAGCGGAAGACAATGGATGGATGGATATCAAGGTTAGTTTTCAGCCGGAATTCTGAATTTTTTAGATGGCAATCCCCTCATATTCTACTTGGTCTTTAACATTTATCTTTATTTCAGGGAAGACCAGAGGCTTTGGAAAAGGAACTAACTACTTGTAGAGCTTTAGGAATTTGACTTTCTTTTTTAAGACAAAGGGTGTTATCTGCGAGTTGAATAATAGCTAACGGGTTGCCTAAAACATCTAATTTTTTTAACTCTTCACAATTTTTTATCATACTTCTAAGAATTTCGACGACCAAAATAAATAGTAAGGGCATTCTTCGATAGAACGACCTCTGAGAAAACCAGATTGCGAATCACTAATATTTTATGAGATACCATCTTTAACACTAGAAGACCCAGGATTTTTTGCTCTACCTATAAAGCCCACAGGTAAGCCGAAAGGCTGGATGGCCCCCTGTGAACCCTCCTTTTGTTATGTAAACGGGGCAATCACTGGGACACCACAGGAGGGGGGATATGCAGAGCCACTTCACTCAAAACACCTTGACATAAAATGGGGGAGGGGGACAATCAGGTAGGAGCAGGATTGCTAACTGACTGTCTGAGCAGAACATATGAGCTGAATCAAAATGTAATATATGTAGAAGGATGTAGACGTTATCAGAACCCTACAACACTGGGCTTCCAACATCCCCACCAGACACATAAGAAAAGTAATAGAACAGAACCACATCAAATAAAGCACTCAAAATCTGTGGTAGCCCCACTAGTCATTTACAGAATTGCTCATCAAGTTGATATCTGTACAAGATTTATTTTATGTAACATTTTTTTCAAACTGAGATACACCCGAAACACATTTGATTTGTTATATTTAAGAATTTGTACATTGTTTTTGTCTGTTTTGCTCTTTCCCTCTATTTTCTCTTTTCCTGTCTCTCCCTGTCTCAACTCATAAAAACCAGACTGACTGTTGCTGTTTGCCCACACTGTGATGTTATGTTATGTCAAAGATATGATATTATATGTCTGATTTCAAAATATCAGTTATGTATTTGAGCAGTGGAAATACTCTGGAAATGCTAAGTTCCATTCGACACTGTACTGTTGAACATGCACGGCAAATGGAGCATGTGGACTGGTTCATGGCCCTCCCTGAACTAATGGCATTTATTGCTATTGTTATCTTGCGGGGGCTGACCAAGGTTCCATCACTGCATGACTGCTGGTCAGCAAACCTGGGAAACCCCCAGATCATGGCAACTATGTCCCGAAATCGCTTCCAAGAAATCATGCAACACCTACGCTTTGACGACAAGGACACCCGCAGTGAGCGAGCAAAGACGGATAAGTTTGCTGCAATTTCCGGTGTGTGGGGTTCGTTTGTCACCAACTGCATCACATCCTACAACCCTGGTCGACACATCACCATTGATGAACAGCTTTTCCCGTCAAAGACTCGCTGCTGTTTCCTGCAATACATTTCAACAAAACCTGACAAGTTTGGGATCAAGTTTTGGGTGGCTTGTGACTTGAAATCCAAATACATCTGCAATGTCCTCCCATTGTGGGTGCAAAGCAGGCACAAAGGGAACAATTGCTTCGGCTACAACCTTCAACACCTAGCCCTGGGAAAAGAGCAATGTGTCAGGTTAAAAATCAGTGTAAAAGCAATCATGCCACTCTGCGATGTATAGGCTGTTACAAATACACATGTGGCAAATGCAGAAAGGAGACGGCTTGGCAGTGCATGGATTGTGAGTGATTATTGAAATGTACTCACCTCACTCATTGTTACATACTGTTTAGTTTTCTCTGTGTGCTTGAAAACTCAAATTTCCCTGAGGGAGTCACCCCAAAGGGATCAATAAAGTTTTAAGCCTAAGTTCTAAGTCTCACTCACTTCCACTCTCTAACACTGTATCCTGATAATACTTTTTTATTATTATTATTATTAGTAAATATCATGAAGGCCCAGTTGGGATAACCCCAGATTTTGAGTGCTTTATTTGATGTGGTTCTATTCTATTACTTTTCTTATGTGTCTGGTGGGGATGTTGGAAGCCCAGTGTTGTAGGGTTCTGATAACGTCTACATCCTTCTACATATATTACATTTTGATTCAGCTCATATATTCTGCTCAGACAGTCAGTTAGCAATCCTGCTCCTACCTGATTCTCCCCCTCCCCCATTTTATGTCAAGGTGTTTTGAGTGAAGTGGCTCAGCATATCCCCCCCCCTGTGGTGTCCCAGTGATTGCCCCGTTTACATAACAAAAGGAAGGTTCACAGGGGGCCATCCAGCCTTTCGGCTTACCTGTGGGCTTTATAGGTAGAAAAGCCAAATGGCTGCTCTCTGGTAGTTCTAGTGTTAAGTCTGT
Source organism: Apricaphanius iberus (assembly GCA_028564705.1). Taxonomy (NCBI): domain Eukaryota; kingdom Metazoa; phylum Chordata; class Actinopteri; order Cyprinodontiformes; family Aphaniidae; genus Apricaphanius; species Apricaphanius iberus. The sequence goes on along the minus strand of JAPXFQ010002533.1, from coordinate 619,192 downwards.
TAGCAACAGTTGCAACATGTGCAAAAATTTTGTAATCAACGTGAGTAAGGTAATAGGTCTTAGATTGTTCAAGTACTTTTTAACTTTAGCATTTTTGGGAATCAGTGAGATGAGTCGTTGTTTCATAGTGGTTATCAGAGATTTAGCTTCAACACATTTTTGGCAAAGAAAGAAAGGTCTTTAATATCTTCCCAGAAATGTTTGTACAACTCTGATGACAGACGGTCCTGCCCCGGCGATTTCCGATTTTAACTGCTATATCTAACTCAAACATTTCAATATCTGCATCACACAGGTTCTTAAAGTTTGGACTGATGGTAGGAATGTTGTGATCTAGAATATCTAAAAGAGACGAAACATTACCGGAGGTTGATGAATAATGATCTTTATCAAATTTGTGAACTTGCTCCTCAATGGTTTTGGGATCCTTACATTCAACACTATTAATCATAAGAGTGTCCATTAGATTTCTCTCCTGTCTCCTTTTTTCAGGGCCACAAAAATACTCTGTGTTACGTTCACCCTCTTCGATCCATTTGACTCTTGATCTAATGAAGGCTCCTCTGGCTTTCCGCAAGCTTAATTCATCCAATATAGATTTCAGAAATAAAGAGGCAGCTTTTTCCGAATCCAACAATGGAGTTTTCTGACAATATTCATCCAATTCCTGTATTAATTTAATTTCTTGTTCCCTTAGAGTTTTGCATCTTTCTTTTTCAAAGCTTATTGAAACCTGCCTGGCCTTTAATTTAAAGAATTCCCGTCAACAACAGTAGTCACCAATAGTCACATCGTATCTGATTTCTGAGATTAAGTCCTTAATATGGTTGCAGTATTCCTGATTTTTTAGCAAATATGCATTACATTTCCAGTATACATTCCCTTTTTTAGCCCTTACATCTGGATTTATATTAAGGTACAGTGAGCAATGGTTGGTTTATGGTGCACTGGAAATAGTTACATCTGTGACATGGTTTACCAATTCTGGGGCCATCAACCACAAGTCAGTTCTAGACTTTATAGCTCCATTGGGTTTAATCCATGAAAATTGACAAAGATTGGGATTTTGATTTCTCCAAATGTCTATCAATGAAAGTGTATTAAAAAAATAAATATAGGTGAGATTACAATGTGTATCTGTAAATTTTGAAGGATACCTATCCAAGTAATCATCAGGTGCTAAATTGAAGTCTCCTCAAAAGAGTATTAAGACCGTATGAAATTATCTTTTGTATTGAGAAACTTTTGTGATTTCTTGTAATAAATTCTTGTTTTGGGTGGAGGTGTTATACCTGTAAACATTTGTTTGATTTATGTATGCATTATCAATCTTTATGACATCTGTCAGCCAGTGACCATTATCATCAGCCTTATAGTAGATAACGTTATCTGGGCACTTTTTAAAGCAGATGGCAACTCCAGCTGATCGCTTACTTCCATGGCTGAGGAGGATTTTGTCTCCCCATTGCATTGTCCAGTAGGTGGCGTCCGAGGCACACGAGTGGGTTTCTTACAGAAGAACACAGTGATATTTATTAGCTTTGCAGTGCAAAAAAGTGGGTTTCCTTTAATACCCCTTGAATTCAATGAAATAAAACTTAAATTGGTTTTTAGAACGTTCATCAGCTGGATAACCCCGCAGCAGAACAAAGATAAACAGTATAGTTAAGTGTTAAGTCCCTTTAAGGTAGAAGGTAACGTGGTTATTCCTCCTGTCAGAAATATCCAACATAAAACATCGGAATGTAGAACAACTTATGTGATATGAAAGTCCATTGATGTAACCATAAGGCCCGCGGAAATATGCCTTCTTTCCTTCTTGACGTGCTTGTTTGATACTTGGCCACAGCATCTCTCTGGCGTCTTTGACCTCCTTGTGGAGATCTTCGACAAATCTGATAACAGCATCTTGGCAGGTCTTTGAATCTTTGGTCATCTTCCAAAGAGCGTCTCTGTTGATGTCATTTTGAAAACCGGACAGTGATGTTCCCAACTCTCCCGTTTTCATGCTGACCAAGCCAGTGCATAATATCAACATGCTCCTCCCTTTTATCAGCCCAATTAGGTACTATTTTCTTGAAGAGTTTGATGACTACCTGGCGAGTGTCTTCGTTCACAGTCTCTTTCAATCCTTTAATCTTGAGGTTCCATCTTCTTTTGTAATTATCATCTTCTCTGCATTTTTCTTTCAGGGCATCTACTTGAGATCTCAAACCAGTCACTTCATTTTCTAAAGTAGCAATCTTGGACTTGCAGTCTCTGATTTCCGCTTCATTGAACTCTGTCGTCTTGTTGAGGGAAACTAACAGTTTTGCGTTAGCTTAGCATCGAACTCTCTATTATGTTCTTCTTGTGAATCAAACTTCTCAGTGAGCTTGTTGATAGCGGCAAGGATAACACAGCCTGATATATCATCTTCGTTTGGTTTCGGTATCTTACAGGCATAATTTTTAGATGGTGTAGAGGGAGCTGAAGCATCACGGGCTCTCCTGTCGCTGTGTCAGTCTGTATCCATAGCATACCCGCGGTCCGCTTATTTCCGTGAGGTCGAGGGCACGTTGACTTTCATTTTGGACATTTTGTTAGAGGGTGCTTGTTAAGTCTGTACAGACGTTTGGAAATAATTCAGTGGGTAGTAAAAGTCAATTTACTTAATTGTTGGAGGGTAATGACCAAGAGCTAACAGAACATAGAACCGCTCAGGCCGCCATCTTGCCGGTGTAAAAGTTCATGAAGCTGCTCTGTCTTAGTGTTTCACCAAGGGACGAACAGCTGAGCAGATTCTGAGGGAGATTTGTGAGAGGAGGTATATCTGCATGGCAGAACAAGCGACTACTGCCATGGAAACATTAAAACACATGCGGGTACAGCTGTGCACAGAAAGTTCTGGTGCTGCTAAAAGCAAGCCGACAGTTACGGGCTGGGAGAAAGCTTACAATGAGCAGGTGTTTTTTTTGTTGTTCCAGCGCTGTAAGGAGCAGTTGCCCGATTGAAACGCAGATGGATGCAAAACCTGTTTTTAAAGATTTTGTGTAATGCATTATATTTGCAAAGATAGATGAGAAGCAGTCAACATTTCCAATGATTTTCAGTTTTTTACCAGACAATCTTAACTTACTGTATGTCAATGTTCGATATTCACAAATGACAATCTGCCTGATTTTCACATAATCTCTTTGACATAGTTAACACAGTTAGGCTAACAGTTGACACAGTTAGGCTAATTTTTTTTGTACCCGCTTATGTGTTGGCCCAGAGTTTTGCCGCCCACTGCCAGCCACACACAACCGAATAATTTTTTCTCTTATTTTGGTCAAAAAAATGATCATCTGACATCCATTTTCTGACCACTCTAAAGAGTTTAAATTAAATGCTTCACCTTTCAGCCAATAAAACACAGAGGATTCACTACATAGCAGCTCTCTGATTGGTCACAAAGTCGTGGATCTGTTGCATTCACCGAAGCCAGGAAATAAAAAAAACTGCCTTCTTCATTAATGTTATATGCTCAGTTAATTTAAATGTATTCTTTTGGGCTTGAAAAACATTCGGGGCTTGATGTAAAATGTTCGGGGCTAGAGCTGGGAAGGCCAGGCGACGGCACTGGCTGAGGGAAGCCTGGCTCTGTGCTTCCATCTTTAATCCTCATATATGGAGCTTTGGCTCAGAACACTGACTTCTTCTTTATCGGGCTGAATTTCTGACTCGTTTTACTGGACCTTCATGGTATGTGCAGACGTAGGAATAGAAAGTTACCCTCCGTAACAATAATCTACCAATACACAATCAGAGTTCTGACTCTTTCTCTCTGAACAAAGAAAAACTGACTGAGAAACAGGAAAGTTTGGATAATTATGTGATTTTACCTTCAATTATGAGACAGACGTGTTTTAATCCATCCGTTCTTCCAAGACAAAAGCTCAAATGTATACTTGTCTCTTCCTTTTACGACTATGGTAAGAAGAAGTTAGAATAAGGAAGTGATCTTGGGAAGCTGTGTGGGCGCCTCATGTACTCTCACGTGCTTGACAGCAGAAACGAATCCGTTCCTCATGGTCCTTTCCCACATGTCTTCCACCACTTCTCTCCACCTTTCAATTCTATCAACTGTCAAAAACAAGACCAATATTGCCACAAAATCTAAAGAAACAAAAAGGAAGTAGTCAGCCCCTCCCTAACTTATTTACAAGAAATCAGCTGAGTTTCTCTGGTTATCCAACCATGATGTGTTTAAGGACATTCAGTAATATTGAGGGTATTTAAGGAGATATTGGGAACTGAGGAGACATGAAACCCTTTATCTACAAGGTGATGTTTTTGTGGAGTTCTTAATAAATATGAGTGACCTGAGAGAAGATGAAGAGGTCAGGGAAAAAGATAAGAGAATGAGTAAGAGATAGAGGAAAAGGGGAACAAAGATCCAGTCTGCCCCCACACCTGCAGGAAGGCAGAGAGGGGGGAAAATGACAAAACAAACCAAACAATGTTAACTTAGAACTACACAACCCACAGATAGATTTATCAATACATCGACAGCATTACTGAACATTTCATGGTACAGAATATTACTTCTTTTAGAGCAGGGTGGGGAACCTTGGCCCTCATCCTGCAAGGTTTCCATATTTCCCTGCGCAAACACACCTGAATAAAATGAACTAGTAATTGTGCAAAACTTCATTGGCTGTTGGATCCATTTGATTTGAGTCAGGTTTGTTGAAGCAGGGTTGCCTGGAAAACTCAGAGGAATGCAGCCCTCGAGGACCAGGGTTCCCCACCCATGTTTTAGAGAATAATAGCTTGGTCACGAATCTACATTTTCTCTTCATTTCTATTCCTTTCACCTGCTAGGGAACCCTTCCTCCTCTATTACCCTAATGCACTGTGTATGTGAGAAGCTGAGAGCGTTACAGTTGGGTGCTTTAACTGCAGTCGTCAGGAGGCTAACAGACGTGTTGTTAGGCTGTTAGAGGCTCTATGGAAAAATCAAGACGTCTATTTCTGGGAGGAAGATGATCAACTTTCTATTTCATATATTCTATTGTAATATATCATATTTAAGCATGCTTGTATTGATTCCCACTAACAGATATTATTTCAACAGCAAAAGTTGCTGTGCTGCAACTGGGACTGAAGGGCTCTGTTGGTTCTCTCCTCTACAGCCCAGAAACAGAATAAAAGCTTCAAAACGGGTCATAACCAGTTTGGTAGAAGGTGTCAGAACTCACCCAAACTACTATCACATAAAATACAAAAAAAAAACTAAACTATTGAGAAAGTAATAAAATAATCTCCTAAAACTACAAAGTCTGCAATAGATCATCAGAAACAGCCAAACGCTGAGAAACCATCAGATCAGGGGTCGTATTCACAAAGAATCTTAGGGCTAAAAGTAGGTCCTAACTGACGAATTTAGGAGTAACTCCTAAAAAATGTGGGCGTGTCACTCTGAAATTTAGGAATCCTAGTTTCTTAAGATAAAAGTATTTCACAAGCACGTTTAGGCCTACAAGTAGCTCCTAAGTCTGAGAGTCCATAAAAGAAGTCAAGACGACTCCTAACTCCCTAAGACCTATTCACAAAGACTTCCAAAATGGCTGCAGCCAGACGTAATGTGTTGTACACTCTGGATGATTCTGAATTAACTAAACGATACCAACTGAATTGTTTATTGCAGATGTGGTGCGGGATGGAATCACGTCTCCAACTAAACGTAACAACCCGATCAGTCCAGAAATTAAATGTTTAGCGAAACTAAGATATTTAGCCATAGGGAAAATGCAACTTTGCAACGCGGACGACTTGGGTATATCACAACCATCTATCAGCCGATCAATCCACCAAACACTTAAAGCGCTCGGTTGACCACACATTATCCAACAATTCATCCGTTTCCCATTAGACATCCAGCAAATGCATCGAATTAAAGTCAATTTCATGGCAATTGCAGGTATCCTGGGGGTGCGCAAAGAAGAAAACGTGCACATCTTCCAATTTCTGCAACATATGTAGGGATGCCTATATGACGGACATTGCCTACCTGCCAAACGCGGGAGTTCGCCTCGTTTGTGCTGGTCGCTGTATACATTCCACCGCAGGCGTGCGTAACGGAGGCGTTACATCACCTCGCCGACCAGATCACAGACGTGGAGAAAACTCACCCGGACTCTCTGCTAATCATTCTCGGGGATTTTAATAGAGCAAATCTCAAACTTGAACTGCCTAAATATAGACAACACGTGACGTGTCCCACCAGGGACATGAACACTTTGGACCACTGCTACACCACAATAAAGAATGCATATCGCTCTGTCCCCCGTGCTGCTTTGGGACTTTCTGACCACTGCCTGGTCCACCTCATCCCATCTTACAAGCAGAAGCTGAAATCTGCTAAGCCTGTAGTAAGAACTGTAAAGAGATGGACAGATGAGTCAAAGATGCAGTTACAGGCCTGCTTTGACTGCACTGACTGGAGCGTCTTTGAAGCAGCAGCCTCAGACCTGGACGAACTGACTGACACTGTGACATCTTACATCAGCTTTTGTGAGGACATGTGTGTGCAGACCAAAACCTTCTGCACGTTCAACAACAACAAACCATGGTTCACTGCAGAACTGAGACGGCTACGCCAGGACAAGGAGGAGGCCTACAGGAGTGGGGATCGGGACCTGTACAAGCAGGCCAGGAACAAGCTGACAAAGGAGATCAAGGCAGGAAAAAGAATCTACAGCCAAAAACTGAGGGAGCGTTTTTCTGCCAACGACTCTTCTGCAGTTTGGAAGGGCCTGCAGACCATTACCAACTACAGGAGACCATCCCCCCACCCTGTGGGGAGCCCCCGCCTGGCTGAGGACCTCAATGACTTTTTCTCCAGGTTTGAAACAACTTTCACACCTTCCACCTCCCCCACCATCTCCATCACAAAAGGTCTAGCATCACCCCAAACCATCCCCATACCTGACCCCCTGCCTGCGTTGACGATCTGTGAACAGGATGTGCACCAACTATTTCAGAGACAGAGGATTAAGAAGGCATCAAGTCCCCTGTCACAGGATTAAATGACTACAGACCAGTTGCCCTGACATCTGTGGTCATGAAATCCTTTGAGCGACTGGTGCTGTCCCACCTGAAGGAAATCACGGATCCCCTGCTAGACCCCCTGCAGTTCGCCTATAGAGCAAACAGGTCAGTGGATGATGCAGTCAACATGGCTCTCCACTACATCCTGCACCACCTGGACTCTGCAGGTACCTACGCTCGGGTCCTGTTTGTGGACTTCAGCTCTGCATTTAACACCATCGTCCCAGAGCTCCTCCACCAAAAACTGTCCCAGCTCACCGTGCCTCCCTCCACCTGTCAGTGGATTACCAGTTTCCTGACTGACAGGAGGCAGCAGGTGAAACTGGGTAACTTCATATCCAGCACCCGGTCCCTCAGCATCGGCGCCCCCCAGGGATGTGTTCTCTCCCCACTGCTTTTCTCCCTTTACACCACTGATTGCACGTCAAGAGACCCTTCTGTGAAACTCCTGAAGTTTGCAGATGACACCACCGTCATTGGACTCATCCGTGACGGCGACGAGTCTGCATACAGAAGGGAGGTGGAACAGCTGGTCCTCTGGTGCAGTCAGAACCACCTGGAGCTAAACCCGCTCAAAACTGTGGAGATGACAGTCGACTTCAGGAAGAGACCCCCTGCAACATCTCCTCTCATAATCACCAACAGGCCAGTCCCCACAGTGGAGTCTTTCAGGTTCCTAGGATCCACCATCACATGGGACCTGAAGTGGACCTCCCACATTGAATCTATAAGGAAGAAGGCCCAGCAAAGGCTGTACTTTCTGCGTCAGCTCAGAAAGTTCAACCTGCCCAGTCAGGAACAGTCAGGTCCTCAGAGAGGATCATAGGTACTGATCTTCCCTCCATTGAGGACCTATTCCGGGCCAGGGTCAGGAAGCGGGCCAGAAAAATCACCACTGACCCCTCACACCCTGGCCACAATCTGTTTAGGCTCCTCCCCTCAGGCCGGCGTTACAGAGCGCTGTACGCCAAAACCACCCGACACAAGAACAGTTTCTTCCCCCAGGCTGTCGCTCTGATGAACTCTGAATAGTCACAGAGTGTGAGTCCATTCACATGAACAATAAACTAAAACTCTGCACTGCTGTATATACTTACTGTATATACTTACTGTACAAGAACCCTGGTTTGGTGTATATATTATCCTTTATTTTTTATTTTTATTTATTTTTTCCGTTTTTTAATTTTTACTTATTTAAGTTCTGTACTGGAGAGAAAAGTTGCCGGAGTCAAATTCCTTGTATGTGTCATACTTGGCCATTAAAGCTGATTCTGATTCTGTTGCAGCGGCATCCTTTTTATAAGCGGCAATCCCGTTCCCTCAGCATCGGCGCCCCCCAGGGATGTGTTCTCTCCCCACTGCTCTTCTCCCTTTACACCACTGACTGCACGTCGAGGGACCCCTCTGTGAAACTCCTGAAGTTTGCAGATGACACCACCGTCATTGGACTCATCCGCGACGGCGACGAGTCTGTGTACAGAAAGGAAGTGGAACAGCTGGTTCTCTGGTGCAGTCAGAACCACCTGGAGCTAAACCCGCTCAAAACTGTGGAGATGACAGTGGACTTCAGGAAGAGACCACCATCAACATCTCCTCTCATGATCCTCAACAAGCCAGTCCCCACAGTGGAGTCTTTCAGGTTCCTAGGATCCACCATCACACGGGACCTGAAGTGGACCTCACACATCAACATAATAAGGAAAAAGGCCCAGCAAAGGCTGTACTTTCTGCGTCAGCTCAGGAAGTTCAACCTGCCCCAGGAGCTGCTGATCATCTTCTACACAGCAATAGTCCAGTCTGTCCTGACCTCATCCATCTCTGTCTGGTTCGGATCCGCCACCAGGCAAGACAAGGACAGACTGCAGAGAACAGTCAGGACTGCAGAGAGGATCATAGGAACCGATCTTCCCTCCATTCAGGACCTATTCCGGGCCAGGGTCAGGAAGCGGGCCAGGAAAATCACCACTGACCCCTCACACCCTGGCCACAATCTGTTTAGGCTCCTCCCCTCAGGTCGGCGTTACAGAGCGTTGTACGCCAAAACCACCCGACACAAAAACAGTTTTTTCCCCCAGGCTGTCGCTCTGACGAACTCTGTCTAGTCACAGTGTGTGAGTGCACTCACATAACAATAAACTATAACTCTGCACTTCTGTACATACTCACTGTAAAATAACCCCGGCTTGGTGTATATATTATCCTTTATTATTTACGATCTGATATTTATTTGTATTTTTACTTATTTTTGTTCATATTTTTCTTTTTTTTTCTTTTTTTATTTTTTATTTCACTTATTCAAGTTCTGTACTGGAGGAAAAAGTTTGCCGGAGTCAAATTCCTTGTATGTGACATACTTGGCCAATAAACTGATTCTGATTCTGATCTCGAGCAGACACTGGGACTGAAGAGAATACCATCTCTTCTCACAATCTTCTGAGGTTAGAGACACCGCTGGATGCATTTATGTTTTTGCTAATTTCCACCCATGCCTCCCTTTTCTTCTTATACGTAATCCCGGGTCCGAATTGCCCTTTAAGTTAGGTTTCCTTGTTCTTTTCTCGCCACTCATATTTAGTTCACAAGGTGCTTTTCACGGTGGTGGTGGGGGGGGGGGGTCTATTTAAGATGTGGCTGATGTGCTCAATAGACAGCCTAATTGTTTACAGCCTACTTGCAATCACTCCCTTAATATGATGCATCCATCCATCCATCCATCCATTATCTATACCATTTTCGTCCAATTCAGGGTCGCGTGGAGGAGGGGGGGCTGGAGCTTATCCCAGTTATCAGCAGGTGTTAGGCAGGGTAATAAGATGCATTTCACGTTTTTTCGTTTTTAAACTTCACCCTCTCTGTAAGTAGGCTATTGTGTGTAAGTTGTATGAAGCGTCAGTCTCGTGGCCGACACAAATATCTCATCATGCATTATTTCTGCTATTTGCGCTGTTCATAATTACGCTTTTATCTACATTGAAATTTTCTATTTCCTGGTTTCACACGTGTCATTCAACAACCAATCACACTGCTGTCCTTGCATTTACTCATGCATAGGAAATGACGTTTTCCATAGCAACGGGACGTCACTCTTAGCTTACGTTAAGGAATTTGTCCTACGTAAAAGTAGCTCTTAGTGCGTTTGTGAATAGGTTTTAGACGACAACTCCTACGTAAGACCTTTTAGCGCGAGTTAGGAGTAACACCTAGCGGTAAGATAAGAGTCTTTGTGAATACGGCCCCTGATCTTCGGCAGAATCTAATTTGGCTTGTGCAGAGAAACAGGTTTATTTGAGTTAAAGTTCTTTTTTCCTGCATGTTTATCATAATCATAAGGCTGCAGTTCACTATGAGGTAGCACCTCCATACATACATTCTCTGGTCCTTCTGCTGTAATGTTTTCTCTCCATAGCTTCAATGAGTAAATAAGATCTGTTGCTCCATTTGCAGCTGAGTTTATAGCAATGATCCAGATTTAGAGTCAGGAGAAGCAAATATTAAATATGACCATTAATGAACCTCTGCAGTTATTGAGGTTTTTCCTCCTCTGAACTTCCTACTTAAATATCCAGTGAAGAGGATATCTGGACCATAAACAGTTAAGAAGTTGCTTAGATCTGCTAGCTTGAATCCTTTTCCCTCAGCGGTCAGAAGCATCATGGGAAATTTAGTTTTTAAACAATAGTTTTATTTGTTTCTAGAGATAAAACCATCAGACATTTTAATATCCAGATTATGGACGAAGACTACAATATTTACATCCTAACTAATATAGTTTAGTTCATATTATCTTAGTAAACAAGCTCAGAAAAAACAACAGTAAATCTATGTATAAAATACGATATTAGACGACCAGCAGGAAGTTAACGGCTTTTTTCTGGATGGTGCAGATTTCAAATGTGCTGATGTGAATCAGAGACTCTGAATCCTTCTTTTCTGCATTAATGTCTTCTTCTTCCAGTCTGGATGGAGGATCTAAGTCTGTTCCTCTGGTTCAGCAGCTCCAGCTCTCACTGAACCGGACCAGAACCAGAAGCAGAGGATCTAGGCCACAGCAGGGATGAAATACTGCAGAGACACGTCTTCATGGAGCAGGGCGAGGTGGACCATGTTTTGATGGACCATATCTGAGGGGACAAAAATGAGGGACACGTTACCTGCTGCAACCAGTCCAGGTCTTAAAGTGGTCTCAGGTCTTCTGCACCTGAGACCACAGGTCTCTAACAGAGAAGCTGTCCTGGAGGCAGAAAGACAGAGAGGACAGATCGGCTGCAGGACTCACTGCACATGGCCCTGCTGGGGTTGACCTGCTGACCCGCCAGGAACTGCTGCAGCTTCCTGATGTCCACCGTGACCTCGGCCATGACCTCTGGCTCTCTGGGAGAAGACGAACCTCCGTCCTGGGAGGAGACGTCGCCTGCGGAGACACGTGGACACGCCATCAGTCTCTCTGCAGCAGCTGGACAATAAGATCCTGTTTAACCCTGAGGAGAGTCGTAGTGGAAGATAGACAAAGGTAGAGATACGGGCCTACAGCCATGGCACATTTTGATGATGTCATCAAGGAAGAGACATCCTGATGTTCAGTGTTCGTCTTTACAGCAGATATTATAAGTTTAAAATTTTTTTGGTTTCCATTTAACGGAGAACAAACCTGCTCAACTTGAAGCTTTTTTATTCAATTCATTTTGTGCAATCTGAACTTTGTGTTTTCATAACATTTAGATTTTAATTTATTTAAAATATCTCCATCTTTATGTATGTTGTGAGTTTTTTTATTAAAATGATATGAATATTTTTAATAGCATTTTTCACAATCAATGCTCTTTAAATGACCGTCTTAAATTTTGTGAAGCTGTTGTTCTGCTGTAATGTATCTGCAAAAGGAGAATGATCATAAATAGTCATTATGACAAGAATATAGAAAATAAAATATGGCAGTAGATGTGGTTACCACACATGCTTTAGATTATATCTCATTTGAGATTCTATCATCCAGTTGTAGTTCTGAGCTCTACATCAACCAGAACTTCAGTCAGGTTCAGCTTAACCTCTGGATATCCGATGTTATCAGCAAATTATACAGCAAACCACTCACTCACCGTTTGTAGCCTCATATCAGGGCAGTCTCTTTTTACGTCCATCTTTACATGTTTCAAACATTAAACTCTTCAGCTACTTTTTTTCTCACTGAAAATGTCAAAATATGACAGATCAGAGGTATAATGTGGGAGTTATTTTGGTTTATTTAGTAAAACTTGCAATATATCCTGTAGCTTTTCCATTTATAAGCCAACCTTCAACATTTAGGTCGACGTCTATCTGCGATATCGGTTTATATCTGTATGGGAAATTAAGATTAAGATCGGATATCTGTAAAAAAAGCCGATATGGAACATCCTTACGTAAAAGCTAAACTAAAACATCCTGAGATGTTGGTTTAGAAGAAGATTATTCAGCATCAAAGCGACTCAGAATAATCTTCTGGACGGAGGAGCTGAAGTCCTGGACCAACAGGAAACAGATGTTTGCAGATGTTCTCACCGCATGGAGGGTTCCCTAGATCCTTAAAGTGAGTGGTGACCGAAACCAGGTTGGTCTGGATCTTCAGGTTCATCTCTCCGTTCAGGTTGGCCTCTATCACCTGAAAAACATAGAGAGTCCCCCTGAGAACGCTGGTTTCCTCCACGGTTTGGAGCAGAAGATTCCAGCAGGTTGAACGAGATTCTATGGAATAAAACGAGTCAGAAAGGAGAAAAAAAGAAGGAAAGTTGCTGAGAAGCTTTTAGAGCCCAGCAGTTGCTGAACATGAAGAGCTCTGCTGCAGCAGCGCCATCTAGTGGTAGTTGAAGGTAGTTAGAGATAAACAGAAGCGGGCTTTAACAGGACCTGGTTTAGAGGAGGAGCTGTGAGTCCTACCAGGAGGTTGGAGAGGTTCTTCATCTTGTCCACAACGCTCTTCAATGTCTTCAGAGGAGGAAGGTAGATGCTCACCTGGAGAGAAGATCAGCAGCATGAAGGAAGACCAGATGGTTGGTTGACCTGTGGAGGAGGATGAAGGCTGGGACTGAGAAGACCATCCAGGAGCTCCTCACATCAAAGTCCCGCATGCTGGGTTCCTGGAACTCCTGCCAGAGTCTTCTAGGAATCACCTCGACGGGAACGTCGTGAGTGACGACTCTGCCGACGCTGGACAGGGTGGGCTGGACAGGACACAGGGAGGTCAAAGGTCATTGCTCAGCTTCATTCACACGAGGGCTTCACTAACTTCTGAGACCATCTGCAACTCTAAGGTGCCAGAGTCGGGTCCAAAGCCAGACTCTGTAATTTCCATCATAGTTAAACTTCAACTGGAAGAGACAGAATGTAAAAAAACTGCCAGAAATTCTCATTGTATGATTTTTAAAAATATATTTGTACAATGATGCAGAGAATAAGTATTTGGTCAAGAACAAAAGTTGATCTCAATACTTTGTTATAGACCCTTTGTTGTCAATGCCAGAGGTCAAAGGTTTCCTGTAGATCATCAGGTTTTCACACACTGTTACAGCATGATGCTTCCACCCCCATGCTTTACAGTAGGTGTGGTGTTCTTGTGAAGTAACTCAGCATTCTTTTTCCTCCAAACATGCTGAGTGGCGTTTATACCAAAAAGTTATATTTTGGTCTTATTTGAACATATGACGTTCTCCCAATCCTCTTCTGGATCATCCAGATGGTCTCTAGGAAACTTTAGATGGGCCTGGACATGTACTGGCTTAAGTGGGGGGACCCTTTGTGCGCTGCAGGATTATAATCCATCACGGTGTAGTGTGTTACTGATAGTAACCTTTGTTACTGTGGTCCCAGCTCTCTTCTGGTCATTGACCAGTTCCCCCAGTATAGTTCTAGGCCGTTTCTTCACCGTTTTCTAGATCAGGTGTTTCCCACCAGGTGAGATCTAACATGGAGCCCAAGGTAGAGGAAGATTATCAGTGATTTTATATTTATTCCACTTTCTAATAATTGCTCCAACGGTGGATCTCTTCTCACGATGCTGCTTGCCTATTATAGATCAGCTCATCCCAGGCTTGTGCAGATGTACAATCTTGTCCTTGGTGTCCTTGGACAGCTCTCTGGTCTGGATCATGGTGTAGGTTGGAGTCTGACTGTTTGAAGGTTGTGGACAGGTGTCTTTTATACAGAGCAGGAGTTCAAACAGATACAATTAATACATGTAACAAGTGGAGGATAGAAGAGCTTCTCAAAGAAGAATTAACAGGTTTGTTTGGGCCATAATTATTACTTGTTGGTAGGTGATAAATAATGATTTTTTTCGCACCATTATATAAAAAAATATTTAAAAATCATTCAAAGTGATTCCCTGAACTTTTTTACATTCCATCTTTTCCAGCTGAAGTGATAAAAATTACAGACCACTAAAACCAGTGGCTCCCAAACAGCTTTTTGCTCCACTCTAGAAGATTATTGGTTCCCTTGAGGAACAGGAACTCTAAGATACCAGGCACATATGGTGTTCTGGTTCTGATCTATTATGACCTTTAAATGCTCAGTGAAAATTAGAAAAGAACCAGCCAGAGTTCTGATGGAGCAGCAGAAAACAGAAGCAAAGTTCTTCTCACCAGCTCAGCAGCGACGGTCAGACAGGCGCAGTGCTTCCTGGTCAGCTTCAGCTTCACCGATTTAGCACACTGGACCGACTTCAGGGCCCGGCACCACGGTTCTGGACTCACCTCCAAGCAGATCTCATTAGCCTCTGAGGACACGCCCTCCATCTGGTACTCCTGGAAGAAGTTTGCCTAAAGGAGAAGAACAGGAACCATGGATGGATGGAAATATGTTTAATGGATGGATGGATGTTTAATGGATGGATGTTAACTGGATGGATGTTTAATGGATCGATGAATGTTTAATGGATGGATAATCTATGGATGGATAATCGATGGATGTTCAATGGATGGATGTTTAATGGATGGATGTTTAATGGATGGATGGATGTTTAATGGATGGATGTTAACTGGATGGATGTTTAATGGATGGATGGATGTTTAATGGATGGATGGATGTTTAATGGATGGATTTTTAGAGGATAGTTGGATGTTTAATGGATGGATGGATGGATGGTTAATGGTTGGAAGGATGGATGTGTAACGAATGGTTAATGGAAGGATGGATGTTTGCTGGATGGAAGTTCAATGGATAGATGGATGGATGTTTAATGGATGGATGTTTAATGGATGGATGGATGTTTAATGGATGGATAATCGATGGATGGATAATCGATGGATGGATGTTTAATTGTTGGATGGATGGATGTTTAAAGGATGGATGGATGGATGTTTATGGATGGATGGATGTTTAATGGATGGATGTTTAATGGATGGATGGATGTTTATAGATGGATGTTTAACGGATGGATGGATGTTTATGGATGGATGGATGTTTAATGGATGGATGTTTAATGGATGGATGGATGTTTATAGATGGATGTTTAACGGATGGATGGATGTTTAATGGATGGATAATCGATGGATGTTCAATGGATGGATATTTAACAGATGGATGGATGTTTAATGGATGGATTTTTAGAGGATAGTTGGATGTTTAATGGATGGATGGATGGATGGATGGTTGGAAGGATGCATGTGTAACGAATGGTTAATGGAAGGATGGATGTTTGCTGGATGGATGTTTAATGGATGGATGGATGTTTAATGGATGGATGTTTAATGGATGGATGGATGTTAAATGGATGGATGTTTAATGGTTGGATGTTTATTGGATGGATGTTTATGGATGGATGGATGGATGTTTAATGGATGGATAATCGATGGATGTTCAATGGATGGATGTTTAATGGATGGATGGATGTTTATGGATGGATGGATGTTTAATGGATGGGTGTTTAACAGATGGATGGATGGTTAATGGTTGGAAGGGTGGATGTGTAACGAATGGTTAATGGAAGGATGGATGTTTGCTGGATGGATGTTTAATGGAAGGATGGATGTTTGCTAGATGGATGTTTAATGGATGGATGGATGTTTAATGGATGGATGTTTAATGGATGGATGGATGTTAAATGGATGGATGTTTAATGGTTGGATGTTTATTGGATGGATGTTTATGGATGGATGGATGGATGTTTAATGGATGGATAATCGATGGATGTTCAATGGATGGATGTTTAATGGATGGATGGATGTTTATGGATGGATGGATGTTTAATGGATGGGTGTTTAACAGATGGACGGATGGTTAATGGTTGGAAGGGTGGATGTGTAACGAATGGTTAATGGAAGGATGGATGTTTGCTGGATGGATGGATGTTTAACCGATAGTTGGATGTTGGATGGATGTATATGTAACGGATGGATGTTTAAGTGATGGATGATAGAGAACATCTGCAGACGTTCCAGATGTTCCCGGTGATGAAGTTGCCACCTGCAGCAGCTGGCACCACATGCCGACTCCTCCGTTGGTGACTTTTCCTGACAGGATGAAGAACAGGTTATCTGGGGTCAGCCGCAGGACGCAGGTCTTGGTCAGCTTGGAGATGGTGCTCACCACTCCTGAACACAGAACATCAGCTCTTGGTTGAGATCCTGCTGCTACCTTCAGCCTCTGTTCACCAGACACATGAATCCAGTTTGGAATCTGGGATCGCTCCAGTTTACAGCAGCAGCCATCCGTCACATTCCAGAACTTTCCCTCCAGCTTAATCCTGGTTCCGACCCAGCCCAGTCATCTTGAGCTGATCATGTGGAGCATTTAGGACCATGGAGTCTATCTAAGGAAGCCCAGCTAACTGCCGAATTAACTAATGAGAATCATATGAAACCACTGCTGTCACATTAAAATGATTTTATTTATTAAGCTCCAATAAACAACAAACCTCCCAACAGACAGAAAGCTTTCATTTGTCAACCAATAAAAGCTCAACTCGAATCTGTCCAGTAATCTGCTTCCCAGTCAGCTTTATTAGTTATTAATCCCAGTTAGCAACATGCTAATCGTTACTGGTAGCTTTAAGGCGGCTGCTCATTAGTTCAGGACAACTTTTCCCATCTCAACAGTTATTTTAGAGAAGAAAACTGGAGCTGAATCTTGTTTTATTCAGCGGAAGTTAACATCCCATCACATTTTAACAGGCTAACAACGAGCTAAGAAGCTAACGGTTTAATGAGACTCACTGGTGAAGTGGTTCAAACAGGCCATGTCGGTGATTTTCCCCCGAAACTTCATTTTTAACAAGAAATAAAAACTTTTCTGAAGGAGATTAGCCCTACAGGTTTAAATTCAGGAGGGAGACTGGCTTTGGTCCGTCTGGTAATATAGTTCGGTGGAAACGGCGGCTTCTCTCCACCGTTCAATAGTTCCGCCTAACAGAGGTTCTCTCTCAGCAGTTGGTGAATAATCTGAAGATATTTTAACATCTTGTAATAATGATCATCAGATGTGATTTAAATAACTATGATATATGTTTAAGTAAATAAATAATATTTTAAAGAATAATTTAATTTGAGCTATATAAATTTGTACACACCAGAAATATTAATGAATATATTTGTTTTCTCTTTTGAGGAAATTTGTTTTTCACGCATTTATTTTTCTATTGTTATAGATTTTAATATTTTTTTATTCATCAGAGCCTTCTTAATGTATGGAGGTATGCACTTTATTTCTAAAAAAAAACTACAGTAGTACTCTGGTTTTGTAATTTTGTCCTTAATATACAGTCGAAACCAAAAGTTTACATACACTATGTGGAAACGCACCCATCCATTTTTTTCTCACTGTCCAACATGAAATCGGAATAAACTTTTCCTATTCTAGGTCAATTACAACAATTATTTCTATTTACTAAATGTCAAAATAAAAAGAGGAGGATAAAAAAAAATGTAATCACTTTTTTCAAAGTCAGAAGTTTACATACACTAAGATCACTGTGCCTTTAAACAATTTGGGAAAGCCAATATAATGATGCCATCTCTTTGGAAGCTTCTGATAGGTTAATTGACCTCATTTGAGTTAATTAGAGACACACATGTGGATGTATTTAAGGAGACATTTGAAACACACTGCTTCCTTGTGAATCATCATGGGAAAATCAAAAGAAATCAGTCAAGAGATCAGGAAGAGAATTGTGGACTTGCACAAGTCTGGTTCATCCTTGGGTGCAATTTCTAGATGCCTACAGGTGCCTGTTCAGACAATTATGCGCAAGAATAAGCACGATGGGAACATCCAACCATCATATCGCTCTGGAAGGAGATGGATTCTGGGTCCCAGAGATGAACGCAGTTTGGTCCGATATGTCCAAAACAACCCAAGGACTACAGACCTTGTGAAGATGCTGGCTGAAGATGGTAAAAGTGTTTCATTATCCACAGTGAAACGAGTACTGTACAGAAGAGGGCTGAAAGGCGGCTCTGCAAGAAAAGAAGCCTTTACTCCAAAGGAAACACAAAAAAGCCAGACTAAAGTTTGCTAATGCACACAAGGATAAAGACTTTATTTTTTGGAAACATGTCCTGTGGTCTGATGAGCCTTAGGTTGAACTGTTTGGCCACAATGACCATCGTTACGTTTGGAGGAAAAAGGGCGAAGCTTGCAGGCCTCAGAACACCATCCCAACTGTGAAACATAGGGGTGGTAGCATCACGTTGTGGGGTTGTTTTGGTGCACTTCACAAAATAGATGGTATTATGAAGAAGGAACACTATGTGGAAATATTGAAGCAACATCTGAAGACATCTGCCAGGAAGTTGAAGCTTGGGCGCAAATGGGTCTTTCAAATGGACAATGATCCAAAGCATACTGCCAAACTGGTTACTAAGTGGCTTAAGGATAACAAAATCAATGTTTTGGAGGGGCCATCACAGAGCCAAGATCTAAATCCCATTGAAAATTTATGGGCAGAACTGAAAAGAAGTGTACAAGAAAGGCGACCTACAAACCTAGCTCAGTTATACCAGTTATGTCAGGAGGAATGGGCCAAAATACCCACAAACTATTGTGAGAAGCTTGTGGAAGGAAATCCAAAACGTTTGACCCACGTCATACAGTTTAAAGGCAATAATACCATAAACTAATGAAATGTATGTAAACTCCTGACTTTGAAAAAAGTGATTAAAAACTGTCTGAAAAAAATCCTCCTCTTTTTATTTTGACATTTAGTAATTTACCTAGAATAGGAAAAGTTTATTCCGAAAAAAAAAAGGATATGTGTATTTCCACATAGTGTATGTAAAGTTTTGGTTTCGACTGTACTACTGTATACTGTATATACTTTTATACTGTTCTGAATCCAAAGCTTCTTTTACCAGTCGTTTTGCCTTTGGTACAGCTAAATTTATCCCTTTTGGGACAATAAAAGATCATTCTATTATATCCTATTCTATTCAATTAAATTTAATTATTTTCTATTCTATTCGGTTGGTAATCCAAATTTAATTCAATAAAAACCTTTATTGTCATTGTAACCTGTAAAAGAACATTTCAAAGATGCCAGACAGTTAGGGCCTAAATAAATAAATAAATAAACACATTCCTGCAGCAACTGTTTAACACTTTAGTCAATAAAATAAACAAATATTAAAGTTCCAAAAAACACTTATAAAACAAATATATCATGTCCATGATTAAAATCGTAGAACAGAAAACGATACAAGAACATCAGAAAACAATGTTGTAAAACATAAAGTGAAATGCTGAAATATTTTTTTTAAGTTGTGGAACAAAATGCACGTTTTGAGTTTTTAAGAATTATGGATATATCTTCTTTAATCAGAGAAGCTAAATAGTTTCAGATGTTTTGGACACAGCAGAAACCAACATAGAGTCCTAGATTAGTTGGTACCAGGAAAACTGACGGTGAAACAATTTTGATTATGGTATCAAACAAGAATTTAGGGTTTTTTCTGTTCAAGTTCACAAGATTAGAAAAGAAGATCTGGCCTGTTTAATCATCTCATTAAGCGACGGGATCAACTCCTTGAAATTCAATCTGTAGACCCCAAGTTTTGTAGATTTCGACAAACGTTCCACCTTACGACATAATCTCTTAAACAGCTTGATGTTTTCATTCATCCAATGAATAGTGCTTTTAGAAAGATATTTTCTCCCTAACAGGAGCAACCTCATTTAGAAGGACAAATAGTGACTATTAAATGAGTCCATAAAAGAATCAGCATCACTGTGACCATCAAAATGTTCTGACTCAAACAGATTAGAGAATTTTTCAACTGCAGTTTGACTTATTATTCGCCTTTTGGAAATCAATTTATGAGGCTGGCTGTCTAATTTAAAACACAGATTAAAATACACACAACAGTGAGCAGTAAAATGAACGTCTACAACACTCAGCTGGTCTATATTAAGGCCAAAAGAAAAAATTACATCTAATGTATATTCTTTCAAATGTGTAGGGCCAGAAATGCTGTCCTGCAAGAAGGATCATTAATATGATGGTTCATATCTCCAATTATTAAGACATACTCAAGTTTAATAACACTGGACAAGAACTCTCAAAATTCATCTAAAACATGCTTGCAGGACCAGGAGGACGGTAAACTAAAACACAGCAAAATGAATCAGCTTTCCCAACCTTAACCATTTGCAGCTCAAAGGAGTTGTAAGAGGGTTTGTGCATTCACTTGAAAAAAATAAAAAGGTATGTTTTTCTGAATTAATTAGATAAGTAATAAAAATTAAAATAAATACTGCTCTGTTTTTCTGACGGGACAAGAACTGTGGTGGGGCATTACATGGCATTGCCCTACAATTGACCCACCGAGCATTTTTTGGTCTAAAAGACATACGTTGTGAATGTATATTTACAATTTTAGGTGGAGCCAGCGGGTCGAGAGCAGTTTGAAGGCTACTGTTAAAATCATTAACAATAAAATCACAGGGGGCAGGTAAAGGTACAGGAGGGAACTTTTAAAAAAATTCAAGAAAACCTGCAGCCACTTCAGGGGTTAGATGACGCTTCCTGACAGTTCTCACAGAGCTCTCTGATTGGATAAAACTGGTGATATTAAAAAACACAGTAGTCGTCAGAGACGGCCAAGTCAACCACAGAGGACACACTGGTGGACAGGCCATACGTGATGACCAAGTCCAGAGTGTGTCCTCTGTTGTGAGTCGGCTGCATGACATGTTGGCTAAAATCCATATAATTTAAAATATTTTAAAAAATCTGTTGATAAAGGATCTAAAAGGTTATCTACATGTAGATTAAAATCACCAGCTAAAATTATCCTCTCATAAGAGTTGTGAAAAAATTGATAAAAACTCTGAAAATTCTGGAATAAAAAGTGCATTCCTTGTCGGAGGCCTATAAACTGTGACACATAAAATCTGAGGAGTGCTAAAAACAGAGGCAGTGTATTCAAACGTGGTAAAATTATTAAATAAAACAGGTTTGGCGGAAAGAGTTGATGAACTAATAAAAGCAGTTCCGCCTCCCCTCTGGCTACTCCTCGTAGAATAAGAAAAGTTAAAATTAGGTGGAGAGGACTCAGCCATGTCTCTGTTAAAAATAAACACTGAAGTTTATTATCTAATATCAAGTCATTTATTATAAAAGTTTTATTCAGCAGAGAGCGAACATTTAAAAGAGCCATATTAATAGTGGTTGGTGATGGAGTGACTGTATGATTTACTGTATGTGGGATTTTTAGTAACTGTTTAAGATTATTTGGGTTGCATTTTCTTAGTTTATGATTATTTCTTCGCTCTCTGCTGAAAATAACAGGTATGAATGAAGTAGGGTAAGGTCCAAGTCCAATATGTGAGTTACTGTTAAAATCAGGATTGAGTTCATAGGAACAGGGACCAGCTGCACATCAGGATGTTGTGGATGGGGCAGTGAGGACAGGAGCAGCTGGAGCCGGTGCAGGGGACAGGGGTGGGCGAGGGTATGCCAGGCTTAATGCCAGCATGCGGGTACCTTGTCTGTTAAGATGGAGTCCATCTGCCCCAAATAATTGACTCCTACCCCAGAAAATGTTTATGGATGTCATTGGTTCCAGCATGAATTATAACTTTACTCACAGTAGGGTAACGTTGGATGGAGTCCAGAATCTGTTCAGATATATCCTTTACTGTAGCTCCAGGAAAACAAAGGGTGACAGCTCCTCTCATCCTAACATGCCGGATAATAGAATCTCCAATGATGAGAGTGCTGGGTGGATGGTGTGCTGGCTGCTGGGCAGAAGACCTCTCGTTATCCAGGACCTGCTGGATGTTGGGCAGCTTGGCTTCCACAGGACTGCAGCGATGTTTAGAGGGTGCCGAGGGCTCATTCCGTGGATTCGGGGTGTAGTAAAGCACTCCTCGGCGGGTCCCGGCTGTATTCCTGGGTTTGGCGCGACGTGGGTGGCTACCGGAGTCCGACTGCTGCTCTGGCTGCTGGGAGGGGATGGGCGGCGGTTCTGTGGAGCTGCTGGTCTTCGGCGCAGGGACGGTCAGAGGAGGGAAGTCCTCCCGCAGGGCACCAAAGCGTTTCGACAGCGGAAGGCCGGGTGGAGGAGAACGGTGAAAGCCGCTCCGGGCGCCCCCACCGCGTCCAGGCCCGACCGTCGACCACGCACCCTGGGGCACCGGAGTGGAGCTGAGGGGGGCTTTTGGCTTAGCCCCCTGCTGGATCCAGCACTCCTCCTCTGCCGTAAATGTTGTACCTCCGCCGGCGTTCGTCTGTCCGAGTCCGCCTGGAGACCAAGCGATGGATTCCCCCTCCGCAGCTTCACAGGGCTGGCAGGGGATTTTGTCGGCCAGCTGTCAGCGCTGCTGGCAGCAGCGAAAGTTCGGCCAAAGATGATGCCCACGTCGCACTCGTGGTCCTGGATCAGGTGTAAATTGGTGATCCTCTGCTCCAGTTTCTGCATTTTCTTGGTTAGCCTGGCACAACCATCACACCCGGAGCTACAGGTGAGTGGAGGCATGGCAGATGTAACAGCGGTCCGTGCTCTGATTAAAAACGCGTCCGATAAAAGATACGTCGCTAAAAGTTAAATACGGTTAAAACTAGTCAAAAGAAATGATTAAAAATAGAAAAACAAAAAGTTAAAAAAAATTCAAAACTAGTTGAAACCGTGTTAACGAGCCGGAGATAGCAGGAGGCATCAGGACGCCGACAAACAAGTTAAAAGTAAAGAAAAACTAGTCAAGAAAAGAAGAGGCATTTGTTGGGTATGTAAAAGAGAGATGTAAAGAAAAGGACTGGGATGAAAGAAAGTTTAAAGAAAGTAGTCTCTTTATGCCAAGAAACGGTTACCAAGCTATTTGGAGAAATGCCATACAGATTACTGCTAGAAGAAGTTATCTACATCTTTATAGTAATTTTCATGGGAAGATTGGTTGTAGCGCATGCACGTTTGATCAAAAAGTAGAGAGGATCATTCTTTCCTGTAAATGACAAAAACCCTCCACTATACCTTTAATCTTTGATTCATATTTAAAGAATTTGTGATGGAAGGAAGTCAAAGGTTAAATCCTCAACTGGAAAACCAGTTTATATGAACTGCAACCAATCAAAGGCCAGACTAAAGAAATGTGAGTAATTATACAAAAAAAAAAAACCCATAAACTAGGATAAACGGTATTGATTCCTACTTAATTCTAAAAGAAGAAAAAAGTAAAGGTTAAAAAAATTATTAATTTATTCAAATGACATTAAATCACACATCAAATCCTTATAGTGAACATAAATACCAAATAAAAAATCAGCCTCGTATGGATAATGTTCAGTACCAGTATCCCATCAACACTTTAACCATAAAATAATGATACCAAAGAACAATAAAGGATAATGTTGAGGTGATTGTTGTGAACTGGGCCTTGTCACCTTAAAAAAGGCTATTAGAGAGGGTGTTCCAAAAAGACACTGTTGGCATGGACTCAGTTGAACCAGAGAGGCTATCATAAAAACAAGACCCATTGAAACATCCATATGCAGGGTTTGCTTTGCGTATTGGTTAATAAAGCCGCCAGATTAGCAGAGGTCTTTGTCCTCAGTGGTTGTTGCTAGTTTGACTCCTGTCCTCATAGGCATTTACCTCAATATCTTCTCTCCTCTTTCTACACTGTCTAATTAGGGCCATAAAACAATTTAAATATTTACAGATTCAGCAACATTTGTTGAAAATTCCCAAAGCACTATAAACACGGTGTTTATATTAGTAAGGGCAGAACAGACTAAGAAATGTCCTCCAGGCCCATCATGTGGTCTCAAAATCTAATGTTTAATGAGACTCTTCAGGCTTCTGCTCAGTGTCAGCAGACTGGTTATCTTAAGAGGTATTTAACGCAGAGTTAACTTATGTATGTGGCGTATGAATATGTGAGTGCGCTAAACCAGCTCTTCTTTCAGCAGCTGTGACATACTGTTCTTTGTGTTCAGTTGAGGAATTGCTGGGATTTTTCCTTAGCCAGTACAATACATTTTCAGAAACATGACTGCATAAGAAACTGGAATGGAGTGAATTAAATAATATTCTGTTTAGATACTGATGCTGAAACTTTGCTGGGAGCAGAAGTGGCTGTTAGGTCAGTAAACATTTCTGCATCAGGTTTGGTGGGGACAAACCTGTCAATCATAGTTATTGTTGGGGACATGTCCCCGGATAAAATGACGCCTATGCTCTTATCCAGACCCGGCGTCATGGGCGGGCCTGGGCAGGAAACACCTCATGTGAATATATTGGCTCAAGATGAACAACAGAGGGTGCTCTAGATTACTAATCGGGAGTTTTAGATGTGGTAAAAGAAGATCCTTTGGCACAGTCATAGACTGTAAAAAAGAATAGACAGCGTCTCCTCACTCCTCCCCGTTTACCAGAATGACTTTCATGGGGGAATTCATGGCGGATTTGCAGACTCCTCCTCTCCAGCTCTGACGAAGCATGTTCCTAAAAAGGGCATAGGGGCGGGATCTTCACTGTAGACTCTACCATCGCGGGGCGTGTATGGGCGTGTAGTTCGGTCGTAATCACGCCCATTCTGCTCCCGCGTCTTTAGCTCTGATGCTAAACTTGGCTCGGCCCCCTCATTAATTATGCAAGATTACAAAAAATTATCTTACGAAAACCAGCCTGGTGCCCAGGCTTTTTATGAGCCCAGCGTTATCTCAGGAAGAATATGTAGCCATAGAAAGTTTTTAAAAAATGGGCACCAGGCATTAAAGTTGTTTTTAACGTGTCTAAAGTCCAATGTTTTTCAATGGAGGCCTAGCGGCCAAATGGAGGTACTACAGCAAGGGAGGAGCAATGGCGGCCTCCATGGCATGTGGTCAAAAAGCAGAGCGGCCAGCGGCCATTGGGCACAGTAGCTTGCTATAATGGACATTAGAGCTTGGTTTAGCAAACAGAAAAACAATCCCAGCACAAGCAGGGATGATGCATCAAGAGGGCAAGTGCAGCCAGAAATTGCTTCTACAAGCACCTCTGTTCATCCTTCTTCCTTCGTGTCTCCTCCAGCAATGTCCCAGCAGGCGCCACCTGAAGCAACAGTAATTCCGCCACCGGGTGGCAGCAGCACCAACATAAATTACTATTCAGATGACACTGTTGATTTGCTTATAAGATTTCTGTCGTTTTTACTATTTTGTGAAACAACCAGGATATTTCATTTCAAAGGCCATATAAACATTTATTTATGTGCTTGGATTTTAAAAAGTCCTACAATTTTTGATTAAAATGTTTTATAAAAGCCTATTAAAATTAAAAATGTTTTTGAACCATTTTGAATACAGGGGTGGCTGCTGTCTTTTTGATTAAAATGTTTTAAAAAGCATATCAAAGTTGAAACCCTTTTTCAATCATCTTTTTGGAAATTTAATACTAGATTTTCCCCCCAAATCTTCTGTTTAGAAAAAACGGTGGTGCATACTTCTTTCCAGCAGGTGGCGGGAATGCATCAAGTCATTGTTCACCAGCCATGATTCAGAGGAAGACTTATGGACTATACTTTATTAAAGATCATTAACTGGACATAAGGATAGTTTTTGTTTGAGATGACTTGGTGATGTGCAGGTGCAGCTGAGAACGGTGAGTTGGACATAATTTTCTTAGAGACTCAGTAAAAATGGTTAGCCTACTGTGTCTTAATTTTTGTTTGCATCTTTAATTGGTATACATAATCTGAATAAAACAATGAATACTCTTAGCTTTCCAGTAAGTTATGTAGAACAAGTTAGTGACACAAAACGGTAGATTTGACACGGAAGTATGTGTAAGTAACGTCCACCAGATATATTTATAAACATGCAAAAGGGTTAATTAAAAGACAGTTTACTGAGCCCCCCCAGAAAAACCCACTGCCCCCCCAGGTAATGCCCTCTGGCGCCGGGTCTGGACGCAAGGCCTCTCTGTCACCTACGCGGCGACGGACGGAGTGTCTACGTCAACGGAGAGCGTATGCCTGTGATTGGTCAGCTCTGCAACACCAGAGGTCGTTTCAACAGAACGGTGCTTAGTGGTCACTGTAATTAGTAGTCAATGCAGCGTTTGGGCACGACATACTTTCTTTTGAAAGGACAATTTATATCTAATATGAGTGAAGGTGATTTTGAACACAAGGAGGTGTAGAGAAACAATAAACAGGGGTGATGAAGACGGGAGCAGAATGGTAGAGGCATATATTACTTTGTGCCATATCCCAGAGATCAGGGATCTTCTGGTTATGTCTGCCTTTGCAGGGTACCGGTTGGGTTAGATGTGATTAATCATAAATTGGGGGGTAAAAAAGAATGAATCCTGTCATTCACAGATTAGAACAATGTACACTTTATTCTTGATCCTGACAGCATGCCAGAATGAGCAACTACTGCTGCATACACAGTATTATAAAAGAGACATATTTTAGAGATTTTGGCAGAATTTTCTTGAACTGCTAAGGGAGAAACCAAGTCGTTCCATCATTTTTTGTTGCTTCAGATTCTGTGACATTGATTCCTCCTTAACAAATGTAGCACCACTTCCTAATAATCATTACTGCCATCGTCAAAATCTGAAATGAGATGAATATTGTTTTCCAAAGGCCATGGAAGGGTCACATATAATGATAGCTGTGAGTTTTAAGAACTGGTAATCTCTGACCCACTGTCTCTGTCGCTTTTATATTAAAAAGTTGTGAATTTTACAATTTATCCATGCAAACACTGTCACCTAAAATCTCTTTTGCATGAGTCACGGAGGGGCTTTCTTTCCTCCTGATAGGTAAAATGGGAATTAGAAAAACAGTACTAAAACAAAACCACTCTCTGAATGTAAATTAAATATTAAAGGCTGCTGAACAATATTTTACTTCCTGTTTTTCTTCTTAAAGAACAATATGAATCCAGCTGCTGCTGCTGCAATGAGAAGATAAATCACCATCCGTCTGATGAGTTCACAAAACACCAAAATGTCTGAAACAGAAGGAGTCAGATAGTTTAGTGGTTTAGCTTAAAGAATCATTTGTAGTTTTAGATATCTGCTTTTAACATATGAGAAACTTTAAATCATAAATAATGTTACCTCCACTAATCCTCAGACAGACGTGAGTTATAACCGTCTCCTCCTCATTACTGAGTTCACAGCTATAAACTCCCCCCCGACCTGAGGACAGATCCTGTAACGTCAGGCTGCCAGACGCTGAAACATTCCTCACATGATTCCTCCATTCCATGTTGTAGGAAATGTTTCTCTCAGTCTTGGTCAGGATGATCTGACTGTGGTTGAACTTCCAGACCAAACTGAAGATAGAAATGTTGGAGGAGGTGCAGGAGATTGTAACCTCAGTACCCGAGGATCCCACAAAGGCTGAAACATGAACCCAAAAAGGTCCGAGTTACCGATTTAGTTACAGGTTTGACTAGAAGGTTTGAAACTTTACTAACAATTAGAAATACGGCTGGGCAATTAAGCAAATTTGAACTGAAATCTCAATATCAAAAAGCTCGATCGTGATAATATGGTGATAATATGAAGATCATACAGTGACTTGTTTTGTTTCAAATCCAGTGTTACAACTTTTCAGTTTTGTGTGCGCTGCCAGAGTGAATGAGGCGTTAGAAATACAACAGGATGTTCTACTTTTGCTGAATTTGCCACTGTTGCTACTGGATTGGTTATTAATGAATGTTTATTTGGGGGTTATTGTGTTTGGTCAGGCTATCGAGCTTGTAAAAGTCTCAGCACACTTCTTCAGATGTGCTCCACGTTACGCCACAAGCCTTGAGAGGCCGACAGAGGGCAAATATCTGCAGAATTACAGAGTGTGTCTTTAATTGATTCTGGTTTCTATCATCATGATGTCTCAATACCATCTGAATCACTTAAATCTCTCAGGTGTGACCATCCAGGACTGGAAACATTTTATTTGCATCCAGAGGATAAAACCCCCCAAAAACATTTAAGTTGCGACTACAGAGGCTTTTAGGTTTCAAGGCACTTGATATTTCGCCACTTTCTATGAAAACTGTAATTATATGAAGTAGCTTCTTTGTAAATACTGAGGTAATCTGCTTGTTTCATGCTGAACTTCCAGATAAAAGTCAAATTGAATGTAAGCAACAAATACAAATACAACAGTAGTATAATGATATCAGTACTTTCTGTCCATCTGCTTACTGGGTTTATTTAGAGTTGTTCTCCTCCAGCGGCTCCCAGTTCTGACAGTGCAGCTGTAGATCAGATCTGGATCACTGTCTGATACCATCAGAGAGCTGCTGATGCTGTAAAGCTGATCCTCAGTCTGATGGACCGTGGTTCTGTAGTTCAGAAAAGTGTTGGTTGGAGGGATGGTGGACCAGGTGAGTTCAGGTTGAGGACAGATCCTCTCTGAGCTGCAGATGATCCTGTTTTCTTCCTGAGAGACGCTGACTTTAGAGACTGGAGCTGCAAACATCAAAAATAAATAACAACAAACAAAAGAAAACATTCACTAAACAACTGAATAACTACATTCATTTAAATAAATAGTTTTCAAAGAAAGATGTCCTACCTTCTACTTTAAGAGCAACAATGTTTCTAGCATATGTCCTGGTGAAGGCAGAACAGCTATATTCTCCCTCATCCTGAAGCTTAACTCCTCTCAGCAGCAGAGAGAAGTTTCCTCTGGAGGTCTGATCCTCAAACAGCGACGCTCTCTCACTGGAGTTTTTGCACCAATGTGTCGCCTTAGCTCCGTAGTGAGAATATTCACATATCGGAGTTCGAGTGAGTCGTGTGACATGTTGCCAGTTCACGGCGGTAATGTGGCCCTGGAACTGACATGGTAAGATGCAGTTCTCATTGAGAACACAGGACACCTTGGTAATACTCTCTGTAACATGAAATAAAAACACTTCAAAGTTCAGTTAAATCTAAATCCATCTGAAAGACGACAGAAGAACCCACCTGGAAACAAGTTATAGGTAAAAAGTATCTGTGTATGTTAAATTCTGCCCAAAATGATCACATCTCCACCACATTTCAATTATATTCACTCAATGAAACGGTTTATGAAAGAAAGAACTCCTTCATAAAGTATTACAATTATGTAAAACGTGAATCAGTTTAAAAAAAAGTTTATTTAAATTATTTTGTGGATATTGCGTGTCAAAAATCGTGGAATTATTTCTCTACCATGGGGCAGCAAATAAACTATTATAATTGGTTTCCTCTCGTATGCTGATGATTTATCCTTGTTGATGAATGCCTACTTGCCCTTAATCTTCATTTCCTCGAATCTAAAGCATTTAAAAAAAAT
Organism: Apricaphanius iberus; assembly: GCA_028564705.1. NCBI lineage: Eukaryota > Metazoa > Chordata > Actinopteri > Cyprinodontiformes > Aphaniidae > Apricaphanius > Apricaphanius iberus. Next base: position 589,384 of record JAPXFQ010002533.1, on the reverse strand, counting down.
TCAATTCAGAAAAATAAATTAAGTTAAACCTTAATCTACGTTGTATGAGTAATTGTGGTGTTACCTGTAAATACAATAAAGAATATTAATAAAAAAGTCACATTTTACAAATACAGCACAATTAAAGAAAAATGAAATATTACGTTTCTGCCAACGGTTAGATGTGTTATGGTCTTTATATTTAACCATTTTGATTATTTCTCAGAGTGAGATCTACTGATGAGCAAATGGCCACAAAAGTATAGTCCATAGATCACAGGAATTATTATTCTAATGTTTCTTCATGTTTCACTTCATTTTTGTTTTATCCACATTTTAAAAAGTTTTAACATAAAAGTCTGCTGTTAAGATCTGAATAATAGGCTATAGTAAATATTGCACTCACCTCCCCCAGAAAACATCAGCAGAAATGTTAAAAGTACTAAGAACAAGAAGTTCCTGGTTCCGGTCATTTAACTACAAGTTTTCTTCTATTTGCTGCAAAAATATGAACAAATGAATCATCTGTTTAACTGTTAAAATACTGAACCACGTGTAGATCCTGCTGCTCAGTTTTATTAGGTATTTATTTATTCCTAATACCTATAAACATAATTCTTCAATCTAGAATAATAATCATAATATATGCCTTCATGTGTCTCAGAGTCAATTCTGGTTATAAAGAGGAAGTTTGTGTCGATAAATGCTCTGATCAGCTTCAATGATAAAATGACAGAATGTTTGTAAAAAATGCTTGTAGCTTGGAGAGCAACAGTTTGTGGTTTTTACAGGAAGTTGCATCTCTGTCCAATATTTCAATAGTTTTCTGTAAATATAATTAATCTTATGTTCATATATGCTTCTACATTAATTGTAATGAAGTGTTTTCTATTATTGATATCATGTTTTATACTTAATTGCTGTTTTTAATTTTCATACTTTTGCGCAGCTTTTTTGTCTTGCTCATATGTTTTTTTGCGCTTTTTACTTTCTATGCTTTTATCATATGTTTGGTTTCTTTACCATCCAATCAAGTAAAAAACCTTGGATTACCTTGTGTTGAAAGTGTGCTAAACAAAAAAAATTACCTTGCCTAATCCATCTGCCACTTCAGAGAGGGAGAAATCGAGAGGCCATCTGAGCCACTACACATAAAAAAATTATATAAGTGTTCATGTTTTGTTATATAATCACCTCTGAATGTAACAACATTGTACGTTTAATCCTTTCTCTATTTAGGCATTGCAACCCTTTAACAAATGTTTAGTACAGTTAAAGTTTAGACGCACAAAAATGTCAGCTCTCTTCAGTTTAAACTCTAAACAAAATATTTGATTTACATAAACTTTTTGCTTTAAATCAACAAATATCCATAAATGTTTGTATTAGTGAAAAGTCAGAAAGAGCAAAAGAGAGAATTATGTATTTGTTATGGCTTTTAATGTCAAAAACATAGAAACACCAAGTTTGTGTCTTTAAACACAACTAAATCTCCAGATTGATTGGTTAGTTGAGTCCATCCGAGTTGTTTGGTGACACACCTGTTGATGAATATAAAGGGACCCCCCAAACACAGAGCCTCTTTCTTTGACGTCAAGGGAAAATCAAGAGAAATCAACCAAGACATCAGGAAAAGAATTGTGGACCTCCACAAGTGTGGCTCATCCATAGGTGCAATTTCCAGATGCCGGAAGGGCCCATGTTCATCCATGCAGACAATATTAACCAAATATAAACAACATGAAAATTTACCACCATCACATCGCTCAAGAACAAGGTGGATTCTAAATCCCAGCAATAAATGTTTTGTTGTGTGAAAAACTGAAAACCAACCCAGGATGTCAGCAGAAGACTTGTGAAGATACTGGCTGAAACTGGTAAGACCGCAAAAACAGCCCTCCACCACTATAAGGCCAACAGCACCCCTGGGAGGAGAAACACATTACTTCAAATCCACCTGAAAAAAGACAGACTACAGTTTGTAAGCGCACATAGCTCCAAAAATCTTGAAGCTAGCCAGTTTAGCTTGCTAGCTACATATTTCAAGCTAAATATTTAGTATTTAGCTGAATATGTAGCTTAGTAACTAAATATTTAGCTCCAAACGAAATATTTACTTAGCAAAACTAAATATGTAAATATATCTGTTTCGCAATTCTGGGAAATTTCAGTATCACTAAGCTTGTTTTCCCTATTATCAGTTGTCTGCTTAGCATTTTGCAATATGAGGTTATTGATCATTTAAGTTAAATACATTTTTATTCTGGGAGGTTTCATTTTTACTCGTGGGAGTTTCTACTATCCAATCTTAACTGAACAAGTAAAATTATATTTGTATAAAATTACTGTCTAATGTTATCTATGATTGGTCTTCTTAAGGCAGCTCTTTTGTATAGCTAGAGGGAATGGTCTGAAAACAAGAACTTGCAGTGCGTTATTTTATTTTTTGTATTCTCATTTTGTTATTACTGTTAGGTCTTTTGGATTAAATTAGCAAAGAAGAAGTTTTTACCTATAGTTAAGGGACCATTTGTGTAACTAATATCATAATTTATGAACAGACATATTTAGATCTGTTTTACCAGATCTTTCTTCCTCAAGATCAACAGTTTTTTTTTCTCTTGATGTTCTGCTAGTGGTAAGATTTAAAAAAAAATAAAGGAAAAAGAAACAAAAAAATAGATTTTCACATTTGCTTCAGTCAGGCAACATCTAGTTAAGCAGTTATTTTTATTAACCAAGTACTTTTTTTTAAGTTTGATATCCCTAGCAAATAAACTGAAAAAAGAAACAGAAAGATACATAACTCCTCATGTCTGTGTCAGATAAAGGGTTGTGAAAATGTCAGAAAGTCATTTTAATCGCTTTACGAAGCTGCCTTTTAAAAATACGAATCATCGGCATGGGCACTAAAGATTAAAATAAATAACTGTAATTATTTATTTCATGTCTTTCAGACTACAGGAAGTCGTTAAACAGATGCTTAAATAGATGCTTTATAGATTAAATGCTAATTCTGAAGATGATGTCTGTTAAGAGATGTTGATGGATGTCAAAGTGTGACAACTTTTTCCAAACTGTACCAAGCAGTCGGTCTTGAAGTCAAACACCAAATTTGTCAAGATGCACTTATTTTATTGTAAATGTGATTATATGTTGATATAATTTTATTGATTTATTGTTTAGTGTAAAGCTATTTTTATTTATGGAATGATATAAAATGTGTTCACTCTTTTCTTCTTTTGTCTGTGGTTGTTTTAAGTCCTATGGGTGGAGCTGTCATTCTCTTATTTTATTTTTTTTTACCTCCAACTGTAAGTTTATAAAATGGGCAGAATTCAGTTTTTCTTTGTGTTCATTTATTCTCTGATCACCACATGAACCATCTCATTTATTAAGACTCATACATCACTTTTTCGTTACGTGATGTGGCAATGCCTTGCAAGCACCTGGACACCAGATCTACCAGCCCCTGATCCAGATCCCGCCCCCCGCAGAGCGCAGAGAATAGGCACCAAACCAAGGCCAGACAAACCCAACGATGAACCGACCAGACTCGGAACCCACAGAACAGGCAGTGGATTTGAGCGCAAGGTCCAAGCCCTTCCGAGCCACCGATTGGCACAACCAATTGATTCAAAACAGGCAAGAGGTGCCCTGACCAATCCAAGGAGGACCTCGGCCTGACACACCAGCCACCTGGCCCTGACCAGCCCAGCCAGCCATGCACCAGGGCTGAGCCGGACCCCAGAAAGAAAGAAGAAAGAAAGAGCGGGTCGGCAGGACCCGGAGAGAGAGAGAGAGAGAGAGAGAGAGAGAGAAAGAGAGAGCGGGTCGGCAGGACCCGGAGAGAGAGAGAAAGAGGGAGAGAGAGAAAGAGGGAGAGAGAGAGAGAGGGCGGGTCGGCAGGACCCAGAGAGAGAGAGAGAGAGACAGAAAGAGAGGGCGGGTCAGCAGGACCCAGAGAGAGACAGAGAAAGAGAAAGAGATAGAGAGAGAGAGAGAGAGAGAAAGAGAGAGCGGGTCGGCAGGACCCGGAGAGAGAGAGAAAGAGGGAGAGAGAGAGAGAAAGAGAAAGAGAAGGCGGGTGAGGAGAGAGAGAAAGAGGGGAGGGTCGGAGGACGGAGAGAGAGAGAGAGAGGCGGGTCGCAGGACCAGAGAGAGAGAGAAAAGAGGGCGGTCAGCAGGACCCAGAGAGAGACAGAGAAAGAGAAAGAGAAAGAGATAGAGAGAGAAAGAGAGAGAGAGAGAGAGACAGAGAGAAAGAGGGCGGGTCGGCAGGACCCAGAGAGAGAGAAGAGATGGGAGAAAGAGAGGCGGGTCGGCATGAACAGGACAAGAGAGAGAGAGAGAGAGAAGACAGAGAGAGCAGAGAGAGACAGCGAGAAAGAGAGGGCGGGTCGGCATGACCCAGAGACAGAGAGAGAGAGAGAGAGAGAGACAGAGAGAGACAGAGAGAGACAGAGAGAAAGAGGGCGGGTCGGCAGGACCCAGAGAGAGAGAGAGAGAGAGAGAGAGAGAGAGAGACAGAGAGAGAGAGAGAAGAGGGCGGGTCGGCAGGACCCAGAGAGAGAGAGAGAGAGAGAGAGAAAGAGAGGGCGGGTCGGCAGGACCCAGAGAGAGAGAGAGAGAGAGAGAGAGAGAGAGAGAGAGAGAGAGAGAGAGAGAGAGAAAGAGAGGGGGGGTCGGCAGGACCAGGCGACCTATAGGGATGGGAAGGGAGGGGCGAAAACGAACGAGACAGAAGAGAAATGAGAGGTAGGCAGGGTTTATATGTGTATCGCAGCTTGAATAGAAGCGCAAGGGAGGCCGGTGATGCCAGGTGCGGCAAGTTTTGGGCTGATTAGGACGAACGAAGCGAGTTTGAAGCGTGGCCCTGCTCCTGAACTTCAGTTAACTTTGTTAACTACATTAAATTTTCAACTGCTCAGCATGTTTTACCTGATGTAATTTTTAGTTTAGCTTTTAACTGTTTATTTATTAATCTGCTTTGTATTTTTATGTTGATTCTATCTTATCATTGTTTTACACTTATTGTTTTATACTTTATACACTTTATATTTTATAAACTTTATATATTAACTTATTTTAATCTTTCTTGCCAGTGTTTCATCTCTGGTGGCCCTGTGCCTCAGGGCTGGTGGCAGAAAACTTCTAGCAATTCTACAGAGGTTTTTTTGAAATCCCAGGTGTTCAGCCCAAGGATCTGTGTGTCCTAGATCCTTTACTTTGTCTCTGAACTGATTTGGCAGAAAAAACAGAAACTGAACCCAGATTCTGTTACTCAAATCTTCTGTAGTGAAAACAAAAACACAACTAACATGAAACAGACAAGTACCAAAGTGAACATTCAGGATGTTTCCTGTAAAATTAACGTAGCTGCCTGAATGTTGATTTCTTCTTGTTCCTCCTGGTTCTGATGGTGCAGCTGTAGATCAGATCTGGATCTCTGTCTGAAACCATCAGAGAGCTGCTGATGCTGTAAAGCTGATCTTCAGTCTGACGGACCGTGGTTCTGTTCTCCATAGTGATGCTGGATGGAGGGATGTTGGACCAGGTGAGTTCAGGTTGAGGGTAGATCCTCTCTGAGGATTTTTTTATAAAATATTGACAATTTAAATATACGTCATTTTATTCGTCTTAGCAACAAATTATTGCAGAATTATTAATGAACAAATAACAATTTTATGAATGCTGAACTCCAAACTCCAGCTTCATGTTCTGAAATATATTTATCACAAAACTCTAATGTTTTAGTCAAACACGGATTAGTTTCTTAGTACTGATGCTTGTTTATAAAAGTATCTTCTGGTCTTAATCAGGGAGTTTGAGCTGTTTAATAAAAGCAAACAGTTCTCACAGTGAAAAGCTGAAGAGCAGATTCAGAGTATTTTGCACTTTGTGGTTAAATGTTTGGTTTCAGCAGGAAGTCAAGAATGTGGTAAGTAAATCATTTTCTATAATCAGCATTAATCTGCCTTCTAAATGAGATTATTGTGGGGGTGGTACTGAGAGTTTCGGTTGCCTCACACAGTTAACAGGCATTTATATTTGATCAGTGTGATTTGCATCATGTTGAACATTTTCTGCATGCAGCAGCCGGATATTCTGACATTACCAGCAAACAGAAGTAAAAACATATTAATAAAACACTCATCAGCCTGTTTTAACGTTTGATTTTACAGTTTATACCGCACTGATTAGCTTGGGCGGTTTTTGATTACCACATATTTATACTCATAAACCCATACCCCTATTTTTTTGGAGATAAAATAATATTTAATTGTTCTAATAATACAGTTCCGCCTAATCTTACTTTATGCAGGCTGCATGGTGGTTAAGTTATCCTCACAGCTGCCCTGCAGCTAGAAGGACATGTGTTTGGTTGATGTCTTTCTGAGTGGAGTTTGCATGTTCTCCATTTGTTTGAATGTCTCCAGCTCTACGAAAAATATCCATGCTAGTTACCCTTTAGTCCGTATGAATTATTAACCCCTGCATACTCTCTCTGCTACGGATAGTTCTCCTAGCCCTACGTTGCTGTTTCTATGTTCACCGTCGGTCTTCTCGACCCCCAGCCTGCCTGGGCAGGTATGGCTGCACAATCTGAGCCTGGATCCGGTTCTGAGGGAATTTTCTTCCTGATGGGCTCAAACACTGAGCTGCTGCAAAACAAAATTTAAAACGTATCTGTTTAGAGTAAACGATTATGATGCTTGATTGCTTTTAAATGTTTTTTGTGCTTTTCATGTTTTATTCTTAATTGCTTTTTTTGTTTTCCATGCTTTTATCATATATATATATATATTTTTTTTTTATTTTTTTTACCACCGAATCATGTTAAGTACCTTGAATTTGTCAAGAAGCCATCAGGCTCAACTTAGAAAAGCTGTGCCGGATGGTCTCCTTTCCAGCCATTGGCTGGATCCTTTTCATTCAGGATTCAAAAACCCTTCAATAATCTCATCCTCGCTCAGTCATTGTTTCTATTCATGACAAGTAGCCCTAGATCCGTATGAAACACATCTACTGACCAGTCCAGACCAAGAGTCCAGCTTCCCAGCTCAGCTAGAGGAATCAACCCGGTTGACCAGCATCCTCCAGTTCCTCCATTCTCATCCTGACCACGTTCCTGTCACCAGATTCTGCTGACCCCAAAAAACATAATCTAAATATTCAACTTACTTTAAAATAATTAAATATCAGAATACAAAAACTTCAACGGACATTTTTTTTTTTAGTAAATTAAACTGCCATTGATTGAAAAGGCTTTATTTGCTTTACTAAACACAAAAATTAATGGAAATTTAAAAATCTGAATTGGAGGAATATACTGACTATTAAAATACTTCCTGTCATGGGAACAAATTTACAAATAAACACAATAAGACAGGTTTGGTAAGATAGACTTGGTATTTTCTGACTGATGCCATCTCTTGAGCAAAACTTCCCCACAACATGATACCGCCACCAACATGCTTCACAGTTGGGATTGTGTTCGGAGGCTTTAAAGCTTCCCCATTTTTCATGCAAATATACCATTTCTCATTTTTGCCCGACAGTTAAGTTTTTGTTTCATCAGACTACAGGATATTTCTCCAGAAGTTCAGAATTTTTCCCCTATGTGTGGTTGCAAACTGTTATCTGTCTTTTTTCTTCTGGTTTTGAAGTATTGTCTTTTTCCTCCCAGAGGAATATTTCAGCTCATAGTGCTACTTGTTTTACTCTCTTACCAGTTTCAGTCAGAATCTTCACAAGGTTTTCTGCTGATATCCTAGGGTTGATTTGCACATTTCACACAACAAACGATTTCTCTCTGGGACTAAGAATTAATCCCCTTCCTGAGCGGTATAATGGTTGGAAATGTTTGAACATGGGCCCTTCAGGCATCTGGAAATTACACCTATGGATGAGCCAAACTTGTGGAGCTCCACGATTCTTTTCCTGATGTCTTGGTTGAATTTTCTGGATATTCCCATGATGTCAAAGAAAGAGGCTCTGTGGTTGGGGGGGTTTCTTTATATGACTCAACGAGGGTGTCACCAATCAACTTAGATGGACTCAATTAACCAATCAGAAGCTTCTTAAGCTCAGAATTGAATCACATGGAGTTTTCTATTTGTTTAGAGATACAATAAACTTAGTTTCTATATACTTCTGACTCTGAGAAATTTAATAAAAAATTACATGAATAAAGAATGAATAGGGAATTAAAACTGAAAGCAGTTGACTTTTTTGTGCATCCGAACTTTAACTGAGCGGATAGACCTCAGTTTATGAGACTGAATGATTGTGTGTCAAACCAGCTGGTCAGCAGCACAGGAGCACCACAGGGCACTGTACTCTCACCATTCCTTTTCACTCTGTACACCTCAGACTTCCAGTATAAGACAGAGACCTTTCATCTGCAGAAATACTCAGACGACTCTGCAATTGTTGGGTGTATCAGAGATGGAGAAGAAGATGAATACAGAGAGCTGGTGGAGCGCTTTGTGGCATGGTGTGGAGACAATCATCTTACCTTGAATGTGAACAAAACAAAGGACAGGGTTGTAGATTTCGGATGAAACAGGGATAAGTTAGAAATCATTTCCATCTTCGGAGAAGAAGTGGAAGTGGTTGAGGAGTACAAATACCTCAGAGTTCACCTGGACAACAGATTGGAGAATCAACAGTGAAGCGTCTACAAAAAGGGACAGAGCAGACTGGACTTTTTGAGGAAGCTGAGGTCCTTCAAGGTTTGCAGCAAGATGCTGCAAATCTTCTACAAGTCTGTGGTGGAGACAGAGCACAGGAGCACTATTAGACGGAGACCTGTCATCTGCAGAAATACTCAGACAACTCTGCAATTGTCGGATGTGTCAGATATGGAAATGAAGCTGAATACAGAGAGCTGGTGGAGCCCTTTGTGGCATGGTGTGGAAACAATCATGTTTCCATCATGGGGGAAGTAGTGGAGGTGTATAAAGAGTACAAATACCTCAGAGTTCACCTGGACAACAGACTGGACTGGAGAATCAACATTGAAGCTGTGTACAAAAAGGGACAGAGAAGACTGGACTGTTTGTGGAAGATGAGGTCCTTCTAGGTTTGCAGCAAGATGCTGCCAATCTTTTACAATTCTGTGGTGGAGAGTGTCATCTCTTCGTCCATTATTTGTTGGGGTAGCAGCATCAGAGCCAGGGACTTAAAAAACCTCAACAACCTGATAAAGAAGACTGGTTCTGTTCTGGGGACGACTGTAGAACAACTGGAGATGATTGACACAAAGAAGTATTATTCATAAAATAAAAAATATGGAAAAACCTGACCATCCTCTGCATGATGCTATTCTACAATAACAGAGCTTCTTCAGTCGATGGCTTCTTCAGTTTCGGTGCAACACAGACCGCTACAGGAAATCCTTCCTGTTCACAGCCATAATAGTCTTCAACTTAATTTCCTTCTGAAATCAATACATTATTTTTGAACTGAATTGAACTGAATCCTTTTTAAATGTATAGCAGCTCATAGATGGTCTCTGCATTTCTCCCTCTATCAACTGAGACATGGATTAAGTTAAAGCAGAAGCATAACTAACACAGGGTGATATTTACCGAGAACCTTTGAAATATTCGACAGAGCTTCAACATCCTGTTAAAATCACAAAGTGTTACCCACCAAGCTAAAATGATCTTCCCCTGCACACTGATCAGAACATTTATCGACACAAACTCCCTCCTTAGAACTAGAAAAGACTTTCAGATACATGAAGCTAGATATAATGATAGTTATTCTGGATGAAACACATTTTTATAGTTATTAGGAATAAATAAATACTTAGTCAAACTGAACAGCATGATCTACATGTTATAGTTAGATAATTTGTTATTTCATAATTTTGCAGCCACTAGATGATAGCTTGTAGTAAAATGACCAGAACCAGGAACTTCTTGTTTTTAGTACGTATAACTTTTCCAAAGAGTTTTTTTTTTCTGGAGAATGTGAGTAAAATATTTAATACAGCTTTTGTTTTATTGTCAATTCGATATTAGCAGCAAAATTTTAGAATTTTTTGTAGCTTTATAAAATGAGGATGAAACAAGAAATGAAGTGATAATATTATTAATTAGAATATTTAGAGTGAAACATGTTGAAATGTTAGGATATGAACTATTGTACTCTCTTTACTCGCCAGCTGGTCTCACTCTGAGAAATAATCTCATGTTATTATAAAAATAATTAGAACCCTAAAACAGCATAAACACACCTTGGCCAAAACTGTTATTCTTGTTCTTTTTTTGTTTTTGTTGCTGATATATAAAAAAAAATTTAACAGATAAACCGAACTTTACTCATAACCCAGGCAGATATAACACTATGATTTTTATTTTACAAGCAACATTATTATTATTATTATTATTAACATTTTGGAGCCGTAGTTCCAACTTATTGCAATAATTGGTAGAAAGAGCTCAAGTTTACTGAAGATTTTGTGTTTAATTTTTCGTGTTGCAGACAAGTAAAAGGTTGTGAACTTGGTATGTGTTCTTAACGAGAACTGCCTTATGAGAGGAGTGAAGATTAAAGATGAGAACCTTTATCACTGTTCGGCCAGAACAGTTAATAGCATATATATATATATATATATATATATATATATATATATATATATATATATATATATATATATATATATATATAAACAGTTTCTCTTGTTGTAGTAGGTAAGAAATCATAATTTGAATTTTTTTTATTTAAATGATACTTTGTTGTGTTGCATTTTTATTTTTGGGTTCATGGATATTTCTAATGTGATGTTGTTCCTCGTTATATACAGTGTTTGCATCTCCAGCCTCTAAAGTCAGCATCACTCAGGTAGAAAACACAATCATCTGCAGCTCAGAGAGGATCTACCCTCAACCTGAACTCACCTAGTCCACCATCCCTCCATCCAGCATCACTATGGAGAACAGAACCACGGTCCATCAGACTGAAGATCAGCTTTACAGCATCAGCAGCTCTCTGATGGTATCAGATGGTGATCCAGATCTGATCTACAGCTGCACTGTCAGAACTGGGAGCCGCTGGAGGAGAGCAACTCTAAATAAACCCAGTAAGCAGATGGACAGAAAGTACTGATATCAATTCAAAACCGTTGTGTTTTTGTTTCTTGCTTACATTCAGTTTGACTTTTACTTGGAACTTCATCATGAAATATGCAGATTATCTGTTTAGACAGACAGAGCGAATGCAAATATATCAGACAGAGAAGGGAAGGACAATCAGTAAATGAGCCAGGGATGGGAATTACACTTAAGACGGCTGCATTAAGGACTGCAGCATCTGTACATGATTCACCTGCTCTACCAGTGATCTACCTGGTGCCCGAGTGCTGCCAGTTTTTTATCAAAGCTACATTTCTCTCCAATATTAAGGCTTTCTAAAAAAAAAAATATTAAGAAGCATTTTAAATACATTAAATGAATAAATTCATCAATAGCTTTGCTCATCAATAAGTTTGAAGCTGGACAGAAACAGACCTGTTAAAAATGCTGTTTTTATCTATCTACTCTATAGAAACTCTTCTACTGATTCTTTGTTAATTTACTGATTTCTTTCACCTATCACATCCAAGTTCTCATTAAAACAAAATAAAAAGATACATTATTTTAGTAACCTGAAAATTAATAGTCCAAAAATCGGGCTTTACAGAAAGTGTTAAACATATATACACAATAACTCTCAGAAACAGACATTTTGTTTGGAATAAACACTGTTTCTCATTGTTAGGAAAGTTTCAAAGCTTCTAGTCAAACCTGTAACTAAATCGGTAATTTGAACCTTTTTGGGTTCTTGTTCCAGCCTTTGTGGGATCCTTGGGTACTGTGGTTACAATCTCCTGCACCTCCTCCAACATTTCTATCTCCACTTCGGTCTGGAAGTTCAACCACAGTCAGATCATCCTGACCAAGAAGTGAGAGAAACATCTCCTACATCTCAGAGGATTGTAGGAAACACGTGAGGAATGTTTCAGAGTCTGGCAGCCTGACGTTACAGGATCTGTTCTGGATCAGGAGGGAGTTTATAGCTGTGAACTCAGTAATAAGGAGGAGATCTGAGGATTAGTGGAAATAACAAGATCTAGGATTTAACGTTTTTTCTTTTTTTTTTTACATGTTAAAAGCAGATATCTGACTCATTCAGATGATTCTTAAACTGAACCCCAAAAACGGACTCCTTTGGTTTCAGAGAATCTGGTGATTTCTGAACTCATCAGACGGAAGGTGGTTTGTGTTCTGATGGCAGCAGCAGCAGCAGTAAAATGATGTTCAGTAGCTTTCAACACTTATTTTACATTTAGAGAGTGATTTTGTTGTAGTAATGTTCTTCTACCCCGTTTAAGGAAAGAAAGCATCCGCATTACTAATGGGAAAGAGTGTTAGGGTGATGAAAGTTTGTAGGTGACAGTGTGTGGATGGATAATTTGTGAAATTAACAACATTTGAGTGTGAAGGCGACAAATGGACAGTGGGTCAGAGATCACAACTTCTTACAAATCACACATCATTTCGAAAATGATGTGTGAAAAAAAGTGTTGTTAAATCCGTAAATTACAAGTTCATCATTTTTGACCCCATACTGTGTGAATAATCGCATTGATGGTGCGTTTTACTTTGGAGTCGCAACTAGGTGTACTACCTCTTACAAGCATCTTTTATACTTTTTATATGCAAACACCACTTTTATTTTGTTGAGTTTAGAGCTGCAGGCTCTACTTGTAAAACTGATTTTAGGTGCTTTCTTATTAATCTTTCTTGTAAAATTGACATTTTTCCTCCACAGCTACTATTGTTGACGTGAGGAGTGGCCATACTGAGAGTCAAAGTCAGAGCAAAAAAAAATCTCTTACTTTCCGAATGGGAGGTCCAACTTCCGGAGGGGGTTCCAGTTGTTTTTTCACACTTGGAAATTGGAAATTTGGAAGTTCCGAGTACAAATAAAAGACACCATAACCAAAGCAGAACACTGCAAGGGCAGAAACAACCAGAAGTTCCCTGATCTCTGGGGAAATGATACAAACCAATATATTTATCTACCATTATGATCCTATGTTTGTTGTCCCCGGTTTATCAGTAACGGTTGGTATGACATTAAACTCACTCTATTCATTATTTGTGGTCAAATAAAACATCAGTCATCAACAGGAAATAATTATCCATTTTAACAGATAACAGCATCATTACTTTGGTCCACTACTTTGACTTGTACTATGCCTTATGTTATATTTGGTAGCTTCATGTTTAAAACCACAAAAGATAAAATACATAAATGTGGCGTTTATCAATGTGTTTTTAAATTTAAAAGTGAAACAGAAACAATTGCAGAAAATAAGTCACAAAAACGTATTTTGAATTTTAATAGCATATATCGTCATACTTTCAAACCAGAAAAGTGTATGTTTTGGTGAGGGGTAATAATGTCTCCATAATGAAAATATATCAAAGCACAGTTTGATAGATAACAGACTGTTGGAAATAGGATTAGAGTTTGGATTATGGAGGACACAAAGTAGTTCATGCTGCTACAGATGTACGAGCAGGGGAAAAGCAGCTAGGCTGCAATAGGACTACAACTCTTTGTTAGCATAAAGTTCTTAACTAAAAAAGAAATTATGTTTACTAAAGTTAAACTTTCTGTCTGCTCTCATCAATCACTGCAATGCTTTTAAACTACATTGACACTTGACTGTTTAGGTCAGGAGGAACGTGCTGACATATGTCCTCAAAGTAAAAATGCTGGTCAGAACCTGAGCAAATATGACATCTATTACCCAAATTTTTCGCGAGTTTAATTCTTTTTTGAACACAATGTAAAATTGGCAGAATCAACTTACTAGAGACAGCTCTTAAATTCCTTGGTAGAGTGCCTGTTTGTTAAGTCTCTACTTTTACTCCTCTAAAACAGCACACTTCTAACTAATTTTTCTTTAGGTTACTGATCCATACCAGGCAAAGCACCAAATAAATATCCGCTTCATGAAGTCAAATTCAAGCTGCATTAAGGGCAGGTGTGTGATACCTGAAGATGACTTTAAAGGCTCCCTTCTCTGCTCCTTTATCCTGGCATTTTTTCACTTTTTTTGTTGTTAAATTTCTCAGTCAGAAAAATGGAAATTGAAAGAACAGCAAGTCTGAACATAAATCAAAAGTTGAAAAAAAACATGTGACATATGATTTTTTTTTTATGTTTAAAAATGGAAATATAAGTATATCAGACATCACTTATGCCTTCATTAGGTAATATGGAGTTATTCAGGGATTGGTCAACAAAAAGGAGCTGGTTTATTGTTTGGTGATATTTCTTTACAGAAATGTAAAACGGGAATTTCTACGGCAGAAATCTTTTTTTTTAATTTTTATATATGAAATAGTTGTCAGTCACACATTAATTAAGTTTGAGAGTTTTTTTTAAATAACACACTTCATTGCATTAAACATATAAATGCAATAAAATAAAATTTATAATACTGGATTCACTTCAAAAATATTTTTATTATTTAACAGATTTATATAAAATTATTCCAAATTAAGAGGCTCAAACGTTTTACCGACCAACTTAAGAAATATGTTTAAAGACTGACCAGCACAACACCAGGCATGAATATCTCCAGTTATGTTTCTATAGCAACTGGTTAACCAACAGTATTGCTATGTTTGTCTGTACCAGCTTTTTCTTTACTCTTTACTAAATTATTATTTTAGGTAACATTGTTTTATATTTTATTTGGTTTTTCATTTTACATTTGTGTCTTTGTTGTGATCTAGAGTTAGGTTTAGTGGCACACTGGGTAACATTTGTGTTTAAAAAGTATATTTCAGCATAGTTGTGTTGGGGTGAATAAGCTTGAAATATGTTTTTTTACAAGTCAAAGCTTATTAAACTTTATGATTTTTTGTCTAAACAACTTAGATGGTCATAAAGCTAATGGTGGTGAATATTAAATAAATACATTTTCCTGGAACCAATATGTAACATGATGCACATCTGACCAGACAAAAACAACATTTAATGTTTAACTTGACAAATTATCTTTAAGTCAGTCAGCATAAAACTTTTTCAGCTAAGGAGAAATGAGCGATTATGGAAGAATCTAGTTTAATTTCAGTCCTCAACATTATTTTAGAAGAAAGTCTGAAAATTAATCCAAAAACAGAGATAACACACAGAAATGGATGTAGCTTATTTCGCAGAAATCTGATTGTACAGATAAAAGAAAAAAAGGTTTAGTCTGATGAACAACTAATATCATTACTTATTTTATAAATGTATCCGGTTTCTAGTCCAGTCATGATTGAGCAGAAAGGAATGTCTTTTTCTAATAAAACAGAGTGCGTCTGGCCAAGAATAAATGTTGCAACCATCTTGGACAATACTCTCAGCTAAAGCCTGCAGTTCAAGTCTGAAAACAGCCTTTGCATGAGTACAGACAGACTGATATCTGTGAAATGTTTAGGAGCTCCATGTGCAACTTCTGTTTTTTTATAGATTTTCCACAAATGTTTTAGCAGGTCAAATCCACAAACATTTCATCTGGAATAATATTTAATTTTGCAGCATCGTGCTGTGGGGATATTTTGTAGACTGTTTTCTTTAGCCTAAAGACGCAGGAAACCAGAAAAGGTTGAAGGAAGCCAGACTTTAACCATCTACAAAGTAGCTTCATCAAAGTACTCTGAAACTTAATCTTCCAAACCTGAAACTTGGGTGAGAGAAGAAAAAGACCAGAGTGGACGAAACAGCAGATAAATGGGTGTGCCAAACTAATACAGCTGTGTTTATTTTGGGCTGAGGCTACAGAAGGTTCACAGTGATAGAGAAACGGCTGTGAATACTTGTGTAGGTTGTCATTATTTTTGAAGTGTTAATGACACAAACCTTTTCCTGTATCAGACTCATGAAATAATTAATGACTATTTAGATTAAAGCAAAACTTGCTCAAATTCAACATTCCAAGTATTGTATTCTTCGACACAAAGAAGAAATGTTCTCAAACTCTTCATTATCCTGATTCTTCATCCCCCTGTTGATCACACAAAAGAAACATATAAGATTCCAGACATTGTTAGTTTAAATCTTTGAATTATGTTTTCATATTTAAACTGAACTTTGTCTAATCAGACAAAAACCCTCTGCACCCAGAAAATGTTTAACAGGAGAAAGTTTTGATTAAATTTTTATTGTGTATATAAAGATAACATTTACATTCATGATCCTTCCTGAGTTTACTTCACTTGAACCTGAAAGACGTACATTAAGCAAATGTCATCAGTACAAAACATAATATAATAATTTGGAAGTAGTTGTTGCATGATTTTTACCTTTTCTTCTTCCAACAGACAAACAGCAGAAGACAAATCACTATGATTACTATAATGATTGTAATAACCAAAGGAACTGCGATGGATGAATTATCTGAAAGGATTATAAAAACACAAATCAGAATGAAATTCTTTCTTTATATACTGAAATGTTTCCTCAGCATTTTAGCTTAGTTTATAATCTTCCTTGTCGTCTTACCTCGTCTCTTCAGAATGATCAGGGTCACCATGTCCTCGTCTTCATCCCTGACTTCACAGCAGTAGCTTCCTTCCAGATCTGCAGATAAATCCTGCAGAGTGAGGTTTCCATCTTCTGAAACCTCCCTAACGTGTTTCCTCCACCTCTCTGACACCGTGACGTTGGTCCCCGTCTTGTTCAGGATGGTCTGATCGTTGAATCTCCAAACGAGGTTCTTCACTGATGTCTTCAGTGGAAAGCAGGGGATTATTGTTTCTGCTGTTGACGTGGTAACTAAAGTTAAAATCAGAATCAGAAATATATTAATTGCCTCAGATGTTTTCTCCAACAGGAATATGTTTTTGATCTGTTAAATTTAAATTCAAAAAAGTAAACTGAAATTAACAGACAGAATTAGTGAAAATATAAAATATACGTTCAACCAGAAACAGAAAAATGAACCCAGATTCTGTTACTCACATCTTCTGTAGTGAAAATAAAAACACAACTAACATGAAACAGACAAGTACCAAAGTGAACATTCAGGATTTTTCCTGTAAAATCAAATACTCACGTAGCTGCCTGAATGTTGATTTCTTCTTGTTCCTCCTGGTTCTGATGGTGCAGCTGTAGATCAAATCTGGATCTCTGTTTGAAACCATCAGAGAGCTGCTGTTGCTGTAAAGCTGATCTTCAGTCTGACGGACCGTGGTTCTGTTCTCCATAGTGATGCTGGATGGAGGGATGATGGACCAGGTGAGTTCAGGTTGAGGGTAGATCCTCTCTGAGCTGCAGATGATTCTGTTCTCTTCCATATAGATGCTGAGTTTAGAGACTGGAGCTACAAACAGAATATTAAAGAATTGAATTTACTTTCTTACAAAAGCAAAAAAGAAAAGTCTTTAATGTAAACGGAAAAAACTGTTTTTTATAAAAAATTGGCAATTTAAAAAAATGCTTAAAGAGATACTCTACCCATGAGTAAAATGTGCCTATTTCCATATTCCCCGGAGTTTGATAAGTGAGCAAAAAGCATTTTGTAACCAGCCCCAGTCATTCTGCTGATCCGGCATCAGACCGTTTGCTAAACAGCTTAGCTCATCTTAGCATAAATCAGTGTAAGTGAATGGGATCTACTAGCATCCTAGTAGATCCCATTCACTTACTTTGTTCTGTGAAAAGTCAAATGTAATTAACCTTTTACTTGCTTGCTCACTAACTTTGGAGTGGAGATTCCCTTAGTGCAGGATGTCTCCAGTGATTGTAGTATAAATTAATCTCCGTCTGGAAAGTCCATTCAGTGGTTTGTCAGTGTTCCTGGCTACCATTACAGCATGAAGATTAAATAACATTCGAAGCTAATCAGATATGTTGGGTCACACACAGCCACATTCTAGCTCAACAGGAGAAGAAGAAAACCCCACTCCCACAGGAAGGGGTGGGACCAGAGTCTGTATAAGGTATTCAATCTCTTCTCAGTTAGCCTTTGGCCGTGGTTTGCTAAAAGCCGAGAAGCCTCATCAAACGACCGTTCCTTCGATGGCGGAAGAAAGCTCATGAGTTTCTGAGAGAAACTTACTCCAAGGGACAAGACTACTGAGTAATCAGGTGAATCGCAAACACCGATTAAAGAAATATCACTGCTCCGTCTCAAAGCCTACAGAAAGCTTTCTGTATCACAGATTGCCATGAAAGGAGAACTGGAGCCGACCCGCATGCAGCGGGACGTGAACCAGCCGAAGCCGCAATCACACTGTAACAGAGCTGATAAGAGGTGAATGCGTTGCTGGAGAACTCCTAAAGGTTCTGTTTCAGTGAGTGCCGGAGCTGATCGCTGCGTATTTTAGCCAGAAAAGATGAGACTGCCGTCCTGTCAGAAGCTCCCAGTGCAACCATTCTCCTAACTAGCTTAGCAATCCTTTGTTAGCCTGCTGGCTATCGCCCTTTTCAACCCCCCTCATCGACGAACTCTGATCGTTCAATAACAAATTAACAATGTTTTACTTTTCCTCACATTGTTTATTGGTTTAGACATAAATCAAAGGTGCTAATTAGTTTAACTAATCACATTCGGTAAACTAATTCAGCTTTCATCCCAGCATTTCAAATACTGTAAGCCTTTGTCTTTAAGCATCTAGATTCCCACTGAACTGTTTCATCAGGTCACCTCTGATCACGCTGGAGGAGCTACAAGCTTCTGTAGCTGAGATGGAGAGAGACTCGGCAAGGCTTGACTTGAGTTTGCCAAAAGGCACATGGGTAATTTAATGTTGAAGTGGAAGAAAGTTCTTTAGTCTGATTAGATCAAGCTTAAACTTTTCGGGCATCAGACAAGATGCTATGTTCTGCAATCACTTGCTTTATGCTACATATCTTAATTTTCATTATTTTGTGTGTTTTATTTTATTTTATATTTTATTTATGTCCAAAAAAAGCCACATATTAATAATAATGGATTGCATTTATAAACCACAGAAAGCACTTTACAATTCCATTATTCATTCACTTTTACATTCACTGGTGGAAGCAAGCTATGATTGTAGCCACAGCTACCATATCACACCATCGGACCCTCTGGCCAACACCAGTAGGTGATAAAGTGTGTTGCCCAAGGACACGACTGAGACAGACGGCGCTCCCTTTGGACCATTTGGAGGATCATGACTAATTTGTAAAAGCAAAATAAAAGTGGGAAACATATTAAAGGTGTGACCACATCTTTTAGGTACTGTGTTTAAATGTAGCTCATACCTTCCACAGTGAGTCTTATAACTGAACGCTTTCTTCCTCCGATAGTGCTGGTTGAGCAGCCATACGTTCCCTGATCTTCAAACCGAACATCTTTCAGCAGCAGGGAGGCGTTTCCTCTGGAGATCTGATCATTAAACAGTGATGTTCTGCCTGTGAAGTTGTGGTCCTGGAGACCCAGCTGGTCCTGGTTGTTATAAAAGGTGTGGACTTGAAGCTCTGAGGATGTGATCTTAAACCAGTGAATGACGTCTTCACCGTAGCTCTGGAAGCTGCAGGGTAAAATGCAGCTCTGCTTGAAGACACAGAAAACCTCTGGAGCTGCAGTTTTAGCTGCACAGAAACATTCAGGGTCGGATCAGAGAAATGGATCCAAGTTAGCTTGAAGGTTATTGCTAATACACATTTGTAATGAATGTGTAAAAGTTTGACATAATACAGTAGTATTAGTTATAATTTAACTTTAGCAGAGAAGCACACAGTATGTTATATGTTTTCATAATGCTTTTCAAATAGTTTTTTTTATTTGACTTTAGTCAAATAGCTCCCTAATGATGACCAATCACTTTGATAATTTTCAGAGACTGCCCTCAACATAGTTTTCTATGACATCAGCATAAATACAGACTGTGGTAGAACCACCGTTCTGGTTCTGTTGGACCCCAGTGCAGCATTTGGCACTGTTGATCATAAAATATTACTGGAACGACTGGAGAGCCGGGTTTGATGCTCTGGTACAGAACTTGCCTGGTTTGAGTCTTACCTCCAGAACAGGAAATTCTCTGTGGCAATTCTTCAGAACAAACAGAAATCACATGTGGGGTCCCCCATGGCTCCATCCTGGGACCCCTCCTATTTAATATTTACATGCTTCCACTAGCCCTGACTACCTAAAAGTTAGCTAACGTAACTATGCAGATGATACTCATCTTTACATTACAATGTCACCAGGTGACTGTGAACCCATCCAGACCGTATGTGAATTTATTGAACAAATCAATGCTTGGATGTATCATAACTTTCTCCAACTGAATGGAAAATAGAAGTGAAGTAATTTTCTTTGGACCTAAGATAAACGATCAAAAACACACTTCAGCAGACAGCTTCATCCAGCTAGAAACTACTAATAGGGCCCGTAATCTAGGTGTAATGATGGATTCAGACCTGAACCTCCAGGGTCACATAAAGGCAATAACAAGATCAGCCTTCTATCACCTGAGGGACATTTCTAGGATTAAAGGACTGATGACGCAAGGAGACCTAGAAAAAATGATCCATGCTGTACATGCTCCATGGTAACCTAGATTATAACAACCAATAAGATGAGTAACCATAACTATGCAGATGATACTCTGCTTTACATTGCAATGTCACCAGGTGACTTTGAACCCATCCAAGGGGCACTAAGTAAATGCATCGAACAAATCAATAGATGGTAAAGGCAACAACAAGGTCAGCTTTCTATCACCTGAAGAACATTTCTAGAATTAAAGGACTGATGTAACAAAACAACCTTGGAAACTCATCCGTGTGTTCCTCTTTAGTTGGATTGATTACTACAACAGCGTCCTCACAGGTCTACCTAAAAAGTCAATCAGACAGCTGAAGCTGATCCAGAACGCTGCTGCTTGTGTTCTCACTAGAACCAGGAAAGTAGAACACATCAACCCAGTTCTAAAGTCCTTCCTCTGGCTCCATGTAGGTCAGAGAATAAACTTCTAAATACTCCTACTAGTTTGTAAATCACTGAACTATTTAGCATCAAAGCATGCTGAAGACCTGCTGTCACTGTAGCAACCCCAAAGACCAATCAGGTCCTCCAACTCTAGTTTACTAATCGTCCCTAGAATCAGAACCAAACACGGAAAACCAGCTTTAGGTCTCTTATGCTCCCATTATCTGGAAAAATCGGTATAGAGCTGCGTTTGAGTTGGTGATATGTTTGAGTGAGTCATATGTTTTGTGTCTCTAATTGTATTTTATGGTTTTATTTGGGTTCAACCCTAATCACCCAAAGCACTTTGAATTTTCTTGTTGCTGAAATGTGCAACACATATTTAACTTGACTGTTTTAATATTATGATTGTGATATAAAGTTACTGTACCATTTCATTTTTTTTATTGTTACACTGTCCGAAATGTTTCCTAACTGCAGCAGATGGTTTTGCTCATTCATGTGCAGATAAAAGTGAACAGTAGAAAACGGGAAAAAAAATAAATACCTCTAGGCAACTCCTACGCTTCCAGGAAGGCTCTTTGCACTGCAGGTACTTGTTTTAGCAGATCCAAAAAAGTTAGTAGCAGTCTTTTTCTATAATCCATTTTATGGCTTGTGTAACATTAATGCCATATTAATGCTCTTCATTAGAAGACTAAAATATGAATTAAAAATAATTAGTCGCCACAAGGTAAAAAATCCTTCTTCACACCATCCTGTTCCTGAATTAACATTATAATAATCCCCTAGGCTGTCTAAACACAAATATCTGCTCATGGACCAAAATCAAAATTCATGTTTCATATTTTTATATCATTTTCTGTTATTTCAGCTCAGTGAACCATAAAGTATGCAGTTATTATATTTTCTTTCAGCATCTTTTTATAATCTGCCATTAACACGTATTAACAGAAAATAAATTCACCCACAGTTTTTCCTCCAGATCTTTTAAATTTTATTTTTTGATTGCTGTAAGCTTAAACCACCTAAAGCACTTATGTAGCACCATGAGATGACCATTTTGTTCATCATCCCATAATGCTACCCAAATTGGATTATTCTGGACTTTAATGTTACTTATGCATTTGCTTTTGTCCAGGTTAATTTACAATTGAAGATAAAACAATGCTTATCAAAGCTATCAAAAATATTTAACTAAATACGAAAAGTTTTAAGCCCTCAAAAAGTAAAGTCATAATAACGCAGTACTTTATTTTACATGTGTATTTTGTTACCAGATTTAAGGTACTTTAAGGCTGTTTTAACGAAGTTAGACAGGATAAGATTATCATTTTATGGCTCCATCTTGGACAAAAAGTGATTACATTTACATGCAGCCAATATTCGGGTTATGCTCAGTTAGAGTTACTATTCGAGTTTCCAAAACATTTGGAATAACCCATTCACATGCGTGAGCAGGGAGACTTACTATGCTCCGGATGGGCCATACAAAAAGCTCCTCCACTCTAAACACTAAAATTTGTAATTATTAATCATCCTTAGTCTCAGGAGCAAACTTGCTTGAATTAAAGGTGCACAGAAAGATTAAATATGGTAATGTTTTTTTCAAAATCGTAAAGCAAAATCGAATTATAAATACATTTTAAATGATTAAATGTATCAATTCTGACAAGCATTTGTAATAAGACGTTAAATATGATTTGCATCAGCAGCTGATAACAGTTCCTTTTGCATTCCAGTGATAAATACAATGCATATCATACTGAAAACTTCAACTTTGTCTTAATACCAGAAAAACAAAGATTACAACATCTTATAAAACATATGACTGCATACAGACAAAAGTTTAGTCTTTGATAAAACCAGAAATCTTAACATTCCTGCCGCCCAGACTCACTGCAGAGAACCCAGATCCGCTGGGATAAACTGGTGATAACTCACTGCTCTTCTGCTACACTGAATTTGTTCCCCACCACATTTAAATCAGCAGGCTCAAATTTCCAACAAAAGGAGGAATTTAGTTTGCCGGTTTCAACATTAAATCATATGCAAAAAAACAGCACAAATGTACTTATAAAAGAGAGAAGCAAAAGTTGACAAAAACCTCACCTATTTTCCAGAAACTCACGAAGAGCAGCAGACTTACAGCCCACATGGCTCACCCACATTCCTCCAGCTGTTGTGCTGCACAGTCAGAGCTCTTCATGTGATTTAGTTTAGGTAGGATGACGTGAAACAGCTAAGATGTTATAGAGCAATCCCTCCTCAGCGAATCACTGAGCTAGGATGTGTTGGAGCAAGTCCCTCCTCAGTGACTCACTGCATAATGTCTCCATAAAATAAAGTCATGTCTCTGCTTGCCTTGCTCAGAATCACAACCATCTGTGAGTTTGCTTGCATACCTACTAACTGTATACTGTAGCACTTAAAATGTAGGCTACTTGTAGTTCACATTTTAGTTTTTTGAAGTACACTTTAAGGATTCCTACGTCAATGAACTTAAACATGTTCCAGTGTGAAGAAGTATACTGGATCAAATGAACTTCAAGTATACTACTTTTTACTGAGGGTTTGAGGGTCTAGAAAAGTGTTATATGTAATTATTATTATTATTATTATTATTATTATTATTATTATTATTATTATTATTATTATTTCAAATGTTAAAAAAAAGTTACGTTTGACTCTGTTTCTGTGGTGGTCAGAGAATAAATGAACACAATGGAAAACTGAATTCTGGTCTATAAATTTACAGCTAGGTGAAGAAATCAAGACATTTACTGCTGGAAATACAGCGCCACCTACTGGACATGTTTAAAAATAACCACAGACAAATGAAAAGAGTGAGGCCGTTTTATATAATTCTATAAATAACAGTAACTTTAGACTTAACAATAAGTCATAATCATATTAACATATAATCACATTTACAATGACACAAAAAGCAACCTGACACATTTGATTTTTTTTCTTTTAACCAAAATAAAATCATGTTTGACTTTCATGGACTTCTTGGTACAGTTTAGAGAAAGTTTCAAAACTTTAACATGTCTTTTTTTACATGCAGCAGATATATTTTTTAATAGACATACTTTTCTTCAGGATTAGCATTTAATCTATAAAACCTTCTGACATTTACATGAGAAGTTATGTATCTTCACGTTTCTTTTTCTCATTTTCTTTACTAATTAGGAACATCAAATAAAAAAAGTACTTGGGTCATAAAAACAGCTGCTTAACTAGATGTTTCCTGACTGAAGCAAAGCTGAGAATCTGCTTTTTATTTCTTTTTTTCCATTCTTTTTTCAATCAGAACATCAAGAGAAAGGCCTTGTTGATTATGATGAAGAAAAATATGTGGTAAACTAGATCTAAATATCTCTGTTCATAAATGATCATTTTAGGTATAAAAATGGTTGCTTAACTGTGTAGGTAAAATCTTCCTCTTAGCTACGTAGCTCAAAAGAAGCACAAAAATAAACTAAAATATTGAAGATGCTTGTCTTCAAGGTAAGTTGGTCATATTTTTTTTCCCAACTCTTCCACTTTCTTGAGCCGATGATTCCTCATTAATTTGAGGACTGGAGTTTAGTTTGTAGTCTGTGTCATTCTGTGATAGTTTAGTAGTTCGGTTGGTTCTGTCTGTTTTGGGTCATTCTTGTTTTTTTTATCCTCAATTTAGTTCTTCCTACCTCCTGTACAGTTTTGTTCCGTTTCCTTAATGTTTCCCTCCTTTAGCTGCCTTTAGTCTCCTTGTTCCTCCCAGCTCAGCACATCTGTAAGTATTTTTTCAGGAGTCCACGTCTAAACGGATCATGCTATGTGTCGTTGTTTTATTGTTCCTGGGTTTTTAACGGTTCCTCCTCATGTCTGTCTTCGGTTATGCTGTCATCATTTCCCCTGCAACAAAATCCATCATTATAAATCTTTCAATTTAAAAATGAATTACTTGATATTTTCATTTTAATCTAATATTATTCTCTCTTTCCATCTCCATCTAAGTAGGTCAAATCTTTTTTTTTATTTTACACGATGAATATGTTTGTGGATGTAAAAGATGGTAAACTGTCTTTCTGATAGCAGTTCTCATCCTCCAGTAAAAACAGAGTTATTTGTTAGAAAAAAGAAACGTTTTCTGTCCTCTTATAGAAAATATTTAGGAGAAGATCATGTAGGACTGATGATATTTTGTTTTTAAATACATGACAAAAAGCATAAATTTAGAGAAAATCCTGGTTCTGTGGTACATAAAGTGAAAACTAAACGTTCCTCATGAGCGTGTGAAAATTTCAGTCGTCCCCAGCACTGATAGAGTGTTTTTTTTTTAATGTCCTCACCCATTAAGTTCAGTAGAATCTCCTGGTTTAGATCTTGATCCACTGCATGAATAAAGCATGTAATTAATGAATGTATGGTTTGTTTTCTTAGGAACTAGAGAAATATTCAGTTCAGAGAACAGCATCAACAGAAAAAATTATAATTAATTATAGAAATGATTCAGTGAGCTCTAAAAAGAAGACAGAATGGGATTTTACCTGGTTTTGTTTTTTTTACATGAAACATAGACTATAACTCCTATGATCGCTGCTACCGCTGCTGCTGCTGCAATCGGACCAACAATCACCTTCCAGGATGAATCTTCATTTTGATGAGAAGCGGCTGGGTAAAAAGAGATGAAAAGTTGTAGCATCTCTTCATGATTTATAGCATTTATTTATAAATAAATAAATAAATTTACAGTTCTTGACATCCATCCTGTAGCAAAGTAAGACTACAGACAGTCTCACTGATGAGGAAAGATTATTCACATGTCTATGGCAGTAAAGGAAGACCATTACTGCTGCAGTTCATATTTAACTGTAATTAACTGTTCCAGTTTGTACCCTGATCTAAAGTGTTGGAAGATAAAACCTTTCCCTCCAACTAATATCCCTCAGTTAGATCTATTATCAGTTTAAATTAGAAGTGAAAGTAGCACTAGATATTTTAACATAGTTTATCTAAAACATCTCAGTAAACATAAATAGTTGTCCATTGTTTGAAACATGCAGAGAGCTGATGATCCTGTAAAGCTGCTCCTCAGTCTGATGGACCGTGGTTCTGTTCTCCAGAGCGATATTGGATGGAGGAATGGTGGACCAGGTCAGTTCAGGATGAGGGTAGATCCCCTCAGAGCTGCAGATGATTCTGTTCTCCATCAGATAGATGCTGACATTAGAGACTGGAGCTGTGAACCAAAATGAAAAGCATCAAAAAAGATGCAAAAGCAAAGAAAAGCAGCCAGAAAACGTCTTTAAATGTATCAATTCAGGTAGTCCTACCTTCTGTTTTCATGTTAACAAATGATTCTTCAAATCCTCCGGTGGCGGTGCTGGTGTAACATTTGTATCTCCCTGCATCCTGAATCTTCACCTCCTTCAGCAGCAGAGAGGCGTTTCCTCTGGAGATCTGATCCAGAAGCAATGATGTCCGGTTCTTAAAGTTCTGGTCCTGGTGTACCAGCTGATCTTGGTCATTATAATAGGAGTGAACCAGAGAGTCTCCAGCTGAAACTTTGTACCAGTGGATGAGCGGCTCAGAGGCAATCCGGAACTGACAGGGTAACATGCAGCTCTCTCTATAAACACAGGAGATCTCAGGATCTGCAACAGGAAACAGATCCAT
The DNA here is from genome assembly GCA_028564705.1 of Apricaphanius iberus. NCBI lineage: Eukaryota > Metazoa > Chordata > Actinopteri > Cyprinodontiformes > Aphaniidae > Apricaphanius > Apricaphanius iberus. The sequence continues at coordinate 562,776 of JAPXFQ010002533.1, read as the reverse complement.
CAGATTTTAAATCTAGAAAATGAAATATAAATCCTTAAATCAGCCCATTCTACCTGGCTATAGATATGAGCTGCCTTTAGAAGACCAATCACATTCATGGAGCAGAAACCAGATAACAAATAATATCAGACAGTAATTTCATACTCTTACAGTTTTTTAGTTAAGATTGCATAGTAGAACTCCCATAAGTAAAAATTAAACCTTCCAGAATCAGAATTAAATTTGACTTAAATGATCAATAACCCTGTGATGGACTGGCGACCTATTTAGATATTTAGCTTGCTAAATAGATTTTTGTTTGGAGCTAAATATTTAACTTGATAACTAAATATTTAGTTACCAACCTGGATATTCAGCCACAAACTAAAATTTTAGTTTGAAATATGTAGCTAGCAAGCTAAACTGGCTAGCTGCAAACTGAATATTTAAATCTGTGCTAAATATTTGGTTAATTTGCAAAATATTTTTCCATAGTTAGAAGTCAAAATAAAAGCTACATCATGTTAACCTCTACATAAATTAAATTTCTTATCAAATATTTAGCTTGTTGGTTAAAACATTTAGTTTGATTACTACATGTTTAGTTTAAAACCTTTTAACATTTTAAACGAATCAGTCAAATTTACACAAATATGACTTAAAACCAGCACCATAAAGGATGTGTCCCTCCTTATACCTGATGGGTTGCCGGTTCACCCATCTTGCCTACTGGTGATTGCCAAAGGGTCCAGTGGCACCAAATAAATGGTACCGCTAATGTGTGAATAGATGGGAGCATAACTGATTCTACTGTAAAGGTTTTTGGAGTCCTCTGACTAGAAATAAAGCATTATACACATGAAGGCCCTTTAAACACATATAGTCTGAATGTGAATAAGGTAAACTCCTTCTATATTTCATATTATTTTACGGTCATAATCCTAGTTATGAAACCTCCTCCGTTGTTTCGCCTCCTGTTTTTTTGTTCAGACGTCACATCAAAAACCAGAAGAAAATCAGAAAAAAGCGTCTTTATGTCAATAACAGATAAAACAAGTACAGTAAATATTAAACTAACCTGCTTCGGATGCAGACAGAAAGAAAGACGCAAACAGCAAAATGTTTAAGTAAGTAATCTTCTTGGCCATGTTGTTGTTCATGATCAGCTGGTCATACAGATCAGAGGTCATTCAGAGCACTGATTCATCAACATCACCTGTTCAGAATGTCACAATATCATATTCTAATTTCTGATCTATCTAATCTGTAGGAGTGTAGGAATGAATGAGATTCCCTTACACTCCAAAGTCCTCTACAAAGACTGGGTCGGTGGAAGTAAATCATTAATCAATCGGGAGTTTGAATTGAGCACAGATCCACAGGAAGCTGGTTCCAAAGTCTGGGTACGGCAATTTTTATATTTAGTTCTTGGAGCAGGGATCTACCAAGGACACAAAATACAATAAATCAGAAGTATAGGGATGGACCAAACTATTACGAGCTTTAAAATCAAAAAGTAAAAGTTCAAAATCTCTTCTAAAATAATCTAGCTGTCAGAGGAGGGGAGACAGAGTGAGAGTGATGTCCTCATACCTGGAGGAATCAGATAAAACATTTTTTTGCCTCGATCTGGACCAAATGAAGCCTGCTGGTTTTTGTAAAGCTGAGAGGAGTCTCTCTGACACCTAAAGGAGACATTTTTACTTCTATTGCTCTCTTTTCATGCATTACTGCCACCATCTGTATGTTATTTCACTTTCTCTTCTCTATACTGACCTGTTTGTTACCTGTGAATCTTTCCTGGCGGGGTCCATAAACTGAGATTTCATGTTCTTTCTCTACAGATGAAACTCTTTGCTCTGTGTTTCTGTTTAGCCATGTTTTATTGTCGTGAACAGAAAAACTGAACCGGCAACAGCTTCAGCTACAGGTAATCACTCATACTGTTTTCCAGAGCCGTGCAGAGAAGTTTAGAGAGGCAGGTGTTCAAAGTTTAGAAGGAGCCTGCAGAGCAACATAACATATACCATCCTGAATAACAACTGATATTCATTAAGATTCTAATAGGGAATCACAACATAGTACATCATGGGGATCCGATGGGGAGCCTGCAAAGCAAAAATAGATGATTTTTTTGTCTGATGGGGGACATCATGTTGCTGTTGTGACTCTGCTGCTGGGCTGTTTAATTCTGAGACTGTAGACATTGAAAAGACAACAGGAGAGCTGGTAGCTGATTAAACAGGTATTAGAGAATACATTATGGTTCAGCTGCAGACGGCTTTAAAGACCAAAACAACAAGCAGTACTGTTCTATAGTAGTGATAGCCGCTCTAAAGCGATTAAATTAACTTCAGCACACAACCTTATGGTAAAAATATTCATAACATCTCAAGCAATTCAAATGTAAAAAACAATATTCATCTATTAGGATAAGACCAGATTGATTCATCTGAAAAATGCATTTAAAGTTAAATACAAATTTTCAACTGTATATATATCAGATTTTTGACAAATAGTCAAACAGTGGCATGTCTGGCTTTCCATAGCTGCTCCGGTGCAAATTGTCCATATTTTTCATATTTGTAGATGTGAGCTGCAACAGCTAAGACTCGTTTATTTCCCCCGACAGTAGAGAAATAAAATATTTGAGTTGAGTCCTTGTTTCTGCAGTTTTTTATTAGTTACTGAAGGTATTTTTTACATGTCATTTTAAATCTAAAAGTGGTTTTAAGCACAAACAGAAAATAAAACATTCGCCTTTGAAATGAAAAACAAATTACATCGGCAAAAACACTTTTCTGGAATTTTTCTGCTTATGGATGTAAAGTCTTTAAAACATGTTGTAAATCTCTTTGTCAAAATCAGACAGCACAGCTTCATCCTATGATGCAGGAAGATAGAAAGTTTCATAGTAACACGATTATATGCTGAGTACGCAATTACGTTTTCATTTCATTTATTTGTTTTAGCACATAAAACAATATACTTTAATATATACATAGAAGAAAGAAAAATAGAATTGTTGATGAGAAGAGGCCCCTCCACTCTACAATATATTAAAAAAACATTAAAAATTTCATAAAAATAAAACAAGAATTGCAATGCAACACAGTCAAAATCTAATCAAATTGATAATCAAATTAATTCAGACTGCTGATATCAGAATAACTGATCCTGCCGTCATTCACATTATTTTATCTTTGAGCTTATTACTTTCAGTACTTGTACTTTTACTTTTTTTGCTTTATCTGTTCTCGTATAATCTATATACCCCCACAGTTCAACAGTAATGTAGATGTCTATGTGCATATAGCATCCTGAAATATATACACACATATATGCAAACATATACACACATACATTTATGCAATAATATCAAGTATAAATATTGAATATGCACATACAGTATATACATATATTACTCCCATATCACACATTTACAGCATTGCACCTGTAAAGTCAGAGACAAAAAAAACCCAGAAAATAATATTTACAATAGAAATCTGAAGACACAGTAAAAACTCATTATTTTAGCTACGAAAAACATTCATAAAATAAGTTACAGAAAAATATCTACAACAAGAAGTGTGTCTATATGTTGTTCAGTTCAATATTGATCTTTATAAATTAATTAACTCAATATTATGACCTTTACATGACCATTTTAGCTGACTAAATTAAATAAGGAGTAATGAATTTGCCCATGTTTTTTGATAAAAAGCACTTGGTTCTGCTTTATTCCTTTTATTCCTATTTTCTGCAGAAAACGAAGAACAGAAACTCCCAGTGAAGATGAATAAGTTATAAACAGGTTTAAATGTCTATCTATAAGAAGGGATGCAACAATAGCACTTTGTTTAAACTGATAAGATACCGATACTTGGATCTGAGTCCTTGCCAATACAGAGTACCAGAATACCTCTACCACACAAAAAATAATTAAAAATTTTCTGCTCTTCTGGTTACATAAAAATACGACGAATTACACGAAAAATCAATTATTATTAAAAAACTAAAATTTCAAAGTGAAAAATAAAACATTTCTGTAAAACTATTGCATTTTCCACATTTTAAGTACATTTTAAGTTTTTATTGTATCTGTTAACTAACCAATACGAGTACATTAGAACAGTATCGGCACCAATACCTGATAGCGGTATCTGTATCGGTGCATCCATATTTATAAGTAACTTTCCTGCTGAGATTAAATATGAAAGTGGTTAAAATATGTACGGATTAGAAGTTCCTCTTCGCTAATTGGCTACTTTAATAGTTTGTCAATAAAAAAACAAACAATCAAGTAATAAAAAACACATTCAAGGATAAAATAATGATCCAGAGTTAAACTTAATTTACCTCTAAGAGTCTTCATCTCTTCCTTCCCTTTAAAGTTCTTGAGGTTCTAATAACGCTCCAAATGTCATAAACTGGACTCCTGATTTTAATCACAATTTGGACAGAAGTTTAGTTTGAGTTCTGTGTTTAGTTTGATTAGTTTATCAGATCAGTGAATTCTTCATGTTTTATGTCCAGTGTAGTTCTTTCTTGTTGTCGTTTTCTTGTTTTTAGTCATTTTTTTTCTCTCCTTCTGCTGCCTCTGGTCTCTTTCTCCTCCACAGCTGCAGCACATCTGTAATCAAGGGTTTTCCAGGAGTCCTTCTTTCTGTAAAAATGCTGTGTGGTTCATTCAATCATTTTCAGGTTCCTCTTTTAATCCTGCTTTCTTGGCGGTTGCTGATAGTCCTATGAAACTCTGTTCCTCCTGGTCAGATTATAAAAAAACACACCATCAGACAGTTCATTGTAAAATGAATTATATATTGTTTTTTGTTGATTTTTGTTCAAAAAAACAGGTACATTTATAACTTAAAATAAGTTATTTGTCTAAGCATATCTAAAAACATGTACATGGATGTGGTTGTGAATGCGCTCTTTCCTTAACATATCCTCCCTAAGGATGAAGCAGATATAGTAAATAAATGCAGGTTTTTTTTCTTTAGCACAGAAAGATTAATTTCATTGAACAGAACCAACAGAAGCAGAATTTATGCAGTAAATTTAAAAGAGAACACAGAATGGGGTTTTACCTTTTTTTTTTCTTCTTATATAAATTACCACTCCTATAACCACTGCTGCTACTACAGCTGCAATCACACCAACAATCACCTTCCCGTGGTGTGACTGGTCTCCTTCTTGATGTATAGTTCCTGCATAGGAAGAAGTGGAAACTTTAGTATTTCCTCCTGTTTTATAACTCATTTTTATTCATAAACAACCAAACAAACTAACAGTTCTAACTGACAGACATTCTCTAGTAACACAGTTGGATGATAATGTCTGATCACTATCCTGTGCTGTTTTCTATTACGGTTCATGATGTAGTGGAGTCTTTCCCTCCAGAAATGTATGGCCGCTTGTATAAAATCTCCACTTTATTTTTAGTTTCTGCTGCCTTAAAATAACTCAGATACACTCCTGCTGCTGCTCAGACAGCACTGATGATCTGCTGGACTTGTTCAATAATTACCTGTTAAAGGATTTTGGACAAAATTGCCCGTGTCAGAGTCAGACCCTTTCCTCCCTTCAACCATGTCTGAATGAACATATCTGTGGCATTAGGTATGAATGCTGATGTGTGAAGAGATTGTGGAAAAAGGACGGGTTGCTTTCATATCAGGTGGCCGTTAAAGCAGCAAAGACATACTTTATATCTAACCTGTTGTCCTCTAAGGATCACAGGCCTCAGATATCATTCAATATGTTTAACAGAGTCGTTATTCCTTCTGTGAATTCTGGTGTGGTACCATTAAGATCTCTTTGTAATGAAGTTTTGTCATTTTTTGCAGAATAAATTACAAAGACCCCAGCATTCTCCCCGCATGCCCTGCTAACTTTGAGTGGATTGAACCTGTTCTTTTAAATGAACTATTTGATGTGGTTCAATTGCTGAAGCCCTCTCTTTGTCCCTCTGATCATCTGCCGCCAAAATTATTTAAACATTTGTTTGACACCATCGGACCCCTTTTTATGCAAATAATAATAAATTCCTCACTTATCTCTGCGCGTGTCCCAGATTGTCTTAAGTAGGTGATTATTCAGCCTTTGCTAAAGAAGCCCAGCTATGACCAAACTCTTTTATCTAATTACAGACCAATGTAGAAGCTACATTTTGTTTAAAAGGTGCTAAAAAAGATACTGTAGTTACGGCTTTAAGAATATATGAGAATAATAGCATCACAGAGAAACTTCAGTTGGGCTTTAAACCACGCCATAGTACTGACTCAGCACTATTAAGTGTTTTTAGTGACTTGTCTTTAAGTACTCGTTCTGGGATTATTGTTTAAATTGACATCTGAATTTCATAAAGTCGACCATGACGTCTTGCTTTCTTAGTTAAAGACATCTATTGGTTTTAAGGGCACGGTTCTGGATGGTTCAGGTCTGATGGTTCATAAATTTGGCCTGAGACCTTGTGAAAGTAAATCTGTTGGGCTTTTATTTGGTACTCAGACATCAATTCTGAGTGCCAAACTGCTAGAGAGGACACAGTAAAAAAAAGAAACATTGTTTTTTGCTAATGAAGCTCCTCAGCTACTGTCTCCTGACTTTATTGTGTTTATTGATGGTTCTTTTAAAGGGAAAGTTATGGGTTTTTTTTCAACCTGGACCTTATTTTTAGCTAATATTATGTTCATTTATTCACCCAGACAAGTTTGGAGCCACTCATATTCATTGAAGAGAAGTTTATGAGTCATGATCAGTATATATGCGTATAATGGGAGTCAATCAGGGCAGAAGGTTACCACCTGTAATACGGCATTATCTGCCCCAAAATGTCTTTATTTAACCAATGTTTAACCAACTACTTCCCTCCAAATTCATAAAGTCTTGGAAGTGTTTATTATTTTGGTTCCAGGGTGATTTAGTGGCAAACCTACAACTACACTATCTCTATACCATCACTGCCGTGCTCCATCCCATCTGTAGTCTAAGCAGGACTTTCTCTCTGTGCTCTACGGCGGTCAGTTAGACAGAACTTTCTACTGCAGACATCAGCGTGGTTCATGTTTACATGTTTCCAAATTACACTAACTGAATGTCCAATATGACTAAGTTCAGCTTCTACAGACGCCGTTTCTGCAACCTATGCAGAATACAGCTGTGACGGAGGACGGCTGCGACGTAACTGAAATTAACAGATAAGTGTAGCTGGAATTGGTTACATTAAAAGCCTTTAAAACCTCAGATGCTAATACCTTAGCACCTCCGAGATGTTCTGAACTCACAGGGAAATATTCCTTACTATTTATAATAAAATGGTGAAATGAAGGAGCTTTAGGACAGATAATGCCTTATTACAGCCGACAAATCTCCTGCCCCCATTAACTCCCATTATTTGGATATATGCTGATCAGACTGGATCTAACTTCTCTTCAATTACTCCAAGTGGCACCAAAGTTGTCTGCTAGAATAAATGAACATAATATTTGCTTAAATTAAGGTTCAAGTTGGAAAAAAAAGAACTTTCCCTTTACATTGACTAGACAGGTCGGTACAGTGGTACAGTCTTGTTTCTTTTATCTCAGACTGCTAGCTAAGGTGAAACTTTATCTCCCCCTAAAGGTTTTAGAACACATAATTCACATTTTCATGTCCTATAGGGTTGACTACTGCCACTCTCTATATATTGTGGCCTGGATCATTGATCAGTTCACCATCTAAACCATCTAGAATGCAGCAGCTCGATTACTGATGCAAATAAATCAGAGAGAGGAGATCAGTCCATTGTTTAGCTCCCTACACTGGCTTCCTGTATTTTATAAAATCCAGGTCAAGCTATTGTTGTTTGTTTCTAAGTCCTTGAATGGTCTTGCTCCGTCTTTTTTATCTGAGCTCTTAACACTTGATGTGGCTTCTAAATCCATGACATCTAACAATCAGCACCGTCTCGTGATTCCTAGAACAAAACTGAAGTCTCAGGGATATCGGGTCTATTGAGTAACAGGCACAAGCTATGGAACAATCTTCCTGCCAACAATTAGGGCTGCTCAGACTTTGAGAAATAATAATAGATTGCATGTATGTAGTGCTTTTCAAAGCCTATTCATTTCCACTATTCATCACACACTGTTGGAAGGAGGCTACTGCTGCAGACACAGCTGCCCTGAGGCAGACTGACAGAAGTGAGGCTGCTATTTGGCCCCATCAGCCCAACAGTTGAAGTGTCTCGCCCGAGGATACAATGACCGCAACAGACGGCGCAGGGGCTTGAACCGGCGTCCATCTGGCAATACGAATTTCCAACTCCCTGAGCCACAGTTGTTGCACTTTTTTAATATTTTGCACTTTTTTATATTTCATATTTCTCTTTTTGGGTATATTGTTGTTTTAAATATGTCTTACCTACCATGTGAAGCACTTAGGCCATCAACTGATGTTGGAAATGTGCTATATAAATAAAAGTAACATTTGATCTAAATATCCGTTTCAATGATGAGAAAGTAATATTCACCAGTCAATATTACTAAAGGAAGGCCAGCACTTCTGTACTTGAAATAAAGCGTATTATGTTCTTATTTGGCTTGTTTCCTCATATGGAGTAATGCTAATGCTAATTTATCCTAATTTTCCACTTCTGAGACACAAACTGAACAGTTCACGAGAAATATTAGATTAATCTATTTCCCTTCAAGATGCTGTTAGTTAGAAATATCAAAAATGATCCAGTATTTTGACAGACAGCACTAGCAGTTGTCCACATCTTCTCACCTGGTTTACTAAACGTTTCTGTCTTGCTGTTCCTCTGAGTTCTGACAGTGCAGCAATACTTCAGACCAGGATCATTGTTTGACACATTCAGAGAGCTGTTGATTTTGTAAAGCTGATCTTTAGTCTGATGGACCGTGGTTCTGTTCTCCAGAGTGATGCTGGATGGAGGGATGGTGGACCAGGTGAGTTCAGGTTGAGGGTAGATCCTCTCCATCTGCAGATGATCCAGTTTTCTTTCTTAGAGATGCTGACTTTAGAGACTGGAGCTGCAGATAAACAATACATCAAAAACTGCAACACAGCAGCTGGAAAAACTCATTAAATGTATTTATCATGATAGTCCTACCTTCTGTTTTTAGGTTAACAAATAATTCTTTAAATCCTCTGATGGTGCTGGTGTAACATTTGTATCTCCCTGCATCCTGAATCTTCACCTCCTTCAGCAGCAGAGAGGCGTTTCCTCTGGAGATCTGATCCAGAAACAATGATGTTCGGTCCTTAAAGTTCTGGTCCTGGTGATCCAGCTGATCTTGGTCATTATAATAGGAGTGAACCAGAGAGTCTCCAGCTGAAACTTTGTACCAGTGGATGAGTGGATCAGAGGCAATCCGGAACTGACAGGGTAACATGCAGCTCTCTCTATAAACACAGGAGATCTCAGGATCTGCAACAGGAAACAGATCCATCAAATTTTAAATCTAGAAAACAAACAAACAAACAAAAAATCCTTAAATCAGCCTATTATTTCTGGCTGTAGATATGAGCTGCCTTTAGAGCACCAATCCCAGCCAATTAGCAGAAAGCAGATCACAGAAAAAAGCAGTTGGTTTATATAAATGTAATTTTACCCATTACCAAACAAATATGATAGGATACTAGAACTTTCATGCACAAACTTGATATTCCACAATAATAATTTATTAAACTTAAAAAGTCAATAATCTCATCTTTAAAAACTCAACCAGATCAGAGGGGATCCTGGTTTGTTGTTGCTGAAATTTCCAGTTTATCATGAACAGAGGGTGGAGGCGCCTCTGTATACCTACTGCAGATGACTCTATATAACAGTCAGAGATGAGTACAGTAGCCGAACATTGTAATCTAGTAAGAGTAGACCTACTTTAACGTATTTTACCTGAGTAAAAGCAAAAAGTAGCAATCCAAAACATGACTCAAGCAAGTGTGAAGACGTATTTCATAAAAGGATCGCGGTGTATGTACATATGTGTATATATGATATTCAATAATTACTGTTTTTTCACTTTCTTTCCTAATGCCACATCAAGATTCACAGATATACCATCATAAAATAACATTAGAGCAACAAAGTTTGTGTAGAAACAGGAAGTCTCATTTAACATAAACTGTCTGTTAATTTTTTACATTTTATTTTGAGATGGTTTTTCTGTTTTTCTGTTCAGATATCAAAGGCACAGGCTTTTCAGCCCATTTTTGGGGTGCTGAAGCATCTCCAAACTGAGAAAAAGTATCCTAAAGTTGAAGAGTTATTGTTTTTGAGAGTTATTTTAAAAAAGATACAGCAATATACCCAATATATGTTTTTTAAATCAGTTTTCTTGTCAGAATCAGAATCAGAATCAGAATCAGAATCAGTTTTATTGGCCAAGTATGACACATACAAGGAATTTGACTCCGGCAAACTTTTTCCTCCAGTACAGAACTTGAATAAGTGAAATAAAAAAATAAAAAATAAGAACAAAAATAAGTAAAAATACAAATAAATATCAGATCGTAAATAATAAAGGATAATATATACACCAAGCCGGGGTTATTTTACAGTTAGTATGTACAGAAGTGCAGAGTTATAGTTTATTGTTATGTGAGTGGACTCACACACTGTGACTAGACAGAGTTCGTCAGAGCGACAGCCTGGGGGAAAAAACTGTTTTTGTGTCGGGTGGTTTTGGCGTACAGCGCTCTGTAACGCCGACCTGAGGGGAGGAGCCTAAACAGATTGTGGCCAGGGTGTGAGGGGTCAGTGGTGATTTTCCTGGCCCGCTTCCTGACCCTGGCCCGGAATAGGTCCTGAATGGAGGGAAGATCGGTTCCTATGATCCTCTCTGCAGTCCTGACTGTTCTCTGCAGTCTGTCCTTGTCTTGCCTGGTGGCGGATCCGAACCAGACAGAGATGGATGAGGTCAGGACAGACTGGACTATTGCTGTGTAGAAGATGATCAGCAGCTCCTGGGGCAGGTTGAACTTCCTGAGCTGACGCAGAAAGTACAGCCTTTGCTGGGCCTTTTTCCTTATTATGTTGATGTGTGAGGTCCACTTCAGGTCCCGTGTGATGGTGGATCCTAGGAACCTGAAAGACTCCACTGTGGGGACTGGCTTGTTGAGGATCATGAGAGGAGATGTTGATGGTGGTCTCTTCCTGAAGTCCACTGTCATCTCCACAGTTTTGAGCGGGTTTAGCTCCAGGTGGTTCTGACTGCACCAGAGAACCAGCTGTTCCACTTCCTTTCTGTACACAGACTCGTCGCCGTCGCGGATGAGTCCAATGACGGTGGTGTCATCTGCAAACTTCAGGAGTTTCACAGAAGGGTCCCTCGACGTGCAGTCAGTGGTGTAAAGGGAGAAGAGCAGTGGGGAGAGAACACATCCCTGGGGGGCGCCGATGCTGAGGGAACGGGAGCTGGATGTGAACTTACCCAGTTTCACCTGCTGCCTCCTGTCAGTCAGGAAACTGGTAATCCACTGACAGGTGGATGGAGGCACGGTGAGCTGGGACAGTTTTTGGTGGAGGAGCTCTGGGACAATGGTGTTAAACGCAGAGCTGAAGTCCACAAACAGGACCCGAGCGTAGGTACCTGCAGAGTCTAGATGGTGCAGGATGTAGTGTAGAGCCATGTTGACGGCATCATCCACTGACCTGTTTGATCTGTAGGCGAACTGCAGGGGGTCTAGCAGGGGATCTGTGATGTCCTTCAGGTGGGTCAGTACCAGACGCTCAAAGGATTTCATGACCACAGATGTTAGGGCAACTGGTCTGTAGTCATTTAATCCAGTGACTGGGGACTTCTTGGGAACCGGTATGATGGTGGAGCGTTTGAGGCAGGAGGGGACCTCACACAGCTCCAGGGAGTTATTGAAGATCTGGGTGAAGATGGGAGCCAGCTGGTCAGCACAGAATTTCAGAGAGGCTGGGGACACTACCTTGTGGTAATGAGTTGGTCTGACCCGTATTTAAACGCACCATACACGTACTTGCGTCTGATTAATTTCCTGGGGGAGTATGCTGCAGAGAGCTGCATGTTTAGCAAACCAGCAGAAGGTGAGAAACTTGGCTGTTTTTAACCGAACAAACTGCATAAGTTCAGTTGTGCTGTTGCAAGCAAATGTTAGCTAAATGAATAGTTAATACATGCCAATATATTGTGTTAAGATAGTTACTGTCACATTTTATTTAATATTCTACAGGAGCATATTGCTAAATGATTTTAAAAAAAGGTTTTTGTTTCTTTTTTGTATATTCAGAAAAAAAAACAGCTTTTTGCATTCTTTCAAGTATTTTAATTTGTTTCGGCATTGGACGTCCTCAAAACTGCAAAAGAAAAAGATTATGTTCGCATATGTTTCAGATATTTGTTATCATTAACAATTGTATTATATTCCTTAATTAAATCTGCTAAGGAGATTATGCTTTTGCCCATGTTTATCTCTTTGTTTCTTGAATGACTGAATGAATGAATGAATGAATGAATGAAAGGAAAGATTATTGATCACACAGTGTGGAAATTTACATGTCAAGGCAGAGCACACATAAAATGAACAAGAAGTAAGGGCAAGTGAAAAAGCAGAAAGTGAGCTATAGAGTAACATGTTATAAAGTAAAACAGAAATAAAGCTTTGTGTTAACACAATAACTCAAAGTTGTTGACTGATTTGTATGCAACATCCAGGAAATTTCAGAAATGGGCCAAGAAACAAGTGATTTAATTTTGGGAATAATCAGGTAATATAAAGAAATCTAAACTGTACTGAGATACTTAGCAGAGGTCTATCCTCTCATATGCTTCTCTGGTAATTAAAAAAAAGAATTTCTCATTAATTCAGTCAGTTTATGATGTTTTTTATTAGCAATCACTGTCTAAATCTTATGTTTGATGCATTTGCTAAAAAATAAAGCCAAGCTGCTACTGACTAGCTAAGTGATCGGATGCCCATTAACATTGCTTCCCCTGTTGTGTGTGTGTGTGTGTGTGTGTGTGTGTTAAAATGTACAAAACAGTCAAATTGATCTTGTCTGGCCAGTCATGCATCTCTGGGTGCTCAGCCCCGCTAAACCTCTGATCCTAGAATCGCCCCTGATCAAAAACATGGCACTTCTATAGGCTTCACCTAAGTCCACACACAGTGGAGCTCTTTATCTGCTCATAACATACACATGTAGCTTTGACTTTAAACTATCTTCTTTACAATATCAACTCTTATTCCATCATACGTCACAGTTAAAATAAATACAATTTACATTTATCTGCTTGATCTACTAAAGCTGACTTCAACTCGGCTTTTTATTTCTTTCAGGGCCACTTTTAGAGCTCATAACTCTGCATGGATATATGCTCATACTAAATGTATAATTGTTTAGGCTATTTTTAAAAAGTATATTTCATAAAACATTGAAAAGACATACTTAACAGTGTTTCTTTGACTTCCAATCTCACTTTGAATTGGGAATAATGACACCGTGCAAATTCTCCCTCAATTTACAACTTGGTGAGTAGTACAGGCTGCTGTGCTTTTTTAAATGGGAATTTTAAAACAATGCAATGCCCTGAAATATGCTCTTGTATGAATTTTACATATTTTGTAAATGATAAATGTGGGCCACCATGGCTAAAAACGCCAGTACCACTTTTTCATCCCAGTCCAGCCGTGCTAAAAGCTCCAATTCAAAAGCACAAATGTTCAAACCAAAGTATTTTTGTTTCTTTATCCAGATTTTTAGGTGTTTTATGCTGCCATCTTGACAAAAACTGAAAGAAGAGGCACAACAAACAACAGAAAATAATCTCAATCTTCCATGTTATGAATTAAAAATAAGTATATTAATATAGTCAAATGTTGGATAATTTCAAGAACTAAATCTGATTAAAGTAACTTCAGGTTGTTTAAACAATCAGAAAACATATCATTTTAAAGGTCCTACATTTAACTTCTTTCCTAAATCAGGAAATGCTTCTAAGGTTGAGAATCCACACCCAGATGAGTTGAATCTGGTTTTGCTGGCTTGTTTTGTTCTCTTTGACACAATGAAAAAAAGTTTCCGATCAAGACTGATAAGGTTTCACTTCAAAAATCAGAAAATCATCAGATTTTTTTGCTACTTAAGAACTGAATCAATCAATGACCCTTTTCTTAACCAATGTATTATCTTCCTGTTTTTAGTGAGTTTGATTTTACTTACTTTGAGCAAAAGTAACTATTTAAGAGGTTTACTCTATACATAGTATTATGTTAGCAGGGTTATGAACTGTTTTATATTCAACTTCAAGTATAGAAAACCTCACATCTGGTTCCCCACAATATTTTTCAAAGAGTGAGGATACCATAACAAAAAAAGTCTTCTTTTTATATAAAAAAAGATCAATATTCTGATAAAATCCAGATATAGAAAACTAGCTGATACATGGTGTACTTTCTCTTTTCTCTAGTTTTATTGGTTTCACTCAGTTTAACTAGTTTTGCTTAAAATGTATCAGATAACCTTTTAACATTTCTTTTGGAACAAGCTGCTATGGAGCAAAACATTAATCGCATCCTTAATAGCAGCTGAATAAAAAAAGTTTGTAATCATAAATCTTAATAAGTCATAAAACAACATTTTTCTGTAATAAAGACAACATAGGGCAACGGTTGCTCAGAAAGTAGGAGAATCATTTTGTATACCTGATGGGCTGCTAATGAGAACCTGTCTGTCTGTCTGTCTGTCTCGGTTGTAGTGCCTTTAAGCAAAATGCTTGACCCTCCTTGCTTATTGGTGGTTGTCAAAAGGCCCAGCGGGGCTGAATATATGGTAACCTTGGTTCTGTCAGTTGTGACAGACTCAGATCAGCTGTGCCTACATCTATCTTATCACCATCAGTGGATGAATGGATGAATATAGGGTAAAGCTCTTTGGATTCCTCTGACTTAAAAAAACACACACCAGGTTCTGGTTCTGGTGGAGGTTTCTTCCTGTTAAAGGGGAGTCCCCCCCCCAAATGTTACATGCTTGTTCAGTATGAGGGATTGCAGAGGAATTGCTGTGGTCTGCATGATCCGGCCACAACCTCACATCAATGACTCATTGCAATCTGCTGAGATTCCTAAAATCTAAAGAGTTTTCCTGACTGGAATTGTATTGAAACTACTTTTTCTTGTAAATTTACTTGAGATTACATGTGTTGTGAATTGGCTCTATATGAATGAATTTAATTAAATAACTAACTAAATAAATAAATAGGTGTAGTGCGTTTAAATATCTTCATTTTCAATTTAAATATTGAGAAAAGAGCCAAGAGATAAATCCTTATTATGGTCACATTATTTTACTTTATATTTTCTCTGTGAGTGTTACGAAACGTCACTGATTCTGTTTCCTGGTGTTTGTTCAGATCAAAAACCAGAAGAAAAACACAACAAACTGTCTTCATGTTGATATCGGATTAAGAAAATAAAGTAAATGTTTAACTCACCTGCTCCAGAAACAGACAGAAAAGAAGAAATAAACAGCAATATTTTAAAGTACATAATGTAATGACATGTTGTTCATGATCAGCATTTACTTGAAAATGACTAATGGGAGTGATAGGGACAAAGGATACTGATGTCACCACAAACGTTTAAACAGAAACTTGAAATACCACATTCTAATTGTTGAGGCAGGCTTATACATGCAGCTCTAAAAGAGCAAGAAGTAAAGTCCTGAACAACCTGCAGTTTATGCAAGTTATTTTCTATCTGCAGACTAAATCATTCTCCTCTTCCTCTGGAGAAACTCAACTCCATCCAAGAGTTTCACCCAGGGAAGTAACAGTCGGTCTGATTGTAGCAGCAGCAGTAATCTTGGCAGTGGCACTATTTCTAAAATGTAAAAAGTAAAACCTAATTATGTATTTTCTTGTTTTAATTTACATCATTCATTCTGATTCTGTTGGTGCCGTTTGTCATGCCTTTGGGTCAAAGACAGTTATAATTTCATACGGTTAATAAATTTGTTAAAATGTCATAAATAAGTTCATTATTGGTAATTCATATATATTAAAAAGTATATTAAAAAGTATATTAAAAAGCGTTAAAAAGCTCATGTTAAAAAGTAAACAAAGTGAGTGCTCTTCTCATCCATAGACAATCTGTGGGGGTTTTTTGCTGGTAAAAGTAAACCAACCTGTAAAACAGAAAAAAACACCTCTAACGCTGTGTTGCTCTAAATGTTTGAGCCTTGGGAAACGTTCATCTTTGTAAGTATTTATGTGTCCTAAGCACCTTTTTCGAAGTCTCAGACGTTCCAGGAATATTACTTTGTGCAGTTTTGTTTACCTGTTGGTTACATTGCAATGGCATGTGCACTGGCTAGCTAATTGTGTTTAGTATAATGCATATTTAGTCATTGCCCATTCCTTTTTTCTTTATGATACAGTTACCAAACAAACAAATACCTATTTTTAATGCAAGAAAGCTTCATTAAAGCAAGAACAGTAAGCCTTGTGTCAGGAGTTCTCTTTAAAACTGAATGTTTCTCTTGTCCTGAAGAAAACAAGCCATGCATTAACTTCCTATTGAGAGTGAGGAGTTGTCGTCATGGTACAGAACCCCTCCCCTTGATATCGCAGTCTCCGCTATGTTGGCTTCATTCCAGCGGCAAACTGTGATTGTTTAGTGTGTTTTAAACTCTGTAGTAGAGGAGGTCTCACAATTCCGCACTTTTACCATTCCTGGAACTCACTGCTGTTAAAAACTTCTCTACTACCTCACAAAATGCATATGGAAAACATAGGAACAACAGAATACAGTTTTTTTATGGTACCAAAACGGACACAGCATCAAGGAGAGCAAGTCTCTGACCTGATTGTGAGTCAAAAATGACAGTGATACACTTTGGAAACTACTGCTGCCAGTGGGGCAAAAAGGGTTAATCTAACCAGGACATTTACGTCTTGCAATCACACATTTAACTACCCTAGCCAACCCAGAACCGGCTTATCAGCCCCTACAAAAAAAACCTGGTGCTATATAGTCTATGCCTGGTACAGTATGTGTCATTGTGCTAAAATGAAATTACAACTAAATACCTAAACATACGGTACACAGCTTTAGCCTACATGTTGGAAATGTTTGTGTACATTGAACATCCCGTCACAATCTAGTGTTTACGAAGCAGTCGCAGTAAATAACTTTGTCACTTTGGTCAAGAAGTGTCTTTCTCCATTGCTCTACTTTCTTACTTTCCTTGTATTCACAGATCTGTCCCAACGAAATAATAAACATGCAAAAATTAAGGAGCTCCGGAACGTTTGTCCCGTCAATACTGTTAACTTCTGAAGGCGTTGCCCTGGCAACTGATACAGTCTCCTTATATCATGGCCGACCAATTCAGACCCCGCCCAAATAGGCACGTGACTCCTCACTCTCAATACAGGTTCTGTCCTCAGAGTCACAGGCAGAGGAGAAATAAGTACTGCATCTTATCATATCAGAAATAAACTATGTATTTATTAAAGTTCTTTATTTGGCCATGAATTCAAAACAGATCAGAATCAGTCTTAGCTGAAACATTTTCTGTAAGAACACAGATTTTTTTTTCCTATTCAAAGAATTTATCCGTTTTTAATAAAGGAGCAACAAGCCAAACGAAAGAAACAAACATAATTGATCATCTTTTAAATTAACAACCATTCATAATGTAAAATTTGGCCTTGCTTGATGAGGATGGACAGAGAAAATTAGATGAGAATTCTGATGCTTAGAAAAATGACTTTGACCAAAAGATAAAATAATTAATTTCAAATTGAACTGTCTATGATTATGGATTTTGCTCCAGGTGTACGACTAGATCTGGATGAACCAAGTTTGTTTGAACACCGTGAGTACTTAGAAGGAGCTCTTAAAGAACCAAGAACTTACAGTAAATAAGAACCTCACACTAACTAAGTGAACGGCAGAGCCTTGATACAGAGACATGGCCTCCTGGAAAAAAATTGTATGATAACAGATCTGCTTTAACTGTGAGGGAGAAGGAGATGAAGGAGAGGAAAAGACTGAAAACCAGGAAACAAAATAATAAGTACAGGAGTCAAGAAGAGCCAAACTGGACAAGAATTAACTAAAACACAAAGAATCAACTGAACTACTAAGCCAACACAAACTGACACAGAACTCAAAGTGATGAATTGTCCAAATAAAATCCAGCAGGAGAGTTTAGGTTATTAAATCCTTAACAATGTAATCTGATTTAAAGGAAAAAAGAAGATGAGCACTGTTATAAGGGAGATAACTTTTAAGTCATTATTTATCTTCATTAATATTGTCAAGTGATTCATTTTTTATTACTTGAATATGTTACTTGTTTTGTAATTAGGTGTGTTTTGTAATTACAAAGTATTAAACTAAAGATAAACCTTTTACTGATATAGTTTTGAACCATTTTAATAGATAATCGCTTATACAGAAACATAGATATTTAAACCTGTTTATAATTTATTTTTCTTCTTTGAATCAGTGAGTTTATAAAAATAAAAAATAAGAGAAAAACAAACAAGCAGAAGATTCAGCGAGTGTTTTCAAACCAGGTACTTTCCCCATAATGTTTCTATACAAAAAGGACAAATGTAAAAATACTCAACTCTTCAAATATTTCAGTATGGTAAAAAGGTCATGTAAAGGTAATGACAATTAAATCATCAAGCTACTGTTAGGAATAACAACAACAACAAAAACAATAAGAAAAAAAGAAATGTGACATTCCATTAAAATCTTTTAGTCTACCGAAAGTCTTTAAAGAAAGGTTTTTCTTCTTTATTGCGTATAGGAAAATGTGTCTGTTCATAGCTGTTTTTGCTTTATAATGACTGATATTCAACTTTTCATCTTCGGTTATTGTAGGATGCAGCGGTGCTATCTGATTTTTTACAAAGAAAATTATAACTGGTATATAGTCTTTAGACCTGTACAAAATGTTGTAGAAAGTTTTTTTTTCTTCTCTTAAGTGATACTAATTATTTTCCATTTAAAGCAGATTGGTTCATTTTACCTTTATGATTCACTTAAAAGCTACAACCACTTTATAGATGTAGAAATAAGAAGGATGTAAAAAATGCAATAACTAATAATGTGCTAAATAAGAAAGTTATATTTAAGAATAATGTTATTTTTTAAATCAAATATAACCCTGTATCTGCTAACCACAACCTAAATGATTTTGGATCATGTTCATATAATTTAGGTTTTTTTGTGTTGAATTTAAAGGGACTGTTAATTACATAATATAATCTATTTGGTATATGTAATACTGAATATGTCCTGTAAGCAAGCGGTTTTTGTAGTTTTTACCAATAATCTATGGAAATGTCCATCAAAATATTGTTGAAAATGAATAAATTGATGCCCAATCATCGAAAAGTATTGTCTGCTTCATAACATATTGCCAGGTCTAAAAGCAGGTCTAAAATACATAGGCGCAAAATCTATTATATAGGGACCTACATATTGGACGCTGTATTTCCTTCCACGTGAGCCGATGTGCACAAAACATCTGTCCTTATTTTTAAATACTCGGTTACATCCCTTTCCCGCTCTTCCTCAGAAGTTTAAATGATAATCTCTTTGAACACACTTTAAAAACTTTCTTCTACCCTGACTGACCGACCCAATCTGAGATGCACCCAACCCAGGTTTCTGTCGCCGGGAGAGGCGGCCAGTGACGCTGCTGCACTCTCAGCTGTTGTGTCCGAGCCTTCGTGCGTTACAGACCCAGCCTACAGCTCCGTGTCAGAGGCAGAAGTCCAACACAGGCAGAAAACTAGAGTAAACATCGGCATTGCATTCTCTTAATGGGAATAACTGAAGGAGCAGGAAAAACACACTGAGGTTGCATGCTTTCTGCTGCACAGGTAAAAACTTTTCCTTAATGTATTTTGTTTGTTTTCATATTAGCACAAGTTATGGTGAAACTACCCTGAAATGTCTTTTTTTTTCATTGAGGTCATTCTGTCTAACATTAGTTTATTAATTATTTATTTAGGTTTTGTTTATTCATTAGGAATTGTGCCATTGAGATTTTTGCCTTTATGGCCATTGTCCTCACTCTACACAAAAGAACGCGCACTTGCAAGGATTTTGGTATTTACTGACCCCCTACTGTCAATAAACTACACACTGTAACTTTAAAGACACTCCGTAATGTTGCAGATATTTGCCCTCCATGGGTCTCTGAAGGCTTGTGTCGTAGTGTCACAGTCATAAAAACGAATTGCTATCAAGCGCATCTCAAGAAGTGTACTGACTGTTTTACAGCTCGCCAGCCAAAACAACAAAACATCAAACTAACGGCATGTCTGTTGGTAAACCATCAAATAGTTTTCCCAGCACCTTATCACATAATCATGCCAAAATAACCCTGCAACAAACATTTATTACTTACCAATCCAGTAGCAACACGGTTAGCTCAGCATCTATACATCCTGCTCTATCTCTAACGGCTGTCTCACAGCGGTTGGCCACACAAAACTGAAAAGTTGTAACACTGGGTTTCTATACTATAAGGTATTATAAAGCTATTTTCACACATTTAGACAGGAACGCATGATGATTTTATGACTTAATCTTAGACAAAAAGTTATTTGTTTGTAATTATTATTAGCTTGGTGTCAGGTGCAACTTTGTTGGAACTAAAAGTTTCTGGTACAAAGTAAATATTAAATACAGTAATGTTCTTCAAAATGCTGAAAGTAATATCATTAGATTAAATAAATCATTAAATAATCAGAATTACATTTTAAAAGATAAAACATACATTTAATTGCTTAACTTAAGCACCACAAAGTAAACTGTAGCTGCTGCAAAAGATTTCATAACTTTATATAGGAGGGTGGGTTTGGTGAGGTAGAGAACAGCAGCAGAATACCAGCCCCTCAGTGTGACATCACACATAATTGGATCGTCCAATCATTTGATCAGCCTCACAGTTAGCCTGCTACAGGGCAGGCTCATCGAGGCGAGGAGCATATGTTGCCATTGTGAATGGGCAGGGCTTCAGGTAAGTCTCGTTCAATAGAATCTGGGTAAATTGTACCAGGATTGTCAAAGTAAGCCTTTTGGAATTAGTTTGCTTTGTGGAAGGCCCCTAAGGTAGCAATGACAATCTGATACATAACACTATTATGATTTAAAAGCTGACTTTGTTAAAAAGACTATTTGGAATAAAAACTGATGGAATTAAATGAAAATGTCAACAACAACAAAATCCATTATCAGGAAAAATGAAAAATATACTAATGAGCTAAGCATGTTTATTTTCTCACAATTTCATTGTCATATACGTTTTATATTTATTTATTTAATTTTGAGCGCTTTGGCATTCCATACCTGGCAGCCTGTCACCTACAGGTATTCCCTGTTTGCTCACCTGGAGTTCATGTCGTTATTTGCTCTTACTCCGTGTTTATATATTATACATTTATACATTATATGCTCTCTGGCTAAATTGTTCTCCAGTAGATCCATCTAATGCTTACTCCCTGCTGATTTTCTGATTTTGTTTAAAATTTTGTTATTTTTCTACAATGATCACATTTTTATTATGTTATAAATATCCAGATGTTGTTTACTTTAGCAATTATTTACAGTTAGAAAACATCTACTTATGGGCAGCCTGCACTGTGCCTGCATGCGATGTCTCATTCTTTCTGATGCCAGGGTGACCTATGATCTTTGCCCTGTGGTGTCTGGTCCAATTTTTGCATTAACTGATTCTGATGGGTTTATTATGTTTGAATTAATTCTTTTTCTATAAGTATTTCTTTTTCGAGCACTGCTCTCAAATTTATTTTATTAAGATTCCAGATTCTGATTATTACTGAGCCCTGCAGGGGACATGGTGGAGAAAATATTTTAAGGTGAGAAAAAAATAAAAATAAATGGATTTTGCGAGATCTTGAGAAACTTTTGTGTTATCTTGAGAAATGTTTGCGTTATCTTGAGAAACTTTTGCGTTATCTTGAGAACGTTTCAAAAAGCCATTCCTGCATTTACAGTGTTACCGACTCAGTTTGCTGCAGCCTTGTGCACTGCTATGATGGAAGACACTCACAGACGGGAGAGCTTAATAGAGTTTTATTTTGAGATTGGCCTCAAATATCAGGACATAAAGTCAGTGCTTAGATCTAGACATGGTTTTCATATAAGTGAAAGACATTACCCACAGGATTTTGCGCACAAAAGGACTGTCGCGTCGTAAACAGCTTCTGAACTAGTGGATCTGACCTCACCTTAAAATATTTTCTCCACCGTGTCCCCTACGGGGCTCAGTAGATTATTTAGCAATGGGTTTTAAAGATAACTTGGATTACCTGTTTGGATCAATCAGCAGCTACAAATTAGCTTATAAGATAAGAGAAAGGTGGACAGTTTATAAAACAAACACCAAAATTCTGTAGGCCTCTGTGCTTCAGGACCAGTGAGCCTGTTCATCAACATAGCCTTGGCATGGCCCATAACACCATACTAAGTCTTCAGAGCTTCTGCTGCCATTCATTATTTCATATCATGGTAATTTCCCAATACACATCCCAGTCTGTGTTCGCATGTGATAAATGCATTGTGTGTCTGTGTGCAACTGGTTAAAGTCCTGCCTCAGCCTGTATGGTTGAGAAAACATTTCTCCTCGTTTACAATAAAACGTTTATAAATGATGCATCACTGCCTCCTGATTTAAACATGATAAAAAGAACAAAATGTTCCATAGGTGAATAAAGTAAAATTATCTTGAATTCGTAGGAAGTTTATGACATTGCAATTGTTTGAACATAGCAGAAATTCACTGTTGCCTTCTCCTACTTTAAGAGGATAACAATAAAATAGGTTAAGAAAGTATGTGTTAAAAGTGTTTTGAGGAGGAAGGTCACCACAAACAAGGGAGGAACCAGGTTTTAGAAAAATAAGCAATCTTTAATTGCACAATAATTTCGGGCAGCACATGATACAGACCCCAGTAAAGACAAACCTAACTCTGGGTGAGACACAAACTAGTAGATCCTCAAACAACAGTTGTATGAGCTCCACCAAGAGCTAAAATGAACCACATTCCCTAGGTGCACGGCAACCCTCACAACACAAACCCCTCTCATCTTAACCTACAAGTTTTAACTTTTGCCAAAATATTAAAAAAATATTGTTTCTAGCACATCGTTTTTGCCTAATTGCACATTTGACACAGTAGTACAACTATGCTTGCCATAGGACTGCAGTTGTGGCCCAATTATCCAACTGGCCCACCGGGAAATGTCACGGTGCTCCCGATTAGCCACTCCGGGCCTATTCCATACCCTTTGCAAAACAATGTTCACCCCATATCAGATTTTTAGAAAGGTGTTAATGTTTTTTACATTGTGGTACTACATTTGTTCATGAGTTAGCGAAACAGCACCCCCATGAGTCACAGAATATGATTTTTACAAAAAATAGTGTAACAGGGGATGTGGTTCATTTTAGCTTTTTGTGGAGCTCTTTCAGGAGCTCCTACACCTGTTGTTTAAGGATCTACAACTTTGTGCCTCACCCGGAAGCACAACGATTGCTTGTCTTTTACTAAAGTCTGTGCTGTGTTTTGCCCTAAATTATTGTGCAAATAAAGGTTGCTTAACTTTGTAAAACCTAAAAAATTTAAATGTGGATTTTAATGTCTGCCGTTTGGAAAACAAAACATGTAAGCTTCTGGCTTTCAACTTCAATTGATTGAATCAAGATGCAATTTTCAACACCTGTTTATACATGCCAGTGGTTATTCTAATGAAACCTGAAACTGATGAATACTTAAGCTATGCATAGTTAATAATAATTGTCCCCAGCAATTTTCAAACCACAATCAGGTTTATGGTTATTGTCCACAGCACTTTTAAAAACAAACTAATACAGCAGAAAGAGTGGTACATTTCAATAGACTTAAGCCTTCTTTTTGTCCAATACCAGATTCTGGTCACCAAGGAAGGCATCAGACAGAGGAGACCACCTGTCTGGTCTGAGGATTATACAATGTTTCGACTCGGGGACAAGTCATGCTCAAGGGAAGTGTAGTGTGTGTGTGAGTCTGTGGGTGGTTGCTGCTCCTACAGACGAGGTGGAAGCTGAGACTAGCTGCGTTTACATCGACACAAGAAATCGGATCAAAAGTTTGATCAGAATAAAAATGCTTCATATAAAGATGCCGTTCAGATTACTCTGACACGATTACCCCCTCCTGATTAAACTCTTATTCCAAATGAAGGTCATCACTGCGCGTGTCTGTTACGTCATGCGTTGACTTACCTTACGTTGGGATTGAGGGAAGCTGGATGAAAGCATGGCGGGTGGGAAACCAAATTAGAAAAAGTTTATACTGTTTGGCTTGTAAATGTTAAAGTGTTGCCAGAGAAAAACAAAATTACGCAAAGAAGAAGATCGTACCGCTCCATTTTAAATGAATGCAGCCATGTTTGATTACAATGGAAGTGTACTGATTCCAGATAGTTCTGCGCATGTGAAAATGATTTAATCCGATCTAACGTGTTGCGGATGTAAACGCTTGTCATAATCGGATAGAAGTTTTCAGGGCCCTGGACACAGTCAAATTCTAATCCGATCAAGGATCAGATTAAAGACATTTTGCACATGTAAACGCAGCTACTGATAGCTGCTGAGTGTTTAAGTGATCACACCTGTGATGTGTGATGCTGGATTAGGAGGAAAATCCAGCATCAAGCAATAAGAGCCGAAAAATCTATGGTGGAGCAGGATTACTTATTGAGTTGATATTCTTGTTATGAAGGTTTCTACAGAGTTGGGTCTGCTGACAACATTCCTGAGTTTATTAGTAGTTCAGTTCAGTTAATATGCTATTTATTAGTTTCAGGCTCCATTTCTTTTATATATATTTGTGGTTCAGAGGCGCCACCTATTGGTGAAAAGAAATTAAATTTACAGTAGGCATGGCAAGGGAAGGTGGTTGATGGTGCAGCTGCTTTAAACCACTTTGGAGGTGTGTGTTATTGACAAATGTAAGTAATTCCCTCAGTTGTATTTTGGTGCTGTTATTTCTTGTTTCTGTGAAACTTGATTTCTGTAGAAAAGAGTATTTAGTGTTAATTAGTATGCTAATTAAGTTGAATTACCCACAAACAGCTCCCTCATTCTTGTAATAAAGATGAAACAACTACAATCTTCAGCTTTTTTTGCCCTGACAGACACCCAGAGTCAACTGTACACCAGTTACTATTAATTTAGTTCCTTCACTACAATTATAATTTAGTATTAATGTAATGAAGAGCATAGTGTAGACCAAAAGGTGCCCTGCAATGCCAGCTGATTATGCCCTACAATAATAAAACTGACATCAACTAATCAAAGTCTTTGTAGAATTGGGAGCTATGTGCTGAGAATTATGATCAAATTTAAATGTTATTTAGTTTCCTAAGCAGAGCTAAGAGAGGGGATTTCTTTTGTCAATACACAAACAATATGTGTGTTAACAATCATTCATTAGTTTCAATAAAGCCAGTTTCTAAACCAAATGAGTGTGAGCTTTTTTTCTTTAAAAGTGAGACTATGAATACACAAAGTCCAGATTTTCGATCATCATTTTCCAGATCATCTCAAGGCACTTTGCAACAAAAGTCATTTCATTACAATTTTACAAACATTCCAATCAGTTAAAAGTTTTCTAAGTAAGTAATCCCAGCAGATTGCGATGAGTCATTGACATGAGGTTGTGCCCGGATCATGCAGAATCCAACCACAGCAATTCCTCAGCAGTCTCTCATACTGAGCAAGCATGTGGCGACAGTGGAGAGGAAAAACTCCCCTTTAACAGGAAGAAACCTCTGGGAGAACCAGAACCTGGCTCAGTACAAGCTGCCACCTGCCACGACCGTCTGGGGGTCTGAGAAGACGGAGAAGAGACACAAAAAAAACAAAGGAACTGATGTAAGAGTACTTTCTATATTAAAGAAAATAAACAGAGACAACAGGACATGGACGATACTCGATCACTGGGAGCATCATGCGAACCGACACTCCCATCAAGCAGGGTACTTGGAATGTGAAACGGAATGTGATCATTCAAGATTCTTTGTGGTGACATCAGTATCCTTTGTCATTTCCAAGTAACAGCTGATCATGAACAACATGTCTGACATTATGTACTTAAAAATATTGCTGTTTATTTCTTCTTTTCTGTCTGTTTCTGGAGCAGGTGAGTTAAACATTTACTTTATTTTCTTAATCCAATATCAACACGAAGACAGTTTGTTGTGTTTTTCTTCTGGTTTTTGATCTGAACAAACACCAGGAAACAGAATCAGTGACGTTGTTTCGTAACACTCACTGAGAAAATATAAAGTAAAATAATGTGACCATAATAAGGATTTATCTCTTGGCTCTTTTCTCAATATTTACATTCAAAACTAAGGTATTTAAATGGACCACATTTATATAGTTTCTTTTGTAGAGGAATCCAAAGTGCTTTACCTTATATTCATCCACTGATGGTGATATGATAGATTTAGGCACAGCTGATCTGAGTCTGTCACAACTGACAGAACCAAGGTTACCATATGTTCAGCCCCATTGGACCCTCTGACACCCCGATAGGCAAGGTGGGTGAAATGTTTTGCCCAGAGAGTCAGGAGTTCAAATTGGCAACCCATCAGGTATGCAAATTACCTGACCCACCAATGCCCTATGCTGTTTACAAACCAGAAAAGCTTTGTTTGATCAATCACATTTCATTTGTTTAAGTATGTAAACTATCTCTATATAGATTTCTGATTTCAAAGTTGTTGTTTTTTGTTCAGCTGCTCATATTTAGGATGAGATGAATGTTTCGTTTTACAGCAGTTTGTTCCGATTAAGAAGGTTTAGTCAAACCATGAAACCAATATGAAAAGATTATCTAGTACATTTAAAGCAAATTTGGTTAAACTGAGTGAAAAACCGAAAACTAGATACAGTGAGAAAAGAGAAAGTACACCCTGTGTCAGGTAGTGCTTTCTATCTCTGGGCTTTATCTGAGTATTTATGTTTTTTAAATAAAAGGAAGGTTTTTTGTTATGGTTTCCTCGCCCTGCAAAAAAATTCTGTTGGGAACCAGAGATTAGGTTTTCTATACTTGAAGTTGGATATAAAACATTCCATAACCCTGTAAACATGAAAAAATGTATACAGTAAAACCCTGAATAGCTAGGAGTGTTTTCTTCTTATTTTCACTTTAAATAGAAACAAAAACATTCCTTATAATTTTTGGTCAAAGTAATTACGTAAAATCAAACACTGACTCCAGGAAGATGATTGGTTTAGTAAAGTCTCATAATAAATTTAGGTCTTGAGTTCCTCATTTCTAAGGTGCAACTTTACCAAACATGACATTACCTTTGTATTCATCATGTTAAAGAGAAGAAAAGAAAGAAGCAGAACCAGAGTCAGCAAATAGATCTGGTCATGGATTATCAGCCCTAGAAACCCTTCCTTGTTTAGGAAAGAAGTTAAATTTAGGACCTTTAAAATTATTTTTTTCTGATTGTTTGAGCAATCTGAGTTTATTTTAATCAGTTTGTAGTTCTCCTTGAAAAAATGTCAACAATTGACTATATTCTATTTATTTTTTTTACTCCACACATGGATTGAGCTTTTGCTTTCTTTTGTTTCCTATGCTGCTTCTTTCATTCTCAGTCACGATGGCAGCATAACATAACTAAAACCCTGGATAAAAGTAAAACAAACTATGGTTTGCACACTTGTGCAAAGAAGCCATGAATAGAGCTGTTGCTCCACCTTCATCAAAGAGGAGTAGTAACTAGATCCATTATTTGAGAAATATTGGAAAACTATCTCTAAGATTAGCTTTACCACAGCATACTTTTTTTACTTCTACTTGAGTAAAATAATTATGAAATATCACCTTTGTTACTTGATTAAAATTTCTATATCGATGTGAGTACCTGAAAAGAATGAAGAACAAATATGCCTAAACCAGACATTCAATTAAAGTGAGACCTATTGTTTCTACACAAGCTTTGTTGTTCCAATATCATCATTTATATGCATATTCTGATGAGGAATTATGAAGTAGAGTGAAAAAACAGCAATTGGTAAATATTATACATACACACATACCTATGTACATAGCCTTCTGTATTATCTTTATGCCAGGGAAAAAAGAAATGATCCGGAAATGTTTCTTCTCCTTAATTTGGTATTTGTAATCATGTTGTCAGTTATGTTTATTTAAATCTTTAAAATAAAATAATTTGCAGATAACTTTATATAATGTCTTTATGGTGACCGATTAATATTTTGTTGAAATATATATATAAAAAAAATTATATAAATTTTTTTATATACATTATATCAGGTGAACTTCTTCACCCTTACTTGAGTCATGTTTTGGATTGCTACTTTTTGCTTTTACTCAGGTAAAATACGTTAAAGTAGGTCTACTCTTACTAGATTACAATGTTCGGCTACTGTACTCATCTCTGACTGTTATATAGAGTCATCTGCAGTAGGTATACAGAGGCGCCTCCACCCTCTGTTCATGATAAACTGGAAATTTCAGCAACAACAAACCAGGATCCCCTCTGATCTGGTTGAGTTTTTAAAGATGAGATTATTGACTTTTTAAGTTTAATAAATTATTATTGTGGAATATCAAGTTTGTGCATGAAAGTTCTAGTATCCTATCATATTTGTTTGGTAATGGGTAAAATTACATTTATATAAACCAACTGCTGTTTTCTGTGATCTGCTTTCTGCTAATTGGCTGGGATTGGTGCTCTAAAGGCAGCTCATATCTACAGCCAGAAATAATAGGCTGATTTAAGGATTTTTTGTTTGTTTGTTTGTTTTCTCGATTTTAAATCTGATGGATCTGTTTCCTGTTGCAGATCCTGAGATCTCCTGTGTTTATAGAAAGAGCTGCATGTTACCCTGTCAGTTACAGATTGCCTCTGATCCACTCATCCACTGGTACAAAGTTTCAGCTGGAGACTCTCTGGTTCACTCCTATTATAACGACCATGATCAGCTGGGACACCAGGACCAGAACTTTAAGAACCGGACATCATTGTTTCTGGATCAGATCTCCAGAGGAAACGCCTCTCTGCAGCTGAAGGAGGTGAAGATTCAGGATGCAGGGAGATACAAATGTTACACCAGCACCACCAGAGGATATGAAGAATCATTTGTTAACCTAAAAACAGAAGGTAGGACTATCATGATAAATACATTTAATGAGTTTTTCCAGCTGCTGTGTTGCAGTTTTTGATGTATTTTTTATCTGCAGCTCCAGTCTCTAAAGTCAGCATCTATGAGGTAGAAAACAGGATCATCTGCAGCTCAGAGAGGATCTACCCTCAACCTGAACTCACCTGGTCCATTATCCCTCCAATTAGCATCACTCTGGAGAACAGAACCACGGTCCATCAGACTAAAGATCAGCTCTACAGCATCATTAGCTCTCTGAATGCGTCAAACAACGATCCTGGTCTGAACTACAGCTGCACTGTCAGAACTCAGAGGAACAGCAAGACAGAAACGTTTAGTAAACCAGGTGAGAAGATGTGGACAACTGCTAGTGCTGTCTGTCAAAATACTGGATCATTTTTTATATTTCTAACCAACAGCATCTTGAAGGGAAATAGATTAATTTAATATTTCTTCTGAACTGTTCAGTTTGAATCGCAACAGTGGAAAATTAGCTGGAGGAAAAAAGTTGTATGTCCCATCACTACATATTAGGAAACAAGCCAAATCAGAACATAATACACTTTATTGATGATATTGACTGGTTAATATTTCCTCATCAGTGAAACAGTGCATTAATTCATATGTCAAAAAGCTAATTTCCATCAGCAATTGCTGACCAAAGTGCTTCACATGGTAGGGAAGACTTCCATCCATCCATCCATTTTCTTAACCGCTTAATCCTTTATGGGTCACGGGGGTGCTGGTGCCTATCTCCAGCTGTCAACGGGTGAGAGGCAGGGTACACCCTGACAGGGCAGGACAAACAACCATGCACACACTCACACCTAAGGACAATTTACAGTGATCAATTAACCTGACAGTCATGTTTTTGGAATGTGGGAGGAAGCCAGAGTACCTGGAGGGAACCCACGCATGCACGGGGAGAACATGCAAACTCCATGCAGAAAGACCCTGGGCTGGGATATGAACCCACAACCTTCTTGCTGCAAGGCAACAGTGCTAACCACTGCACCACCGTGCAGCCCGTAGGGAAGACTTATTTAAAAAAATATACCCAAACAACAGAGAAATACAAAATATAGTGCATATAGTATAGAGTATTAAAACTGTGGCTCAGGGAGTTGGGAATTCGTATTGCCAGATGGATGCCGGTTCAAGCCCCTGCGCCGTCTGTCCCGGTCATTGTATCCTCGGGCAAGACACTTCAACTGTTGGGCTGATGGGGCCAAATAGCAGCCTCACTTCTGTCATTCTGCCTCAGGGCAGCTGTGTCTGCAGCAGTAGCCTCCTTCCAACAGTGTGTGATGAATAGTGGAAATGAATAGGCTTTGAAAAGCACTACATACATGCATTATTTTATTATTTCTCAAAGTCTGAGCAGCCCTAATTGTTGGCAGGAAGATTGTTCCATAGCTTGGTGCCTGTTACTCAATAGACCCGATATCCCTGAGACTTCAGTTTTGTTCTAGGAATCACGAGACGGTGCTGATTGTTAGATGTCATGGATTTAGAAGCCACATCAAGTGTTAAGAGCTCAGATAAAAAAGACGGAGCAAGACCATTCAAGGACTTAGAAACAAACAACAATAGCTTGACCTGGATTTTATAAAATACAGGAAGCCAGTGTAGGGAGCTAAACACTGGACTGATCTGCTCTCTCTGATTTATTTGCATCAGTAATTGAGCTGCTGCATTCTAGATGGTGTAGATGGTGAACTGATCAATGATCCAGGCCACAATATATAGAGAGTGGCAGTAGTCAACCCTATAGGACATGAAAATGTGAATTATGTGTTCTAAAACCTTTAGGGGGAGATAAAGTTTCACCTTAGCTAGCAGTCTGAGATAAAAGAAACAAGACTGTACCACTGTACCGACCTGTCTAGTCAATGTAAAGGGAAAGTTCTTTTTTTTCCAACTTGAACCTTAATTTAAGCAAATATTATGTTCATTTATTCTAGCAGACAACTTTGGTGCCACTTGGAGTAATTGAAGAGAAGTTAGATCCAGTCTGATCAGCATATATCCAAATAATGGGAGTTAATGGGGGCAGGAGATTTGTCGGCTGTAATAAGGCATTATCTGTCCTAAAGCTCCTTCATTTCACCATTTTATTATAAATAGTAAGGAATATTTCCCTGTGAGTTCAGAACATCTCGGAGGTGCTAAGGTATTAGCATCTGAGGTTTTAAAGGCTTTTAATGTAACCAATTCCAGCTACACTTATCTGTTAATTTCAGTTACGTCGCAGCCGTCCTCCGTCACAGCTGTATTCTGCATAGGTTGCAGAAACGGCGTCTGTAGAAGCTGAACTTAGTCATATTGGACATTCAGTTAGTGTAATTTGGAAACATGTAAACATGAACCACGCTGATGTCTGCAGTAGAAAGTTCTGTCTAACTGACCGCCGTAGAGCACAGAGAGAAAGTCCTGCTTAGACTACAGATGGGATGGAGCACGGCAGTGATGGTATAGAGATAGTGTAGTTGTAGGTTTGCCACTAAATCACCCTGGAACCAAAATAATAAACACTTCCAAGACTTTATGAACTTGGAGGGAAGTAGTTGGTTAAACATTGGTTAAATAAAGACATTTTGGGGCAGATAATGCCGTATTACAGGTGGCAACCTTCTGCCCTGATTGAC
This sequence comes from Apricaphanius iberus, assembly GCA_028564705.1. NCBI lineage: Eukaryota > Metazoa > Chordata > Actinopteri > Cyprinodontiformes > Aphaniidae > Apricaphanius > Apricaphanius iberus. The sequence goes on along the minus strand of JAPXFQ010002533.1, from coordinate 530,923 downwards.
TCCCATTATACGCATATATGCTGATCATGACTCATAAACTTCTCTTCAATGAATATGAGTGGCTCCAAACTTGTCTGGGTGAATAAATGAACATAATATTAGCTAAAAATAAGGTCCAGGTTGAAAAAAAAAACATAACTTTCCCTTTAAAAGAACCATCAATAAACACAATAAAGTGAGGAGACAGTAGCTGAGGAGCTTCATTAGCAAAAAACAATGTTTCTTTTTTTTACTGTGTCCTCTCTAGCAGTTTGGCACTCAGAATTGGTGTCTGAGTACCAAATAAAAGCCCAACAGATTTACTTTCTCAAGTGGAGCATTACAGCTATTGCTGTAATGCTCCACTTGATATATATGTGTGTGTAATATTTATTAGAAGTTGCTGTGGGTTTTATTTACTGATGTTGTGGACACAGAGACGACAGATAAAAGGGGTGGAAGAACGAAGATGAAGAAGAGAGATGGAAAACAGAAAGAGAGAGAGTCTGAGTTAACAATAAAAGAGAGGAAAGAAAACAAAGAGAACACAGGAAAACATCCCAGTCTGGAGGACGACAGAGAGGGGGACGATAAAAAAAACAACAACCAAAAAAACAAAAAAAACAATCAGAACTATTTCTGTTTTATTGTCATTTAATTTTAGGCTGCCACTGCTTAGCGTTGTTCAGGCAGTTTATTAATAGAGTAGGAGAATCAGCTCCTGTAATGGCACATAGATCTTTAGATCATCTGCAAAAGAGTAAAAAAAAAACGTATGATACTTAAAAACAGAACCTAAGAGCAAAAACTACAGGGCAAAGAGAACCGGACCAAGAATCAAGCCTTGGGGGACACCACAGCTAAAAGGAGAGTCATCAGAGCTGAAGGGGCAACATTTATGAACCATCAGACCTGAACCATCCAGAACCGTGCCCTTAAAACCAATAGATGTCTTTAACTAAGAAAGCAAGACGTCATGGTCAACTGTATGAAATTCAGATGTCAATTTAAACAATAAAAAAGCTGCAATATTCCCAGAACGAGTACTTAAAGACAAGTCACTAAAAACACTTAATAGTGCTGAGTCAGTACTATGGCGTGGTTTAAAGCCCAACTGAAGTTTCTCTGTGATGCTATTATTCTCATATATTCTTAAAGCCGTAACTACAGTATCTTTTCTAGCACCTTTTAAACAAAATGTAGCTTCTACATTGGTCTGTAATTAGATAAAAGAGTTTGGTCATAGCTGGGCTTCTTTAGCAAAGGCTGAATAATCACCTACTTAAGACAATCTGGGACACGAGCAGAGATAAGTGACCACCTGATATGAAAGCAACCCGTCCTTTTTCCACAATCTCTTCACACATCAGCATTCATACCTAATGCCACAGATATGTTCATTCAGACATGGTTGCAGGGCGGAAAGGGTCTGACTCTGACACGGGCAATTTTGTCCAAAATCCTTTAACAGGTAATTATTGAACAAGTCCAGCAGATCATCAGTGCTGTCTGGCAGCAGCAGGAGTGTATCTGAGTCATTTTAAGGCAGCAGAAACTAATAATAAGTGGTGGTTTTATACAAGCGGCCATACATTTCTGGAGGGAAAGACTCCACTACATCATGAACCGTAATAGAAAACAGCACAGGATAGTGATCAGACATTATCATCCAACTGTGTTACTAGAGAATGTCTGTCAGTTAGAACTGTTAGTTTGTTTGGTTGTTTATGAATAAAAATGAGTTATAAAACAGGAGGAAATACTAAAGTTTCCACTTCTTCCTATGCAGGAACTATACATCAAGAAGGAGACCAGTCACACCACGGGAAGGTGATTGGTGGTGTGATTGCAGCTGTAGTAGCAGCAGTGGTTATAGGAGTGGTAATTTATATAAGAAGAAAAAGGTAAAACCCCATTCTGTGTTCTCTTTTAAATTTACTGCATAAATTCTGCTTCTGTTGATTCTGTTCAATGAAATGAATCTTTCTATTGTGCTAAAGAAAAAAACCTGCATTTATTTACTATATCTGCTTCATCCTTAGGGAGGATATGTTAAGGAAAGAGCGCAGGTAAGCACCACATATAGCAAAAAATAAATGATGCATTTAATGAACCAATTGGGAACCAGGATTTTTTGTAAAATTTTAACATTTTGCATGAATTGAAAACCGGATCCTGATCAATCTTAATCAACTTTCAGAAATGTTCTGCAGAAAACGGAAAATCATTCTTTTCTGTAACAAACCGCAGCTCAGTTTTTAATGGAGGAGCAAGACTGCAAAAAGAACCAGCATTTATCCTCCTTTACATTCACAACCACATCCATGTACATGTTTTTGATATGCTTAGACAAATAACTTATTTTAAGTTATAAATGTACCTGTTTTTTGGAACAAAAATCAACAAAAAACAATATATAATTCATTTTACAATGAACTGTCTGATGGTGTGTTTTTTTATAATCTGACCAGGAGGAACAGAGTTTCATAGGACTATCAGCAACCGCCAAGAAAGCAGGATTAAAAGAGGAACCTGAAAATGATTGAATGAACCACACAGCATTTTTACAGAAAGAAGGACTCCTGGAAAACCCTTGATTACAGATGTGCTGCAGCTGTGGAGGAGAAAGAGACCAGAGGCAGCAGAAGGAGAGAAAAAATGACTAAAAACAAGAAAACGACAACAAGAAAGAACTATACTGGACATAAAACATGAAGAATTCACTGATCTGATACACTAATCAAACTAAACACAGAACTCAAACTAAACTTCTGTCCAAATTGTGATTAAAATCAGGAGTCCAGTTTATGACATTTGGAGCGTTATTAGAACCTCAAGAACTTTAAAGGGAAGGAAAGATCAACTTAATTTACCTCTGACAGTCTTTATCTTTGGATCATTATTTAATTTTATCCTTGAATGTGTTTCCAAGTGTTTTTTATTACTTGAATATTTCTTACTTAATGGCAAACTATTACTAGCCAATTAGCTAAGAGGAACCTCTAGTCTGTATATATTTTAACCACTTTCATATTTAATCCCAGAAGGAAAGTTACTTATAAATATGGAAGCAGCGATACAGATACAGCTATCAGGTATTGGTGCCGATACTGTTCTAATTTACTCGTATTGGTTAGTTAACAGATACAATAAAAACTTAAAATGTACTTAAAATGTGGAAACTCTGCAAAAGTTTTACAGAATTTTTTTTTTCACTTGAAATTTACGTTTTTTACTAATGTTTTAAAAATCTAATTCCCAATCAGTTGCTCTAACAAGAAGAGCAGAAAATAAAAACCTGTCTTCCAATTCATTGCATTTTTTTGTGTGGTAAAAGTATCAGCATTGGCACTGTGTATCGAGAAATACTAAGATTCAAATATCTATATTATCTCAATTAGAACAAAGTGGTATCGTTGCATAACTTCTTATAAACAGACATATTTAAATTTGTTTATAAATGATTTTGCATCCCTGGGATCAGGGTGTTTCTGATTCTTTTAAAAAAGTTTTGAAGACTTGCTTTTTTTAGCAAGCTTTTGGTTAATGAGGTACCACTATTGTCACTTTGATTTTTATATGCCTTTATATTTTTATCTTTTTGTTCTACCTTTCTCTTGTACAGCACTTTGTGATTTGATCTGTGAAAATAACTTTATAAATAAATTTTACTTACTTACTTTACTTACTTTCTGTTCTTCATGTTCTATAGAAAATAAGAATAAAAATAATAAAGAGAAGCAATAAAGCAGACAATCCAGGAGCTGTTTATGAACCAAGTGGTTTTTATCTAGAAATAAAAAAAAGACAAACTTGCACAGATACATAAGTCCTTATTTATTTTAGTCAGATAAAAGGGTCATGTACAGGTAAAGAGCTTGTTGTAACTAATTCATAAAGATCAATATTGAAATGAAAAGCAAACTTGTTGTTGTAGATTTTGTTCTAAAACTGATTTCCCGAACATTTAGACGCTAAAAGTCCCTGCCAACAAAATCAACCAGATTCAAAAAGAGTGTTTTTTTCCCCTAACAGCTGTACGGACACAGAATCACATTTTTATCTGAAGTTTTCATGTTTATCTGTCTTTTTATTGTTCGTGTTGTGTAACGACAAAGAGATGTAAGCATGTCATACCGAAAACAAATTCCACCAACTTGCTATGTCATCATTAGTACATGAATCTGAATCCAAATCTGATGGTTCAACTGGTCTGTTCAGATTCTGGCCAAACAGACCATTCAATGATAAGCTGTATAGACAATGGATGGAACCCTTTCAGGTAGATCAGTTATAAACAGAGAAATCTGTTAAAGCTGATTTATCCTCACTGGGATCAGTGGGTTAGTTTCTTCATGTTCGGCGGAAATTAAGAATAAATCAAAGAAAAGTAAGCAAGCAAAAGATTCAGCATCTGTCTATGAACCAAGGAGTTTTTATCATCTGATGTTCCTGATTATACAAATAAACAGAACAAAAAAAGTCTGAAATTGCATAAGTCTTCAGGTGCTTTGGTCAGGTCATGTAAAGGGAAAAAAAGGTCACTTTGTTGATCATTTCTATTGAAATTCATTAAATAAAATAGGCTAATGATGAAAATAAATTATAGGTAATAATCAGTATCTGTTAGACTGCAGAAAGTCCTGAATTGAAGGTTTTTCAGTTTAAATGCTTGATAAAGATCAATATTGAAATGAATAATACTTATTTGGCTGTAAATGTTTAATATGACTGACTTTCTGAATGTTTATCATAGTTAAACATAAGACGAGTTTTAATAGTTTCGTCAGTTTCATGGTTTTTGTTTTTTCCGTCACTGGGTTTTCATGTCTAACTTGTGTATTTATTTGTATTTTCTTTTTAAAATGTTATAATGTCTTTAGATGTATAAATAGACAATGGCAGATTTTTTTTATTACTGACTTTTTTTATTTATTTAGAAACAGAGTATTTTAGTTTACAGTTGTGTTTTACTTCTAGTAATAAAAAATGCCAAACATGTATTTTTTGTGGCAAACATATTTTTCCCAGCTGTGGGAAAAATACAATTCTCTCTATTGAACTAAGTTACATAAATAAAATGTAACCCTGAAGTCTAAATGATTTTGGTTTATGTTTGTGTAATTTTATTGATTTATTTTGCTGAGATTGAAGTTGTAATATGATTATATAAGATCTGACACTGGTCTTACTGAACATGTCCTTTAGGTGGTGCTGTAATATCTGCAACTGTATCAACCAACATCTGTAGAGAATTTGTGTAGTTTAGTGTTCAACTGTAGCAGACAGAGAAACAGCTGGGTGGTGGAAGGATGGACTTCCAGGAGAAACATTCATTATCTGATGGCTTTCAAAACATCTGGCAGATATTAGTCTAGAACTAATATAGGTCAACATCCACTTTATTAAACAATTTCATTATTATCCTGTTAAAGTTGAGGGAGGTCAGGGCAACAGAGAATTTTAGAATTGTTTTTATTTTTATTTTTTTTACTTTATTTGATTGGGACAGTGCATGTTAATGAACAAAACATGTAGAACATGCATGTAAACATGTCGGATTATAGCCAAGGGCTAATTTTCATCCATAGTCCCACGGGCTAGAATCACACAGCTCACAACAAAAGCTTACAAAAACATTGCAGAATAAAATTTACATCTACAGTCAATTTATAAAATAGCTAAATCCTATATACAATATTCACACATGACTATATTCAACTTTACAACAATCATCCATGTACTCATTACAAAATAAAACAATTCAAAAAAGGATAAAACATACTAATGTGTGCAACTTTGATTTGCCAATAGCCATTTCTTCAATTGGACTTTAAAACAGCTATATGTAGTACATTCTCTTAGTGTTAGAGGAAGACTATTCCACGGGTTCCCACCCCGGACAGACAGGACTGTCTGACAGAAGGTGGTGCGCCTGTGAGATATTATCACGTCTCCTCTGGTAGAGGCTCGCGTGGTCCTCAGAGAACTGTCTTTAAATTTAATAAAATCTTTCAGAGGTGGCGGAGCAAGGGAGTGAAGGACCTTGTAAATCAGACAGACCATTTTCAAGTTAATCATATTTTGAAAATCCAATAATTTATGTTTTTTTAGAACTTGACAGTGATGGTGGGATAAGGTTTTTTTTATCTAATGTTTTTAATGCCTTTTTATATAGACTTTCTATGGTTTTAAGTGGTGCAAGCAAGAGACCAGGTAGTCAGACAGTAATCAACGTGAGAAATAATCATAGAAACAAAATATGTTTTAGCTGCATCCATAGTTAAATTATTTCGAATGTGCCAATAATTTTGAAGATTAAATTCGACAACCTTTGCTACTTTTTTATACATGACTTTTAAAGCAGAGTGTTGAATCAAGGACTACCCCAAGGTATTTAAATTCTGAGACCAGATGAAGTTCCTCTCCATTCAGGAAGACATTTGAGCCGCTTATGTTGACATGGCGTTTTGAGAAGTACATGCAAACAGTTTTTCTGGTGTTCAACATGAGGCATGAATTCCTGAGCCAGTCCTGCACATGAGAAAAGCAAGCTGTGAGGTCAACAGCTGCTTGTTGGATCGTTTTTGCTTGAGTGTAAATTACCGTGTCATCCGCATACATTTGCGAGAAGACGTTTGGACATGAATTTGGTAGGTTATTGATAAAAAGTGAGAACAGAACCAGCCCAAGAACAGACCCCTGCGGGACACCAACTCCAGAGATTTGACACCATCTACTACCACATACTGTTTCCTGTGGGACAGGTAGGATTTAAACCGTAAAAGTTCTTGATCAGAGATGTTAAATTGAGTCAACCTGGATATTAAAATCTGATGGTTAACAGAGTCAAAGGCTTTCTTCAAATCTAAGAAGACAGCCCCGACACAAGGACTCTTGTCAAGCAACCCTTTTATGTTTTCTGTTAGCACACACAGGGCAGTGTCGGTGGAGTGATGGGTCTGAAAACCGAATTGTAATGGATGTATGAAGGTTGTACATTTTCCAGATGGGCTGTCAACTGCCTGACTACCCACTTCTCTGCTATTTTTGAAATAACGGGAAGTATACGGATAGGTCTATAATTAGACATGTCTGTTGTAGCACCTGATTTTAGTATTGGTGTCACTGCAGCTACTTTCCAATCTGCAGGGACTATAGAATGATTACAATATATATTAAGAAGATGGGTTATTGGACGTAATAGATTATCCTTGACTCTTTAAAGAAATGTGTATTAAGGCCAATGTATCGAGGGCTTTTGAATTTTTCATGCCAACAATAATTTTTGATACTTCACAGTCTAAGATCTCATTGATTTTGAATGCAGGCTGATGTGGATCAGAGACATTGTTAGAGCACAAAGATGTATTAAAGTGCTGTGTAATCCCTTTAACAGAATTTATAAAGAAACTGTTCAGATTGGTGGCTATGGAAGTTGGATCTTTAATAATCGAATCATTAATCAGGAGCCCCATTTCCTTATTGTTTTAATTTAGATGTCGAGCAAGCAGTTTATTTAGGTTTTGCCATACTAATTTTCCATTGTCGTTTGCATTCTCTATTATTTTAATAAAAATAAATTTCAGGTTTTCTCTCAGTCATCTTATAACTGACTTGCAAGTCAAAAAAAAAGGTTGACTAAAGCTCATTTATAGAGCTTTGGACGTCACATGGCTCCAGGGCTTAAAGTAAAAAATAATTCTGAGCTTGAACCTATTTCCAAGGAGAGGGGGGGCAGTAGATCCAATACACATATATTATAGGCAATTTGGCCAACAACTTTTTGGCATTGTGCTTGGTAATGTAAAAGATGACCTACAATTCAAACGTGATTTTTAGAAAGTAAAGGTTATTAAGTTATAACTGAAAACATATGAAACTCAGTTAAGCAAAGTAATCTGATTTGTTTGGCAACCATTTAATTCAGTAAAGTGTAATTCATACAAAAACATATAAATTGAAACTTTTCTATCAGTTTTTCTAACTCTTTTAAATCCAAAATAAAAACATACTCATTTAGACTTGCTTATGAGTAACTGATCCTATTATTGCTTTCACTCAATTGCTAATGATTTCTTGTTTGCCTATATTTTATTTTCATACTAATTATTTTTGATCAAATGCTAAATGGCATTGTTGTGTTTTCTATGCTTTCTTGTATTTTAATATTGGTAGTTGATTATAAATGTATGTTTAAGCCTTATTTTAATGATTATTTGTTTTAATTTTCACATTATCATAATGTAAAGCACCTTGAATTGCCTTGTGTTGAAATTGTGTTATACAAATAAAATCGCCTTGCCTTTTGTTCAAAACAAATTAAGTTATAGGAAATATATTACATGAGTCGTGACTCCTCTCCTCCTTAACATATTTCCAGAGGCAGTAAACCACTAAAGTGCTCCAAGAAGTCATTAACAGTCAGAGAAAACAAACATCCTTTGAGCTCATCAGACATACGTTTCTTGAACTCTGGTGCTACGCCATGTGTGTTCATTGAACTGGCATGATGATTGGAAACAGACAGTTTTGTTAAATCGCTTTTATCAACTGCTACTTTATGCATAGATTTATGAGGGGTTGTACGATCATAAATGATAAATTGTGTTCCACAATGAATGAGCATACTCGTATTGTCAACAGCCACATTGGATGTAGTCACTGTCGCTGTTTAAATGTGTGTGCTCATTGTTCCATTGTTCAAACGGCTTGTGTGTTGGAGCGCACGGACAGCCGCTAGTTGCATTTACTAACTTTATAGACAAAGCACACAAAAACACACACAAGGTTCCCTTAGCTTCTGGCACCAGCTCCCAAACGGCTTGCAGTCTCCGCCTTTTTCCTCTATCCATGCCCTTTGGCTCTTGTTTTTAAGGCCCCTGTCAACCACGAGTATATCTTCCCCTGGCTTCATGAATTTAGCCTCTATTCTTCTGATTTCGGGAGAACAACCGGGGCTTGCCACGGAAGCTGCATTCAAAACCACTTGGAGATAATATATATATGTTTTTTTTATTACTTGAATATTTATTACTTAATGGCAAACTATTAAACTAGCCAGGTGCTGGAGGAAGTCCGTCTGGTGGGGGTGGAGCCGTGGGTGCAGGTTGGCTAGAGGCAGGTGAAGATGGTCGGGGGAGGGGGGCGGTGTCCACTGGGCTGGAGACGGGTGAAGGGGGGGCCGGAAGGGGGGGCCGGAAGGGGGGCAGAGGGAGTGGGGGGGGGGGTCATGGCGGTTGAAAAACCTGTTGTATTCATTTGCCTGGCTCTGGTCCCCATCGGCTGCCCCTCTGGCGCTCTGTCCAAATCCGGAGATGTTCTTCAGACCTCTCCACACGTCCCGCATGTTGCCCTGGGCCAGCTTCTGCTCCAGCTTCTCCCCATAGTCCTTCTTGGCCATTCTGATCCTCCACTGGAGCTCGTCCTGGACTCTCCTCTGCTCCTCTCTGTCCCCTGAGTTGAAAGCCCTTTTCTTCTGGTTCAGGAGGGCTTTAAGCTCAGGGGTCACCCAGGGCTGGTTATTGGGGAAGTCCCGTACCTTCCGGGTGGGTATGGTATTCTCCATACAGAAGTTGATATAGTCCGTGATGCAGTGTGTCAGGCCATCGATGTCCTCTCCATGAGAGCTGCAGAACATGTCCCAGTCTGTGGTGTGGAAGCATTACCTCAGTCTTTCATTGGCCTCTTCACTCCACACTGTCACAGACCTCTTTGTACTGGTTCCCTTCGCACCTTGAATGTGTATTGTGGGCGCAAGTAGACGATGGGGCGGAGGAGTAGGCTCCTTTGATGTTCGCGTAGAACAAGTCCAGAGTTTTATTGTCCCTTGTGTAGCACTCTACATACTGTGTGAATGTAGGCAGAGTGTCAGAGAGAGATGCGTGGTTAAAGTCCCCGGTTATGATGAGAAGGGCGCGTGGGTGCTGTGACTGGAGCTGGGTCACTGGGTTGTGAATCCGTTCACAGGCGGCCTCTGCATCAGTCGAGGTGGGGATGTACAAACACATCACGACTGTATATGAGAACTCCCTCGGTAAATAGTAGGGCCGCATGCTCACCACCACCATCTCCAGGTCCCGTGTGCAGAGCTATTCTTTTACGCACACATGAGCGGGGTTACACTAGGTTTCATTCACAAACACCGCGACTCCACCGCGTTTCCTCGTCCCGCTCTCCGCGCACCGGTCTGTGCGCACTAGACTGAATCCGTCTAGGGAAACCACAGAGTGCGGTATATGTTCATTCAACCACGTCTCCGTAAAGCACCTGAGACCGCTCCTCCTGTACGCCCGCTAGTGGCGGGTTAGCGCGTCCAGCTCCTCTGTCATTGTTGGAGAGGGAGTGGACGTTCCCCATGATAATAGTGGGCAGAAACGGCCTCCTCCGCTTCGTTCGTCCACCCCTACATCCTCTTCGCTTCGTGCATATCTCCGCTGGTATCTCCGGTTTCTCCGCGTGCAGGAAAGCGTCTTTGAGTCCAAAGAGCTGCTCCCTGGTGTAAACAATGGGAACTCGTGTGTTCCGTGCGTCACAGTAGGGCTCCCCCAGCTCATATTCCAAAAGTACCTAAAACAGTAGGAAACCGAATAAAAGTCCAACAAAAGTGCTGCTGCTCAGAAGCTTTGATGGGATAGTGTATGAAAATGGTTCAAAACTATATCAGTAAAAGGTTCTTTGCCAATTAGCCAGTTTAATACTTTGTAGTTACAAAACAAGATGTTCATGTAATAAAAAATAAAGCATCAACTGAAAACAATTATGAATATAAATAAATAATATTAACTTAAAGTTATCTTCCTTATAACAGTGCTCATCTTCTTTTTTTCCTTTAAATAAGGGGCCGTATTGACAAAGACTCTTATCTTACCGCTAGGTGTTACTCCTAACTCGCGCTAAAAGGTCTTACGTAGGAGTTGTCGTCTAAAACCTATTCACAAACGCACTAAGAGCTACTTTTACGTAGGAGAAGAGTAGCTAAGAGTGACGTCCCGTTCCTATGGAAAACGTCATTTCCAATGCATGAGTAAATTAGCGGACAGCAGTGTGATTGGTTGTTGAATGACACGTGTGAAACGAGGAATTGGAAAACTTCAATGTCAATAAAAGCGTAATTATGAACATCGCAAATAGCAGAAATAATGCATGATAACAACTTTAAGTAGGCTACACACAATAGCCTACTTACAGAGAGGGTAAAGTCGAAAAAACGAGAAATGCATCATATTATGCGACAGACTTGTGTCCTATCCAGGGTGTACCCTGCTTAACACCTGCTGATAGCTGGGATAAGCTCCAGCCCCCCCTTCACACGACCCTGAATTGGATGAAAGCGGTATAGATAATGGATGGATGCATCATATTAAGGGAGTGATTTCAAGTAGGCTGGGATTACGAATAAGAAGAAAAGGGAGGCATGGGTGGAAATTAGCAGAAACATAAATGCATCTTATCCAGCGGTGTCTCGAACGCCAGAAGACTGTGAGAAGAGATGGTATTCTCTTCAGTCCCAGTGTTGGGTAGAGATTGTCGCTTATAAAAAGGATGCTGCTGCAACAGGTAGGCAATGTCCGTCATATAGGCATCCCTACATATGTTGGCACCAAAAACGAATCTTTTGAAAAACTCCGGCCAAAGTGGAGATTTGTTTTTTCTCCGTCTTCAGTAGCCTATATCTGCGTGTGGACGGTGGAAAACGGAGTTTTAAGAACCGTAACGTCACTATCCGCAACAAAAAAAATGCTCCAACAACACTTGTGCGACCTGTGTTTTTACTCAAAAAAACCAACAAAACATGTATGCCCTCGGAGCTCTGTTGGTATCATCCATTGTGAATAGGTCTTAGGGAGCTAGGAGTCCTCTTGACTTCTTTTATGGACTCCCAGACTTAGGAGCTACTTTAGGCCTAAAACTGGTTGTGAATTACTTTTATCTTAAGAAACTAGGAGTCCTAAATTTAAGAGTGACACACCCACATTTTTTTAGGAGTTACTCCTAAATTCGCCAGTTACGACCTACTTTTAGCCCTAAGATTCTTTGTAAATACGACCCCTGATGACATTTTTTAAGGATTTAATAATTTTCTCCCTCACAGCTAAAGCAGATCTGTTATTATTTCTAAGCATCAAATAAAATGTATGGCACCTTATTTTCTCTCTCCATCCTTATTGAAGCAAGTCAATTTCAAACAAGGTAAAAAAAAGGAAAATTAAAAACTTGAATTTTACTGTATTTATTACAATAACAGTCGACAGCAATGACGTGCGTTTTAAATTAAACAGTTTTAAACAGTAAGCCAACGTTTTTTGGTGAAAAAGTTTTTGTGAAAAGTTGCAATGTTTTTATTTATGATTGTATTTTATTATTCACTAATCACTTATATTGTTTTTAACGCAAGCAGAGTTAGAGGCTACATTGTCACATAAACCTTAGTTAGACAAAATGTCTTTAATGTCATTTTACCAGATGAAAACTCTAAAACCTGGGCCCTGTCGGGATTGATATTTTTTTAGGGCTACTTTATATAACAGTCTCGTATTGAATATGTTTATATAATCTTTAGTTAGTATTCAGAAAGTAAAAGTCTGTTTTTATTAGCTTGCATGATAGTAAAGAAATGTTTGTCAAGTATTGTTTATGGGGGAAAGCTTTTAAGTCGTAAAACTCTAGGCTAAGGTTATTGCACGTTGTAAAAGTGGGATGCGGAGATAAGGAACAGAGTAGAGAGTAGACAGTCATAAACAGACCGGATGGTTACAGCGATAACTCAGGAAACCTTGAGACTAAACGTTTGGTGTAATAAAATCTAGGGGGAGGAGAATAGACATGTGACTACGTGCTTTGTTCTTCTTTAATAAAAATGGTACACCCCTGTAGACGACAGTTCAGTTCAGTTCAACTCAGTTCTGACTGTTCTCCGCCTGCAGGTGTGTATGGAGTGTGAAACAGAAATTCTGTGTCTGTGCATTATTTCACTCTCTGTCTCTCAGCTCTGATTTTATTTTGGAAAACTTCCCGCCGGGGGAAATGTTGGCGCCCCCACACTCTCCGGAAGCGAGTGCCGGTCGCATGGGAACGAGGAGCCAGCACATGGTGGAGAATGCGTGCTCCGTAATTCGGTCTTAGGTTGTTTCGGAGCTGGGAGAGATTGAGTGTGAGTAAAGTGTGGTATAACTGGTTGATGCGTGTGTTTGTGACATTGCAGTAATTTTGTGTTTTTTCCTTGGAGTTCAACAGAGAATCGGAGAGCGACTGGATTGATCCTTGCTAAATCAGCACCCGGGTGGTTTTGTATCAATCTGGAACAGCGCTAACACCAAATTAATAGGTATTGATTGATCTAACCGTTCTCCGTTTAATGTTGATGTGTTGTTTTTTTGGTTAAGGGCCGACCAAAGTGCGGATCGGGCTCGAGGGTGGCCGTCCGGCCCAACCAGGACGCTGGTTTGGGACCTCCTTGGCTGGCAAACGGATTTAGCGGCAGGCAGGGCCCGGGAGCCCTCTGACTGCTAACGGATTACTTTGGAGAGGCTGCGTTTTCTTCCAAAATGCGCGACTGAGCATCGCAAACGTGGAAGTGAGGATTAGGGTCCAGTTGTTGGTCGGCCCGGTTTGAGGTTAGTGTTTGATAAATATTGTAAAATTACTGTACTTGTTTTTGGTGTGATTGTGGGTGTGCTTGGACGGAGTGGAGGCTAGGGAAGAAAGCTACTAGGTAGCTTTTTGCACACCGGCCTCATATAAACTCCTCATTTAGGGGAACTAACTGACTGAATCTAAAACCATAATTCCTCTGCGAATTTTAAACGCCTAGTCGATGCCCTCGTTTTCTGTTTGTGCAGATTGCGTAGAAGCTTGGCATTGTAGAGGAATAATGGGAACTATCATTTTCGGTTAAGTTAAAGTACCATCATATGTAGCTTGCAGCTAACATACAGTGTGTGTGAGTCTCGCCTGGAATAAAGGCGTTCAACCTTGTACACTTACGTAAACACGTCTAAAGCATTGTTTAACACATATATACGACTATTGTTATGGATAACTGGTAGTAAACTCTTTAGAATATATATATAAAATAACTTTTTATTGTAAAGAAGCGGCACCGTTTTGTTCAGATTGAGCTGGGGTGCTCATGCTTACAGCTACACTCTGGTAGCCTAGCTTCCGACCGGTATTTGTTTGACACGGTTAAACAGCTATTAGAGTTTTTTGGAGACGAAGTGTGGTTCTGCTGGAGGCATTTTGTTTTTTGTCTTTGGTTGGTTTACTCATGAGTACAGTTTGTTCGGTTTAACATTGTAGTGAAGAATTAGCCGTCTTTGTCCCGGTTGTTGTTTTTTTCCGTTCCGCGTGGTGACCCGGAAGTTCTATTGTGTTTGACTGGGTCCGCTAACTTCGGTCGACTTCTTTTTTGTAAAAACGATCTACGATTGTGTTACAAAGCTAGTTTTACAGATATTTTTTCGGTTTGTTTTAATGATAAATGAGACTGCTTTTATATTTGGAGAATTCTATTTCTTTGTGTGATTCGTGGAAGTGTCCGTCGCGGGTTTTGCCGCCGGCCGGACTTCATTAAAATTCTTTGTGTTTTAGACAAAACAGCTGATATCTCAGTATATAAGTAAATTAATGTGAAAATAAAAAGTTCGTTATAAACCTTTTTAGATTTCCTTCGTTTCGGCTTTGCATAAATCATTATTAAGGTTAATGTTATATGACTAAAATAATACATAAACCACTTCCCTATAAAGAATAAAAATAAATAGGTTAAATAAAATACTGCCTGTCTTTACTATTAACTGCATTAATATTGGGATGAATTTGGCCTACTAATTGATAGTTTTTCAATTAAAACAAATAATTTACAGATTGCCTACTTCAATTTTAATCCATTTTGGATTTTGTTTTAAACTTTCAATGGCAGCCGAATATAAATTGCTTCCTGCTCCATTGGGACAGGAGTGGCGCACGTTAGATGCCCAATTGTTAATATACATTTCAAAATTATATTCTGTATTAGTTGATAAGCCCGGTGAAATAGATAAAAAGCAGTTTCAAGCCGACATGAAGGCCATGTGGTCTCGGCATGCTGCTAGTGGTGCGCATAAGAGGTGTCTCTCACAGATGTGTTTTGAGGAAGGAAAGCGTTTTGCAGAAAAAGCTAAAACAGCTAGGAGCATCACTGGTGCTAAGAAGAGATACTTAAAAACTGAGAAAATGTGGAAGACATGGGGTTTAACGGGTCAAGGCATTGATCATTTGTGTGTTACTGCAGATAATGTTTATTCGGCAGACCAGACTCCTCCGCCTTATCAAAATATGTATCCCGTCTTGTCTACATCTGGTAAAACAAACATTTCTTGGGGGTTGGAAACTGACGATGGCCAGAGTGTACTTCAAAGCACGCAGGCTACATCACAGAGGTGTGCACCACCCTCTCTGGGTACCTCTCCTGCTTCCCCCGCTTCCCCCCTCCCTTCAAACACTGCAGTCTTACACTGGAGTGGCCCATCAAAGAGGTCTGTGGCCCATGACCCATTAACTAATAAACCACAGGGTGATCTGAAGGTGGACGATGAGGGACAGGATTATAAATTGCATTTTGAGGTCACTGGTAAAGGAACTGTAGCACACACTGCGGAGGAGGACAGACAGTTGTTGAACTTAGTTAAAAACAGAACAGAACAGGAGACTGATAAATTGTTTTTGGCTTACAATGGTAGATTAATGGAGGAAATAGAGCAGCACGAATACAGGTTAAATAAAGTTCAACAACAGATGGATGAGGTCCTTCAGGAACAGGACAGATTAACATCTTTGGTGCGAGGGCAGACTGCTGACCTTCGGGGGAGTACCAGCCCCACTAAACGTGATGAATGTGCAACAGTTGGACAGGTTAACGACGTACAGACGTTGACAGTTGACCAGGGCGAGGGGGTTTATCAGAATACCAGAACTCATGGGGGCCCTGATTTAATGCTTCCTGTAGTGGGAGCTTCAGATGGTTCAGGAATTCACAAACCATCGGAGAGACACATAACACATTATTTACGAGAAGCTCAAGATTCTGCTGAGGAGGATAAGAAAATGGGGACTGCTTTGCTGAAGCTCCAATTAAAAGAGGCTCAGAATAAATTGAGTGACTTATATCAGTCAATAAAAGTGAATCGGATGGTGGCTAAAGCAGCGCCGACTGTTGGATCAGCTACAGTGTTGCCTTCCTTTCCTGTAATGTATGCTGCAGCCGCACCGAATCAGCCATTTGCTGCTCCTTATCGGACATGGCACTCTCGGGGACGGTCACGTGGAAGGGCCAGATTTGGTGGTAATAGAGGCCTGGGAAGAGGGCAGCCAGGTGCTGGCGGTTGTCGGAGGTGTGGCTCAAATGAGCACTGGGTGAGGGAATGTCCACATCCACGAGAGGGCGCTATTCCTCCCGGTCAGCCACCTTCACATTTTGCTCCAAATCAGCATATGGTTCCTCCCGCCTATCAAGGAGGACAGGGGGGGCCTCAGTTTTGACAATGCCCGCAGAGTACCTTGGTGAGCAGGACTAAGGGAGATCCAATGCTCACAATGGACATATATGGACATTCATTGCCATTCTTGGTGGACACTGGTGCTACTTTCAGCACGCTGGACAGAGTTTTACCAGACGTCAATTTTTCTGGGAACACAGTGTCTGTGATGGGCATCTCTGGGGCTCCGATGATTCTCCCTGTCACTCAAACATTGCCTGTTGCGGTGGGAGGTCAAAGACTATCACATCCTTTTGTCATTGCTCAAACCACTCCTGTCAACTTGTTAGGCAGAGATCTGCTTATCAAACTGGGTGCTACTATCCTGTGTACCCCTGATGGACTTATGGTGACTTTTCCGAATGGACATACACATTGCTGTGACACCATGAGTGGTCCATTTTTGCTGAAAGATGACACTTCACAAGTGGCTGATATTTTCTGGGCCAGATTGACTACGATGTCTGCAAGTGAATCTTCTGCGGCTGAATTTCTGAGATGCTGGAAGCCGTGGCTGCTTGAACTCCAGCCTTTTGTTCCACCGCCTGACCCATTACATGTAACCCTCCTATATGAGAGGGGCGATCCTACTTTGTATCAGGAAAAATTTGAAACAGAACTTGAAGGACAAACTTGGTCTGTGGCTTCGGGTCCATGCTTTGTGGGGAAGGAGGGTGTTGCACTGTTTGCTGATCTGACTTCAGAGCAGCATGAATGGTATATGATGGAAGCTGAAGCGCTTCCGCACATATCACTGTTGTTGCATCCAAAACATCAAGCTAAAGATTTGGGGGGAATGGTTAAAAGGGGAGTTGCATTAAAGGATTGGGTTCCTACCCAGGTACCTTCGGTCTCTTTTTCTCCTTCATCTCAGATGTACAAAATAGACACGCAGCTCTCAGACACTACTTTTTTGGAACATTTGCAGCTTTCTAGAAATCATGGCAGAGAGAAAACAGATCATCCTGATGCAGTGGAGGCATTAAAGGTCGTGCCTGACTCTTTGTGGTCAGATGGTCCCACTGATGTTGGTCTAGTGCATACAACACCCATCACATTTGAGATGAAACATTCTGATCCAATTTGGCGTCCGCAGTATCCACATAAACCTCAGGCTGAGGAAGGTATTGCAGACACTATTGCAGGGTTACTTGAAGTAGGAGTTTTAGAACCATCAGATTCTCCATGTAACACCCCTATTCTTCCTGTAGAAAAACAAGGTACTGGTAAATACAGAATGGCACATGTGTCATACACTCAGATGAAACGTAATCTTTGTTTTTGGTGGCATCCTTTCCTGCCACATATGATTAAGAGTTTTTTTGAGTGAATGTGTGGTGTGTGGTCAATTTAATCCTAAGCCTACTATCAAGCCAGAAATGGGAGCCTTCCAGGACTTGTGCAGGCCTGGCGAGGAGATCGTGATCGATTATACAGATATAGGGACACCTGTTAGGGGTTTCCGATACCTGTTAGTGATTATTGATTCATTGACCTCGTGCTTTTCTGCTTTTCCTGCTAGACGGGAGACTTCTCAAACGGTGGTGAAATCTTTGATTAGCCACTGGATTCCGTGCCATGGCTTTCCGACTAAGGTCAGGTCTGACAATGGCACACATTTTAAAAATAAACATCTCCGGCAGGTTGAGGAACAGATGGGAATAACCCACAAGTTCGGCACTGTTTATCATCCGCAATCGCAAGGTGTTGTCGAGCGTTCTAATTCTACTTTAAAGTTAAAGCTGGCAAAGATTTCAGCTCAGACGGGGCTTAATTGGCTAGATGCTCTCCCTATTGCTCTGATGGCCATCAGATCATCTGTCTGTAGGACGAAAGGTCTTACTCCTTATGAGATGTTTACAGGCAGGATCTTCCCTGGTCCTTGGGCTGGCAGAGAACCACAGGTTTCGCCCCATCCTGATCCTGATCCAGATCCTCGAGGTGATCATCAGCAGCTGAAGGGCCTGGTCTCCTCCTTCCTTCCGGCTCCCCGTGACGTGCAGGGACCTGCGGCGTCTGCTTCCGAGGCTGGACGAGTTTGGCTGAAGGTGTATAAGAGAAAGTGGCAGGAGCCCCGTTGGTCTGGCCCGTTCCAGGTTGCTGCTCGTACGACTCACGCTGTCCAGCTGCGTGGGAAAGGTTCTATTTGGTTTCACTGGTCCCAGTGTGCTCCGGCCCCTGACCCCCCCTCCTGTCCCTCATCTGCAGCAGCTCTCTGCTGACCTGGAGGGATCTCTCTGCAGTGGGTGGTGTCGGTTCTGACTAGGCAGTATCGACTGCCGAAGCCAGGAGGCGGGGCTTGGCCCACCCAGAAGATTGGTTCCGGTTGCTGTGATCATTCAGTGTGATCTTTATGTGCCAAAATTGGGCGAGATAAGCAATTTGGGCTTGCTTTTCTCGAAGAGGGAGTATACAGAAGAGAAAGATCGCAAAACATCTAACACATTACACAGCAGGTTTTGACCACTTCACAATCGGTGAAGGAAGCCAGGAGGCGGGGCCTGTCTGTGTAGTTGTGTTATTGGGGGAAATGTTCAGTTAATGAAGTAGCTGGCATTTCATTGAGGGCGATCTGAAAAAAATTGGAAGAAATAAAGAGCCCACACTACTGAATCGTCTCACCACTTGCAGCCGCTTGGTGACGGAGGAATAAACAAGAATAAAGACTAAAAAATATAATAATAAAGACTGAACATTTATTAATCATTTTTCTGTTTTTTTTACAGGTTGTTTAACCAATTTTTTATTCTACAGGTGCAGATTGTTAGACACTGCCTAAGAGGGTGTCAAAGACTTTTTAAGTAGTAAATTTGTAGGATTTTGTCATAATACTCAGTTGTTACGGTTTTATAAAAGTTTTTATTAATACGCTAAAACATTTTAAGGGGTGTTTAAATCATAATTAGGTTGACTCGATTACTAAATCTTGGTTTCAATTATCTTTTTTGATGATATGGTTTTCTGTCAATGTTTTTTAGGTTGTGACAATTGCTAGAGTTTGCCTTGTACTAAAAGAATATTAAATTGGGTTAAAACGATAAAAAATAAATTAATAAAATAAAAATAATTGCTTAAAGGTAAAGATAAAGAAAAACAGACACCCTTCCTTGGTTAAAATAAACATAGGATCACACCACTAACAGAAAGTATGCATCTTTGGGAAAATAAGAAGGTGCTGTGCACCACAGGTTTTTGCATAATGTTATTGGTCAATATTATCTTTTACTGTTGTGGTGAATGGCCCTATAATAGTTCTGCAAATCAAACACAGGTTGAAGTTCACTCAATTAGACCGAGAAGAAACTTAATGGCTAAATCAACTCCCTATTCACTGTGTGGCTCTTCCGCCGCACATCGTGGATTTTCTCAATTTTGCCTACCAAAAGGACGATCTGCAGTGATTACTATTCCCTTAAATACATTAGTTTATAAGGGAGAACAAGCAAGTAAATATAAAACCTACCCCTTGTGGTACATAACAAATGATCAAAAAGATACTAGTTGGTCCACTTTAATTGCTGATCCCCGTGGATATGACTGGAGAAGGTACACTACTACAGCTTATGCAAAACATATGCGTCCTTTGGTTAAATTGGATAAGGTTCCAGATAAATTACTTCTTACTGTTAATTTAACTAAAAGTGATCTCCTCCCCTTAAAATATCTCGAGAATGGGCAAGGTTGTACTCTCTTTATAATTTGGGTTTATAAAGGGGGAAAATATGTTCAATTTCCTATTATGATCTGTCAAGATTCTCGTAATGCTTCCACCTCGGTAAGTCAAAATCAGGCCTCAGCAGCAAGAGGTAGTATAATTAAAGAAGAACCATCTGTGGACGATTACTTTGAAATGATGACAGGTGTGGGTGGCTCCACTAATAATTGGTTGCTTATGGTAGAACAAGCAGGACAAGAAGCAAGGCGGGATTGTGTTGTGTGCATGGGAGCCAGACCTATTCTCAAGGTGGTCCCTGCACCTGTTGAGCTCAACACAACTTGTCTGGTTTCCCTGCTGTCTAGTGTAAATCCAGTAAAAGATTGTAGTAACTGGGAGAAATTATTCCCTATAGCTGATAACAGAGCTACCCCACCTTTTTTTGATAGTAATGTTGCTCCAAATAATTTTACTTGTTTCAAAAATGATAAGCCTGGAAATAAAGTAGTGGGTTCAGTCAACATCACATATTGCAATTCAATCCAAAACTCTGGCAATGTCAATAATGGTTTCATTAGCAGTATTTGTGTCGACTATGGTGTTATGTGGATGTTGTTGTATTCCATGTATACGTTCATTATTCATAAAATGCATTGACAAAGCTGTTGGTAATAATATGCAAGGTCAATATCTGTTAATCCCTCACTTGGAGCCTGAAGGAGAAGTACAGAGTAATGGTCAATCTATTAAAAAAAAAGATTGAAAGAGGGAATTGTCGTGATTCATATTTTTTAGGGCTACTTTATATAACAGTCTCGTATTGAATATGTTTAAATAATCTTTAGTTAGTATTCAGAAAGTAAAAGTCTGTTTTAATTAGCTTGCATGATAGTAAAGAAATGTTTTGTCAAGTATTGTTTATGCAGGAAAGCTTTTAAGTCATAAAACTCTGAGGTGAGTTTTTATTGCATGTTGTAAAAGTGGGATGCGGAGATAAGAAACAGAGTAGGGAGTAGACAGTCATAAACAGACCGGACGGTTACAGCGATAACTCAGGAAACCTTGAGAATAAACGTTTGGTGTAATAAAATCTAGGGGGAGGAGAATAGACATGTGACTACGTTCTTTGTTCTTCTTTAATAAAAATGGTACACCCCTGTATACGACAGTTCAGTTCAGTTCAGTTCAGTTCAACTCAGTTCTGACTGTTCTCCATCTGCAGATGTGTATGAGTGTGAAACAGAAATTCTGTGTCTGTGCATTATTTCACTCTCTGTCTCTCAGCTCTGATTTTATTTTGGAAAACTTCCCGCCGGGGGAAATGTTGGCGCCCCCACACTCTCCGGAAGCGAGTGCCGGTCGCATGGGAACGAGGAGCCAACAGCCCCTTTTAGCAACTCTTTATTCACCTTCTGGAGCAGTACTGAACGTTTAGGAATAATCCCTTATTAATCATTCTAAACACTCACAGTAGTCTTTGTGTCAGAAGAGAGTGACTGAGAAAGTATTTTTTACTTTGATCTGAGGTCGGTTTAAACATTTGTTTAAATCCTTAATAATTCGGTGGATTTAAAAAGTAATTGAAACTACAGCTTCTATAAGTCACATAAAAACTGTTCTGAAAACTTGCTGCTACGGCGTGAGTCACTAATTACAGCTGATTGGTTTCCTCATTGGACATATACAAATCACATAGGTGACCTATTTTGGATTCAATCAGCGAATTTCATCAAACTATTTTCATGTCATAAATGAGGAAACTGTACCCCAAAGCACCTTCCTTGGCAAAATGCAAATGGTAAATGTTTTATTCTTGATCGCTCTCACATAAGAAACAGGGCGTTTACATGATATGTGACACTGTCAGATTTTCGGGAGAAATTCAGGAGAATGGTGGCTTCAGGAGATTTTCAGGTGGGGCACTGAAAATTCAGGAGTCTCCCGGGAAAATCGGGAGGGTTGGCAAGTATGCATCCATTATTTCTGATATAATAATGTGCAGTACTTAATTTTCCTCAGTCTGTGACAAAACAAGAGAAACATTCAGTTCATTGAACAGCATAAAAAGAAGCAGAATGAATGATGTAAATTAAAATGAGAATACATAAATAGGTCTCATCTTTTAGATTTTATACATAGTGCCACTGCTACGATTACTGCTGCTGCTACAATCAGACCGACTATCACTTTCCTGGGTGAAACTCCTGGATCGAGTTGAGTTTCTGCAGATGAAGAGAAGAACAATTTAGTCTGCAGATAAAAAATAACATTAGAGCAACAAAGCAAGTGTAGAAACAGGAGGTTTCACTTTAACATAATCCGTGTGTCTGTTACCGGTTCATTTCTGGTTTACAACTTGGTGCATTTATAAATAACTGATCATTCCAATAGTTGACAGAAGAACTTGACAGAGGAAATAATAGTAACATTAGCAGGTCTATAATAGTGAAGGAAGGTCATCATTGCTGTATTAAAATTAATTGCATTAACTTCATCTTGGGTTTGAGGATACTTAAGAATGGGCTTCTTCTTCTTAAGGATTCTTCATAAAATGAAAAAGATCATGGACAACCCTGAGCATCCGCTTCATCAGACTATCCTACAGCAAAAGAGTATCTTCAGTCGGAGGCTTCTTCAGTTTCACTGCAACACAGACCATTAAAGGAAATCCTCTGTGTTCACAGATATTATTGTCTACAACTCCTTGAAAAATTAATTAGTTATGAGCTACAACAACACTTAATTTCCCTCTGGGATTAAGTAAGTATTTCTGAATATTAATTTAATTTTGTTTGCTGATCTGCAGTGTTGGAATATCAAACGTTTCCCTCCAACAAATTTCTTACAGTTGAGTTGCTAATTTTAAGTTTAAATTAACAAAAACAGTACTAAGAATTTTAGAAGAAAATATTCAGAGAAAATGTGATTTAATCTACTTTACGATGCTGTTGAACAAGATAAAGCAATTATTAAATGTTTCAAATTTCAGCAAGAAGCAGGTGTCAGCAGCTTCTCACCTAGTTTACTTAAGGTTACTGTCATGATGTTCCTCTGAATTCTGACCATGCAGCTGTAGGCCAGATAAGCATCATTGTTTGAAACATTCAGAGAGCTGCTGATGTTGTAAAGCTGCTCTTCATTCTGATGGACCGTGGTTATGTACTCCAGAACGGTGTTGGATGGAGGGTCGGTGAACCAGGTGAGTTCAGGTATGGGGTAGATCCTCTCTGAGCTGCAGATTATCATGTTTTCTACCTGATAGATGCTGACATTAGAGACTGGAGCTGCAAAGATATATATAGATATTTAATCAATAAGTGAAGCAGGAAAGAAAAGCAGCTAGAAATCATCATTGAATGTAGTTAGTAGGTGATGATAGTCCTACCTTCTGTTTCCATGTTAACAAATGATTCTTCAAATCCTCTGATGGTGCTGGTGTAACATTTATATCTCCCTGCATCCTGAATCTTCACCTCTTTCAGCAGCAGAGAGGCGTTTCCTCTGGAGATCTGATCCAGAAACAATGATGTCCGGTTCTTAAAGTTCTGGTCCTGGTGTCCCAGCTGATCTTGGTCGTTATAATAGGAATGAACCAGAGAGTCTCCAGCTGAAACTTTGTACCAGTGGATGAGCGGCTCAGAGGCAATCCGGAACTGACAGGGTAACATGCAGCTCTCTCTATAAACACAGGAGATCTCAGGATCTGCAACAGGAAACAGATCAATCAGATTTTAAATCAAGAAAATATAAATAAAGTTTCCATCTGGCTTTAGATATGAGCTGCCTTAGGACCAATAACATTCTTGCAGGAGGAACCACACAAATAATATAGGATACTAGAACTTTCATGAAAAGAAACAACCTTATAAAGTATTCCACAATCATAATTTATTAAACTTAAATAGTCAATAATCTCATCTTTAAAAAACTTTTTTAAAAACAGATCATTGGGGATCCTGGTTTGCTGTTTCTGAAGAAAAAAAAAGTTTGTAAGCAGGAGTTCTCTGATAAAGGAGGAACAACAGCTCTATTCATGACTTCAAGGAGCTTCAATTTTAAATCACTAATGTGCAAACCAAAGTTTATTTTTATTTTATCCAGGTTCTTAGTTATTTTATGCTGCAAACGTGAATGAAACTGAAATAGCAAGCAAAACAGAAAATATGTCAATCCTGCATATTGTGAAGTAAAAAAAAATATTCATACAGTCAAATGTTGATCATTTTCAAGAACTAAAAACTGATTTAAATGAAGTCAGATTGCTTAAATAATCAGAAAATATATAAATTTAAAGGTCAGACATTTATTTTCCAAAGCAAGGACATTTTTCTAGGGCTGAAACAAAGCTTTTCTGGTTTAAAAACAACATAGGGCATTGGTTGCTGAGGTGGTTCGTACACCTGTTGTCTATTTGAACCCCTGTCTGCCCATTTTGCCCATTTTGTTCATAGTGCCTTTGAGCAAAACACTTCACCCACCTTGGCTACTGGTGGTGGTCAGAGGGCCCAGTGGGCTGTTTATATGGTAACCTTGGTTCTTTCAGTCTGTCAGTCCCAGATCAGCTGTGGCTACATGTAGCTTATCACCGTCAGTGGATTAATGTATGAATGTAAGGTATTCCAAAGATTTCAAAAAATACAATATAAATGTAGTCTATTTAAACATCTTCAGTTTGCATGTAAATAGTGAGAAAAGAGCCAAGAGATAAATCCTTATTCTGATCACATTATTTTACTTTAGTATTTTCTCAGTGACTTTTACGAAAACAACGTCACTGATTCTGTTACCTGATGTTTGTTCAGATCAAAAACCAGAAGAAAAACACAACAAACTGTCTTCATGTTGATATAGGATTAAGAAAATAAAGTAAATGTTTAACTCACCTGCTCCAGAAACAGACAGAAGAGAAGAAATAAACAGCAATATTTTAAAGTACATAATGTCAGACATGTTGAGCTGTTTGCTGTAATCAGCTGTTACTTAGATATGACTAAAGGGAGTGTTATACTGACAAAAAGACGCATTGCGTTGGTATGATCAGAATCTTGAATGATCACATTCCAAGTACATAAATGTTGCGGCAGTCAGATACGTGTGACTCTAAAAGGAAACATCCGGATTCCTAACCAATCTACTGCTACTGCAGGGTGGAGGGAAGGAGAGGTGGATGACGGATGAATAAATGATTATTGGATGTCCTTCTGGAAGGTGAACCTCCACCTTTCTCAGGTGTTCTATGGCTGCTAACAGGTTTTCCTTCCAGGATTGTCTTAAATTTATCTCCATCCATCCTCCTATCGACTCTAAGCAGGTTCCTAGATGAAGAAAAGCATCCCCACATCATGATGCTGTCACCACCAGTTGTTACTGTCGAGATGAAGATGGGAAGTGCTGGTTTCTGTCTCATATAGTGTATAGTGGACGGGTTTAGTTTTGGTTGGGGGGGCAAGACTAAGAGTTCTGTTAAGAGATTCTTCAACCTGAGCTGTGGATCTCTGCAGCTCCTCCAGAGTCAAAATGGTCCTGACTGCTTCTCTGATTAATGATTAATCTCCTGTTAGTCTAGCTGGATTTCCATATCTTGGATGTTCAAATCTTTGGATATTATTCTAGATCCTAACCCTGTTATAAACCGCTCCACAACGTTCTCCCTGGTCTGTCGGCTGGGTTCCTTCTTCTTCATGATCCTGGTTGTTCTCTAATGTTCTCCAAAGAACTTCTGAAGCTTTACATTCATACTGACAACACACACATTGTTTGCATTGGATTTTATTTAGGTTTGTCACAGTAAGGAACGAGGTGTAAAGACATGCAGTCCTGATACCCTAAATAAATAATGTAGGTGAACATTTATTATTAAAACATTGCTAAAGAGTTTGTTGCTTCTCGCGCCTAATGGTTGAAAGCAGAATTACAACCCAGCCTCAGCCTGCTGTTACTCGCACCACCTTTTCAGATAATCTAGTTATCAGACAAGGTGGTGTATTTTACATGTTCTTTATGAATATATGATTATTAGCAGCTCAGAAACTACTGTAAAAAAGAACTGAAAGAGTGGCAGTAAAGCAGGTAGAGATATTTTACTGGTGTCGGCCTGAATCACCAAAGTTGTTTAGTGCAGTTTCTCTCCAGCAGAGAGTGAAGCCGCTCAAGTTTCTGGCTCAAGAGCCTCTGAAACCAGTTTGACAGCAACAGCTTAATGGGTTTCATCTCCTTAGTGTTGCTGTAAGCTTTCATTTTTGCCCCATGTGAGAATTGTTAAATAATTTGAGTAACGCATAGTAGGTTACATTTGACAATAGCAATAGTAGTAACGATGTAGGGAAGCAGTGGCTTCAAATATCTGTAGTGTCCTGTAGTCAAACAGAATCTGAGTTCACAGAATGGAGAGATTATTAGGATCATAAAGACTTTGTGAGTCTAGGGAATGTTAAACATCCACATAGAAGTGAACCTTTGTTTTGGCAGCATTCACAACTAGACTGGTAAAACCATAATTCTGTGATAAATGCCGTAACGTGTCAAAAGTACACCGTGCTGGCCCGATATGCTCCGCAAACAGGTTAAATATGAGCCTCACGATGATTTTGTAAAGTGTAGTATAAAAATTAGCTGCAAATGCTCAATAGCAATTGAGCAAGTAGGCCAAGCAAGTGCAGCCAGTCCGGAGGAGCTACTTTGTTTTGTATGTAATATTTATTATTGTTAATCATAATAAAACAAAGAAAATAATCTGGAGCTTTTTAAAATTACATATACCAACATTTTACCCATCTGGCCCCTGAGTTAAAATGAGTTTAACACCCCAGCTCTAGAGCAATGCTGTCCAACCTTTTCCTACTCAGTCAATAAAAACATTTTGATTTTATTGAGAAAAGTTGAATTATTACACTTATTTGATCATTATTTTCCGGTTCAAAAATAAAATAAACATGTTTTTTCATGTAATAAGCATAAAAGACAAGTGTTGACGGTTATAGCTACATCTGAGTGAATCACGAAACTGAATGCATTACAGCACCATCTAGTGGACAAAATCTAATTTTCAGAAAATCTATGGAGAGCGTTTAGTTTGTCCGTGTGACAATTATTCAGTTTCCTGCTTAATACATTTATTTATGTATTTAAATAGTTGAATTTGTTTTTCGTAAGTTGGTCTCTAAATTATTGTAGATTTGCAACATAAAAATGATCTTACGCTGCTAAAACCTTTTAAACATTTTTTTTTTGACATAGCAAAAAAAAAAAAAAAAACTGTGGTCTACTATCAGCAACATCAACAGGTCTATAAATGTGTGTTTGGAGAGACACACGAAGAAGACTGTCTGTATTAACTTCTTTTGCTTCCATTCTTGTCATTTTCCCGTCAAATTCTTCTGGTTTTCTTTCCCTTAAACTGGACTTTCTTAGTTCTTAGAAGGAAATAAATATTTTTTTAACACTTTAAATGATTAACTCTGAACAGTTTTCAATTATTGATAACATTAATTTTCTTTAAAAATGCAAGCTTTGGAGTTTATCCAGTTTGTAAAGATTGGCTCACTGTTCTCTTTCAGCTTGGTTCGATGTTCCCATGATGCCTTCCAGGCCTGCAGGGAGGGAAATCTTTGGGCAGCTGGGAACTGGAGCAGCAGCAGCAGTATTAATCATTAATGAACACATTCATGAATGAACATGAATAAAGGTAAGTGGGTCCAGACTGTTTTACCATTTTTCTTTAAAACAAACTTCAGCAGCGCGTATGTGATGAATGTTCCTGATATTCCTGTCCCAAAAATGGCCCCGACAACACTACTAACTGTTTGGTTGTAGACATGTTCTGTGATGGAAGAAGAAAAAAATAATTTTATTGATTATCTATTAGCTGTGATTTGCTTTAATTAGGGTGGTCTTTAGAGGAAATCAGTAATTCTGACTATAAATCATGTCTTAAATGCGTCTCACCTTTAGACGTCAGGTTAACGATGTGTTCAGACTGACCGCACATTTATATCTCCCCTGATCTTCAGCCTTCATCACTGTCAGCTTCAGGGAGGCGTTTCCTGTGGAGATCTGCTCCTTAAACAGGGAGGTTCTGCCTTGGAAGCGCCGGTCCTGCTTCTGCAGCTGTTCTTGGCCGTTAGAGTAGGAGTGGACCTGAACGTCTCCTTCCAGGTAGGTCCAGATGATGACTGGATCAGAGATGTCCTGGAATCTGCAGGGTAAAACGCAAATCTCACCCACAACACAGGATACGCCATGTTCTGCAGCAAAAACAACAAACAGCAGTCAGAAAATATGAATCACTTCAGATAAAATCATTTCAAATAATAGGAAGTGAATAAAAATCAAATGATTGACACCAATTCATGCATTTTATGTTGGAATCTTACAGAATTTCGTTCAAACATTTATATGAGCATGGCATAAAGGATGCAAATGTGGTATCCATTTCCTGCTGTCTTTTATTCTGTCGTCTTCTTAAATCGGGCTTAGACATTTTGAATTGCGTCTCTTCCTTTCTGGGATCTGATTTAATCTCCAGATGTTCATTTAGTCTCCGCTTGCTCAGATTCTCTATAATTTTATCTCCTTGACTGCATTTTGATTTCTCAGTAACTGGATCAGATGTAACTGATGTTCACAAACGGACTTTCTTAGCTCAAACAAACGTCAAATTATGATGCGAAGAAAAAAAAGCTTCTCCCAGCAAGAAGATTTTAAGCTTCACTAAATTGATCAAAGTTTCTGGAACTGTCAAATTAATAATCCATAACTTTATGTTTCTCCAAGGTATAATAACATATCAAACAGAGACATTTTTACAAGTCGCTAGTGTAGACGAGACGTTCCATAACACGATTTAGATATGCTAGAAGAAGAAAGAATCGTTCTACTGCCATAAATGTAAACGTGGAAATTGTTGGACAATTTTCCCAGGAACTGTTTGTTGGTCTGATGAGGATTAGATTGAAGTACAGTGGAGGATCTGGGATGCTCTGGACCTGAAAACCTGTTTAGACAGTATATCTTTACGAAACATTTGACATTTCAGAACATTAGAAATAAAAATCCGGAAGCTTCTGCCAGAAAGCTGAAAACTGATCATCGCTGGGTCTCTTAAATAGGATAATTATTAGCAACATTCAGACAAATCAACACAGAAATGCAACAGTTGAACTCTTGAACTCCTTTTTTTTTGGTGCTTTCTTTTATCTCTGACCAACTGTAGCCGAATAAGACGTCCAGAGTTCATCAGGGTTACACATCTTCACAAACTTTAGAGTGAATCTCATCAGCTTTTAAATTGTAACCACTATGAAACAATCAGAGATCAATCTGTTGCTGCTTCTGCTGCAGGAATTACAGACAGACAGGAGAGGAAAGTAGGCAAATGCCCATTTTTATAAAGCTTCATTCATTGATTTTGAATATTAAAATAAACAATTGTATTTTGCTGTCTTATAGCTGTTGTACTACAACATTCTGTCAAATAAATAAAAGCAAAATCGTGTGTTACATCATCACCACGATTCAAGCCTGATATAAAAAAAGAATAAACTGATCTATCTGATTTTATGACGCTAGTAAAGGAAATTTCTAATATTTCTCATTGCCCTGATTTTAGTTTAATTAAGCCTCGTGCTTTGTTGTTCTGATTTTGTTTCGTTCTCACTACCTCTGACTAGAATGTCTGATCTGTTCAGGTAGAATTTGAACACGGAATGACACTGTAACCTTTGAACTTCACGTAGATCATCGTTTCTCTGCAGAGTTTAAATAAATAAAACTTCAGCAGCCCTTGAAGCAATGTTCAGACCGACCACCTCATCTTTTAACCTCCTAACAAGTCATTAGTGTTTAAGAAAGGAGAGGTTGAAGCTAAACAGAAATACATATATTCATAGGAAATAATCTATGAACCAATGAGAGTTTAGTTTTCAGAGAGTTTGATCCCAGAAACAACAAAAAGATTAATAATACAAGAGAGGAGCAGACAGAGATTTTTCTGCAAATCAGGTTTTGATTTTTACTCTTTCGATGCAATAAAAAGGTAATCATAAGAACACACCTTTTTCTAATGTTGCAGCAGATGTTGTAGTTTGCTTCAAACACTCACCCGCTTTGGAGAAAATGTCCGAGCACAGAAATGTCACCATCAGTGGAAGCAGAGCAGAGCTGAGCGGCATCATGTTGTGCCGCACCGATCACAAACCAAATGAATGCTTCTGTCATGTTGCACATCAAGTTCGATATAAATCAGATGACGTGTACAACTGCATCCCAAAGCCAAAAAAAAATATTTCCACATACAGGCTGCTTATCAGCGACATGAAGGAGATGAAAGATAAAGTCTATTTATCTATTTTATTCAACAGAAAGTTATCTTTAAAATTACAGTTCCTCCATATTTTTTCATGACGCGACCACAAACGTCACGTGTTTTATTGGGCTTTTATCTAACAGATTTTACCAAAGAAAATATGTACAAAGTGTATAGTGTATTTGTTTCCCTTTTTCTAGGGTACTCCCAAGTAAAAGCCGAAATTGCCTTCAGAAGCTTCAGAAGAAATTTAATGTCAGTATAAATGCAGATGTTCTGTTTCTGGCTTCATATTTCCTTAGAAAACATTAGAAAACAACCAGCATCATGAAGACAAAGGAACCCAGCAGACAAGCCAAGCAGAATGTTCTGGAGTGGTTTAAAGCAGGGTTAAGTTCCTGAACGTCTACCTAATCTGAAACCAGGAGGACCATGGAGGAGCTGCAGAGATCCACAACTCAGGTGGGAGAATCTGCTGGGAGAACAATTTTCAGCTGTGTGCTCCACCAACCTGCTATTTAAAGACAAGTGGGGAAAAGAAAACTAAACAAACAAAAAAAGGCGTACATGCAAAATGTTATGTAGGGCTGAAAACTAACATTGCACACCCCCATGATAACACTGTTACAGTCCCCTTTATTTTCTGTTGGGTTATTGTCTCTCTCTTCCACTCTCCATGGTTTGCTGGTATTATTTGTTTTAAAGAACATCTTGCCCAAGCACCTGCTACCCCCAGAAGGTAGAGATGACTTGAGTTTACCTTCACCATGGAAACTAATCCCAGCTGCACCACGTGACACCATTGGGGCCATGTGGCTGTGCAGAGGCAGGTGCTCTCAGTTGGTCTGATTTCTGCCTTTGGTCCAGACCAGATAGAGCTCCATTATTTCAGCACAACACAGGCCAGGCAATTTATTTGTATAACACACTTTCAACAACGTAATTCAAGTTACTTTACATGATTAGGTGGTAAAGAAACATATGATAAAAGGAAGAAACAGCTGCTTTTCTCCTGGATTGGTAAACTATTATTAATTACTAATACATTAAGGTTTTTTTTTTAATCATTAAAATTGGAAGTTTTTCAAAAGAATCGGCTGAGTGGACTATTTTATATCTCGTGATTCATTGCAAAGGTAACCTGCTCTGGCTGCAGCTGTTATACAATGACTAATACTAGGAGGGCATTCTTGCCAGCCTTGAGACCTCAGAATTAGGAAGACATTCAAAACCGGTTGGTGGGGTCATTAAATAAATATAAAAACTATAATCCATATATTTTTATATATATAGGCTATATATTTTTATCC
Source organism: Apricaphanius iberus (assembly GCA_028564705.1). Lineage (NCBI taxonomy): Eukaryota > Metazoa > Chordata > Actinopteri > Cyprinodontiformes > Aphaniidae > Apricaphanius > Apricaphanius iberus. The sequence continues at coordinate 499,159 of JAPXFQ010002533.1, read as the reverse complement.
ATATAATTAAGATTACTTGAATTCATGTGATTACTATAAGCAACACGTAGAAATGTGAAACAATGAAGGTGATGCACAATATAATGGATGAGGAGGATCCATCAGATGTGCCTGTTGTGATTGAGGGAAACCAAGTGATGTAAGGATGTGGAAAACGAACTGTGTACTGCTGAGGGGACTGATATATGCAGGTTTTTTCATTGAAATGCTGTGTGAAAGTGTTGTACTGCAACTTATTGTGTTTTTCAGGGCTGGGTGTCGATTAAAATTTCCAAATTAATTTCGTTCTGTTTGAGTTTGATGTAGATATGGGTCAGTGCTATTAAAAACTATTTTTCTTCAGCTGTTATCTTGATTATAAGCCTGTAATTCAATGACAACACTGGCTGAGTAACAGTTTACCAGGAAAAAACAATATGAACACTCTCAAAACTAAACCTTAGAACGGCTGTCTAGATTTTTAATTCCTGTTTTAGCTGTAAGAAAAAAAGGACAAACCATGTTAAACAATTTAACCAATTTTTGAACTTGTGAATCGATTGAATGCAACACTGCTGTAGTACAGTTATTTATTTAAATAAATTATGTATATAAATATTTATTTAAATTTTAATTGCACATGTTGCAGTCGTGAAAATAAATTTGCCTAATGGAAACAAGCCACTTTCGAAAGAAGTCGCCTTTTTCTATAAAACATTTTTACGCTTGGATGAGGTGGCTTTTCGAGCGTATCGAAATTCCTATATTTCGCAAAACAGCAATGGAAACACCTTTTTCGCATCACATGAGCAACAACCAGATGTTACTACAAGTGAAAAAGACAAATTAGTACGGGGAGCCTAAGGCTCCTCCCCTTCCTGTCGGCCCATGAGGTCCCCAAACCAAAAAAATAATAAATGGAAGTCAATGGAGCGATAAAAGTTATTTTCTGGTCCGCTTTGTCTTACGTCCTGAATCACACATATGTTGTACTTCGATCTAAATGATAAGTAATGATGTACGTTTCTCTAATGTGTTTGTCCAGTGATTTGGGATTTATTTTATTGTAAAAATTTCGCATTTAAAATGCCTACAAATCAGAAGTCAGAAGTCGCATATTTGACGCCATTTGCCTAACAGGAGCTAGCACTAGCTATAGCACATAAAACAGTCACCTAGAGCTTGTAGAGCTTCTCCTCCATGCTGGCTCTCACTCCACCGACTGCTTTATCCCCGACATAGCTGCTACTTTCCACATGGTCAGATTTATTGAGGTTTTCTCCGTGTTTATTGCTCCTTTCTGCGTCCTGGAGGCTACGACCCTCGCTCTCCTTCTTCTTCTGCAGTTGTAGTCCGCTTTTCACACAAAACCTAAAGTAACTCTTGCCTCCGGTCGAAAATCGCAGTTTTCTCTGCATCAAAATTAGTCTTTCTAAAATTCACTGACATATGTTCGATTCACACCGCATTTCAAACAGGATCAGAAAATAACTTTTATCGCTCCATTGACTCTCTTTCATTTTTTTTTGGCAGTCGGGGACCCATGGACAGGAAGTAGAAAGGCGTGACTTAGGCTCCCCATTAGGAGGAGAAAGATGGCGGACCATGTTTGGGTTCACGAAGAGACTGAGTTGCTTCGTGATAAAGGCATAACTAATATATTAGATTCAAAACAGCAAAGAAACACAAGCATTTACCAAGACCGCTCCCATGTAAAAGGGACTTGTTTCTCCAACGCCTCTACAAGTCTCCTCCTCATGGTTGATAACGAGCGCTAGTGCCGTGCCTGCAATGTGAATACATCTACTGTAAATGTTCACATCCGTCTGCACTTTTCTTACTCACGTGAAAATGTGATTTAAACTGAGTTTTTTATTTAATGGAAACACCACAATTGCAGATTGTGGTTTTTCGACACTTATACACAATATCGACTAAGTTTTGCGCATATTTGTAACGGAAACGCAGCAAATGTTGTGTAAAGCTGAAGAGACTCAAGTAAGAGTTTAGATACAAAAACATCTGCGTGTGATTGGACATCCTTTTGAGCTCCGCTCTGATCTAACTTCTTTCATTTTCTCTTCTCTACTTTCTTATCCTCCTCTTCTATGCTATATCTCCATATGCTCCTTTCTTATCGAGGAATCTGGATGTCCTGAATCAGGGATATGTTTTATTGTCCAACATTATTTAAATAACATTTGAAGTTGTTACTTTAGTGAGTTATAAAGCCGGTTCATTACTTGAAATGTTGCATGAAGCTTTTGTGCTGCACTTTATTCTTTTTTTTTATGGATTAAAAACATTGAGATGACTAACCATCTGTATTTGTGGGGGGTACTTCTTACCTTCTATGAATAATTTAGGGTTATTAACTGATATTAAATTATTTTGATCAGTAATTATCAGGTATTACCTACTAGCAAACAAGAGATAATTATTACCTAATTTCAATGAGTAAGTAAATGTGAGGTAAACTTTACCCAATGTAAGTATTTCATAGCTTTTTATTTAGGGTATTTTATACTTAATATATTGAGGTAAATCTAACCCAACAATCTATAGATTGCTTTTTACTATATTTAGCTATGTAGCCTATTAACACTTTGCACTGGTGATCTTTTTATACTCCAGAACAGGCCCTGCTCTGGGTCTACCTGCATGCACCAGAGCTATATATACGTCTTTAACTTCTGCTTGATGTGTTGCCAGATGCTTATTACATCCTGGCTTATTGCTCTTAGCCTTTAAAAAATGTATTCTTTGAATCCCCTGCCACATGCTGCTTGTGTGGTTTCCCCTGTAGCGGCTTTCCAGTTCCTGAGTCTATGTCCTTTTAGCTGCCTGAATGGCTTTTTGGAACTCATATCGGGGTGCTTGTACTCCATACTATCCCCTGACTTGAAAGCTGCACACCGGTTACACCATTAAACCAGAGCTTCTGATTGGGAAACACCTGAATAGTTCGGGAGGGAATGCAAATTGACGTGCACCACTCAATATACTGTAGTTGCTAACAGTGTCCGTGTCTTCATGTAAGTTGTTTGTGGCTAGCTTAAGCTTTTTGATGAAGGTGGGCTGTAGTAAGATAGCAGGGTCATCACGTTTTCCAAAATGTGGCTTGGAGAGACAGCAGAAAAAGCATATTTAATGTTGCAGTGGAGAACTTAATAAACTGATGAAATTTGGGGATGTGTTTCCTAAGATCACAATGGTTGAAACTTTAAAGAACAATTAAAGCTAATGTTATGGTTTTGTCGGGGGCCCTTTGTCTGAGCCATATTTCACAGAACAAAGCAGTCCTGGATGTACCGCTGTGTTCTAAACAGAGTAATGCGGTTATCCAGCTTATTTGCCAGAGACTGGACGTTGGCGATGAGTATTACCGGGATAGGTATCTGTCCTTGGCTAGCCAATGGGCGGAGCCTGACCCCTTCCTGCCTACCACATTTCCTTGTCGGCCTCTGGGCGCCTGGCAACCCCCCTGCTATGGCTGGGCCCTTCGACACTCCAGCGATTAGCTGCGTCTCTGCTAAAGAATCCAGAATTTTAAGTCAAATTGTCCCCCACTGCCTCGTCTTCTCCGCCGAAGAAGAGTCAACTGTACTTTGCATTTGCTCTCACATGGGAGCATAAAAAGGACACTATGCTGTCCTCGCAACACGTGACTTTTTTAAGCTAGACAGCCGGCGAACAAAGTAAAGGACTAAAGGAAATCTCCAGACAAGGCTTGTTTTTCTTGATCAACCAAAGATCTTTTCCCTTTATTACATCAATTCTTTTTTGTAACTGAAACACACATAATAAACACATTGCTAGTGAATGCACACCTCCTAATACATTACAAAGTAGTTAGCCTAACTTAACATGTGAGAATCACGTTAACTTGTGATAGCATTTTACCGATCAAAATAATTCTACAACACACTTAAATTCTTTCTAAGCACATTAATACTCACAAAAAGGAAAGTTTCCCAAGGCACAAGCGTTGTAGATCACAGGCAGCGTGAACATGAGCCGTATTTTCCTGTATTTTTACTCAGAAACACTTGTTCAACTCTTTTCCAGAGAAAAATGCACCAAAGATATTTTATAAGCAAGAACACCCTCGTTCACATTACATCCCGTCTTTCACAACATTGATTGCTCGTAGTGAGGATGTCTCACTTCGGTCAGGTTTTACATCTAAAACGTTTTTAACCCCTCTTTAACATTAATCTACTTCACACTATTTATTGACACATTGTTGTACTGAGTATTTATTAACAACAAACTTATTTGTCATCTAATTTATGCAACCTAACCAAATCATGAACTTATAATTATTGTTTTTAACATAACGTCATCACAGACACTAAAAGTACAAAATCTAGATTAAGCCTGACTTGGAGAGCTACGCTATTATTAAAAAACAGCATCATAAAGCTTTATTAATTGAGTATTGAATGTTGTCGAATAATAAAATTAACAATTATAGTTTTACTGCCTTTTAGCCGTTGCATTTCAATATTCTGTATAAAAGTAAAAGTAGAATCTTGTGTTACATCAGCGCCATGATTCAAGCCTGATATCTGGTTAAATAAAGGGAGAGACAGGAGAAAATAAACTAATCCATCTGATCAAAGTGTTTGATTTTATGATGCCAATAAAAGAAAGTTCTAATATTTCTCATTGCTCTGATTCTAGTTTAATTAAGCCTCACGCTTTCTTGTTCTCATTTTGTTTTTTTCTCACAACCTCTACCTAGAATGTCTGATCTGTTCAGGTATAACTTAAAGATGGGATGACAATGGAACCTTTGAACTTTAGCTTGATAATGGTTTCTTTGCAGAGTTTAAATGAATAAAATTCCAGCCACACTTGAGTCAATGTTCAGACTATCTACCACAAATTTTAAGCTCCTAATAGGTCATTACTGTCTACCACTGAAGGACGCAGAGCTTGAAGTTAAACAGAAATAAAGATATTCATTCAGTAGGAAATAATCTGAGCTCCTTTGAGAGTTTAATTTTTCGAGTTTGAACCCAGAAAAATGAAAAGATGAATAAAAGAAAATAGAAGGTGGAGATCAATCTGCAAATCAGGTTTTCTTTTTCACAAGAACACACGTGTTGTTCTAATCTTGCAGCAGGTGGTGTAATTTGCCTCAATTACTCACCCGCTTTGCAGAAGATTTCCAAGCACAGAAATGTCACCATCAGTGGAAGCAGAGCTGAGCTGAGCGGCATCATGTTGTGCAAAAACCGAACACAAGTATAATTAATGCTGCTGTCATGTTTCATATCAAATTTGATGTTAATCATCTGTTGGCAGACGTGCACAAATGCATCCCTATATAAATTAATATATATTTTCCACATAAATGTTGCTTACTAGCAACATGGAATAGATAAAGGATGAAGACGAATTACCTATTTTATTCAACAGAAAATCATTTTTTTAAATTACAGTTCCTCCACATTTTGTCATGTTGCAACCACAAACTTTAGGTTTAAAACAGGTTACATTGGGCTTTTATCTAGCATATTTTACCAAAGAAAATATGTGAAAAGTCTGGAATGCTTTTTTTACCTGTTTTTCTATTATACTCACAAGGCAAAAAAGGCCTTTAGAAGTTAATTTACTAAACACAGGTCATATTGGCGTAATTTAATATTAGTATGAATGCAGATGTTCTTTAGATGGTCTTGAGGTAATTCAGGGTTTTTCCTGTTTTCCATACGCGCTCTATCCACTTATTCTTGTATGGTCACGATGGGGCTGTCACCCATCTCCAGCAATGATTGGTTTTAGGTTTCTTTTATCAGCTTGTAAAAAGAAAAAACACATGAATCAGGAAAACAACATGATCACAAGATTAAATCAAATATAAATTTAGAAAAGTATCTTACAATTTTCCTTTAATGAGACCGTAGCAGACAGCAGCAGGCATAACAAGATAGATCAACGTAAAAACGATTATATCTGTAAAAGTTACTGAAACAGAAGTACAGAATTAGTTAAAAAGAAATTTAAAAAATACTTTAATACATTTAATTTAATGTGCAATGTTTGTTGCTTCTGGTAAAAACACAGGTTGGGTCCTGCCCGTGCCGAACGCCCTACTAGCTTGGCATATAAACTTTTTATACAGCAAAGGACTTTTTTTCCAGGTTCCAGTAGGACTTCTCTAGATGTGCGGAGCACAATTTTCTCTCCAATTTCTGAGTGCTCTGCTTTAAGAGATGCAGCTCTGAATTAAATCAAGGAGCAAACCTCCCCTTCTTTTAAGGGGCTGCACCGTCTTCTGCCAGACACAATGAGAAATAAATACTTAGAACATAAATCCTAGAAGGCAAGAGATTTAATTGATACCCGTTCTCCCTTTAAAACTTGTCTTATAAAGATCTACTATGATGACGTTTTCTTTCATGTTCAGAGTACTCAGTTGAATTAAAGAGAAATGTTGTTTAAAAATTGTAAGACAGGACAAGGTTACGTGGAATTACTGTTATTTTGTCACTTTTAATGTGATATGTCAGCACAAGGTTAAGAGAATGAGGACAGAAATGGATGGGTCTGTGTACTCTTTGAGTAAAGCCAATTGAGTCTAAGATTGCATTAAAGGCTAATTGTACAACCCAACCTTCAGTGAGAAATATAGACTGTTACTGATACATTTCTCTTTTATTTTAGAACATATTCAGGTAATAATGAAATGTAAGTCTAATCTTAGATATCAAATATAAAAAGAAATTAGATATAAAACTCATGAGCAAAAATACCATTTTATCATCTGTTTTTGAAAAGGTACTGTTGATGTATTTATTTTCTCGCATTGGAAGTAAAATGTTTCTGTAAATCTGAATTTAATTAACATTTTTTAGGTTAATTTGTCAAATGTGTAAATGATTCAAGGAAACCAAGACACAAGCAGCAGACTAAAATTGTGGTACTCTGGATTTTTTGTTAAATTATTCATGCAAACTGAGTCTTACTTGGCATATTCACAATCATTGTGACCTTGTTGCTGGGAGTGCTGACGGTGCAGCTGTAGTTCCTACCAGAACCTCCAAGTGAAACTGTCAGAGAGCTGCTGATGTTGTAAAGCTGTTGCTCATTCCACTTGACAGTAGTGATATACATTAAAGGAATTTTAAATGGAGGGATGGTGGACCACTTGAGTTCAGGCTGAGGGTAGATCCCTTCTGAGGTGCAGATGATCCTGTTTTCTATTTGATAAATGTTGACTTTGGAGACTGGAGCTGCAAACAAAACATAAAACAGCAAAGTCAAACCAACTAAACAAGAAACAAAGAAAAAGCTTCACAAAAATGCTTTTTACCAGTTACTTTTAGGTTGACAAACGATTCCTTGTTTCCATTCTTGGTTCTTGTGTAGCATTGGTATCTCCCCTTATCCTCAATCTTCATTCCCGTCAGCAGCAGTGAGGCATTTCCTCTGGAGATCTGATCATTAAAAAGTGATGTCCTGCCTCTAAAGCGTGGGTCCTGGTGGTTAAGCTGGTCTTGGTTATTGAAGTAGGAGTGTATAAAAGCATTTCTGTCTCTCCTGTAAATCCACTGGATGATCAAATCAGCGTCCGTCTGAAGCATGCAGGGTAAAATGCAGCTCTGACTGTAAACACAGCTCACTTCAGTATCTGCAATGATGAAAGGACACATTAAAGTTGGTCGTTCTTCAGTCATAATCAAAGTATGAGTCATATTGATAGGAGTAAGAACCTTCCTAAAACTTTATTGATCATCTTCGGCTTAACCTGGATTTGAAACCTGGCAACAGTCGTCTAAACAGATACTCAAACTTTCTCATCCCAGCGACTCTGGCCAGTTCTTCCAGGTGAATTCAATGCATTTCCAAGCCAGACAAGAAGCACAGTCTCTCCACTGTGTCCTGGATCATCCTCTCTATGTCCCCCGTTCTGACCTGCCTGGACCACCTCAAGAAGAAGGTTTACAAGCCACCTTAACTGGCTCCTCTCAATGTGGAGGAGCAGCAGCTTTACTCTGACGCCCTGTCTAAACTTCTTACCCTATCTCTAAGAACAAATCCAGACACCCATCCATCCATCTACTTCAGTTTATCCGGGGTTGGGTTGCAGGGGCAGCAGCTTAAACAGAGAGACCCAGAATTTTCTCTCCCCAGCCACGATAAGCCAGCTTCTCAGGAGGAATCCGAAGGCAGACCCAGGTCAGCCGAGAAACATACCACCTCCAGCATGTCCTGGGTCTTCCTCTGGGTATCCTCCCGCTGGGATGTGCCCAGAACACCTCACCAGGGAGGTGTCCAGGAGGCATCCTGACCAGGTGCCTGAGCCACTTCAAATGACTCCTCTTGATGTGGAGGAGCAATGCCTCTACTCTGAGCCCCCTCCGGATGACCGAGCTTCTTACCCTATCTCCCAGCCACCCTTCGGAGGAAACTCATTTGGGCCGCTTCTATCAGCGATCTCATTCTTCTGGTCATCACCTAGAGTTCGTTACCATAAATGAGGGTAGCAGCTTAGTTGACCAGTAAATCCAGAGCTTTGCATTTCGGCTCAGCTGTTTCTTCACCATGACCGACCGGTTCAGCATCCGCATAACTGCAGACGTCTTGAATCCAACAGGACCACATCATCTGCTAAAAGCAGGGACCCGATTCTGATGCCCCCTAAATGGATCAGCACAACACCTTGGCTGAAATCCTGTCCACAAAAGTTATTAACAAAATCGATGACAAAGGGTAAACCTTGGTGGAGTCTAACTGGAAATGAGTGCAACTTACTGCCTCAATGCGAACCAAGCTCTGACCACATTTGTACAGGGATCTAACAGCCCGTATCAAAGGGCCTGGTGCCCCTACTCCCAGAGTACCCCCCACAGGACTCCCCGAGGGACCTGTAGAGCTTGTTCAGTGTTCCACAGCAAGAATGAAAACCGCATTGTTACACCTGAATCTGAGGTTAGATTATCCGTCGGACCCTCCTCTCCAGAACCCCCGAATAGACCTTACCAGAGAGGTGGTGTACTCCTTGGAACACACTCTGTGGGAACTGCCCCCGATGTCCAGGGAATATTGCAGAGCTGTGTTAACCAACACAGCCCTATTACATCCAGAGCTTTGAGGAACCCCGGGCAAATCTCATCCACTCCGTGACCGTTGCCACCAAAGAGCTTTTTAATTACCTCGGTGACCACAGCACCAGAGATAGGTGAGCCAGACCGAAAATCCCCAGACTCTGCTTCCAAATTGGAATGTGCGCTAGTGGGATTGAGGAGGTCTACAAAGTATTCTTTCCACTAAACCAAGACGTCCAGTCTCAAGATCAGCAGCACACCATCCCCACTGTAAACAGCATTCCACCCTGAGACACTGGATGGTGAACCAGAGCTGCTTCGAAGCCATACGGAAGTCTCCATGGTCTCCTTAAACTTTCTCATACCCGAGTTTTTGCCTCAGTGTTCATCCGAGCTACACGCCGCTTGGCCTGTCGGTAGCTATCAGCCGCTTCTGGGGTCCTACAGGCCAGAAAGGCCCAGTAGGACTCCTGCTTCAGCTTGACAGCACCCCTCACCACCGGTGTCCACCTGCACGTTCAAGTGTTGCCGCCACCATAGGCACCGCCCACCTTGCGGCCACAGCTGAGGCCAGCAGCCTCAACAATCGAGGCATGGACCATGGCCCACTCTGACTCAATGTCCCCCGCCTCCCCCGGGACATGTTTGAACTTCTGTCTGAGGTGAGAGTTGAAACTCCGTATGATAGGAGACTCTACTACATGTTCCCAGCAGACCCTCACAACATGCTTGGGCCTGCCAGGTCTGTCCGATGTCCTCCCCCACCACCAGAGCTGACTCTCCACCAGGTAGTGGTTGGTGGATAGCGCCACCCGTCTCTTCACCCGGCTGTTGTTGAACCCTTCGTTCCTTATGGTGGACAGTGGCTATTGGCTTTAAACAGCTTAGGAAAAGGCCAACCATAAACACTCACTTCTTATGCTTTAATATAATAAAATGTTGTAGTATGCTTTAAAAAGAAGCTGCTAAGATGTTTCTGTGTACTTAAAAAAGACCAGCTATGCCAATCTGTCTATTTTTAAACAGGCTGTGTGTTTTACACACACTGTGCAGCTCTCTTGCTCAGGCAGCCACTCGGCTTATTACACACCCTCTGTGTAGTTCTCAGTTCCGGTGCTGTGCAGCTCTCTGACTCAGGAAGTCACTCAGCTTATTACACACATCAGGGGAGGGGACAGTGCTCAACAGTCGACAGCTTGGGGGATCAGAAGTAGCTCCTAACCACCTCAAACCCCGTAAAGCGCTTAAGGCGGAGTGTGGACATCAGCGGACAACAAAAGTTGTTCCTTCCATAACCTGACAGCTTGTACTGTAAGCAGACAGTGGAAAAATCCTTCTCCTTGTTATTAATGTGTCAATAAATAATATATTATATATATATTGTATTGAGTATATTTGAAACAAGGGTATCCCACCTCTTGGTAGACCGGGGCATCGTCAAAGTTAATTTTGCCATTTTGGAGTAACCTTCTCTGACTTCATGGTACTTGGCTAATAAAAAAGGGATAATCAATAAATCGAAATTAGTGTGGGTCCCAGCGGCACGAACCACAACCCAGGAAGGGCTTAGAGTGTAAACCGGAGAAGAGTAAGTTTAGAAACCGAGGTAATCCGACATACACAACCTGGGAAGGGTTTGAGAGGAACCGGAATAGTAGGTTCGGAAACCGAATCGAAATTCTGACAGTGTACCAAAATATGCAGCTGCAGATCTGATGAAACGACAACAAAGTTGATCATCTATGAATCTTTGTATTATTGTATTGAAAAGACTTTTGTTGTAAAGTGCCTTGAGGTGACATCTGTTGTGAATTTGCACTATGTAAATGACTGAATTATATTAAATTAAGCAGCGGTCTTGGGTGTCCTGGTGCCAAGTGCACACATGGACACTCTAACGGTGCTTATACACTGAAAGCGATAGACGCGACCAGAGAGTCCGATTTACATGTAAAGTCAATGGAGGAGTACAATGAAGCGCGACTTGGGATCCCACGACACATCAGAAGCAGATTTGCGTCACGAAAAAGCTTTCCTGCCTTATTAACGCGACCAAGTAGTGCGGCTAAAGCGTTTCAGGTGCGTCTCAAAATACGCATTTTATGTCCGCCGCAGAAATCCGTGAAATCTCAACTACAGCTTCAAGTCACGCTGTAACAACCAATCAGCTGAGGGGTGTCAGTGATTCTGGGACTGACTGAATGGATTCACAGCATCTGCAGGACATGTAAACTGATAAACACTGTGGCTAATCACCCCAAGCTACATGACACCAGCTGTTTTCAAAGAGGTGTTGTGGCTGCAAAACAGCTTCCTCAGCCAGACACCCAGACCTGGTTATATCTCCACCAAAACATGTCCCACGCCGCTCACATATAAACTTTTAGTAACAGCAGACAGATGGACAGCCGCTCAGTTTGGGAGTTGGTGTGGTGGCGGGGCAAAGCTTGGACCTTCATGGCACAAACTGGGCGAGGAACCAAAGTTTTTATTGATCTTTCCGCCACTGCTTGACTGGGTCTACCCCCACAGGAGCGGTCCCTGTAATATGTTGACCTATATTTCACATCAGCCACTAGATGACACTGTTTTGCTGCGTATATGTTGTTGCATTATCGCGGTGGAGGGGTTTGAGTGTCCCAATGATCCTGGGAGCTATGTTGTCTGGGGCTTTATGCCCCTGGTAGGGTCACCCATGGCAAACTGGTCCTAGGTGAGGGATCAGACAAAGCGCAGCCCGACGACCCCTATGATGAACAAAATAAATGGATCTAGTGTTCCCTCGCCCGGACGCGGGTCACCGGGGCCCCACTCTGGAGCCAGGCCTGGAGGTGGGGCACGTTGGCGAGCGCCTGGTGGCCGGGCCTTTTTCCATGGGGCCCGGCCGGGCTTAGCCCGAAGAGGAAACATGGGCCCCCCTTCCCATGAGCTCACCACCTGTGGGAGGGGCCATAGGGGTCGGGTGCCGTGCAAGACGGGCGGTGGCCGAAGGCGGGGACCTTGGCGGTCCGATCCTCGGCTGCAGAAGCTGGCTCTTGGGACGTGGAACGTCACCTCTCTGGTGGGGAAGGAGCCGGAGCTGGTGTGCGAGGCTGAGAGGTTCCGACTGGACATCGTCGGCCTTGCCTCGACGCATGGCTCTGGCTCTGGAACCCGTCTCCTCGAGAGGGGTTGGACTCTCTTCCACTCTGGAGTTGCTCCCGGTGAGAGGCGCCGAGCTGGGGTGGGCATACTTGTTGCCCCCCATCTCGGCGCCTGTACGTTGGGGTTTACCCCGGTGAGTGAGAGGGTAGCCTCCCTCCGCCTACGGGTGGGGGGACGGGTGCTGGCTATTGTTTGTGCTTATGCACCGAACAGTAGATCAGACTACCCACCCTTCTTGGAGTCCTTGGAGGGGGTGCTGGAGAGTGCTCCTTCTGGAGACTCCCTCGTTCTCCTGGGAGACTTCAACGCTCACGTTGGCAATGACAGTGAGACCTGGAGAGGCGTGGTTGGGCGGTATGGCCCCCCCGATCTGAACCCGAGCGGTGTTTTGTTGTTGGACTTCTGTGCTCGTCATGGATTGTCCATAACGAACACCATGTTCAAGCATAAGGGTGTTCATGTGTGCACTTGGCACCAGGACACCCTAGGCCGCGGCTCGATGATCGACCTGGTTGTCGTTTCATCTGACCTGCGGCCGCATGTTTTGGACACTCGGGTGAAGAGAGGGGCGGAGCTATCCACCGACCACTACCTGGTGGTGAGTTGGCTCCGGTGGTGGGGGAAGACGCCGGACAGACCTGGTAGGCCCAAACGTGTTGTGAGGGTCTGCTGGGAACGTCTGGCGGAGTCTCCTGTCAGAAGGGGTTTCAACTCTCACCTCCGACAGGACTTCAAACACGTCCCGGGGGAGGCGGGGGACATTGAGTCCGAATGGGCCATGTTCCGTGCCTCCATTGTCGAAGCGGCTGACCGTAGTTGTGGCCGCAAGGTAGTTGGTGCCTGTCGTGGCGGCAACCCTCGAACCCGCTGGTGGACACCGGCGGTGAGGGATGCTGTCAAGCTGAAGAAGGAGTCCTATCGGGCCTTCTTGGCCTGTGGGACTCCGGAAGCAGCTGATAGGTACCGGCAGGCCAAGCGGAGTGCGGCTCGGATGGTCGCTGAGGCAAAAACTCGGGCGTGGGAGGAGTTTGGAGAGACCATGGAGAACGACTTCCGTATGGCTTCGAAGCGATTCTGGTCCACCATCCGGCGTCTCAGGGGGGGGAAGCGGTCTGCCGCCAACACTGTTTACAGTGGGGGCGGTGTGCTGCTGACCTCAACGCGGGACGTTTTGGGTCGGTGGATGGAATACTTCGAAGACCTCCTCAATCCCACCGACACGCCTTCCTGTTTGGAAGCAGAGTCTGGGGACTCTGGGACGGACTCTCCAATCTCTGGGGCTGAAGTCGCCGAGGTTGTTAAAAAGCTCCTCGGTGGTAAGGCTCCGGGGGTGGATGAGATTCGGCCGGAGTTCCTCAAGGCTCTGGATGTTGTAGGGCTGTGTTGGTTGACGCGGCTCTGCAATATTGCGTGGACATCGGGGGCAGTTCCCTTGGATTGGCAGACCGGGGTGGTGGTCCCCCTCTTTAAAAAGGGGGACCACAGAGTGTGTTCCAACTACAGGGGGATCACACTTCTGAGCCTCCCTGGTAAGGTCTATTCAGGGGTTCTGGAGAGGAGGGTACGACGGATAGTCGAACCTCGGATCCAGGAGGAACAATGCGGTTTTCGTCCTGGCCGTGGAACACTGGACCAGCTCTACACCCTCGGCAGGGTCCTGGAGGGTGCGTGGGAGTTCGCCCAACCAGTCTACATGTGCTTTGTGGACTTGGAGAAGGCGTTCGACCGTGTCCCTCGGGGTGTCCTGTGGGGGGTACTCCGGGAGTATGGGGTACCAGGCCCTCTGATACGGGCTGTTAGGTCCCTATATGACCGGTGTCAGAGTCTGGTTCGCATTGCCGGCAGTAAGTCGGACTCGTTTCCAGTGAGAGTTGGACTCCGCCAAGGTTGCCCTTTATCACCGATCCTGTTCATAACGTTTATGGACAGGATTTCTAGGTGCAGCCAAGGTGTTGAGGGGATCCGTTTTGGTGACCTCAGGATCGGGTCTCTGCTTTTCGCAGATGATGTGGTCTTGTTGGCTTCGTCTGAACGTGATCTACAGCTCTCGTTGGAGCGGTTCGCAGCCGAGTGTGAAGCGGCTGGGATGAGGATCAGCACCTCCAAATCCGAGACCATGGTCTTGAGTCGGAAAAGGGTAGGGTGCTCTCTTCGGGTTGGGGATGAGGTCCTTCCTCAAGTGGAGGAGTTTAGGTATCTGGGGGTCTTGTTCACGAATGAGGGAAAAATGGAGCGGGAGATCGATGGACGGATTGGTAGGGCGTCTGCAGTCATGCGGGCGCTGTACCGGTCTGTCGTGGTGAAGAGAGAGCTGAGTCGAAAGGCGAAGCTCTCGATTTACCGGTCGATCTACGTTCCTACCCTCATCTATGGTCACGAACGCTGGGTGGTGACCGAAAGAACGAGATCGCGGATACAGGCGGCTGAAATGAGTTTCCTCCGTAGGGTGGCTGGGCTCTCCCTTAGAGATAGGGTGAGAAGCTCGGTCATCCGGAGGGAGCTCAGAGTAGAGCCGCTGCTCCTCCACATCGAGAGGAGCCAGTTGAGGTGGCTCGGGCATCTAGTCAGGATGCCTCCTGGACGCCTCCCTGGTGAGGTGTTCCGGGCATGTCCCACCGGGAGGAGACCCAGGGGAAGACCCAGGACCCGTTGGAGAGATTATGTCTCCCAGCTGGCCTGGGAACGCCTCGGGATTCCTCCCGAGGAGCTGGCCCAAGTGGCCGGGGAGAGGCAAGTCTGGGTCTCCTTGCTTAGGCTACTGCCCCCGCGACCCGACCCCGGATAAGCGGAGGAAGATGGATGGATGGATGGATGGATATGTTGTTGCCGCCGAGTCAGAAGCGGCAGACAGAAAAAATGGAGTCATGAAATTAAAGACGAGCTGAAGCGGAGAGCAGTGCATGGATCTTTTTGAGAGTTATATAAAATATAGTGCAGTTCCAACATTTAACGTGGTCAGCTCATAGACCAGAGTCCACTTGGAGCTCCGGGGGGTCGGGAGAAGGAAGGAAGGAGGAGGAGGCTAGCGGAGCGATCCCGGTCAGGATCCTTCCACATTTCTGGTTCACGCGCGTGAAAATTGTATATTTTTAAGCGCGGCAGTTCGCTTTGGACACGCTTCAACGTGCGAATGTTATGGTGACCAGCTGGGGGCGTATCACGCTTTTTGGTCGCCTCTATCGCATTCAGTGTGTAAGCACCGTTATACTTGAACATGGTGTTTGTTCTGGACAATTCATGATGAGCACAGAAGTCAAATAACAAAACACCACTCAGGTTCAGATCGGCGGGGCCATTGATCCTAACCACACATCTCAAGGTGTCATTCCTCATGTGAGCATTGGAGTCCCCCAGTAGAATGATGAAGTCCCCAAAAGGAGAACTCTCTAGCACCCCCTCCAATGACTCAAAAAAGGTGGATAATCCAATCTACCATTTGGCAGATAAGCACAAACAAGTCAGGACCTGTCCCCCTATTCCTAGGCGGAGGCTACCCTCTCATTCAACGGGGTAACCCCCAATGCACAGGCGCCGAGATATGGGGCAACAAATATGCCCACCCTAGCTTGGCACATCTAAGCATGAACAACTCCAGGGTGAAACCATCTCCTACTCCTCTTGAAGAGATGGTTTCCAGAGCCATGCGTCAATGTGAGTCCGACGATGTCCAGTCAGAACCTCTCAAGCTCACACACCAGCTCCAGCTCCTTCCCCACCCAAGAGGTGACATTCCACGTCTGCAGCCAAGTATCGGACCGCCAAGTTCCCCGTCTTCGGCTACCACCCATCCAGCATCGCACTGCACCCTTATAGCCCCTCCCAGAGATGATGGGCTCATGGGAAAACATAGAAACCCAATGGAGGAAACTCATTTTCATCACTCGTATCCGCAGTCTCATTCTTTTGGTCAATGCCTGGTGCTAGTGACCACCATCAGCAGGCAAGGTGGGTGAAGTTTCTTTCTGAAGAAAAAAACAATTGTAACGGACAGAATGGGGATTCAAACTCACAATCTTGCAGTTACAGGACAAGCTCCTACCTCGTGTACCATTGTCAACCCAGTTCATATGTAAGTTAGTTCGGAGAACTCCCAAGTACCTTCCAGAACCTTGCTGAGGGTGTAGAGCTGATTCAGTGTTGCCATAAATAAAGAAATACATTCCAAATACAGATGGGTTCAAAAATAGTTAGGTTAACAAATCTTACGTGGAGAAATCCTCAGATAGATGTTGGAAATTATGACTTCGTCTTTTTTTTTAACTTCACATGTATACAGTCCCTCATGCTTTGAAGATAAGTCCTGTAATGTGAGAGCGCCAGACTCTGAGACTTTCTTCACATGTTTCTTCCAATTCTCTGTGGTGGCGTAGGAGACGCCCCCTTCAGTTTGGATCAGGATGATCTGATTGTGACTGAACTTCCAGATGAGGACTGAGTGAAAAATCTTTGAGTAGGTGCATGGGATTGTTTCTGGATTTTTGTCATCAAGAGAAACTGAAATCATGCAAGACAAATCAAAATAGGTAAGAGTTTAGAGGTTAAAAAGATACAAAAAAAACATAAATACCAACACATAAATTTAATAAACATATATTTTTAAAATGAACTGTTGGTTTAAAGTAGGAATGCGGATATTGGGGCCAATAATGTTCTAATGTACTTGTATCAGTATTGGTTAGTTAACTGATACCATGAACCAATACTTAAAATTTGGAAAGTCTGCAATAAATTATAGAAAGTGTTTATTCACTTAATTTTTTGTTTTTATTAGTATTTTATTTTAAGATAGAGATACCATGATCCAATACTTAAAATGTGGTAACTTTGCAATATTTTAATAACTTCACTGGATATATTAGTTTTATGGTCATGTTTCTTAGTATTATTTTAAGTAATTCACCATCATGTGTTATAACAATCAGAGAACAAAAAATTTTAACTTTGTTTCAACTGTGGGTTTTTTGTGTGTGTGGTAGAAATATTGGCATTGGTACTGGGTATCGGCAAGTATTTTCAAGCTAATGATGGTCGAAATTCATGCAGTTCTTTAGTATTGAAACATGAAGTGTTTTTTACACTTTTTTCCAATATTGAAGAAATTGATCATATAAGAACTGTACTTAAAGGGGAAGTTTTGGGTTTTTCAACTCTGAATTGTCATCAGTGTGTTTGGCAGGCTGCTTCTTACTTGGTTTATTCAGAATCATTGTTATCTTGTTGCTGGGAGCGCTGACAGTGCATATGAATGCCAGATCTGAACTTTCATCTGAAACCATCAGAGAGCTGCTGATGGTGTAAAGCTGCTGTTCTGTCCACTCAACAGTAGATGAGTACTTTAAAGTGATGTTGGATGGAGGGACGGTGGACCACATGAGTTCAGGCTCAGGGTAGATCCCTTCTGAGCTGCAGATGATCCTGTTGTCTGTTTGATTAATGTTGACTTTGGAGACTGGAGCTGAGAACAAAAAACAGCAATGTTAAACTAAACAAACCCCTCAAAAACCAGCAGACTTGAAAATCAAACCAGCTTGATTATAACTAAAGAAAAAACCTTAACAAAGATGCTTTTTACCAACTACTTTTAGGTTGACAAACGATTCCTTGTTTCCATTCTTGGTTCTTGTGTAGCATTGGTATTTCCCTTCATCCTCAACCTTCACTCCCGTCAGCAGCAGTGAGGCATTTCCTCTGGAGATCTGATCATTAAAAAGTGATGTCCTGCCTCTAAAATGTGGGTCCTGGTGGTTCAGCTGGTCTTGGTTATTGAAGTAGGAGTGTATAAAAGCATTTCTGTCTCTCCTGTAAATCCACTGGATGATCAAATCAGCGTCCGTCTGAAGCATGCAGGGTAAAATGCAGCTCTGACTGTAAACACAGCTCACTTGAGTATCTGCAATGATGAAAGGACACATTAAAGTTGGTCGTTCTTCAGTCATAATCAAGACGATGTGTGAGTCTTATTGACAGTTGGGGCGAGAACCTTCTTAAAACTTTATCCATCATCTTCTGCTTAACCTCAGTTTAGGTCCTGGCAGCAGCAGTCTAAACTCTTACAAGGGAATCCCAATGCATTTCCAGGCCAGGCAAGAAGCATAGTCCCTCCACTGTATCCTGGCTCGTACTCTCTACGTCCTCCTTGTGGGACCTGCCTAGACCACCTCAAGAAGAAGGTTTACAAGCCACCTTAACTGGCTCCTTTCGATGTGGAGGAGCAGCAGCTCTACTCTGAGGACCTGTTTAAACTTTTTACCCTATCTAAAAACAAACCCAGACACCCATTGGGGGAAACTCATTTCAGACCCTTGTATCCACAATCTCATTCTTTTCGTCAATGCCCTGTGCTAGTGATAATAGATGAGGTTGGACATTTAGATTGGCTGGTAAATTGAGAGCATTGCCCTCTGAGTTCAGCCCTCCTTTCACCATGAGAGATTGGTACAGAACTTCCATTTGTCTATTGATCTGTCACCCCATTTTTCCATCATTTGTATAAAGACCAAGATCTGGTTGACCTCGTCCACTTGTGGTAGAACCCTTTCCATTACTTGTTGAGCCTTTTCTGGCCAAAGACCATAGTATTAAATGTAGAGGTGCTGATTTTCATCCCAACTGCTTCACACTTGACTGCTTAATACTCCTGTGAAAGCTGGCAATAATTGGTCTGAAAAAGCCAACCACATAATTTGCAAAATCTTGAGGACATCAAAATGTATTCCCTTGACACCTATGCTGCACCTAGAAATTCTGTTCATGAAGACATGAACAGAATGACAACTATGGCAACTCTTTAGTTGTATTTTTTGCCGGTATTGTGGCTGTTAATCTTGTTTTCTGTCTGTGTTTTTCTCTCCAGAGAAACTACTCCAGGCCCTCATTTATCAAGCGTACTTTCGTACAGATCCGTGCGTATTTCGGGCGTAGGAACAATTCTACACATTGTGTGTTATTTAACAATTTGTACTTGTGCGTATAAAGGTTCCTAAATATAACTACAGTTCTGAATTTTCGTACGCACAGCATCTACTGTTAGAATGGAGGAACTGCAACACTGAAACAGATTTACTCTGACAGATTTGTTCTCTCAGCAGTTTATCGCCTCCACCAAGAAGCTCATGTTGGCGTCTCTCTGTGTTATAAGAAAATGACGTAAAAGTTATGCACGGATTAGCACCAAACTTTCAAGAAACGTTTCAAATTTGCCAAGAAATAAATAATGTATTGTTGCCGGTGATCATGCATGGAGATCCTGTCACTCGCAATCTGCGCTCTCCGGCCGCAGACCCAAACTCCCCCTCCCATTTATTTGTTTATTTATTACACCAAGCGCTTCAGCTTAATGGGATTTTTGTCACCTTTAATTAAAATGTTTGCAAACTGCACCGTGACAACTAAATGGTCCTGCTTTATCAGTGAAGCAGATTGTCCTTTTTTCCTTGAGTACTGATGACAGCACAAGCCGTGTCTCCAAACACGCATGGCAACAAAAGAGTCAAACATGACAATCGGACCATTCTTTGTATTAGATCTGGTCCAGCTGTGTGCTGAGGGACGTTTTATTGTATTCAGTTTAATATCGAACCATATTTTCCTTTATTTCCAACACAAACATCTCCCCTGTCCCGACCGCATTTACTGCATGTAAAGGAATATTTTTTTATTGCCTCAGCTATGTTTCACCTTGATCTCTGTGTCACTGTTATTCCTTTTTTCTCTCTCTCGGCCATTATTTTAAGGAAGCACGTGAGGATTTAATGCATGTGTCGGAGAGAGAGTTTAGAGAGTTAATCACACCAGTGTATCACCGCTCAGTACGTTCAGATGCACATGTAAATCCAGCTTTTTGCAGTAATCGGACTAATCAGACTAAGCTTTTCCCTGTTGAAAGTAGAGTCTCAGTTTACATGTCACTCAGAAAATCTAATTCTTAAATTGAGTACGGTC
Organism: Apricaphanius iberus; assembly: GCA_028564705.1. Lineage (NCBI taxonomy): Eukaryota > Metazoa > Chordata > Actinopteri > Cyprinodontiformes > Aphaniidae > Apricaphanius > Apricaphanius iberus. The sequence continues at coordinate 479,036 of JAPXFQ010002533.1, read as the reverse complement.
GACTCTCTGACGATAGATGGCAACATACGATCCTATGTGTTAGCTTTGTAGTAGTTAGCTTCGAACCCCACAGAGGCAGTAAACAGAGTGAAGTAGATGGAGTGAAAGCAGGATATTCACAGTCACAAAACACTGTGTCTTCTTCAGTCCAAACATGCACTAATAGGCTAATTAAATTTGTCTTAGCCACCATATTCGTCTTTTAACACTACTGTTGTTGTTGCCGAGTCACATTTCCGCATCTCCTAACTTCCAGAAAGGGGGGGGGGGGGAGATTGGTTACAGAGTAGCTCGATTCCCAATCACATTATCGGGGTAGCTTAGGCTACGTCCACACTAAGCCGGATAAGGTTATACGGGGAGTTAGACGCCTAATGTTATCCACTCAACACGAGCATTTACGCCCCATTTACGGTCCGTTTAAGGTCCCATGATTGCGCAATCCAATGCCTACCTATGCATGTGCTGGGCATGTGCGGGGAAAAACAAAAATAACAGATTGACTCGTATAATCTATGTCGCTGTAGGCGCCTCCTGGATCGCCTCCTGTGTCGCCTTCTCATCCGCAAGTAGGTTAGGGTTAACTTTGCAAATGTCTGAATTTGCAAAAGAAGAAGTAGCATAGCGAGACTCGTCCCCACCTTTGCTGTTTTCATTATATGCTGTCGCGTTGTTGTCGTCATCAATTTAGGACGCAGTATTTGATTGACGTTGCTGCTCTGATTTAGCTGGGGACCGGATAAGTTGCGTCCAGACGTGCTCTTTAGCCGTTGAGATAACAGTTAGACGGCTCTCTTACCCGGCTAATACTTATCCGGCCACAGACCACAAACAAAGCCACCTTAGTGTGGACAATAGGGGGGTGTAGACTAAATACTTATACGTTTAAGGCATTATCCGGCTTAGTGTGGACGTGGCCTTAGTCGAGCTTCTGAAACTTTGGTTCAATTCAAGCTGGACTAAGGTGTATAGATGCATTTCAAAAGTCTGATTTCAGTCGGACTAAGGTAATAATTCGAATTACTCTTGCTGAATGTAAACGTACTGATTGATTCATTGCTGCCAATGATACTTGAAGCCACTTTATTTCATTCTTTAAAAGCCAGATCGACTGCCCAAAACTTAAAAGCAGTATCATATGCATTTCTTTGTTTGTTTTCCACGATGAGGGTTTGTGCCTGAAAACTTTGTTTTTACAAACTGTCTCTCTCTCTTTTAATGTATGTCTGTTACACTATTGCATTCATTGTTTGCGTGAACTGCCTCTCTCACTTTTTTCCAATCTCCAGAACAGGAGACGCCTCTTAAGCCTAGTTTATACTTCTCCATCTGCGTCGAAATGGATTGATGCAGCGCCATTATCCGTCGGCCTCCCCATCACCCACACAAAGACAAACGGAGTAGAATCCAATTATCTAACTATCCATCAATGTTGAGTCTATGCGTGTGATTGGTCACCTCAACAACAGCCACAGATCATTTCACCAGAACGTTGCTCTATTGTAACTGTAAACAGTAGTTAATACTACGTTTGGGCGCTGCATGTTTTATATTTGAAAGGACATTATATCTATGGTCTTTTGGCAGTTTTAAATGCAAGGTGCAAAGAAACAACCAAAAACACTGCTGTGTTTGTTTAAATGCCTTTTTTTAGATTATTCTATGAGCTGTACTCTCAGTAAAAAGCTTTCCGGCTTAATCAACGCTTACTTTCTGTCCTCCATTGCTCCTTGAAAGGGAATTAGTTCTAAGCAGAAGAAAATAAACTCGAGTTAACCAGATACGACACTGTAGATCTAAGCAGACCCACCATTAAAAGTTGTCCAGCTGTCCTGGTCGGGAATTTCTTTTCAACACTGAAAAACCAACCGAGAACAGAAAGACAGAAATGGATAAGTATAAACAACAAACCTCTTCGTCAATATGTCTTCGTTTGTGTGTAAATTTGGTGATGGAGAAGTATAAACTAGGCTTTAAAGGTACAGTGTCCTTTAAAGGTGAAGGACGTAACTTGTACAATCCAATGCTCTAGGAGGTCTTATAGTTGTCATTAGCTGTAAAAATCCATAAATAGTATGGCTTATTTATGGATGTTTATAGCTAACGTGTACAGGACACAGAGTTCAGAGCATGGAAAAAAATAACAGCTTATAGTCCTAAAATTACTGTACTTTTATTGCAATGTGCCTTGAGATTACATCTGTTGTTAATTGGCGCTATATAAACAAACTAAATCGAATGAATGAAGAAATAACTCTTACATCAGTTCCTTTTATTCTTTCTGTCTATTCTGTCTTCTCTAGAATGAACTAGAATTATCGCGATTTACTGCTGCCAATGCAGACCGAGCTCTGACAATGATTGTACAGGGACACGGTTGAGATCCTTCTCCAAGTCCACAAATGATACATAAATGGCATGTTACTCTATATAGCCTGATAACTAGTCCTTAGGACCCCAAAGAACTTTCACACTACATTCACACATTGAGGAGCTACATTGTAGCCACTGCTGCCCTGGGACATACTGATAAAAGCGAGGCTGCCGCCTCTGGGTGGGTGAAGTGTCTTTCCAAAGAACAAAACAACTGTAATGGACAACGGGGATACAAACCCACAACCCTCTGGTCACAAGACAAAGCTCTTGCCTCCTGTACCATTGTCAACCCAGTTCATATGTAAACAAGTTGGGAGAACTCAAAGTACCTTCCAGAACCTTGCTGAGGGTGTAGAGATGGTTCAGTGTTGCCATAAATAAAGAAATATATTACAAATACAGATGTGTTCAAAAATAGTTAGGATAACAAATCTTACGTGGAGAAATCCTCAGATAGATGTTGGAAATTATGACTTCGTCTTGATTTTGAGCTTCACACGTATACAGTCCCTCATGCTTTGACGATAAGTCCTGTAATGTGAGAGCGCCAGACTCTGAGACTTTCTTCACATGTTTTTGCCAATCCCATGTACTGCCATAGTATCTGCCTTCATACTGCATCAGGATGAGACTCTGTTCAAACGTCCAGGAGAGGATTGAGGGAAAAATCTTTGAGTAGATGCATGGGATTGTTTCTGGATTTTTGGCATCAAGGGAAACTGAAATAATAAAACAAAAATCAAAGTAGGTAAGAATTTGGAGGTTAAAAAGATAATATGAAAGAGATACAACAAAAGAACATACTTTAAAAAAATCACCTGTTGGCTGAAAGTAGTAATGCCCCGTTACCGATTCAGGTATCAGGGCCAATACCGTTCTAATGTACCTAACTGACAGCCATGATTCCATACTTAAAATTATTCACTTGAAATTTTTGTTTTTATTAGTTTTTTTTGTGTTTTTTTTTTTGTTTTTATTGTTTTTACCAAATCACCAACATGTAACATGTAGAGAAGAAAGTCTTTCAAATGCTTTTTTTGTGTGGTAGAAGTATTACCATTGGTGCTCGGTGTCTGCAAGTACTCAGATCCAAGTATCGGTATCGTATCAGTTTGAAAGAAGTGGTATCATTGTATCCCTAGTAGGGCTGGGCGATATGAGCTAAAACTAATATCACAGTATATTGAGCATGTCACCTCGATAACGGTAAGTGGACGACAACAATGACCACATCCTTTTCTGTATTAATGTCCAGTTGTGGCCAAATTAGCTTAATGTTGTTTAAAATATAAGGGCTTCTTGCTATTGAAAGGCTTCAAACAGCCTTTTAATTCAGGGTTTGATTCCCACTCTTTTCTGTATTTCTAAGAGTCCAGTTTAAACTCCTTTGTGAGCACAGCGACCAGATGAGGTGAGGAAGTGATGGCGGCTTAGTGAAATCAGTGATTTTAGTGTGCAGTTGTCTATTTTAGAAAGAAAATATTTTACAATGGAGCACAGGTGGAAATACGCGGCAGCTTCAAACGCTCTATCAAAAACAACAGCAGCAACTCAGCGGGGTTAATATCTGCTCCACCTGTGCAGGACCTAAGCGGACGGAGCTGTTGAGCTACAAACTCTCTGGTTCGGCAGCAGCTCCGTTGCTGCAGTAACAAACATAGGTGATCCACATTTGAGACTGAGTATCCAATAATACCATAAAAAGTCACTTTATTTGTTGCTAGTCGCATTTTTCTGAAAAATAACCGGTAGATGAGTCTAAACTCTTGCTAAGTATAGCTTTACAGTAGCTGCATTAGCAGCGCTTCTCTACTCTTTCAAATGACTGTGTTTAGTCACGTGACTCAAGGCAAAGCTGATTTCTAAGAGAAAAATAAAAAGCTTCTGACCTCACTCAGTGCCGGTAGTGTAAAAGCATGCATTACACTCATTTAGTCATGCAGACAAGTTTGGTGCCACTTAAAGTCCTTGGGGAGAAGTTTAGATCCATTCATGGTCAGCGTATATCCATATAAAGGGAGTTAATGGGGCTTCCAAAGTGTAGCCTCTAAATAAGACATTATCTGCCACAAAACTCCTTCATTTCACCAATGTTTGGTTATGAATCACTAGCATGATTCCCCTTTGAGTTTGGTGCATCCTGGAGGTGCCTTGTTATTGTCAGGAAAGATGTTTTGTAAGCTTTTAAGACAACTGCACAAGCCAGTGATCTCAATGATGCCACTGCTGTGCTTTATCCCAGGAGTAGACTTACGAGTTCGAATCAGATGGATTAAAAGCCTGTAAAACACCCATATATATATATATATATATATATATATATATATATATATATATATATATATATATATATATAGGTTGAATTGTTTTTATTTGCGTGTTGTAATGGGAAACTTAGTTCAATATATGTATGTTTAAAGTGTAGTAAATATTAATAATTATTAGTAAATGCATCCAGTGAATTTAGCATAATGCTTGGGACTTCGAGACTGTAGTTGGATTAGATTTATTTACATTTTACCTACTCTGGCTCAACCGAAGGCCACTGAGAGACATTGTTATGTCTCTGGAACAGTTCACTCTGAGATACATTCACAGGGCGTACAGAGGGGACATCACTTCACTTCTGTCTAGCTTGGGGAGAGAGCAATTTTACCCAAGAGATGGGTTCCTGTTCAGATCTTAAAAAATATCTTTAAAACTTCAATGGACACTGATTCAGCCAAATCCTTATCTACAATTATGCGAATTTGCATGTCACGTGTCCTGAGGGCAAGTAAATATGTGTGCAAAGTCTTTAAGAGCGCTGTGCCAATGATTTTAACATTTGAAAAAAAGAAAGAAGGCTGTGTTCAATCACATAGACGCGTTTCGGCATTGGGCCTTCCTCAGTGGGTCTTGAGGGCCCCACACAATCTCTTGCTTGGGGACCCATGGGGACCTTGAGAAGCCTCTGCTAAAGTGTTACAATGACACAAGAAGCATTTTATTACTAGTTAACAGCTTTTGGCTCAAATTACAATTTATTATCAACTTTAAAACTAAGTTCAGTCATATTTATTTTTCATGGGTTCTCTGAGGTGCCAGAAGACAGAAAAATGTTTCGTAGACAGATTACAACTTCTTAAAAGGGCATCAAGGGGCTCCTGCTGACCTTCTATCTTCTCAATCCAAATCTTTCAATTGACACTCAACAAGGTGTTGCCACTTGACAACATTTCTGGTTTCAATAAGATATTAATATAATTTTACAAATCTAAAATTTTTGATCATCATCAGTGTGTTTTGCAGGCTGCTTCTTACTTGGTTTATTCAGAATCATTGTTATCTTGTTTCTGGGAGCGCTGACAGTGCATATGAATGCCAGATCTGAACTTTCATCTGAAACCATCAGAGAGCTGCTGATGGTGTAAAGCTGCTGTTCTGTCCACTCGACGGTAGATGTGTACTTTAAAGTAGTGTTGGATGGAGGGACGGTGGACCACAAGAGTTCAGGCTGAGGGTAGATCCCTTCTGAGCTGCAGATGATCCTGTTGTCTATTTGATTGATGTTGACTTTGGAGACTGGAGCTGCAAACAAAACACCAGAAAAACAAAAAACAGCTATGTCAAACTAAATAAACCAATCAAAAACCAACCAATTTGAAAATCATACCAACTTGATTATAAGTTAAGAAAAAACTTAACAAAGATGCTTTTTACCAATTACTTTTAGGTTGACAAATGATTCCTCGTTTCCATTCTTGGTCCTTGTGTGGCATTCGTATCTTCCTTCATCCTCAACCTTCACTCCATACAGCACCAGTGAGGCATCTCCTCTGGAGATCTGTTGATTATAAAACATTTTCCTGCCTCTAAAATGTGGGTCCTGGAAGTCAAGCTGGTTTTTGTAATTGTAGGAGTGCACAAGAGTGGGTCCGTCTGTCATGTAAAACCACTGGATGACCAAATATGAATCCATCCGAAACATGCAAGGTAAACGGCAGCAGTGACTGTAAACACAGGTCACTTCAGTATCTGCAAATATGAAACAAACACATTAAATTTGATAGTTCTTCAGTCATAATCAAAATGTTGTGTGAGAAATATTGACAATTGAGACGAGAACCTTCCTAAAACTTCATCCTTCTCTTCTCTATCTCATATCAGGTTATGGAGGCAGACCTGGAGAAGGAGCTCACTCTACTTCATTCAGCAATAGTTCCAGATTTATGGTGTTGATTCTCATTCCAGCTGCTTCACACACTGCATCATTGCCTGAAGCGGCCCATTTTCTCGAATGACGTTGGCTTTTGTTCTAATGAACTCCTTCAGCCCCCCTCACCCCGTCCCTGTCTGACCATGTCCACATGTAGCCAGGTTAATTTAAAAACAAAGATTTTCCCCCAAAAAATCTCCATCCACACATAACCAGATAAATGCGTTTTTCAGTACATTCATAGACTTGATGAACCTGTAGGGGGCAGTGGTTCTCCCAAATCCCATCCGCTCAGAGTAACTTTCTATCCTTTATCTTCAGCACGCAGCAGTAATACAGCTTATAAAAGCAAACAAACAAAACGCGCTTTAACAATGGATGATACCCACAAAGCTCTGACGGCATGAACGCTGTTTTGGAGAGTAAAGACAGGTTGCACATGTAATGTTTGAGCATTTGTTTTGTCGCGGATAGTTACGTTACGGCTCTTAAAACTCAGTTTTCGTGTATCCACACGAAGATACTGAAAACGGAGAAAAACGCAAATCTCCACTTAGGTCTGAGTTTGAAAAAGATTTGTTTTTGGTGGTGAAAATCTGCATTTACATGTGGATGACAAGCCAAACCGTAGACAAATATCTCTGTTTTGAGCGATACAGGGCCTCAGTCGATAGATCAGTTTATATGCTTCTGGTTATACTATAACAGTCCTGGAGCAGCCCAAAAAGGTGCAATGGCCCACCACACAGTATGGCAGTCTGTCCATCCAGGCCTGACTGGCCCAGTCACAGCCCTGATCTAAACCCAACTGAGGATCTTTGGACAGACCTGAAAATGGCTGTCCACCATCACCATCAACATTTACCATCCAACCTGACAGAACTGGAGAGGATCTGCAAGGAAGAATGCTAGAGGCTCCCTAAATCCAGGTGCGGAAAACTTTTTGCATCATTACCAAGAAGACTCATGGCTGTACTACCTCAAAAGGGTGCTTCTCTACAGTACTGACCAAGATCAGTACTGTAGAGGTCAGTATATAGGTCAGTACTGAGGTCTGAATACTTATGACCATGTCATATTTCAGTTCTTTTTTTAAATAAATTTGCAAAAAAATCTCTTTTTTCTGTCAATATGGGGTGTAATAAAGAGTGAAAAATTAAAAGGGGTGTGAATACTTTCTGTATCCACTGTCTGTCAAGCTGAAACCCACAGAGAGGTGATATTCCAAGCTCTGAGGCCCAGCTTCTGTTGCAGAGGGTCAGACTGCCATGGTCATGGCTGCCAACTCAACATTGCTAGAAAACATTGTTTCTGTTGGTAGTAGCACATGTCTGAGCAACAGGACCGGTGAGGCAGAGGCATAAGTGCAAATACCTGTATTTAAAGTGAATAGCATATTGACATTCCCAGAATATCGCATATCTTAACTCGCTCTCCTCAGAAAAAAAATGCCACATCACACATCCTCATTCAGACTCACACGTTCAAACACATAATCCAAAAGGCCGAAGGGCATTTCAACACAAAAGAATGCAGCTGTACAATGCAATGCACAAGTTCTCGATGTTCACTATGTGAAAATAATTTGCCAGCAGGTTCCACAGGATTCAGAAAAAATATTTTCTCTGCTAAGTAGATGATTTATCCTACTATTGTCTATCTCAGTTGCTGTTCTCAATAAATTCATTTATGTAAAATACATATATAAAAGGATGCTCTGAGTTATGACTTCATTCTCTGAATTTTATTAAAAATTACAAGCTCTGTTTAATCCTTGCGCACATCTTAAGATCAGAAATTAAAAAAATATATTTTACACTGGAAGCATAATCAACTTGTATTAGAAATTTCTCTTAATCTTTCACCCTAAATGTGAAACAATGCCAAAGGAAATAAATCTGTGTATGATTCGTTCTTTGGTTCTTCCGTTTCAAAATAAAATCAGAAATAAACAAATAATCAGTTCATGTTTTTTTTTTGTTTTTTTTTTTGCTTTAAACCAAATTTGGAAGAAAAAAAAGTAGAGGAAAAAAAAGCTTAATTTTTCCTAATTTGCAGGTCAAAACAACAAAAACAACAAAAGCTCTGGACCCTACGGCGGAACAGGTCTGGTACAAGAGTTTTTGTGCAAAAAAAATCAGTTCCCGCTGTGTCGGGAGTACGCACTTTAGCCTGAGAGGTGGATTTGACATTCTTCACACCACTTCTGATCGGATTCTCGGTAAAATGAGGATAGGTAGTCATGTTAAAATTGTTACTTTATTAATCTTCCAGTAAATAAATTAATAAACGTAAACATGGTCTTGAGTGTTTGTTTTTAAAACAGTTTTTTGTTTTAAATGGGGAGAATTCAAGTCTGAGTTGTACATGCGCAGTAGCTCCTCTTCAAATACAAGAGATGGGACAACTCAGGGCGCAGGAGAGGTGCGCCCTGAGGGGGCGGAGATTACATATCGTCACCCTCCAGCTGTGAGACTGAAATCAAATAACGTCACAGACGTCTGTCATGGGGATGCTAAGTCTCCTCCCCTTTTCGATTCGGGGTCCGTAGGTCCCCAAACCGAAAAAATAATGAATAGAAGTCAATGGAGTGTTGTACTTCAATTTAGATGATAACTAATGATGTACATTTCTACTGTGTTTGTCCAGTGATTTGGGATTTATTTGATTGTAAAAAATTCGCATTTAAAATGCCTACAAATCAGAAGTCGCATATATGACGTCATTTGGCTAACAGGAGCTAGCACTAGCTATAGCACGTAAAACAGTCACCTAGAGCTTGTAGAGCTTCTCCTCCATGCTGGTTCTCCCTCCACCGACTGCTTTACCCCCGACATAGCTGCTACTTTCCACATGGTCAGATTTATAGAGGTTTTCTCCGTGTTTAATGCTACTTTCTTCGGCCTGGAGGCTACGACCCTCACTCTCCTTCTTCTTCTGCAGTTGTAGTTTTCACACAAAACCTAAAGTAAGTTTTACCGTTTTCTCTGCATCAAAATTAGTTTTTAAAATTCACGGACATCATATGTTCGATCCACGCTGCATTTCAAACTGGATCAGAAAATAACTTTCATCGCTCCATTGACTCTCATTATTTATTCTTTTTTTTTTTGGCATTAGGGGACCCATGGACAGGAAGTAGAAGGCCGTGACTTATGCTCCCCATAAAGCGCGGCTGATGGACAGAGCAGACGGCAGGAGTTTGAGAAGAACGAAAAGAGACGCAAAATGCAGAAAGAGAAAAATGATAATTCAGTTACATTCCTAAAAACAATACCATATGAGAGAAAAACTGAAAAATGAGTAGAAAGCAGCATATTTATATTGAATTATGCATGTTGGGTCACTGAATAGCTTGAGCACAGTTCATAGTAAGGCATCGCTGCGTTAAACATGCACATTATTCAGTTAGAGTGATGTTTTCGGACTTAAATTAGTGCAAATCATTAGAGGAAGTAGCTGTGTAGACACTGCTACTTCACAATAAGAGCACGCATTCCTATTGTGTAGATTGATGAATTGGATAGTTTATCTGCTGAGTGTTTACATTTTGGAAAAAGGTAAAGAGTGACATTGGATTACTAAATCTATATTACATTTTATTTATTTAATATAAAACCCAGCTGCTGATATCAAAATATTAAGTTTATTAATATATTTTGGTTATTTCTACCTTGCATTTGTTCTTATTTTTCTTATGAGATCACACATATCATCTCCCTCCTCACATTTATATCACCCAAACCTGTATCAGCAGCTGTGTGGAAATAATAAAGAACAGAAGAAACATAACAGCCGTTTCTCCACCACATCTTCTCATACTCTGAATGGCTTTAAGTGGAGCTCTGGCAGGTTCTCCCAGTATGAACACAGTGATCCCATCCTGAACCAGAACCTCTATAAGCAGCTCAGTGTTTCCTCCTCTACAGTAGCAGTCTGTTCTAGAGAAACTGTTGAAGCCTCTGAATGAAATCATTCTGTTGTTGTAGGATGGTCCTATTAAGAGGACGATCAGGGTTGTCCAACATTAATAAGAAACAGTCAACTTTAAATGCACAAAATGTTAGTTTGTGTTAGCGAATGGCTCAAAGATCAATAGTTTAAAAGGGTGTTGTATGAATGTGATTATGGAGTTAAAGATAAAATCATATTAATCTCTCCTTTATTTCATGAAAAGAGCTACGGCAATTGGATTTGTACCTTTACACTAAAAATTTTAGGTTTTTTTTTTAGTCATATTTAGGAATGTTAATTAGTCAGGATTAATTCACAGCTACCCTGTAATTAATTATGTTAAAACAATTATCGTTTGACAACCCTAGTATCTAGCCATCACCATAGCGCCCCCTGGAGACAATCCCACCACTGTCAGCCACCAATACTGTTTTCTTTCAGATCGTGTTCACTTTTTTAATCTAATAAATCTAATTTTTAAGCCTTGCTTCTGTCAGTCTGCCCCAGGGCAGCTGTGGCTACGATTGTAGCTTGCTTTCACCAGTTTGTTAATTTGAGAGTGAATGAATAATGGACTTTGTAAAGCGTCTTTGAGTGTCCAGAAAAGCGCTATATAAGTTTGATACATTATAATTATTATAATGAAACCAATAAAACAAAATAATCTGCTTTAGCAGATGCATTAATTAGGTATTGTGAAATATGAAGACATATTTCCTCCCTTTTAAAAAGAAACAAATTCATTTTAGCAAAAGGGGAATATTTCAGCATGATTCATACTCTGTTATACTCTTATAGTCCTTTAGCTGAACGAAGTATTTGGAAGAGGACTGTTTATTTTTATTAATTAATTTACTGGAAGATTAATAAAGTAACAACTTTAACATGACTAGGCCTACCTATTGTCATTTTACCGAGTAATAGATCAGAAGTGGCTTGGAGACTGTCAGATCTCTCTGGCTGCAGCGCGCGCTCCTGATCTAAAACCTGTACATCCGGTGTTGCAACAAATTCATCCAAATCCTCGCTTTTGCTGTTAGGTTAAAAACAAAGCTAATGCAAAATCCATCATTATAGTTTTTGTATTTGTCAAATCATAAGTTTTTACTTTTTCCTTTAAAAAACTGAAAGAGAAAAAAAATGTTTTTTATTATTATTATTTAATTTTGAAACGGAAAAACCAAAGAACGAACCATACACGGATTGAACTAATTTGGTTTTCTGTTACAATCAAAAATCATGCATGGTGGGTTAGATAAAAAGTCTGACTCCATGTTGTTTCCTGTTTGGTCTTCGGTTTTGGAAACAAACAGTTTTTTGTAAAAGAAAAATCAAACCAGAGATAGACTAAATCTGTCTCTTACCTCCTTGGATAGGAACACATCCCAGAAAGGTCAGGATCACCAAAAACATAAAACAGTTGATGTCAGCCATTGTTGTGCATGAAACCTTCTCCTCACAGCTCCTACCGTGTCATTAAGCATCGTAACGCACAACTTATTCTTTTAATGCTGTCTTGCATTTTTCTCAAGATTAAAGGAGAAGTACCGGTTTTTCAACCTGAACCTTATTTCTAGCATGCATTTTGCTCATTTACTCACCCAAACAAGTTTGGAGCCACTTGGGAGTCAACAGGACAACAGATGTGCAGCCTTTATAATAAGGCATTATCTGTCATAACTCTCATTGATTTCACCTATGTTTTATTATGAATTGCTTATTCCCCTGTGAGTAAAGAGCAACTCAGAGGTGCTGTGTTGTTGGTTATAATCATGAGGATTTTTCATGAGCCTGATGTGCCCAATTCACAGTGCAGACCATTCAGTGTTTTAAAGACCATCAACCAGACATTAAGAGCGTATCCTTTGACAAAGCTGGGATTAAAGAATGGGTGTGATAATGTGCAATATTTGTAACGAGATGCCGTTGCAGAAATAAAACCCACCAGGTCTCCCACCTGAATCATGTGTCCCCTACACTTTTAACCCAGAGAGCCTACAAATCACCTGAACCACCAAGTAGAAAAAGAGGAAAAGGTCTTGTTGACGAAGAAAACCTGCGGACTGTAGTTTGTAAAATCTGTAGTGATTCTCTAGTTGTTACTTTTTCAGTTTATTCCTTCAGTTTCTCTGACATAAAATATAAATGTGGAAAAAGAAACTTTTTCACATTCCTTCTCACACATTTTCCTTCAGTGACTGTAAATGTCTTATAATGTGTCTTATAAGTCTCATAGAAGAAATACAAAAATAGATATTTAAACTAAATATATTGATTTACACATTAATGTTATTCATTATGTTAATTTAGTTGTATTTGTTTATTACTTGCAGTGATCATTGTGAAGTTCTGTTGTTCTGCAGAGGCCTGCTAACAAACCATCATTTAATTCCAGTGTGTTGAACCAGGAGAAGAACTAAAACCTGCAGGATCATGCCTGGATTTGGGGATCCCTGGTCTATACCATCTATCCTTTGCAGGGTTGCAGTGAGGCTGGTGCCAATCTCCAGCATCATCTGGAGAGAAGCGGGATAAACTCTGAGCAATAATGATGGCAGGTCGCCATCCCACCACAGTCTGCTTATATTCATCTAAATGAATCAGTTCTCTATTTTCATTATTTACCTCGACTCTCTCAAAAGCTCAACTCTTTTAACTGTTCTCTAACTTATATTTATACAATCATTGTGTGTTTGCTTATTTTGAATAGATTGTTTGCTCTTTCCAGACCACAATATTAGCACTTTTTAGTAGCCTATATGTGTTTGAAAAGTGAAAAAAAACACAGTATATAACACAAAATATGATAATTCTCAAGTAAGTATACATATCTTGAGGTATAACAATATAAGAATTATGTATTTTTATATGTTTTTTGAAGCGGTAACTTGTTAACTGTTTGTATATTTACATTTACTTTAAATGTATATATGTTAAATCTAACATATATACATGTTTCGGTAAAAGAAGATCCGTTGGCAGTTTGGCACAGCAGCTTGCTAAAATGGACATTAGAGCTTGGTTTAGCAAACAGAAAAGCAATCCCAGCACAAGTAGGGATAATACATCAAGAGGGCAAGTGCAGCCAGAAATTGCTTCAACAAGCACTTCTGCTACGAGCGCTTCTGCACCTGAAGCAACAGTAATTCCGCCACCGGGTGGCAGCAGCACCAGCATAAATTACTGTTCAGACGACCTCGAAGTATATTTACTCAAAACTCAAAAAAAAGATAATGCAAATGAATGCATGCAATGCATTTTCACCACAGAGAAGCTGAAAATCCCATATTTGAGTTCCATTATGTTTTATAATGAGTTTTCCACAGAGCTTGTTTTCATTTATCTTTAAGGTTTGAGCAAAAAAGGTGTTGATGTGCTAAAATATTTAGTATTCTTTCCAAAATATTGTTTTTTTCAGTAGACATTTGTGTAAAGCTGCTCTCGAGTTTCTAGAGTAAATTTGTTTTAAACACAATATTATATATTACATATAGTCCTACTATAGTTTAACACTGTTGATTTGCTTCTAAGATTTTTGTCGTTATTACTATTTTGTTAAACAACCAGGATATTTCATTTCAAAGGCCATATAAACAGTTATTTATTTGCTCGGATTTTAAAAAGTCCTACAATTTTTGATTAAAATGTTTTTAAAAAGCCTATTAAAATTAAAAATGTTTTTGAACCATTTTGAATACAGGTGTGGCTGCTGTGTTTTTGATTAAAATGTTTTAAAAAGCATATCAAAGTTGAAACTGTTTTTCAATAATCTTTTTGAAAAGAAAACGCTAGATTTTCCCCCCAATCTTCCGTTTAGAAAAAACGGTGGTGCATACTTCTTTCCAGCAGGTGGCGAGAATACATGAAGTCATTTTTTACCAGCAGTGATAAAGAAAAAAGAAGCACACAGCTAATGCAGCAGCATGCTAACTAGTATTTTTGATGTAAAAATTAGGAGAAATGCGGCAAAAAGAAGAATTTACTAAAGTTTTAAGCGGCAGGGCAGGATACAGAGGAAGACTTATGGACTAAGTACTTTATTAAAGACCATTAACTGGACATAAGGATTGTTTTTGTTTGAGATGACTCGGTGATGTGCAGGTGCAGCTAAGAACGGTGAGTTGGACATGTTTTTCTTAGAGACTCAGTAAAAATGGTTGGCCTACTGTGTCTTAATTTTTGTTTGCATCTTTAATTGGTATACATAATTTGAATCAAACAATGAATACTCTTAGCTTTCCAGTAAGGTATGTAGAACAAGTTAGTGACACAAAACGGTAGATTTGACACGGAAGTATATGTATGTAACGTCCACCAGATATATTTATAAACATGCAAAAGGGTTAATTAAAAGACAGTTTACTGAGCCCCCCCAGAAAAACCCACTGCCCCCCTAGGTAATCCCCTCTGGCGCCGGGTCTGTCTATGCTCCTCATATCTGGAACAAACTGACGGAAGAATGAAAAAGTGCAGAGACACTGAACTCTTTTAAGTCTAAAATTAAAACTTACCTATTCAGACTTGCTTATGTGTAACTGATACTATTATTAGTTGTATTCAATCAGTAATGATTTTTTGTCTTGTCTGTTTTTTAATTTTTATACAAATTTTTCTTTTGATTAAATGCTAAATGTTATTGTTTTATTATTTCTCTATTTTCATTTTCATGCTCTTGTCTCATATTTGTGTTTTTTTCCACCAAATCATGTAAAGCACCTCTAATTGCCTTGTGATAAAGTGTGCTATACAAATAAAATAGCCTTGCCATGCCTTGTATAGTAATAATATTAAAACAATAATAATAATAATGTCATACTAATGTTAAAATTCTTAGTTTCTTTCAGCTTCATTAAAAAAATAATAATAACTGTTTTCACAGTGAAACCACTGTATTCTCAGCAGTTCTGCTCTGCTTAATTGTCAGGTCGGATAGATCGGACTCGGATGCAGAGAGAGGCTTGGATTGATTGTTTCCCATTTTATTAAATCCAATAATAATAACCCAGGGAGAACGAAACGACGAGGAACAAGCAAAGGGGTATATAAAGCGCAGGAAAACAAAGGGAGAACTAATTAGACAATGGGCGACAGTTGGCTTCAATTAAACATATGAGGACACAGGCTGAGAAACACACTAATGTATTTTGATATGACATAATATGAACAAGTTGTCCGGTACTTTGTCTTTCAGTCACTTAAGTAAAACTTTGGGTTTTTTCACTTCAGCTCTTGGTGTTTATTATCGGTTATTTTTCTGGGACTTTTTTCAGGGCTCTCTGAATTTCCCCCAGTAGAACAAGGAGAGTCCCCTTCTGTTTATTTCCAACAACCATAGGTTTTTTTTCTGTTCTGTGTGTTTGTTTTTTTTGTTTTGTTTTTATCAGTGGCAGAACTACCGCCAGTGTTCTCCTCCAGTTGATGCTGGTTCTATTCCGCAGTGGTTTCCAGCTCCAGCCTTGCCTGACCTGAACTTTATCCTGTACTGTTGACCTTAATGAGTGAGATGTAATGATGTTTCTGTACAGGATCTTCCAAGTTCTCCTGCACAACTGTGACTCCGAAATGTTTTCATATTTTATAGCTTTTCAGTAAAATATAATTGTAAAGCAAATGTAACACATACTTTGCTGAAGTCATTAGCTTCCTGAACACAGATTACAGAGATTCAGATAAGATTCACATTTTGTTTCCAAGCTTTCCCAGTTCTTCTGTGCACCAAGCTTCTAAGCATCTAACCTATAAAATGTCCCCATTCATCCCTTTGTATTTATTGTATAATGAAAAAAAGAAACTATAATATTCCTGTTGCATCAAAAATCTCAGTCTTTAATTTTTGAAACATATTTTTGAATAGAAAAAAAGTTGGTACATAAACATAAAACCATAAACCACCAAAAATAATATATAGCAGTTTATGCTGGATTTAGTTCATCAGTTGGCCCAAATATTAGTTATTTGAATGAACAAGAAAACAGTTTTTCTATTAGTTTTATAGTTCTGATGCTCTACTGTATAACATGAATATAACTGTAAATTAAACAGCGGAGCTAGAAGATCATCAGTAAGATGAGTAACTTACTGGAAACAATTCATTTACAGCAAATAAAAAAAACATGAATAACATTTAACTCTGGTATTCATACGGGAAATAACAGAAGACTGAAATGGTCATGTGTAAAATGTAATCAAAGAAAAAGAAATAGAAAAATATGAAGGGCTTCTAATGGCACGGAACACTGAAAACCTTATCCTAGCTCATAATATATCAGTCCACCAGTGAGTTTGAGTAGGTCAACTTACATTTATCTCAATAAAAGTTGGAGATTTTTATATTTTATTTACAGAATACCTTGTATAATTAACAAATAAAAATAAAACATTTCCTATCTTCTCTAAGGGTGTATTTAGTTTTTCACACAGCTTTGAAATCTAAGTTTCAGTTTTCTGTATTAATATCTGGTATCTTAACTGTTAACAGCTTTGGGAAAATACTAGAATATAGAAAAGTTTCACACCTTCGGACTGTTTTGGCATTTGTGCATATTCTTTAACATTACTGTGATATTTTACAGCTGGATTTGTTTTTAAATGTAACCGTAAAACACTGATTCAAACATTTACATGAAATATTTTTGTCAAACAACCCAACATTAAAATAAAGTGTAGGAATATAATTCGTAATTTTCAAGCTTTTTTTGAAGAAATCATCAGCAGCAGAGATATCAACAAAGTATTTATGGAAAAAAAACATACAATTTCAACAAGACAAACATAAACCAACCAATATTTTACCTGCTATACTTGAAGCTTGTTTTGCAGAGAAAACTAAAAACAAGTAAAAAATACTTTTATGCATGTAGAATTTATCTACAATCGTATGGTATTAATTAACAACTTTCTGAGAAATGTCATGTTTGCCATAATCCTTCGTAAGTTTTCTTTTTTTTTTATTGTATCTCAAATGTAATAACAACAACATATTTAAGAAAAAGTTATGTTGTGTATTTTATGTTTAAACTGGACTCTTTTTTTCCTTGGATAAAGAAATATATTCTAGTGGACCACTTCCACATAAACCTTTTTTGAAAGCTTCTTTGGAAACAAATTTGTGTTCAGATTCTTAAAAACATCAAGTTGAATCAAGAGTTTTCAAAGAAATATATAAAAAACAAATAATTTCTCTTGTTCTCTTGTAATCCTTATTTTCCAGGTCCAAGCTCCATCTTCAGCTCTTAATATGATTCAGTTTTTATTCATATAAAATGGTTAAACTAAGAAAATGAACACCAGCATCATCCTGGTTTCGACCTGAACTAGAGTCCTGAAGATCCTCTGATTCACCTGAACTCCTGCAGCACAAAGTAGGAAAGGAATAGTTAAAAAACAACAGATTTCTTTTCACTTTAGGGAAATAACTAAATAATAACCTGATAAATGAAGCTTTCAATGTTACATGATTTAATTTGTTTTTTAAGGAATTAAAGCTTTTTTATGTCACTGTGCATAAAGCATGTTTTAGGTTTGTGTTACACTATAAAGTAGATAATAACTTAATATTTGTCTTTTTTTACATGTTAATATGTGCCTAGCAAGGATCTGTTGTGTAAATATAAATGCCAGTAAATAGTAATGTCACTATTTATTAATTATTTGTTGCATAACAGCTGCAGCGTCTCCAACCTCTCCCAGCAGAGCTTTATCTTCCACATATGAATAAATCCTCTTATTTCTCATCTTTTTGCTCTTCAAGATGCACAAAGATGGCAAAAATATTACGTTAAACAGATTCACTCACCGTTAGTAAGCTTTATTCTTGCAATGCCGACTTATAATATCTAAATCACAGGATAAATATTAGTTAAAATGACAAATAAAACCAACCGACTGTGGAGCTGCACAGAATACGCCAAACACATCACAGGTGTAGTTATAAATATCTACAGATTCAGTATGTAAGTGTATATTACTGCACATTGTATGTTTTCCTATTATCAGCTCCAACAAAATGAATCGAAAATGAAAGGCAAAGTTATTTTACCTTGTATGACTGTGAAGATCACAGGTGACAGTCCAACTAGTGCTATTAATATTAGCTCCACAATATGCAGGTTCCGTTCAGCATTCGGTGAATTTCCTGGAAAGAAATTTTTATTTTTATTTTATTCATGACAAGATATGACAAGATATGCATGTACATATTGTCCCTTTATCCTTCTTTGATTTCCTCTCAGGTTTATATATTTACACTTTATGTCTTTATGCGACAAGTGCTTGACAACCAAAGTCATATTCCTTGTTTGTGGAACATTGTTCATTTTATTTTTTGAGGTGCAGCTAAAGATAAAACATGACATGGATTCCCAGAACTAAACCAGAACCTGCAGATAGATCTGCTGCTTACTGAATTTAGGAAAGGTAGCCATCTTTCTCTTGCTCCTGGTTCTGACGGTGCAGCTGTAGATCAGATCTGGATCACTGTCTGAGACCATCAGAGAGCTGCTGATGTTGTAAAGCTGATCTTCAGTCTGATGGACCGTGGTTCTGTTCTCCATAGTGATGCTGGATGGAGGGATGGTGGACCAGGTGAGTTCAGGTTGAGGGTAGATCCTCTCTGAGCTGCAGATGATCCTGTTTTCTACCTCATAGATGCTGACTTTAGAGACTGGAGCTGTGACATATACGAATAAATGTAAGGAAGATGTTGAAAATATCGCTATAAATGCTAAAAACCTCGTCGGAACTCCTACCTTCTACTTTGAAGTTTATGAAGAATTGTTTATCCCCACTGCTGGAGCTGGTGAAGCACCTGTAAGTTCCTCCATCCTGAACTTTGACCTCTCTGAGCAGCAGGGAGGCGTTTCCTCTGTAGAGCTGATCCTGGAACAGAGACGTCCTGCCTCTGAAGCTCTGGTCCTGGTGTCCCAGCTGGTCTCGGTCATCATAGAAGGAGTGGACATTCCTGTCTCCTGATGTCAGCTGGTCCCAGGTGATGATGGTGCTGGAGCTGCCGTAGTCATTACAGGGTAGGACGCAGCTCTGACTGAAAACACAGCTCACCTCGGTGTCTGCAGAGGAAAAATGTTAAAGATGGAAAGTTTGTTTGATGAAAATATCCACATTTAACAGCGATCCAACAGGACGGATGGCATTCAGACTGCTAAAATAAAGCACATAAAAGTCCTCCAGCCCCCTCTGCAGGTGATCTGAGGGAAAGCAGACGTGTGCTTAGCAAAGGAAACAAGAAGCTTGCAGAGATTAGATGTTAGCACCAGACAGAGTGATAGATCCAGAAATGTGCTGAAAATGTGGAAAAATGGAAACTTTTATGATGCCACTTGTTTCACCAAGAACCAATGTCAATACTTCTACCACACATGACAATGAATTGGATTTTTTTTTTACTGCTTCTGTCACAATTGATGATGAATTAGATAAAAAAGTAAAATATTAACAAAAAATGACCACAAAACTTAAATTTACAGTGAAAGAAAAAACATTTGCTGTAAAATTATTGCAGAGTGTCCACATTTTAAGCATCAGTTCACCAATACATTAGAATGCTATCAGCCCTGATTACAGAATCAGTATCGGTATTTATCTTTTCTAAGAGTGGCGTGTCTGACAGCATGGTTAACCTAAGCTAAAACTGTCAGTGATCTTAAGGGATGGAATAAACAGCTACACACAGAAAATATTGTTTAGTGACGCTTTCTTGAATGTTTAGTACTGTAAATATAGACGTCATCTATATCATTTAGTCATCTGTTTATTACTTTTCACTCTTTAGTTTTAAAAGCAAAAGAGAAACTAACCTGTAAATGAAGGCAAAACTATTTGACAGCTGCTGGATGAGAAACGGGTTCTTCTGCTTCGTGTTTTATTCTCCTTTGTGTTTAAGTTTAAAATAATCATCAGTGCTAAAGGAGAACATGTCTGTGTCTGAACTGGAGAAGTCTCAGACTTTTTACGTTGTAAGTTAAATTAAGCAAATACTATTAAAGCTAAATAATCAGTTTTATGCCCTGCAACATTTCTTAGTGGTAGTGTGCCTAAATTCAGTTTTATCAAAACAAAAATGCATAAATATTATAACAAACAATATCTACTGTCATGAACTTTTTAATTAAAACTTTCATTCACTACAAAACTGAGAATTGTACAGCCAAGTATTGATTCGTACTCTAAGAAAATCAGAGACTGACAGAATTTAACTCAAACAGACATGAAACTGTAAGAGTATCCGGTGTTTTTACTGTTAAAGATTTCCCTCTCTAACTGCATAGCTTGAATCTGTAGAAGCACAAAGATGAGCCTCTCTAGTTTTCACTTTAATCTTCAAATAAAGAACTTGATACCAACACAATGCAGCAGGAAGAAGCAAATGTTTCACACACCTCGTATAGAGAAACCCCCCTGAAAGCTCAGCAGCAGCAGAAGCATGAAGCTCCTGATGGTAACCATGGTCCGACTGGACCTGGTTCATCCTACCTGTCCTCTACACACCTACTGGTACACGCCTCTGGGGCTTTATTTAAATGGCTCAGTTCTGAGAAAGAGAAACTGCTCCAGTCAGTCTCTGATGATTTCACTTTCTATCTGAGTACAGCTGATATTTTCTGTGCAGCACAAAGCAATTCTGAAATAATCATCATCACATTTTCTGGGTTTGTTTTTTTTTTCCTTTAACAATAATCTCAGTATCGGATGCAAGAGAAAACAGAAAAACAGTTTTCGTTTTTAACTGCTGTACAGAACTATGTTTTAATCACTGAAGTCAAACTTGGAGAGGCAGAAAGAGTTCGAGGCCATTGATCTGTTATTCTGCATTATTACACAAATATCTGAGGTTTCTATTGGTTATGTGTCTGCATTTTGTGGCCAGCAGAACATTTAGACATAGATGTCAGAACATTCTGAGTCTAAAATTATTCATTTCTAACGGACAAGACTGAGGATGACAGACTGCAGGATTTATCTGATCAACTAGAACCAAACGAGGACTTTAAACTCTACTAGAAATCCTCGGAGAGGAGGACAGTTTGAAGTTATACTTTTCTGTGCCTCCCACCCAATGAAAATGAATAAAATGGCATTTAAAAAATGTTGAATTTAATAGACAAATGATTATGATTTGCATAGTGGTAATTGTTTTCTGCTCATATTGGGAGGTAGAAACTTTTATTAGAGGTTCTGAGGTTGTGAGATTTTTCACTTAAATTTTAAATTTAAAATAAAACTTGTATTTTGTGTGGATAATTGTATTTGTACAAGTCAATTAGTGACATTCAGTCGTTTTACCTTTTAAGTTTAGTATTTTGTGTGGTCTCCAGCATTTTCTACCTTCGCAAGGAATTACACTTTAGTCAGAAATTATTCATTCCCTGGTCAGATTTTAAATTGAAATTATTTTGATTAAACCAAAAGGTTAATGTCTGACAACACTTGGCTTTAAAGTCTGATAAATACAAATTTATAACAAAATAAGATTTTGGAGTTACAGCGACCAAAAAATTTGTATAATTTTTTTCCAGCTTTCATGTTGCACAGAAAAATAAAAGTATTTTTCTGTCAGTTTTTCTTTTTTTTGTAGTAGTAAGATAAATTCGCCACAAGAGGGCAGTGTGTACACAAGAAGCAACAGCGTTACCATGGGTACGTGACTCATTTTCACTCATATGAGAGTTTAAAGAGGTTAAGTTACGGCCAGAGGGTCGCGCAAGATGGCGGCTGTAGCAGTTGTGTAAGCGTTAAGCTCTGTAACATTATAGAGTATCTGATGGAAAATTGAAGAGGCTAACGGTTTGAATGGCTTGTTAAACGACTTGACATCAACCAAAAGGATTGAAAAGTTTAAAAGGACAGGTTGGAGAGTCTGACGTCTGGACATTATTTCTCCGACACGTGCGACAGTAAGCTAACTTCTGAAGCTAATATTAACACCTCTCAATTGACTCAAATGTCGAAAAGAGACGCAAAAAAGGCCATAAAAGGAAGCTTGGTGATGGACATGGAGGCAGAGGAGGGTTTCTCCGGCTTATGCACTCCTCTTCCCGTGACGCCCAGCAAAAGTCCAAACCCGAAGAAACTATGTGGAGACAAGGAGAAAGACATGGTTTCTAACTCCGAGATCCTCCAAGCCATATGTGAGTTAAAGCGAAGTTTCTCCGTCTTTGAGCAGCAACTAAAACAAAACACTACAGACATTAAGGAGGCAAAAGAAGTGATGAAAGGCCTTAGCTTTCAAGCTAAAGAAACGGAGGATAAAGTAACAACGTTGGATAAAAGAGTGGATGAACTGAAAGAAAAAACCGAAGAAGGGGAAAGATATAGCAGAAGATGGAATCTGCGTCTCATTAACCTCCCAGAAAAAGAAAACGAAGATGTGAAGCAAGAAATCTTCCAAATATTGAGCCAGATTGCACCGAATGAAAAAAGTAAGCTAGGTTTCCTGGTTGACATGGTACACAGAGTGGGGCGTCCGAGGGATGACAACAAACCGCGTCTGGTCATCATCCAATTCAACTTGCTGTCCTTCAGGATCAAGATCTGGAGAGAATCACGTAACGCTGACATTTTGAAGAAGATGAACCTGCATATAGCTGAAGACCTAACCCGCTCAGAGAAGGACTCCCGAAATAAACTGTGGCCTCTGGTTGAACAGGCACGTAAGGATGGGAAAAAAACCAGATGGCAAGGGCCGATTGTCTTCATCGATGGGGTAAAATTCACTGCGTGAGATGCCAGTCTTTGCAGACCATGATAGGGAAAAAATAAATAAATAAAAAAAATAAAAACGAACAAAAAAAAGTCAAGTATGACAAATGTTAGGGCCTCAAAACGGTTAATTTTATATGCTTGATACCCATAATGTTCAGAGTAATTTCTAACTTTTTCTAAAGGTAGAGAGCCTTCCTAAGCTCTTTCTTGTTGTTTCCTGTTGTTGTTTTCTTGTTTACCGGCATCCAGCTAATTTTTATTTTTTATTTTATTTATTCCTTATTTATGGCAACCAATAATTTCATTAACCTTAAAGTACTTTCTCTCAATGTCAATGGTATTCGTAACATAACCAAAAGAAAGGCCATTTTTCTGTTTTGTAGGAGGTCTAATGCGGATTTATTTTGTTTACAAGAGACACACTCGTGTGAAGTTGACAGTAAATTTTGGAAAAGTCAATGGGGTGACCAAATATATTTAAGTCATGGTTCTAACAACTCAGCTGGAGTTGCTATTCTGTTTAATAAATTCAAAGGGGATGTTATAGATTCTCATTTATCTGAAGAAGGTAGATGGATTATTTTGGTACTTAGAGGAAACAATGTGATTCTGATGGTAAACAACATTTATGGTCATAATAATAATGCTCTTGCAAAGAATATGTTTGTCCAATTGACTTTAAAACTTAAGAAGCTTAAAGAAAAATATAAAGAGGCTCATTTAATTATTGGTGGTGACCTAAATGATACAACTGACGATTCAATGGACAGATTACCAGCAAGAATGCCCTCCAGTTCAAGATTTAAAGTGAATGCATATTTAGGTGAGCAACTTAATGTTGTAGATGCCTGGCGATATATGCATCCGTGTCAAAAAGAGTATACATGGAGTAACGCTAGTGGTTCTCTACAATCTCGTATAGACATGTGGTTAGTATCTTCTTACACTATGCAACATGTTTCCCAAATATCGCATAGTTATGCCCCGTTCTCAGATCACAAAATGATAGTAATTTCCTTTGTAAATCCTCTAGAACAAAAGGCAACATTACGTGGTTATTGGAAATTAAATTGTAAATTACTGAAAGATGAAGCTTTCTGTAAATCAGTCAAAGCAATTGCGGGAGACATTTTTAATGGGAAAGAATTAAGCAATATACAAAAATGGGAATTCTTTAAATTTAAAATCAGAGAATCTGCTATTAGACATAGTAAAGAAATGAAAAAACGCAGCAAGATTAAGGAATCTGAAATGATGAAGGAACTAAATATCCTTGTAAATAAAAGATCCCTAACTGTAGAGGAAGGAATTAAACTGGTAAAATTGAAAGACGATTTAGATCAGTTATATATCAATATGACTAAGGGTGCTTTTATACGTTCCAGAGCTAAATGGTTAGAGGAAGGTGAGAGGAATACAAGTTATTTCTTTGCCTTAGAGAAAAGGAATTATAAAAGAAATAATATCACATCTTTAAAAATAAATAATTATGTAATCTCTAACCCAGTTGATTTATCAGACCTCACTTTTAAATTTTATTCGAAACTATACAGCTCGAATTATAACTCAATAAAAGGCGAAGAATTCATCAACAATGTAAAAGAATTCAGTCCTCAAATATCAGACGATTTTAAATTGGATTGCGAAAAACCGATCTTTAAAGCTGAAATTCTTGAAGCTGTAAACAAAATGAAAAAAGGTAAATCTCCAGGAATGGACGGTCTCCCTATCGAATTTTACCAGTGTTTTTGGGATATAATCGATAGCCCTCTTTTCGAAATGCTGAAAGAATGTACTAACAATGGAGAAATGACCACAACCATAAAACAAGGTATAATAACTTTACTTCCCAAACCAGACAAAGACCACCTTCTTTTAGATAACTGGAGACCAATAACGTTGCTCAATGTTGACTATAAAATACTCTCACTAATTTTCGCCAGGCGTCTAAGAAAAGGTTTAAGCGAAATCATAAATGAAACTCAAACTGGCTTCATGAACAATCGTCACATAAGTTGTAACATTAGACTTATCCTTGATTTAATAGATTACTCTGAATATGTTGATTCAGACGCTTTAATTTTATTTTTGGACTTCTATAAAGCATTTGACAGTGTAGAGCATCAATTTTTATTCAAAGCCCTTCAAACCTTTGGTTTTGGTGAAAACTTTGTATCTTATATTAGAATGCTCTACAAAGATATTAGCAGCTGTGTCATGTTATTCCCAAATACTACAAAACGATTTTCAGTCTGTAGGTCAGTTCGTCAAGGATGTCCCTGCTCTCCATTTCTTTTTCTTATAGTCGTTGAATTACTCTCAATACAAATTCGACAGAGCAATGTCTTTAGAGGTTTAAAGATCTTCGAGAGAGAGATTAGGATAACTCAATTGGCAGATGATACTGTCTTATTTTTGGAAAATAAACAACATATAGAGGTAGCACTTAAGTTGATAGACACTTTTTCTGTTGCATCAGGGTTAAAACTTAACTTAACAAAATGTGAAATACTATGTCTTTACAACACAAATGAAACACTCATTTGTAATATACCAGTTAAAAAAAGTGTTAAGTATCTTGGAAGTATCTCTAGATTTGTATATCCTACTCTCTCTCTTTTTGTTCAACAGTCCCTTTGCAAGGAAATAAATAACACCCTAATTAGTTTTGTTTGGAAAAACAGATGCCATTATTTAAAAAAAGAAATCTTAGCAGCCCCAAGAGGTGATGGTGGTATGGAGTTGTTAGACTTTATGGACATGAACTATACCTTTAAGGCAAAATGGATAAAAAAAATATTTAAAAAAGCCAGAATCCCTTTGGTACTTTATACCACAGAATATATTTGGGAAAATTGGAGGGTTGCCTTTTCTCTTAAATTGTGATTATGATGTTTCAAAGTTACCACTAAAACTATCCAAATTTCATCAACAAGTTCTTTCAGCAGCAAAATTATGCTTTGTCCACAACTTCTCTCCACATAAGACTATTATTTGGAATAACGAATTTATAATTAGGAAAAATAAATCACTATTTTTGGAACATTGGATTGACAAAGGAATAATTTACCTTAAGGATTTACTAAATGAGGAAGGTGAAATTTTTAGTTATGAAGACTTTCTTAGAACCAAAATCTTCCCTGTTACCTATAAAGAATTTCAAACTGTGATCAATGCTATCCCGAGTGGCATTCACCAGTTAATAAAAGGTTATTATGGAAGGCAAGAGGCTGAAAAAGTTGACTTTACTTTTTTTATTAGTGGTAAAAACATTATGAGTCAACATTGTAGCAATAAACACATAAGGAACCATTTTTTTAGGAAGAGGAAAATTACACCTAGGGGGAAATTTGTATGGTCCTCCTGTTTCCTTGATATTAATTGGAAAACAACATGGCTCCTTCCTCATAAATTTGCTATCTCAAACAAAATTAAAGAAATCCAATTTAAAATTATACACAACATTTACCCCACCAACACATTTCTATCAAAATTTGTCACTATTGATGTCAACTGTGTATTTTGCAACGCTGAAGCGGAAACAGTTAAACACCTCTTCTTTGAATGTAATTTTTCACAGATCTTTTGGAAACAAATTGAAGTTTACATCACTTCACAATCCAACAAACCAATTACTTTGAAAGCCAAAGATATTCTTTTATATTACAGTAATAAAGACCGAAAAATGCAGCACTTAATTAATTTGATCATTTTAATTGCAAAATTCCACATACATAAATCCAAATTTTCAAAAGCTCGACCTTTCTTTCCTGTTTTTAGGAATGATCTGAAAAACTACTTGGAATGTATCAAAAAAATTGAATATAAGAAATGTATACACACTGCTAACATCATTCAAGATTATTTTGGAGAACTGTAATACGTCTTGCCTTTTTTTTTTTTTCCTATGTATGATTTGTTTACTTTTATTTGTTTTGAATACCTATATACTGATCTATATGCGTTATTCATTAATGTATTATATGGTATTTGTCCCCTGGTTTTGTGATGCCATTTATGTTCTGATTGTGATTTGTATTCTATTAATAAAGCTTTAAAAAAAAAAAAAAAAAAAAGAGGTTAAGTTACAAAAGTTTTCAGATATTATAAAATATGGAGATTTTAATCTCATGGTTAAAAGTCATTCTGAGGTTCCAGAAAAAAAACTTGACTAACCAGATTTTTATATGGATTTAGTGGCACTGCCAGTCAGCTGGCCTAAATTCAATCTATTCAACAAATTTCCAGCAATGAAAAGGACAAAAGTGTCCTGAAAACTAAGAAGTATCACCCATTATACTATAAAGATAGTTAAAACTGTTTTATGGTAAAAAGCAGCCAGCTTGAACAAATAACCAGCTTATTTCAGAGGTTTAAGTCATAAAGAAAATAAATAATGTTTAGCAGAAGCAATTCAACAAAAGTAAAAAGAGCAGAGAAAAATTAAATAAAGTTGCTTTTTTCAAATTTTTAATGCAATGATGATAAACATGGTCGGGAAAGAAGAAACATATTTTCAACAAGACTTAGATTAATTCAGAATAAATAAGTGCAGCAATATAAAGTGTCTGTTTTTATAATCAGTTCAATGTTTTAACAGTCTGTTAGTCTGACAGCAGCAGGTCAGAGACTTTCCTCACATCGTTCTGGTTCTGCAGCGGCTCTGGAACAAGAAAGAGGCCAGGAACCTTCCCGGTTCCCCTCAGCATCCTCTGCAGGGCTCTCTGCTCTGTCATGCAGCAGCAGGAGTAACATGATGCACCAATCAGGCTTTTCAAGTCTTTCTTCAGGCTGATGAAGTCTAAACCAAAGTAATTCCTTCTGTCCCAGAGAGGTCGGCTGGTTTTCAGCTCTGCTTTACACGTGTTTGGTTTCCTTGTGGATGGAGACATCCTGGTGTTGTTTTTATCAGACATTCAAGTTCCTGCTAAATTAAATATAAGCGATTTTAGTCATGAAATAAAAAGAACTGAACTGAACACGTTTAAATTATTGTGAAATGTGCAGATAGTTCGTAGAGAAGCTTGTTTACCCCTGATTCCCCATTGATTCCATCTCTGATCCGAATTCTGATGCTGAGATCTTCTTCACACATCGTTTGGATTTCCAGAATTGATGAGAATGAAAAAGATTATCAGCTTCCCCAGACCATCAATTCATCCATCCATTCATCCAACCATTTATCCATCCATTCATCCATCCATTCATCCATCCATTCATCCATCCATTTATCCATCCATTCATCCATCCATTCATCCATCCATTTAACCATCCATTGATCCATCCATCCATCCAATCATCCATCCATTCATCCATCCATCCATCCATCCATTCATCCATCTATTCATCCATTCATCCATCCATTCATCCAACCATTTATCCATCCATTCATCCATCCATTCATCCATTCCATCCATCCATCCATCCATCCATCCATTAATCCATCCATTCTATACATCCCATCCATTCATTCCATCCATCCATCCATCCATCTATTCATCCATTCATCCATCCATTCATCCATCCAATTTATCCATCCATTCATCCATTCCTCATTCATCCATCCATTCATCCATCTATTCATCCATTCATCCATCCATTCATCCATCCATTTAACCATCCATTGATCCATCCATCCATCCAATCATCCATCCATTCATCCATCCATCCATCCATCCATTCATCCATCTATTCATCCATTCATCCATCCATTCATCCAACCATTTATCCATCCATTCATCCATCCATTCATCCATCCATTCATCCATCCATTTATCCATCCATTCATCCA